>JAJTUV010000014.1:2452691-3679037 GCA_021653895.1 Mastomys natalensis | reverse complement strand
GTCCATTCACCCCTTGAGTGCTGCACGTGACACCAGCTTACAGTGTTCTTCCTTTCTGTACCACAGCTTTGCTCAAGGACAGAGCCAAAGACAGATTATCTTCATCATTCTGTACCACTGATTTCCATTTCCTGTCCTGTGCAGTGTTACCTAGTTGGGACAGGAGGATGGCTGCATCCTTAATAATAAATAGGAATTTTGGAGATGTATCTGAGTTGGGAGAGAGCTTGCCAAGAATCAGAACCCTGGGCTCTCTCTTCTATTCTCCATGAACTAGACATCATGAGACATGCTGCTATCCAGAATTCAACGGGTTAGGGCCAATAGATCAGAAGTGCAAAGTCATCATTGGATGTTAACAAGGTGGAGCCTACCTGGGCTAAGTACTCAATTGCTCACAGAAACTTAAAACTATGTTTAGGAGGAGGATGAGCCCTAAAATCTATCTGTCAGAAGACAGTTTTAGAGAAGACCCTACCAGCAGGCTACATAGAGAAATTAAATCATGCCTGGGGGCCAAATAAGTCTTGGTCCCATACACCTTTTATCCCAGCATCTTGGAGACAGATACAAAGAGATCGGTGAGTTTGCAGCAATATGGTCTATATGAGTTCTGAAACAGGCAGAACTAATAATAAAACCCCACTTCAAAAATACAGGAATGGGATGTGATCTAGTATGGTGGGTTACACTTATCACAAGAGATAGAAACAGAATTGTCATATCTTGGAGTCTAGCCTGGGCAAACATACAAAAACATCAATGAGAGAAACAAACAAATAGTTAGTGATGGCTGTGTACTGCTTTATTTAGACACTTCATAGGCAGAAGCTGATGAAGGTTGTCTACATAGGGAATTCCAAGCCAGCCTATGTCACATGATGGTTATTTTGAGGCTAGAGAAATGCCTAAAAGTTAAGAGCATAGATTGCTCTTCCAGAGCATCCATTCCAGGTCGCTTAAAACCACCTCTATGTAGCTACAGATCCCAAGATATGGCAAGGGATCTAACACTTTGTACTATTTTAGCTTTCATTTCTTTTATCATACCAATAATAAAACTTGCAGTGCATTATTTGTGAGTTCTGCATGATCAACCGCATGAAGAGCTTATGGTATATTTGAGAGTGCACATCAGGCAGCCATCATCTGCATGAACAATTATTGGTTGCATCAGTACAGTGTGAGCTTTCTGCTCTGGTTGGGGCTGTGGAATGCAGAGATGATTCCGTGTTGGGGTCCACATTTCCAGGAAGTCATGGTGGTTGGTATCCAGCAAATAGAGTTCTTTCAGTTTATACCTCTTGTGTATCGAACACAAAAGAGATTATGGTGGTGAGCCAGGCGGTGGTGGCACACGCCTTTAATACCAGCACTTGGGAGAGAGAGATTATGGTGGTTGGAGATGCAACATATAATCTTACTTGATCCCTTGTCTCAACTTTCCTTCCCAAAATAGAAGACTAGGTAGGGTCATGATGCGATCATATGCTTCACAATCTTTCTACATCTCTTAATGAAGGCCCCTTGAACAGTGGTAAAAAACAAAACAAAACAAAACAAAACAACAACAACAACAAAAAACACTGTGGGGAAGAACTGTAGATCAGAACCATCCAAGTCTTCATTACTCAGCAGCTCCTGGAGCTCCTGTGGAGCATGGCAGAGTCTGGAAGTTCATCTTTAGGGACTCAGGTACAGAAATCCTGTGGAAGCATCCTATGGAGAAACATATCCTCTCAGAACAAAGCTAAGATGGGTTTTCCCTTCCCTTAACAGAAGGCACCTCAGGACTAGGTTCACTGTCCACACAGTAGAAACCTGATTTACCAACTTCACTTCATCTGCTCATCTCACAGCCAGGGCTCCCCAAGGCAACATGGCTGATTGTGAACCATTTATGTCAAGTGTGACTTACCATTACTCTGCTAACACCAACCTTTCTGCTCTGAATACTGCTTCTCACAGGAGTTGGCACTCTGGAGACAGTGTAGCCTTATTTGTTTAGGGTGGGACATCTCTCTATAAACATTCTCAAAGAAATATGAAAGGCTCCCTAAAAAATCTTCCTACATCCTGTCCTCTATCCATGGGACTTGTCTCTGAGCAAACTGTGAAATGGGTACAGTTGGTTAATTTTGCTGTCATCACCATTAGAAAGGAGTATTGATAGCCTGAGTCCCATTCCTGAGCACAAGAGAATAAAGGAACACAATTGCCAAAGTGATGCTATCTTAGGTCATGGACAGTGTCCAGCAAAAGCACAGCAACAGAACTGAAAGTAAGAAAATCTTTTAAACAGCAAGGGTGGAAGGTGAACTCCTGTGCTGGTAACACAGGCTAAAATCTGTCTCCAAGAGGACCTGCACTTGCATGCAGTGTAGGAGAAATATGTGGGAGAAAAAAAAAAACTGTTGTTAACTCTTATTGTACTTCACTCACATTTGGTTTTTTCTATATGTTCTATGTTTTACTGTTGTCTGAGACAGGGACTCACTATGAGTCAGGACATTTTTGGATGGGAGTGGAGCCCTGAATGTCTAGTGGGGTAAGGCTTTATAATAAGAAGCAAGCAGGGAGTACTAGTGCAAGCATCTAATTGGAAAGCTACCATAATTTACTGGTGCTGTGAGTCACATAAACTTAATTTCTGTACCCCTCTGCATTGGTGGTCATTAGGCAGGTGGTGAGCTTGTAAACTGGGGTGCATGTTTGTTGGGGGAATAACTTGGAGACACTGGTCTTGTTGAGGATGTAACCTGGATATGCTGGTCTTGGTGATTAGCCTAGAGACTGGAGCTACACTCTGGTTTTGTTGGGTGGGTGGGAAATTGCAAAGTAATGGTAGGTGCCAGACTGTTTACCTGAGTTGAAACTTAGATCAGGTATTCTAAAACAGAATCTGAACTTAAAAGATTTGGCCTAACAGTGCATGGCACCGCACCTGTAATGCAGATATACAGCCCAGGACCATTTTTGCTTCTGTCCTCCTTCCATCCCTCCATTTCTTCTTCCCTTTCTTTCTTTGTTTTGTATTGACATTTTGAGAGATGGTTTCTCTATTTAGTCCTCTGTATTCTGGACCTCCCTCGGTCATTCATGCTAAGCATCAATTCAGTGATCCTCCTGCCTCTGCTTTCTGAGTAAGGGGATTGAAGGTGTGTGCCAGCACTTCCTCCCAGTCCCTTCCTTAGTATTAGTCACTGCAGATGCTTGCTACAGCCACCAGCTCAGATGCTTAATTCCGATAGACCCTTTGTTTTGACAGGGACACAGGACACAGGATCATAGTATATTTAGATTCATGTTCCTCTCTGTCAACAACAGACTACAGATAGTGCTGCATCTTACACAGAATTCCAGATAACTGACAGGGTGTGGATGATCTCCTTTGTAATCCTATTCCATAGTCAAAAGCTAAGGCAGAAGGATTATTGAAAGATGCCAAGGGTGTTAAAGGCACAGACCTTTAACCTCAGCAATTAAGAGTCAGGGTCAGGTGGATCTCTTATGAGTTCCAGCCCAGCCTGTTGTACAGAGTAAGTTCCAGTGGAGCCAGGGATACACACAGAGTGACTCTGTCTCAAACAATCAAAACAGCAAAAACAGCAACAACAAAATCCAAATTAAACAAAAACATGTTCCACCGCCCCCCCCCAAAAAGAAGAAAGAGAAAAAAATACCTCAAACCAAAATATTACACACAGATTATGTCCAGTAAGTTGGCTTCTAGTTAATTGTAGATGTATTTGAATTGACAACCAAGAATAACTTTCGCATTAAGTAACTAGGATAATCTTGAACCTCTCTGGTCCTCTGCCTCTCCCTTTACAGTAGTGAGACTTTAGATATGCACTCTTGTGCCCAGTACTGTGTAATTCTGATATTTAACACATGGCTCTGCAATGTTAAACAAGCAGTATAGCAACTAAGGTACGTCCTACAACTTCTGTAGGAGAAAGAAGAGCTTGGAATGCTGTCTCCAGAGTGCTGGTATATAAAAATTCATAGACTTATACTGACTATATTACCCTCCCCACTTGTGTAAAAAATAAATGAACTGTCCTACTGAAACCGACTCTGAAACCTTCATCACCCTTAGGTCCAATAACTTATTTTGTTTCCTCTTTGAGATTAAAATTTAAATACATATCCTTTTTCTTTACCACGTTACAAATCCTCCCCAAAACCCTGCAATGCTCTCCAAGTTTATAGCCTCTTTTTAGCTAATTATTATTACATGCATATGTGTTTTATGTAAGCTCTAGAGAACCAGTGAATGTGCTGTGAGATTGCATCTACTAGTAGTGTGAAAAGCTGTAGCCAAAGCTGGACAAACAATTGAAATTATAGGAGCTGAACAAGCATGACACCAGTGAACATGGCAAACTAGACAGAGACAATGCCACAGTGTCTCAGCCCTACATAAAGAACTGTAGAAAACTGGAAAGCAAGGATGAGAAGAGTTGGCTTTCCATAAGGAAGACAACCAATTGTTTGTCCAGTGCTAAACTGTGTTTTTTAACAGTGAATATTTGTTGTAGATGTATTTATTTAAATGTAAGTGTGTGTTTCACCAGCATGCACTTATGTGCATCATTTTAGGGGTTCACAATTGAGCATAGGACCCAAAGGAAGAATAGTAGATGGATGGGACTCTTCAGGTTGGTACCATAAAATATCCTAAGATCCTAAATAGTCTAAAAATATAGCAATCACTCTTATCTGCTAGGCCATCTCTCCTGAACCTAAGGTACCCTATTTGAAGTAGGATACCAACTAAGGTCCAGGTACTCAGTTGGCTGGAAGTAGAGGATGAGTTTACTCTATAGACTGGTATCTTCTGAATAACACAGCCTTAAACAAAATCTCTCTCTCTCTCTCTCTCTCTCTCTCTCTCTCTCTCTCTCTCTCTCTGTTGTGTGTGTGTGTGTGTAGTGTGTGTGTGTGTGTGTGTGTGTGTGTGTGCACGCTCTGAACTGCTGAGGCAGAAGTCCAAGTTTCAGGAAACAGAATCTTGACCTGAAGCTGAACCCAGAGGGAATGATCCAGAAGATGAAGAATGAATCTCCTTCATAGGAGACTTCTTGATGAACTAACTATATTGTCTTAGAGAACACTGGCAGGGCATGGAGATTAGGAATCCCAGATGTGCCTGAGACATGACAAGCCTACTTATCCTGTCACTACATTTCTGTGAATGAACTGATCAGTAGAGGGTTCAGCCACTATGGCACTGGAGATAGTATGTGTTCTACTTGTGCCGAATAAGGTGCGCTGTGGGACAACACTTTCACTGATAAAATTATGCAATATTTTGATAGAGCATGATGCCCCATGATCATAGGGAATCTTATGATAGCCCATCTCTGTGAGCACTGATGGAATGTAAGTTCTAACAACAACCACACAACCTGTTTCCAGAATGTGTTCACTTTCATAGTCTTGTGTAGGAATGCCTCTGTGCTCACAATCCCATCCCATCCCAAGGACTGTTCTGTACGGATAGTGGTTTTTAAGAGCCCTTAACAATTAGTTTGACAGTTCTGTGTACATAACTAACCAAGGAGACCACAGTGGGAAGTAAAGTGTAGAAGATAATTTCATAATTGACTTTAATGCATTTTGCTACCAACAAAGCTCAGATGATAATTTCCTTGATCATACATCAGGAGGTCATAGGACAGCACAAACGTAAAACTGAGGTCAATGACATGGGTAACACACAAGAGGAGACCTATCAGTTGGCCTTATATTTACAAAATGGGGAAGCAAGTGTGGATCCTGTTCTGATGGAGGCATAATTACACATGCAGAACTGTCTTTCTGATTCCACAAGACACCTCTTCCTACTATCCTATTGTCCTTCATATCAAGTCACCCGAGGTCTCAATACACTGAACACCACTTTTATTTCATTATATCTAAAGCCATGAATCCAGGGATTCTGTGGTGAATGTATTTCCTCAGATTTCATTGCTCAGCATCCAGAAACAATTTCCTATTTACTGCCAACAAAGGAAAAGGCTGGTCTTCATATCATAGACACTGCATCCCCAACAATGTAGGCAGGTGGTTGTAGTAAACATGACTGTCTTTGGCTGCCTTTTGGCCATGAGTATTTGCACAAGCTCAGGACACAGTTTAGAAAATTTGTTGGTTTGGCTGAATCTCAGAATTTAAGTATTTCCTTTTCTCAATTTCTCAAAGCCTCAAACTAATTTGTTTGCATTAATTTTATATCCAGCCACTTTGCTGGAGTTGTTTATCAGCTGTCAGAATTCTCCCGTAGAATTTTTGGGCTATCTTATGTATACTATCCTGTCATTCACACATAGTTATACCTTGACTTCTTTTCCAATTTATATCTCCTTGATCAAATTTTGTTGTCAAACTTCTCTAGCTATAACTTTGAGTACTATACAAAATAGTTAGGTAGAGACTGGGCAATGCATTCCTGAGTTTGAGGTTTACCTAGTCTACAGAATGTGTTTTAAGACAGCATAAGCTACACAGAGAATCTCAGCCTTGAAAATCAAACAAATAAGGAAAATTAATAAAATGGAAACAAAGAAAATAATACCAAAAATAAACAAATCTAAGTGGTATATTTTAGGAATGATAAAGAAGATTGATACATTCTTGGCTCAAATATCCAAAGGAAACCTAATAGTAGACCCTTATTAACAAGATGTGAAGTCGACAGGGATTGAAGATTGTAACAATCAGAAGAGAAATTGAGAATGTTATATCATTCTAAGAATGACTGTATATCATTGCTTTAAAAACCTGTACACCATGAATTTGGAAAACAAAAAAAAAGAAATACTTAAATTTTGAGATTCAGCCAAACCAACAAATTTAAACCAACCAGAAGTCAACAGCCTGCTAATGGTGATGGCACACACCTTTAATACCAGCATTCCTGAGGCACAGGTATACATATTTCTAACTAAGTTCAAGGCCAACGCGGTCTACTTAGTGAATTCCAGGACAGCCAGGGCTATGCAGAGAAACCCAGTCTCTAATAAATCAACACAAACAAACAAAAAATAAAGAAGTTGGCAGCCTAAAAAGAACAATAACACATGAGAATCTGATGAAGTAATCAAAATACTTCCTGCTAAAGAAGTCCAAGCCAGATTGATGTACAGTGTAATTCTACCAGATTCAAAGGAGTGTCAGTTCTATAGTCAACCTGGAGGGTTTTTTTTTCCCTATTCATATATTTTTTAGTTTAGTAGAAAAGTTTGGAGACAGGGTTTCTCTGTGTACCCTTGGCTATCCTGGAGTTTGCTCTGAAGACTAGGTTAGCTACAAATTCACAGAGATTCACCTGTCTCTGCCTCTTCTGTGATGAGGTTAAATATGTCCCATTAACCATACCCAGAACTAGACAATTCTTTCTACAAAAATGAAGAAGAAGAAGAAGAAGAAGAAGAAGAAGAGAGAAAGAGGGAGGAGGAGAATGTAGGCAAAGGGGAAAAGGAGGAGGAAGAAGAAGAGGAAGAGGAAGAGGAGGAGGAAGAAGAGGAGGAAGAGGAATGAAAATTTAAACAATTAAACAGAACCCCTTCCAAGAACATAACTAAGTTATCATTGAAATTTGTATAGATAAACCCAATGAATATTTTATCTTCTACTCTTGCACCTACAATAAATCATTAGTTCCCTTATTATGACCTTTGGTTAATTGTTTTACAAACTCTTGGAAGGTGTTCTAAGTCATAAATGCCTGCTTTCTATCCCACAAGGAATTAACTCATGACATTTGAATACTGGCAGAGTTCTCATTGCAGGTTTAATATCATAGAGGACATAATGGCACTCCTATTATAAATAGCTAAATTACTTCTAGTACAAACTTAGGAACTCTTACAAAATCATCATTAATAATTAAGAAATCATCAATTTATCTCTATAGCATCATTTTAAGACAATAAATCTTCATTGTTCTTCAGAAATATGCTCAAGATATGGATAAATACCTACTGATAATTATATGTATTTAATAATAACAGGAAAAGAGTACTAATTTCTGGAATCCTTCCTCAATGTAATCCCTTTGGTCTTACCTTGAAGGGCAAATCGTTCATGCCTTACAGTGAAACCATCTCAGGAAAATTACCTGCTCAATTTTAGATTTTCCTAGATGGTTCCTGGCACAAATTCGTAAAAATGAAGAGGAAAGTATCTATTGGGTGCCCATCCCCAGTTAATATATTTAGAACATTATTCCTACACCTAAGGATCAAGGAACCTATGAGAAGATTGGGCTAAAACATTATAAGAGCAAGAGGACCATGATTTCCAATATGAGGTAGTGTGTTCCATATATGACAAAAAGCAGCAACCAAAAGTCACAACAGGGTCACCTAAGCAAGATCTACACAAAGATAGCATGAGTTGAAACCCCAAAATGGATGAGGAAAGTCTCACAAGGCCCCATTCAGGGATAACAAACTACAGGCGTATGTGGTATGTTGTTGATATCAGGATTCTTGACTTGTTTATATATTTTGGAAATTAACCCTCTGCCCGGTGTAAAGTTTTTGAAAAATGTCTTCCCATTCTGTAGGGTGCTGTTTTGTCCTATTGATGTGGTCCTTTTGCTTTGTAGGAGCTTTTCATTTTCTTGAAGCACGACTTATTGTCAATCTTAGTGAATATATTATTCTTGCTCTGTTCAGAAAGTTGTCTCCTATGCCAATGTGTTCAAGGCTACTCCCCATTTTCTCTTCTATCAGGTTCAGTTTATCTGGTTTTATGCTGACGTCTTTGATTCACTTGGACTTTCATGATGTGTTTGAGAAAAGATGGTCCAGAAATTGTGGGAGTGGCTATACAATGTCTGGTCCAGTTGGAGACCCATGCCACAAAAGGAAGCCCACTCCTGATAACAGCCTGAAGGACCAAAAACCAGAGACCAGATGGCCCAGAGTCCTAGAATAGAATCAAAGACAACTAACTAAAAATTAAAAATAAAAACGCAATAAAATGATGCCTAATAATATTTTGCTATACACATAGATGGTTGCCTAGCCCAGTTGTCTTCAGAGAGACTTCATCTAGTAACTGATGGAAACAAGTGCAGAACAAACCTTAGGTTTGGTGAATCAATCTCAAGAGGGGAAAGAAAGACTTATGAATCAGAGGGGTCAAGTTGGCCACAAGTAAACCCACAGAATCAACAATCCTGAACGCAAAGTGGCTCAATAAGTTTGATCCAACAATCAGGGAGCCTGTATGCTTGTAACCTAGGCTCTATATACATGTTATAGTTGGGTAGCTTGGTGTTTTGTGGGACTCTTTTACAGAGTGGAGCTGTGTTCTGATGTTTTTGTCTTCTCTTTTCCCCTTCTGCCCCTACTGGTTTGCCTTGTACAACCTTAATGTCTTAGGGTTTCACTTCAGTGAACAAATACCCTGACCAAGGCATCTCTTATAAGAAAAGCATTTCATAGAGGCTGACTTACAGATTAAGAGGTTCAGTCCATTGATATGAAGATGAGAAAATAACAGCATCCAAGCAGGCATAGTATAGGATAAACTGAGAGTTCTACATTTTCATCTGAAGGCTGCTAGCAGAATACTCACTTCCAGGCAGCTAAGATGAGTGTCTTAAAGCCCATGCCCACAGTGACACACATACGCCAACAAGACCATACCTCCTAATAGTGCCAATCCTTGGAACAAATATATTCAAACCATGATATTTCATTCCCTGGCCTTCATAGGCTTGTTCAAACACACAAGTCTATGGGAACCTAGACAAAAGTACAATTAGTCAACTTCCAAAGTCCCCGTAGTTTATAACACAATCAAAAACGTTAAAAGCCCAAAATTCAAAGTCTCTTCTGGGACTGTAATTCCAAAATCAAGACAGTAAACAAACTGACAGACTCCAAACTGTGCATCTCCATGTCTGATGTCAAAGCAGTTTTCAGATCTCCAAAACCTTTTGTGTTTGCTGCAACAAACTTCTTTTACTGGGCTGGTTTCACTCCTTGTTGGGCTTTCCAAGGCAATATTGCAGCTCTTTGTTTCAGTGTCTAAGATCCACACATGTTCTTCTGGGCTCCTCCAAAGGGCTGGCAACACTTCTCCAGCTCTATTCTCTGTAGCACTCTAAACTCATGTTGATCCACTCCACTGCTGCTGCTGGGCTTAGTGATCATCTCATGGTACTGACATCTCCAATACACTGGGTTCTTCCTCTGAAACTAGGCTTCACCAATAGCTTCTCATAGGGTCTCCTCATGGTGCTAAGCCTCAAAATCTTTGCATTATCCCTTCAGTCCTGGGACATCAAGCATAACTGAGGATGCACTTTCACCAATGACCTTCCAAGACCTCTCATGGGACCAAGCCTCAGCTTTTCCTTATGATTCCTTCAGGCTTTCAAAACAAGTATGAATTGGGTGCCTTGTACACATTACCAAGTACCACTGCACCATGAGGTACAACCTTGGCTACCTTTGGAATACAGCTTCTTTTTGCTCTCAGAAAACGCTTCCCAGATTTCGTCTCAGTGATGCTGGTCTCTTCTTCATCACCACTGATTGCTTAGCTCTAGATAACTAGCTTTAATTGTCCTGGTAGTCTTCTCCTCTTGACTATAAAGCCAGAGCCATATGGCTGAATTTGTCAAGTTCTGCTGCTTGCAGGAGCTGGAACTTGGTCCTCTTGTTTCATTATTTTATCACTGGCTTTGGCATTTCCAACTGTTTCATTGCCTAAGGTTGGCTGTCCTGGATCTTTCTCTGTAGATTGACCTTGAACTCACAGATTTCCAGACTTGTCTCTGGGGATTAAAAGTGTGTACCACCATAGCTGGATTTAAGCTTTTCTTGACCTAGATCTTGCTCTGTCTCAGGCTGACCTTGAGCTCAGAGATCTGCTTGGCTTTATTTCCTGGAATTAAAGGTGTGTACCACAATGCCTGGATCAAATTTAGCTGGGTAAAATTTTGCCCTAAGATCACCATTCCCTTAATTCAATTAAATATTCTTGAACACAGGATTCAGCTCCATTTAACTTCTTAAAGCCCCCTTAATACTCAAACTCTATATTATATTTTTTTCTTTCTAAGCTTGCTGTGCTTATTCAAAACATGCTTCATAAGACTTAACCAGAGAGCAAATTCTATGGTGTACATTTCTGAGACTTCCTTTGTGAATGCAATTAATCTGAGTATCTTCACCTTAGCCGCAGACAAACTCTTCAGACAAGGGCAAAGAGGAGCCATATCTTCACAAAATAGTACAAAACAGTCTCTATACCACATACGGAAGATCTTCTCCACTGAAACCCCTTAGGCCTCTTTCACATCTGTAACAAACTCAAGTAGGTTTTGTTTGTTTGTTTGTTTATTTGTGTTTGGCTTTTAATTGTTGTTGTCCAGAACCTCACTATTTAACCTTTGGATAACCTAGAACTGAATACACACTCAAGTATGTGCTCACAGTAATGAACACACTGAAACAAATACACAAACACAGACATTAAAAACCACAAACACTAATTATATCCACACATATACAAGTGCATATAGATACACACAGAAGATAAGTCAATCAAGCAAAAATCGACATCCAGAATTCTAGTTCAGTGTTTGGTTTCACACAAGAAGGTCAGATTTAATTAATCAACAGTAGAAAAATTAATCTTTAACAGGATTAAGTGGATGGAGACTCAATGGACCAATGAGACAGAAGGTGTGGAAGGGAGGTGGGATTTCATGGGGGAGGGATGAGGAATCCAAGTAGAATGCCTGAGTTCTGAACCTTGGAGTCACTGCCTGGTCATGCTGAGAATAGGAGCCCTATAGCCAGTTTCCACATCAGGTAAGTAATTTACCTCTATAAGAAGGCTTCTTGCTTGATGGCTAGCCTTATCACTATCCAGGTTCAAATTTCCTATTTATAATATTTCTATAAAAACTGGAAGATGTCAGTTTTAATGAGGAATGGGATTACATGAAAATTTCCTCATTTTATTTTTTTTATTGGATATTTTATTTACATCTCAGATGTTACCCATTTTCCCCATTTCCCCCACCCAGAAACCCACTATCCCATCCCCCTCCTCCTGCTTCTATGAAGATGTAAGCCACTCACCCATATCCCTGCCCTCCAATTCCACCACACTGGGGCATCCAGTTTCACAGACAAAGGACCTCTTCTCCTACCAATGCCCTACAAGGCCATGCTCCCCTACATATACAGCTGGAACCATCGATTCCTCCCTATGTGCTCCCAGGCTGGTGGTTTAGACTATGGGAGCTCTGGTTGGTTGGTATTGTTATTATCCCATAAGGCCTCAAACCCCTTCAGCTCCTTTAGTCTTCTCTGCAACACCTCCATTGGGAACCCCATGATCAGTTCAATGGTCAGCTGTGAGCATCCGCCTCTGTATATGTCAGGCTCTGGCAGACCTCTAAGGAGACAGCTATATCAGGAGTCAGTATACACTTCCTGGCATCAACATCAGCTCAGCATCTACCTTTAGTGACAGCACATGGTATAGATTCCCAGGTGGAACAGTCTCCTGATGATTCTTCCTTCAGTTTCTGTCCCACACTTTGTCTCCACATTTGCTCCCATGAGTATTTTGGTACTGCTTCTAAGAAGGACCGAAGCACCCACACTTTGATCTTTCTTCTTTATGAGCTTCATGTGGTCTGTGAGTTGTGTCTTTGGTATTGAAAGTTTTTGGCCTAATATACAATGATCAGTGAGTGCATACCATGTGTGTTCTTTTGTGATTGGGTTACCTCATTCAGGATGATATTTTCTAGTTCCATCCATTTGCCTAAGAGTTTCATCAAGTCATTGTTTCTAATAGTTGAGTAATACTCCATTGTGTAAATGTACCACATTTTCTGTATCCATTCCTCTGTTGAAGGAGATCTGGGTTCTTTCCAGCTTCTGGCTATTACAAATAAGGCTGCTATGAACATAGTAGCTATTATGTCGGGTGTCCTTTCCCTAATTTCTTCCTCAGCTTGTTTATCCTTTGAGTAGAGGAAGGCTACAGATTTGTTTGAGTTGATTTTATATCCAGCCACTTTGCTGAAGTTGTTTATCAGGCTTAGGAGTTCTCTGGCGGATGCTTTGGGGTCACTTATGTATACTATCATATGATCTGCAAATAGTGATGTTTTGACTTCTTCCTTTCCTATTTGTATCCTTTTGACTTCCTTTTGTTGTCAAATTGCTGTGGCTAGGACTTTTAGTACTACTTTGAATAGGTAGGGAGAGCGTGGGCAGTCTTGCCTAGTCCCTGATTTTAGGGGGTTTGCTTCAAGTTTCTCTCCATTTAGTTTGATGTTGGCTACTGGCTTAAGGTATATTGCTTTTACAATGTATAGGAATGGGGCTTGAATTCTTGATCTTTTCAAGGCTTTTAACATGAAGGGATGTTGAATTTTGTCAAATGCCTTCTCAGCATCTAGTGAGATGATCATGTGTTTTTTTTCTTTGAGTTTGTTTATATAGTGGATTACGTTGATGGATTTCTGAATATTGAACAATCTCTGCATTCCTGGGATAAAGCCTACTTGATCATGATGGATGATTGTTTTGATGTTTTCTTGAATTCAGTTTGTGAGAATTTTTATTGAATATTTTTTTGCAATGATATTCTTAAGGGAGATTGGACTGAAGATTTCTTTCTTTGTTGTGTCTTTGTGTGGTCTAATTATGAACATTATTTTGGCTTCATATTAGGAATTGGATAGTGTTCCTTCTGTTTCTATTTTGTTGAATAGTTTGAAGAGAATTGGTATTAGGTCATCCTTGAAGGTCTGAAAGAGTTCTGAAAAAAAAACCATCTGGTCCTTACTTTTTTTTTGTTTGTTTGTTTTTTGTTTTTTGTCTTTTTTGGTTTTTTTTTTTTTTTTTTTTTGGGTGGGGAGAACTTTTAATGACTACTGTTATTTCTTTAAGGATTATGGGACTGTTTAGATGGTTTATCTGATACTAATTTAACTTTGGTACCTCATAACAATGAAGTTGTCC
This sequence comes from Mastomys natalensis, assembly GCA_021653895.1. NCBI lineage: Eukaryota > Metazoa > Chordata > Mammalia > Rodentia > Muridae > Mastomys > Mastomys natalensis. The sequence goes on along the minus strand of JAJTUV010000014.1, from coordinate 3,665,016 downwards.
ATTTCATCCAGATTTTCCAGTTTTATTGAGTATAGGCTTTTGTAGTAGGATATGATGATTATTTTTTTAATTCCTCAGTTTCTGTTATTATATCTCCCATTTCAGTTCTGATTTTATTAATATGGATACTGTCTCTGTGCCCTCTGGTTATTCTGGCTAAGGGTTTATCTATCTTGATTTTATCAAAGAACCAGCTCCTGGTTTTATTGATACTTTGCATAATTCTTTTTGTTTCTACTTGGTTGATTTCAGCCCTGAGTTTGATTATTTCCTGCTGCCTACTCCTCTTGGGTGTATTTGCTACTTTTGGTTTTAGAGCTTTCAGGTGTGATGTCAAATTGCTAGTGTATGCTTTCTCTCAGTTTCTTTTTGTTGGCAGTTAGAGCAATGAGTTTTCCTCTCAGCACATCGTTTATTATGTCCCGTAAGTTTTGTTATGATGAGCCTTCATTTTCATTAAATTCTAAAAAGTTTTTGATTTCTTTGTTTATTTCTTCCTTGACCAAGTTATCATTGAGTAGAGCATTGTTCAGTTTCCACGTGTATGTGGCCTTTCCATTGTTTTTCATTATTGAAGACCAGCCTTAGTCCATGGTGATCTGATAGGATGCATGGGATTATTTCAATTTTCTTGTATCTGTTGAGGCCTGATCTGTTGAGGCTTGTTTTCTGACCAATTATACTCTCTATTTTGGAGAAGGTACCAGGAGGTGCTGAGAAAAAGGTAATTCTTTTGTTTTAGGGTGAAATGTTCTATAGATAATCTGTTAAGTCCATTTGTTTCATAACTTCTGTTAGTTTCACTGTGTCTCTGTTTAGTTGCTGTTTCTATGATCTGTCTATTGCTGAGAGTGGGGTGTTGAAGTCTCCCACTATTATTGTGTGGGGTGCAATGTGTGCTTTGAGCTTTAGTAAGGTTTCTTTTATGAATGTGGGTGCCCTTGCATTTGGAACATAGATGTTCAGAACTGAGAGTTCATCTTAGTAGGTTCTTCCTTTGACGAGTATGAAGTGTCTTCCTTATCTTTTTTGATAACTTCTGGTTAAAAAGTCAATTTTATTCAATATTAGAATCACTACTCCAGCTTGTTTCTTGGGATCATTTGCTTGGAAAATTGTTTTCCAGCCTTTTACTCTGAGGTAGTGTCTGTCTTTGTCACTGAGGTGTGCTTTCTGAATGCAGCAAAATTCTGGGTCCTCTTTACGTATCCAGTATTTTAATCTACATCTTTTTATTGTGGAATTGAGTCTATTGATGTCAAGAGATATTAAAGAAAACTGATTATTGCTTCCTGTTATTTTTGTTATTAGAGGTAGAATTATTGGAGCCTCGTCTTTGTGTGAAATAATTGTCTTTTTTGTGTAGGTTCCACTGTTGAAATCTCATAGAAGACTGGATTGTGAAGGATGGAAATTGTTTTGCATGGATTCTTGTCTTTTTTAGATAGAGTTCATGGGTATTAGATCCGGCTGGCAGGATCTTTAATGTCGCTGAGAACGTCAGGACCGGATTACGTCTCTGTGAGAGCTGTTTAACCATAGCTGACTTTAAAGTACAGACATTCCCAAGCTTAAAATAGTGGCTGAGCTTTGGGATTCTTTAAGAGAAATTTTTATGGTGTGAAGGTATTTTGTGGGCACCTAGGAGATAGGAAACTGCTAATTGTGAAGATTTAACAGAGTAAATATACCTATACCCTTGGAGTTTCTCAGATGTCCCAACTGTGGACCCCCCCCCCCCCCCCCCGGGGGGGGGTAAATGTGCAGCTTGGTTTTCATGCAGGTCTCAAACATCCGGAGTGGGGGCTATCCCAAAACATGCAGCCTGTATATGGGTATGGTCTTCTAAAAAAAAACAGTTGTTCAGTTATTCATGGAATATTATTTTTTTATATCTCTAGTATTCAGTTTGCAACTACTTCATTGAGAATTTTTGTATGTATACTCATGAGGGATACTGGACTATAACTTATATATTTTTGTTGGGTTTACACTTGATTTCACTATTTCAATATTATTTGCTTTGTGAAGGAGCTTATTGTGGTTCTGAATTTTTTAAACATAACTCAAAAGTATTGCTTGTTTGAAGGCTCTATAGAATTTCTTGTATAAGTATATCTGACCCTTGGTATTTTGCTTGTTTGTTTCTTTTCATTTTATTCTGTTTGAATGCTTTTTAAATTTTTTGATTTGCTGAAAATAAAAATTAAAAAAAAAAAAAAAAAAAAAAAAAAAAAGAGGTAGAATTATTTTTGTGTAGCCATCTTCTTTTGGGTTTGTTGGAAGATTACTTTCTTTTTCTATGTTGTAGGTTCCCTCCTTGTGGTGGAGTTTTACATCTCTTATCCTTTGTAGGGCTGGATTTGTGGAAGGATATTGTGTAAATTTTGTTTTGTCATGGAATATCTTGGTTTCTTTATCTATAGTGATTGAGAGTTTTGCTGGGTATAGTAGTCTGGGATGGCATTTGTGTTCTTTTAATGTCTGTATGACATCTGTTCAGGATCTTCTGGATTTTACAATCTCTGGTGAGAAGTCTGGTGTAATTCTCATAGGTGTACCTTTATAAGTTACTTGACCTTTTTCCCTTACTACTTTAAATATTATTTTCTTTGTTTTGTGCATTTGATGTTTTGATTACTATGTGAAGGGAGAAATTCTTTTATGGTCTAGTCTATTTGGAGTTCTGTATTCGTCTTGTATGTTCATGGGCATTTCTTTAGGTTAGGAAAGTTTTCTTCTATAATTTTGTTGAAGATATTTATTGGACTTTTAATTTGGAAATTTTCACTCTCATCTATACCTATTATCCTTAGGTTTAGGTTTCTCATCATGTCCTGGATTTCCTTTATGTTTTGGCTTAGGAGTTTTTTGCATTTTGCATTTTGTTTGACAGTTGTGTCAATATTTATTATGATATTTTCTGCACATGAGATTCTCTTTCTGTCTCTTGTATTCTTTTGGTGATGCTTGCATCTATGAATCCTGATTTCTTTCATAGGTTTTCTATCTCCAGGGTAGTCTTCTTTTGAGATTTCTTTATTGTTTGTACTTCCATTTTTAGATCCTGGGTGGTTTTGTTTAATTCCTTCATGGGTTTGGTTGTGTTTTCTTGCAATTCTTTAAGGGGTTTTCTTCTTTAAGTGCTTCTACCTGTATACCTGTGTTCTCCCGTATTTCTTTAAGGGAGTTATTTATGCCCTTCTTAAAGTCCTTTATCATCATCACGAGAAGTGATTTTAAATCTCAATCCTGCTTTTCTGGTGTGATGGACTTGCTATGGTGTGGAAACTGGGTTCTGATGATGCCTATTAACCTTGGTTTCTGTTACTTATATTCTTGTGCTTGCCTTTTACTGGATATCTCTAGTGCTACATGAACTCACTGTCTTTGACTGGAGCCTGTCTTTCCAGTTATCTGGCTTTTCTCAAAACTCCTCAGAGTCCAGCTGTCTCTATGATCCATTTGATCCTGATCCCCTGGGTAGAAGAGCTCCTGGGACTCAGACTGCCTCTGGCATATCGAAATCCTGCTGCTCTGAGTACTGTGGTTGTTGTTTAAAAAAAGAAAAACTGGCGGCAGAGGGTTCCAGGAGGAGAAGTTTATTTAGGGCAGAGGGGAGAGCAGAGAAAGGTGGAGGCCGGCCATGACCACGCGGAGGGGGGGAGGGGAGAGAGAGACAGGGGAACCTGCAGGCGCGGGGTCAAGGAGCAAGAGAGTAAGAGAGTAAGAGAGAGAGGAGGGGCCAGACAGCCCCTCTTATAATAGTGGGCAGGGCTACCTGGCCGTTCCCAGGTAGCTTTGGGAAGGGTATACCTAGCTGTTGCTAGGTTACTGTGGAGGTGGAGTTTAACAGAATGCTAACATACCTCCCTTCTTCTTATTATAAAAAGAAAGGGAAAAAAAAGGGAAGAAAGAGGTGACGGCGCAGTAGGAATAGGGTCGTCGTGACATCTGGCTACTTCCTGCTGGCACTGGGGGCGACGTGTCTTTAGGGGGAACCTGGGTATGGGGGATGTTTGTCTGGTCCTGCTGTCCAGGGTCTGTGGAGCCATCCAGATAGGCCAGAAGGAACAGGTCCAGTAGAAGCAGCTGTGTGTGTGGCAGGAGATGGAGCATCTGAAGGTTGCTTCTCTGGAGATGTTTTGGATGTACCTGGACTTGACAAGATGTAGAGAATAAGATTAAGTACACTTGGGAGAAAGAAAATTTTTTAAGATGTACATTTGAAATCCAGAGGGATCCCACCCTTTGTGATAGTAAGTGGGAACTTTAGGCAGATGTACTTATCTGGATGGCATCTATTTGGTCCGTGAGAAGTAGATCTCAGTGAGTTTCCTGTAGCTTATAAGTTTACAAAAGAGATAACAGCATTGAGTTAACAACATGAGCAGTCTTTAAGATGAACCTTTGCTGGATCGTATAGTGGAATGTTTAATAAAACAGTTAGGCAAGTTCGTAGGAACTTAGGTAGCAAGAAGAGGAAATATAAAGTATTTAATGGTGGCAGCTGAGTTTAGATAATGAGGTAACAGATTACATCTGTGAAAGCTTAGCTGTCAATGTAGTCAGAAGTCTCGGTTTGATTTAGCTAAGTCATTTGACTCAGGGTATCCAGTTTAGTCTACTGCGTACGTTCGCATGCAGTCCAGGCTGTATCTTCTAGGAGTCCGGTGTTCAAGTCTTCTGAAACCATCTAGGGTCAACTGCTAGAGGCTTTGAGAATTCTGTCAGCTATAAACTAAGTTAGTATTAACAGACTTTTGACAAAATTGAGAGCCATAAGATTGGTCTTAGAATTTAATAGCAGTAACTTTGGCAGGTGCTGCGAATTAGGTCTGCAGGCCGCAGTGGCAGAAGGGCGGGACTTCCTGCTATCGGCAGGAAGTCGCTGCCCAGTGCCGCTGGCGGGCAGCTGCGGTGAATAAGAAAAAAGGCAAGCATGTAATGTTTTTTTTTTTTTGTGGCGGAAGGCACCGCTAACACTCACTTTATAGGTCTCAGGCAGAGAGGGAGAGAGGGTCCCCGGTAGATCTAGAGCAGAGCTAAGAACCACAGAAGGGAAGGGAGCAAGCACGGTCTCGGGCCGGCTGCTTTCCAGGCAAACTGACGGGGACTAAGTCTAGGAACTAAGTCCAGGCAGCCGCAGATGACTGGGGAGAGGAGGGGGAGAACGCGCGAATGGCTAACCAGTTGGGAGAGACACACAGTGTGGACAGTTGGGAGCCGGTGCTCCTGAGGCAGAGAGGTCCAGGCCTGGCCTGGAGTCGAGGGGAAAGGGAAGTGTCTTACCCACCGGGAGCCGTCCTAGAGGGAACTGGGTTAGCAGGGAGGAAGGGGAGAACGTGCGAATGGCTGGCCCATGGAAGAGACACGCTGGGAACTACAGTTGGGAGCCGGTGCTCCTGAGGCAGAGAGAACAGTGGGTCCAGGCCTGGCCTGGAGTCTCAAGGGGAAAGGGAAGTGTTTCTCCCATGGGGAGCCGTCCTAGAGGGAGGTTCAGGAGGAACAGGGTTACAGGGTTAACTCTGAGCTCAAGAGATCTTTCTTGGGTACCAGTGGGGAATGGGGGAACAGAACAGGCAGGGTCTCTGTCTGAGATACCCAGGCCACGAGGCAGCTGGTGGTTGAGCACTGTGTTAGGGGCAAAGCTCACGTGCAGGGCGGGACTTCCTGCTCTGGCAGGCACCTACAGTAAACTAGACCGCGGGATTGACAACCCAGTGGAGTTTGAGGTGGTACAGAAGAAGCTGAACCTATTGTGTGACGGTCGTTATTAATTTTCAATTAGCGTCCTAATTGAAATATTTATAACGAAACAGTGGGCACAAATCGGAGTTTTTTGAGTCGTCACAGAAAAAACCCGAGTACCCTGGCTGATTTAGCCCACCAGAAGCCGATCAGCCCAGGAGCCGTCAGAGCTCAGGGAAAAATCACACAATATGTCAACGTCTAGCAACCCCTTAGTTTAGGGAGCGCTGGCCAGGCGCTGCGCAAACGTTTGGGGTTTCTCATGCCACCAGGAAGCTCCTTACCAATAACCGTGCGGAGCTTTCTAGCAGATGGGTCTTGTGCTGGGGCAGCGGTGGAAAGCGGTCGGTGTTCACGTGGTGGAAGTTAAGTTCACGCAGCCAGCAGCAGCAGGAACGGCAGCAGGGTTACAGAGGTTTAGGTGGCAGTGGGAGTACCGGAGGATGGTGTTGCAGTTGAGGTGGGCCACATGGCATCGGTCTCACAGGGTCACGGCAGCGAGCTGGCGGGTGCACAGGTCTTTAGGTCCCCGAAGTCTTCGTTTCCCGGCCAATGCACCATTGTTGTTTAAAAAAAGAAAAACTGGCGGCAGAGGGTTCCAGGAGGAGAAGTTTATTTAGGGCAGAGGGGAGAGCAGAGAAAGGTGGAGGCGGCCATGACCACGCGGAGGGGGGAGGGGAGAGAGAGACAGGGGAACCTGCAGGCGCGGGGTCAAGGAGCAAGAGAGTAAGAGAGTAAGAGAGAGAGGAGGGGCCAGACAGCCCCTCTTATAATAGTGGGCAGGCTACCTGGCCGTTCCCAGGTAGCTTTGGGAAGGGGTATACCTAGCTGTTGCTAGGTTACTGTGGAGGTGGAGTTTAATAGAATGCTAACAGTGGTTCCTCTAGGATGGGTCAGGATATGGTGTCTTCATGGGAGCAGGCCAGCTAGGTTTTTTTCCCCAGCCAAAATGCAATTTCCTCATTTTAAAGATAGGATATCAAGGAACAAGTTTGGCCTTGAACACTCAATCCTTCTGGTAGTGTACAGTTTTCTAGATTTAGTCTGGAATTTCAGTGAGAATCATCTTTATTATTTAATCCTTCTGCAGTATTTTAAATTATATTTCACAGGTTATGGCTTTGCAATTATATGAACTGGAATTTTCTCTTTTAATTATACTTTACAAATTGTACTGGGGAAGGCTTCAGGCACAACAGCCCAAATTTCTAGATTTTGCCTTGTGTCTCGGAAGTCACAGGTGACCCAGAAACCAAGGCTATAGGCATGTTGTTGTTTCAGTCTTGTTCAACTCTTTAGACATTTTAAAAGATACATAAGTGTGTATGAGAAAAAGTATACAGCAGCCACACCTGGAAACTAGAATTAATGTCCTGGGCACAAATGATCACAATCAAGGCTAGACTTAGAAGTGCTGATGGATATATTGGCAGATCTTTTTCTTCCTCTGGACTCCAAATTGCCATGGGAAACTCTTCTCCCTGTAGCCTATGTACACTTCGCTTTTCCTCTAAGACTCGCATAAGCAGGTGCTCTCATTCAGTAGCATGGCTTTCCAAATGCTCTGGGGAAAATTGCACCTTTTACTTAGGTTTGGCATTTCTGATATGGTCATTCAGCAAGATGGACATGAATTGACAGACCTTTTACCTTTTACCTTATTAACCAAATTAATATAATATGGGCCCAGGTTTCTCACACTTGTCTCTAAATGGTTGAGTAGTACATACAGATAGGGATCTCACAGGTTCGCCTTAGCCCTTCCCAGGAGAGATCAATCCGTTGAAAGGAGAATTAGGCTGGGTTGGGCCTATGACATTAGCTCTATATTTTCTTAAATGGCCTGAAAAGTTGTTCTGTGTCTTTTCCCTGAAACAAAACTCTGGTCAGACTGTATGCTCCTCAATAACCCTTCTGACTAAGCATGCAATTAAGAGGAACAGGAATTGGTATCATATGGGAAAATGGTTAATTTTTTCCACTCTGATTTCTACAAGAGAATTCACATGCTGAGAGTGAAGAACTTTTGGCTTGGAGACCATAAGATTGGATAACTGTGCAGACTGGATTCTCCATTATTGTGAGAGCATGGCCTCTGGCCTTCTGATTCCTGCAATGTGTGAGAAATAGGGATTTCCAAAACTTAGCCTGAAATTATGTCTCCTAAATCCTTCTCCAGGTTCCTTGTGACTAAATATCTATCAGGATGAGCACCCACAACCCTCCCACACTCCAGCAGCTGGCACTGGAGGCGCTGCTGAGGAATAATGCCATAGACTTCTCTAATCTGGAAGACCTCCCCACTATGCTCTTTCCACCACTCTTCATTGAGGCCTTCAATGGCAGACACACAGAGATATTGAAGGCAATGGTGGCAGCCTGGCCCTTTTCCTACCTCCCTGTGGGACCATTGCTGAAAACTGCAGATGTGGAGATCATGCAAGCTGTGCTAGATGGCATAGATATACTGGTGACCCAGAATGTTCATTCTAGGTAGGAAAGGCCCAAAATGACTACAGGGGAATAGGGTTAGTGGTAAGACACACATGAGGGCAATGGGACTGTGATCAAACAGGACAGAGGCTAATGATGTCGTTGACATGGGGATTTATGGAAATACTATTCAAGTTGGAAACTGATCTAAATCAAAGTCATAGTGGACAGCTCAGAGTACAAGTAGCCCTAGAAGGATGATCCTTTCCCTGACTTTCCTAAAGACACTAGATACAGAAGAGACACAAGTCAAGAGGAACTGAATGGAGGGAAGTGGGGCATGTCCCAGATGCAGACCATGTAGCGTCCTTGCCTGCCTTGTGTGAGGTGTTATGTTGGAGCTGACTTTAGACAAGTGGGATCCAAGCTGACTCCATGTTGGTTCCTGTTTTACATTATGAAACTTTATCTTTTTCCATCACAGAAGGAGGAAGCTTCAAGTGCTGGACTTGAGAGATGTACATCAGGATTTCTGGGATGCATGGGCCGGAAGTGAAGATGGAGTGTGCTCAGTAGATACTTTAAGAAAGAAGCAAGTCCCAGAAAGCCATCCTACTTATGCACTGACAGAGTGATTGCAGGTGATCACAAACCTGAGCCTCATCTTCCCTTTGAAAGAAGACCAAAAATGCTTCCTCCAGTGGGCCCAGAAGAGCAGTGACTCTTTGCAGCTAATCTGTCTGAAGATGAAGATTTGTGTCTTCCCCCTGGAGATTATCAAGGAGGTCTTGGATATTTTCCAGCCAATCTATATTGAGGAATTGGAAATATGCTCACATGAGGTCCTATCTTCCCTACGTTTCTTTCCACATTTCCTTGGCCAGATGAGAAATATTATCAAATTCAAACTAAATCAAATCCATTTCCTATATAATGTTGTGGATACAGTGACAGATGTAAAGAGGTGTACTGCCAACTTCTTTTTTCAGTTCTCCAAACTCAACCATCTCCAGAGTCTCTATTTGAATGGTGCCCACTTTTCCTATGACAACATGAAAATTTTGTTCAGGTAAGGAAGGATGGTGAGCTGTTTCTTCTCTGGCAGAAAAACTTTCCTTTTACTTAGAGCACCTAAGATGTGCCAGTTACAAAGGATGTTACAATGACAGACTCATTACAGTATCAAAGTATGGACTGTTTCTTACTTAACTTAATTCACTTGGTTCAATTCCTACTCCTTTAGCTGAGTCTAAGCTGGGGTAGGTGTATTGAGATAGCAGCCATGCAAACATGTTCACTGAGTGGGTCAGATGCAGTAAGTGTGCTTTGCATATTCTTCTTTGGGATCCAGGAAAAGCTAATAGAAGGAAACAGGATAGAGCAGAAGAGCCCTGAGCTAGAGAGGCTCCACCCTTGCCCTCTTCAAAAATATATGTGTGCAGGAACCAGTTTTTCCTTTATTGAAGTCAATCAGCCTCTAATTCTCCCTAAATGGAAGGATGGTTTGAACACAAGTTGGGACTAAGTAGATGAGAAATCTGTGACACTAGGTTGGGGGTCATCAGAATCAAGGGTAGAACACTGAACTCAAGGACTGTGGAGATAGCAGGGACAAAGATAAACTCTGAAGGACACAGGCCAAGATGCTGCCAGAACCTTTCTGTTCTAGCCCTTTCTAGGTATGCTCTTCTGGAATGATGAGGCAAGCTCTAGTTATCTGACAGAGTGAATATGGAGAGTTGCAGACCTGTGGTCTGAGCCCATCCCACCTGATTGTAATATGCCTCAGTAGAAAATGCTATGAGCAAACACTAACATGCTGTGTCCCCAGGGTGGATGTTCAACAGAAGCATAGATTGCTTCTACATATGTCACTTCTCTGTGTCAGTGTCAGTCTTACTACTGTCCTCCAGCAACATGAACTGGAACTAATTTCTTGTTCTTTTCCTAGGTGCCTGAAAACTCCCTTGGAGTCCTTGGCTATGACTTTCTGCCAACTCTCAATGTCAGACCTGAATGAATGAATGTCCAAGTGGCAGAGCCTATATCAACTGAAACAATTGCATTTCAATACTGTAGTGTTTTCCAAGTCATGTTTCAAGAGTGATACCTCAAATAACACAGTCAGGAAGCACAAACAACAAACATGACACTTACTTCCAAAACACACAAGGATACTTATTCAGTTTATCTTTGTATGTGCACATTTGAATTTGCACAACACAAGACAATTCAAGGTAAGACAAATACACCCTTGAAACAACTATGTCTCAGGAATTTTAGTTTGGAGTCTTTTTTTTTTTTCAGCTGTCAATATAATGTTGAAATTTAGTTTTTAACACAGTGGTCAGATGTTTAGACAGATTCTACTTCATGGATTTATTTTTAACTAGAATCAGGAGACCCTTCCCATAACCTTATTTTGGGAATATATTCAAAAATAGTCCATCTATATCACTAGATTCATGAAGGCTTCCTCATATCTGTATTATGGAAAGAAGTATTATGAAAGAAGACAGACACACTTAATTTGGAAACAATAGTTTTCAAACTGGACTCTGACACTTGTCTCTCACATCTACAACAATAAAAGAACATATTATATATGACATGCTCTACTGGAACAAAACTTGGAGGCTACATGGAGGAGATTACACACTTAAGTCACACATCTTATTCTCTATTATGTTATGACTGTGTGTGGAAAAGGATTGAAATTGGGGCATGTGAAGTACAAAGTATTTATCAGAGGTCCCAAAATTCAAATTTATTTCTACAAAGTGTGAGCAACTCTCCTAGATAATTCTGATATCATTAACAGACCATGGGCTAGGAATGGGCACAATACTCCTACCTCATTAGTCAAAAGCATATCATTCTCTCTTTTGTTGGCTGAAGTGATTCCTAGATTATACACAGACTTTTTCCTGTGATTTTCTTCAGGAAAATTTCCTTCCAATTCAAAAAGCTCATCCAATCCCAAGATTGAAAGTTATGGTGAAATCATGTTAGGTTGTTGATCTGATAAAAGGAAATATGCATGGGCTTCTATATCCCAGGAGCTGCTAGAGACAGACTGTCTCAGTGGGGATTATTTCCTGGAGATGTACTTGCTGACAGAACTATACTATATAACTAAAGGACTCATCAGCATATATTAATAAATGTGTTTGTAACAGTAATTACTATAGAAGAGACCATGAAGTTGAGAGGGAAGTGGTGAGATATAAAAGATTAATTAGAGGAATGAGCAGACAGGGTGTCAATGATGTAAAAGAAATGCACATGAAATTTTCAAAAATGTTTTCTTTTTAAAAGAAATTGAACAGGCCATCAAGTGACTCAGCAGGCAATGACAATCCTATAGAAAGCATGGTGATGTGAGTCTGATCCCCAGGGCACATATTTGGAAGAAGAGATCACATTCACAAATATTATTTGATTTTGTTGTTATTGTTTGTGTTTTGAGACAGACTCTTACGTGTTAAGTAGCTGTAGCTGTCCTGGAAGTCACTATGTAGACCAGGCTGGACTCCAACTCATAGAGATTTGCCTGCCTCTGCCTCCCAAGTAATGGGATTAAAGACATGTCCCAAAGTCCAGGTATTATTTGAATTTTAATTACTGGTGGGGGGTTCATTTGCCATGGTGGACATACAAAGGTCAGAGGAAACCTCTCAGGTGCTTGTTATACTTCTGGGTTCTAGAAATCAAACTGGGGTCTTCAGGCTTGGAGCAAGTGCCTTTAACTCTTGAGCCATACTGGGGTTTCTGAGTATGAGAGTTCTAAAAGACCTTTAGATGAACCGAGGTTTCTACTGTTTTCTTCATGAAAGGTACCACTGAATTTTGTTTGGAATTTGATAGTGTTGGACAGGTTCTCATTGTGTGCATTGGGCTGGCCTGAAACTTGCAGAGATCCTCCTGTCTCTACTTTTGGAGTACTAAAATAAAAGATATGTAGCACATGCTGGGATTGTATGCTTGGATTTAGTGTTACTAAAGTGTGTTTTGTTTTGCTTTGCTTTGCTTAGCTTTGCTTCTTGCTTGCTTTGCTTTGCTTTGCTTGCTTTGCTTTGCTTGCTTTGCTTTGCTTTGCTTGCTTGCTTGTTTTGTTTTTTTGTTTTGTTTTGTTTTGTTTTGTTTGTTCTCCTGAGACAGGATCTCACTGTAAAGCTCTGGCTGTTCTTGAACTCTCTCTGGAGACCAGGCTAACCATGAACCCAAAGAAATTTGTTTTCACTGTGTGAATCATTCTGGCCTGAAACTCATAGAGATCCACCTGCCTTTGCCTCCTGAATGATTCGATTAAAGGTGTGTACCTCTTTCTACACAGATCCTCCTGCCTTTGCTTCTGGAATTCAAAGGTGTGTACCACATGCTGTGATTACACAGATGTGTTATTAAAGCTTTATTGTTTTTTTTTTTTAATTCTATCTCATAATGCTTTGCTGTTTGTTTCCACTTTGTGACAAACTACTCATCTTGCTCATAATGTTTCTAAACTCTTGTTGGAGTATCATCCCAACCAAACTTCTTGGTAACTAGGATTACAGGATCTTACCACTTACTTCAGTCCTTTTATATCTGCAGCATATTCATGTGGAGTTTTTGTTTGTTGGTTTGTTTGGGTTTTGTTTGGTTTTTCTTTTGTTATGGTTGTTTTTAAACAAAATCTCTCTCTCTCTATGTAACCAACCTTCAGTTGAGGTTTTAGAAATGGGTCCTTGAATAAGGAAGGCTGGCCTTGAACTCTCCATCCTTCTGGTTCTGTCCAGTTTTCTAGATTCATTCTTGAGTTTTAGTGAGGATATTTGTAATTTAATCCCTTTACAATCTCCTAAATTATATTTCAAAGATTATTATTTGGCAGTTGTATGAACTAAAATTTTCTTTTAACTTAAAAACTGCTGGAAAGGCTTCAAGAACACAATTCAGAAGTTTCAGAGGATCCAGGAACCAAGGCTGTAGGAATGCGGTGGCTTCAGCTTGCCTACTTGACTAGACATTGTCTGAGAGTGATTATATATTGTATTATGTATGCATGTATGTATGTATGTATGTATGTATGTATGTGCCAAGGTAGCATTTAACAGCCACACCTGGAAACTAGAATTAAAGTCCTGAGCACAAAAGATCACATTCTAGGCTAGACTTGGCTGCACAAAGAGACCTCATCTCTACATGAAATTAAACAAAATAATTTAGATGACCTGTGATTATGGCTGAATGGTAGAACACTTGTGTAGTGGGAACAAGCTCCCCCACAAGAACATCTTCAATGAAGACATTTAAAATCCTATTTTACTTGATTTCCTCTAACAGGGACTAGTTGGAAATACCCTATATAGATTAGACTGACCTGGAATCCTTTCAACTCTTCCTCCAAAAAGCTTCAATTATGTACTCCCTCTGGCGTGTGTGGCATCTATGCAGAGTTTTAACAGTATAGTGCACTAGGCAAGAATGGTGGGGAAAAAAAGAACCCAACCCAACACTCCTAATAACAGTCAGGAACATGGTAAGTAGGCACAAGCCTGGGCTACAAAAATGAGTTTCATTCAGGATTGGAAGAATATCCAACTCCACTGAGGCCTCCTTTGCAGGCAATACCATATTTTGAAGTATGAACAAAACTTAGACGATTGATAAATATATTGTCTCAGCTCTTTATTTCTCTGGACCCCAAGTGGACTTGAGAACTCTCCTCCCTTTAGCCTCTGTACACTTGGCTTCTCCTCTAAAACTCATATGTGCAAGTGCTCTGTCAGTTGCCATCATAGGACAAGCTAATAACCAGCAGATGATCTTCCTGAGATGAGTCTGCTTTGGATAAATAAATAATCCATGAAACATTTGCTCCCATAGTCAAGGCCCAGGAGAAAGTCATTTTAAGAACGATTCCTGCTATTGTTTTTGCTTTCCTGTTATTATTAAACATATTACAATCACTAGGTATTAGCTATCCTTTTCAGCAGATCTCTGCAGAACATCTAAAAGGCACTGACTTGCAGTGATGCTATATAGACAATTTTGATTGATTTCCATTTTATATCAGTCTTAATTCTTAATAATGATCCTATAGGTATTCCTAAAATTATATCAATATTATTAAGCTCTTTTACAGTGGGACTGCTATTAGGTACTTCCTGATAGTTAAAGATGCAATGAGAACTCTGTCACTCTCTGTCACCAGTTAATTGCTTCAACTACTAAGAACATAATCCAAAAAGTTGTAAAACCATTAACCAAAGGTCATGAAATAAAAACTATGATTTATTATAGGTGCTGGGGAGAACATAAAATGTTGATGGGGTGTATTTATTCAAAACTTCACTAATAACCTAGTTATGGATTTTAACTCTCTCATGAAGCTGTGTAGTTTTGACAGGTGATGAATGTTTAGTCAGATAATTTCTTCTAATGGCTATGCATATAAACATTCATTGTTTTAAATTTCTTATTTGATTTGTGATTTAAATTTATGTGTAAACTTGGGATGAACTTTTTTAGCATGTGATCATGTATTCTGAAAGATATGTAATGCTGAGGACAAAGAGAAGAGACAGAACAGCAGCTGAGGAGAACTTTTTAGCCAAATCTGAACAGAACTTTTTAGAACAGAACTGAGGATAATTTTTAGTCATGACACAAGAGAACTTTTAGATATAAGTGAATTCAAGAAGAACTTAGAAGTAAAGGCATAGCATTGGGAGAAAAAACATTGAGAGTAAGATTATTACTGTGACATCAGAGCAGGAGAGAGCAAGATTAGAAGGAGAATGCAGAGGATAATAACTTAGAAACTATGAGGTAACATAAAAAACTAAGAAAGCAATATGCAGAATACAGAGGGAAAGAGAAAGTAAAAGAAGGTGTAGAGAGACAGAAGGGAGTAGAGGCTTCTTCTTATGGAACAGAACAAGTAAGTCTTTTCTTAATAACAAGGCAGGCTTAGTCTTATTAAAAGGAACAAATCTTTATCTTGTAAACTTAGGTTTAACTCATTTAGCAATAAAAGCATAGAAGCTTTTTCTTTCTCTATGCAATAAAGGTTGGAGCTCATTTTTCATCCAGAATGAGTGAGTTCTTTCCACACTTGTGCTTGTCTTGCCCAAAGACCAAGTAAGTGTGTGTGTGTGTGTGTGTGTGTGTGTGTGTTGTGTGTTGTGTGTCTGTGGTCGTGTGGTGTGTGTGGTGTTGGTGTGTGTGTGTGTCATTATGAGAATGTATGCAAGTTGTACCCAACAGGTTTGAATGGAAATGTATAAATGCACATGTGTGAATCTGTATAGGAATTTATGCATATTTGCTTATTGTGAAAGTTTTTTCCTTCTGTTAGAGTGATTCCTCTTTCAATAGAAGTTTATTGTTCCAACCCTCCCCCTAGCCTGACAAGAGGCATCTGGACAAAAAGAAAAAGGCTCTAGCAATTATTCCTTTACTTAATCTCTTGCTGTTTTAGGATGAGATGCTAAATGTCAGTGACTGTAGTTTCAGGACTCAGAGGAACAGAAGGCAGCTCAACTACAGTAGCAAAGTAGCCATGGCTTTCCAGTCACTCTGGGGAAATTTGGGTGTTTTACTTTGGTTTTGCATTTCAGATGTGATCTGACAGTATATACAAGTAACCATGAATTTACAGATTTTTTTAATCTATGGACTCATTATTTATTTATTGACAATTCTATTCATATTTTTCACCGTAAATTCCCATATATTCCATTTCTATGGTGAAAATGAGGAAAGGCTAGCCCCATTATATTATTATCAATTATATAGGTATCCCAACTAGCTCACATTAAAAGATTTTCAATTTATGTTTGCAAGCTTAAAGCCTCTAACTTAGATCATTTTTTCTTTATGCTAATATCAATCTGATATGTATAAATATAAATATAAATTAAATATATATATATATATATTCCTTATGGTTCCTGCAATGTGTGAGAAATAGGAATTCTTAAAACTTAGCCTGAAGTTATGTCTCCAAAATGCTTCACCAGGTTCCTTGTGACTAAATATCTATCAGGATGAGCACCTACAATCCTCCCACACTCCAGCAGCTGGCATTGGAAGGGCTGCTGAGGAATGATGCCATAGACTTCTCTGATCTGGAGGACCTGCCCACTATGCTCTTCCCACACTCTTCATCGAGGCCTTCAATGGCAGACAGATACACAGAGACATTGAAGGTAATGGTGGCAGCCTAGCCCTTTCCCTGCCTCTGTGGGGGCACTGATGAAAATCCCCAATGTGGAATCTTGCAAGCTGTGTTGAATGGCATAGATAAACTGCTGATACAGAATGTTCATCCCAGGTAAGCAAGGCCCAAGGAGGCTAGAAGGAGAATCATAGGGTTAGTGGTAAGAAAGACACACATGAGGGCAAAAAATGTAGGGTCAAAGAGGACAGAGGCTAATGATGCCATTGACATGGGGATTTTTGGAATACCATTCAAGTTGAAAGCTGATCTAAATGACAGTTCCTGGCTTTCTACAGACACTAGATATGGTAGAGACAGAGTGAATGAAGTGAAGCAAGGCATGATTCCAGATACAGCTCATGTAGAGTCCTTGTCTGGCAGGTGTGAGGTGCTATGTTAGAGCTGACTTTAGACAAGTGGGATCCAGACTCCATGTTGATTCCTGTTTTACATTATGAACTTCACCTTTTTCCCTCACAGAAGGTGGAAGCTTCAAGTGTAGGCTTGAGAGATGTGCACCAGGATTTCTGCGATTTATGGACTGGAAGAGAGGATTTAATCCACTCAGCAGAGACTGAGAGCAAGAAGCAAGTAACAGACCACATTCCTAGAAAAGCACTGAGGCAGTGTTTGAAGGTGGTCACTGACCTGAACCTCTGTTCCTCTCTGAATGAACACCAAACATGCTTGCTGCAGTGGGCCCAGTAGAGAAAAGGCTCTTTGAGAAAAGGCTCTTTGAGGCTATGCTGTCCAAAGATGAAGATTTGTCACCTCCCTGTATGGATTATCAGGGAGTTCTTACAGGTTTTCAAGTCAAGCAATATCAATGAATTGGAACTATGCACAAACCATTTTGTGTCCTTCCTGGATCTCTTTGAACTTTACTTTGGAAAGATGCAGAATCTGTGCAAATTACAACTTACTTGATCAAATCAGATAGTGACATGATTTCACATCATTGGCAGACAAAAGGAAGAAGGATAGTCCCAAGTTCCTGTCTCAGTTCTCCAAACTCAACTATCTCCAGCATCTCTGCATGAATGATGTCTACTTTGCCAATGACAACATGAAAGATTTATTCAGATAAAGAGTGATGCTGACCTATTTCTGCTATGGCAGCAAACCTTTCTTTTTACTTGGAGCATTAGTGGGCACCTTAAGTGTGCCAGCCACACAGGGTGTTACAATGATGGACTCATTAAAATACGAAAGAAGACTGTTTCCTTCTTACCTGAGTTCACTGGGTTTAATGACTATTTCTTTCTAGCAAGTCTGAACTGAGGCTAGAAGGTATGTGGAAAGCTGCTTGCAAGCATGTTCGTTGTGATTCAGATGCACTGAGTGTGCATTGGATATTCCTCTTTGGTATCCTGCTGAAGCTATTGGAAGGAAACAGGATAGAGCAGAGGGCCCTGAGCTGGGATGCTCCACACCAGGAGAGGATCCTGGGTCAGTGCTGTACACAGATCCCTGTATAGAGGAACCAGTTTGTTCCTCTCCAAGTCTCTGTCCACCTTTAATATCTCTGGAAAGAAGGATAATTCGAGCACACGTTGAGACTTAATAGATGAGAAAGGGTGATGCTGGGGTGGAGGTCAAAAGTTTCAAGGTGGATCGCCGAAATCAGAGATAGAGATTAGTAGGAGACATAGATGAACTCTGAAGGACAGAGACCAAGATGTTGTCAGAATCTTTCTATGTTGATCCTTTCTAGATATGCTGTCCTGGCATGATGGGTAAGTTCTATTTTCTCTGACAGAGTGAGGATGGGGAGTTGCAGATCTGTAATCTGGAACCATCACACCTGATAGTAATATGCCTCAGTAGACAATGCTATGAACAGACACCAACAAGTGTAACCAAGTGTGGACATTCAGTATAAGCATATATTGATTTGGTATATGTCATTTCCTCAGTGTCAGAGACAATCTTACTAGTGTTCTCTAGCACCATGAACCAGACCTAATTTCTTGTTCTTCTCTAAATGCCTGAGGACCTCCTTGTCTATTACTCTCTGCCATCTCTAAGAGCCAGACTTGAAATACTTGTCTCAGTGTAACTGGCTTTATCAACTGAAACACCTGCACATCAAAGGTATAGTGCTCTCCATCTCAAGTTTCACATATCTCCGAATTTTCTAGAGAAAGTTAGCAGACTCTCTGAAGACCCTAGAGTTGGAGCACTGCAGATGAAGGACTATCATCTCAGTGTACTCCTGCCTGCTCTAAGCCAGTGCTCCCAAATCACCAGGATCAATTTCTATGACAGTGAATTCTCCAGGCCTGTACTGAAGGACCTACTGCAATGCACGGCCAATCTCAGTAAGTTGACTGTAGAGCTGTACCCTGCCCCCACTAGAGTGCTATGGCCAACTTGGTTATGTCCTCATGGAGAGATTTTTCTCAAGTGTGTCCTGAGCTTCTTGATATTCTCATGGCCAAAAGGCAGCCCAAGACAATTGCTTTTGCTACAGTCCCCTGCCCTCAGTGTTGGAGGTGCTGGGTCTATGACAGGAAGATTAGACTTTGTCAGTGTTGGCAGTACATAGGAGATGGTTACTTCTGGATACAGACAAATCAAAGTCAAGGGGAAGGGGTCTCAAAACACATGGCTTTAGACAATGTTTGATGTATTGGAATCAAAAGACATTCAGAGTATTCAGAACATGGGAGATGACATGGAAAACAAAGGAACAATGGAGGCAAATGTGGTATCTGAAAGACAGTTCTGTATTTCTACATGGGACAATCAGGACAGGATCACCAGTGGCTTCCCTATGTTATAAATATATGGTTAGTTTGTGAACCCAAATGCTCATGTCTGGTGTGCTACTGAGTCACTGACCTCAATTTTGGTTTACCATCAGGGTGTTCAGTGACCTCATGAAGTATAATCAAGGAAATTATAGTCTAAGGCCCCCCCTCCCCCGTTAGCATCAAAATGACCTAAAGTCATTAATCAATTCTCTTCCCTTCTTGAATTCCTACTCTTTGGCTGTTAGGAGTGCTATGTGCACAGTTAGCAAACTGACGACTGCTCAGTGCAGGTCTTCTGTTTTATGAACACCATTTTAGAGAATGGCAGATGTTTTCACTTCATGATATTCAGATAAGAGGTGCTGTAATCATTTTGAATATAGCTGAAGCAAAAGTTCTTGCCTAGAGAACTGACTGAGCTGAGACCCATTAACTATTCAGTTGTGAGCTCTGTGAGAGTGCATCACTGTATCAGGTAACAAAATTTTAATTACCCTCTATTTGTACTGGTCTTCATTAAAACGCATGATCTCCCTGTTCTCACATGTTGTGATGCATGCTAAATCTATACAATCTACTAATTGTGAAGGCCTCTTGAACATCATCCTCTGGACAGAACCATTCCAGGACAGGATGTGATTGTGAGCACAGGGCATTCCTACAAAGACCCTGATCATGAGCACATTCTAGAAAATGAAATGGGAATTGTTAGAACTTACAGCTCCATCAATGCTCACAGAGACAGCTATCACAGACTAAGGACATACTGTGACCATAGAGAATCTTCTATTGTGGGAGAACATTTATTTAATATTCAAGTTACTGTTCATCAAGTGACAAGGCCAAGGAAGGAATTGTGACATACATCAGGAAGTAGGACCTGAAGCAAAGATAAGGTGAAATGCTAACTGGCTTGTTTATCCTGTATTACTAAACTTGCTTGCTTCTTTATTTCTTTCTTTCTCTTCTTCCTCTTCCTTTCTTTCTTTCTCTTTGTTCTCTTTAGAAATTATTCTCATCATAATCCCACGTTTCCTCTCCCTCCCTCTGCTGCCGCTCTTAATTCCTCTTCACATCCTTCACCCTATTCACTCCTCCAGTCCTTTCAGGAAAGGGTAGGCACCCAGGGAGATCAGCAAAAATAGCCTATCAACTGCAATAAGATTAGGCACCTCCTGATTATGGTGGGATGAGTTATCTCAGTAGGAGAAAAAGACAAAATTAACAAAATATAACACCCCTTCATGATAAAAGTCTTGAAGAGATTATGGATACAAAGGACATAACTAAACATAATGAAAGTGGCAATGACATTAGACTACATCAACTATAATATTATTTTGATGACAAAAAGATTATAACTGCAGGTAACATGTTATTTTTCTATCCATGTTCAGCATTTTCCTGCTTAGGGCATCCACAATTCTATTTGGGAGTTTCAACAATAATATTTTAATAGTTGGTAGAATCAATCTACTGTATATACCAACAACAACTAAAAATTGCTTTTTAAAATAACAATTATGATACACTCAACTCAAAATCCAGAATATACATTCTCTTAGTTTTCCAATAAAATATGGAAGTATAGTTGGAATCCTAAAGCAACTTTCAGATTAGGAATCCAATCATGTAAAGTATGTTCTTCGTCTAAAAACAATTATCCAATCACCTTCACAGAACTACTTTTTTTCAGATATGTGGTATTGTGTATTTATATGTAATGGGGGAAAATATTGTGTCTGTAATGAGAGATATTTTTAAATGAACTGAAATAAAAACACAGAGTGTAACGGCCGGTCTGCTGCTCTGGTCTGCTGGTCAGGTCTAGCAAGAGAGAGAGTGGGGAGGGGCAAAAGACGCAAAGAATGGAGACAAGACAGAGTCTGATCAAGTCTCCTTTTATTGAAAGGAAATCTCAGGTATTTATACCCTTTATCACATGCCTTTCTCATGTAGACAAGCACAGCTGAAGGCACTATGTCTGTACCTGGTACTAGCTACAGTGTGAGACCACGTACACCTAGCAGCGTGGGGATCACATGTACCTTGTAGCTGGGGGCACTAAGCAGCAAAACAAGATATGTGAGAAAAACAAGATGTTTATCAGAGTGTGTCAGCTGTTGTAGGCTGTTGAAAACAAGTCTCTTGTCAGGGTATATGGCTCGAGATGGCTGTAAAGATGATAGCCATTTCGGCTCCCAACAACAGAGAACTAAAATTAGTGAGATAGAGATATTATTTATGAGGAACTGATATGGCAACTAAATCACTGAATCAGAGACGGGGCAGGGGTCAAATACATGACTGTGGCTCCTGTATTTGGATCTGAGAGAAGAGCATACAAATTGAGATGTATGCTGAAGATAGGCCATATAAATACCTATGGAGGAAACACTAACCACAATAACAAAAATATCTGAAGATGAGAGTGAAAAAAATCAGTGAAACCAAAGCTGGCTTGCCTTGTAGGATTGGTAAAATGAAGCCAGAACAAACAAGGGGAAGAAAAGGAAAAAGACCCATTTTCTCACATCAGGGCAAAGAGTGGAGCTAGGTCAACAGTTTCAACAGATATAAAAAAGAAAATGAGGAATGTTCTAAATAGCAGCAAGTCAGTAGACACAGCACTCAGATGATAGTGTACAAGTCTCTTGAAAGGTCAAGGTATCAAATCTCTGTACAGTTGTATGCTAGTTGCCTTGGTATTACTGTGGCAAAGAGCACAACCAAAAGCAACATGGGAATGAGAGGCTCACAAGTCACCATCCATTACTTGAGGAGAAGTCAAAACAGGACAGTATGAAGGAATGCTGCTTGTTGGCTTGTTCTTCATGGTTTGCCCAGGACCACCTGCCCAGGGGCAGCACTGCCCACACTGTGCTGGGCCCTTACATATTACTTATTAATTTAAGAAATGCCTATAGGCCTGCCTACAGGCCCATTTAATGGAGGCAGTTCTTCAATTGATGACTCTGGCTTCTACAAAAACAAACAAAACGAACTAAAAAATCTAACCAGGACAGGGGTATTTTGTTTTACCACCCTACTTCCTGCCTTCTGCCTGGGAATCAGAGAGACTAGCTGCAAGCTCTTGCCTTGAAACTTCCCCACATCCTCAGAAATCTCTATGAAAAGACCTCCATTCTTCCACATAGGCTGAATCTTTTCTGAGATACCCCATTGTTTTGCCTGGCTTTGGTGCTGGGGCCTGAATTCTCTTCAGAACTCAGGCTATGCTGTCATTTTTCTGTCTGTCTATGGTATTAATACTTCTAATAAACTGCTTACTCCCAGCAACTTATCTCAAGTGTCCTTATAACCAAAACCTTTTAATAAGGACTATTGGTGGGACCATTCTAAAGGGATAAGCCCAAACAAAATAGAGCTCAATATTGGTGCTGAACATTTGCTCAAACAACATGTGAGAGGATGAACTTCAATCTCATCCAAGCCACTAAATTAATTCTTATAGGATCTTTTTGTTAGAGAAGCCCTGTTGAGAGCCGACTCTTAGCTGAAAGCAGCGATCATCTTTACAGCCATCTCGAGCCATATACCCTGACAAGAGATTGTTTTCAACAGCCTGCAACAGCTGAGCACACTCTGATAAACATCTTGTTTTCTGTTTAGTGCTGCCAGCAGCTAGGTCATGTGATCTCCACGCTGCTAGGCACATGACATAGTGCCTTCAGTTGAGCTTGCCACGGCAGGCTGAAGAGTATAAATACACAGGATTTCCTTTCAATAAAGAGACTTGATTAGACCCTTTGTCTTGTCTCCATCCTTTGTGTCTCTTGCCCCTCTGTCCCACTCTCTCTCTTGCTAGACCTTGACCCACAGACCAGAGCATCAGGGCTTTACAAAGTAGCAGAACGGCGGTTACTGAGGAGCAGACTGGGCAGTTACAAAGCCCTTTCCTTTCTTCCTTTCTTTCCTTCATTTCCTGCTTTCCTTTCTTCATTTTTAGCTTCCTTCCTCATTCTTCTTTCTTTCCTTCTTTATATAACATAATGATTTTATTGATAATTTGGAAATTTTACACCAGGTACTTCCCAGTCTTCCCAGTCCACCCCCACCCTTTTAACCTGCCTGCAAACAAAAGAAGAAGGAGGAGGAGGGGAAGGAAAAGGATGGAAGAGGAGAGGGAGGGAGAGGGTGAAGAGGAAGAGGACAGGAGGAGAAAGAAGAAGAGAGAGGAGAGAGGAGAGGAGGGAGGAAGAAGACAACACCAAGTCCAATTTGTGTTGCTCATATACTCCCTAGAGTGTGATCAAACACCAGAGGCCAACCACATATAGAAAATTGAGTCCTTCTTCACCCCTTGTTAGTATTCTGTCTAAACTCCACCCCTACAGTTACTGGGCAACAGCCAGTAGGCCTGCCCACTATAAAAGGAGCTGCTTGCCTCCTCCTCTCTCTGCTCTCTACCTCTTGCTCTTTGCCTCTAGTTCTCCTGTTTCCTTGCCCCTCCCCCTTTCCCTTACAGCTCTTCCACGTGGTCATGGCCAGCCTCCATCTCTCCTCTTTTCTCCTCCTTTCTCTCACTCCTCCCGCTTCTCTCCCTCCTCTCCCTCTTCCTGAATAACCCCCTCCCCCCTTGAACTGTTGCTGGTCGTTCAAGCTGCTGCGAAGTCCATCACCCCCTCCCCAGAAGGCATCACTGGAAGATCCTTCGTATCCATCAAGATTCTTCTTTTTTTTTTTTTTTTTTTTGTTTTCGAGACAGTTTGTCTGTGTACTCGGTCTGTCCTGGAACTCATCTTAGACCAGCTGGCCTCGAACTCAGAATCCGCCTGCCTCTCCTCCAATGTGGATAAAGGCGTCGCCACCACCTTGCCCGTTCCCAAGAGTTCTTTTCAATGGCTTCCTGTTTAGACTGTTTCTTTTTGGTGAGTGGGGATGGAGAGAAAGAGGTCACAGAAGCCGTCTGTCTCTCATTTTCAACTGTGAGTCTGCAGTCATTGATACCACCACAAAAGTAGCTTCCTTGCTCTTTATAGTCAGTAGCAGCACAGATCATGGGCTTCCACATGGTTTCTGGCTACAGCATTGGCCATGACACCAACATGCTTCAATGGCACACAGACCATGGATATCCTTTCAATCTTTGGTGATAACATTGGCCATGGACATCAACACAATCCCCAACAACAGGCCACACATACCAACATGGACCCTTGTGACACCATGAACCAAAGACATCAACATGGCCTCAGGTAACAGCCCAGGCCACATGCATTAACATGACCTCAGGCTGCAGCACATACCAAATATATCAACATGGACTTCACCAGTAACATGATCCATATACGTCGACATAGCCCTGGTTAGTAGCATGTACAACAGCCTTTCTTACCACATACAATATTTATTGAACTTGAATTCTAACATTAAATTTTAAATTTTCTTCCTGTTTTCCTTGTCATTCAAATAATTTCTAGTGAATGTTTTTTTTTTTTATTTTTTTTAAGATTTATTTATTTTATGCATGAGTATACTGTAGCTGTCTTCAGACATACCAGAAGAGGGCATAAGATCTCCACTAGAGATGGTTGTGAGCTATCATGTGGTTGCTGAGAATTAAACTCAGGACCTCTGGAAGAGCTATCAGTGCTTTTAACCACTGAGTCATCTCTCCAACACCGTGAATGTTTTTTAAATATTGCAAAATGTATTTTTTTGTTTGTTTTCTGAGGCAATGTTTCTCTGTGTAGCCCTGGCTGTCCTGGAACTAACTCTGTAGATCAGGCTGGGCTTGAGCTCTGCCTCCAGAGTGCTCAATTAAAAGTGTGCACCACCACCATCTGGCACCAAAACCTAATTTTAGTGAACTATGCCAATAATATTTTAGGTTCCTATAACTGATAATGTCAATATTTTAACATTTAGTCATCAATATCTATAATCACTTTTGCTAATTCCAATTCACAAGGGCTTGTTCTCTCTTTAAAATGATTCTGGATTCATGTTTGCTGTTTGAGTGAGTTTTTAAAAATTTTAAGATGTTGGAGTTGAATATTTTGTCCCTTACAGTGGAACTTTATGTTCTAAGCTGTCCTGTCTGGGTTAAAACTAATCTAGAACCTTAATTTCTTGGCATAGTTTTTCCTGTTGTCCTAAAAAAGCAAAATTTGAATTGAGTCTTGTATTCTCATATGGAGACTTATTAGGATAACACTTATCCTATCCAGTGATATGGGAGGGGGACAGACTTCTTTTCTGGTTCAATTTAACAGAAAGAAGGTTCTGGCTTGGTGAAATATCTCAAGGTTAATTTTTTTGTCTTTTTCCTTCCTCCTTTGGGAACATGTGTCTGAATTCTTTTGCAAATCATTGCATTGTGCAGTTTATGGACAAAGGCCTAGGCTCAAGCTTGTTCTCTCTTCATTTCACAGGAGTTATCAATAAGTACCCACCCAGCTGTCCATCTACTTCTGACCTAGACTAGATCTAGAGTTGGAAGTCTATTCAGATACTTAAGGACTCAAGGGATGATTTCTGGATCTCTGTCCCACTAGCTGCCTCTATTTTAATTTTATGTCTGAATCTGTAAAGATTCAAGCCCTTCATGGTGTCTCACAGTCCGGTGACTAAAGAGAGGTCTCATGATTTGTTTACTTGCAGCACTGCTCTTACAGAACCTGATTTGTTTGGCCCAACATTGTCCATGGTCATGGGCACAACACAGATGTTGCTATCACTGAACCTCTGTAAAGAATTATCTGTTACCTCTTCCTTGGGGTACAAGTAGAAAGAAGTGTAGCCTGGGTACTGGGGTTCAGTTATTTTGGGCCTCACTAAGGTCCCTCATACTACCTACACACTGTTTTCACATGTCTTGTACTTTAAGACATCAAAGAAGGGATGATTTATACCAAACAAATGAGGACACTGAGCAGAAAGCCGAAAGGAAATGAAGTCTTAGTGAAGTGGGTAAGAGTTTCCGGAGAGCAGGCTTTTCTTTCTGAACTGGAAGGTGTCAGATCTACTCTGAAGGGTACTTGAAGACAAAAATGCTAATTATTTTCTCCAGGGTAACTGATCCGTTAAAGTCCTCATGACAATTCACTTCTTCAGTTCTCCAAATTCCTCTTTTGGAAATGTGTCCAGTGTTTTCTGGAAACAGACTCTCAGCCTGCACACTCTGCCCCTAAAGACTGTGAGAAGTCACTCTCAGAAGAGAGCACTGCTTGGTTTCAGAAGCACAGTCAAATCCAGTGGCCAAGAGTGATGGAAATAAAGGGAAGCAGCTGAGATGTGATGGCTTTGGGAAGCAGAACACAGAAGAAAGAAAAATTTGAAACATCAAGTATTGAAAAAAGAGTTCTTCTCCAGTATCAGCGGAGGCAGGAGAATCAGGACAACCCTAATGTCATGAGAAATGTTCCTATGTAAAGCTAGAAAGATGACAGTTCTAAAACAGATGCAAAATTAGTTTTTGAGAAATACTTTATAAACATGAAATATTTTAAATGCCAAAAAATTACAACCAAGAGTTTGAAAATCAAATCCAGTTGAAGAGAAGCATCTTGAAGAAAAAACATATGGAGGGACTCTACACACTGAAATCTGTTGCCATTGTCTATGTTATATTTACAGGAGTTTGGTGAAAGCTCAAGTTTAGCTTTGTGTGGAATGACTTTTCCTTGAAGCCTTCAATTTGGAAAGACAGGTTCATCTAGGCCAGGATGGTGTATGTTTATGATGTTTTTTCATTATCGAAAGTACGTTTCTTTAGAATTCTGGAACAACTTGTCAGTGTTGGAATGTGACTTACTAGGAAACGGCAAGATAGGTGTGTGCTAACCAGCCATTACCAGGAAATAAAGAGAAAAAGAGTTAGACACTCCATCCTGGCTCTCTTGTTATCATCAAAGGAATTTTTGAGACTTAATGGTGGTTTTTGAAAGTCTAAATGGAAAGTCTAACTAACTATTTATTTGTGGAGAGAAATTTTGAAGAGATTAAATAAAAAAAATCTTATATCCAGTTTAGCTATAGAGGGCAGGAGATTCACATGCTCATGAATAAACATTAGATAAGCCAGAAATGTTAAATATGCAGGCATGTCTCTTCAGTAGAAGGGAGTTACTCCTGCTCCATCCGAATTCTTGAAGAGGAGGTTGTTTATAGCCTGGTGGTTTTTTTGCTATTCTGTGGAGCCTGCTTCCATCTGAATGTCCCAGACTCCTGAGACTGATTCTCAGTCACTAGAACACATCCCTATGAAAGAGGCCATAGGTGCTTTTCAAAAGTGATGTACTTTCTAAAGGCATTTTGATGTGGTCATGCCCTAAGCTTAATTTGATAACTGCCATGAGGAAGCCTTTTCCAAAAGTTGTACTGTGTTTAAATATGTCAAAAATAAACCACTAGAGGTCAGTCTCCAGAAGTTTGGAACAGCCTGTAGAACTTATTGCTAATGGAATTTATAGTTTCCTTTTTACCTCTCCAGATTTGTTCCTTTGCTGTCAGTAAAACTGCTACATTTTACTTAGGATTTCTGTTGCTGTTATAAACACCATGACCAAAAGGCAGGGGGAAAGCAGAGTGTTTAGTTGGCTTACACTTGCACAGCACTGGCTGTTCATCATCAAAGGAAGTCAGGACAGGAACTCAAGCAAGGCTGAACACTGAAAGCAGGACTTAATGCAAGGTCATGGAGAGGTGCTGCTTACTGGCTTGTTTCATACAGCTTGCTCAGTCTGCTTTCTTATAGAACCCAGGACCACCAGCCCAAGGATGGCATCACCCACAATGGGCTGGCCTTCCCATATTGATCACTAATTGAGAAAATGCCCTAGCACCTCATTCTCACATAGAGGGCATATTCCTCAAACACTAAGCATCGCTTCCTCTCATGATTAGACTCTAGTTTGTAGTTCAAGTTATGACATACCTATGCCTAAGTATAAAATACATTGCGTAGTGAGAATGCGTAGGAGTCTTAGAAGAGAACCTAGTACCACACTCTATCTTAACTTACATAAGCAGTATTAAATTTCAAATATACTGCATATTACTCATTTACCGCCCTATTTTTTTATAACACCTTAAACAATAACTATAGCTCTCCCCCTTAAGAAAATTTCTCTTTGCAAGAGATAGAGACCATTACAGAAAATCCACAGCTGGCCAAAATTCAGAAAACATCTAATCATGGGGTGATCAGCCCCAGTTGATACAACTGTAACACAATTTTTTCCTGTACCTTTGCCTAGGGAACTATCATGAATGAGGGCAGAAAAATTATGAGGGATCAGGAAGCATGCTGTGAAACCATATCTCCTAGAAATGAAAAGGAAGCTACATCCAAAATTCCTGCACAACATGCTACCTAAATAGAGAATACCAGTTGACATGCCAATGTGGATGCTGATGTCATGTGGTTCCATTCCTAGATGAAGGGCCATAAGTAATCCTCAACTGAAGCCCCTTCCTCTTGATGACTCTAGTTTGTGTCAAGTTGACATACCTTGGGCAACTCCAAAAAATCACATAATAAGCAGGAAAAATCTTTGCATAAAAAACCCCTTCTTCAATTTTGGAGATTTAAATGTAAAGCTGACAAGATTAGCATCAATAAAGTGACTAGAAATTTCGAAAAAATTGGCCCAAATATGGAAAACACTATGAAATATTTGAAATATGTACTTCATCTTTCTGTCTCAGGGCTGTTTCCTAATGAAATATAAAGTAGCCATCACTTTCTTCCAAAACTATTGTCGGGAATTTAAAGACATTAGAAGCAACAGTGCATTCTTTTTATAGTATTGGCAGGTGCTCTGCATGCTTCCAAGGGAGGGAAGCAACCAATGGTTCTCCTCTGCTGTGATGAAGAAAGACAATGACCAGCACAGCAAGATATCACTAAAGGTGAAGTCACTTACATTTGTGAATACTCTAGTTTGATATAAGTTTGAAAAAATACCTAATGCTAGTTATTCATGGCTAGTGAGATTGTGGGTCTTAGAAGAGAACCTAGTACCTCTACTTTACTAGAGCAGCTTAATTCTTAACTGCATTCTACTCATTTACCCTTATACCTACAATAACTATAGCTCTCCCCCTTAAGAAAATTTCTCTTTGCAAGAGATAGAGACCATTACAGAAAATCCACAGCTGGCCAAAATTCAGAAAACATCTAATCATGGGGTGATCAGCCCCAGTTGATACAACTGTAACACAATTTTTTCCTGTACCTTTGCCTAGGGAACTATCATGAATGAGGGCAGAAAAATTATGAGGGATCAGGAAGCATGCTTTGAAACCATATCTCCTAGAAATGAAAAGGAAGCTACATCCAAAATTCCTGCACAACATGCTACCTAAATAGAGAATACCAGTTGACATGCCAATGTGGATGCTGATGTCATGTGGTTCCATTCCTAGATGAAGGGCCATAAGTAATTAAGGAATGCTGATTTAAGAAGAATTGTCTTCCCCAGGGTTGGGTCCCCTGATTGGTTATCTAATACCAAGTGGCCAGCCCTAAAAGTATATATTAAATATACAATGCTATATATAAATACTAAATATGCAATGCTAAACTGACTCAGCAGGTTGCATTTAAATATTTTTGATATTTCTCATGTACAATTAGTTCCTAGCAGACTCCTGACCTCTTCATTACAAGCTCTTTTCCTATTAAGACTAACTTGAAGGCTATAAGTGGAAAGGGGAGCTGCCAAGAGTGAACATGTTGTACTGGGAAGTGTTAGTGAGCCCTGAAAAACCCACAGGAGCCTATCTGATGGAATCACACAGGACCTTTATTTGAGCTAGCTTGGGTCCCTCAGCCATCACTGGACAGGCAGGACAGGTTTGGTGGAGAGAAGTATCCAGCATCTATCAGGTAAGGCTTCATAGAAAGCAGCAAATGGGAATGGGGGGTAACGGATGAGTATTTCCAGCCTGGCAAGCATCTAATGGAAAGCTACTATGGCTTTTAGCATAATTTTCTGGTGCTGGGAGTCAAACGACAAACTTAACTTCTGTTTCCCTTTACATTGGTGGTTGTTAGGCAGAGGGTGGGTTTGTTGGAACTAACCTGGAAACACTGGATTGTTGGGGAAATTAACTTGGAAATACTGGTCTCTTGGAATTAGCCTAGAAACTGGAGCTAGGTTCGGGTTTTGTTGTGGGGTAAGGAGTAACTTGGAAACTAATGCTAGGTACCCATTCAAGTTTTTTAAATGAAGTCTCAATTTAAAAGACTGGTCTCTCAAACACAGCTCAGATAAACAGATCAATGTTCAGTTTTGCTTTAAAAAAAAATTTCTTTTCTTTTTTTTCTGTTTTTTTTTTAATTGAGTATTTTCTTCATTTACATTTCAAATGTTATCCCCTTTCCCCTTTTCCCCTCCCTGAAAATGCCCTCCCACATCCCCCATCCCTGCTTCTGTGAGGGTGCTCCTGCACCCACCAACCCACCCTCCTCCCCACCCTCGAATTCCTCTACTCTAGGCATCAGCCTTCAGGGACCAAGGGTTTCCTGCCATTATACCCTACAAGGCCATCCACTGCTATATATGGGCTGGAGCCATGGGTCCTTCCATGTGTACTCCTTAGTTGGTTGTTTAGTACCCCCCCTGGGAGTCTGGGGGGTCTGGTTGGTTGATATTGTTGTTCTTCCTATGGGGTTGCAAACCCCTTCAGCTCCTTCAGTTCTTTTCTTTAACTCCTTCCATTGGGGACCCCGTGCTCAGTCCAACAAGTGTGCCAAGCAATAGTCTGCAAGGTAGGAAATTTGTTGAAAAAGAGTCATGCTTTATGGTGATGGGATCACACTTAGCACCAGGTGTGGTGCACACACCTTTAATTCTAGCACTAGGGAGCCAGAGGCAGGAGGATCTCTGAGTTCAAGGCTAGTCTTGTATACATAGTGAGTTCCAGGCCACCAGGGCTATGTAAAAGGGACACTGTCTCCAAAGAAAATAAAAATAAGAAAATAAACAAACAATCCCCAAGCCCATACCTTAGAGGTCAACTTTTTAAACCTTCGTGGGCCAGATTGCGCAAAAAAGAAATGTAGAGCTAAAAATAAATAAAATAAAAATAAAAGATTTTACGCAACCAGAACTTTTTGAAGATGCAAAAACCAAAGATTATTCCAAATGAAATGCATAATGGTCTGAGTTATCTCTGGCAGCATTGTTATGTTTATCATGAACTTCACTGAGCCTTGGTTTCAAAACACATGTGGACTTTATATTCCATGGCACCTTCCCACCACCCATACACACACATGAGCTCGGGAACTCATGCGGCTTGTCCTGAACCAGAGAAACACTTTTTCCTGCCTGCCTCCCCCCTTCCAAGTACTGGGATTAAGGGTGTATCCCCCACCCCCTAGCTTTATTTATTTTCTTTTCAAGACAGCTTCTGAGTACCCTGGCTCTCCTTTTTTCCCAATCTGCAACCGGCTGGGTTTGAACTCTGAGAAAAACCCCGGGCCCAATGGTTTTTAAGAAGCTAATTCTGAAATACAACAGAATATAGAGGTCTAAAATAAACAACACAACTTTTGAAAATGAATATGGAAAAGGACATCCACTGCAGATTTCCAGGTTATTCTAAGGTTCATAAAACCATGATCATGCCAAAGGACAGAACTTATCAATGGAATAAAACAAAAGCCTAAATAAAATTCAAACACACACGGGAGATTTTTTTTTTTGAAACGAGGGGAAAAATTGTGGATTTCCACAACGATGCTGAAATTTGAATATGAGTGCACACTCTGTAAATCCCCAATTAACCCCAATGACAAAAAGTAACAGCAAAACTCAAAAAACAGAAACTAGAAAAACACATAAAAGAAACTTGTTGATTTTTGGGGGTTTGGGGCAAAGAACATTAAATGTCATTAAAATGTAATTTTACAAGAGAAAACTTAAAATTGGACACCAACTAAAATTTCAATTTAAGAAAGACAGTATATACAAAAATCATGGCGGGAAGGTGGTGCACATTTTAAATTTCCCAGCACATAGGGCAGAGGCAGGTGTATCTTGATTTCAAATCATCCCTGTCTTGAAAACTAAACAAGCAAACAAACAAAAACATTTTTTTACGGCAGTGATTTAACTTTGGGGGTTTTGGATAATATTAATTTTTCCATTTCTTTTAAATTTCCCCAACTTAAGGGGAGTAAGATTTTTCAACATTCTTTCATAATATTTTGGAATTTTAGTCCTATTGTAATATACCCTGTTCATTGTATTTATTTAAGTCATCTCTTCATTTTAGCTAATTGAGCCAGGGTCTGCAATTTTTAACGAACCAGTGTAGGTTTATTGTTTTTTGTTTTTTGATTAACAAAACTCTAATACCAGGCATGAAAAATTTCCCTTTTTTTCTGGGGAGATATGAAAGGTCTATTTATCCCTAGAGGACACCAACAGCAGACCAAAGAAATATCTCCATTCAAGCTTATTTTGCTGAGTTTTTTGGGGGTTACCTACTGGAGGGGGAAATGACTCAAAGCAGCTGCGTCCCTGAGAAGCTAAACCCAGTGTGGGTGAAGACTTCTTTGAAACACTCATGCCCAAGGCTCCCTGCACTACTTTCAGGCAGCTAGCTGACCCTCCTCTCCCTCATTTGATACAATTTATAGGGTTTGTTAAAGAGCTTTGTGGAAATTTCCCAGGAGCTCCAGAAAAAAAGACAGAGATTTGTCTAGAAACATTGTACTGTGGCTGTGTGTTTGCTTCTTACAGGAATGTGGGTTAGGAGTTTTTGGAACTCATTTATTGGATACTAGTATTCACTAAATTAAAAAAGTGTAAATTATTGGAGCTAGCCTTTCAGAGTAGAAGATTGAAGCCCCTTATGAAAAGCAGAATAAACAAGGATGGTCTTGTGAACCGCTCCCTGGCCTTGGACGGGGTCTGGGGGCTTTCTATTTGGATGTCAGCTTCAGCTCTCAGTCCTCCTGAAAAACAGATCACAGAGGCCTCTGTCCTCACTTGATGGCCTCTCTCTGAGTGGCAGGCTCTTTTTTTTACTATGCTCCAGGACCAGAGTATAGCAGGGAGAGTTCTCTTGTTCCAGCCCAGCCGTACACTAGGACAGAGCTGTGTGCTAAGGATTTGGGGAACAGGGGTTTTCTGAGGCAGCTGTGTGTCCTTAGTCCCTTCTGTTACTTTTCAGCATTGGTTTCCTTTTCCAGAGAGAGGCTCAATTTCCCTCACTTGCATCTGTCCCTCCAGTGTCTGACGCTGCCACTTACAAAGTAGGAAAATTGAGCAAAATCCATTAGAGGGAAAGTGTCTACAACAATGAATTGTTTTATTGCTTGCATTCGGCTGGGTAGTTAAAAACATGTTAACAGGAAATTTACAATTTAAAGAACCATTTTCCTTTTCATAACGTATTTGTTCACACTCTGTGCCCATAGCTGATTTTATTTACCCACCTCATTTGTCTTAGACTGGTAAAGATAATTGAATCTGTAGGAGATTTCCCACATGTCAAGTGCTGTACTGATTAATTGTATGTTCCCCATCTAAATTGTCAAAAACTTCACAGTGGGGAAGTGTGCATGTGTGTGTAGTGTGTATATGTGTGTATGTATATTTGTGTATGGGAATGGCGATTAAAAGCTCTCTCACAACTCAGAGTGGGAAATAGTAGAGCCAGAGAACAAGGCTGAAACACAGTCAGTCTATGGACTCAGGGGAGTTTTGAAGGGGTATATTTAAAACCATTACGGGGGGGGGGGGGGGGGGGGGGGGGGGGGGTCCCCCATCTATCCGAGGAAAGGTGTTTGAAAGCCTTTAAAAAGAAAAAGGAGTGGTTTTTAAAAAAACAACCCGGTACAAGGAAATTCCTTTGTTTGGAAAATGCGCTCTTCATAAGGTTCCCAACGGCAGTCATTTGTGTCAAGATGAACCAGATATTTAAAAAATTTAGAAACCTAGCTTCCAATTGGACTTTTTAAAGCATTTAATGTGGTTTTAAGCTTAAAGAAGAATAACTAATGAGGAAGTTTTGAAAATTTAAAATTTTAAAAAAAATCCATTACATTTTAGCTATAAGCGGAACACAGTTCATGAATTTAACTTAAATTTCCAAATGTATCAGCGTCATTTGTAAAGTAAAATAATTCCGTCCTTCCTAGAATTCTGAAAGGGGGGAAGGTTGAATAGCGGTGGTTTATGCTAATCTTTGGAGCCTGCTTCCATCACCCAAGAATCGGAAGAACTCAAAATCTGCACTAAAACACCCTATGAAAGGAGAAGGTCTTTTAAAAGGATGTTTCTAAGCATGTATGGGGTTCCTTATAGATTTTTGAACGCCATAAAGGGATCCTCCAAAATTGCTGGATTTTTAAAATTGTCAAAAATACACCACCTAGGGGCATTCCAGAAGTTCCCTGTGAATTTATTGTTAAGTGAATTTTAACCTTTTTCCCCCCCAATTTCCTTTTAAGTAAAACTGCTAAATTTTATTAGATTTTTGTCCCGTTATTAAACCTAAAACCAACAGGGTTGGGAAAGATAGTTGTTTATTTTCGCTTACAATTGAACAGACCTGACCTTCTTCTTTACATCAGATTGGACACCAGAAGCTCAGGCAAGCTAAATGGAAAAGAGCTTAAGAGGGCACATAGGTTGCTCTCTGGCTGTTTATAAGCTGACTGAACCACAGAACCCCAGGCACCACCCAGAGGGCAATCAACAACCTAATTTGATTAATTAAAATGCTAAGCTATTGGATTCCTCAACTGAAGGGCGGACAGTTTGGTAGGAATACCACAGTTATTCATGCTAGTGAATGGGGTCTTAGAAGAGAACCTAGAAACCTCACTTTACTAGAGCAGCTTAATTCAAACCCTGCATCACTCATTTACCCTATACCTACACATAACTATAGCTCTCCCCCTTAAGAAAATTCTCTTTGCAAGAGATAGAGACCATTACAAAAATCCACACGGGCCCCCAAATTCAGAAACTTTCTAATCAGGGGTGGCCCGTTGATACAACTGTAACACAATTTTTCCTGTACCTTTCCTAGGGAACATCTGAATGGGGGGCAAAAAAATTATAGGGAATCAACGGCTTTGAAACCATTCTCCTAAAAAATGAAAAGAGCTCTGTCCAAATTCCTTGCACAACAGGGCAAACCAAAATATGGGGAATACCCAGTGACAAGCCAATTGGAAGCTGATGTCATGTGTTCCAATTCCTAAATGAAGGGCCATAAACGTTAAAGGAATTGCATTTAAGAAGAACTGGTCTTTCCCCCAGTGTTGGTCCCCTGATTGGTTATCTAATACCAAGTGGCCAGCCCTAAAAGTATATATTTAAATACAATGCATATATAAATACTAAATATGCAATGCTAAACTGACTCAGCAGGTTGCATTTAAATATTTTTGAATTTCTCATGTACAATTAGTTCCTAGCAGACTCCTGACCTCTTCATTACAAGCTCTTTTCCTATTAAACTAACTGAAGGCTATAAGTGGAAAGGGGAGCTGCCAAGAGTGAACACGTTGTACTGGGAAGTGTTAGTGAGCCCTGAAAAACCCACAGGAGCCTATCTGATGGAATCACAGCCAGGACCTTTATTTGAGCTAGCTTGGGTCCCTCAGCCCATCACTGGACAGGCAGGACAGGTTGGTGGAGAGAAGTATCCAGCATCTATCAGGTAAGGCTTCATAGAAAGCAGCAAAATGGAATGGGGGTAACGGGATGAGTATTTCCAGCTGGCAAGCATCTAAGTGGAAAGCTACTATGGCTTTTTAGCATAATTTTCTGGTGCTGGAGTCAAACGACAAACTTAACTTCTGTTTCCCTTTACATTGGTGGTTGTTAGGCAGAGAGGTGGGTTTGTTGGAACTAACCTGGAAACACTGGATTGTTGGGGAAATTAACTTGGAAATACTGGTCTCTTGGAATTAGCCTAGAAACTGGAGCTAGGTTCTGTTTTGTTGTGGGGGTAAGGGAGTAACTTGGAAACTAATGCTAGGTACCCATTTCAAGTTTTTTAAATGAAGTCTCAATTTAAAAGACTGGTCTCTCAAACACAGCTCAGATAAACAGTCAATGTTCAGTTTGCTTTAAAAAAAAATTTCTTTTCTTTTTTTCTGTTTTTTTTTAATTGAGTATTTCTTCATTTACATTTCAAATGTTATCCCCTTTCCCTTTTTCCCCTCCCTGAAAATGCCCTCCCACATCCCCCTCCCTGCATTGTGAGGGTGCTCCTGCACCCACCAACCCACTCCCTCCTCCCCACCCTCGAATATCCTCTACTCTAGGCATCCAGCCTTCAGAGGACCAAGGGTTTCTCCTGCCATTAATACCCTACAAGGCCATCCACTGCTATATATGTGGCTGGAGCCATGGGTCCTTCCATGTGTACTCCTTAGTTGGTAGTTTAGTAGCCCTGGGATCTCTGGGGGTCTGGTTGGTTGATATTGTTGTTCTTCCTATGGGTTGCAAACCCTTCAGCTCCTTCAGTTCTTTCTTTAACTCTCCATTGGGACCCGTGCTCAGTCCAACAAGTGTGGCCCAAGCAATAGTCTGCAAGGTAGAAATTTGTTGAAAAGAGTCATGCTTTATTGGTGATGGGATCCACACCCCTTAGCACCAGGTGTGGTGCACACACCTTTAATTCTAGCACTAGGGAGCCAGAGGCAGGAGGATCTCTGAGTTCAAGGCTAGTCTTGTATACATAGTGAGTTCCAGGCCAACCAGGGCTATGTAAAAGGGACACTGTCTCCAAAGAAAATAAAATAAGCAAATAAACAAACAATCCCCAAGTCCATACCTTAGAGGTCAACTTTTTGACTTCTGTGGGCCAGATTGCTGCATAAAAGAATGTGAGAGCTAAAAAATAAATAATAAAAATAAAAAGATTTTACAGCATCCAGAACTTTCTGAAGATGCAACACCAAAGATTAATTCCAAATGAAATGCATAATGAGTCTGAGTTATCTCTGGCAGCACTTAGTTATGTTTATCATGAACTTCACTGCAGCCTTGGTTTCAAACACACATGTGGACTTTATATTACACATGGCACCTTACCACCACACCATACACACACAGTGAGCTCTGGAACTCATGCGGCTTGTCCTTGAACTCAGAGAAACACTTTTTCCTGCCTGCCTCCTCCTTCCAAGTACTGGGATTAAGGTGTATGCCACCACCCCCTAGCTTTATTTATGTTTCTTTTCAAGACAGGCTTCTGAGTAGCCCTGGCTCTCCTGTTTCCCAATCTGCAGACCAGGCTGGTGTTGAACTCTGAGACAAAGCCCGGCACATGGCTTTTAAGAAGCTAATTCTGAAATACATACAGAATATCAGAGGTCTAAAATAAACAACACAACTTTTGAAAAATGAATATGGAAGAAGGACATCCACTGCAGATTTCCAGGCTTATTCTAAGGTTACACTAACTACCATGATCATGCCAAAGGACAGACCCACTTATCAATGGAATAAAACACAAAGCCTGAAATAAATTCAAACACACACAGGGAGATTTTTTTTTTTTTGAAAGCGATGGAAAAATTGTGGTATTTCCAGCAACTGATGCTGGAAATTTGGTATATATGAGTGCACAACTCTGTAAATCCCCAATTAACCCCAAATGACTAAAAAGTAACAGCAAACTCTAAAACCAGAAACTAGAAAACACATAAAAGCAAACTTGTTGTATGTTGGGGTTGGCAAAGAACATTAAATGTAACATTAAAATGTAATTTACAAGAGAAAACTTTATAAATTGGACACCAGACTAAAATTTCAATTTAAGAAAGACAGTATATTACAAAATCATGGCAGCAAGGTGGTGCACACTTTTAATTCCAGCACATAGGAAGCAGAGGCAGGTGTATCTCTGATTTCAAATCATCCCTGTCTTGAAAACTAAACAAGCAAACAAACAACAACATTTTTTACAGGCAGTGATTTAACTTTGGTGGTTTGGATAAATCTATTAATTTTTCCATTTCTTTTAAAATTTCCAACTTAATGGAGTATAGATTTTTACAACATTCTTTTCATAATATTTTGGAATTTTAGTACCTATTGTAATATACCTCTGTTCATTGTGATTCTATTTAAGTCATCTCTTCATTTTAGCTAATTGAGCCAGGAGTCTGTCAATTTTCTCAACGAACCAGCTAGTAGGTTTATTGTTTCTTTGTATTTTTGACTAACAAAACTCTAATACCAGGCATGAGAAATTCCTTTTCTGGGGAGATATGAAAGGTCTATTTATCCCTTAGAGGACACCAACAGCAGACCAAAGAAATATCTCCATTCAAGCTTATTTTGCTGAGTTTATTGGGGTTACCTACTGGAGTGGGAAATGACTCAAAGCAGCTGCGTCCCTGAGAAGCTCATCCCAGTGTGGGTGAAGACTCATGAAAGCACCATGCCCAAGGCTCCCTGCACTACTTTCAGGCAGCTAGGCTGAGCCTCCTCTCCCTACATTTGATACAATTTATAGGGCTTTGTTAAAGAGCTTTGTGGAAACTTCCAGGAGCTCCAGAAAAACAAGACAGAGATTTGTCTAGAAACATTGTACTGTGGCTGTGTGTTTGCTTCTTACAGGAATGTGGGTTAGGAGTTTTTGGAACTCATTTATTGGATACTAGTATTCACTAAATTAAAAAGTGTAAATTATTGGAGCTAGCCTTTCAGAGTAGAAGAATGAAGCTCGTTATGAAAAGCAGAATAAACAAGGATGATCTTGTGAACCGCTGCTGCGTCTGGACTATGCAAGGCTGGGCTCGGGGGCTTTCTATTGGATGTCAGCTTCAGCTCTCAGCTCTGCCTGAAAAACAGATCACAGAGGCCTCTGTCCCACTTGATGGCCTCTCTCTGAGTGGCAGGCTCTTTCTTACTATGCTCCAGGACCAGAGTATAGCAGGGGAGAGTTCCTCTTGTTCCAGCCCAGCCTACACTAGGACAGAGCTGTGTGCTAAGGACTTGGGAACAGGGGTTTTCTGAGGCAGCTGTGTGTCCTTAGTCCCTTCTGTTACTTTTCAGCATTGGTTTCCTTTTCCAGAGAGAGGCTCAAGTTCCTCACTTGCATCTGTCCCTCCAGTGTCTGACGCTGCCACTTACAAAGTAGGAAAATGAGCAAAATCCATTAGAGGGCAGTGTCTACAACAATGAATTGTTGTTATTGCTTGCATTCTGCTGGGTAGTTAAAAACATGTTAACAGGAAATTTACAATTTAAGAACCATTTCCTTTTCATAAACGTATTTGTCGTCACACTCTGTGTCATAGCTGACTTTATTTACCCACCTCATTTGTCTTAGACTGGTCAAGATAATTGACATCTGTAGGAGATTTCCCACATGTCAAGTGCTGTACTGATTAATTGTATGTTCCCATCTAAATTGTCATAAACTTCACAGTGGGGAAGTGTGCATGTGTGTGTATGTGTGTATATGTGTGTATGTATATTTGTGTATGGGAATGGCGATTAAAAGCTCTCTCACAACTCAGAGTGGGAAAATAGTAGAGCCAGAGAACAGAGGCTGAAACACATGTAGTCCTAAAGCTCACTTGTCACCTCTTTTTGCTTTATATTGCTATGGAAAGACCATAACTGAGAATAACCAAGGACGAAAGAGTTTGACTTCCACGTCCTGATGACAGTCCACCATTGAGAGACGATGAAGCAGGAACTAAAGCAGAAGCCACAGAGGACTGCTGTTTACTGACTTGCTCCCTGTGGTTGCTTAGCTTGATTTTTAAATAATGCAGAGCCACCAGTCTAGGGGTAGCACTACCCACAGTGGATTGGACTGTCCCACATCAACCATCATATATGATGCCCTATAGACCAATCTGATGGTGACTGTTTCTCAGTTGAGGTTTCTTCCCCTTGGATGACTCTAGTTTGTGTCAAGTGGCTATAAACCAACCATTTCTCTCAGAAAGCTTCTCAACTTGAGCTTTAGGGTTTTAAAAATGGGAATGAATGACAGAACAGAGGGGTTGAAGCTCCAGATCTCCAGGAAACTAGAAAACACTCATGAGACTGAGATTGTCAGTTATGCTATGCCTCCCAAAATTATGAACTTTGACATACAAAAAGTGAATATACAATTACCAAAGCTATAGCCCCGGAATTCCACATTGTAAAGGTGGGTTATTTTCCTTTCATATTATGACTGCTGAGGAGGTTTGCTCTCTGTCACAGGTAGCACGTCATTTCTGTAGCTTAGAAGAAGATTGAAATCCAGAACCTTAAGTATGGTTTGCTAAATAGTATTGTTTTCACACCATTAAAAGTAGAAAATGGTAAGTAGACAGACACATAATAAACTGAGTTCCTCTAATGTTACTATCCCAGGGCCTCGAGGAAGTCCTAATTATTCATTGGGCTCTGCTGCCATCTGCTGGTCATCCAGGAAAATAGATGAAAGCTTCCCCTATAGAATGGATACCTGAACCCCTGATAAACAACCACAGGCCCCTCTACACCTCACCTGCTTGGTTTCTTGCTTTTCAAAACTTAATCCACTTTATCTGTTCCTACTCAACTGACTCTCATACTCCTTCCTTCACACAGTTTTCCGCGTGGCAGGTTTGAAAGTTGAGTTTTTTATTATCTCCTCCTTGTCCTCTTGGTAAATTAATTCTCTTTTGCAAAAAATCATGCCAGTACTGGTACAGTTTAAAGGAAGGAAAGGTGAGTGTGGTTTTGGTAATTTTATAATCACAGAGGTGGCAAGTGTAGACATACTTGTGCCTGTGGTTTACCAGATCCCTACCCCAGATCCTTGGCTATTTTTGAATTATGTCCTTGATCATTTCCAGGATGATTTTTGCATTTGTCTGTTCTTTTTGTCTGTTTTGCTTCTGTTTGTCTCTCTCTGTCTGTCTGTCTATCCCACACCCCTTTGTGACAGTGTTTCTCTGTGTGGCCTTGATGTCTCAAACTCTCTCTGTAGGCCAGGGTGGCCTTGAACTCACAGATTCACCTGCCTCTGCATCCAAGTGATGGGATTAAAGGTGTGCACCCCACCACAAACCTTTGCAGCTGTATTTTTCCAATGAGCAAAATATTGTCCACGCATTTAACATGACATGACAGAGAAATGACTTGATGTGATGGCTGGTTGTCTTTGCTCAACTCCAAAGTTTGTCTCAAACTTCCACAAGCAATTCAGATCACTATTGGGAAGAAAATAAGGCATATCTTTAAATAGAGGAAATTATAGAATATAAGGATGTGGTTGCTGATGGCTTTAAGGTAAACTTAGGGACTGGACAACTGAAAGAATGAGGAAGTGCAAAGGGACTTTGAAAAGCAATCATGGTAAAGTTGGCAAAATAGAAAAAAAGATAAGCCTTTGAAAGAATGTGATACTGGTGTTTGATCTCTGGTAATTGATGATTTTCTGGATCATTTACCTGCTTTTAATAGTAAATTGTGAAGTTTACCTTTACCTTTAAGTAGCTGGACTAAAAAACAAAGATTCTATTTATCTGTGATTTGAACATTTAAATTAAAACCAAATCAAACCAAAACTGTTTGTTGTTTTTTTTTTTTTCTGAGCATCTTAAGCATCTGTTGTGTGTGACAAATTCTTTCTTCTTGATCTGGAATGCACTGAAAGACCAGGAAGCTTGAAACACATGCAATTTATCATTACTATTAATGTGTAAGCTTCCCACACATAAAAAATTTTGGTCAATTATGACAGAATTAGCCACACCCAGATCATCCAGTGCACAGAGGGGATGAAACAAATTCCCTCAAACTGTTTTCTGATTGTTCACTAACTATTGATGTGACTAGAAACAATTTCTCTGTTTTGCTTGGAGTGTGTGTGTGTGTCTGTGTTTTAAGACAGGGTTTCTCTGTGTAATAGCCCTGACTGTCTTGAAACTTGCTTTTTACACCAGGCTGTCCTTGAACTCAGAGGGATCCACGTGTGTGTCACCACACCTTGCCCTTCAAAAATGTATCTTGATTATAAAAACTGAATTCTTTAACTTTTTTTTTTTGGATCTTAAGCTTTTTACCCACTGCCTGCAAAGATTTGTAGAAATACAACTCCTAACCACTAAATGCTGGCTTGAGACAAAATAGATAGGTTAAAACTTTGCAATGGTATACAGGAAGCTAAGCCTGAAAACGGCTTTGAACATCTTTGTTGCTCAAATGTGGCTTCAGGGAGTTCAGAGATCAGGGGTCACTAGTCATTCAACTTGACTTCAACTTGAGATCAGATCAGATCAAAGCATGAGGCATGTGCATCGTGGCAACATAAAACAATCCAAACCTAAGTGGGATGGTTAGTTAGTGATACTCAGAAAGGAGGAATGTAAAAGGAATGAATTAGAATGGAGTTTCTGGTTTCAACCCTACCCAAAGGGAGAAAGCTGTGATAATTTTCTTCTAATAATAAACACAAAGGATCAGCAGAGCTGTAGTCTGGAGACTGCCAGAACCTTACACCAAATCCTTCCATAAGGATACTGGCAAGAAGCTGTCTGTTCAACCATCCTTGGAATGTGGTCCTGTTCTGGGGGTTGGAGTCTGGAGAAGGTGTTTACAAGTTCTTGTCTTCTTATTCAGCAAACTGAGATCAAATTTCACACAGACTCACAAAAGTAACAATAAGTTGTATTCAAACTATCCATTGTAGTAAAGATATAGAACAGATCAGAATCCACTGCAAGTGAGCAGTGGGCCACAAGGATGAATGACACTCACACTTGAAGGGCCCTGGCTGCTGTGTGGAGCTTCCTTTTATGGGGATTCTGTAGGCATAATGTTTTTATACACTGTGTAAAGTTTACCCTTGTGTTATTCAATTCTCTGCCCTTGTCTCCTGTTTCAATCTGGACACACAGCACATTGTAATGCTTATACCAAGGATCTCCTGTCTCAAGTTTGTATAAACAGTTCTTACCATGTAGTCTCTGACTTATCAAAAAATGCTGATAACCCAATGGCTATGCAGAATTGATCAGAGGGCAGGACATCCACCAGCCAGAGGAAGTAGAGAGGGGAGAGATGGAGGAGGGGCAGGAAGCAAGACTATGAGCTATGAAGAAGGGGTTTGAGGAGCCAGATCAATAAGAATATGCAAGTACCATGGGATGGGGCGCAGAGTTAGCCAGATTAGCATAGGACGATAGATCATCTTATTTTTCTGTGTGGTATTGGAGAAAAGCATAAGGTAAAGAAATACAGCAGCCTGATTAATTTATTGTTTATATTTATATTATGGATAATTCATTCACAGGATTCAAGACAAAGAGGAGTTTTGATTACTAAAGGGCATAAAGAGGGTGTTTCTCTGCTTTTATTCTTTGGTCTCTTCCCATAATGCATTTGGGTTTGATCATATGCATGCCCATTTACTCATAGGCATAAGAGAGTCAATAGAGAGTCTCCTTGAATTTTACTTGAGACACACATTTGTAGGATTGTTCATGTACCCTAAACTAGTTCAGGCATTTCTCTTCTATAAGGAAAGTATGATTAAATAAAATAAATCTATCTATATCTCATGATTGTCATTGAGGGAGGGATAGGTAAACTTATTCTAATGTTCAGAGAGGGGTATATATGTAGCCTGATGCAAATGGGGGTCAGAGGTTATTGGATGTATTGTTCCAGAGAGGAGTGTTATGTGTAAGTAAAGAAGCTGAGCTTCCACTTACCTAATCAGAAGGGGATTACATAAACCAAACCAAGTAAAGTCCCAGGTTACAAAACTGTTCTCTATGCTTGCCTGCCTCAGTCGTCCTTGCTTATCATCCTTGAAATTTTCTGTAGGGTTGTGGGTTCCCGTCATCTCCACCACAAGGCATGGCCCCTTGGGGAGTTTGACTGAGTTTTTCCATGGGTGTTGCTGAGCCATAGGGAAGCGCTGAGTCAGGGCTCAGGGGTAGGATAGAGCAGTCTGATACGTGGGAAAGACAGGGGTCCCTGGGTCCCCATGGGGTTCTCAGACCCTTGAACATCCTGGCACAGCTGGGAGTCACAGAAGAGCTGAGACCAACCCTGAATGGGGGTTTGAGGGCTGGGTCTAGCCTTGGTAGGGCGGGGGGGGGAAGGGGATTCTGGGTAGTCCCACAAGGAGAGAGTCCTTGGTTTGAAGGTGATAGGCTTGGTGGCAGTTGTGACTGGGACTGCTGAGAGGCTTTCTACTGAGATTAGACTGCGGCTCTCTAGGTGAAGGCCTCCTGTGG
Source organism: Mastomys natalensis (assembly GCA_021653895.1). NCBI lineage: Eukaryota > Metazoa > Chordata > Mammalia > Rodentia > Muridae > Mastomys > Mastomys natalensis. Next base: position 3,620,678 of record JAJTUV010000014.1, on the reverse strand, counting down.
TTCCCCACTGCAGATGTAGAGGAAAAGGGAGCAGTACATGGTTCTGAGTTTTTCATTGCCATGGAGGAAAGTGGATGTATAAAAACATACCCTACTTCTTAGGGTGGGCCTGAGATTAAATACCTTTTGCAGGGAGGAATGTCTAGGAAGGAAATCTTATTGGCTATGCCCTCCCAGACTCTAGGTGCCTCATTCGCATGGAGATTTCTGTCTTAGGCCAACGTGACCTGTGTTTCACATCTCTTTTATGTGAGAAATATGGCATATGTGTTCCAAGTCAGGAGTCTGACAGGGAGCTGGGAGTCAACTAAGTCTCAGGTGTGTGCCCATCCAAGTCTCAACCTGCTCTACCTTACCAAACTTCCTAGCATGGTTTTATGTCCCACAATTTTCTTTTTCCCATGCAGCTATTGAATTCAACACTATTTTTGACCACCTGTTAGCAAAACAAAGGAGGGACATGTATAGTTACAATTATTTCATGCACAGTAAAAAATCAGTAAAGCAGGATTGTTCTAAGGCCATATAGCTACAGCCCATATACAAGAGGACCCCATGATGTCTCTAAGTGTCTTTGAAACCCTAACTCCTTTAAAAACAATGCTTATGTACTTGATCTGGGATGTGTGTTCTTTGAGTTCTTTGCTTTTTCATCTTCATCTCCTGTTTGCTCATGATTTACTGTGAAAACAAGCAGCAAGCTCTACAAGCAGGAACTTTCATTATTAATATAAGATCTCCCATTTCTGTATTTGTCTAGTAATAAGGATTGGTCTTCTACGAGCATTGATGTCCCAGGTTTTTGGGCAGTTGGAGGATTATTTGACAACCCAAATCTCTCAAGAGTAGAATGAAAAAAGGGGAGACCATAACCACCTGCTGGTAGTTTCTGAATGTTCCCTGAGCATACCCATGCCCACTGTCTTGTCCTCAGTCATAATTATTTTTCTGAAGCTATGACAAAACAACATGACCAAGACAAATTATAAACAAAATCATTTATTTGTTTGAGAGGGTTAGAGTTCGTGTAGTGGAGCAAAACATAACAGCAGGAGCAGCTGAGAGCTCACTTCTTGATTCACAAGAAGAAGAAGAGAAAGAAAGACCACTGGGAGAGGGGATGCTTTTGAAGCTGTAGCTCCTTACCAGATAGACCTGGAAGTCTCTTGATAATGGAGACTTTGGCTGGAGTCTTGTCTTTCCATAGTAATCTGAGCACAGCTTTGAGATCTATAAATCCAACATTAGCTGAAACCAATTCTTAGGTGTTCAGTTCCTGGAAACCCCATCTCTTTCCACTGCCCCTTTCTGGGAGTTCTGCTGGTGTCCCATCATGCCCATGCTCTGGATTGTTACAGTGGGTGTGGTTTCCTCTTCTGATCCCAAAGCTATGCAAAACCAGTCACATGCAAAAAAAAAAAAAAAAAACACACACACAAAAACAAACAAACAAACAAAAAAATCCTTCTTCTTTAAGCAATCTCAAATATTCTTTTTCCTAGATCAGACCCTGAGTTACATTATATCATGGTCTTGACTATTGATGTTTGAGGCAGCGTGAGTCCTTGGTGGCATGAAAACAGAAAAGGGTTTTGGTTGAATCTTACCTTATTTCATCATTTGATACCAAGCCATTCTGCTGACAACCTTTTCTTTCATTATGCCTTGTCATTTGAGTATAAAGTGTCCCTCCTTTTCCACTGCCTTCTAAAGGTTCATGTGTTGGAGGCTTGGTTACCAACTGATAGCACTACTAAGAAGGTAAATAGTCTAGAAGCAAGCATTTCATTCATGGGTTGAGACACTGATCAGTTTCTGCTGAATTGGGATACTAAGATGAATCCTGGCTGGAGTTCAGAAGTAGGTCATTGGGGCATGCTTCTCTTCTTTCCCATCCTCTCTCTGCTTCCTGGCCACCATTCTAACATGGTGTACTGTCTCACCATGGGCTCAGACACAGGGAAGCAAATAACCATAAACTGTAGACTATAGGCAGAAGAGAAGAGAAGAGAAGAGAAGAGAAGAGAAGAGAAGAGAAGAGAAGAGAAGAGAAGAGAAGAGAGAAAGAGAAGAGAAGAAAAGAGAGAGGGTGATCTACCACTGCCGCTAATTTCATTAGGGAATCTGTCTCTGTCCTCACAACCCTAAGTTTTTGGGTCAGAGATCCTTGTTCTTAGAGAAGAGGGAGTGCCTCTTCCTGGTGTCTCCATGCTATTTTCTGAGATAGAAGCTGGCACTGCTGCGTGGTCACTTTGTGCTTTCTAGGCATGTGACAAATAAGCAAAGGACGATGAAATGTATGGATAGCTCCTATACACTGAGGAAATGAAACGTGTTTATACTCACAGAATCTATTCAAGCTTGTGGGTGAGGAGTCCATAAGCTTTCTCTTAAAGGGCCAGGTTGTGAGTGTTTTCTGTTTTCTAGGCAATATGGTCTCTGTCACAACTGTTCATGTTAGCTTTTCTCACAGTGCTGTGAAAACAGGGTAGACGATACATAAGTAAAAAAAATGTGGCTGTGGTCCAAATATGTATTACATGTGAAACTGGATGGATGGTTCACAGTGCAGCATGTGACCTCAGCTCTGGATTCACATTCAAGTAACCAGGGATTGAACAACACAGAGGAAGTCACAAAAATGTCACATGAACATGCAATCAGACAAATAGAAACCCTACAATAAACCTGTTTCTTACAAAAAAATAAATGATATATTACATACTTGTATGAAAATATCTCCCTAACTAAAGTATGAGAACAAAGTATGGCTATATATTATAAAGATACCTAACGGCCTTATTAAGAAATTAGGCTGGGCAGTGGTGGTGCACGCCTTTAATTCCAGCACTTGAGAGGCAGAGGCAGGTGGATTTCTGAGTTCGAGGCCAGCCTGGTCTACAGAGTGAGTTCCAGGATGCCAGGACTATACAAAGAAACCCTGTCTCGAAAAACCAGAAAGAAAGAAAGAAAGAAAGAAAGAAAGAAAGAAAGAAAGAAAGAAAGAAAGAAGAAGAAAGAAAGGAAAGACAGGAGTAAGGGGGTAGTATAGTATAGGGAGCATGAGAAGCCCTGAGTGTATGAAGTCCTGAGTGTATATGCATTGTCTGCATAGCAAAGCCATGTAAAGAGCTCTAAAGCCTCAGAGCCATGAGCAAATGGCAAAGCCTCTTCTCCCTGACCTGGGGCAAAAAATCAGAAGGATGGCAACGGCTTTCTCTGTGTTGATGGTATGTATAAAAAACCATTCATCATAGCTTTAGCCCAGCTGGATACTTATGGCCTGAAGACTTCTTCTCTGAAGACTTCTATTGGCATTAGCTAAATATTTATTTTCTTTGTTTAGCTATATGTAGTAACCCTACCTCCCCTTCAGTAATAACCTTGCGTCTCTGGTAAACATCTGAGTTTCTAGGGTACTGTAATTTCTTCACTAGAGACCCCAGTCTACCTGATTCCTGCTTTTATTTCTGTGTATCTGTCCATGTTTGTCATTTCTTCATTCCCTCACCATCCTAGGTCAGGTCTATCCCCAGAGCCATGATGCCTGCTGCAATGCGATAAAAAGCTGGGTTATCATGGAAGATTGAACATAGGTTGGGAATGTTATATGGTCTTTAGGAGTAAAGCATCTGTTGGGTATGATAACAGCATTTTTGGAAAAGCAAAGACCATAGCTCTCAGCCTTACATTTGCTAGAAGGTGCTTGGAAGGAAACACTCTTATTTCTTAGATTTGATTTAATATGGCCTACTATACAAACCATTTGAAAGAGTGATGGGAGGATGGGGAAAGATAGGTGTGACGGGTGAAAAATGAAGGCAGGTATTGACACCCACTGAAACAGATTCTTAGTACTGAGGCTTCACTTAATGATTTTCTGTGCTTTTGTCTTTGAAGAACGATTTCAAAAGGAAAAGTGTGAAAAATAGCAAAGCCAGTTTTAGTTCAATAAAATATTTGGAGATGTTTCCAGGCCACTATTTCCACTACTTTGCCCTTTTACTATTTAAATATTCACCAAGTAAAAACTGCTTCACTCATTTCTAAAACTACGCAACCTCATCACCTCTTCTAAAACCCAATTTCTAATGGATATAAGCCTTTGCTAGTCGGTTGTAGCAATCTCTATTTTCTGCCAGATTCTTTACCCCTAAGGTATGTGTGCTGGGGATAAATCAGCACATGAGAGAATGCTCATACCACCTTCTTTCCGGATTTTTTTTTTTTTCAGTGAAAAATGTGATAGCTGAAATGTTCATTTTCTTTTTTTTATTATTTTTGAGGATTAGTCACATTTGCCACACACACACTGCACCTTGAATGGTTTTGTGAATAGCTGTGCCAAATCTCGACCTTGAGGACTCGCCACCTGAGACATGTAATGACAACTACCTAGGATGACACTACTTTATTTACCTGCTTCTGTCTCCTGATGTCCCACGTTACTTAGCTATGGAAAACACATCTGCAGAACCTTGCTGCATGTAGTTTTATGGGCTGGTAAGTTTTCAGTACCTGTGATGAAGAAGACTTGCCTTTGATTTTAGACCCATGCTCTAAATTCAAAACACAACAAACACTTTTGCACGAACCCAGAATTTTTGCGCAAAGCCAGAAAGGATAAAGAGAAATATATACTGGACTGAGTATAGATAGCATCCTCAAATGTCCTTTAGAAAAACTATCTGCTTCAGTAGATGGGTGAGTTCAGTTGAGGCTTCCCTAAAATGAGTCGTCACCTCTCCAGGCAAGCAAACATAAATAGCTTAGCGATCTGGAACTCTATTTGAATTGGGTTCTGCACACATCCCTCTCATAATAATGCACTGGGTAGCCTTTACCTACATTTATGGCACATACTCTTTTCTATTGATAGACCTGGCAGCCTGTTAGCAGTCCAGGACGCTTACACCACCTCCATGAAGATACATGCATATCTTGCTTTTAATGACCAGGTCTGAACTGGCTTTGGGTTACTGCACAATAAGGGTATTTAGGTTCTCAAAGTGAAATTTTAGGGAATATCTCCTTGTTGGCATCTTACACTCATGGATAATTCAGCATGCACATGATTAAAAATCAGAATTGTTTGGGGAAGGCACATGAGCTATAGAGAAATAGTTATATAATTTAATCTGTCAATCAAAATCAGAAACTACCCTTGCCATTCCCCTTAGCAAGCAAACTCCCCCTTTTCTTGACCCCACAAAAAGGAAGCCTTAGTACCTTCACTTTGGTGGCCGCTCTCAGTCTTGACAGTGTGTTCTTCCTTTCCCATCTTTACTCTGCTTTGCTTTGAACAGAGTATTCCTGCTACTTTGCAAATCAGTGAGAGCCTTTATCTCATTATTGAATAAATCCCAGAAATGCCTGGTCCAGACTCTTACCACTGGTAACAACTCCATTCATAGAGTTTTGGTGTCACCCACAGTCCCCACTGCTCATCAGTTTCTCAGCCCCAAAGTGCCCCTCCCCAATTCTTCCTAGCACCTGCCTAGGCATAGCTGGATACGCAGAGGCCCTGCACTTCACCCAGTACAGGTGCTCCTTGTTGTTTGTACACATAGCAGAGATTTTTTTTTAATCCTACTCTCTCAGGCATCATGTATTCTAGGTCACTCCTAAAGCTGAAAGCTCATCGGCTTTTCCAGAGCTTATGGAAATGCTTAATGCCTGGAGGGAAAAAAAATACTGGCTTCGAGCAAATAAAACCGCAAGGGTGAAAAGAAACAACATTAAATACTGTTTCCAAAAGAAAAGCCTTTCAGGGCTGAAACAGTATACATATATTAAACGGAAAGTGGAAGCATGGGAGATTTATTGTATTTGATACAGTATGAGTTGGAACCTTCAAATGTAAAAGGCCGGGTGATATAAGGGAAGAGATCCCATGTTTGTAGAGATAACCTCACTTTGGGGTGAGAATATATCACAAAGATGACCCATTAGGATAACTGCCTTCACAGCAACCTCAAAAAGAGGATTTAACTTGGTCCTGAGTATGTGTATAATATAATATATATATTATATATATATATATATATATATATATATATAATATATTATATATTATATTTTGTACTCAAGGATGTAGGCTGCATTTAGTAGAAGCATGGGTTCCAGAACATTGAAGCTATGTGGTTTTAAGGTCAGGGCACTACCTTGAACATGAAGGCAATTCAGAGCAAAAGTCTCTTCACTCTTCAGAGTCAAGACAGAAAGAAAATCTCCTCATAGCCTAAGCTCCTCACCTTACACTGACAGGCAGGAAATCCAAGGAACTTTGAATTTCAAATCAAAGCACTTGTCTTTGCTAAGATGGCAAATTCTTTCTATCCAGAACTCTACCAATAAGTCCTGAGCACCAGAACCTATAACCTGAAGTGTGAGCTAACAGTGTTGTGGAGAAAGAAGAGGAAAGCAGCAACCTAATGATCTTATGAATCTCTTTCATGAGTAGTAACCCAATCTGCACTCTATAGAGGTCCTTGGTTGGTGATACCTTGGCCTTTATTGCATAGACTTCTCTCTTGGTCCTTTATTTGTAAGTCTATATTTATTCTAATAACCCCGGTCCAGGTGGCCCTCAAAAGCGAGCTTATATGGGGTTCACATTCTCCATTTCTTTGAGGTTTTAGAATACCACAGAGATAAAATTCATATTCTGCTGCTTATTTTGCAGTGTTTTTAGTCCTTAACTCTTTTTGATAAAAGTTGTGTCTTTTATAAATGGTTATAATTGTCCAGACAGTTATAATGAGTTAGATGATGGGCAAGTGGGGTCAGTGTCCCTTAGTAGATTCATAAACACACTGGAGTCCCCTCAGTGATGCCTCCAGCATCCAATATTTTCTTCCCTCCATGTGAGGACACAGTCACCATGTGCTGGAAAATGGTCTTCATTTAAAAAGCCAAACTGATATCACTCTTACAATATACAATAGATAGCAAAGATGAAAGTCATTTCCGTACACACTCCCAGTGGCAAGTGCGCAAAAATATACTGCAGGTACTGTAGTCACTAATGGGAGTGGACTGCAAAGTAATGTGAATTAATTCCAACATGGAAGGCATGCCTTCTTATACAAAAAATCTATTAATAGCAATGCAACAATGCTGAGCAGGTGTCTGGAGACAGAATTGTTTTGTTCTGGTTACCTCCTGGCAGAATGCCAAACAAAAACATAATAAGCTTACCTGTCTCAGTGTTTCTGTTGTTTAAATATTGGATTAACTGCTGTATCTCCACAATTAATTGCCATGTAGTAATTTTGCACTGGGGCTGAATAAAACTTCATAGATGACTGAATAAAATTCCAGTGTGTGAGTGTGTATATGTGTGCACACTGTGCACATATGTGTGTACATGTGTGTGTGAATCACATTTTCTCTTCTTCATCTGCTGATGGGGACCAGAGTTGAGCCCATAACTTGTCTATTGTTGACATTGATGTGGAAAATGTGAGATGTGATTATCACTGTTGTACACACTTTGTCCTTACCCATCTTCTCCTTCACTCTAGTGCACATACTAGTTGGCCTTCTAGTGGGTACCTACATTATTGTGATTATTAATAAGGACAATTGGAACATTTCTCCTTCATAATAATCTTCCTGAAGGCTACCTTCACAATAATATATATCAAAAGCCCTGAAATGAACACATGTCTTGACTTAGCAAACAATTCTGGCTCTAGGAAATGCTTTAATCATTAGAACTGGATCAAAATGTGTGAAATCTCAAGCTGTTTACAAGCTGAAATATCCTTAAGGTCTAAGGAGATTTGGGAATGCAATGTAGTTATTGCAAATTATGTTGCAGAAGAATAATGGCTAGACAAATGTTCATAATTAGTGACTACCATTATATAAGTTAAGAAAGAGGACATAAACCTCATTGTTTTTCTGTTTCTAATTCTCTCATGGAATTTTTGTTTTTGGTGCTGGCAAGTGTATAAAATACATCCAGTACTGAAAGTGAAAACGTGAGTCGTTTTTCATATTTATTGTACTTCTATGTTACAACATATGAAATTGTTGGGGTGCATGTTTATTTAGATTTATTTGAAGGAATTTAGTGAACAGCTTTCTCTTAACATCTCAAGCTGCACGCTCTCAGGCAATGTACTGTTGGGGAGGTATAGTGGGGACCCTGAGCATTCACCTCTGACATGTTTCCATCCAGTGACTAAGGCTTTCTTGATGTTTGGGTGTTTAGAATGCTGGGTCTTCTTTTTCAAATATCACATTTTCCTCCTGTCTGTTAGAGATGATTATCTGATTGTTACCCAAAATTAGATACTACTAAATTCTCAAAAATCATTTTTCTGTGTCCATTAGAAGGCTCTTAAATTTTTTTTTGGTCTTGTTATAATTGTGTGTATATACATGCTATGAGGACTATGGTGTACATGTTTGGATGTCAGAGAGCAATTCTAGGGAGTTGATTTTTTTTTTTATTTCCACCTTTATCTGGATTCTGGAGATTGATTTCAAGTCATCAGATTTGTCCAGCAAGCATCTTTCCTCCCTGAGCCACTTCTCTAGCTTTAGAAGAGATTCCATTTAAGATCCACAAATGTACACTCATTGATCAATTACCGCAGACTAAGCGAAGCAGTGATCTAAGCTGTCTATACATATTATTAGCTTATTTACTTGCCCCAACAGCCCATGAAGGAGAGAACAACATGCTTCCACCTTAAAACACAGTGTGACTCAGGCTCCTGGATCAAGCCACTTGTGTCAGATTATAAGCTGATAAATAGTCAGGAGAGAATGTTGGAGATGCAAGTAATTGATCTCTAGAACTGATGCTGTCATCTTTGGACCTTTTCTCTCTACTAATGCCTTTCACTCAGTGTAGCCTACTGGTTTGTTTCTCTGCGGTTGCTTCTTCCCAGCACCACAATCTTGAAAATGGTGGGGACCCCGTCTGTCATCTGTCCTCTGTAACCAATTTCCACAGAGATAGTATTTGTCAAATGCATAGAACAAAGCTCACCAGGGCTCAGAACAGTGAAATATTTTACTATGGCAGAGAAACAGAAGACAAGGGGGATAAGGATAATTGATGATATGAGCCAGAAAAAGAGGATAAGGAAGACTAAAGGAAAACATAGCATGGTTATGGAGAAAAGAATCTGATGCTCTGAGGGCACACAACTGGCAGAACACTCCCACTATTTTGCAGAAATCACAATTCTGTCATTTTTCAGGCACTTGGAAGAATCAACAGATATTTTCTTTTCAAGTGAAGCTTTGTACCAAAGGTTGACAGATACAGTAGAATAAGGTGTGGGTGGGTGTATCTTGCACGACATACTCAGTGAATCCCCGTGCCCATGGCACCCATGAGAGAGCTACCTCTGAGAAACCATTAGATTCTGAGAAAAATATGGAAGCCATTGATTGGTATATTTTGCATTGGTTACAAGTGTGACTTTGTAAGTAGAAATGTTACACATAGTTAATGTGAAAATCTTTCAGCCAGGTGGTGGTGGCGCACGCCTTTAATCCAGCACTTGGGAGGCAGAGGCAGGCGGATTTCTGAGTTCAAGGCCAGTCTGGTCTACAGAGTGAGTTCCAGGACAGCCAAGGCTATACAGAGAAATCCTGTCTCAAAAAAACCAAAAAAAAGAAAATTTTTCATCCATTTTTTTTTTTTTTACTTCAAACCACATTAACTCAAAAATCAATCACTAAAATAAGATAAAATAAAAGAAACACATTTGGAAAGTAAATGAGAATTTTATAACTCATACTTCATATGTCTTTTGTGATAATTTTTAAAGATTTGTTTAGTTTTAATTATATGTACATTTGTATGTATGCATGTATGTATGTATGTATGTATGTGTGTCTATGGACATGATTATAGGTGCCCATCTATGAATAGGAATCCACAGACCTTTATTTTTATTTTACGTTCATTTGTATTTTGCCTGCATATAAGTCTGGGTGAGGATGTCAGTTTCCCTGGAGCTGGAGTTGCAGACAGTTGTAAGCTGTCACATGGGTGCTAGGAACTGAACCTAAGTCCTCTGGAAGAGCAGTCAGTGCTCTTAACTGCTGAATCATCTCTCCCACTCAAGGAATTTTATTTTTTAGTTGGTGCACATCTTTTACCTTCTGACAAGCTGAAGTGTGAGGAACATAAAACGTAAAGGTGTGTGTGGTGTGTGTGTGTGGTGTGTGTGTTGTGGTGTTTGTATCAATGCTGGTTGAGGGTCCTTTTCTGAAGCATCATTCATCACTGTGGACAAGCTCATTTGATATGGTAGGTACTGTACCTTTGACCTGATGCTCTGGAGACCTCGTCTGCTTGTCATTGACCCTCACATGCACAGAATGGCGGACAATACATTCTACTTCTAGACCCACATTATTAAAAAGCACAATTTCTCATTAAAAGGAAGGAAGAGAACAGAATTTTTTTTCTCGAGACAGGGTTTCTCTGTGTAGCCCTGGCTGTCCTGGAACTCACTCTGTAGACCAGGCTGGCCTCGAACTCAGAAATCCACCTGCCTCTGCCTCCCAACTGCTGGATTAAAGGCGTGTGCTACCACTGCCCGGCAGGAATATATTCTTTACTAGCAAAAAGAATGTTTATTTTTGGAGACCTTTTCTACTCTACAGAAAGGAAAATATTGGTAATGTAACTATATTCCTAAGGGGAAATGCAGTGTTCTATGTTAGGTATTTCTATTCATTTTATGATTAGTGTATTTGTCCTGGATCACTAGCATGGTCATGGAGAAAAACTTGTATTTGCAGAAGGTGAAAATTAACACAGAGACCCATAACTGGTAAAGGTGTAGAGAATAAGAGACTATAGAGTGTTCATCCCTAAGTGGAGTGTCAATATCATGCTCCTTCTTCCCAAGGTTCAGGGATCATCATGGAAGAGGCATAGAAAGAGCCAGAGGTTGAAAGTTACTATAGGAAAACAATGTTTTCTGGACACAGCAGGGCAGATACACATACACACTCACAGTACTTACGACAGCACACACTGGACCTGCACAAGCTCAAACCAGACAATCCCAGCATAGAGGATGGAAAGAGCTAAAAAAAAAAAAAATACCACTGCTTGCTAAGGAGATATTAGCAACAGTAGCAGCTGAAATTACCTGGTTCTAGGTTTGGGTCTCAACTAGTCCCACAACTAAGCGTACACAGTGACAGGAGATAGAGCAGAAAGCAAACACATTGTCCCAATCCTTAATAGGCTTGAATGATAAAACAACGGATAATCTGATTTAAGTAACTTATATAGCACACCAGCTGATGGCAGGTACATAGATATATAGAAATTCAGTGGGCAGGGGAGTGGAGTTAGATTTCTCATAAGTAGTTGGGAGTTTAGCTGAACCTTGAAGGAGGAATGTTGGACCCTTACTTAATATGATAAAGAGGGATGGGAATATCATATGAACAATTGCACAGTCAATATAAAATGACAATCAATAGAAACAACTACTAATTTAAATAAGGCTACAAAATCCAGATTCTAAAGTAGCTAGGCAGTGCTGGTTGCAGCAGAAGTGGACCTCTGGTCCTGTATACACTTTATATAGAGCTACCAAGCTTCCTCTTGAATTCAGTTTTTCTTCTTTCTTTATTAGAACCTGTAGAGAGCAGCATGGGCTCTTCCTAAACCCTACTAGCTTTTCTGACTAACACGTGAATGCATATAGAAACAGATGGTCCAAGGTACTCTTGCAATGAATGCAAGCCTGAAATAGAAGTCTCAAATGGAGACCCTGGGGTAGAGTTGCCTGTTTGTTGTAAGGGAGGCAGAGTAGAGTGAGCTGGAATGATTCTTTTGTCTCAAGAAGGAAAAGCATCCAAGGAGGTGGCTAGATTTCAAATCTATTTTTCCATCATTTACTAGGACTTGTAGATATGTTATTTAAACATCCCAAATCCCCAGCTTACTTCCTCTGTGAGGTTGAACAGTGGGTGAATTTGGAGACTTTATCATAGATTTCCTAGGTTCAAATATCTACTCATTCAAGGCTTAGATGCATGCTATTTGGGAAGTTCTTAGCCTCTTTGCACTTGGATTTTTTTTTTTCCCACAGAAAGGCAGCAGCTGTTTATTTTGAGGTAACTGTCACAAAGTCCTGTTATATGGTAGAATAATCATATTATGATGTAATCTTTTTTTTTTAAATTTTTTTTTATTTTTATTTTCAGCAAATCAAAAAATTTAAAAAGCATTCAAACAGAATAAAATGAAAAGAAACAAACAAGCAAAATACCAAGTGTCAGATATACTTATACAAGAATTCTATAGAGCCTTCAAACAAGCAATACTTTTTGAGTTATGTTTAAAAAAATCAGAACCACAATAAGCTCCTTCACAAAGCAAATAATATCGAAATAGTGAAATCAAGTAGAGAGGTTTTCTAAGGTAGGATTTGGAGCCTTCCACACTTATCAGATGCCTTCTCATTAGTTTTTTTCCAGTTTTGCAATTCTAGATCCAAACTGTATGGCCCGTTTCGGCAGAAGAGCAGAGGCTGGGAGACCAAGTTCCATAGCTGCAAGGCGTAAAATGAGCTTCTCACCAACTCCTCGAGGCAAAGCCAGGTTTACCTTTTCCCAAACTGGCAGGGAATTTAGGAAAGACACGACATTCTCATCCAGGAAAGGAAATCTTGCTTCCTTTCCATGGTCACGAATTACTCGGTCATCACGGCCAAGGTTTCTAGAAGAAATGCGACCCAGTTCCATTGCTATTTCCTCATTCAGTCCTTGTAGGCCCAGAGCCTGGAAGCGGGCACGATGACGGGAATAACCTGCCAGCTGCTCGTCCGCACCGATCCCTGTGAGGATCACCTTTGCACTGCTCTTGTAAGACCTCACAGCATCCTGGGTCACCAACCAACCGATTCCTCTAGACGCAAACCAGACAGCACAGCCAATACTATCATCCAGAACGGTGTCCGATGGCTGGACTAAGTGACATATTCGAGCTCTTCTTAGTTTTTGTAGTTCTTCAAGAGAAACATTAATTTCCACAAAGTTCCAAGTTTGCGAAGGGTTGACAGACTGCAGTTCCTTTAGTCCTGCTTTTCCTGTGACTCGGTCCGGCACTTCAGCATCATCTGGACCCTGAGCCACAGCTGTACTCTGAGAGGACTCTTCAGAAGGGATCTCATGGTGGTTTTGCTCTTTTCTTTCTATGTTGGGAATAGGTAGCCCTGTCTTTTGTTTAGGCACAAAAGCCACATTCAGAAGATCAATTGGCTCATCTAAAGGAATATGACGATCAGCAAGGGCTGCAATCACCATAGAATCAACACCTCCAGAAAACAGGATTGCAATGTTTGCTTTCTTACCACAAGTTTTTAAACCTTCCTTTGCTGTCAGGTTTTCTTCCCTAACTAAACATAAGCTACGTCTCTTGACCGCAACGCTGAGGACATCGGTGAACTGCTGAACTGTTTTCTGTGTGTGCTCATCTGTAAGAGGCAGCTCAAGTGTCTCTCTTGTACCTGCAATGCTGGAACTGTTTCTACATTGAATTTCCAAGGGAATCTCAGGCAGCTTCTTATTTAAGGGAACAATAGGTTTTGAGAGGTGCAGTTTGGCTTCATTTATTACCACTGATACAAACTCTGGCAATTCTGCTGGGGTCTGAGTCAGATCATTAGCACACTCTTCAGCAGCGTGCCCCTTAGAAATGTATTTCCAAGGATATAATTTTAAGATCACACATCTGGAAACAGCAGCAGAACTGAGATCAATTTGGAAAATTCCAGATGCTGGAACTTCTTGCCACTGGTCTGCAACCCCAGATATCTGGGCACCAACTGAAGAAAGGCAGAAACTCTTGCCCAGATTACTAAACTGCCAAAGCAAGCTACGCCGGCCAAAAAAGTCCCTACCAAACCATAAGTGATGGCTAGAGGCTTGATAATATATAAATGACCACGGACCTTGCACTTTAGAGAAGAGCAACAAAATTTCAGACTCATTCTTACAGGCAGAAAGGCTATCAAACATAACCTGGGTGTCACTGTCTTCTGCTTCCACCTTTACTCCATTAAAAACTTCTCCATTCCATAAGAACACGTTGCCGTGCTCATCTTCCACAGGCTGGATTGTCAAAACTCCTCTTAGATGAAGAACATGACCAGAAAATTCACACTGATAGTTAACAGCAGATTTTAACAACTGCCTGTTACTGTTGGGGCCCCGCCGTCGCCGTCGAAGGTTATACAGCAAGTCCTCCTTCAAATCTTTACTGAAGTGCTCAACAGAGAAGCTTACAGAACAGCAAATGCCACACATGGTTCTGTGAAGTCAGGCGGACTGTGTCTTAACTTTGGTTGGCTCTGAGTTTTCTAATGCTTGGTATTCTTTTTTTAGTTCGTCTAATGTTTGTTTGCTTTCAGAAAACATTTTTGTTCGATCTTCAAGAAAGAATATGTTGCTGTTCTGTTGCTGCTTGTATATTTTCCGATTCTTCTTCAGGTTAGAAAGTTCATCCACAATGATTTTCTGTTCTTTAATCTTGCTGTTAAGGGCCTCGGCCTGAGCAGTCGATGTGTGGGTGGGCCCCGGCGCAGCGCGGTCGTTGGGGTGCACCCCACCGCTGGGCATCGCCACAACGCGCCGGCCGCAGGCCAAGAACCGCGGCCGAGGGTGAAAACCTGCACTTGGACTTTTAATCTGTAAAATGAGATAAACAATAATTCATGAGATTACCTATTGCTGAGATGAGTGAATTCATTCAAAAATTAAAATAGTCCTAGGAATAAGACAACTTTCAATAAGTGTCTGTTATTATTAAAATCAACTTAATGAAGGTAAGGACAATTGTCTCTTAATTGTCTCCTGGAAGAAATATACAGGGCACTACCCTACAATGAAATAATCTAGTATAAAACAGGCTATCCATTTATGCAAAAAAAAAAAAAAAAAAAAAAAAAAACGAAAAAAAAAAAAAAAAAACAACAGCAAAACTAAGGTCTTATTTCTGCTACAAAAGAAACTTGCAGTTTCAGGGCCAGTGAGCTGGCTCAGTAAGACAGATGGCTGTATTCTGTTCCATACCCCACATGATAGAAGAAAACCAGTTATTGCAGGTAGGTTGTCCTCTGATCTCTATATATGTGATCCCCTCTGTGGTGGTTTGAATATTTGGAGAAGTAGGTGTGACCTTGTTGGAAGAAGTGTGTCATTGTGGGTATGGGCTTTAAGATTCTTATCCTAGATGCCTGGAAGCCAGTCTGCTCCTAGTAGCCTTTGGATGAAGATGGAGCCTTCAGCTAGAACTCTCAGCCCTTCCTGAACCATGCCTGCCTCAACACTGGCATGCTCTCACCTGCCTTGATGATAATGGGCTAAACCTCTCAACCTGTAAGCCAACCCCAATTAAATGTTGTTGGCCTTGGTCATGGTATCTGTTCACAGTAGTAAAACCCTAACTAAGACACATGTAAATATGCCATGTGCGTGCCCAATGCTCATAAAGGTCATAAGAGGGCATCGGGTCCCCTGAATCCCAGTTTACTGATAACTGTGAGTAATCTAGCAGGTGCTAGGATCCTAACATGGGAGCTCTGTAAGAGCAGCAAGTGTTCTTAACCACTGAGCTACAAGGAGATATGAATTTATCTCCTAAATGAAGTACTACTGCAAAGTAAGGTCCCTGGGTATTTGTCAGTGTTACTGTTCTATGTGCCAACAGAGGAGGATATTAGTTTGCTCTTCATATTCTCCAGAGATACTTCATCCAAACCATCCACAAGGAGATTCAGATGTTTTTCACTATATATTGTTAAGTGGTTGCATCTAACTTTGAAGTTTGGGAAATCTGGAATTAGACTGCTTATTACCTAACTCCATTTCTTTGTTATGACCTTTGTTGAAGTACCTCAGCTCCCTGTGCCTCAGCATCCTTGGGTGTAAAATAGGGAAAAAAAAAATGCCTCCTAGAGTGTGTTTAAAGATTACAGGAGTTTGCTTGATTCTGATTCATGCAAGCACATCATTCTTTTGAAAAAAAAAAAAAAAAAAAAAGAATTTTAGAGCTCTAGAGGCAATGTGCTAGCTGTCATGAAGTCAACCATTACCATTCTTACCCTTTTTGAAAGTTCAATGAAGAGGGGCTGGAGAGACAGCTAAGTGGTTAGGAGCTGTTCATGTTAATGCAGAGGACTAGAGTTCAGTTCTCAGCACCCATGTGCTGGCTTATAATGAACTGATCTGCAGCTGCAGTATAGAAGCTGTTACACCCTCTTCTGACCTCCATGGGTACTACACATACACACACACACAACACACACACACACACAACACACACACGCACACACACACTCTGGTAAAACACTCATACACATGGAATAAAAAATACGTTTGAAATTTTAGTGAGGAAATACTTCAAATGTTCTAGATAAAACTGTTACCTCTCACTTCACAAGATTTCTTTAAAGGTTCAAATGAGCCTTGACACAAATGTCCAGTCAAAGACTCCAGTTTTCTTTTTGTGTAGATTGAAGGATAGGTTGTCTAAGGGTGGAAGTATATTTCTGTTTTCCCCAGTAGGATTATTACTGCTTCTAACTCTTGTTAGCCTTGTACCCTTGGTGCTCCCCGTGAATCTGGCCTCATGAGCCCTTCTGTTTGCCCTTCAGTTATCTCCTTGGAAGAAGGCAGCATTTAGGTAGCAAACTCACTACTTCATTGGTTCCTGCCCCTGAGTTTCCAGCTTTCTGTCCAGTAGATTCACATTCATTGTTGTTTCCCATCTTAACAGATAATCTTCTCAACAGCTTGTTATGGGCTTACATAGCTTTCTTTACCCAGTGGTTCATGTCAAGACCACAGGAGACACTTGTCCTTTGCCCTGACCAACTCTGGAAGTGCTACTCCACTGCAGAGAGGCAACTTTAATTTTTCACTTTATCTTTCTCACAAGAGGGGCTGCCAAGCTTATTGTCTAGAGTCTTCCAGCTTTGGAAACTAATTTAAGGCTTACATCAAGGTGACCTGTGTGTAAGACTCAGGAGACCAAGGCTAGTCATCCCCTTGCTGTGGATCCGACTGGATAGAGTTGCATAGCAGAGCCATTCTCTCACCACAGAAATCTCTTTACAAATCCCTGCGTCTCTAAATCATCTCTCTCTCTCTTTTTTTTTTTTTTTTTTTAACACATTTTGGCTGTAGTTTCACATCTGCTATGTATACCACATTAGTCCAAACAGAGGTGGAAAGATCACATTTAGATATCATGGTTGGTTCATTTGGAACCATGACTGGGAGCAATAAACCCACAGATCTCAATCCTGCTCTTGTTTCTTTCTCTCTATATTTACTCTTCTACAGAAAAATGATTTCTGTCACTCTCTCTGTTTTAAATACTTGGAAGACTGCCAAAGAAGACTCACCTACACAGAAGTAATCAAAAATTATTAAACAATAGCTGGATCTGAGCCCAGTAAGAAGAGATCAGAAATCCCAGCTCAGTTTAAACCTATTTTCTTTGATGATTGTTTCAGTTAATTGCTGGGAATGGCTGCCTTTAGAGACTTATTTTAAATCTTTAAAAATGAATAGTTACTGGGTCTTGAAGGTTTCAAGGTTTAATAGTGGCTTTGCTGAAAACAAAACAATTGTTAGTACTTTTAACTACAAGACTAATTAGGAATATGGATTTGTGGGAAAAAAAACCTCACTAACGTGGGGTGGGGCATGGTGGAGTCTGACGGCTTTCTCCACTGGTGGGTCCCACATACATGAGAAAGTTCAAGGTTCCAAAGGCTGGAAGCTTTAGTAGCAGCAGGCCCAGAAGACACGTGGAGTCCCTGGGTTTAAAAGTTTATTGTTAATTAGCACTAGAGGTAACCAGATGCTCTGCACACAATGTCTTTACATTAAATTTTATTAAAACCTTGAAATTAATCTTTGTTAGAGTTATTAGATGAGTTATACTGATTGGTGATGGACAGACTTTAATCAATAATTTTGCTAAATATTTCTACATTCAATTTATTTTCTAAATTAAAAATAAAATTAAAATTAAAATTAAAGTTTATTGTTCATGGCGGGATAGTTGAATCTGGATGTGTGCGCCCCTGTAAAAGCCAGGGAGAGCAGGGAAGAGGGGGCTGGGAAAAGGAACAACTTAATTAGCTACGCCACCTCCCTCCCCCTCCCTCTGGCTCCCTCCCACTCCCTCCTCCCCTTCACCCCCCACCTTAGGTAACTCATGAATATGAAAATCTCTGTTAGTCACACCCTCCACCTGTATGGTGACCCAAACCTTTCTGGGAGGAGCTACTCTGAGCAAAATGAGTCTGCATGATGCAGGCTAATGGAGATGTAGGCCGCATGTGGGGGGTCTGGAATCCGAGGGCGTGGGGAGATACGTGCTGTCCCTCAGGAGGCCATGTCCCTGTTGGGTCTCTGGCTATCTCAAACCCAGTGCTCTACCAGGGAGACCAAATCATCCCATCACGGCCCTACATGGATTTACATTAATAGGGGCGTATGTTTGATGTGGGTCTGTGTGACGTTTCCAGAAAGAAGAGTCAGTCAGAAATTCTTGAGATCTACTGGTTTCCTTCCTTTATCGCCTTTAAAATCAGTCCCAATCACTGGTTAATTAAAAGACACTTACAGATATTTGTGTATGTGAAAATTTGGTGTTGGTGAGGTATAGGGAGACAGGTACTTTTTACAAAATTCAGGCAGATTTGTGATTCTTACATTCCTTCTGAAGAATAGCTCAATGAACCACATCATAGGCTTCTACATTTGCTGTTTTCATCTCCTTAAATGTCTTTTAGAAATCTGCCCCAACAAAATGGTCCAATGCAGGCTTCTCTAAGTCATCATTTGCATGTCTTATAGAACTTTATGAAAATTCTTTAAAATTAGGTTATGAGTTTACATTTAGCAATATAGAAAAGTTAAAGGAACACAGATACTGAAGACCAGGTAGAGGTATGAATACCAAGGTAGAGGTATGAAGACCTGGTAGAGGTAAACTCCCTCTTTGTTTTAAACTTTATGTGAGATGGTGGATTTTAAATTTTACTTATCTATTTAATTTTCTGTGTGTATGAGTGTATGCATGAGTGGGTATGTATGTGTGTTTGTATGTGTGTGTACGCATGTTTGTATGCATGTGTGTTTGTATGTGTGAGTATGTGTGTTTGTATGTTTGTCTGTGTATGTGTGGTGTGGGTGTGGAGCCAAAAAGAGGATGCTGGGTTTCCTGTTCTACCATTCTCAGCCTTACTACCTTGAGGCAGGTTTTCTCACTGAACCTGGGACTAGATTGGTGGTCATCATGCTCTACTAGTCCTCCCATTTCTGACCATTACAATTCCAAAGTCACAGGTGTATATGCAAACTATGTCCAGGTTTTACAAAGGTTTGAGATTTGAAATCAAGTCTTTGTGCTTAAGCAGCAAATGCTCTTACCAGCTGATCTCTCCAGCCCACTTTAACAGTGGTTAATGCTGAGTTGTAGAATTTTTTAAAACTTACTCCATTTCTACTTTGTTTCCTACTTTTCCACAATGGAAATGAATCCTGAACATTTGAAAAGAAAATAGTAGGTAGGTGTTTTTTTGATCCAGGGTCAAGAAACATCAAACTAATAGTGTTATACATCCAACATTAGATAAATATGAAAAAAACCTAACTTAGTATTGATGGGAAAAGATCCAGAAACTTTCCAAGAATGTCATTGGTTTTATGTTGCTTGCATGATTCTATACAGCAGAGAACTTCAGAGGGATAGAAAAAGCAAATATACATTCTATACATTCAGTACATGTCTGCCCTTAATGATTGTTCTCCTAATGTCAATAGATTTTGAATGATAGAACTTAAGTCACTGGATTGGGCAGAGCTGGTTTTTATCTTTGCTTATTTTCCTCCTGTTGTTTAAAAAAAGAAAAAAAAAAAACGGCTGGCGGCAGAGGGTTCCAGGAGGAGAAGTTTATTTAGGGCAGAGGGGAGAGCAGAGAGAGGTGAAGGTGGTGGCCGGCCATGACCACGTGGAGGGGGGAGGGGAGAGGGAAAGGGTCAGATACGACCTGCAGGCTTGGGTCACAGGAGCAAGAGAGCAAGAGGGCAAGAGAGCAAGAGAGCAAGAGAGAGAGAGAGGGGCCAGACAGCCTCTCTTATAATAGTGGGCAGGGCTACCTGGCCGTTCCCAGGTAGCTTTGGGGAGGAGCATACCTAGCTGTTACCAGGTAACTGTGGAGGTGGAGTTTAACAGAATGCTAACACCTCCTACCTCAGAAGATATGAGATATGTAGATTTAATATGAACACATGGTAGCTTCTGTTTATCTGAGCTTAGTTAAAGCCTCCTGAATAATCTTCTGCCAACACGTTTCTTTCTTTCTTTCTTTCTTTTTTTTTTTTTTTTTTGTAGGTGCTGCTAAGAAAACTATGGAAATGGAAAAGCTCAAAATATGCAATTTCCAACCAGAGGTGAAAATTACCCATTTACAAACAATGCACATGATTGCCTTGGACCCAGTGAAAGTAGTGTTGGTTGTGCCGTCCTGGATGGCTGGCAGCTGTTAAACTAGATGTCCCTAACTATTTTATGTGTGCCAAAAAGAGAAACTATGTTCTCATCATCTCTTCACTGAAAGGCATAAAGAGAGAAAATTTCATGGGGGTAAATGGAAAATATTAGCAGGTCCATGTCAAACGTGGAAGGGAGGAAGCTAATGCATTGAGGTGAAATTGCCTTCTCAGACTATAATTATTAAATCTACGCCCCCATTTCCATCCTCTTACTCTCTCAGTGTTCTCTTTGTAGGTGACCTGATGACTTGGCCTCAGAAAGGGCACAGATAGATGTATAACTCTGTAGGTAAAGTAGCTGAGTCATACAGTGGCTACCACCACATGCCATTAAAGCAGGGAGGGGAAGGAACAGGCTCTTTCTGATGGATTCCACCCAAAGCAGTGAGTTCTGGTTGCAAGTTGAAGAACCCTGATCTGGATTGTGCATTCTCAAAACAAACACAAGGAAAGCAACACATTGGTGCAAGTCCATCCAGGTTTGCTAAAATCTTGAGAAAAATTTAAATTGATCAGTAGCACATTTTGCTCCAATAAGGAAGTTAATTATCGTAAAAAAAAAAAAAAAGGCTAAGTCTAGACAAATATGGTAGCTTTATGGGATGTCAACAACAACAACACACACGCACATACACAAAACCTACTGAACAAAGTGATTTCAATGTTCATCTAGAACAGGGGTTTGTAAGTTGAGTCTCATAGGTTACATCTGATTATGGCCTGTTTTTATAGATAAATTGTATCTGCAAATAGCAATGTTCATTTGTTCCCAAGTTGTCTGTGAGAGACACTTTATATATTACACCATGGAAAATTCAGTAGTTGTGACAGAAACCATAGATCTACAAACCCTGAAATATTACTATTTAGAGAAGATTGTCATTCACACTCTAAAGGGAAGAAGAAAAACCAGAGACAAAAAGACTATGCCAAAGTAGAAAATGAGAAGATGTATATATTCTTGGGAAAACCCAAGATTCAAAATTCATTGTTCCTAGAAACACATTTCTCATATTTTGAAATCTTATTTTATGTGTATGAGTGTTTTATCTGCATACATGTATAAGTACTCTGCACATGCCAATGGATACCAGAAGTAGGAATCCTTGCAGCTGGAGTTATGAATGGTTGTGAATCACCATGTGGGTCCTGAGAACTGAACCTGGATCTTCTGCAAGAGGAACAAGTGCTCTTAACTGCTGGGATATCTTTCTAGCTTCCTCAGTTTAATTTTTTAGAACAATGTTACAATAGATAGAAACAGGAATTTATTGTTCACCAGACTAAATGACTGTGTCCAGTTGTAACTGCATTTACTTACTTGTACAGATATAGCTTTCTATTTAAATTACCTTCCATTTTGTCACTATATTCAAATTATACTCATAGATAGTCATATACACTGCTCAGTTGGGATAAATATGAGTCCATGTCTTTACATCAAACCCAGAAACTATCTCTGAATATGATATAAGGGAAAAGCTGCACTCATGAATAAAGATGGATTTTAAGAAAGTCGGCAAACAATAAACAGCAAATGGCCATCTTTGCAAATGGCAGGAACATGATTGATTCTGAGTACACACATCCATCTAGTCATCTGTTTATCTATCAAAGACAGAGCAAAGAAATATATCAGAGTTATTTCCAATGGGAAATTGCCAGAGTTTATTTTTCTTGTTATTTTAGTTATTTGATGCTTAAAAATAATACATGTATGTTTTTTAAAAAGTTATTTTGAGAGGGGCTCAGCTTATGAGCATAAACTGCTCTTACAGACTATACTTTCAGTTCCCAGCATCCACACTGGACAGCTCACAACAGCCAGCTCCAAAGGATCCTGTACTACAATCACACATGCACCCTCTTAGAGGCAAAGGAGAAGGCAGAGCTGATTGGGAAGAGGGACAACATCTGAAATATAAATAAAGTAATTAATCATAATAAAAGCAATAACAGCAACATTTTTATTAGAAATAAGAGGCAAATGGAAAATTAACGTAAGGCCGTCTTTCAGGAAGACAGATCTACTGTAAGCGTTACTATAGAGCTAGGAGAGATAATTATCATTTTAATGAAATAATATAATTTTTCCTTCCTCCCAGAATTCCTGCCTTCTAGTGCACTTGGTACAGGGTACCATGAGGTCCTAGCAGGTCTTTAAACTTTCTGAGTCCTAATTCAGAAAGACACAACTTTCCCCTTTTCTTCTTGTCTGTCTTTTTCTTTGGATGCTAGCCAAAATCTAAGCTTTTTTTTTTTTCTGGTGCTTTGGGCTTCCTTATTCCTTCTCTGAATCCACCTGCTCATTTTTGGCCATGTGGCTTATCTATCATGTGACTGACCTCGATGCCTCACTCAACCGGCACGGCTTCTCTCTTCTATTTCTGTATCTGCCTTCTCTCAGCAGCTGCTGAAATTTAGAGTTTGCCTGCCCTAGGATTTTTCTTTTAAACTTTAGTAAAATTGTCCCAAAGTTTCAAAATATAAAGTAAAATTATTTTCATTAGAAAGAAGAGGCAAAGGGAGAACTTGGAATTTAAAAAACCAAACAATACAAAAAAATCATTAACCTTCTATTCCCTGCATTATATAAATCAATCTCAAAAAGTGATCTTCAATTTAACACAGTCCAGAGTCACAAAGAAGAGAGTCACTAGAAAATGTTGAGCATGCTTGAGCTGGATTTTTCTCAGTGCTTGAGGCATTTCTGGTTTTGTAAAGGACCCAAGTTAGCTCTCAGCACCCACATGGTGGCTCACAACCACTTTTAACTCCAGTTCCACGAGATCCTATACCCTTTTCTGATCTCCATGGGCACCAGACACACATAGGGCATAGACATACATCCACGTAAAACACTCATATGCATAAAAAAATAACCTAAAGTGATTTTTAAAAATCAAGCCTACTAGAAATCAAAGTAATGCATTAACATTTGATTCATTTCTCCTTGTCGATATAGCCAGTGATTTTGTAAACTAAACCATTTGGTACTAAACTGTCAAGTGCTTTGGCAGAACCTGTATTTGCATTTATTCTTTACACTGAGACAGATTTTAGTTGAATGAATACCTCTCCAGATTTTTTTTTAACCACATATAACTTTTCATAGAAGAAAGAATGCTTGGCAAGCTTGGAGAAAGACATTAGCCATATTCACGAAAGCTCTATCAGTTCTAATTATGAGCCTGTCTGATGAAAGCAAGCTCTGCTCTTCCATGAAACCTCTTCACTAGGAGGAAAGGTTGAGAAGCCTACGAAAGCTCCGTGGTGTCAGAGATGTCTATGGGCTTGGTTGGTTTAGAAGTCAGTTTTAATACAGTCAGAGAAACTTCGCTAGTAACGAGCTATAGAAATGATCCCTGAAAGAATAGTCTTTAGAAGTCATTTTTTTTTTAGCAAGCCAGTTGACTATAAATCTAATTTATATTTTTAAAGCCAGTAATAAAAAAGACCTTTTTGTCTTCAGTAACTTGAACTCTATGACACTTTCCCCCAAAATCACAAGAAGGAAAAGACATATGCTCCCTGTCATCAGGGCAGTCATGATGTCCTGTGGTGATGCTGCTTTCTGCCCCATCATTTCCTATGAATCCATGCAAGGATCGCAACTAGAAGAAGGACCTAGATTGTCTGCTTATCATTACAGTGGTTATAGAAAAAACCCAAGCAGCGACCTGCCCCATCTACAGTTATTGAAATCATGCTGTGGAGGAGTAATTTGGGCATGGGAGATAGTTTTTTACGAGTACTTAAATTTGAAGTACAGAAATATAGGAATATATCAATTTTATAACATATTTATAAAAATGTAAACAAATAAAATACTGGGCAGAACATACTAATATAGTAATATTGTTTACTTTTTGATTGCAAAATATATCATCCATTTTTGCTTTTCCATGTTTTATGTACTCACACGCTAGTGAGGCAATTAGAGAAACATTGTTAAAGTCCAATTACACAGTAGCTGTAAATTAACTGCAAGTTATGATTAAATTCTTAGAAACCTTTCTGTAGAATCCTGGTTAGCTAATAATTATGTTCATTTTAAACAGCACTTTTAAATGCAATCAAGAAAAGCTTCTAATTAAAATGGATGAATGTACTGTAAGTGAAAATCATGGGTGAGTGCTGGCTCACTATCTTGAATTTGTTATTTGTATGAATTGATATCTTCTACATCTCAATGGATTAGATTGTATGCTTTTCAGAACCATGGAGGAGAAAGGTCATTTATAGATCAGGGAGCCTGAAAGGAAATGTGCCCCAGAGTCGGAAGGAACCTTGTAATGAGTGTCACAGGAAGATGTGTTTCAAGTGGGTGAATTTCCTCTAAAGCATGTACTCTGCAGGAACTTTTATTACCTAAGGAAGACTATGAAACAGTAATTAAGAAAGCAGATCTCGACAGGCAGTGGTGGCACACGCCTTTAATCCAGCACTTGGGAGACAGAGGCAGGCGGATTTCTGAGTTTGAGGCCAGCCTGGTCTAGAGTTCCAGGACAGCCAGGCTACACAGAGAAACCTTGTCTCGAAAAACCAAAAAAAAAAAAAAAAAAATAAAAAAACAAAGAAAGTAGATCTCAGAAAGTGCTAGGCAATTTTATGTAGCCTCCTCTTATCAATTTGTGGTGCCCTGATTTTGTATTAATGAAGTTGCCCTGAAAACATACTCTCATCAATTCCTTTATTTTTTTCCCCTTGAGTTTTAATATGTAGTATTATCATGGTAAGATTCTGGATCAATAAGGACTTTGTACTTAAATACCCTTTTTCAGGGAGGAGGGGAAGTAAAGTTAACATGGAATGGAAAATGAGAAGAGAACCTCCAGAGCCTGGTCCTCAACCTTCCTAATGCTACAACCCTTTAATACAGTTCCGCATGTTGTGCTGAGCCCTCAAGTTAACAACTATTTTTGTTACTACTTTCCCAACTGTAATTTGGCTACTATAATTGTAATGTAAAAAAAAAAATGTGTTTTCTGATGATCTTGGATGAATCCTATGAAAGGGTTAGACATCTCCCGAAGGGATCACGACCTATAGGGTTGAGAACCACTACTACAGGGTGATAGGAAGAAGTAAATGTAGAGCTTTGGGACCTGAAAATTGGTTCCTCAGTGACTACTAATGATCCACACAGTTTTAAGTGTTATTTACTTTAGGGAGATACATGTCCATAGTTGAAGATCAGCTAGGGCAATGGGATTGCTTTGGTCAATAGTAAAGTTATGGTAGAGGAGCAGGAAAGTTAGTTAGTTAGTTAGTATTATAGGTATACAAAAAAAGACTAATTCATATAGTAATAGGAACAAGTAATGTCTTGTTAACTTTAAGAAGTATATAATCATAAATAATAACAAAACAATTGGTCTTTATAACACAATAGCGGTGAAGCTAGGAAGTTGTCATTTATTTAAAAATAATTTAGGGTCCAAATCTTAAATAGTGTACCTAGAGTAAAAGAAAATAAAATGATTCATTTAAAAATACATGAAAATAGGATTCTTAGGTGTAATGGGGTATACAAACTATTTTATTCATGTGTGTGAGTGCTTTGCCTGCATGTATGCTTGTGTGATACATGTGTGAAGTGCCCATGGAGGCTAGAAAAGGGCATCAGGTCCCTCTGGAACTGGAGTTATAAACTGTTGTAACCAAAAACCCTGGTCCTCTGGAAGAACAAGTGTTTCTAATCATTGAGTCATTTCTCTAAGCCCTGGATTAGTGTTTTCTTACTATCCTGCTTTATTCTGAATCTAAGTAAATATTCTAGTTTTAAAAATCAATATTTCAAGCCAGGACAGAGTTCAGAAGATAACCTAAAATAAAAAAATGGCATTACAACAGTTTCAAGGGCCATAACTTTTCTTTCATTTAGTTTGGGTTCTGAGGCATGAAGGCTACAATAGGAGTCATGGAACTGCACCTGATTACTTGCAATTAATTAAAAATCAAAACTGCTACATACCTTTCTAACTTTTTTCTATGGTGCTTTGTTATGTGTATTTCTTCTCATTAGAAATAGAGACCACTTGTCTACTGCTAATTAGGGATTTAGCTACTGTTTTGCAAGGAGATAACAAAACATTTTGAGATTTAAAGTCTGTTTGCTAAAGTTCAAACCAACATTATTTTACAAACATTATTTGGTGAATGTAGTTTTGCATAAGTGTCACCTAATATCATTAAAACAGAATCCTAAGAAATGCTTTCCGGTGTTTAATGACTAATAAAATTATTAGGTTGAACATCCATGGCACATCTCTTTGTTGTGGAGATGTTGCTTTGATTGAAACATTCTCCCCTGAAGGAAGAAGAGAGGTTCACAAGACTCAGGTAGCTCATAAAACATATAAGGCTCACAGGGCCCCTCTCCAAGGTGAAAGAAATGCTAATTAATTGCGGGAGGGAGGACATTCTTCTTAGTGGTATAGTGCCCAAAAGTTGCTCATGTTCCTATAAGTCACCCCTCACTCACATCTGTTTCCCCATAGTTCATAGGTTCATCAAGCCAGCCTTGGGTAGAAGTCATTTCTTTGGTTTGCTGTTGCCTCCAAAGGAGAGCAGATGTCAGGACATGGAATCTGATTGTTTTCTACCAGAGAGTACTGATAGAGAAATTAAACTGCTTTCTGTTCATGGTTACTAGAATTCACAAATGAGAGACAGAGGGTATGGGTTCTCATGAAACCTGTTGTGATTTTGGTATGAAATGCCCTTTTCTTAAATATAAAGTTGAATTATGAAGATGATGGATGACCAACAGGTGATAGCACTGGAAATGGTGGTGAGTATGAGGTGGAGTCTATTTGGAGGAAGTAGGTCTCTTTTTGTCTCTGTCTCTCTCTGTGTGTCTCTGTCTCTCTGTGTCTCTGTCTCTGTCTATCTCTTTCTATCTCTGTCTCTCTCTGTGTCTCTGTCTGTCTCTTCTCCTTCTCTGTTCTCTGTCTCTCTGTGTCTCTGTCTGTCTCTGTCTCCTCTATCTCTCTGTGTCTCTGTCTCTCTCTGTGTGTCTCTCTGTCTCTCTGTGTCTGTCTTTGTGTGTCTCTATATCTCTCTGTGTCTCTGTCTGTGTCTGTCTCTGTGTGTCTCTATTCTCTATGTGTCCCTGTCTGTCTCTCTCTCTCTCTGTTCTCTTATGTCTCTCGTGTCTCTGTGTCTTTCTGTGTCTGTCTGTGTCTGTCTGTCTCTCTGTCTGTCTCTGTCTGTCTCTGTCTGTCTATCTGTCTCTGTCTCTCTCCTCTTCTACTTTCTGCTTTTAATTCATAGGCCCAGAATCAATAGCACTAAATGACAATGACCAAAATCAGAAACCATGGTTTTGTCTATTTTTTTCTATTTCTTTTTTCTTTTTTTGTCACAGAGATGAGAAGGGAAATCTAAAGAACACCTAAAGAAAGAATAATACATAAGAAATCTATAGTAACTCCTAAAGATGTCGGTATCCAAATGGGAAATATTCATTCACAGAAAAACATACTCTAGCTGGGCAGTGGTGGCACATGCCTTTAATCCCATAATTTGGGAGGCAAAGGTAAGTGGATCTCTGTGACATCAAGGCCAGCCTGGTTTACAAAGTGATTTCCAGGACAGCCAGACTGTTACACAAGAAACCTTGTCTTGACAAACCAAAACCAACCACCCAAACACCTACCCCCTGCCCAAGGCATATTTTAAAGAGGAAGATGTAATGGGGTTAAACATGTCCACTGGTTGCCTACAGCTCAACCAAACTGAACACAGCAGGTAGATGCATTACTGCAGAGAGAGGTGGAATGCAAGAGAAAAACAGTGGGCACAACTAGGTAAACGAAGCCCGGAGTTTTAACACTGGACACTGGCCATGTGGTAGGTATAGTGGTTGGAATGAGAGGCCTGCTATAAGTATTGGGCATTTGAAAACTCAGTCTTCACTTGGTGGCTTTCTGAGGAGGATTGGGAAGTATGGCCTAGCTGGAAATATGCCACTGGCAGACAGAGAGTGGGGTTTGAGATTTCAAAAGATTCCTGTCATTTTGAGTTCTCTCTCTCTCTCTCTTCTCTCTCTCTCTCTCTCTCTGCTTCCTGTCTGTGGATCAATATGTGAACTCTCAGGTGCTACTTCAGTGCAATGCCCGCCTGCTGCCATGCTTCCACTGTGATGGCGATAAGCATCTAGAACCAGGAGCCCCAAATAAAGCCCTCTCTCTATAAATTGCCTGGTCATGGTGTTTAATCACACCAACAGAAAAGTAATTGAGACGGTACAGAAAGAGTAAAATCTCAAAAGGAGAAACAGAACATTATGGAACTGATTCAATAATCTGAAATAATTTAGTTTAAGATGAGAGGACTGAGATTCATGCAGAAAGTAAACCTCAAGGTAAAGTCCCCCCAGTGCATTGCTTCCTGGCTGATGCTGTGTGGCAGCTACCTTCAACTTAAGGTGTTGAGGATTGGTTTTAATGCTTTGACTTAATAAGGAATCTGCATGTTCAAATGCTGAAGGTTCTTGTCCCCAATTGTTTTTTGCTTGGTCATTAAAGATGCCAGTGGCCAACGGTTGGGCAAAAAGAGACAGGGCAGGACCCTTAAATTTGCACAGGTTAGGACACAAGAGAGAGAAGGAGGGAAGAGAATCACCAGGTTTCAGAGAGAGATGGTGCAGATTTAGACCTACAGAAGGAAATCATCTGAAATATAGGTGAGAAGGAATGCGTCTGTCAGAAGGGCTGCCCAGAAGCATCTTGGGCAGCAAACAGGGCCACTCAGAAGGAACAGGGTAGTAAAGATAAATCATAGATTTAGAGGGTGTTGAGTCAGGCGTACCAGAGGGAAGTCTGGGTGGAAGATTAGAACTGCCCAGCCTTTGAGCTAGTCAAGGAATTTCAAAACTAAGCTAATGTATGTGTATCTTTCATTTGGGAAACCAAAGAGTTCCTGATGGTGGTGGTGGTAAGCACATGACCCACCAGGAGCACAAAGCAGTGTAACCCAAATTACTTCTACTAAAAGGGTTTTACCATTAAACATTATAGCTAGGGATGAGGATCAGAGACTACAACATTTTTTTATGTCCCAAAGTCATAGTGTCCTTCCCATGGTTAAGCAAGGGATTTATTCTAAGTATGGGCCCAGAAAGCTGGTTGTGGCTTTGACTCTGGTTCATAGACACAGGACTAACATTGGGAAGTATGAACAGTGAAGAAGAGGGAAGTGGAGGTTGCTTTCGTTTGGGAAACACTGTGGCTTTAGCTCTGGAATGATGAGCTTGACTAGTGGACAGGAATCACAAAGTGTCTACTGTTGGGAGCAGAAAGCGACTATCATCTTTGCAGCCATCTCAGGCTGTATACCCTGACAAGAGACTTGTTTTCAACAGCCTACAACAGCTGAACACATCTGATAAACATCTTGTTTTTCTCACATATCTTTTGCTGCTTAGTGCCCCCAGCTGCAAGGTGCATGTGGTCTCCACGCTGCTGGACTCATGTGGTCTCCACACAGCTAGCTAGGTGCACGTGGTCTCCACGCTGCAAGGCACATGACGTAGTGCCTTCAGCTATGCTTGTCCACGAGGGAAAGGCATGTGGTAAAGGTATAAATACCCAGAATTTCCTTTCACTACAAGAGACTTGATAGACTCTGTCTTGTCTCCATTCTTCAGGTCTCTTGCCCCTCCCCACTCTCTCTCTTGCTAGACCCTGACCAGCGGACCAGAGCAGCAGACCGGTCTTACAGTCCACATCTTGCCCATCCCCCTCAGTGCAAAGTACTTTGGTAAGATCACCTCTATAACTCTCAGAGTTCAGAAACATTTGATGGGGAAGCAACTTCTGTTTGGAAATTCTGCACACTCATGTCCACACTGACAAGGCACTGTAGGAGGAGCTAAGGTGGGAGGAGTTAGGAGATGAAAAGGAATAGGAGGAGTTAGGAGAGGAAGAGATAAAAGGAAGGGGAGGAGGAGAGAGAGAGAGAGAGAGAGAGAGAGAGAGAGAGAGAGAGAGAGAGAGAGGAGCGATGAGTTGTCACCAAGCGTCTGGTAGCAGCCAAAGATTTAGACTTCCATTTCTTAACTAGGGCCCTCATGGATGGAGGGAATGGTCTGGGCAATGCCCTGCCTTGCAGAGACAGCATGGAAGATTGACAGAGCCATCTCTCACATGGCATCTAGTGGGTGGCAGGGCTGGTGTTTCTGGTGGCCCGTTCTAGCTGAGCACGCACGTGGCCTCAGGCCAAGAAACATGGTGGCTGGGCTAGGCAGAGTGCTGCAGCTTAGATAGTCGCCTGGCTGGAGGCCACTTTTAAATAATTAATACAACAAGGCACCTCTGGTGAGAGGGAATATCCACCCAGGCAACACAAGTGCTCACCGAAGAAGCCTCTTGGGGATGTCTTCTTCATATTCAACATTGCTGGATCAGGAGTATAGAGATCACTGTACTGTGTTTAGTCCAGTAGCATTCATGTCTCAGTTCACACATACTGACCATTAAGGCAGAGTGGGTAGGGGGTGGAGCTCAGCCCCTTCTGTTTTACCTGTCTGAACCTAAATAAGGAAATGACTACACACACAGACCCTTGCCCTCTGCTGTAGTGAAGTCCAAAATGAGAAGCTTGAGAAAAAAGAGAGAGTCTCTTTGGCATCAACAAAGTGACTGGTCTTTTTGTGTTTTCTGAGTTTTAGTTTGGTTTCTCTCACTGCAGTTTTATACCTTCCTCCCCATCTATTTCCACCACCTTATCTTGCTTGTTTCTTCACTTATTTTTTGTTTTCTTATTAATCCTTTTTACTACTATATCACTAGTACCTCTTTTCATATCATCTGAGCTCCTTCATTTTACATCTAATTAGTTGTGTAGCTGTTATTCCCAATTGTTTTCCTATCTATCTATCTATCTATCTATCTATCTATCTATCTATCTGTCATCTATTTGTATGTGTGTGTATGTATGTGCGTGTTTTATACAGATATACACACATTTGGTTTTATGTTGTTGTTCTTATTACTGATTGCTTTCTCTTCTCTGTGTTGTGGTGGGGACTGAGACTTCAGAAGACTACTATGCATTAACGAATCACCCATCTAAAACTGAAAGAAATACCAGTGCTCAGAGCTGTTCACACTGCAACATAGAAACATAAAAATTATAAATAATCAAGATAACATGAGTCCTTTTGATTAACTGAATCAAATACATCAAACTGATTATGATGTCAGATAGATGTCTAATTGAAAAATAAATCAACTTCTTCAAATAAGATACAAATTAACATCTGAATAAATGAAATAAGTTTATTCAAGACCTAGATGAAAAATTTCCAGTGACAAATCTGAAGAATAAAGAAGGATATGTTGGCAAAGGAGAGCTCATTAAAGAAAGTATGGAAACTCAACATCTTTGCCATCAGGGATATGCAATTCAAATGTACATTGAAATTACATCTCATTCTGGTTAGAGTAGCTGTTGTCAAGAAAACAAGAACCAATGTTCAGGAGGCTGTAAAGACAGGGGAACCCTTATTACTTACTGGTGGGAGTATAAGCTCAACCAGCCACAACGGAAATATGTATGGAGGTCCTTCAAGTAATTTAAAAGAGAGCTCATTCAATATAGCAATAACACTTCTGGAAATATACCCTAAAGAATTGAAGTCAGTACACAACAAAGCTATCAAACACAAAAGTTTATCACAACATTGTTTGAAATAGCCATGTTATGGAATCAGCCTAGGTACCTGTCAACCAGGAAGTGGATAAAGAAAACATGGCACATATACACAGTAGAGTTTATGTAGCAATAAAATGAACAAAATTTAGGAAAATGAATGGAACTAGAGTGCTTCAGATTAAGGGATGTAAGTCAGAAAGACAAGGATAGAGTCTGGCTCTGATGTGTAGAACTTGAAGGGAGAAGGAAAAAGAGTATATGCAAAATATAAAAGAGTGAGTATAAAGGTACAATGGGGGAAGGAAGGGAGAGAGACTGATGGGCAGAATATCATATCAAAGTATATCATAATTGTGAATCAAGATAGCACAAGTAATTAAACACAGTGAAGCCCACCTCTTCTCATCACTCAAGCAGTAAAGGCAAGAGGATAGAAAGTTCTGGGCCAGTCTGCATTCTATTAGAAAATCCTGTTCAAAGCCAAAATCAAAAACAAAATAGGTTATCACAGTGAAACTCATTATTCTGTATCACCTAGTACATGTTGATAAAAATCCAGGTGTGTAAATTATTTCATTCTAAAATGATTTTCTTGACCTTAGGAATAAAGAAGACGACTACTCTTTGATGATTGTATCAAGATGGTGGGCTTTCTGTGTTGAGATTGGATCCATGCCCAGAAGAATGAGATAGCATCTGAGTGTCAGGATGTGAAGGAGAGTAAGCAAAGTACAAGAGGAAAATGAATTGTCCAAGAAAGTACAGGATGGAAATGGAGCACAGTGAATAAGTATGGAAAAGTGCTTGCGCTAGAAGTGTAAAAAGTTATTGAATAATGTTCTCTGGGTGGGGTACACAACATTAAAGATTTAGGATAATGAAGGGACCCAGTTGGAGGAAGGTGTAAAGAAAGAAGGAATTAAGTGACCAAAAGAAATAGAAAAAAAAAAAAAGGAAAAGGGAAAGAAAAAAAGGGAAAAGGAAGGGAGAGAAGGCCAGCTGGCCTAAGAGTAGTTGCTGGGAAATTCAATCCTGATCCAGGACTGACAGAGATTCACAGTCCCTGTGGCTGGCCTGAGGAAACAATGGAATGTAAAGAGCTGACATATTTTGTGCATTTGGCTATTGAGATATTGTTAAATGGTGAAGGCATTAAGAAGATCCATGATCCCGAGGCTGGGAATTTGTGCTTACTGCCTATTTTTTTTAAAGAAACATTTATTTATTTTTTATGTATATGAGTACACTCTAGCTGTCTTCAGACACACCAGAAGATGGCATCAGATCCATTACAGATGGTTGTGAGCCACCATGTGGTTGCTGGGAATTGAACTCAGGAACTCTGGAAGAGCAGTCAGTGCTCTTAACCACTGAGCCATCTCTCCAGCCCCTGCTTACTACCTTAAGAAGTTGATTCCACCTCTGCTTTGCTTCCATCTGACTCTGATGTGAAATGCATAAGGAGTAGGCATTCTGTGTTACAATGCACACTGGTGGTGCCATTCCGTCTAAATTCTGTCTAGAATGGCTAATTTATGGCACCATGAATCACTGCTATGGCCTCTGGAGTGCTTTCTAGGAATATGATAGATACTGATGCTTTCCAAGAATGCCTCCAGCCTATCTCTAACAGGATTCCTGTTATATTCTGTATAGTATCTGACAGCATCATGAGCAAATAAACATTGGTCTGTGAATGCATGGTTCATTTTCTACAGGAATTTTATGGCCTAGGCATCACTGTGTAGCATGTGGACACCTGGTGCTTTCATTTAAAGAAGCTGAATTATCTAAATTGAATGATACCAAGCTTAGATAACACACACCTGTTTGTGAAACTAGCTCATTTTTTATTTTTAATAATACACACACCACACACACACGACACACACACATACATACACCATACACATATCACATGTGTTTCCAACTGCTGTTGCTTGAGGTCCGTGTTTTATAATTAAGTATATATTTACTGATTTTGGTCCTATTCTCAACTCTCTATTCAAACTATTTCTCTAATTCCAGTTCCCATTCCTATATAAGAAATAATCCTTTTATAGGCCTGAATGTGTTGATCCTAGGTCCATACCTCACAGAAGCATCAGGTAGCTAGTATAAATCCAGTTGAGAACATCTTTTCAAGAGCTAAGCACTGATTATGGCCAGCTGTTGTGTTAGTCTGGTTGTATTTAAACACATTTAAATTAAGATTGAACCATATGCTCCTCTCAGAAAGTCTAGGCATAAAGAAAGGGATAAGTTGGTTTCCCTTTGGTAAAATGAAGATTCATTTTTCAGAAGAAAAGTATAGATGCTGTATGTATAGAATGATAGATGGCTATATATTGTTCACTTAGGCATTGTGGGAATTTAATGATTATCCACTTATAGTATTTATACTTGAGAGCCTGGTTTAGTGAATTCTTTGTTTTATGCTGCCTTGCCAGCACTTTCAACATGAGCTTAACTTCTTCATGATAGAAGTAGACTTAGTCACTCCCTATGGAGAATGTCCAGTTCTCTCCTCTTCCTGTACTTTATGTCTTACACAACCTACTCTTGGTGATCACTTCCTCACAGACAGCTAGATACAATTCCTTGACTCCTTGCATTCACCCCACATACCACATGGACTGCACAAACAATGCAGCAACTACTTCTAAGTGGTAGTAGGACCTGCTAGACTTGTGACAACTTGATTTAAGTCCACCATTTGGACTTTTAAACATTGTTGAGACTATGATAGACTATTGGACTTTGAAGTTGGATTAAATGTATTTTACATTATGCTATAGCTAGGTATGGCCCTTGTAGTCTCATGGTTTGAACAAGCCTATAGGGGGCCAGAGAGTGGACTGTGATGATTTGAATATGCATGGCCAATGAGAAGTGGCACTATTTGGAGGTGTAGCCTTTTTAGGGGAAGTATATAACTGTCGGGGTGGGCTTTGAGGTCCTATGGTCATGCTCCACCCAGTGTGGATGAGCTGTTCTCCTGTCTGCCTGCCAAAGATACCCTCCTCCTGCCTGCTGCCTTTGAACCAAGATATAGAACTCTCAGCTTCTTCTCCAGCACCATGTCTGCATGGATGCTGCCATGCTTCCTACCATGATAAGAATACACTGAACTTCTGAAACTATGTGTCATCTCCAGTTAAATATTTGCTTTTAAGTGTTGCCTTTGTCATGGTGTCTTTTCACAGCAAT
This sequence comes from Mastomys natalensis, assembly GCA_021653895.1. NCBI lineage: Eukaryota > Metazoa > Chordata > Mammalia > Rodentia > Muridae > Mastomys > Mastomys natalensis. The sequence continues at coordinate 3,585,230 of JAJTUV010000014.1, read as the reverse complement.
AAAACCTAAACAAAGACACTTATGTGAGTGGTTGAGTTTTATCTTCTGACATATTTGAAAATAATGTTTTTCCTGGTTAAGAGTCTTCTGAAGACTAGTTAGTAAAAATATATGGATTCTATTAGTACAGATATAATTCATGGAAACGATATTTAAATCATAGAGCAGACACTCAGGCATTAGGCCATATGATAGGATTAAGAAATGTCCTACGAAGGGCTGGAGAAATAGCTCAATGATTAATGATGCATTACTCTTACAGAGAACCCATATTTGGTTCCTAGCACACCCATATAGTTTCAGGGGATGTGATACAGTATTCTGTCCTCCATAGGTACTTGAACACATATGCACATACCTTTTGCCCTACACATCACACACGCACACACAGTAAAAAGAAAAGAAATATTCACTGCAGACACACATAACCTATTGGGTGTCCCCTGGGGCAGGGCAGAAATTCGTAGCCATTCTCATGAAAGTAACCTCAAGATCAAGTCAGAGAACAAAATATAAAACTCTGCAATCAATTCTTTGAATCTTGAGATAAAATGTTGATATGGGACCTGGAAATCCTAAATCCCTTCTATTCTGAGACCTCAGCTCTCTTCTGGTTATGTGTCTAAGGAATGCATTACCTTTGGCTGACTTAAAAAATGACAAATCATGTCACTTCTCCAAGACCCATCAATATGTATTCATTCTTAGGGTGAAGTATCTAACAAGAGGTTCAGTTTCACCTCATGCAGACACACTCGAGTACCAGGGCCTTAATATCTAAAATACCATAGCAAGAGAGGGCACAGAAGTAAACCTGACACAGAGAGCTGTTTCTTAAAGAAGAGTTTGGGGCTTACTGCAGTGCAAAAAGAATTAATAGATAAGCTTATCCTCAAACATACCAATACTGAGTAATTGGTACACAAAATCTATTTTTGTTTGTTTGCTTGTTTGTTTGTTTGTTTTGTTGTTGATTGGTTGGTTTTCTTTGGAAGGGGTGGTTAAAGTACAGATGCTATGTGTCTCCTACTACACAAATATTTTAGTTTTGCAGACCAGGCATGCACTCTGCTACATGCTCAGCATAACTCAATTTGGAAAGCGTTATGTTGCTTGACAACATCTCCAGGTCTGCTCCCTGGGAACTGAAGAGCCTGCCAGTCCTGCTCATTATTGACAATCGTCTTTATACAAGCCAGACACAAAGCTAATGGCCATGTCACTTTCTCCAACCAATACTCAAAGCAGACAAGGCCTTGGGGGATAATGAGATCATGTCACTTCTGGTTACTACTCCTAAATGTTTGCAGAGGATGATTGGATCCTCTGAGAGCTGAGCATCCTCAGGACAAAACAAGGCAGCAATGCTAGCTACTTAGTTAAGAACATAAGAACATGCTATCTCATTGAGCTCTCTTCTTTTCTACATTACACCAGAAGTGAACTGCGTCCTTGGGCTTACCAAGTTATTTATTAGTTATTAGTTATTTGGGGCTTTAGCTCTACAGTTCCTTGCATATAAACAGCATTTGTATCAGGTATGGCGGGTTTTTTTTTTTTTTTTTTCATCTGTCAAAGGCTTTGGAGAGGTTAAGAGGAAGTACAGTCAAGGCTTGTGATGTGAATTGACTAGGAAGCTTGAGAGGTCATGAGTTACCAAAGCATAACATCAAAAGTGCTGAGTTGTATGGTTTGTAGGGTTTGTAGGAAGAGAGCATCCATTTTACAATATGGAAATCTTTTTCTCCCTTCGTCTAAAAAAGTATGAGTGAAACTCATGAGACCAAATAGGTGTTCAATAAATAGATGTTGCATGTGTAATCAACCGAAAACAAGAACACAATAAGTACAGGGAATTTTATTTTTTGTCGCTAATGCCTGGGCAAAAATGGAGTGAGGTTGAAGCAAGAAATTTCCTCCTAATGCCTAATTGATTGAAAAAAGATGTATTCATTATTTAAGTATTGTTATCTTATAATCATTTACCATCAAAAACTCTCCTGGAAATTGGCAATGACTTATGAGATAGAATTTGATAATATATAACTGTTATTTTATATTTGTTATAAATATTTGTTGTAAATAATATTACTTTGTTATTGTTATGTTGTTAATTTTTGCGAGATTTAGAAATTGATTTTCTTCCTGTTTCAAGCTACAGATGGAACCTTTCACTTCAGGATGGATTTTCTATTGATCTTTGATGCAAAAGTGAATGGAAATCACCATAAGTTGACTGTACCTGACTCACTCAAATCACTGGTATGAAAGAGAGAGTGACATTTCTCACACCAAATGAAGAGAAACGTTGATGAAAAGTACAGAATTTTTGAGTATAGATAAATGGAGGAAAATTAAATGCAAGAAAGTGAGACAGAAGCAAAGTTTGTGTTTTTGAAGTAGATGTTCCAAGAAGAAAGCAGAAAAGGTCTCCAAGGATAAATAGAAAACCTATCCTTACATGAAAGTAGCCATCTAAAGATTGAAACATGAGGAAAGTCAATTTCTAAACCTCTCAAACATTAACAACACAACAATAACAAGGTGAATCTGAGGGTGGGGCTTGAAACTCATGGAGAATGTATCTTGTAAGGTTCCTGTGATCCCTGGAAACTCAGAATACTATGCTTAGCCTCTGGCTTTTGGCTAAAAGTTGACAGATTAAAAAAGCTTTTAATCTATTCCTATCCACAACAGAGAGATGCTGACCATCACACCAGTCTCAATGAGTAGAGAACTGTGGGCCATTGTTGCTGCTTAGAATAGTATTATATCATATGCTAAAAAATTAGTCATTATTCTAAAAATTTCCACAGAATATAAAACAATTTTTACCAAATTACTTATATCTTTTTATATAAGGTAATAGGTACTGGTTACAGTACCTTTCTAGGTATCCCAGGTGAAACAAAAAAAACTTCTTTTTCAGTTTTTGCCTCGCTTACTTTGCACAAATCATTTATCTAGTTAATAATAGAAAATGATACTTTCTTAAATAGGTTATTATTACTTTCATATAACCAATCAAATATGTTGTTATTGCTAACCTCATTTTATAGAAGAATGTACTAATTTTCTATTACTATAACAAAATACTGATGCTGTGTGTTTATTATAGAGACGTTTATTCTGCTTACAACTCTGTATGTATGGACAATACTACTTACTAGACAAGACATGAAGAAGAGGCCTGAGAGAAGCTAGATTCATCTTTAGAAAAGTCAATCTTTTGAAAATGAATTCCTTACCTGAAATCAGTAAAGCCCCTGAAATGGGCATGAATTCACTCATGAGTGTGGAGTTCAATGATCCTAACGACCTCCCTTCAATCCTTGGTTTTTAAGGATTTCACAATCTCAGCAGGACTAGAGGTGAGGGGTAGGGGATGAAGGATGATGTTCTGGAGGATTGGACTTCTTTTTCTTCCCTATTTAAAGAATAAAAAAAGACAAGAAAATGAAGGTCTCAGAACTCAGCCAGATTTTATTTAAATGCGAGAGAGAAAGAGAGGGAAAGAGAGCCAGAGAGAGGGGGGGAGAGAGAGAGAGAGAGAGAGAGAGAGAGAGAGAGAGAAGAGAATTAAAAAACATGTCCTTTAGGTGGGATTCTGTCATAGACTGCTTAGAGGATGGAGGGTTTTTGTTTGGTTAGTTTTGTTTTTATGTTTAGGGAAAAGACTATTCCCTTTCCCCCCTTAGACTTGGCTTATTTGGGCTGTCATAAGAGATAGGGTAAGTCAGACAATGAAAGGGAAGTGAAGGGAAAATTCTGGTTTCTTTGGAGACTCATTATGTCATGTGTTGTTTGCTAAGAACAGATCACACAGTGTTTTTTTGGGAAGCAGTCTGTGATGTTTTGCTAGAACAGAGGTTGAGAGAACATGTGATGTTTGGAAAGGTTATGGATATGACCCAACAGACAGTGAATCATGCTGTGTAGACTTGGTTAACCTTGCCACTCTTTGCTGGTCATTGTCATGACATCATAGAAAGAAGTGCAACCAATGAAATGGTGGTGTTTCTGGTGGCTTCTTGCTGCTTCCACAGACTCAGGTGATTGGCAGAGCCTCAAGGTGTCTTCTGAATGGAACTGCCATTGCTGATTCATGATGCTGTTTTTGAGTGGATCAAGCTATCACTACTAAACTGAACTGCTGATATACTGACAACAAAGATTGGAACTATTTCTAAACAGGTCCACATCTTCCTTTGCCCTATTCAACTTTCCTTTTTGCTACCTCTGGTGAGCAGTTGACTAGAAGGGAGGTTAAAACATTTAAGTATACTTATTAAAATATAAGCCTATAGATTAATCTCTAGTATGTGCTTAAAGCAGGCATCTCAGACAATGGAATTTTTAAATAATTTCATACATTTTTCTGTAGTTCAATTTTTTAAAAGAAAAAGGGAATGCTAAAAGGTGCAACTTAAAAGGGAATACTTTCCTTTATTCCATATTGTTTTGTATTCTAATGGAGAATTCTTTGGGTAGAATGTTATTAGAAAACAGTACAAAGATGACACCTCTCCCTTGTTTCAAAATAGAAAATAATGAAGTTTTTCCCTTCTATTAGAGTCATTGTCATTGGCCCTGTTAGATCAGGATTCATCAGGGTAACTGGAAATAAAAGAAGACTAACCACATAGAAGCAGAACTGTCCTTTAATCAGAACAAAAGAGGGCAGCAATCTCTCAGCAGGAGTGAAGACTGCATTGTGGGTAGGGAGGTTAGGGGCTTATAGGGCTGACAGGGAACTTTGGGTTGGAAGAGTCCATCTGCATGTCTGTTCCCCTGCAGCCATGAGTGGTAGATTACTAAAGAGGTTGTTATGTTGTTGATCTCATCAGAAGCTTCCTGCATCTAATATCCTGCCAAAGCTGTTAGCACCTTTCCTGTCTGGAGTTTCTCAGTCCACTTGTGGCTTTTAGATCACTAACCCTTCAGATCAATTCCCCTTCCACCTGCTTTTAATTATGAAGGGGCAACCTAGTACTGTCTCCCTCTTATGCTTGCATAGACACTTTGGCTTTTAAAAATAATAATATTTGGACACATAAAACAGTGAGAATCGTTCATTCACAGGCCTGGGAGGAGATGACAGCCTGCCCCCCAACACACACACACTTCTGAATGATGTTCCACAGTAGCTGAATCACTGGACAGGAAGAAGGGCAAATGAAGTTTACTAACAATCAGTTCAGGAAGAGGGAGCAAAACACAGGAACAGGAAGACGGCTTTCAGAAGACGTATTATGATAGGGTGCTTATTAAATAAACCTGAGTCCAAACATATCTCATCCTGGATAATTAAGTTACAGCATGCAGCCGTGATGTGATGTGCTTGCTATTTCCAAACCAGTTCCTGCTTAGCTTTCTGAAGCTTTCTGGATAGTGTCAGTTGGGTATTTCCACTGCTGCAAACACCCAAGCCCCATGTTTCCTGTGTACTGTTCAAAACCTATATTATTTAACAAATATTTGTTATGTTCTTACCATGTGTGGAATACTAAATTAAGTTTGAAAATGTTAATGCATTCCACCAGTGGCTCAGCCAATTGGAATCTGGATACTCAGATATTTCTAAGACTGATTAATGAGGGCTTTGCAGGCAACAGAAGGCCAGGCTGGCCTGACCTCAGGGGTTATCTCCTACAGGGCTGGGCTACTATATTCTTTTTCTTCCTTTTTTGCCTCTCAGTTCTCATTATTGATCTTTTTCTTAGTATCTCCTTTCTTTCTTCTCTGCATATTGACATTTTTTATGCTATAGTTTCTTCAAGTACATAACTCAGCCACAAGGAACTCCTGGCATCTATTCTTACAGAGACACTTTGGGAGAGCAAAGGAGCTTCAGCTAATCAGAAGGATTCTGTTTGGCCTTAAATGTGCCAGATGTTGGTTTGGAGGTTGGTTATATTGGCTACTGTATAGTCCTTTGCTAACCCAGTAGGTTCTGCTTCAGAACCTGGAAAAGAACAGTGTTGTGGACAGAATAACGCCATAGCAACAGAGTATCCCATTCCTGTGTTGCTACAAGCTATCCAGAACAAATGCTTATTAGTTTTTAAAATGTATGTTTTATGTAAATACATATACATATTGTCATTTCAATGCAAGTAAACTTTCAATTAAAAGAGGATAAAACACATGATCAGAGAAAAATCTGCAGATGAAAAATAAAGTAGTCAAAATAATGTTTCAGTGGGCTACATGGCTTCCACCATTCCTCAGGATATGGCTGAAATGTTTTCTGGTACACATTCTTCTGACTCCAAAGACTGCTTTCAGGTGCTTATTCATCCTGCATACGTGTACTGCTCTCGTATTTGCCACAATAACCATTAATTCCTCATCTGATCAACAAACTTCTCTTACTCTATCAATGTTGTATCCTTCATGAGGGCAGGGTCTAGAGTTTAACATGTCTGCTATACAATGAGCACTCCATAGATGTTGATAAATAAAAGAAACTTAAAAGATTGCATTTAGCTAGCCTATTCCCAGCTGTACATACCTCTGTGTCTGTCTTCAGTAGTTTCCCTTGTGTTCTACTGTTTTGCTTCTGCTACCCAGAGAATGGACTATGCAACCAGGAAAATCTGCCATCTATTTGCAGTTTCTTCAGTGGTAGGTAAACTATTCTTTCAAGTTTGTCTTCTTTAGATAGTTTCCCTAAGACACACTTCATAGTTCTGTACCTAACTTTATAATTGCTGTCATATGATGACTTAATAATTCTTTATATTAGTTTCATGGACCATCATGAAAGAAGGTACAAAAAAAAAAACTGTAAGCAACAGAAGAGGGAGAAGGACTGTGAAAGGCTTCTCTTTGGGCATGGGCAATCCAACCATGGTGCCTCCGCCACAGCAGCAACAGCTCCTTGCAATGGATATGATTAAGATTAGGCCTGTCAACAATCAATAATCAATGGAATGGGGCCAACAGAATCTCTGCTGAACTATTGGCTATGGTGGACTCATGGGGAAAGGCAGTCATTGTCTTCAATTGTCTATCCACTGAGGATCTCGAAAGCTCGAGTCAACAGTTCCAAACCCACATTTCACAGATGACCCTGGTGTAATTCAGTCGATATCAAAAACAAAGCAAAAGGACAGGAATTTGAGGAGGGGACTTGCTGCGTGAGATGTGTGAGTGGAGGGGTAATATTGGTAGGAGGAAGATGAGAGCAGTTGTGGGATCAAGTCATTAGAATTTACTTGGTATGTTATGATATTGTCCAAGAACAAGTTCAATAAAAGTCAATTTTGAAAATTTTCTGTTTAGGCCTGGAGCAACAAGGGCTGCTGTTGTAGAAAATGTAGGTTTTACTCCTAACATTCACATGGTGCCTCACAACTGTCTGTAATTCTAGACCCAGGGCATCTGATGCAAACACATATTGATTATTACAATTTACTTCTTGCAGAGAAATATGTGTGAAAATGGGAAATGTACTGATAAACAAACAAGGCTGTTATCTCATGGTATACAAATTATGATTGTATTTCCTTAAGAAACTGCACTCTATTATGTGTATATAACAGACTCGACATAGAAAACATAGTATAGTTCTCATTTGTAGAAATTCCTTTCTGTGTCCAAGGTGAGGTTACAATAGCCTCTCGCTTAATAATCATATTTGATTTCTGGTCAAAGATGCTGAACAAGAAAGTTGACAAACTAAAACCATGTTCATGTTCAAGAGAATAGTAAGAGAGGTTTGTTGGCTTGTTTTGATTTTCTAGCACAGACAGGAAGAGAGCTAGAATGTTCAAACACCTGTTTCTTGTTAGATGTCTTGTTAGATGTCTGGTCTTCTGGTTTGAATGTGCAATGTCCTCTATATACTCATATGAAGCAGAAACTTCTAGTTCTTTGGAGATTTAGTTATGCCAAATGATGTTTTGCTGAGGCACATAGGTGAAAGAATATCTTCCTAAAGGAAACACATGAAACAGTGTCTTTCTGAAGCAGACACAGGTGAAAGGGTGTTTGGATAAGCAGACACATGAAAGGATTCTTGAGGAAGGAGTATAAATATAATCTCACAGTGGGAAATGAGCACTGCCTTGGTTTGCTCTGCCTTGCTATTCTTCATTAAAGACATGCAGGTATTGGTTCTCCTTACATAGCGTTGTTGATTCAACTTGTGATAACTCCAACATTGAGAGAAACTCACCCAAGGGGTTCCTGTGGCAGTTGCCACTTCCACAGCCTTGCCTCAGGCTGGTTGTCAAGCCTGGCAGTTTCTTCAGGATTGAACTACAGCTACTTGGTGTTTGCTTGCTGAAAGGACTGGACCGTAGCTCCTGGTTCATGCCTACGATCTGCCTGCCTAGAGGACTGGTCTGCAGCTGCTAAATTGTATTTGGCATTTGCTACAGGACTTAACTGCTGTCCCCTGTACTCCAGTCACTGTACACTCTGACATGATAGATTGTTCACCCAAGAACTGCAAGCCAGAATAAACTTTCCTTTTCCCTTTTCTTATTTTTGTCAGATGCTTTGTCCTAGTAAAGGGACAGATAATAGTTGTTTTATTTACTGTAGTTTTGCTTTCATACCTCATCTTTAAGATAGTCAGCTCTGTTGACCTGGAGACTCAGTTGTGTCATGTGATATTTTTCTGGAAGTGTTCTATGAGAGGATATTTTTGCTGAACCCAACACATGGGAGGATGTTTTGCTGAGAACAGACACATGGTGTTTTGTGGAAGCTGCCTGGAAAATGGGGCATGTGATGTTCTGCTGAGTGGATATTTGAGCGATATATGATGTTTTGAAAGGATTAAGCCAACAGACAGTGGACATTGGTTCCCTTGACAATCTTTGCTGGTATTTGCTGATGGGGCTCTGGCATTGGTTTGCCTTGCCTTCTTAGCTGATCATCATTTGCTGTAACTTTGTAGAGACAAACACACTTCTCACAATATTCCAGTGGCTTCTTGCTGCTTCCTCAGACTCAGGTGATTGGCAGAGCCTAAAAGGTTCCTCTGGATTGAACTGCCATTGCCGATTGTGAATGATGTTTGTGAGTGGATCGAGCTACCACGCTGATTTGGATGATCTGAACGGCTGATATGCTAACAACAAAGATTGGAATCACCTCAGAGAACTATTTGTAAACAGGTCCATATACTTTTTTGCCCTATTAACCTTTCCTTTCCACCGTCTCTAGTGGGTTGTGGGCTAGAAGGTAGGCTAAAGCATTTAAGAATCCTTATTAAAATAGACTTTGAAAAATATAAGGCCACAGTGCTGTCATTCACCTGAGGAAGTCAGATGGTAGAGAGGAGGTGTAAATGATAATGGGATGATGTATGCTCCACAGCTACATGAATAAAGATCATACTATACCATGAAGATCACTGAAACCATAGCTGGACTAGTGTTCAGTGAGTGTTTGTGGAACATGTTCTACATATCAAGCATGCATTGACTTCCTTTTTTGTTTGTTTTTTGTTTGTTTGTTTTTTCAAGACAGGATTTCTCTGTTTAGTCCTAGTTACTACATCTCAAATGTGTTAACATCTGTGGATGCACTCTTCATGTCAAGCCTACATTAGGGCTTGAAGGAATTATTTCTTCCACTCATTATTGTATAAATATTTCATGAATGTCTATTTGAACAAGCTAGTTCATTGCTCCATAGTTTAAAGACATAGCAGTGAACTTCTATAGTATTCTATTGTAGTAGCAATGGTGGTGGAAGTGAGGTATTTTTCTTCTAGATTTGACCTAAAAGCCTGTTTACTGATTCTACCTACTTTATTTCTTCAGAGACATCAGACTCTAGTTACATTTTGAAGGTAGAACTGAATAACATCCTAGTTTTTCAGATAGTTCATGAAACTGGGGCCTGAGTGTAAAGCAGATAGAAATTACCTTGGTGAGCTACTCTGCTGCATTTAAAGGACACAAGCAATTTTAGGTAAGAAATGCCCATTATGTTTCATTGGCCAACTAAGGACAAGCAGCTCCTTAGCTGAGCTGCATGGTATCTCCATGTGGCTTTAATAGAGATACATGTGACTCTTACCTGATCCAACCATCTTAAACAAGGGAGCCATTGCAAAATCTTTAGTATAGTTTCCAAATAGGCAAGTTACAAATTCATTAACTAACACGTGGAAAGAACTGATGATAATCAGGGAAGCTAATAGTTGCTTTTCAAATATCCTGGAAGCATTCAGCAGAGATAACACTAACAAACCATGGCCTTGCTCTTTGAGAGATTTGTTTTGGTCTGTGAACCTCTGGGGGAGTTCTTCTTTGAAGTTCGCTAAAAATGGTAAGGAAAATGAGCATGGTGCTTGGAATTATCACAGGAGAAAAATGAAGTAGATAGAAAACACAATACTCTGCAGAAAAAATAAATTAAGCAGAGAGTTATATGGACTGGCCTGAAGAGATCCAGTACAGGAGTCATGCTTTATATTTCTACTCATGAGATCTCTGTCCTTTCCTGCTCTGCCTCTTGAGCCTTAGCATCAGTGTGTGTGTGTGTGTGTGTGTGTGTGTGTGTACACATGAGTGTGTGTGAGTACATGCATGCATTTCTTTCCTTTTTAAAAGAATGATTTATTTTGATCTATATGAGTACACTGTAGCTATCTTCAGAAACACCTGAAGATGGCATCCGATTCCATTAGAGATGGTCGTGAGCCACCATGTAGTTGCTGAGAATTGAACTCAGGACCTCTGGAAGAGCAGTCAGTGCTCTTAACCACTGAGCCATATCTCCAGCCCCTGTATGTGTTTCTTGTACAGGAACTAACTCTGATTGCCAGTAACAAGACCTCTCATAAGAATAATTTATTCTTACAGAGGGAAGCATATTACCACATGGAAAACTTTAAACTAAGTGTTAGATCAAAGTACTACTTCACCTTTAATTTCCTTTATTGTTTATGTTTAGAAACCATGATCAAGGTGAGTTACATCCTTTGGTCTTCTGCTTTGTTAATTCCACAGTTACCTTTCTCTCTCTTGTCGCACACACTGATAGTCAGGAAGGCATGCTGAGAATTATTTCCCAGTCCTGCTGTGAAAGCTCACCACTTTGGCAAATAGATATGGAGACATTGATACATTACCATTATGAAATTCTACAAAAGGTTGGGAAATATGCAGATAAATCTGCAGGCATTCAGAGATTATAATTGCTTTCAAATACCAAGAACACTCAATAAACAGTTGATGAAAAATTAAAAGGTATCTTAGCAGAGGCAAATTACCAAAAGAGTAGAATCTTGCTGTGTGCCTTAGTCTGTAATAAAAGCACCAGTGGACTGTTTGTTCTTTATAAGACTTGAATGCAAGGAATTAATACTGAACTCTCTTCTTCTTCTTCTTCTTCTTCTTCTTCTTCTTCTTCTTCTTCTTCTTCTTCTTCTCTTCTTCTTCTTCTTCTTCTTTCTCTCTCCTCTCTCTCTCTCTCTCTCTCTCTCTCTCTCTCTCTCTCTCTCTCTCTGGGTATGTGCATGCACATTTGATTGTGAACAGGAATTTTAACAGGTAATTCCCAACTCTTTATCCACTGAGAAACCAAATAACTCTTAATGAAAAATTCCAGTGAAATTTACCCATGCCTTCTCCTGAAAGTATAGGCAAGACTGTAACCCTCAATTTCTAAATCTATGGGTCACCATTAAACTTTTCTTATTAGCCTATTGCCTATGCAGGTTTGTGACCCGGCCCACATTGCCCCACGTTTGGGGGCCAGGTGCTCTGATCTGCGGGGGTCAGTCAACAGGGTCTAGCAAGAGAGAGAGTGGGGATGGAGGGGCAAGAGACGGAGATAAGACAGAGTCTGTTCAAATCCTGTTTATTGAAAGGAAATCATGTGTGTATATATAAGCACAAGCAGGAGAATGCAGCTGAAGACCCTTTACCACATGTGCCTTGCAGCTGGAGCACTAAACAACAAAACAAGATATGTGAGAAAAACAAAATGTTTATCAGAGTGTGCTCAGCTGTTGTGGGCTTTTGAAAAATAAGTCTCTTGTCAGGGTGTATGGCCTGAGATGGCTGCAAAGATGATAGCCGCTTTCTGCTAGGACTTGGCTCCCAACAGGTTTGTATAGACGCTTAAATCTACATTTCTTTGCAAACTTGCCTTTAACTGTTATTGATACAGTCCCTAAATCCTGTGAGTCCTGTATTAACCTGTTCTATAGCCACTGTCTGGCAGGGTCCTACTTCTGAAGACTATTTCTAATGTCATTCTTTATAGTTGACCTTGGAGTAAATTCATAAACTCCTTCTCCCATAAACTGTATAGACAGCACTGAGTGCTACAACTACCAAGAGTCACAAATCACTCAGGCTTACTACAAAACAGAAAATAAACTAGGGCAAAAAACTGAGAAAGCAAATAACATTTTGAATATTCTTTCCATGTCAAGAATGTTAATATTCTTTCTAAACTGTTACAGTGGTTTATGTGTATATGTCTGGACATTCAAATCCCAATGGCTTGTTACTAGAACATTTTAACCTGACAGAGTAATTCCAATTCAGTTGTCCTGGTTTGCTTCCTGTTGCTGTCATAAACACCATGACTAAAAGAATCTTAGGGAGAGAGAGTTTATAGGTTGTAATCAGTCATTCAGGGAAGCCAGAGATGGCACCATTCCACATCAATCAAGAAAATGTCCCACAAACTTGCCCACAGGCCAATCATATGGATAGAAGTCCTCAATTGAGGTTTCCTTACCCCAGGTCACTCTAAGTTGTGTCAAGATGGTAAAAGTTAAGCAGCACAGCATTCCTCCAAGAGACCATTGTTCTGTAGAATAAATAAAAGATGTAATGCTTATCATTCACTTTCAAGAGTGTTCATCATTACCTCTATAACCCTGAAGAATGGGGCACAAGTAGTATACGTAAAATTTAACTGGCCTACCCTGTCTCCTTATGAGAATAATAACATAAATTCTTTAAAGACAACTTAGGTGTTTTCCAAAGGAGCAGCAGAGAGTTGAGTGTGGACTAGGGTAAAGTTCAGAATATTGGTTCAGGAAATATCAAAAGGGTACATAGAGTATGCATCTTTTGTCTCCACATGGTGCCCTCTTATTGTTAAGTTTTGAAATCATAAAGAGCTAAAAAAAACTTGTCTTCTCTGAGGTCTGTCACAGCCCTCACACATGAGATAGCTCCCTTCTTACTGTATTATTGCTGTACCTATTGGACACCAACTCTTTCCCACTTGTAGCTTTTTATTTAAGTATTGGTTTCCACTCACTACTCATCGCAACCTTCTAGCTACAGTCAGATCAAGGAAAGCATATATACCTAAAGTGTCTCATCAGTAGATGACCCACGCCTGGAGCTGGTCATGGTCATGCCAAACGGACCCATGTGGTTCTGTGGTTGAGTATGCTTGTAACTCTGATTAGAAAAGCCTTTATCTGTTACACTAACTCTGAAACCTTACCTAACTCTGGACAGTGTGAACAAGTTAGATTCCTGTGATCCTTGTGTTAGGAGAACTTGGTTCTGGTCGATTCAATTCGATAAGTAAATGGCTATATAAGCATAAGCTTAGTAAATTTACAAAATAAGCACACAGCTTAAGCTGTTTTAAGCATGTTATACTTTTAAGAAAAAGAGTTCTTGTATTAGCTAATATTTGAAACACACACACGCAGGTGTGCTTATTTGGACAAATAGACTAGTTTAATACTTTCTTATTTTTAACCATGATAATAGATTTTTGTCCTTCCTTTAAATTGTTCGTTATGGAATGTGAAGTAATAACACCAAAATATCAATGTGTATTTTCTCATGAGATGAGTACTTAAACTTGTTAAATTGATTTCCTGGCCAAATAAACTGACATTCCTCCCACATACTGTTTAAGATTATGAAGAACACAATTTGTGTTCATTTCAATTAAATTATAATTCCAACAAACATTTTTACAACACCAATCATGTTTTATCATGAGCCACTTTAAACACAATTTTTAAAACCATTAGGCAGTTTGGGTACTTGTGCTAACGTTCAGTTGCTTTTTAAGTCAAACAGAGGATTAACACAATACTACCCAACATAGACTAAAATCCAACTGGCCCTAACACATGCCTGTAGAACATGCTACTACAGGGGACATAATTTTCACAAGTACATTTGAACTAGTGTCCAAACATAGACGATTAGGGCACAAAACACTCCTTAGTAATCTAAGAGAATTTAGATCACATAAGCATGTTTACTGCCCATAACTATATTTATAATGTGAAGAAATTAACATAACCTTTAGTTGGCTGCCTCCAGAATAAACCAAAACCCCAACCAGAAAGTCGAGTGAGATATGGAAGTTGAAAACACCCAAACTCTTTTGAGGTCTAGCTAGAGCAGAACTTCAAGGGAAACTGAAAACTCTGAATGTCTTCATTACAAAAGAGAAGCTTCAAACCTGTGAATATTGTGGTTGTTTTAATGTCAACTTGCCATACCATAAAATCACCTGAGAAAGGAGTGATACAGGACAGTTCACCCACCTTCTTTGAAAAGTCCATGACTCTGAGACTCAAATGTATTTACAAATATCATGGCCATATAGTAGGCATGTTTTCCCTATGCTGGTTTATAATTTAGTAATTTAATAATAATTTGAATAATAATTTAATAATCCCTTTATTCTATCCTAAATTCTGCTATTCTAAGTGGCTGTTAACCTGGTCTTATAGTTACATGCAACCATCTTCCTCTATGTCTGGGACCAATCCTCCAAGCTTGGCTCTATCCCGAGTCCTTTTCTGCTTATTGGATGTCCTACCTTCTCTTTCCTGCCTCAGTTACAGGCGAATCAGCTTTAGTTGTCAGTGTGTTCATTCATACAACTTATAAGAGATTTTCTCTACATAGATTATCCTGTGCTGTAGGGAAAGACATAATCCATTACTGGATTAAATGAACATAGCAATAAAATTATTTGTAATGTCTTATTGCTGTACCCATGTGTGATGGTTTGAATGAGACACCCCTCACAAGTCTCAGGCATTTGAATATGTAGTAGTCCTCAGTGGGTTGTGATTTGAATTGGATTAGAAGATGTGGCATTACTGGGTGAAGTATGTCACCAGGAGGCAGGCTTTGAGGTTTCATAAGATTCATGCCATTTTCAGTTAGTTCTTTTGTTTTGTGTTTGTGCTTTGAGTTGGAGAGAGATGCTGTGCCAGTCACCTCTTGCCTGCCACCTCTGTTCTGTCATCATGAACTCTGAACTTCTGGAACATAATTTTTTTTTTCTTCTTTAAGTTGGTCATGATTTTTCATCACAAGTTGTAGAAAAGTAACTGAAACAGCATAGATCAAGGTGTTGCTGAACTCTTGTCAGAGAAGCTGCTTCTTACAGTAGATGACATTTAACACACAAACCCTCAACTGGCAAACATGCAGAAAAGAAGAGACTTTGGAATGTTCAGCCCTAAATAGTATGTCTCTATCAAACCCTCATCAAGACTCAGGAATCTATATAGAGGAGGGGTATGAAAAGTTTTAAGATCATGAAGGGGGTAGATGACTTAAAAAAAACAAAACAGTATTTCCCAGACACCAGAGGGCAGAGGCACATTTGAACTCACAGAGACTGGGATGCACAAGACCTGCAGCATCTCACGCCAGACAAAAATACCAGAATGGAGGAGGGGAGGAACACAGGAAGTTCTTACACATCCACTCCCCCAGCTAAATAGCTATTGACATTTGATTGCTGCCTGGATAGTGAAAGTCAGTTTCTTCAGTAGAGTGACTTACCACTCTCCATGACAGGCCGGTACTCAGAATTAATCATTCAACACAGATTAGACTCAATGAATTTTAACGAGAGAAACACACCACAAACACACACACACACACCAGGGGGTTCGATAAAGGGAGAAAAGGAATGAGAGATAAAATGAAATTTGGTATAAGGGATATATGAGGGAAGTTAGAAGAAAGAGATGAATATGATCAAAATATAGTGAATGCAAACAGTATATGCAAACATTATTTAAAAAAAAACACAACAACTATGTTGTCCCCTGGAAACCAATCAAAGAAGACTTAAATGAATGGAAGGATACTTCTCATTCATCTTTTGGAAAACAGTTTTATTATGATGCCAGTACTCAAACTAATCAATAAACTTCACTCTTCTAGATGTCAAAATTCTAGCTGTCTTTTTTACTGTTGTTTGGAAGCTGTTAAGTTGATTTGAAAATGAATGAAAATCCAGGGGTACAGAATTTTTTTTTTTTTTAAAGAACAAGGCCACACATTTCAGAATTCCAAACCTTTCCACAAAGCACAATGATGACCAGCATAATACTAGTATAATAATAATGGTATAAATATGGATTTGTGAAATAGATTTTGAATTCCAGAAACAATTTCTTATATTTATAATCAAATTGCTATTAACAAGGGTGATAAAAATTGCAGTGAGGAAAGAATAGTCCTTTTAACAAATGATGATAGCACAATTGTGTTTTCACAGACAATAAAGCTGGCTTTATTGACTCAAAATGTATCCTATCTGCAAATAAAATAGTCTAGCTAAACTTATAAAGCTGTCAGATAAAAGTTGGGGAGTAACTTTGTGATGTAGATTGATGGATAGTTTCTTAGATCAGGTGTGAGATAACACAGAGATAAATGAAAAAACTAAATTGGACTGTTATCAGTCACCCATTTTCTGTACCTCTGCATCACATGGGTCTAGAAGCTGCTTCAGTGTGAATTAGAGAAGGAGAAAATGCGGAATGAGAAAGAAAATAGGTCTTGTTCCTAAGAAAGAAGGAGAAGTGGATCTTGAGAAATTTACAAAAGAACTGAGTAACAGGGCTGCTGAGATGTGAAGAGAATTAGAGTGACCCAGAGAAGTGTAAGATTAGCTCAGAGCAGCTTTGTTTGTGCAGTTCTGGAAAGGGTGAGGGAAGGCAGAAAAATCCAAGTCAGTCAAGGTGAAGAGAGACTGGTAATCACACCTTCAGAAAAGCTGTAGTCTCACAGACTCCTCCAACAGCTGTGGGTTTGGATGGACCCTTTCTCCAGCAGATGGGTCAGCAGAGGAAAGGAATCCTCTGACCTATGACAAGTCTGAGCATCATTTTGATGGAGAACCAGTTATTTGAATTTGAGATACTTTGGAGGGTCTGAAAAAGGCAACAGCCATAGAACCTGGAGCCTGAATTTAACCTGCCAGAAGCCCAAAGCTAAACACTGCCCTTGGAACCAGTAGTGTTGGGGAGGTCAGATGTTGACAGGCTCCAAAGGGTAAACACAGGGGGCTCAGCTCAGGTGGTGAATTACATAGGGCAGGGAACTCTTGGTCTCTGGAAAAGAGATCTTTGGTCAGAAGGCCCTGGAATTTGGTAGTCCTGGGTCTGTGGTCAGTGGATACATGAACTACCAAAGCTTCTTTTTTTGATCTCATTGCTGTTCATTTCTGAAACCTTGGCTCCCTGGGGTCTATTTGAGATCCAAGGCTCTGTTTCTCCAGCAGACAGTTAATACTGAGGCCTTGAAAATATCAAGACAAGACCTCCATTTGCGTAGATATCATGTTGTGGTTGTCTTGAACATTTCCCATATATGGCCCCTCCCAAACCCCCTACCCTGTTACCCTGCTAGAATTGCAGTGTCCCCAGGAGGTACTAGCTGCATCATCTTAGGAGTGTAAGACAATCTTTCCAAGCCTATAAATTGCCAGGATAAATGTAGCCAACAGACGTTCCTGGTACACTGAGAAGGACATTACTAAGTGAAGATTGCTCTGGAAGACATTGGATGCTTGTCCTGCACATAGGTTCAAAATCAGCATAAACCATAGAAGAGAAAGAGCCTACAAATTCAGCTGCCCCTGTCTGTCACCATGGGCAAAACCAGGGGATCTCTTGTTTTGCAGACCCAGGAAGAAGCTGTTTCCCTTTTGATTGTTCTGGATTTGTGATATAACTCTCCACTTCATTAGTAATACTTTTATTATTTAAATTTGTTTGCTTTCATACATTCATTTAATTGTTATACATTTTAAGATTGCTGGACAATCTCATTTTTACCTATTTTTCTTCCTCCTTCTTTGTTTTCCCCAAACTTGTTTTCTTCTTTATTATACTTTTAGTACTTATACTGGTTTTATTTTATTGAATTGGGATGTTTGGAGGAGATGTTATTTTGTTTGTTCTCTAAAAACTCATTTTCAATCCCATTCTTACATTGATCTAATTTTGTTCTCAAAACTATTCATTACTGGGAATAATGTTAGTTCTTGTTTCATATATATACATATACTATATATATACATATATATATATATATTCCTGTATAACTACTACAATATTTCCTTTCCCACCAGTGCTCTTCTACTCTCTTCATGTGTTTGGCAATTCTTTCTCCCCCATTTTCTCTCTTTGAAGCCTTTTTCTTTTATCTCTTTACTTTATTATTTTCACATTTTCTCTAAGTGTTTACTATTAAGTAAATTTGAATTTAGTAGCTCATTCCATGAACTTTTATTTTTTCCTTTTTTTATTTATTTTTTTTATTTATTTATTTTTGGCTTACTAGTCATTGGTGGTGGGCAGGAATCTATCTTAAATGCATTTTGAGATCATCTATGGTTTGAAGATGTTGCTGCTGTAACACTTGGCTTTCTCCTTAATCATGTTATTGGAGATTGAGCCTTTCTGATACAGCTACTTAATGAGAAGATCCTCAAATAAAACTTGAAGAAATAGTCAAACACCCAAATGTGTCAATCAATTCACAGAAACACATAAATACAAAAAAAAAAAAAAAAGAGAGGTTGGTGCAACTCCTCCAAAAGACTGTTCCCCTGCAGCTACTAAATTCAAGACACTGAAAAATCGAAAATAACAGATGATGTCAAAAGTTAACTGTGAAATGATCAGTTACTCAAGGAGGATACAAGTAAGTTTAAAACAGAGAGACTCTAAAGAGAAAATTTAGAAAAGCAATAAAATGAAAAAATCATCAACATGAAAGAAATATTTTATTGAACTAGGAACATGTATGTATAAATGTATATATGTAACAATATCTATAAAAAAAGAGGGCATAGATTTGACAGGATAGATTTGACATGGAAAGGGCTTAAGGGAGGAAAAGGAAGGGAAATAATGTAATTATAATTTCAAAATTTTTTTAAATTATTTTACAAAAATAGGAATGGGAAGTGAAAAAAAAAAAAAACAGTGACCAAATTTCAAAAACAAAACAAAACAAAAAATATGTGGAAAACATTACCAACAGACGTAAGTAAACATAAGAAAGTATCAGAAATGGAGAATATTATCAAAGGAGACAATAAATATAAGTCTGATTCAACATCCAAGAACTTTGGAATAAAATCAAAAGACCAAACTAAAAGGACCCAAGATTAGCAGGAGCTGCTGCGGAAAACTAGATTCTCTACCTGCAGAAGAGTGAAATTAGATCCATAACTCTCACCTTGCAGAAAAATCAGCTTAAAACAATAGGTCGATTGCAACCAACCATTGACTCATGGAGGTTCCAGATGGAGGAGTTGGAGAAGGAACTGAAGGACCGAGGAGCTCCTGGGGCCTAGACCACCAACCAGAGTACACATGGAGGGACCCATGGCTCGGCCACATATGTGACAGTGGATGGCCTTTTTGGACATCAGTGGGAGGACTGCCCGGCCCTGAGGAGTTTGATGTCCCAGTGTAGGTGAATCCCAGGGTGGGAAGGCAGGAGTGGGTGGGTGACTGGGGGGTACCATCATAGAGGCAGGGGGATGGGGTATGGAAGAGGGGCTCCAGAGGGGAGACTGGATTACATTTGAAATGTAGATAAAGAAAATATCCAATTAAAAACAAAACAAAACAAACAACAAAAGCAATAAATCGAGGCAGACTTAGAAACCAGTCTAGTAAATAAGTTGCTTAATTTATGGGCTGGAGGACCTGAGCTGAACCCCTAGAACCCACGTAAACAATGCCAAGCATGGTGGTGTGTGACCTTGATCTCAGCACTGGGGTGGTAGATGCAACGGATACTAGGGCTTGCTGGCTAATCAGCCTCATCTTCTTGGGAGCTCCAGGCCAGTAAGGTGATCTTTTCAGAAATAAAAATATGGATAGTGCCTGAGGAATGACACCTGAGGTTGTCTTCTGGCCTATACATGCAGACAAACACACACACACACACACACACACACACACACACACGTCCATTTACACAATGCATCTACAAACTGATATAAAAACTACGCTTTAAAACGTTAGAAAAAAATACTTCAAAATAAGAGCAGACTATCTACAAAAGATTCTAACATAGGAAAACTCAGAAAGTTGACAGATGAGATTGCATGATATGTGAGAAGCTTCTAAACAGCAAAGAAAAATGTGAGATCAGAAACGTTTAAGAATGGGATGGGGAACCTGCCCAGTACACATCAGACAGAGGGTTAATATAACAGACTATATAAAGAACAGCAAAAATTAAACACTAATGCCTCCAACCACCCAATCAATAAGTTAACTAATGAACTAAATAGAAAACTTCTCAAAAGAAAACAAGAGGACAAATATTAGAAAAGGTATTCACCATGCTTTGACAGCAAAAAACAAAAGGTTAAGCTTCCTGAAGCTTCCATCTCACCTTAGTCTAATCAGCTATCACTAAGAACAGGAATGACTACAATGTGGAGAGGAGGTGGGGCTGTTGGATATTGGAGGATGTAGGATTTATTCTCCACTTGTAGGGGATTTTAACTGGTACAGCATGATGTAAATTTTATTGAGTTTCCTCAAAAAAGCTGAAAATATAACAACCATGTGATCCAGCTATACCATTCCTGTGTATATGCAAGGTCTCAGAGTCAACATAGCATGAGATAGTCACATATCTTTAGCTGTTGACAAATAATTCACAATGACTATAATATTGAATATCCAAGATTACCACCCAAAATGAGTTGATAAAGGAAATGTAGTGCATATACACAATGGAATTTTATTCAGCTGTAAAAAAAAAAAAAAAAATCAGGAATCTTGGAGGACTATTTTCAGCAAAAGAAAGCAGAAAAGCCATGTTTTCTCTGAAATACAGACTGTACTTAAATATGATAGTCTTTTTTTTTTTTTTCCGGACTGTAAAGAGACATCATGACCAAGGCACTTAATTTAAGAGTGAGTACCATCATGGTGGGAAGCAAGCCAGCAAGCAGGCAGGCATGGTTCTGGAGCTTGGGAACAGCTATGGACTTTTGAAAGCCCATCAAAGCTCATCCCCAGTGATAGATCTCCTCTAACAAGGCCAACCTTCCCAATCCTTCCCCAAACAGTTCCCCCAGCTAGGGAGCAAACATTTAAACTTATGAGCCTAGGGGGCCATTATCATTCAAATCATAGTCATAAAGCAGAAAAGAGAAGAGGAAGAGATCTTAAAGGGGTGGATAGAAAAGGAGAGTAATAAAATATAAATGATATGAAAATGGAAGAGGAGATTGTTTTGGCAGGTAGGGAAACAACAAGAGGAGGATAGTTGGAATAGGGACAGCAGTAAGAGCAGGAAATGAATAAGAACACAATAAATGGTGTCTGTGTCTTAAAATAGATGAAGAAGACTGAAGACTGGACTGAGAGCATGGAACAGCATGTCTTGCTTCCCTCCAGCAACTGCTTACTGTGTATACCATCATATAACAGTGAGAGGAACAAATGCATATCTGTATACAAGAATTAAGAACTCTTATGCTTCAAAGGAAGTCATAAAGTGAAAAGACAATCTTCAAAAGAGGAGAAATATTTTCAAAATGCATACATCAAAAGGAACATATAGAACTATGAGTTCAATAAAAAAATGGACATATGATCCAAGCAGATATTTTTTCCAAAGTAGATTATGAAATTGTCAATAAACATAAGAAAAAAATTGTAACTTGTCTTCAGCAAATGGAAACTAAAACTTTAGAGAGATACTACTTTAAGCATAATAAGAAGTCAATAAAAAATGGTGACAAGTATGAGGGTATAAAGAAAGTAGTTTCTTTACAAGCTGCTAGAGATCTCTTTTTAAAAGACCCTGACTCTTGCCTGCTCTTAGGTCCCTTTTCTTCCTACTGGGTTGCGTCATTCACCCTTGATTATGAGAGTTTGTGCCTAGGCTTACTGTACTGTGTTATGCCATGTTGAGTTGAGATCCCTGAGAGGCCTGCTTTTTTTCTTTTAAAGGAAATAAAGAGGAGTGGAGTGTTGGAGAGAGGGGAGGTAGTAGGGACTAGAGGAGCAAAGGGAGGGGAAATTCAGTCAGCATGTAGTATATGAAAGAGAAACAAAAATAAATAAAAAATGCTACACAATTAAAAAGCAATTTATTTCCTATGTGCATTTGTATGTGCATACATGCATGCATTGTTGTGTGTGTGTGTGTGTGTGTGTGTGTGTGTGTGTTATACATATGTGGCAGGTCAGAGGATGATTTGTAAGAGTCAATCCTTTCCTTTTACCATGCAGTTCCTGGGGCTTAGTTTTTCAGACTCAACAACCAGTACCTTTAACCTGCTGAACTACCTTGTCTGCTCTGCGATATGAATTCTTACAGACTGCTGGTAGGAATGCAAGATGGGCCATCTGCTCTGGAAAATAGTATAATGATTAAATGTGGACTTAACATATAACCCAGCATCCCTGTTGCAAAATTTACACTCAAGCAAATTGAAACCACACATATAGCCTTGTACAAAAATGTACAAAGTGGATTTTTTTATAACAAAAAAAAAGGGTGATAACACAATACCCTGAAGGCAGCAGAAGGTAGTATGGACTGGGAGGAGTGGGGGAGGGGAAATTGCAGTCACATTATTTTGTACATGTTTGCATAAAACATGGATCACTCATAAAGTGGAGTATTATTTAGACATAACAAATGTAGTTCTGATAAATGCTATAGGTAAATTAATCCCCCAAACACAGAAGGTGAAAGAATCTAGGTACCTGTTGTGCCTTGTATTGTTTCATTTATAAGGTATTTCCAAAATTTCAAATCCAGGACATATAATAACATAATTGTCCCTTACATGAAGTGAGGGAATGACAGTTTCCACTAATTAGTATGAATTTCCTTTAGGAGGAATAAAAAGGGTTTGGAAATAGTGCTGACAACTGGCACAGAACCTTGGGAATATACTAAAACTCACCAAATTTTACATTTTGTAAAGGAGAACAATGATCTTCACATTGTATTTCAATAGAGAAATTATTTTTAAAATTCCTAACAATTCTGCAATAGGATTAGCCCAAATGAGTTTATGAAATTTAAAACTATCTCAGTTACATCCAGTTGCTTTGCAATCTGTATTTGCCTACTCTCTTCTTTCTGTTTTATTTTGCAAATTATGTATTTCCTCTCCAGAATTCAGTTTGCCACTGGATGCTGCCTTTGTGCCATGTTATTCCTTCTATCCTTTTTTTTTTTTTTTTTTAGATTTTTATTTATTTATTTCATGTATTTGACATACTGTTGCTGTTTTCAGATACACCAGAAGGTGCATCAGATACCAATTACAGATTGTTGTGAGCAACCATATGGTTGCTGGGAATTGAACTCAGGACCTCTGGAAGAGCAGTCAGTGCTCTTAACCACTGAGCCATCTCTCCAGCCCTTCTTATATCCTTTGTTCAGTCATCTCCCCTTTGTCAGGTCAGATCCCCTTCTTTGGGTCCCAGGCTTACCTCTCAACTTTCTATTGCCCTAACAGAACAAGATTGATTTAATACAACATTGTTTTCTCTGGGCCATCACTTGAGTAGCTGAATGTGGCTGAAGATAGATGCACCATAATGCTGATTGTCATTAGACTGCACCCATGACCATTTGCTTCAGTGCCCTTACAGAGTCATTAATTCATTCACTCTACAGCTTATAAACAGACAGACAGATAGATAAAGTTGGTATTTTATCAGAGCAACAGAAATGTAATGAATACAGACTCTGGCTCTCTTTTCTTTTTCATTATACCCTACATCATCATTTCCCCATGACTACTGTGTTCTTTCCATGTGCCGTTTAAAACACTCTAACATCTCCCTTTTACAACAAAAATTTCCCCTCAGCTTCATCTTCACCGTTTCAAATTATAGAGCTTGTTTAAAAGACCTGCCTTACATAATATCCATTTCATATCTGTTCCTCCTGTATGTGTGTAAGAGTGTGCATATGTATTTAAGACAGGGTCTCTTGCTGGCCTGCAATTCCCAAAATAGGCTAGGCAGGCAGGCAGGCATGGGAGCCCCAGGGATCTGTCTATTTCAGGATCCCCAGAGCTAAGCTGTTGGGTTCTTTTCTGTTTTTACTGTCTAACATATCTCCTCAGTCCACTCTCTTCTTTTAAAACTTACTTTAGGGCTGGACAGCTGGGTCAGCAATTAAAAGGGAATACCATTCTTATAGAGAACTGGAATTTGGTTCTCAGTACTCATGTCAGATGCCTCACAATTGCCTGTAACCCTGTCCCTGGGGCATCTGAAGCCTCTGACTTCTGCAGGCATTGTATTCATGTGCACATACCAACTCCTCCCCCAATGTACTCATAA
The DNA here is from genome assembly GCA_021653895.1 of Mastomys natalensis. Classification (NCBI taxonomy): domain Eukaryota; kingdom Metazoa; phylum Chordata; class Mammalia; order Rodentia; family Muridae; genus Mastomys; species Mastomys natalensis. Next base: position 3,560,653 of record JAJTUV010000014.1, on the reverse strand, counting down.
TTAAAAATAAAATATATATTTAAAAATCTACTTTATTCAAACTCTTCTTCCCTCTCACCTGACTCTATTGAGTATCATTGGCAATTGTTACATTAATAAGAAATATGTGAGTTCTTATTATTGGAACAAACTCAGAATTTGTCATTTTTGGAAATTTTTCTTCTTTAAAGATACGACTCATTTGCTTTAGGACTGAGGAACAAGGAACTCATTTATGTCCTTGTTCTGTTGCTTTTCAATCAACCATTGCTAGCTTTTCTCTTCTCATGAACCCTGAAGTTTGATGTGCTGGAGGGCACAACCTTTTTGTAGTCTAAATTACTGAGTAGGTTGAGTTATCTAGATAACTTATGACTTCAGATGCAAGACTCAATTACTGAACTGTAACTTACAGAGCAACATTCAGTGTGATGTGAGTAGTGTTAGTATCTATGGGTTAGTGAAGCCCAATTCTTTCCTGCGCTGGAAGTCACTGCATTGCTTCTTGATGTAGGTCATTTCCTAGCTGTAGAAACCAGGGCCACGTGACCTGAAAGATGGAGTACATTTGCCATAGCTTACTGAAGTTGATTTCTGGATTTCTGTTTCTTAACTCTTCAGTTTGTACTTTAAGATTCTGTTGTGGATAAGCCTCAGCCTTGTATTCCTATCCTAGTTCCCAGTGGGTAGCCCCAGCCTTGTATTTTGGTCCTAGTTTCACTTTCCTGGGAGGGGCTGCAGAGGATGATTGAATCTGTACACAGAGGACATCTTGTAAACCTTCTGTCCAATTAAAACCTGTAAAATAAAGGCTAGAGCCAGAGATTGGGCAGTAGAAGGGGAGGCAGGAGAAAAGGCTTAGGGGAGGAGAGAGTGAGAGTAATTCGATATCAAAGGGAGAAGCAGAAGAGTCAAGTCGAAGATAGAAGCAGAAGAAGCAGGGTAAAGGAAGCCTACGATGGAGGAGCCGGAGAGGGAAGGCCAACCACGTGGCCTGGATAAACCCAAGTTATAAGGGATCTCACAGCTGGGAATTAAAGTAGTGTAGTGGTAAATCTGCCTAATCTAGGCATGCAATTTATACCCATAATTATTGAGTTGTGTTTTCCTTGACTGGTCTTATTTGGGTAGGAGATCTTACAGCAACAAATTTGGTGGTTTAAATCATTTCTTCTACTACAAGATTCTATTGGCCAACCCACTGCAATGTTGGAGAATCCAGATCTTGAGGAAAATCCATTTGGAAGATTCAGTTTTAGATTAGGCAAAAACAAGTCATTGGCAGCTGAAAGCTCATCCTAGCCACATTGCATTCTAGGCAATTAGGATCACTCATGGTCTATAGAGATGTTCTATATGTTACATGTTTGATGAATGTCAAATGGATGGTAAACACCAAGTCTTCTTTACAATACTGAATATTAAATACAAATTTCTTTTTGTTTTTCAGGTTTACTTCTTGATGAACCATCAGAAATGAGGATTACTTTTGCCATTTTTTAACTTTTTTTTTTAATTAACCATTCCATTTGTTTACATCTCAAATGATATTCCACTTCCTGGTTACCCCTCTACAAGCCCCCATCCCACAACCCCCTCTCCTTGCTCCCTTTGCCTCTATGAGGGTGCTTCCCCACCACCCTCTCCCACCACCCCTCCAGCATCCCCTACACTGGGACATTGAACTCCACAAGACCACCCCCCCCATGTCAGGCAAGGCCATCTTCTACTTCCTATGTATCTGGAGCCATGGATCTCTCCCTGTACACTCCTTGGTTGGTGGCCTAGTCCCCGGGAGCACTGGGTGGTCAGCCAGCTGATGTTGATATGGGTGTGTGGCCCCATTTCACCACTGGGGACTGCTGCCTATCTACTGGAGGTACTCTCTACAGGTTCTATCTCCCCTTCTCTGCTAAAATCATCGCTGTTGGGTCCCAGGAGCCTCTCGTTTCCCTGACATCTGGAACACTCCAGTGGCTATCCCCAATTCTTCATCCCCCCCCAACTAAATATTTTATTCAATTTCCTGACCCTTTGTACCTCTCTCCTGTCCCCTCCAGTACCTGATATTGCACCCCTTATTTCCTCCACCTCCTCTCTCCCTCCCAGGTCCTCTCTCTCTTCACCTCTCGAGATCAACCTGTTTCTCCCTCAATGCCAGACTGAAGCATCCACACCCTGGTCTTCCTTCTTCCTAAGCTCCATGTGCTCTGTGGGTTGTATCACATGTGCACTGTGAGGTTTTGGACTAATATCCACTTATCAATGAGTAATACCATGTGTGTTCTTTTGTGTCTGGGTTATCTCACTCAGTATAATATTTTCTAGTTCCATCCACTTGCCTGTGAATTTTATGAAGTCATTGTTTTCAATAGTTGAGTATGCTCCATTGTGTAAATGCACCACATTTTCTATATTCATTCTTCTCTCGAGGGACATCTGGGTTGTTTCCAGCTTCTGGATATTATAAATAAGGCTGCTATAAGCATGGGGGAGCATGTGTCCTTGTTATATGTTGGAGCATCTTTTGGGTATATACTCAGTAGCAGTATAGCTGGGTCTTCAGGTGGAACTATTTCCAATTTTCTGAGGAACTACCAGATTAATTTCCAGCTTGCAATTCCACCAACAATGGAGGAGTTCCTCTTTCTCCACATCTTCTCCAGCATCTGCTGTCACCTAAGTTTTTGATCTTAGTCATTCTGACTGCTGTGAGGAGGGATCTCAGGGTCATTTTGATTTGCATTTCCCTGATTACTAAAGATGTTGAACATTTCTTTAAGTGCTTCTCAGCCATGTGAGATTTCTCAGTTGTTGAGAATTCTGTTTAGCTCTGTACCCCATTTTAAAATAAGGTTATTTGGTTCTCTGGAGTCTAACTTCTTGAGTTCTTTGTATATTTTGAATATTAGCCCTCTATTAGATGTAGAGTTGGTAAAGGTCTTTTCCAAATTTGTGGGTTGCTGTTTTTTCCTATTGTCAGTGTCCTTTGCCATACAGAAGCTTTTCATTTTTATGAGGTCCCATTTGTCAATTGTTGATTTTAGGGCATAAGCCATTGGTGTTCTGTTCAGGAAATTTTCCCCTGTGTCCATGTGTTTGATCTCCCCCACCTTTCTCTTCTACAAGATTCAGTGTATCTGGTTTTATGTAAAGGTCCTTGATCCACTTGGATTGTTGCCATTTCTTATAGAGTGAACAAGCTCTTTGAAAGTAAATAATCTATATTCAAATTCACATTGTTTCATACTACTTTGTCATTTGTAGTATTGACAGTACTTGCAATGAGATAATTCATTAGGTGAATTTGTACTGCTATAACATCTTAGGATCATGGTTAAGACAATGTAAGTCTTTAGATAGTATAGAAATTGGTTAACAGATTATGGTCCGAATTCTCTAAATCCTTAGATAATGATTTACTAATATGAAAATTTATGGAAATTTGGTTAATTTTATTGTGGCCAAGTAAATTAAGTCTGTTCACTAGTGAGAAAATAAGTTAATGATTCAAATTCATGCCAAGAACTCTGCATACATATTTCTCTCTAACCTTTCAACAGCTCGCTGTAGTACATATTATTGTGTGCATAACAAGTTCTCACATATTGCAGATAGTCAAGGCTATCCAAGAAACCTGTCAACTTCTGCCAGGAGGCTACTGGAATCCCAGCATAAAGAAGGCTGTTAATTTTACTAACATTACTGGTTCCCAGTATAAGTATAATCAATGTAGTTTCAAGTATCTCATATTATAACCCATATTTATACTTCAAAACCTAGGAGAAACTGAAGCTTATTTGTGAAGTAGATTGTAGAGGGCAGAGCAGGGAAATCTGAATTGCCTTGGAACAGGGCTTTCATTTCAAACACGTCATTGCTCATTTATGTGTCTCACTCAAAAGCTAGTCAGGGTGGCAAATCCAAAGAACATTCGTAGTCTCCCACACTACATATGTCTTTGCTGACCATGTGCCTTCAGTGACCCTTACTTTGAACTTTTGCTGGTGGCTTTATAGACTCTGAGCTATGTGTTGGCATGACGCTGGCTTTATCAGTGCAACACTTGTTCGCATTTAAGGGCTGAAGTTTGAGAAGAGCAGAGGTGAATTTGTAGTTCATTCCAAGTTCACTGAGTCACAGGGATCAACTTCATGCTTGATGTCAGCCCATCTTGGTCTAAAGTATAATACAAAAATTTCTTTTCAAATAGGCCTATGGGTAACTTTAGGCTTGTCATTCCTTTGACAGTTGAGTATATGATTAATTAACTAAAAAGGAAGGTTGCGCACCTGAAATAGCCATGTGAATCATGCCTGCTAACATGATTATACCTTACATATGAAAATTAGTTTGACCTTTTCATGGAAAGAAATCACTTTCAGTACTAGTATTGTTCTGTGGCATGTCAAATTTTCCCTTAAGATCAAAGGGAGTACATGAGATCAGAACATATAATTCTAATTACATCTAATGACTTTTAAATGCATTTTACTTAAGGCTTAACTAGATAAAAATTATCACGGTTTTCAAATCAAACAATATAACATATCACTTGCTACACATGTCCCAGGCTCCATCCCACTTCTATAGGTCGTCACTTCATTTGTGTGTTGAGTTGTCATTGAGGAATTTTTAAAATTCATATTCAATTAAGACTAATACATATTTCAATTTTTATTTCTCTGTGACCCAAAGGTAACCAACTGCTGTTTTAAGTTAATAATACATTTTGGAAATTTTATGTATTTATTCACAGCAAGCTTTTGCTTAATTTTTAATTTAATTTTATTTTTAATTAATTATTTTATTTAAATTTCAAATGTTGTCCCCCCTTTGTTGTCTCTCCTCTGAAAACTCCATACCTCCTCCCCCTCCCCTATTCCTCTAAGAGGGTTCTGCACCCACTCATCCCAGTTCCAGCATACCACTTCCTGGGCAATAAGTCTCTACAGAACCAACCATCTCCCTCCCATTGATGCCAGATGAGTCAGTCCTCTGCTACATATGTAGAAAAAGCCATGGACCCACCAATATATACTCTGGTTGGTGGTTAAGTTCCTGGGAGTTCTGAGGAGTCTGGCTAGTTGATATTCTTATTCTTTCTATGGATTGCAATCCCCTTCAGCTCTTTCAGTCCTTCCTCCAACTCTTCCATTGGGGTCCCTAGGCTCAGTCCAATGGTTGGCTGTGAGTATCTGCATCTGTCTTAGAGTCAGGTGCTGGCAGAACCTCATCAGAGGACAGCTCCTGTCTGCAAGCACTTCTTGGCATCAGCAATAGAGTCAGGGTTTGGTGTCTGCGAATGGGATGAATCCCAAGGTGAACAGTCTCTGAATAGCCGTTCTTTCAGTCTGTGCTTTTTTTTTGTCCCTGTGTCTCTTTTGTATAGGAAAATTCTAGGTTAAAAATTTTGAATGGGTGGGTGGCTCCATGCCTCCACTGGGGGCTGTGCCTATCTCCTGGAGGTTGTCTCTTCAGGTTCTATCTCCCTACTGTTCAGTATTTCAGCTAATGCTATCCCCATTGTGTCCTGGGAGCCTCTCGCATCCCTGGTGTCTGGGACTTTCTAGTAGTACTCCCTGTTCCTTAGCCTACACTGCTGCATATTTCTGTTCATTCTCCTGGCCCTCTGGACTTTCTCCTGTTTCTTTCCATTCCTCATCTTTTTCCCTCCCTTCCCCTCTCCCACCAAGTTCCCTCCCTCTGCCCCCCCCCTGATTATTTTGTTCCCCCTTCTAAGTTAGACTGAGGCATCCATACTTTGGCCTTTCTTCTTGTTAACCTGCAAATGGTCTGTGAGTTGTATTCTGGGTACTCTGAAATTTTGGGCTAATATCCACTTATCAGTGAGTACTACCATGTAAGTCCTTTAAATGTTCAACATCTTTTGTCATTAAAAAATGCAAATCAAAACAACCCTGAGATTCACTTTACTCCATTCAGAATGGCTAAGATCAAAAACTCAGATGACAGCAGATGCTGCTAGAGAGGATGTGGAGAAAGAGGAACTCCTCCATTGCTGATGGGATTGCAAGCTGGTATAACCACTCTGGAAATCAATCTGGTGGTTCACCAGAAAATTGGAAATAGTTCTACCTGAAAACCCAGCTATACTGCTACTAAGCATATACCCAAAGGGAAGCTCCAACATATAACAAGGACACGTGCTCCTCTATGTTCACAGCAGCCTTATTTATAATATCCAGAAGCTGGAAACAACCTAGATGTCCCTCGAGGGAAGAATGAATATAGAAAACATGGTAAATTTACACAATGGAATGCTACTCAGCTGTTAAAAATTACTTCACAAACTTTGTACGCAAATGGATGGAACTAAAAATATCATCCTGAGTGGGTAACCCAGGCAAAGGGACAGACATAGTATGTACTCACTGATAAGTGGATAATAGCTTTTGCTTAATTTTTAACAGTTAAATAGTAATATTCTATTTGTGGCATTAGATTAGTTTTAAAAATATTAGGCTAATTCTAAGTCTTTGTTGTTTCTAAAAAACCACCACAACAAAGCAATTTGTATATGTGTGATTTCAAAGGTGGGTTGCTTGTGGTAACCATCATTACTATGTTCCATTCATTCTGACATACTTAGTCCCGGAAATGTGTTAAAATGGAATTTCTAGGTCAGAGTATAAATGAATTTTAACGTAAATTTACTTGAATATATTGTTACATAGAAGTTGATTTAATTATACTTCTCCAGCAATGAGTGAGAGTGTCTGTCAGGCTTCTAACAGTTTATCCTTTGACTCTGATTGTACCTGCAGTGTTTGTTTTAGTGTCTTTTACATTACCTGTTTTAATTTTGGCATATAAAATTTTCTTTTCTTTTAGACAGCATAATTTTTTCAGTCTCCTTTTTATGACTTTTAAATTTTGATTTTTGTTCATTTTTTTCTAAGATTTCTTTCTGATTTATTCCTCTATATGGAATTTAGAATTCATTTTTTTTTCTGGTTCTAAAGTAAGCATGCTTTGTTGTGGCTGAATTAAATTAATAAACTAACTTAGAGCACCTGACTCTGTCATGCTGTCTTTCCATGTCTTCTGTGCCTGTTAGCAATTTTGGGAGTGGGGTTGTGAATAAAAACCTTATATATGCCTGATTAACTTATTGCTAGATATTTTAGATTTTCATTGCCAATATGAGATATTTTATTTTTTATTTAGTCTTACTCAGTTCTGTATATCTTCCCTATATTGGTATATTAGTTATTTTTAAAGACTTCAATAGATTTACTTGTGTTGTCTAGATATTCTCATTGTTTTTCTTTCCAAATGATTATTTTATCTGTACATCAGTTGGGGTTTGTTAGAGAAACTGAATGAGCCAGAGACATGTGTACTCATATGATAATGATGTAAACCTTTTTATGTAAAGTATTCATTCCGAGGAAATAACACACTTGAATGTGGCAAGTGAGAAGCCTCAAGACCTGCCCTTAGCAAGCTGGAACCCCAGGAAAACTGGCTGTATGTGTTCAGTCAGATGGTAACCGAGATTGTGAGCCAAGAGAACTGATGGTGTGTGTTCTAATCCAGACTGACATCCTTCGAACCAAAAGGTCACTACTCTTAACGCAGATCTAAGGGCTAGAGGACAGCATTCCAGCTCAGACAGTGACACAGGGGGAATGCTTCTATTGTCTTACTCTCTCTTTAGGTCCTAGAGGGATTGGGTGATACCAACTAACAGCTGGGGAGGTCACCACCCATGGATTCAAATGGCAATTTCTTTCAGAACATCCTTGGATATGCATCAAGAAATGTTCTAATATGGTATTAAGGCATTCGTCTAGGTCAAATTGACACACAGAATTAACTACCACAAACTTCCTTAACTTCAACACTCAATTTCTTCTTCCTCAGTATTGACTTTATAGGCCCATTATAGCATTAGAAATTAGTTATAATATTGCCTCATACTCTTCATCTTATTTTTATGGAAGTGCCTTTAATGTCTTGTCTTTCGATTCAGTCTTCCCCCTCCCTTGAGGTGGATGTATTTAAAGAAATAAATTTAAAGAAATAAAGGTTCTTGTGATGAAAACATTCTTGCCTAGGTAACTTTAAGGGTTTTTTTGTTTGTTTTTTGTTTTTTTGTTTTTTAAATAATGGTTACTGATGTTTTTTCTTTTTTATTTTATTTATTTTTTTTATTTATTTATTATTTTTCTTTCTTTTTTTTTTAATTTTTTTTTTGCTTATTCACTTTATAACCCGTCCCAGTCACCCCCTCCCACAATCCTTCCCCATCTCTTCATTTCTGAGTACCCCCTCCTCCTGTATCCCCCACCCTGCCACTTTAAGTCTCTGAGAGGCTAGGTGCTTCCTCTCCCACTGAGGCCAGATAAGGCACCCAGCTAGAAGACCATACCCCATATACAGGCTGCAGGTTTTGGGATAGCCCCCACTCCAGATGTTTGAGACCTACATGAAAACCAAGCTGCACATTTGCAACATATGTGCAGGGAGGCCTAGGTCCAGCCCATGGGGCTACATTGTGTAGACTTGGTATGCTCCACGGTTGGTGATTCAGTCTCTGAGAGCTCCAAGGGTTCAGGTTGGTTTACTCTGTTGATCTTCCTGTGCAGTTCCTATCTCCTTAGAGCCCACAATCCTTCCGACCTATTCTTCTATAAGAGTCCTCAAGCTCCATCCACTGTTTGGCTCTGGGTGTCTGTATCTGTCTGAGTCAGTGCTGGTTAGAGCCTCTCAGAAGGACAACTTGACGCTGACTGTTCTCAGGCTGGAGGTTTAGATCCTGGGAGCTCTGGTTGAATCTTTTGATACTCATTCTAAAAAGGACAAAAGCACCCACACTTTGGTCTTCCTCCTTCTTCTTGAGTTTCATGAGGTTTATGCTTTGCTCTTAGGTATTGTGTGCTTTTGGGCTAATATACCTTATCAATGAGTGTACCATGTGTGTTCTTTTGTGATTGGGGTCATCTCACTAAGGATGATATACCACTTCAACATTCTGGAGATAATCCTTTGGTTTTTGCTCTTTGGATTTCCTCTATGATTATTTTCCTAAATAACATTATAAGTAAGATTGGTTGATATGTTTCTTTTATGTGGAGTCCTTATGCTATCAGTGCTGCATACATTATAAAATTGAAGTTATTTATAAAGTTATAACTACTACTCCTTTAGTAGTTTACACTTCTGAGAACTCACTTTTTGTGGTCTTGCTAAAATTTCCTTGGAAAATCTTATTGGCATTGTAATTCATTTGGAGGGACATGTCATTAAAGATTTTCTCATTTCTTAAAATTTTCTTCTATGTCAGACTTATTTAATTATATTTTCCACTAAAAGCATCTTTTTGCCCCCTACACTGGGCCAGCATTCCCAGTGGAGGTTGTTTTATCTTTGTTATTATAGTGCTTAATTTCTCTCTTAAGGGAGAAAAATACTTTAAATGGAAGGGAAATTGTACTATTGATTAAAGTAGTCCTTGGGTATATTAGCATTCTTCTTTCTATTTTTGGTTTATATTTTATATTTATATAGTTTTTCTTGATTGATTGGCTTATCAATTATTTTGGTGATATGATTTTATTTTCATTTGTGTTTTGTTGCTTTGTTTTGTTTTTGTTGTTTGTTTTTTGTTTGTTTTGAAACAGAGTTTATCTGTGTAGCCTGGCAATCTTGAAACTCACTTTGTCGATCAGGCTCATCTCAAACTCATAGACCACCTCCCTCTATCTCCTGAGGACTGGGATTAAAAGCACGCACCACCTTGCCTACTATTATGTTTCTATTTTCAAAAACCTTCAAATCCAGGGTTTTGCAAAAGTTAGATTAGTACTCTGCCACTAAACAGCACCCCACCAGGAATTATTTGTTGTAGTAAGGTTCTATGCGGATTAGTTTTTGTTGATTTGACACAAATTAGAGTCACCTGGGAAGAGGGGTTCTAAATTTAGGAATTGCCTCTATCAGATTGGTCTATGAGCAAGACTGTGGTGTCATGTACTTTCTCCTTTAGTGATTAATGTGGGAGGGCCCAGCTCAGTGAGGGCAGTGACAACTCTGGGCTGGTATATAACACACAATTCCTTATTTCATTGCATCTTATCTTTCTGATATGAGAAGTAAATGTTGTCAGTCCCTTTGGGTTGTATAAAAAAGCAAGCTGAGCAAGGCACAGAGTGCAAGACAGTAAGCATCATTGTCTCCATGGCCTCTGTACCAGCTCCTGCTTCTTGGTTCCTGTCCTGCATTCCCTCAGTAATGGAGCATAACCTGGAAGTTGGTAAGATGAAATACTCTTTTACAGCCCCCAGGTTGCTTTGGGTCAGTGTTATATCACAGCAATAGACAGGCTAACCAGAACACCTTCCCTTTCTAACCCCTTTGAATCTTCTAAATGATTTCCTTTCTTCTGTTTGCCTCCTGTTTATGTAGTAATTGGGTTGCTAACCCTTTCAACTGTACTTAACCTGTTAACTCAGCTAAAATGACCACAACTCATTACACATTTCCTAAGTGTTTTCACTTATCATGACTTAGAGAAGTTAGAAATACTGAATATTTTTTTGTGCATAATTTTCAAGTGAAAGTCCTCTGGCTGTTTTGACTTTCTATTTTCTTTAGGTTTGTGGGAAAAAGAATGCAGAAAGTTGCACACAGTTCCTTATTCCTTTCTGACATGATGTATGGATGGTGGTCACTTTGGGTCCCTGTGACATACCTGATCAAAGCAACTTAAAGGGAGAAAGACCTGACCTGCAGTTTCCGAAGTTCTAGTCCTCAGAGGGAGAAGGAAAGGGCCTGGAATGAAGTGCAATAAATGAGACTCAAGTGACTTACTTCCTCCACCCAGGACCCTTCTAAAGTGTACCTAGGATCCTCCCAAACAGTACACGAGGTAGTGACTAAGCTTAGAGTACACGAGGCTTTTTTGAATTACCCTTCATGTTCAAACTGTAACAATGATGTTTTTCCCTTCAAATTTACATTCATAAAAATGATGTAAATTAGGTCTCAAAGAGAACACGCAATTTCTACTTTTGAGGCACTGAATGTGATTATACCCAGATTTATTCATGAAAAAGATTCTCCTGGCTTTGGTCTCCCCTTTCAGCTTGTCACTCTGTCTCCTGTGAACACTGCTCTGGGCATTGGTTCATAGACATTCACCACCGATCATGTCTTCACTGTGGGTTTTACCTACACAGTTACTATTTACGTACTATAAAAGCAAGCTGAGCAAGGCACAGGGTGCAAGCTAGTAAGTATCATTCTTCTCACATAGTAATTCTTTTTTAATCTGACTTCTTTGTTTCCCATGGCTTCTGTCTTATTGTTGGTATTTCTTTTACCCTGTATACATGAAGTTGGGGTTTGTGTGTGTAAAATGTTGATCTTGCTTCTCTTTTCTGCAATTCGAATATTCCTATGTAACCTTCATGTGGATCACTGAGTTTTTAAGATGCAGTTTAATGATCCTTTAAAGTATCTTCAAACAAACAAACAAACAAACAAAAACAGATCTTAAAACTAATTACCAGTTATTTTTATTTCAATAAATGTTTGTCTCAATATTTTAATGTATACGAAGGCATATGTACATCTTTTGCAACATATTGTGTATATGCTTGTACACAATATATTTAGAAAATGTGTTCTGAAGTATAGACTTGCTTTCTAGTTGGTACCTTCACATCTTCATATAATAGTCAAGTGCCCTTATTTTAGCTACAACCATTAGTAACAAGTGATGAGAACTGTTTTGCACTCTCTACACTTCATTTTATCCATACAGTACTTCGTTTAAAAGATAAATTTCTTGGTGTTTAGCTTTATATCGTTACAGATGCTTAGTCTACCACTTAGACATCAATCTTGAATGACACTGTCAATATCAACAACTCTTCTTGATCAGGCAAGACATAAGATATAAGTACAGTCACTCTTTTTGTTTCCTTCTGGGTTTGTGACTTGTGCCATTACCATCCTCTAAAAGCCAACACACAATGTCCTTCAAAGTTTTTACATTCTTAGTCTTGGAGTAAGATGTATGTTCATTGTTCATCAGCAGTCCTTCAGAGAAAATTTCTCCAGATTTGTTCCTTCATATGCAAGGAATCATCTTTGACTTCTAATGTTTTAAACTGTCTCTTTACATCTGATGAGAAACTTGGCCTGGCTCCCTTGAGTTCTGTCGTCTTTCCTTTGATAGTCTTATTTTCAAAACACTGCTCTCTGAATGTTGCTTTGAAGAACATAAACTTGACTTATTTTTCCTTACACTTGGTCTTTTCTCTTTTTAGTTTTAGGATGTGTTATGTTCAAATTTTAGTTGAAAAAAATTCATTTTTATCATATAACTTACATGATAAAAATGAAGAATCTGAAAAAGAATTCACTAATTTATTAGTACACATAGGGTTTATTTGTATCCTGTAGGCTCAAGTCTTTTCCCTGCAATTTCAAGAATGAAAGCTCTTCTTACTGATTTACCAATAAAGTTTGTTTTCATAGATGTTAGTCACTTGTGCTCTGGCTCTGCATCGTATTTCTATAGAAGAAGACAACCTTTTCACATCATTTAGAAACCATTTCTATTTATTTTTATTGATTTTTAGCTACGTTCATATCTATCATTTCTGTCTCATACCTTTTGTGGTTGTTCTAGTATTATTTTCATTTATGTGATGGTTTCCTCCTCCTCTTCCTCCTCCTCTTTTTCTTTATATCATCTCATTCCATCTTCTTCATGTCTCACCGAGTGAGTTTTTATTCGGGAGACAGACAATTATGCAAGGTTTTGATGTCTCTTACACATTGCTTTAACATCTATATTTGCAAGAAGTTCCACACACAATATTACGCTTGCTTTTAAGAAGAACAAAATACTTTGTACACACACTACTGGAAGTATGCTTGTAAGAGACCATTGCTCCCTGAGGGCTTCACACCTTATTACTTAAAAATAAAATACGTGCTGAGCACCCCCTATTTGCCTCCATCCTCTTCACAAGTTCCTCCTCATCTTTCTCCTGTTATGTTTATTCCCCTTTTATTGAAAATCAAAGTAGACTGTTTGGCCTTCCTTCTTTTAGCTTCTTTGGCTCTCGTTCTCTCCATCTGTGTCTAGCTGGCATTAACTGTTAGGGCTCCGCCTTTCAAGGATAAGGTGAGGATGGGCATGGACTGTGTGAGTGAAGTGGGATGATCTGAATATAAAGTGATAAATAAATAATGGGAAAGTTAGGTCTTACACATTTATTTCTTCAGTGCTTAACACGCAGAGCGCATCATGCACACACTTGCGCCAACGAACACAGAGACAGAGAAGAGACAAAGATCGTTTGTGTGGCTAACTGTCCTGGGTTGAGGCCTTCAGAAGTGTGGGTGATATACAGTGTATCATGAAAATCAATATCTCTTTCTAAGGGATAAATAAAATATTACAGTGTCTTGCTGTGAAATTGTAAGTCTTGTCTGCTGTACAGTCTATGATTTATTTATTCAGTCTTGAGCATGCTTCCAGAATGTCGCGCGCATTGCACAGTAAGACACACACGTCGGATCCTTCTCAGTCAGCTTATTCCAGAAACACTCTGACTTAGGACGGGATGGACTGGGGAAGGACCTGGACAGGAAGGGGATTGCTGGGCTCTCAAGCACAAAATGAGCTGCTTATAATCGCCCAGGCGCTGGGTGTTCTCGGATAGTTCCCAGTGCCAATACTCATTAGCATAAACCATTCGCTGGTGCATGAGGATGAGCATTCACAAAGATTTTCCAGTTTTGCTGAGCTGGCACTCTGAAGCCAGTCTGCTTACATTGTCAGGTCTAGTCATATGAATTGCATAGTGTAAACTTGGACATGCCTACAGACATGACTTCCTTAGTCACCCAGCACCTCTGGCTCTCACAATCTTTTTTCTGACTCTTTTACATAAGTCCTTGGGACCTGAAGAGAAACACTTGAAAAAGATGTTCCATTTAGTACTGACTGTTCCAAACTCTATCACAGCACATTGTCCAGTTGTAGATCTCTTTGCTAGTTAGCATCTCCTGCAAGAAGAAGCTTCTCTGATTAGGGCTGAACTCATTTCTACGGGTATAGCCATATTTCATTAGGACTCATTATACTGTTACCTTTCCTTAGCAGTATAATAGTATTAGGTTTTCATCTAGGCCCATGACCCATCTAGTCTCAGGTTCTTGACCACTTCACATGTTAGGCATATTTCATGGAATGAGCCTTAAATTCAATCAAAAAGTGTTTGGATATCTCCATACCATTGTGTCTCTATTGTGTCAGTAAATCTTGCAGGCAGGCCACTGTTGCAGGTTGCTGGATTTGTATTAGCTAAAACTGATGGTTACTTTCTTCCTACAGTAGTCTGTAAAGTACCTTCCAGCACCACGAGCATCTCCTCAGAAGGAGTGGAGCTTCTAGTTAGGAACCAGCTCAATTTCCCTATTTTTGATGACATAAATAAGTTGTGGCTTTAACAATAGGGCCTTACCATCAGGTTACAGAGTAATCACATGGAGAATAATAGGCTGTCTTATTTTTTTTATGAGGAGAGGGACATCCATGGGACTCTTTTGTCAATGACTCAACAAGATAGAATTCATTCTTTTCAGGTTTTGCTTGTTGGTATAAGATGTGTTGTTGGGGAATTGTTTACTCTATCATACAGTGATGTCATTCAAAGTTCGTTTCCCCCACCTCAAGCTTCTACAATAGTAAACTCTCAAACAGCTTTTCAAGGGTCTTTAGTATTAGTTGTTCTCCCCCCACACATTCTCTCTTTTACCCTGCTTCCCCATCCTCTTCTCCATTTAATATTCTGTTCCTATAAAAGCTGGTTGGAATTGTACTGCCTCTCTAAAACATTTCTTAGTTACCCATTGGTAAGCTTGTTTTTTTTTTTGGAACTTCTCTATGTTCCTTGGAAACCAAGCAGCCCTATCTGCATTCTCTCTCTCTCTCTCTCTCTCTCTCTCCTCTTCCTTCTTCCTTTCCTTCCTTCCTTCCTTCCTTTATTCCTTTCTTTTTTTCTTTTCTTTTGCTCTTTCTTTTTGCCTTACTTCTGCATCTATTCCAGCTTTTGAGAGAAGTTTCTGATTTTATGTCTTTCCTTTCTTGGCACTATGGCTGTTTTTTGCTTGTATCTTCTGCTGTCCCGTTGGTTAATTCATGCTGCCTCTCCTCAGGACTTTTCCATGCAACTTCTGGCCAAATGCAACTACTCTTGCCACCTTTGCAAACACTTCAGTGTTTATGAGTAAAAATATGTATACATTTGAAGATAATGGTACTTTAAATTAACCAGCAAGAGACAGGAAAGTTGTTTAAATAGCTGATGCCACAGTCAGATTGTAGTTTAATTTTTTTTTTCAACAAGAATGGTTTGGACTGATTTTTTTCTGAAGAGAGGGAATGACCTTGAAAGACTTAGTAGCTATTCACTTTTTCAAAATTTTGAGAGGGAGCAGCCACTCGACTTGGTTCTTATTTTTCTTAGATTAAATTACATTTTAGGCTCCCTTCCACTGTGTCTTTGGACAATGATGTCTTCATACTTAATAAGCCTTGCTAATTAATTCTCACTGTAGTTCAGAAAAAGAGACTGTGTCAGAACCATGACATTGCACGGTTTGTTGGCTTCCCCCCAGAGGCTCATTGCTTCAGTGTTATTAACTTTGGGCTCAATTTCAAGGTAATGGATGCAGTGGATGGCATATAATACAAAGCAAAAAGCTGGAAAAGCAGAATAGCCACTGGACAGTTGGCAGCATTGCAGATGGAGGTTTGGGTGTTCCCTGGCAGGTGGTATTGGAGGAAACAAGGCACAGCAGATGTTGACGATGTCTTGTCATCCATATGGTGCAGGTATACCTGGTCCTGAATAGTTTGGGTCATTGGGAAAATATGGAAAGTTATTTGGCACTTCCTTGGTGAGGCTTTATGTGCCCTTTAGTATGTATAGTTCAGAAAGATGTTAATTCTCTGACCCTGTCTTCTTCCCACACAAAGAAAATTGCCTCTACTTGAGAAATTTACTCAAGTACTACTTGAGAAAAAATACTATGTTTCATAGCGCATAATACTACCTGTTTTGGGTTTTATGGTTGTTTCTTCCATTAGATGACAAGCTGCTGGAACACTGATAAGTGTCCTAACCATCCTAACCATACCCCGGGTCTGATACCATGTCCTGTGCTTCATGTAAAATGCCCGGAAGATCACTGGAATAAACTGAGAAATAGGCTAAAGTCTTCATGAAAGTCTTTCTGATATCCAATTAATTTGGTACTTCAAGGTGCAATCACCCCTTCCCTTACCAGCTTCTGCTTATCCTTGCCAGCTTCCTTCTCTTGCATCCTGACTGAAAGGACTGGACAACTAGGAAAACACACACACAACACACACACACACACACACACACACACACACACGCACAGTGGCAGGACTCCACCCATCTGTTTTCTTAGAGAAGGATCAGTAGTTCAGATTCCCAGGTGCCTGAGCCTGTTGCTGCTGCATCACACAAATTCCTAAGTTGTGGGACTCTCTCTCAGGGTGTGTTGTTCAACCACCTCCTCAGCAGTGATGTGACCCCTTGGTTTAGAAACACAGAGCTGATTCCTCAGGGAGTCCTTTGTGCAACAGGAGAGCAGTGGACTCTTTGAGTGATGACCAGGCTCTCTCCACCCGCCCACCCCCTGGGGGGGGGGGATCCCCCTTTCTTGTAGCCAAGAGGTGCGGAAACCCTTGGTGCTGTCTGGGAGGCAGATGAACAGGGAGCTACTGACACACCACAGGGCCAGCGAGCGGGAACGAGCGCGGGGGCGGGAGTAGCGTGTAGTGGCAGACGGCCGCGGGGATTATGAATGGGGGTGGGGGCCGGCGAGTTGAGGTTCCACCCGGGATCGTCCGCACCGGCTGATGGGCACGCAGAGCTGCGCGTAATCCTCCAGCCGCGGTGGAGGGAGGCTGCGGCCAGCGCCGGCTGGCTGTAAAGGATCTTCTGCAAAAGTCCCCTGCGGTCGCGCGCGTGGAGTGACGGAGAGCTTGGCCAGGTAAGAGGGAGAGGGAAGGAGCCAAAGGCGACTGTCCAGAGGCCCTGGCTGCGGTGGCTCACAGGTGGTGGCCTCCGTGGCTGCCGCATGCAGTCAGGGCGACCAGATCTCTGATTCTGTGCGGTGCTGGAGCGAGTGGCTCCGGGGAGCAGCTTCTCGCTCGTTCGGTAGCGGTCCGGGGTCCGGCGGCAAGAGAGGCACCGGTGCTTCTCAGCGCGGACTGGTGACCCTGCCTGGGTAGTCGAGGTATCCTGAGACCAGGCTTCCGGGCTTTCGCCTCGGATCTCTGAGGTTCGCCCACGGGGCATCCTGGCGCGGGAGCGCAGCTTGAGGTTGAGGATGCCTCGCCTCCCTCCACACTGCCCCGCACGGTGGCCGTACCGACTGCGGTCTCTGGAGCTGGGCGACCGGGATGGCGCTTAGGTGCATCCAGGTCGCCTCTGGGAACCAGTCCTCCCATGGGCCCCTTCCCTTAGGTGCCCTCAGTCTCTGTCGCTCGGTCAGTGGACCTCTTGGCCAGTCGCTGGGAAGCAGAGCGAGCCAAAGGATGTGGTAAGGGAGAAGGATTCCCTGAGCGGAGCCCCCAAGTGGGCGGTAATGAGCTGCTGATGCAGGGGGACCAACTGCCCAGAGTTTGCCTGCTGCGGCTGCAGGATGCTCCAGCACACCTAGGTAGCTGGGTCCCCAAGCCTCTGCAGAATCAAGGCTCTGCCCAGAACTTTTGGCAAGCTCTGGTGCCTGGGCTGCCCTGAGAAGCTCCAGGACTGAGGAGGCCCCACTACCCCTCACTTTGCTTTCCTTCTGCTCTGTCTCCTCTCCTTGTCCTATTTTCCTTCGTTCCCTACACACCACCTTCCATGTGCTACACTGCATGTAAAAATCTGAGTCCAAGATAGCCACAGTGTAGACCAAGTATATAGAGGAAGGTAGGGAGGAATAGTTCTCAACCAGGTGTTCATCTTCCGCATGACACAGCATGCCTGGGGTGGTGATTTTAAAGCAAGACTGACTTTTAAAAAATTATATTGCAAGGACCTTAGGTTTACATCACATGTGTATGATGTTACTAAACAGAAATGCATTCTGTGCATTCCTAGGTTAGATCTTTATGAGATGTAGCTGTTCTGCAAATCACATGCACCATTGAGATGTAGCGCTTCCCAGCTACAAGTTCCCGGCTATACTGTGAGAAATGCATATTAAGTTAAAAATGTGTAATCAAACGAATAAAAGTCCCGCAGTTTTACTAGCTCCTTATTTCCTTTTCTTTGTCAAACCCCTTGTTATGCAATGATTTTCAAGTCCCCCCTCCCAATTTGGGAATCCCAGTGTTTTTGTGTATCGGTTGAGGAAGAAGAATCTGGAATTTTTGTGAACATGCGTTGCCAAGAAGGTGAAGAAGGCCAATGATTTCATTTCAGGTAAAGCAAATTTAGTTGGGATTCCAGCTCAGGGCACCTCATTTATCTTCTGACATTCCAGGAAGGAGAAATCTTTTTAATGTAAACATCTGTTTTCAGTGTAAAATTGGTCTTTCTCAGCCTTTCAAATCAATACTTGTAAGGCAAGTAAGAAGCTATTTACTTTGGTTTCTATTATTTTTGGTTTATATACAAAATAATGCTGGTTTGTAAATTTACCAAAAAAGAGAAGTATTAAAGGCATTGAATTGTTGAGATGACATGATTGATCCATTCAGGATGTCTAGTAAACAAATCCATCATTTTTCTATTTTCCTGATATAGTTGTTGCTGAATAATTTTGCAACTTGTCTACTTGTATTTCCTCATTTGATTGGCTTCTCAGTTTATTTCTATCTTGGGATATGTTTGCTAAAATGAATGATTTTAAATTTCTCTAGAGGATACCTGCTCAGGTATACTTGTTTACTTTCCTGGTAGGGTTGGTTTTGATTGAGGAACAAGAAATAAATCAGACGTGGTTTTATGTTCTTGGGGTCATTTGTTCAGGTAGAGACACTATTCAACAATGGTTGGTGCTGTGAGCATACATTTACATCCAGAAAGATACTTTTGTGTTGGCTTACAATGCATTTAAAATGGAGAAGACTAAAGAGTTCCAGTTTACTGTTAGTATTTTATTTAACCTGTTTTGGCTAGAAAGCAATTAAGTAGGTTGTAATTTAGAAAGACTTCAATGTTGGTAATTTTTAAAAATTATTTCAGCATGAAACTCATTGTCTTTCTAAGAAACCCAAGGTAGCATAGTTTGGGAAAAGCTCTGAGTGGGTTGTGGATTATCAGACATGTGGATTCCTTTAAGCACTAATTATAAGGACCTTGCAGTAGTTTGGTGGACAATGTGATGTGTTGAATCCTTCTCCTGGCAAGAACTTGTTGGCTCAGCCCCTGTGAATGTTAAGAGAAGACCTTCAGTGGCTGCAAACCTCAGCCCATTGTCCACATCCACACATATCTCCTCTAGAGCAGCCACGTCTAGTGGCTAATGGACGTGGGACTATGAAGATCACCATGTCAGCACAGTTGTAAGGAATCCTTGTAACTCTGGAGCACCTAGTATGCCTTGCGTTGCAGTTTATTTACACCACCTTTCATGGATGCTTCAATCTGCATTCTTCCTCACATGTTTATAATAAAGCAATCTTTAAGGAAATTGCACAGTAATTTAATGTCAGAGATGACACATCAAGGAAATTAATCTATGACAATGTCCCCTTTGCATGCTCAGTTTACCATTTACCCTTTGAGATGTGGTGTCAGTTGGCATTAAAGGACATTCTCTGTTCTTCCATCCCTCTATGGTTTGTCTTTCCTTCCTAACTTTTGTTTACAGTTTCTGTGTCCTCTTTCCTATTAATTCAAATACTATATTCAAATTTTATTATTATTGACTTTAGAAATGTTTTTTTTTTTTGGCACCGTCAATTTGTATTGTCTTTTTTTTTTTTTGAGACAGGGTCTCATGTAACTTAGATTGGATTTGAACTCACTATGTAGCTGACGCTGACCTGGAATTCCTGATCTTCCTACTTTTCTACTCCCAAGCTCTGAGATTATAGGTACAAGCTATCCATACTCACTTTCATAATTTGTCTTACTAGATACAGTAGATGAACACATCTATTTTTCTAGAACTACATAAGAACTTCATAATTTGGTAATCTTGATAGCCCTTCATATTTCAAACTTCTTTAGCAAAGAAATTTCTCTACCATTTTTTTTTAATATTATGTGTCATCTTTATATAATTGGGTCTTTTGAACATTTTTACAGTCACTGTTTCCCTAAGTTGAGTTATATCTTCTTGCTTACTGTTGCTCTCTCTACTTCTCTTCTTCCTTTAGATTTGTGCTCCTCAAGATGAGTACCTTTTGTTTGTTTGAAGTTGTCTCTTATCTTGGTACTTAAATAATGGAGTATCTGGGAGGAGAATTCAATTGACAATTGTTTTCCCCATTATTCTGAAGACACGGTTTTCTGGCCACAGTTGTTGATAAGTTAGCTCCTGGGCTATTTGAACTGTTCTTTCTTCCTGATGCTTTCCTGTTTCACTGTGGCATGTTCAAATGTGGGTTGGTTTATACTGTTTCTTCTTCAGCTTTTGAGTGCCTATTTAATCAGAGGGTACTTGTATTTCTTCATGAGAATGCATAGCATGTCTCAGCCTATTTTGCCCTGCACCTGCTCTATTACTGCCTGTGAAGTTTCTACTAGATTCATCTTGGACCTTTTCTTTTCATCTGTCACATCTATCATCTCTGTATTACCTTCTAAATACAGATATTTGAAAGCTCTTTGGACGGCTGTTCAGAGGCGATCCATAGGCATTCCTGTCCTTGTTGATGTCCTATCTATTGATTAAGTTGCTCCTTTAGCTGATTTCTTTTCTCATGGTTAAAAATGCTGTTTGATCTTTTCAGATCTTCTTGCTTCTTCCTAGATTTTTTCTATCTTTTTATTATGGTTTCTAATGTTACTTTATTTCTTAAAATTAAACTGTAATTATTTTATAAGCCCTTTCAGATTATCCTCTTACTTGACATTCTTCTGGGATTGCTGATCCAGCAGTGATATCTACTAGAACTTTGATTGCTGCATTTGTTTCTGCAAAACATAACCTTTTCTGTGGAAGTCATAAAGCTGGTGTTGATTTTTCCCATTCATGTAGGCCTCAGCCCATTTTGTGGGGCAACAGTTTTAGTGACAGTGGTAATCCCTAATGGCTTACAGTCTGTCTGCTTTGCCTGGTGGTGCATCTGGACTTTTATCTGAATTCTGCTGCAGCCACATGATGGGTGGAGGGATCCTCCCCAACACAGGTGATGGAAAATACTGGTATTAGGCTGTAGGAATAAAGAACATTCCCTGCCCTGGAGCTTGATGTGGCAGGATTCCTATGTCTGTGCTTTAAGGCTACCTATTGTTTTTAGCTGGACTCTAATTAGACATAAGAACAACAAATCTCCCTTGCTTTCTATGGCTAGGTTAGGGTCAGGTGTCTTTACACCTGTGTATCTTATTGCTGTATCATTCCTGTAGTCAGAGGCCATCCGCTGGTCCACCAGCCTCTTCTCACTGTTCTGAGTATCTGCTGAATGGCTATCGCATTACGTCCAGGATTTATAGTAGTGTTGTTTAGTGAGAGAGGCAAAGGGAGATGAATATGCACTGTCATGTATGCACCGAACTATGTGCTTTTAAACATGCTGCAGCTTAAATCCTCAGCCACATTATCCATTAATGTAATTGAAAATACTAGTTGGGTTGCATTTCCCTGTGACACGTGTTTGTTGTAGTGACATAAGCTAAACCTTGGTTTAAAGTTCTCATTTAAGATAATTCATATTGTTGAATTGGAGATTGAAGTATGAAGCCACATCTTATCACTGAAATTCTATACAAAAATCCGTGCATGGTATTTTCTCTGAAATGTTTTTCTCCATGTTATGTTTAAGCACTTGAAAAATGTTAGTACTTTTAATCTTTTGACACCTCTGTGGAAAGTGCTAAAAGCACCTTTTATCAATGGGCACTTTTTCCCACAATGGACATTTTAAATCTTAGAAAAATATCATTATTTGCATAAGTATTTTGTGATGTCAAAGGGATTAAAGAAAAGATTTCTGGTTCATATTATAGGGCTGGCTCACAGGATCATGACATTTTTTAGAGCTAAAACTGTAACTGTCCGTTCCGCCCCACGTTCGGGGGGCCACTTTGTAATGGCCCGGTCTGCTGCTCTGGTCCGCTGGTCAGGGTCTCGCAAGAGAGAGAGTGGGGAGGGGCAAGAGACGCGAAGAATGGAGACAAGACAGAGTCTGATCAAGTCTCTTGTATTGAAAGGAAATTCTGGGTATTTATACCCTTTACCACGTGCCTTTCCGTCGTGGACAAGCATAGCTGAAGGCACTACGTCATGTGCCTTGCAGCGTGGAGACCACGTGCACCTAGCTAGCTGTGTGGAGACCACATGCGCCTTGCAGCTGGGAGCACTAAACAGCAAAACAAGATATGGAAGAAAAACATGATGTTTATCAGAGTGTGCTCAGCTGTTATAGGCTGTTGAAAACAAGTCTCTTGTCAGGGTATATGGCCTCAGATGGCTGCAAAGATGATAGCCGCTTTCGGCTCCCAACATAAAACTGATCTCAGAAGTCAACTATTGTTTTACACCTTAGAAAATGGAGACCTTGAGATGCCATAAGGGATCTGAGCAGCTTCAGTTCACTAGCAACTAGGCTTGTTTATTCTGAGCTTTTACTGTTTTTCTAACATTGCATTTCCTTTAATAAGAGTAGCCTTCTTTAGAGGAGACACTGAAAATTTATACAGAGGTGTGATTTCTTAGTATCTGTTTCTGATGAGAAAGCACACTTCAGAACATGATGTTTCTTTTCAGTAATAGGCGTATTTTGAAATATGCAAGACATATGGGCCTATTATCTACATATAGTCTAAGCTTGCATCTAATATGAGGATTGATGAATTCCTACAGAAGACATCTAGAAACAGGCTTTTGTTATCCTCACGTGTTAACTCTGGGTTTTGTTTGCTGGGAAGGATGACTTAGATTTAATGGTTCATTTTTATTACCACAGTCACTTCTGCTGGCCTGAGGACAGTGGCAATTGTCCTAAGCATACTATATTTGTACACTGGACAGAGGACAGTGGCAACTGCCCTGAGTATACTCCATTTGTACAACTGCTTTGGTACAATGAACACTGAAGGATGTGTTTTCCAGGCAGGTCCTTTAGAGCCAGTAGGTGAGAGAGATGTTGTGTGACTAGCAGATGTTCAAGCAGACTGACAGTGGGAAACACAAACAGGCAACTCAACCCACAGTTTTCTCTTGCCCCATATGCACAGAATTCATACACACACACACACACACACACACACACACACCTTGGATAGGTTCTTTCATCTTCTCCTGTTGGCTGCCACCCTTTCACTGTGCAGAGAGTAGTGTCCCTCTGAGACTGCTCCTTAGCATATCAAATGTTAGGAATGGAAAAATATAGAGTGGTGTTGCTGTATTTATTGGAAGAATTTCTGAGGGAGGAAAGAAAACCCATCTGTGTCTTCATTTCATCATATATCCAGACAATTATAACCAGAGAAGAATAATTGTTTCTGAATTCAGCAATTAAGATCTAAGACAAGTAATTGTTAGATTACTTGTAAAGAGGCTACCTGACCATGCCTAAAGAATGTTCCTGTTGACTTACTTGGGACAATCAGGGAAGGCTGGTTTAGTAGTATGATGATTTGTAACAGAGTGAAAAATTTAATGACAAAAATGGAAGATTGTCTAAAAAGGAAATCAGAAAGCAAAGCCCTCCTACTATAATCCTTGATTTTTCCAAATACTTTAGAGATTGAGGTTTTGAAGGTGACCCTGGAGGTCTGGAGTTCACTATTGAGATGCTAGTGGCCAGCAGCTAGTGTGGACCCAGGGAACATGGCTTGACTTCAGATCATACGGCTTTCTAAGGGACTTCTCAGGTTATGATTTAGCTAAACTCCACACTCATGGAGATTTGACAAACCACTAAGGGAGTCTTGAAATAGCCCTTGTAATTAAGTATTTCATTCATGAGAAAATTATCTGAAAAATTATTTTTAAGTTTTGAGATTACCACATTTTTGATGTGATCCAAAGTTTGCAGTGACAAGAGATGTGTGAACCTAATCTACCCTACAACATACTGGACAATTTTGGGGGAAAATATTTACTGATGACCATTATAACGGCAATGGTGGTGATACTTAAGTAAATGGCATTAGATTGAACTGGTACTTTAATCTTTTTGTGGATAGAGTCATTTGATATTTATTCAATCAATTTCTCTTTTATCTTCTTCTACTACGAAAGTTGGAAATACAGATAATTTTATTCAACTTTCCAGACTCCCTTGAAGCTGGGTGTGGCTCTAAAGACTAAGATTAGATGTTCTGAACAAAAGCAGACTTCTCAAGCCATCAGGTATCTTAGAACTTTAAGACCTCTCCATTAAGCACTGATGACTTTGTTTTGATTGATGAGTAGCATTCTTAAAACCATTAGACATAGATCCATATGCTTAGAGCAATGGAGAAAAATGAACGAATCTTACATCCTAGGTGATGTCTTAGAGATGTGTCAGCCCATTCTTGTCTGCCTCCAGACATAATTTTCCATGAGAGAATCTAAACCTCTTAATGATTTAACTTACTATTCATCAAGTTTTCTAGTCTTCCCAGCCAAACACATTCCCAGCTGGATGTATAAATTAAGACTTTACATTTTATATTTCTGAAGAATAAAATTAATGTCTACAGACCTTCATAATTACCAATCTTAGATTGTAAAATTCGACTAATTC
The DNA here is from genome assembly GCA_021653895.1 of Mastomys natalensis. NCBI lineage: Eukaryota > Metazoa > Chordata > Mammalia > Rodentia > Muridae > Mastomys > Mastomys natalensis. Next base: position 3,535,749 of record JAJTUV010000014.1, on the reverse strand, counting down.
GTATAAATATTCCCATCTTGAAGATGTTTAGCTGTGAAAATGTTGGATAATTTGTAAAATCTATATTCCATTGCTTATCATATAAAGAATAACATGAAAATCAAAGGGGGTTTTGTTTTGTATCACCAAGATGAGATTTCATACTTCATTCAATGGGTAAAACTTTAAGAGGGAAACTCTATTTCTGTAAGTCACACCTCCCACTTAGCTTTAACTTTGGTAAGATGCAGATACAGCTGGAGAATACCAATGAGCCTTGAAAAAAATGTGTTCCCCATTTGGATTAAGAAAACGTATAGCAGGGTTGGTTGTCCTCTTTATCAGTTAATGTATGTTTCCTTCTGACTTTACACTTTCACACAACCAAGAAATACTGTAGCAGTAGTTGAAGTGGGTCATTAAAATTTGCAGAAGGGTGTCCATTTGTAGTAGGTGACAAAGGAAGGTCGGTTATTTTTTTCTGGAATTGATGCTACATGTAAGTATGGTATTCTAAGGAATAAGACACTGCCTGCCCATGTTATGTATAATTTATTTATGAAACACTGTCTTTTGTTGTTCAGATTTATATCTGTGGATTTTGAATTGTTTTTAATAGTATGTATGATTAATACCTAAGATACCCAAGAACAGATCCTTACCTTAAAAGAATAAAATTTGCTTAATTCAAGTGAGTTTACCTTGCTATTAGCATGTAGAGTATTGGTGAAAATATCCCAATAATTGATGGTTTATTTCCCAATTAATGTAGGCACTCTACTTGGGAGTGTTTATTCACATTAAGAAATGTAATAGAGGTTTTTGGTTAATTTTTTTCCCATTAAAATGGGGCGAGGCAACAATTCTCACCATGCTTCAGCAGGCTATTACAAGAGAAATGGATGTGAAGTGCATTTATTTGCTCTGCAGGATGTTACATAAATTCTATAAATAGCAATATACATGTGTAAACAAGATGATGGGTGATAATTTCCTAATGTGAGTTTCATAACTAGGGATTTTGGGTGAGGCCCTCAGTGTGGGGATTCCAAAGGTGAGTTATATAACAACAGCAAGGGAACCTTCATGCATTGGATTCGTGAAGGTAAAGTTCATTGTGAAAGAAACAGATGATGCTTTATTAAATGGTGCAATATAGCAATAGATTGACCCAGATGTTAGAAATAGTTTTGGTTTCTTAACTAGTAAATGAGAAAACTCTTCTCTGATATTCTCTGAATATTAATCCTAGTACCAGACATTGAACATTAAACCTAGACCAGAACTTTCAATAATTGTATCAATAGTCATAGCCCCTGCAGCCAGAGTTGCAGGCAGTTGTGAGCTCCCTGAAGTGGATGCTTGGAACTGAACTTGAGTCCTCTGCAAGACCAGTTTGTGCTGTTAACCACTGAGCCAACTCTTCAGCTAATTCCCTAGACCTCAAGATTTAAAGTACTTAGGGTACTTGACAATCAAGGTCATGGTATAAGTTGTACCTCTATTTAGGAATACTGCCTCTTCTTAAAGTCAGTTTTTAGATGATGAACATTTAGCCATAAAATTGACGTGTGAAAGTGGCCAGCAAGTTCGAATATGCACTGCTTTTCACTGTGTCTTGTTGCCCTGAGCAATTTATTGAAAATTGGGTGTGGTTTCACAAGTGGTAGATGCTAGAGACAGTAGCTAAAATGGAAGAAAGCTGGTCAGTGAGGGAAGATCATACTTTATAAGTTGAATTGCCCAGCTCATTGTGTGCCTGTGTATGCATGTATGTAAAAGTGTATGTATGCCCACACATGTATGTGGAGGTCAAAGGACAACTTCCAGGGTTGGAACTTGTCTTCTACCTTGAGATATGGTCTCTTTGCCAAGTCAGTAAGGTTTCTGCTTCACTTCCCATTTGGCCTTAGGGGCACTGGAGTTTTAGGTACGTGCTACTGTGTGAGACTTATGTGAATTCTGGGGATTCAAATCCAGGTCCTTATGCTTATGTGGCAAACACTTTGCATACAAATCATCTCCTTGGCTCTGATCTCCTTTTGTATTTCCTTTTCATCCTTGCAATGTATTGTTTAAAATCCTTGGCTGCCTTATAAAAATCAAGAGGAAAGTCAAATTCAGTGAGATGCTTTGAATGGGAAGAAATGCACCGTATAGCCTAACCAGTGCCATCCTTTGTGGTAGCAGCTATACGTAAACAAGGGAAAATTCTTACCATAAAATATGAGCAAGATAAAGGTGAGGGATGGAGAACTGGGCCTGTCAAGTTGCAACAGAAGTCCAACTGTCATTTTCTACATGACATCTTTATATCTACTACGTACCACAGAAATCTTTTCTTCTCAGTCATATAGCAATATAGACTAGTTCATAATGGGTCAGATGAGGGGCATAAAAGTCCTGGGCTGCCATTTTTGTTTCAATGAAGCCAACATGCTTTGCTTCTTGTAGTCATTCAGAGATCTGGATTAGAGTAGAGGTGCTTCTAGCTTCAGTACATGGATTCTACAGTTAGCATGCTAGACTCTAGTCATGGCAGGAGTGATGAGAGGTTGTGATAGTTTATTCCTGAGTGAGGCATGCAGCCCTACCGCTTAAACCTCATTGTTTCATTATTTAGATCTCTCAGTCTTATGATGAAACTCTGATGGAAAGAGTGGTTAGGAGCTTTTGTCTGGCTATCAGCAGAGGAGACACAAAGGGTTTAGTGGCATCAATACTTTGTCCCATGATAGCCATGGTCCAGATTTTACAACCTCTTTCTGATGTTATAGCTCCTCTCTCCTTATTTCTGTACCTTCTTCTCTCTGGGTTTAACTCCTCTATTGTTGGATAGTGCCCGATTTAAATTTGTATAAGAAAGAATGTGTTCAGGGTAGAACTTATGAAATGTTTAATATCTAAAATTGTCTTCCTTTGGTTTTATGTCTAATAAATAGCTTTTCTGGATAGAGTTTTAGAGAACCATTTACTTCTAAATTTTAAGGTGTATTTGTCTTTGTAGCCATTGATAATTTTCTACTCTTTAAAATTTTGATCCTTTAAATGTGATGTTTTAAAATTGAAAGGCTTTGTATTATCATATTACCAAAATTTTGAAATTTCAACACAGTGTGCTTTAGGATAGGTCATTTCTTGGTAGCTATGGGTGGCTCTGCTTGGAAATGGTCCCTCAGCACTGGGAATTTTTCATGCATTGACTTTTGTATCAATTCTCAAGTGAACTCTTCTGAAATTTAGCATTTCAAATCATAAAAACAGGATTCAGTGTAATTCCATTGTGTCTTCAAAAACCAAATAGTAGTCATGACTTGATTATGAAATATAGGCATCTGGTAGGGGCAAACGTACCAGCAGTAAAAAACTCTGAATGAATGAAAGGTGAACTGTTTCTTTTGTTTTCTGTTTCTAGGATTTCAGTGACTAAATCTCATTTGATATAATCTTCTTTAACTCTCAGATACACCTTTATTTAATGTATTATTAAGAGCACATTACTGATGGGTTGTAATATTTTCATGTCATTTGGGAAATTAATTTTATTTTTATTGATAGAATATTTTTAAACTTAAGGAAATATAAACTATCTTGTACATATATATGATTCCTGTGAGTATATAAAGAAAGGATGCAGCAAAGTAAATCAGAGGAGTTATTCCTCAAATGTACTCATTATTCAGAGTTTTAAAAATTCACATTCGGAATCCATCTCATCTCATTCTCAAGCCATTCATACTTGTGCTTATTTATGCAGAACCATTTTATATGCCAGCTAGAGTTCCAGTCCTGAAAAGACCCTTAACGCTTACATTGATCAAGCTTGCTTTGTGGTGTCTGCTTGGTGCATGTTGCTAGACATTCCTGCTTCTCTTGCTCCTCTTCCTTCTGCACATGGATATGACTTCTAGTTGTAAAACACATTCCATTGCTGTCTTTTACATCTTCTTCCAGCCAAACAAGTATCCATTGTGCAAGGTTTGATGGGTGTGCAATCCAGATCATTCACTATGCCTCTGCTGTCTGTCTAGTGGCAGGTTTACATGCCATTTGTAGATGTGCCCCAGCTTTGGAGCTATAATAATATCAAAATTATACATGTATTCAAAACCAAAATTATCTTTTTAAAGATTTACTTATTTCATTTATATGAATATACTGTAGCTGTCTTCAAACACATCAGAAGAGGGCATCAGACCCCATTACAGATGGTTTGTAAGCCACCACGTGGTTGCTGGGAATTGAACTCAGGACCTTTCGAAGAACAGTCAGTGCTCTTAACTGCTAAGCTATCTCTCCAGCCCCCCAAATTATCTTTTAAAAATAAAGTTTCACATTTGTAACAGCCCGTTCTGCCCCATGTTTGGGGGCCACTATGTCCCAGCCTGAGCTGCTACTCCGGTCTGCAGGTCAGGGTCTAGCAAGAGAGAGAGTGGGGATGGAAGGGCAAGAGACACGAAGAATGGAGACAAGACAGAGAGTCTGATCAAGTCCCGTCCCATTTATTAAAAGGAAATTCTAGGTATATATAGGCACAAGCAGGGGAATGCAGCTGAAGGCATTTTACCAAGTGCACCTTGCGGCTGGGGGCACTAAACAGCAAAACAAGATATGGGAGAAAAACATAATCTTTATCAGAGTGTGATCAGCTGTTGTAAGCTGTTGAAAACAAGTTTCTTGTCAGGGTATATGGCCTGAGATGGCTGCAAAGATGATAGCTGCTTTCTGCTCAGAGTGGGCTCCCAACACACATTCTTTCTTTTGTTTGTTTCACACTCTTTTACTATAAACGTTCATTCAAAGGCAAAGAAGCATTTGGATTTTCTCACAGTGAAATATAAATGGCAGGAGTCCCTGGGGTCCCTCTAAAGCCATGCCTGTATGACAGGGGATGCTAGAGCCGCGCATGTGTGACAGGAAATGTTAAAGCCATGCCTGTATGATAGGAAATGCACTCCTGCTGGGAGATGATGAAAACATGAAGAAAACATGAAAAGAAGATGAATTTTTTGACAGAGGTTTCCCTTGTCAGGAGCCTCAGAGAACTGTGTCTGGAAACAGTGGGGATATTTTTATAGCTGTCCCTCTGGATAGACTCACAGTGATATCACACACGCAACTCCAAAACTTGAATGATCACTCAAAATTGATTATAAATAAATTCTATGAAGGATCACACAATGTTTTATTTAGCTCATCCTCTGATGATAACTACTCCAACTGTTCCTATGTTTAATTTCTGCAGTTTTCTAATGCTGTAATACATATACAAACACCAATGCTTTTGATTGCAGAGTTAAGAACTACATACATCATAAAAGCTTTTTTGGTAATGAATCTCGTTCGAGAAAGATTATACTAATTTATTTTCATCAAGTATCCATCAGAATGATCATTTCCTCACTTGCTGCTAATCCTAAATTTTATGCCTTTGATCAATTTGAGGAGACACAAATAATCTCTAGGCTGTTGTTGTTGTCGTTGTTGTTGTTCTTGAGATTGGAGAGTCTGAAATTTTTCTTAATTTAATGTGTTATCTCTGGGATGAGATCCTGCCCAAGGACAAGGAGTGTGAATAGTGTGACTTGGAATGGCACTTTGGTTGGTCGCAGTGGTCAGCATCTGGGTGACAGGGGCATGAGTAGTTACAGCTTTGTGGTCCAAGGAGGGATTGGGAGCTCCTTGGCTTATACATGTTAGCCCTACAGATGTCCTAAGTGTCTGGATACCTTCCAAACACTGTACATACTGTTACTTTGACCATCGTGTCTGTACTGACATAGAACCATAGCTTTTAGAACGTATGATCCTCACCTGATTTGTAGAGTCTGTGGCCTTGGGGGCAACAGAGGCTTAACTGTTCTTTTTGTCAGGAAAGATCAGAGGAAGGACCTTCTAGGCCTGAAGGAGACTGTGCATATCTGAAGGTGCATGGTGTGGGGCATAGAGAGAAAATAGGAACTCTACCCAATTGCCCACATAGGGAAGGACCAGAAAGACACACTTGAAAAGTGGACCGCAGTCACATTGTGAACTGAGTATGCTTGGAATGTGAGCTTAGAAGGTATGTTCTTTACCATGGCAATAGTCAGGGACCTCTGAAATATTTGGGATCTTGGTTCAGTAGGACATGATAGATGTCATATTTTAGGAAAATTATCAGAAACATTTTACTACTAGTTTCTGCATGTATTTGATGGATTGATTTTACATGTGGCTGATAAAGGGGATAGAATCTTTTTAGGCTGTGGCCAATTTGAGTTTAGGAGGTTCATGGAATGAATTGAATGTTACTACTACAGGATTATCATTCGTTGGTTTACAGAAAAAGAAGACATATGTAACATTTTTTGACGGATAGCTGAGGCCTTCAGAACATGTATAGGTCATGACTGAAAGAAAAATTGTTTTCTGATTATGCCATGTGGTGTGTGGGTATGTATTTGGCATATAGAAATGCAAAATGAATTCAGAAAGTGCAAAAGACACCCTATAGGTTTGCCATAAGATCATCTACTGTGCCAAATGACACAAATATGACATGGAGAAGAGAAACACATTTATTAAGCCATTTAGAGTAACAAAGTTACCTGTGATAGACTTTATATTAACTTGAGTTGTTAGAATGCACATACATACAAAGCCTAAATCCTACATACATTTGCTGAAAAAGGATTTTAAGTACAAAACAAAGTATCTTAACATTAGTAGCTTGGGGATAGTTTCTAATTATTTTCATTGAAATTGTTAGCAGTATTTTCTGAAGCACAATTCATTATAAACTTAGGTATAATCTGTCTTGTCCAGAAAGTCATTTTCTAAATGAGTAACTTCTTTGCTATTCCTGCCTGATAAACCATCTTTTCCAGAGATGGTTATAAAATCATCAACATCATTCTTCTGGATTGAATGGTAAATACCTTCTGATAAGCCATGGCGTGTGCTCTATTCATTTGTGAATAGTTACTGCTGTGGAACATTTTGGTGTTCATAAAATGCATTTAAAATTGTAGCTCAAGAATTCAATTTTTATTCTTTGAGTAACTGCAGCCAAGGGCTGTACTCTCATTCAGTCTAGATAATCATCGTGACATTCCTGAGCCAGCAGAAGGTTGCTTGATGAAAGCTGGAAACAGGGTGGAAAGGAAGTGATGTAGATCCTATACAAATGCATTGGCAGGGCTTCACCAAGGTGTATTAATAGGCTTTGGAATATTCCAGAACTCCTAAGTCCACACTTTCTGCTCTAACAAAGGCAACCTGCAGGGCTTATTTTTAACCTTTATAAAGACTCAGCATTTTTACCACTGGATATTATGTAAATAATACTTACTGGGCACCCTCCAAGTTACTAAGTTACTAATGCTTTAGAAAGCTTTCATACAAAATTCTTATTATAACCCTGTTATGAAAACATTATTGTATTCATTTTGAAGATGCCAGTCACTGAGGTTAGTCAACTGATTTGCATGAGTTTATATTGTCTACTTTTCCATCTTTGCTTAAGACAGGAATTAATATTTTTTAAAAATGTTCAGTCTATATGTTATAGACACATAAATAGTTTTATATAATCTTTACCATAAAAGGATGAGCAGATACATTTACTTTTGCTTTAAAGTTAAGGGAACTAAGAGGTTCACAGAGTCAAAGAAATGGTTTGGCTCCACATGGAACTGCGATTACTTCGGTTCATTTCTCTTCAAAGCCTAGATTTTTTTTTTTTTTAAACTCCACTGGCTTATAAATCTTAAAACATTATATTTCAAATCATTATACTTGCAAGTGTTTTTCTACTTTACTGTTTTGTGTAGCAGCCTGTTCTGCCCCAGGTTTGGGGGCCACTATGTCCTGGCCTGAGCTGCTGCTACAGTCAGTGGGTCAGGGTCTAGCAAGAGAGAGAGTGGGGATGGAAGGGCAAGAGACATGAAGAATGGAGACAAGACAGAGAGTCTGATCAAGTCCCTCCCCCTTTATTGAAAGGAAATTCTAGGTATATATAAGCACAAGAAGGGGAATGCAGTTGAAGACACTTTACCACGTGCATCTTGCAACTGGGGGCACTAAACAGCAAAACAAGATATGGGAGAAAAACATGATGTTTATCAGAGTGTGATCAGCTGTTGTAGGCTGTTGAAAACAAGTTTCTTGTCAGGGTATATGGCCTGAGATGGCTACAAAGATTTTAGCCGCTTTCGGCTAAGAGTCGGCTCTCAACAGTTTTGAGACTTAAGTACATAGGTGGTACCACCATTCATGTATGCAATGCTTTAATATGGAGAGCCTATTAAATGCCTGTAGCACTCTGCAAAATGCTTTTCACCTCTGATACCACTGACACATTTGGAACAATTCCTGTTTGGAGAGAGAAGTAGTCCTTGAGAGTGCCAGTAGCACTTTCTCCACCTCCCTCATGTTGTGACAACAAAATGTACCTCCAGACTTTGCCAAATATGCTTTGTTGGGAAGGAAGTCACCTGCAATCATGAACTCCTGTTCTGCCTTACCCCATCTTATCCTGGAGGACTGCTATGAGCTTGTATAGTTATTGTGTTCATTTTATTTGCTGAGAATGACTTTTTGGAGGTCACATTTCGGGAGACTCTATGTAGAATTCTTTGTAGGACCCAAACTCAAAGCCATGAGTTTGTAAAACTATTGTATTCTATGGACTGTGTCTTGTCATCCAAGAGAACCTGAGAGTTCTGGAACACTGGGTATGTGTAGTCGTCTCTTTTACTTTTCCTACAAGGGTAACTAGGAACGTATGTAGGATCCAACAGTGTTTTAACAGACATTCATTAGACAAATAACATATGTTATGTATGTTTATTACTTAAGACTCTTTTATATAAAATGTAGTTCAGTATGGTTATTAAAAAGATGGGCCTTGGGATTAGACCTATGGTGCTACATCCCTCCCCTGCCATTTATTGCTTCATGTTATAGGGTCTTGAGGTCTTGGAAAAGTTTTTGATCTCATTTAGCATTGTGTTTTCAACTATTTGGGACTAATAATCCCTCTTGTGGATTTTTTTAGAAAGTCACAAGTGAATATTGATAAGTCACCCAGCCTAGTGTATGACTCAGAGCTAAAAATTTAAGATGATATAGATCCTAGAAATGCAAATTATACTTATATTAATAGTAATAAATTATATTAATGATAATATGATGGTTTAGATTTCTCCTTATGTGATTATTGCATATACTCTTATTACAGTCAATCTAGGGATTTTTTTTTTTTTTGTCTACCTGATGTAACCTAAATACTGCCATATTGGTAAGATTAAATTTCCAAACTTCATAAGATTGACCAAACACACAGGCATCAGGAAGGCATGCAGAAAACCAAAGCTAACTGGAAACCCTAACAGAGATGATGCAGGAACCACTTAAGCTAAATTAAGTCAGGAATGTTATGCTCTAAAACAATTCTTAGTGCTTTTTACAGCTCTACAGACATTGTCCTTTGGCCTCAGTGTCATGGAGTTGCCTCCTCCCTTGTCTCAGCTCTCAGCCTTCTGCTGGTTTGGCATCATCTGCTTCCTTCCGCTGGTCTGACCTTTTGCTGCGTTTCCTCTGACTCATTTTTGGGTTTTGCTCTTGGCTTTCAGATTCTGCTCTGGGAATTTCTTTTCTAGGTTCCTGGGTACCTTTCAAATTGTTATTGTCATGATTTGATTTTTTCCCCTTCCTTCAGGGATGACACCATGTTTTGTCACACCTCTATTGGATTAATTACTAAGGGGTGACATTTGTCAGCTTCTGCTGTTTCCCTGGTCTTGGGCCAAATTGAACAGATCTCTTCTGAACCTATGTGACTGTAGTCACATAGATTTTAACCATGTGTTGAGTGCCATGGTAAAATGCCAGGGTAATTTTGAGGACTTTTTTGTTTTAACTGTCTCAAAATTTTTCTGCATTTTGGAGCATTAGCGTCTTGTGAAACATTGTGTGGAGAGACATACTAGCTGGGAAGCTCTACTTTAAAGTCTCTTATGGAAATGACACAGTCAAAAATAGCATTTCCTCTCTGTCACTTCCATTTGCCTACCAGGTACTTTAAAAAGGTCCCAGACAATCTAGCTGACCCAGAAACAAGAAACTGTTTGGATAAAGATAAGGATGAGGGTGCTGACATTTCTGTGGAGACTGAACAGGCAGTACCTAAGTACAGTTAGAGAAACAACAGGACTGTGAGAGTTAAAAAGCAAATAGGAACAGGGAGAAGACTATGGAGAGAATTCAGGAGTGATATGCTGAGCGTTTGGAGTCCTGGTTACTGTGGTAGCTTCACATTGCTGTGATGAAATACCTGAGACAGTTAACTTATAAAGACAAAAGGGTTATCCAGCTCATGTCTCTGGAGGCCCAGGATTGGGTGACTTTATTGCTTTAGGTGTCTAGTGAAGGTGACTGATAACAATGGTGATTCAGCTGTACCAGAGCAAAACACTCACATCATAAGCCAGTCAGCAGAGAGAGACTTGGTCCTACAGTCCCACTTGAGGTTATGTCCTGAGTTATTGGAAGATCTCCCACTAGGCTGTACTCCACAAAGGAGATTCTTCTGCCTTCCGGTAGCACCATATGAAGACAGAGCCTTTAATGCACGGACTTCTGGGAGACTTTCATCCAAACCATAGTCAGCACCAACTGAAAGAGAAGAGAATGCTCATTTTGTATACTAAGAGGTATGTGATGGGTCAATCATTAGCTATAAATTTGAAGTTTTGTGTGACAAATAAAGTTATATTTACCTAATAGACCAATTATTGTAGATGATTGTAATTTTCACTTAGATGCAAGGTGTGTAGGAAGAAATCAATGCTTTAATTTTAGATAGGGGTTTATGTTAGTCTAGACAGAGAAATAAGGAATGGGGAAGGTATAATATTGGGTAAAACAGTGGCATTTTGTGTTTTAATATGTAAAGTTAAAGATGCTTTTGCAATAGAAAATGGCAGCTATCTGTAAAGTACTTGGGGTGTGATTTTTTTTGAAGTAGGTCTGAAAGGACCCTGTGTTTTCATTGTGTGTCTGTGGAAACTGTCAGCAATACAAAATAAAAGTAATACGTTGTGTATTGTTTCAAGAATCAAGGCATCTCCCCAAGCCATGTGAAATGTATATCCATAAAATGTGGACAGGCAATCCCCTAGAATAGCCTAAGAGACAGTCTACAGTTAGTGAATAAACAAATAGAAGTATAGCAGTACAAAGAAACTGTATCAATAAAAAAGAAAAATTAATTGATAAAATAAACTGCATAGGTAGGCATCATATAATTTGATTCATGTAAAATACTTAAAGCTACACACTGTTATGTCATACAAGAGGCTGATCAGCAGTTGCTCCGACTGGGCTGGAGAGAGAACTAGGCAGCAAGACTGCTGGAGATAAAAATGAAGGGAGATGGAAATGTCCTCCTACTGTGTTCACGACTGAAGATGTTTGTGTGCAATCCATCACTGTGAACTTTGAGTATCATTTATTGCATTTACAAAGAAGCCAATCAAGAGTTTTCAAACATTACAGAAAGTGCACAAAATAAGATTGAGCTCTAGAAATACAAATTTTATATTTTCATCAATTTCATTTTGAGAATTTGTTTTTATTTGTTCTTGACAGTAACTGTACACACATCTATGATATGATTTAAAAAAAAATAAATTCAGCTATAGGGATGAGGGACAAAAGGATTTGGAGAACTACAATCCCCAAACAAGATGGAGAGAATGCAGTCACCCATCTTCAGCAGTTCTGTCAACAAGCAGCTGCCTCAAAGTTCTGGCAAGCAATGTAGCTTGTCAATTTCTGACTGAATTTTCTGTCCAGGGCTCAGAGCATGCCCCCAGTCCTTCTGTCTATCTGGCTCTGTGCTCCAAGTAACACTCAGAGTGCAAACCTTGGCCTCCTTTAAGGTTTCCTCATTGGCTTAGTCTTCTGCTGAATGTTCCCAAACACCCAGTACTTGCTCTACCACCACACTAGTGAAGACCAGCCAAGTAGCACTGCCTAGGCAGTGTGACATTATTTTCTAAAGCTCTGTCCCAACTGAAATGTAGAACTCCTGAGCATGTATCATCCAAAACATTCTGTCCTGCTCCTGCATTATTGTCAAATATCTTTAATTTAAAAATTAGTTTTCTTAATTTTCCTCTTTTACTTAAAAAAAAAAAAAAGAAACCTACAATTCCTGAAATCATTTCCAGATTAATGGCTTGATACCAATATATACGGCAACAATTCTTTTACACTTTGGGGAATCTTCTTGAAAACAATACACTTATTGATACATTTTCTTTTGTACTGATATACTTCTATTTGTTTAGGCTATTCTAGGGGATTGCCTGTCCACATTTTATGGATATACATTTCACATGGCTTGGGGCAATGCCTTGCTACAAAATAACATGGGTTTTCTAGCTAATCAGAAAGTATATGTTCATGGCTACATGAAAGATATTGAATTTCACAGAGTAAATATAATCATTAATTCTTCAGTCAACATATACTTTCGAGGAGATGCACATGCTTTGAGAGCCAAAATTAAATATTGCATGTCTGCTTTGTGGAAATTTAATTTTTAAGAAGTATCAATTGGAAGCTGTTTATATAATTAAATCAGAATTTTGAGTCACAGGGCAAATATTATTTACTAAATATTTAGTCAATTTTGAAAAGAAATGGAATGCTGTTGGCTTTGTAAATCATAAAGAATTACAACCAAAATTAAAAGTGAAGCTGAGACTAAATGTAATACGGTAGCCTGGGATAGTGAGGATATTAGTGGAAAGATGGGTGCAATGTTTTGGGGAACCCTACGTTACCTTCTTAGATTACCTATCAATCTTAAATGACTCTAAAAGTTATTTTTTAGTTATTTATTTTATTTTTTAAAAAGTTTTGAGTCGGTTTCCCAGCAAAACTCAAAGTATCCTAGAACTCACTGGGAAGTGCTGCTGGCATCAGGCTCGCAGCAGTGTTTTGTTTTACCTCAACCTCCCAAGTGCTGGGGTTACAGTAAGAGTTGCTGCTCAGTTAAATTGATACCAAAGCTAAAAATAATCACAGAGAAATGTTTGGTGTACTTTCTTACACTTAAGAAAATGTATTTACAAGTCAATGATAAACAATGCTAATTCTTGGAAGAAACTTGGTCTAAAGTCATAAAGACAAAATAATTTTAAAACCACACATTGCTTTGTAAGAAACGATCATTCTTAGCAGCCCGATGTTTCTCCATAGGAATGGTTAGCTGCTATCTTGTTTTCTTATTCTATGCTAGGTCTGATTTTTTTTCTCTCTTCTTCTTTCTTCTTCCTCTCTCTCTCTCTCTCTTCCTCTCTCTCTCTCTCTCTCTCTCTCTCTCTCTCTCTCTCACACACACACACACACACACACACACCACCACCAAAGAAGGAAGTCTGGAGGCTAAAGGTGAAAACCACACTGCAGGGCTCTGCTCCTTCCCTGTTGTGGTTGTTCCTTTGGACAGTCTCTGCTGCTTGTTTTCTGCTTTTACAAGAGTCTTAGGAGACCCACTTGTGATCAAATTGCCAGCTTCTTTTATGATTAGCCCAAATACTCAGAAAGTATTTTTTTTAAATCAGCATGATTTTTGTTCTCTCTTTGGTGATTATTAATGCAGCATCTGTGGGGCAGTATTTGTGTGAGCCTACTTTGGGGTGGCGGGAGAGAGAGAGTGAGAGAGAGAGAGAGAGAGAGATAGACAGAGACACAGAGAGACAAAGAGAAAGAGACACAAGGAGGGGCATATTTGAGAGTAAGGTGGAACATACAATGAATTATCCCATATCTGACAGCTATTTAATAATAAACAGTGGGATATGTTAATTCAGTAGAGTGATTAGATAAGTGTAGCTTCAGCAAAGAGATACAGTTTTTCTGCTACTCAGTGCTGAATCAGTGCAGAGGAAAGAATCAGCTGAAATGAGGGATGTGTGGCAAAGGACCCTTAAGACTGCTAGTGAAGAGAGATACTGTCAATGTTCTCAAAGGCAAATTATTAATTTGTATCGTAATAATGAAATTGTGATACTCCATTTTAAATGGAGGTAGAGCCTAAGGTAGTGGCCAAAGTTGTCTCCCAGTGGCTTTTTACTAAGAACGTCAATTGCAGCACTATTTATAATGAGAAAAATGGGAAATAGTCTTATTGTCTAATGTGAGAAAATTGTGCTACCTAGGATCAAATCTATGAAAAGCATTTCTGTTGAGTATTTTTGAATTGGAAAAATGAATATGATGTTGTATAAATTAGATAAAAGCAAGGTACAATCTTGCATGTGATTTAATCCATTTCACAAGTAGCCTCTTGACAAAGTACATTTTATAAAAAGCATCTTTCTAAAATTATAATTTCAAAAATAACTTTTTATCTGAATAAGACCAAACATATTCTTAAATATACTGGCAAAACAGAGCACTGACTCAGACTCTTCACGAGCTATGGACTTACGACTGACGCCAAGGCTGAAGAGTACCCTGCGGAAATGGGTGTCTTCTGGGGAGCACCTGACCTCAGGGTTCTTATCCTGATATCTGCCACACAGAAGGCATCTAAAAGTCCTTTGTAAAGCAAAGGAAGCATAGCCAGGAAAATAAGCCAGGAAGAGGCCAAGAGTCTCTGCAGCTATCTCAGGGGACTGGTCACTCTCATCTCCTATTTCGCAGGAGTGAGTCCTTTAAGAATAAGGGGGAGGGTGTCTGTGGATGCCTCTCCAACAGCAACTGTTTTTGTTGTTTGTTTGGTTTTGTTTTGTTTTTAACTATTATCTCTTTATTTTGGTGTCTTTGGGGCAGCTTTTTATTCGATAGCACAGGTCATCTGAAGCCCACTTCTGACTTAGTATGTCTGGACTCAAAGGAATTCTTTTGTCTCTGCTTCCTGAGTGCTGGCCTTTCAGGTATGAGTCTCTGTAGCCACCTTAGTCATATCCCTCTCTGATCCCCTTCTTTCTCCTCTCTCCTTCTCTGCCTCTGTGTCTGTCTGTCTCAAAGGATATAAGAGACAGTTTATTATAGAGCTGTTTTGAGATCATGGCCCCGGGAATACAGATTTAGTTTACCTTCAATTCCATTTTTTCTGGTAGCAATAAAGGCTTTAAATTTGACTTAAGGTGAGAATGTAAGAATGACCAGGCTGAGCCATGGCTGCTTCAGAGAGGATGAGGTGAACGATAAGAGTGTGTGTCGGCATATGCCTGTGTGCTGCTTATCCACCCCAACTCACAGAACCACATTGGCTTTATATTTTTCCTCTTGTGGAAAACCCCACAGGATAGCCCCCTGGTCATGGTGACTTAACTCTATATGCACAGTTGCTTAGTATAATTTTGTTTGTGTTTTACACATTATACATGAGTGGAAAGGTGGGAAGAATGGGCAGAAAGAATATCGATCAGTGTTTTAGAGATTGGATCATTTATTGCTTAATTCACATCTGGAAAAAAAAAAAAAAACATGTCTTCTTCAACCAGTGTGTTAGACTGGAGATGTCTGACATTTACTTGAATGAAACCTTTGTATGCACTGCAGTTTAAAATCCCTACAATAAGCTACAAGCCTCATGTTATAATGCAGGTAAAAATTTGAAAGCTTAGAGTATTGATAGTTCTTACGCTATTATTTTCCTAATATCTACCTGTCCTTTCCATCGAGCTAGTCAAATAGGCTAGAGTATGCTCCATTGATAAGACATGTCAACGTTTCAGGGGTTTCTGTGGGTCAGTGCTCCATACTCAGTGCTCATTGTTAACTAGCCAATGTCCAGATACTCAGTGCTCACTGTTAACTAGCTAATGTCCAGATACTCTGGGGTCAGCGTGACAGAGAAGCCTTTATTTGGAATACTGTCACTTGCCACAGGAAAAGGCAAGAGACTTGGTATATGCAGAGAGTTTAGAATTCTCTCAGGTTTCAGGTTTCAGGTTTCACCAAAAACAAAAAAGTGCACATGGCCAGTCCTAAGCCCAGCAGGGGTGTGTGGAGATGTTATTGCTGAAGGACAAAATGACAAGAACAATTATGAGTGTATGAGAAAGGAACCCCTCACCTGGGAGTCTGGGTAAAGCTGAGAAACAAAAATGCAGCACAACATTTGCTGTGAAGGCCACTAACATAAAATTAATATCCCCCCTTTTTGTACATGATATTTTCTGTTAGAATAGCAGGAGCTAGGCTTAAGGTCTAAGTGTACTTGAACTTGTGTAGGGACTCATCGGTTTCCCAGGCCCTTTGTGGACATTCCAAGCAAGACTAATAATAGCTGTGAGACAGATGAACTTATGAAGAGGAAAGGTTTACTCTGGCTCACAGCTTCAGGTTTTACGGGGTCTATGGTGAGGTGAAGCAAAGCACCATGGTCAGGAACCAGGAGGGGAGCCAAACTTCTTATCTCCTGGCTACTGGAGATCAGAGATAAGAGAATGGGCTTTCCAATACCCCCTTCAAGTATCCTCCTCTTCCAATGACCTAACATCCATGTTTTCCCACTTTCTATAGTGTACACACTTCTAAACACACTGTCAGCACATGGGCTTAGGAGATACTCAAGCCTAGGTTATTACAGTAATGTTAGACAGCCTTAACAATGCAGCATGGGGAATCCCAGCAATGAACATTCTTTCCTTACTTTCTCAGCATAGTTAGCAACTTGAGCTCTTAATAAAGTACTTCAGGTATTCTGGCCCAAGAGTATAAACCCTTGTGTGAGTCCCTGAAGGAGCTATGGGTGCAGAGCAGGGTACAGGCAGCCTGTCTTTCATGACTCCAACATGACCATGGCCGCGCACGATGGACTACAGCTCATTCTGCCCCCAGACATCTTGAAGTGATTTGTTATTTGTAAATAACAGGGCATCTTATTCTTGCTTAAGGTCACAGGAAAGTGATTGCCATAGCAACAAGTCACCTCTTTCAACTCTCGGAGGCACAAGGCTCCTTACTTGGGGGGAAAGACAGGAAGTTTGGGAAGTTCTAATCAATTCTATTATAATTTATGCAAGAATTCAATTACAGTGTCAGTTCATACCCTGGTCACTTTTCCCTGGAAAGTAAGATTCCTCACTACAATTTCTATGGCTGGAAACTACTGCCCAAGGAAGTTTCCAATGCTCTGGTCTCAAGACAGATAATGTCTTCCATTTTATGATAAGTGAAAAATTGGCTTTTTCCAGTTACTATCTTTTAAATGTATTTTGTCTGTTCCTTTCCCAGATCTGTTCCCCTTCTAAATTCCTATTTTGGTTAATGGTACCCATTTGTCTTTTATCAGAGAAAAATTTAAAATTGACTGTCAGTTTTAACTTCTATTTAGATAACCTCAAATTGTTGATTGGGTAATTTTCCTGTCATATATGAAAACCACTCATGTAACTTTTAAAAGTACTACTCTTTTATTTTGCATTTATTTCCCCCCTCTCTCTTCTTCCCCTCCCCCATGTATGTATGTATACCATAGAACACTGTAGAAGTCAGAGAACATTGTGTGAGAACTAGTTTTCTCCTTCTACCATATGGCTTCTGGGGATCAAACTCAGGTTGGCAAGCTTGTTGGCAAGTGCCTTTACCTATTTAACTGTGGGAAAACTTTTGGTCTTGGCTGACCAAAAATGTTAGTCATGAAAGCCATCCTCACATGTATTGATGTATAAGGATCCATCATTTGTGCTGTGAAAATTTCATAGCAGTTAAAAAATAAGTACATTATAGTATCCAAGACAGATATAATGAAATGACTTTAATCTATGACCCAGCTCAAAACCCTGAATGTCAGGAATGCAGCTAATGCCTTCCTGGCCTGCTATTCCTTGTCTTCCATGTCAGTAGCCATTCTTATTTTGAATGTAGTGTTCACCCTCCCATTAGATTTCACTACATATACGTGCTTTCCTAAACAGGGTTTGGACCTTATAGAAATGCAGTTGGACTAAATAATCTACCATTGTAATGATTCTGGGATTCATTCATGCTGGTGCCTGCAGCTGTAGCTCATTTATTTATAGTCATAATGACTTCAGCACAGTTCATTCACTCTTCCATGGATGGATGGATGTTTGAATCATTTGTGGTGTGTGTGTGTGTGTGTGTGTGTGTGCGTGTGTGTGTGTGTGTACTAAGTGCACATATTAAACAGTATCTTTGCAGCTTATATCCAGGAGCAGAGAGTTGACGGAGCTGGACTGTGTCTTCACTTTACAAAATCATGCTACTTTATGTATGTTTGCAAAAGCAGTTGTAACAATTTAATCTCACATCTGTGAATGAGAATTTGAACAGTTCTGTATACCTCTTATGGCTTGCTCATATTCACTAAGGTTTGAAGGTATATATTCCTGCAAAATTCATACACTGGAATTTAAGCCCTGAGGTAACAGATTATAGTTATTAAGAGGTGGTGGTTTTTGGAGGTAATAAGATAGACTGTTTGTTCAGTAATTTTTCCCCACAACCCTCCCCAATTCTGCCTTCTTGCAGCTGTTTCCCTTCCCTGCCTAGTTAGTCTCCCAATTTACTTCCTGTTCATATGTAGTCCATGGCATGATGTATTTCCACTCCCCTCAGACCTCTTCTTTCCATCTCAGGACCCCTATTCTAGCTTAGTGATACACAAACACATAGTTATACATACTGTAAACTTATGTTTGTGTATGAGAGAAAATGTGCAATGTTTGTCTGTCTGAGGTTGAATCATTTTGTATAACAACACTTTCCAGCTGCATCCATTTTTCTGCCCAAGTCATGAGTTAATCTTTAGAGCTGCATAAAACTTTATTATATGTATGTACATATTTCTTAATCCACCTATCTGTTGATAGATATCTGGAAGTGAAGTATATCTGTGAGATGTTGAGTGCAGACAAATAAATAGGACCAGCTTTGTAAGACCAAGTACTACCATGTTTTTCAGTGATGCTTCCAATCTTCAGAATTACTAGTCTGGGTCTGACAATCCCGGCCTCTTCTAGTAGAGGCTTAAAAGACATACACTTGCACATGATCTTCTCCTAACAAGACAGACTTAAGGAAAGACAGTTGAGGGCATCTGAGAAAAACAACTTGCTTCTCAGTGATAGGGATAGACAAACAATGGAATAATGGGCACCTTGCTCTCCATCTTTCCTGGAATATTGGTGAGAAGATACTGTTTCAGGAATTGTAGTTGGCATCCTGTGACTAGCAGTACAAAAAGCTGACCCAATGAGGTGGCAGAACAGAAGAGGAAAGACTGGTTTATGCTGAACCCTGAGGACAGTACGAGGATTTCTGGGGAGGCTTCCCTCCATTCCTGTGTACAGATAAACAAGAACTGCTTTTATTTAATGCTCAGAGCGTTTTCTGCTGTTCAAATATGAATGCATCCCAATTGGTCATATGTTGAAAGAATCATCTGTTCATAATTCTCTGAATATTCTGCTTGAACATCTATCTGTCTTACATTATATTACCATCTATACAATCTATTGATCGGTCATTTCAACAAGATCTAGGTTAGTTTTTCATTTTCTTTCCTAAAATGAGCTTTATGGGTCTTCTTTACATTTTTTCTTTTTTAATTTTAAATCAGCTCATTCTTTTTTATTCAGCATTCTACAGGCACATTTTTGGCTACTTTACAGAGATGACATCATCATCTTTATGACAGTCTGAGTCATATTTAAGTTTTTCACATATGACATCTGGAATCTGACTGGCATCAGATTTTCAGTATGAATCCCCATGTTTACTGGGACATTGTTGATCCCCTTCAGGGGATTTTTACCAAACTCTTTCACCAACACAACAGCTTTCCTTTTCAATGTACACATTTGTTAGACTCCACAAGATGCTTTACTTTGAAAAAGTTGTATTATGGGAGCTGAAATAGATATATCTAAATTCTCTCAATGCTTCCTTGCAAAATGACCTTAATAGTCTAATCTGTTATTTTCTTAATCCATATCCCACAAAGGTTATTGACCAACCTTGCAATGTAACATCTAATAGTTACAGGCATTTTAATCTTGATCCTGACATAGCAGACTTTTTCTGTAAAGGGCCAGATAGTAAATAACTAAGATTTTATGAGTCGTGTGGTCACTGTGGCATATTTTATTTTTCTTTTATTTCTATAACTGATTCATTTATTCATTCTTAGACATGGGTGGCACAAAACAACATGCAGAACAGATTTTGTTCAAGGGCTACAGTTTGCCACTTTCCTCTTCCATAATGGATTATTCAAGAAGCTTGTAATACTTCAAGTATAGAGAGCAATCAGCTTAGAAAACTTGTCAAATCCGTCATGATAAAGAGCTATGAGTCCTCAAAGAGAATGCACATTCTAGCACAAGGGATAGATTTATTTACACAGTGACCTAGAAGCATGTACTACCCGAAAAAATGAAATGCCAAAAAACAATTTTGTGGAAGACAAGCTGAAAAATTACTTTCTGAATAAGAGAAGGATGGGTCAGTACTCAGTTATAGGATAAAGTACAAAAGAAATAGAGCAAAGAACATTACTGACATAAATACAAGATTAAAAAAAATAGATGGGACTAGATTAGGGGGCTGGAAAAATGGCTTAATGGTTAAATGCACTTGCTGCTCTTACAGAGGACCTGAGTTTGATTCCTAGTACCTACAATGGGTGGCTACAAACACCAGGAACTCCAGCTCCAGGGCATCCAATGTCTTCTTCTGGACTCGATGAGCACTCATGCTCATATACATATACCCACACACATACAAATGATTAATTAGCAAACAGTCTTAAATAAGAAATAGATTGAAAAAGGACAAGCCATTGTTATAGAAATACATTCTGTAACTATGATACATTTTCTCCTTTAGAAGTTCAACTTTAATTCTCTTTGCCTTGAGTGCAGACTGAATTTAATTGACAAAACAAATAAATATATATATATTTAAAGAGGCAATTAATTTGCAGTGAAGAACTATGGAGGACATTACCTTGGCTAGCTAATATTTGACACTGCCACTGATGGGCTTTATAAAGAGCAAATACCTGATGCTCTGACAAGTTAAGGTTACCTAGTTCCTCCGATCTCCCAAATCCATCTCAATAATAAGAAAAATGTCAGATATACCCAGGTCATCTGCAAAATACCTGAAAAGTACTCCTTAGATCTACATATGATCAAATTTAAGTAGAGTAAGAAGTCTTCACATACCACAGAATTCGAGCTATGGCATCTTGATAGAGTTTTCTAGGGAGGATCTTGGAATGGAAAAAAGGCATTCATGAGAAAATGATTGAAATATTGATAATGTTTCAGGCTTTGTTGTGACTAACAATGCATGAATATTCACTCCCAATTTTTGAAAATGTAAAAGATACACCAGAGCTATTTAAGATGTTCATAGTTGAGGAAACAGGATTCTAGGGGTATATGGAAATTTTCAGCTGTTTTATAAGTCTGAAATTATTCCAGAAACAAACAAATGAAAAACCCAGTTCACCGAAATATTTTTGAAATGCAGCACATTGAAATTTCAAGAAGCTTCTAAATCATTGTTGAAATATATCTTTAGTACTAAACGTCTATTAAAAAGAGTGGAAGGATGGATTGTAACTCACTGGAGGATACTCACCCCCATATTGAATTCAATTCTCAGCTCTGGTGGATAATAATAAAAAGAATGATGACTGAAAATTTCTAACTTAAGCATATACATTGAAAATTTAGATGACCTGGGCGTAATTCCCACACTTATGAGGTAGATCATATTGGAGGCCAATGTGGGCTACCTAAGGAGCTCCAGGTCAGCTTGGGGTATGTAATCACACAGCATGATCCTGTCCTAGGGAGAAAAAGACTGAAAATAAGAGCAGAGATTAAGTAATAAAACTGAGAGCAGAGAAATGACACATTGAATAAGACCATGAAACAAAGGATGATCCACATAATTGATAATTCTCCCTCCAGGCTGAGCAACAGATGTAGAGAAGACACAAAAGTCTCATGGTAGGAACAAAGTGGGATTGTGATTCCTGAGCCCACAGACTTTGATAGGGGATAGTAAAAGCAAATGCGTGCCTATATCATCAGCAACTCTGAAAAGATAATTTACTGAAAGAAGTTTAGAAAACCTGAAGAATTCAATGTCTAGTATATAACTAACTACTTAGTTTGATGTATTTAATACAAGAAATCGAGAACATATAAATCTGCAAAACATATAAAGGTAAAATAGTCCTATTTCTTAACAATGTCTTCTTTTAAAATATTTCTTAAAATTGAAGATAAAAGGACTCTCCCCAACCTACTTTATGGAGCTAAAATTGTTTTAACACCAAAAAAAAATGAGACAAAAGCTTTATAAGGACATTCTAGGAATATATTTCTCAGGAACATAAACACATGAATATTCAACAAAATATTAGAAAGTTAGCAATTCACAAGCACAAAACTCAACTCCTGGCAAAATTTAGAGCCAAATGAAAGCAAAAAAAAAATGTTTCTCCATTAACCGAGTCAGTTTTCCATCACTGGTGAATGCCTCTTGCAGAATAGAGAAATAACAACTTTAGGTGTGAAATCCTCTTAAGGTGTAAGGATACATCAGCAAGCTTGTTCTTTCAAATATTTTTTACTCTTAATAATATTACTGAGAATATAGAGATTTTCATGGAACTCTTGGGTTAGGAGGTGAGACATGCACATTGGGGAACTCATAGTTGGTATCTCTACTACAGGGTAAAACTAGAAGAGAGAGGATGACCTGGAAGACAAACAGCTGTTGTCTTGGAACCTGAATAAGAACTGAATCAAACTTTTGAGTGATGATAAAGAAAATATGACCTACAGGCGTGAAGTGTATTTAATTGGCATCTGGAGGTCTTAGTCATGAGTGCTGTAAATTGACCAAGGACACAAAAGAAAATTTGATCTAATAACCAAGTAGAAGTGTTTTTTTGTGTGTGTAAGCACACAGGAGGAAGACAAGATGAAGACTACAAGAGTCCCTGGGGTCTCATAGAAGAAAACAATTTGGGGAAAGGGTAGTGCTACTTCATATGATAATCCATTTTCAGGTTGTAGGAAATCTGTAGAGTGTATTGTGGTTTAAACTTACAGAAGATTTCATCTTGTAGACATCACTAAGATTTGGTGAGCTAAAACTAACTCTATAAGAGTGGTGGTTTGGGTGAGATGTCCCCTATAGCCTCTGGCATTGACAACCTGGTCCCTAGTTGGTGTCACTGAGGAGGTTGAGGAGAAGTGGCCTAGTTGGAGGAAGTGTGTAATTGGATATAACTTTGATTGTTTAAAGACTGTGTCATTTTGAATTCACTCTCTTGCTTCCAGCTTATTGTTCAATCTGTGAGTTCTTAGCTATTCCTGTAATTCCTGTTACTTCCCCACAATGGTAGACTTTATTCCCCTGGACACATAAGCCCAAATAATCTTTTCTTTCCATAAATTGCATTGGTCATGGTATTTATCACAACAATAGAAAAGTAAGTAATAAAATGAGAATTACAAAGGTTTTATAACTCAAATCATTCGTCTTGGGTAGAGAATAAAGAAAATGGTAGTATCACAATTTTGCCTGGAGCTTTTAAAGATATAATTGTACATATTCTCAATAAGGGAACTGGGTGAGTATGCATAGTTTGCCAGATGATTAGAAGATTGTAATGAGAATTAGTCACTATTCAGGATTTTTATGTGCCCTTAGTACAAGGAATATTTTTCATCCTTAAAGTTAATGCAATTATGTGACAATCTAAGAAAAGTAAAAATAAGTCACATGATCAATGTTATCTAAACTTGAAGCCCATTTTCGGAAATGAGAAATAGACTTTTGTCTGTTAGATAATTTAACTTTTAAGTATCTTTGTTACCAATTTATAATATAGCCTATTTTTACTTAATGATATATTTTTGCAAATTTCATAGACTGGTGGGGAGAAGCATATACTTATGGAAATAAACTAGGTCAGATTTTAACTACAAAAATGTTTTCTCAAATGAAAACTTGCAAACTATAATGAGATAGATTATGTAGCGGCTTTGCGGGAGACAGCAGTTACAATGGCCTAACAGGTTTGCGGGAGACAGCAGTTACAATGGCCTAACAGCTTCACGGCCCTCACTGGTTCTCCCTTCCCTAGAGTTATTCAGGCCTCTGTGGTTCTCAAGGCTCATTTGTGAAACTCCTAAAGCTTAATAAGGACAACAAAAAAACATATTTGTGGAAGATAGATTTGGGCTCAATCCAAGTAAATATTTTCTCAGTGTGAAAAATGTCCAAAGACTGCATGGGCTGCTACAGTACAGACTGGCCCAGTGGCTTGGATCGACTGTTCTAGTTGGGAATGACACTAGAGACTGCTTTCACTTTGGCTGATCATTTCTAGGCTCTGATCCTCTATTTTTTTTTCTTACCTAAACTCTTCTTCATTTGTAATTCATTGATTTTTTTTTTTACTTGTTTATGTTATTTAAAAACACATCCACTTGGTATTTATCTGTCTACCTGGTAGCATGCTGAACCAACTTTTAAATTTTCTGGTATTTTAAGGTTGTTTTAAAGCACAGATATCACTAAAAATTAAATTATAAAGCAATGCAAACTAAAAATTATGAATTCTATAAAAAACAGATTATACTTCTCAGAACTCCTCCTTTCCTGATTGCTTTGGTTTTAAGCATAGTTTCACCTACTGCATTTGGGTAAGGGAAACATGGTGTGATTTCTGTTGAGTGTCTCTCCCAACTTAATACTTTCAGTGTCACATTGGTAACATGACATAAGACACAATGTGTGTTCACTCCTCAGAAATTATCTAATACGACAACTCAGAGCCTCACCCTAGACATGGGCTTGATAAACATCAAAACATCAATGTGTCGATGTTTGTTTCTCTGCCTTAGAATTTAAGCTTTATAAAAATATAGGTTTTGTTATATTTTTTGTTGTCAGTGTTAAAAAAAAAATATGTACTTGTTGAATAAGGTAATGGCTAGCTCAAAACAGATCCAGCAGGAATTTTAAAAGAAAATAAGGGAAACCCAGGAGTGGGAAGTAGTGCAGTTATTTTTTTTTTTTCTTTCCAGTGGACCCACCTTGGATGCTTTATTGGTCTAATGGGTAGATGAGAAATCTGTTTAGTTTGCAGATAGAAATCACTCCTCTCAGTTGTCCAAAGACAGCTTTCCAGAGCAATTTCTGAGCTGTTTACAAGTTCTGGAAGAATTGAAACTGTCTTCCACTGGGTTCAGTGCAAGCTCGGTTGCAGCTTTTATGAACAAAGAGATATGAAATTAACTCAGAGAAATCTTAATCTTTTAAATAAGATCTCTGAAAGCAAGAAGAATAAGATGAGGGTAGGAAGTGATCAGGCATCTGTCGAGACAAGCCAGGCTGGGGATGACCTATATCAAGTCTGAGTGAGCAAGAAGAAAAGCAAAGGCCCATCCTCTCAGAGTTTCCACTGGAAAGTTCTCTGCACTTTGTATGCACTGTCTATCTTAATGAAGCAACCAGAGGAATTGCCTTTGGCCTAGTTTTGCCACAATTGAAAAATGTTTTCTGAGAACATTGTGCAACAATAGACCAGCATCTATGATCTACAGATCCATGGTCTGCCTCTGAGCCATTGATACCTTGGTGTGCATGACAGTTCAAGGAATAGAATTCGTTACCAGCAAGTACATATACTTCCACAACCTGGCTTCCCTTGGCACAGTGCATTTACTAATACCAGATTTGAGTAAATCTAACTGAGCTGTTCCCTGGCTGGATCATACACTTCCCAGCCTATGGCCGTCTCCACCATGTCTACGTATACTGTATCTGGTATCTGTATTCTGTTAGGCTATCTGACTGGCCCTTGGAGTCCTCTGATACTACTGCAGATACATTTTCTCATATAGTATTGAGATGTGCAACAATTGATGTACAACATCTAACAAAGGTTACATTCTGTTCTTTAGCAGCCAATAATAACTTCTACTAGGCAGCTAGCCTCCCTGGGTCCAATTTTCTTTAAGCATAAGTGAAATGGCTGAACGAAGTCACTGATGCCTTGGCATTCTGTGCTGACACTAACAAGCTTAACACCTGTGCTATTTTCTTTCAGATTTCTTTATCTCTATTTTGTTCCTTTCACCATCACCATCTCCATCATCTTGTAAAGATTATTTTCCTCAGAATGGGGAGAGAATAATATATGTTTACTTGATCTATATAGAAAGGAAAATTGATGTCATTCTCTCAAAATGAGATTTTGCTTTGTTTCTATGTTGTCTTCATGGAGCAAGAAGGAGAGAAACATGTTCTCCAAAAAATTTCAGAACTCAAAAGGATATTTCCTTTTATATCACCATCATCATTTTTGTGTATAGTTTGCTCATAGTATAAAGAACTCAATTGCTGGGAACATTCACTTCGAAATTTTAAATAGACCAACAGGCACCAATTATCATTAAGCTCCTGTGGTGAAGGGTAGTTTAGATACAGGTAAATGCTACCCAAGACACTCATTTATTTGAAAGACAACATGCGTATCACATCCAAATGGATAGTATCTGAGTTAGTATTTTTAAAATCTGGTTTACAAGAACACAGATGCTTTCTCAATATAGCATGTGATCCAGAAACCAGAGAACAAGACACTGGACAGCACTGAAGGGATGTAATGTTGTTTGAAACATACCTATGTAGCATGCTCTTGTAGTGTGTTTTTTACTCTATGTTTTTTGTGTGTGTGCTTTAGTTCATCAAAATTCATACTGACAAGATATTTAATTGCCTCTGGTTGTGGAGGGATCATGCAGAAATAAAATCTGCAGAGGTATATGCCTTCAAGGTAGAAATAATTTGGATTAGAACAGTTTACATTTTAGTTTCATTGATTTGTTTGTCCTTTAGACCAATTTAAATAGGTGTATTTGTATGCTTGCATGTTCATATGCATTTGTGATGTATATTTGCATGTGTGTTATATGTATGTATTTGTAATGTATATTTGTGTGTGTTGTGTATCTAACAATGTGTTTTTATGTGCATTTGTATTTGTGGTATACATATATATATTTGTGTGTACTTGAGTCCATATATATTTCTATGTATGTACATTCATGTGTACTGTAGTCTATATCTATGTGTGTCTGTGTGTATGCATGTTTTTTTGTGTGTTTTTCTTCCTTTACTATAAGAACAGATACTTCCAGTGATCTATACAGCTCTAGTAACTAGCTTTATGTCAGCTATTCACTCAATTGCATTCCTTTACTTTCTCTGTGCTTTGAAGAAATACAGCAAAAAGTTCCTAAGTCCCTCTGGAAAAGTTCCTCTGGCATGAGTTATTCTTATAGATCCATAAGATCTCAGATTGTTGTTGCTTGAAAATGAAAAAGTGCAAAAAGAAAGGGAGAGGGGCTATGGAACAGAAAGAATGGTTGGGGCGGAAGAATGCTGTGCATGATCCCATTATGTTGACTGATGAACTTAAAGGATTGCTCTGAAAAAAATAGCATTTCTGAAAATTACTCACAAGAATTAGCAATGCCGGGGCTATAATTAAGGTAGAAAACTTCATTTTGTCCTTTAAAGACTGGAAATTACAGCAGCAGCCTTAGTAAAAATCTTTATGTTTTACATCCAGCTTTTCAAGATTTTCCAAGATTTGATTTTTCTTTTTATCAGATGTTCAGGTTGCTATGATTTTAACACAGAAACAACAACAAAAAATCCACTTTAAATATTTCTTAACTACTTTAATGCTGTTATGTCTTCTTTTGAGAGCCTTTTGTTCAGATCCATAGCCCTTATCAACTTGGTAGCTTATTTTATTTATTTTTTTTAGTTTTGTTTTTTAAATCCTGGCTATTAATCCTGTCATATGTATAGTTGGCAAAGATCTATCCACTCTGTGGGCTTCTGTTGCGTCTGCCTTGACCAGCAAGTAAGACACAACACGGTCGGATCCTTCTCAGTCAGCTTTATTGCAGGAACGACTCTTGACTTATGGACAGGGACAGGACCCTAGATTGGGACCCCCAGCAGTGGAAACGAGCTGCTTATATATCTTCCCAAGGCAGGCTGGGTGACGTGTTCTCTCAGGATAGGTTAAGCTGCCAATACCTCATTAGCATAAGCCCGCTCGGGAGGGGCACGAGGCTGAGGCATGCACAAAGAACTTGTTTACCAGTTTAGCTGAGCTGGCCATGCTGGAAGCCAGCTGCTTACATTGTCAGGTGCTAGTCATACGACTTTGCAACTGTCCCAGGTGCTATCTTAAACACGGCTGCCTACAGGCTTCCTCATCATTCCATTTAGTTGTTTCCTTTGCTGTACAGCATTTTAGTTTTATGAAGTCCTATTTGTTAATTGTTGGCTTTAATTTCTGAGTGAACAGTCCATTTCATAAAGTCCTTTTCTGTTCCTATATCTTGTAGGGAATTATCTGTTTTCTTCTGGAAGTTTCAGCATCCCATTGTAAAATATATCTTAAAAATTATTTAACATGCTTAGCAATTAGGGAAGTGCAAATTAAAACTATTTTGAGGTCTCATGCTACCCTGTTCAATGTCACTAAGATCAATCAAATGTTGGTGAGGGTGCCGGGAAATGTGTGTAGCCATTCTGGAAATCAGAGTGGAGCATTCTCAAAAAGATAAAAGTAGACCTACCATGTGGTCTGACAATCCTATTCCTTGGCATATGCCCAAAGAATTCAATATCCTACCACAGAGTTATGTGCTCAGCTGCTGTGAATAGAAAACAAACTGAATGTCTGTTAACTGATGAATGGATGATCAAAGTATCATATACATTAGAACTTTCTTCAGCTACCTAGGACAATAAAATCACAAAATTTTCAGATGAATGAATGCAATTATAGGCCACCTAATGCCACCATCAGCAGGAGACAGGGTTAGCTCTCCTGTTCACATGCCCTCGGAACTGGCTCATCTGTATCACTTTCAAAGCCAGCTCCACTATGCTGCCTAGTCAAGATTGGTGGCCCACTCACTCAAATGCTATAGTCTGTGAGAGGTTGGGACAGTTCTCCACCCACAGTCCTCAGGGCTGGCTCACCTGTGCCTTGGCCATCAGATTCAGCTTCACTGTATTGTCCAGGAGAGATCCAGGGTCCCCTCTCCTGAGAGCTATAGCCAGCGAGGGAGCAGGGATAGCTTTCCCACTCATGACCTTTTTCTGGGCAGCTCTCCATGCTACTGCACGTGGTGGTGGTGGTGGTGGTGATGGGAAGTGGAGGACATCGCTGCTATACCTGTGACACCTCACATCAGACAAATGGCAAGGCCAAGTTCTCCTGTGCTCTCAGTCTCTGGGAGACTCAACTGTGCCCCTTCTACCAAGGCCAGCTCTACTATGCTGTCCAGACAGATGCAAGAAGCACACAAGGGACAAGGCCAGCTCATCGGCTCTTCTGACCTCAGGGTGTTCTCTCTTATTTATGGAGCCTACCTCTGAACCTTTAGAGTTGAATATACAACCTGAAGTACCAGCAGAAGTTGGGAAAATGGAAAGAAATGTTGGGGCAGGGGAAGGAGCTAGGGAAAGGGGATAGAACACAGGTGCTATAAAAGGGGAAAGGGAAAAATCTAACTGTAACCTTTAAGTAGAGAAGGGGAAAGAAAGGAGAGTAATAGAGAGAGAGAGACAGGAAGGAGAGACAAATTACAGTAAGGATATTTAGAAAGGTCATAGGGAAGCATGTTATTTTATAAGCTTATTTAAGGAGACATATACCTGTATTTGTACACTGGCATGCATGCATGTGCACACATACACACACACAGAGACATACACATACACAGTGTAAATGGAGTTATGCTACATCCAGTCAATGCTCCCTGGAAGAGCTACAGATTCTCTAACAAAATCCCCAGTGCCAGGCATGGTAAACTTCCATTCAAGTTGGTCAGGAGGGCCCAAGAGATTCCCCAGACAATAAAGCCATTGCCCATGGTTGCCTCACAGTTCTTGAAGGTAACAGTCTATTGCTAAAGATACTACACACTGTGGACATAGGACTTGGAGAGAGCGAGCTGAACTAACCTAGCTGCATTGACTTGGAAGCCTCTTACCAGATGACTAACTCCCCTAGCATCATAATGCACCATGAAAGATGCCAAGAAAGAAAATCAATCAATAGTCCTACCTAGCTGTAAATTCTATAAACAATAACAACAGCTAGCCCAGCAAGATATTACTAATGGTGCAATACACTTGGATCTTGGTGATAACCACCTGTTGTCTAATTGGGCTTAGTGCTTGCCCTATAGCATGAAATTCATTCCTGTTTGTTTAAACCTAGTCAACTCTCTGTGATGTAGGGGGTCATAGACCCCAGAAGAAAACCTACTACTGCTGTTTTCCTAAACCAATATAATTTCTAACCGTACTCCAAACACTTACATGTATATGCACAGATAAGTGTAGTTCTCATCCTTCAGCAAAAAGGCCTCTTTTTTTTTCAGATGAAAACTATTACAGGGATCCATAGCTGTTTAAAAAGGAGAAGATAAGTAACAACCCGTATACCCAAGGCTCAGGAAACAGTACAGAAGACAGAGTAGGGAGATTGTGCGAGCCAAAGGATGAGATTGCCTGTTGTGAGACAGAGTCTTCTGGACATGACAGGGATGCTTCACCCATGAAATAACAATAGTATAATTCAACCAAAACCTGCACAATGACACCACCAGTTGACATGATATACCAATAGGAGTAGAAGAAATTTCACAAGGTCTCACCCTTACATGAAGATGATTAATGGCTACTAAGAAGAGAGTCATGTGTCCATGGATGAGTCCTCTGATGGATTTTAGAAATCTCAAGTAGTCCACTCTAGACACATATACATACAAAAAAAAAAAAAAAACACTAAATGAACTCAGTAGTGTGTGTGTGTGTGTGTGTGTGTGTGTGTGTGTGTGTATGTAATAATTATGGAGGAAAAGATTATGGATTTAAGAGGGGTGGTGGCCTGGGAAGAATTAGAAGGGGGAGAAAGAATGGAAATGATGCAAAACAATACTTATATTTGAAAATTTCAAAAATTAAAGAAAAGAGCACAGGAAAAAAGAAATACGTCGTGTGGAAGTAGAGTATAAATTACACTCGATAAAAAGATGATTAATGTATTGATAGGTACACTGAGAGATCCAACTCTGTCCTCAAAACTCAGTCAATGAATAGTTCTATAGGCTGTATTATTTCTTAATAAATATGGTAAGCATTTTAATTTAATATAAAAACATACTATCTATCAATCATTTAACTACTATATATATGAAGTATGAAAAAGTTGTAATTAAAGGAAGATAAATTCCTTTATATTAAATCATGTCTAGTATAACACACTTTGAAATAAATGGTTAACATAAATAAAAGACTAAGACAAAAAATATCATTGTGCTGTTTACATATAAAATTATATCAATTTGGATTTCAAGATGATCATTTTCTTAAGGCATTAAAAATTACCCATCATTTCAGTGAATGTCACCTTTATAAGATTCCCATGAAAGTTGTGATCTATCTAAAGCATTTTCAACACTGTGCTAAATATTAACAATGCTAAAGAAAACTAAGGATGGAAGAGTAATGATTCAGTCTTAGGAACAGAAATGACAGTGAAGAAATGCTGACAAGAGATATGATCTATTTAAAGACAGCACCTCTTCAGTTGTGTTGATGCAACAATACCTGATGAGGGCTCATATGCTAGCAGGCCCAGTGCTGGACACTGGGAGAATTAAAGATATTCTCTGTCTCCATGAACATCTAAAGTAGCTCACTCTGTATCTGTTGTGTGCACTTTCCATTTCTAAACTTTCAGTATCTAGCAAAGAGCTTACCACATGAAAGTCAATCAATATCTACTTGAACCAAATATCTGCTGTCAAAAAGAACAGATGAGATTTCACTATGTTGAATCATACTTGGGCTTCTTGGAAGCATGAAATGAAAGGTAACACCAATTTAGGACTTCTTGAAGTTGCTAAGATACTGGTAGGAGACAGAATTATATAATAATACTGATTATATCATCATATAAAGGATACAGAGCTTAATGTTTCAGTCTATGTATACATTTAATATGATGGCAAGAGCAGGATTCAGGATAAAATATTTGTCATCTTGAGCAAGCAATTTATTACCTTTGAGGCAAGATTTCTCCATCTTTGAAATGAAGGCTTACAGAGTTCTTCTCCTGAAGTCATGGGTGATGCTAAGGGAGGCCTTGAGTGATTGAGCATAATCTATAAAATGTTATGAGAATTAGAATATAATTTTACTTAGAGATGGTATAGACTTTAATAGATTTTATAGAAGTCTATGCCATCACCAAATAAGTTTAATTTCTTGTTTAAGTTATCTCTAGAGTTTATTTTTCTTTGAAAAATCTTCTTCAGATTAACTGGCAATAGTATTCAATATACTGAAATTAGAAAACAAACCATTAAACTTATATGGGTGCGTTCCTGTTTTCTTCCCCAGTAAATAATTAACCAATTAAGGAGCTAATGAATATTTATTGATAATCATTATGTACTCTGAACTGATAAAAACAAAGGAACATAGTAAAAGACATCAATATCTAGTCTTCCCTTTCTTAAAAAGATATTTATGTGTATGCATGTTCTCTGTGTATAAACACACACACACACACACACACACACACACATACACACACATACACACACCATGTGGTGGCCACAGAGGCCAAAAGAGGGTATTGAATCTCCTGGAACTGGGTAGTTGTGAGCCACCATGTGGGTTCTAGGAATCTGTGTCTCCAAGAAAACAGGCAATGCTAAGCTCTGACCCACCAATTCCCCAGCCCCTATTCTTCCTCTCAGTATAGAAGTAGAAGGGAATCTTGCGCCACAGAATAATTACAGGGAGATTTTATTTAGAACACTCAATATAAAAGTTACTTTAATATAGCAAATAAACATAGAAATAGTTACAGAGCTGTGATGTAGTACTTTGGTTCAGGTATGGAAAGAGTGCATGAGAAGAAAAAGGGGCCATTCCAAGATTACTTATTTTGTTCTGTCTTTCAGCAATCTCAAGTCTAAAAATTGGTACCCCCAAAGTGAACAAGTTACTGAAACATGCGCAAACTAGGTTACATCATAGTAATTAATTACCTCATTCTCTGCTGCTTTTGTAACAAGAGTTTCCATGTAGGTAGGAAAATGTGGAGAACAAGGCCGCAGGTTGGAAACAAAGCAAAGAAGAACCAAATTCTGGGAGAAAAGCTTGGCTGAGAAGATGGTATAGAATATCTTCTGATTTGTCTGAACCATAAGGTACAGACCAAAGGGTGGTGGATCAGTTAGAAATTAGACCAGTGTCAATGAAGGGCCTGAATATTATCCTTTAGATACAAGGAGACATTATGGATTTATGCAGAAAGGGAAAATGGACAGGACTGTGCACTCTGGAGCTTTCCCCAGAATAAACTGAACTGGGAAAGACAGAGAAAGATCTTGTGTAATGACAGACTTGTGAGGATAAAGGAGACAGGGAAGAGGGAGCAGGTCTGTGTGCAGGGCAGACACACTGTGGCAGGATCTGAGTGGATACAGCCTGGGAATGAACAAGGCAACAGCAAAAAGAGTCAGGGTTATGGGTGGGTGCTGTTGCTAGTAACAGAAATGAGAAAGCCAGAAGGTCAAGTATACATAGCAAAAGCCATGGTACTCAGTTTAGTTATCAGTGATGTCAGTGTGGATGGGAACAGTTCAGCCTTGAGTGCATGGACTACAGGCTTTAAAGGGCAAACAATCCGGGTGAATCTAGGCTCAAGGACCAACATATGCTTGTGATTGAGACTATTTAAACAAATCTCATAGTGGCTATTTTAAAATTTAGCATGTATGAGTTCAGTGATACCAGATGCTATGTTCTCTAAAGTCCTATGAACTTCATCTGACTCATTATCCTAAACTTGAGATGGTGCCCAGTGCATGGTATGTGTTCAGCATGTGTTTGCTGGACAGAAAAACATAAAAGTCTATGCCAAGAACTGCACAGATAAGAATAAATTCATGACTGTAGAGGGCTAACACACAAAAGGCTATGTTGTGCTATGAGAGAGCAGTGTGCAAGTCCAGGAAGTATATCCAAATATGTTTCTCAGAAATGCCATTGACATTCTCAGAATGTGAGTGGCATTTGTGTAGCCATGGATGTCTGAAAGGGGACGAATAAAGGATGATCAGATATGTCAGGTGTATGTTTAGGACAAAAGGAAGAGATGAGAATGGAGATACACAGAGACAGAATTATAGAATATATCCACTGAATGAAGGAACTGGGAATGACTGAGGGGCATGAAGACGTGAGGCAGTGATTATACTCTGAGTCATAATGGCCTGCAGGAGTCAGGTTGAGAAAGCCCAGGTTCCAACAGGCAAGAACCATTATTGTATCCCTTAGGAAGGTTACAGAAAATATTTCAAAAGATGTGTTCTGGTGTTTCTTTGATCTTTACCTGTCCCCTATCTGTTGTTGAGGACTCTTATTTTTTGTATGGGAAATTGCTCTTTGTTTTCCTTTGAGGAAACACATATGTGCACATTCTTTGAGTCTCTGTGTTTCTCTCTGTCTCTGTCTCTCAATCTCTCTGTCTCTCTGTCTCTCTCTCTCTCTCTCTCTCTCTCTCTCTCTCTCTCTCTCTCTCTCTGCTCTTTTCTTACATTTGCAAATAAGGAGTGATGTACCCAAACACATCATTCTTCCAACTTATAAAAATAAAGCTGTAATTTGAAATTTTCTTTTGGTTAAATTTAATTATTCTAAAACAGGCATATCTGTACATATGCTTGCTTGTTGAGATTAAATATTACTTGCATCTTTTGATGATATGACATAAGTGGGACTAAGACAGTTATAGACAATCTTGGCAACAAAGTTACCAAATAAGAGTGTATATGAGTGGTGCCTTATATTTTTATTTTTAAAGTTCAATGACTTTGAGTTTCTTTCTTTACCTACAGTTTCACTTTGTATTTGGCCTTAAGGGAAACTGAATTTATTTATCTCTAACATTTCTTATCCACATGTCTTCAATATATAATCATAATACTTGATTCACCTGAAGTGTCTTGATGTCTGGTAGTCATAATTATTTTTTTAAAACACAGACTGAGTCCTTGTGGGCAAGACAACAAAACAAGTCTACAGAATAAGAGCATTTATTGGCCATTAATGATGTTCTGAGTGCTGTAGGGGATAACAAAATTGAGGAAAAAATGTTTTCCTTCGCTTTGGCTAGAATGTAATTTAGCCAGACCATCCAAGAACAAATCCTTCTTTGAAGGGGAATAAAAGTAGCACACATGTGAGTGCTTTGATAACATTAACCAGAAATGAGTTCTCAGAGCTGAACTCCTAGAGACAATTGTGTTTCCATAAACAAACGGAGGCTTTCTAGGAAGGCTGCTGTATGCATTACTACTAAGTTAGCTGACCCCTCATTGGGTGTTGGCTTTGAAATTCAAAATAATTGAAACAAAACAAAAATGAATTTAAAACTCTTTACATTTTCTCTTATGACTGGTAATTTTGTCAGCTCTTTTTAATATTTTTATTATTGTTCCAGAATTATGGAGGAATTCTGATGTGTAGATGATTTCTAGAGCAGCCACACTGAGAAAGAGTTCTTAGAGGTGTGATCATGCAGATTGGTAACTATAGGCACAAAAGACGCCAGTGCTGAATGTTGCAATGATAGTGAAGGGGTTTGCTGCACTAGGTAGGCACACCTTCACTGCCACTTCTGTTTTGGGCTTTCTATGATACCATCACATATTCTTAGTCAGCAGTGCAAAAGCTGTTCTGTCTCTGTGTGTAAGGTACTTCAACATCTAACCTAGCAACTTTGGCGGCTTGGAAGCAAGCTGTAACAGTATGGTTACTGATACTGGCTAGATTTGTTGAGGAATATACATTTATTAAATAAATATACTTGTATTTTTCCAATTTAAGTTTTCAACCCTGTTCCTAAATTCCTTTTTAGTACCCTTTAACAATACTTGGTGTACATTCTGTAGCTTCCCAGTCATGTTTTTGTTGTTAAAATGTACTTTAACCCAGTTTGGAAATCGAGTTTCCCATGTACTTCAAACTCCCCTCTGCCATATAGTTCGAGGAACATCTGTAGCCCTGACGTTAATGTAGGCAGACTTGTACAGTCTGACTCTAAGATACTGACTAAGGTCCTTTAATTTGGGGAACAGTGGACTGCAGTAGGGAAAGAAAGCAGAAATATTTAGTGTAATTGGTCTCAGGTGGTGGACAGTCTCTTTTTTGTCATAACAGGGTAGGCTAGTACTGAACAATCCTGGTGTCCTTCGTCAATACAGGTTGGTGTCCACATAAATGCTTAGATGCTCTTCTTTGATAAGTAATGATTGATATTACCTTTGAATGCTCTAGGCTTAAAAACTCCTTCAGCCATATTTTTCTTGAGTACTACATCTTATTACAAGAACCCACAAGATCCCTCCAGGTTATCTCCAGGGCCTTCTCATGAGGATGGGGAAATGGGTCCCATTTTGTTCTTCAAAGCACTCTGCAGCCACTTTCTCTAAGCCTTGTTGGCTTAGGTGTCTCAAATGGGCTTTCATCTTTTGAAATATTTCTTTTCCAGATAAGGCCTTAGTCTCTATATTTTCATGTCCTTCAAAATTGAGGTCATCTCCCATCTTGCTCAGTTCAATGATAGGTTAAGTCTCCCCATTCATCTTATCTGGAAAGCATCCTACGTGGGTGGATCTTTAGCACTTTTAAGTCTCTGTAAATGAATCTTCTCATTTAGTTCAGGCAATGAGAAAACACAGAGAGAGCAGAGAATGGCTTCACTCCATGAACCCTTGGAGATCTACAAGCTTCAGTAGACTAGATTAAATATTGGATAAGTTACGTACCAGTAGGGAAACATGGGTTAAAAGTATGAAATTTCAGATAGAAACAAAAATTAAAATAGATTTAAAAAAATTAAAATATGTCTAAAGGCAGAGAAACAGTCTAATTTGGTTGTGGTATGGAGAAGTTATAAAAAGCCATGCTGTAGACAGAGGTAATTTCGAATATATTATGGAGGAAACTGAACTCCATGATGGCAATCTTTGAACTTAATTAATTTTGGAAAGGTTGTGAATCTAAGATACTAAGGATATCATTGTGAACAAACCAAGAAAGAAAACACTTTCTAGTTGGAGTCTCATCTATGTTGCAGACTGTGGCTTTAGAGGTAAAAGAGCGTGTCTCTGGAAGTTCTAGAATTCTAGCCATTGTTATCTGGCACTTGTATTAACAAGTGTTTCACTGACAGTTATAAAGTTCTGGGGGTTACTGTTTCAGTTACCAGACACACATGATCTTTTTAAGTTAGAAATTTGTGTTATTAAGATGTTCTTAGCTTTTATTAGCTAATCCTATAAAAACAAGTCAATCCATAATGATTTTTACTTGGAGCTACGTGGATTGAAATGCAGCCCTTTTGTACAGTAACTAACTCTGTCCTGGAATCCATTCAATGGAGAAAATTACATCAGTATAATGATAGTATGACAGTGTGCCATTGAGAACATTTCTATTGTAGACTTTATCATTTGGTGATAACTGTCACAACCCTTCTCATATTGAGGCTCTTCTTGTGACCACATTTCTAAACCTTGGTAGCATTTGCCACTAGGTATGGAAGACAATAATAGCAATGAGATGTAACATACTGAGATCTTGCTATATATCCTCTGTTTTATGAGTCCCTTTTAACAGGCTTATTTCTGAATCCCACAGTCACACCATGAAGAAAGTAATGTTGCTGTCTCTAGGGTATGTCTGTGGTCACAGAGACAGAGGTTAATTTACTTAACCATGGGCATTGTACGTGTGAAAGTAGATCTAGGATCCATTCTAGATGGTATAAATTCAATTGCTGAGCTTCTTAGTGTTACATCCTTGCCTAGGGGAAAATGAGACTCAGAATGGGTCACCTGCTATACACGTTGGTTGTCTTATTATAGGCAGATTACAGATCTCTGGTCTTCAGATCTCTAGTGGGAGCTGGCATGACTGTCCACACTTCTCAATAGTCTACCACTGAGTGACAACTATACTACTTACTGTCTCTATTGTCATCATTACCTGTGTTTTAGGACATAGACAACTTGGAAGCAGACAGTGTCACAGCAAACTGTAGCAGGTGGCAGCTCTTTAGTACATCTTTTAGCATCAAACCTTTGTCTTACAATGTCTGGAGACCCAGGAAATTCCAAATTCCTCAGGACAAGGTCATCAAACAGCACTGGTGTCTGGGATGTATAATTCTTGAGTGATAAAATTGAGTCGTTTTTAAATGCATAGCTTGTTAAATCTTAACAAATGTATGAAACAGGGAAATATCAGTCACAACACTCAGAACTTTATTATCCACCATGATTCTTGTGCCAATACCTGTTCACTGTTATGACACTATCT
The DNA here is from genome assembly GCA_021653895.1 of Mastomys natalensis. Taxonomy (NCBI): domain Eukaryota; kingdom Metazoa; phylum Chordata; class Mammalia; order Rodentia; family Muridae; genus Mastomys; species Mastomys natalensis. The sequence goes on along the minus strand of JAJTUV010000014.1, from coordinate 3,497,250 downwards.
GCAGCTCCAGGCAAGCACTATGTGTGTTTCATATAAATGGGATCATATACTCCCAAATAACTGTTTTTTTCTTGTTCAAAATGTGAGACTTAATCTGTGTTGTATCATGAATAGCCCATTCACTGTATTGCTTATAATGTTTTATTATACTAATATGCTACAAAATATTTATTTACTTGTTCCTTTTGAAAGATGAATTTTTTATAATTATGTATTGTGTGATTTTGTTTTTAATTCTGGAACTATGGAGGAATTATGGTGTATAGATGATTTCTAAAGCAGCCCCTCTGAGAAAGAGTTCTGTAGATGTATGGTCATACAGATTGGTAACTATACACACAAAGGGTCCCACTGCTGAACATTACAATGATAGTGGTGGTGGGGGTTATGTGTTCATGTCCTAGGCAGAGGAGAGGCTTCATATACCCTGAAGCTGGAGTTATAACTGAAATGACTATTAAGAGGTGAAATTCTAAGGAATAAAGGGCTAGTAGACTTTCAAAACCCCAATGATGAGTTTATGTCTCTCTCTGGGATAAAATTTCAGGCTCATATGAGATGGCTTGGAGGGACTCACTGCATGGTAGAGAATTGCCTTGAAGACTCTCACCCACAGGTCTCTACTAGCAATCTACCTTCAGAAGTGCTAGAGGAAAGTGGGGGCAGAGACTAAAGATTCCCTAAGGATGGCCAGGAGCTAGCTCAGAGGAGATACTTTGTTGGGCACTCAATTGGGGAATTACTGTCTAGCTTGCTAAGGGAAACTGATTAACTAGTTTAAGCATAAGGAGGCATCTTCAAGGGGTCTCATACAAGCCGAGAGTAAAGGGCACTCCACTGACTTTGAAGCATCCTGAAGAGGTGCTGACGGAAGCTGGTTAAGTGGAAGTCCTTTGAGTGACACTTGTCTTGGCCAGAAAATGCATAGCAAAATGTGCTTAGCAGGTGGCACTTGTGGGGAGGCCAATCTGTGGTCCCTGGAGCAAGCTGTTCATGTAGAGGCTCCTTGACAGTGTGACTGTACCACAAAGCTGTCCTAGGAAAAGCTCCAGAGAAAGGTGTTCTACACTTTTGACTACTGTGTGACACAAAAGCAATCTAGAAAAAGGCTACACAACCCTGCGTGCTTTGTAAGAGTCTTATGTGAGGGAAATGCCAGACCAGAGAGGGAAACCTCTTTTATTAGATTATCTCTCCAGAACCCTCCCTTACAAAGCCTTACCTCATAGCATCTGGTGAACCCAGGACAACTGCGCCACCCCTTCAGTGGTCTCTGAAGTGAGTGGGTTTGAACTGGTAGCAGACATACTTGATAGATACACGGGAGTGGAATTTCCTGAAATTGCCTACCTGTTTTCCAAACCATTTGGTTGCTCGACGGCAGGGTCTGAGTTTCAACTGCTCCAAATGGCCACAGACATTTGGAGGATGTCACTCAATTTTATTCAGTCAAGTTTAGTAAAGGTTTATCAATTTTATTAGTATTTATGAAACTGTAATTATTTCAACTGTCTGCTCCTTATTGTTTTCTATTTCATTAATTTTCATCTTTAATCTGTAGATGTTTAAACCTACTTTGGGTTTAATTTAATTTTCTAAAAGCCTCAAGTGAACTCTTAGCATATTAGCTCCTGGGTCATTTCTCTAGGTAAGCTTTCATTGTATCATTTAACTCTAGTGTTTCCTACTGTAACGGTGTTTGACTACTCCCTGTACTGTCTATTTTTATTATGTCTGTCTTATTCCATTACCATGCAATGAAAATAATTTTTGTATTCTATATTTACTTGAGGATTTCCATACAATTTTCTTTTCTAATGATTTCTTTCTCATTGTAGTCATTCAGCATCTTCTGAACCACTATAATCCTCAAAGAATTACTTGTTCTTTGGCCTGTGATATATATCTGCCTCATTATCTTTCAGGTATACCCAGAGAATAATCTGCATGTTGTTGTTATAGGGTTTATATTTCACAAATGCCAGTTCTGCATATTTGCTGATAATGTTCAAGAATTATTTATTTTGCAGCTAGTCTTTCTGGTTATTTTTTCAATACTTGAGAATATTGAATATTCTAATTAAAAATTTTGGAATTATTTCTCCTTTAGTTCTGCTAGGCTTTTCCTAGTGTAGTTTGGAGCCTATTATTAGATGCATTCACGTTGACAATTGCTAAGACCCCCTTGATCAGCTGACTCCTTCTTCTTGTTTTGTTTGGAGTCCTGGTATGACAATGTTGTATCAGAAGTATCATCTGATTACAGATTTTATGGTTCATGTTTCCCAACCATTTTCCCCCAAATTCATCTGGGTCTTTATATTTTAAATTGGCGGTGGGGTGGATAAGACTCATGTAGTTGAGTCTTGCCCTCTGGTCAAATTTAATAATCTCTGTTCTAGTCAGCAAGTTAAAATTCTATTTAAAGTGATTACTGTAATATTTGAGTCTAAATCACCATCTTTCTGTTTTTATATTTCCTCCATCTGTTCTTAGTGTCTGTGCCTTCTTTTTGTGCATGTTTTGTTTTGAGTATTTACGAATATTTAATTTTTCTCATCATTAGCTCTTTAGCTGTAACCTTTATTTTTTGAGAGCCTGTTCTAGGGCAGACATAGAATTAAAGGGTAGAGAGTTAGTCAGTAACACCCCATGGCATCTGCTGTGTCTAATGAACCAACTTCTTATTTGTTTGACATGAAGCTGGTCATTTGTCACCCTTGGGAGATGAGTAGCATAGTCATTCAAATTGTTTGCTGAGCTTTCTGGTTCAAATGAGAACCCTGGGCTGATTACAGATGCTCTTGAGGTCTTAGGTGTTGCTATATCTGCTTTCGTGGCATGGCCTGCTTATTTCAGCCCATCTGTTGGGTCAGAGGTTGCTTTATTCATTGGCTCATGTTGCTGGTGGGTAAGACTCAGTTTTCAGTTCCTCGTTCTTATAATTTTCTTTTTCAAAATCAGATACAGACGCCGTGAGTCTCATTGTGCACTGGCTTTGTTTCTCTTCTCTTCCTTTATCTTTCTTCCAGTTGTTACCTATGATACGTTATTCACAGATCATCCCAATGTCTCCAAGGTTTTTCACCAACATTTGAATGTGCAGGCCTGCAGGGGCCTTTGTTCTGGAGGCCTATTAGGCAAAGAGAACTAGTCTTGTCCTGACTGCTCTGAGAGGCCAATAAAGGCTCTGCATCTTTATGTTAGAACCCACACACTTCCCAGCTATGGAGTCTCTAAGAGCTGTTAACTTTTATACTCTTGGTTATTCTGGTATTAGGTTATGAAGTTCCACCACACATATGGAAATCTCTGAATTCAGAGGAGTCAATGGATCTGCTGTGTGCTTTTCCGGAGTTCGTCTACATTGTTTCCTGTCTCTGTGTCCCTGTTTCTCAGCATCTTCCATCTGCAGCCTGCGTGAAGCCGGACCTCAGAGTGTAGCCGTGTTCAACTCAGGCTTCCTTAGCCACCAAGCACATTGTGGCTCCAAATTGAAGGTGTTCTGTTTTCCTTTTTGTGTTCACAGTTAGATACCCCTTTCTGTGTCTGGAGGCAGCTTTTCATCCAGTTCTCCAATTTTTCCCCTTGTGTACAGTGAAAGAGTATGTTTGGACTTATTTTTATGACTAAATGAGAATTTTTCCAATTCATTGAATATTGACAGAAAGAGAAATCTGTAGTGATTAAAACACATTCATTTATTATGCTGGGCGTAAAAAATGTAATCTCTGTAATGGCACCACGTAGATATCATCAACAATTCAAAGCATTCCTGGTGCACAGAATCAATACACGTGGAAATAAACATTTCTAAAGGTTTGTTTGCCTCAACCACATAAAAATCTATGAATGCTGTCAGTCACACACATACATTGTCCCAACATGCAGCACTCCAGTTTATGTGTATTTCTGCTGCAGTTTCCTAACTCCCTTGTAATCTGCATAGTCTCCTGCCCACTTTAGTGTTGATGGAGCAGTTAAACAAAATTTCTAGAATATGAATCAGATAATATCAATGCCATGCTCTCACCTAATGACTGTCCATCTCTTCTGGACTAAAAGCTACATTCTATAAGACAGCCCACACATCATATTCAGGCTAGCCTCAGCTCTTCCTATTTTTATCACAGTCTGGATCCCTCCATGCAGGCTAGCCTCAGCTTTCCTAGTCCTATCACATCCTGGATCCTGGAAGTGATGTACTTTCTGTTGCGTACTGGTTTGTTGTTATGTTCTGTAACGCTAAATTCTGTACCCTGAGGGCCTAGGCCTATGAGTGACTTAGCATGTTTATAAGCTTTCATTGTGTAAACCTTGTTCCTTGATTTAAAACTATGGGTTAAATAAAATTGACAACAGCTAATTACTGGAGGGATTAGAGGTAGGTGGGTTTGGAGTGACCTGGTTGGGGGAGAGACAAATGAGAGGAGCAGGAGAAAGAGGAGGAAGAGGAAGAAGAGGGGAGGGAGGAAGCCATCATAAAAGGAAATGGACCATGAGCACATGGCCAGGAGAAACAGCAAGTATGTGGGTTACACTGCTAGGGGAGTAGCCAGGTCTGGAGTTAGAAGAGTAGATTAGGGGTTACCCCCTCCCAGTAATTGTCAAAGCCAAATAAAATAACCACAGTCTCAGTCTCATTTATTTGTGAAGTAGTTGGGGATACACTTAAATTGGTTGTACTACAACAGGCCATGGCATCTCCACTCTCTTCATTTCTACTCTCCTCTTCCATCCTTTCCCTTCCCTTCCCTCTCCTCCCTCTGCTCTTCCATTCCCTCTTCTTCCCTTCCCTGTTCTATTCTCTGCCCTTCCCTCTCCTCCTCTCTCCTGCCTTTCTCTCTCCTCTTCTGTTCTCCCAGTGGGAGCTGCATCACCTATCTCCTCATCAGCAAATTTGCATCCAGTCTTCTTTGTCGTATCTTTTCCAAACAGTCTGCTTAACGTACCTTTCTTTTCCTGGCTGATTATCTTTTCTCAATTTTATTCAATAGTGTTTAACCATCATTTGATACCACTATTATTCTGTTATTTTACCTTTATCTTACCTTACCTTAACAGACCCACAGTCTAGCTAATCATAAGCATATATAGTAAGCATTCTGAAGAGAATATCTGGAGTCAATTATCTTAGTGGCCAGACAGATCTGCCATCTAGACCCAGTACTTCTTTTCCCTGATAATGATGTGTAAAAACCACCAGATTCTTGATTTATAGTGCCCCTTTCTCTAGACTTCTTCCATGCTTCTATGTTAGTTACTACCTCCATCTTGCAGGCAGGTTACATAATACACATAGCTTACCTAGAGCTTTCTTTTGTGTTCTGACATATTTCCCTGGCCTTGAAAACTGATTATCTGGCTTGGAGTTGGGCATCTCCAAACAGATACAGGCTGCTACTTTTTGTGGTAGGTTACTTGTATTGAGGACTAATTTTGTCATCTGTGGTTGCTTTCAAAAGGTTTCATTCTTAGATGTTAACATTAATTTAAGCTCCAAGGTAACTCATTGTGTTCGACAGGGAGCACTCTGAAAGTGTTAAAAATGAGTTCACTCCAGCTGCAAACATTTGAGTTCGGATAATCAATGTCCGTTCCTTGGCACTTCTTTATAGATGCTGGTTATGTGCACAGGCCAACCCACAGAAGCTCATTTTATCCACACAAGGCTGTACTGCAGCTCTAATAACACTGCATTATGTCACTTATGAGAACCCACAGTGAAGGCTATTCAGCTGCAAGTTTCAATTAACTGAATATATATTTGCAAGAGTCAAATCTGTACTTCCACCACATGGCTTCTGAAGATTAAACTCAGGCCATTGGTCTTGGCACTTAGTGCCTTTCCCCACTGAGCCATCTCAGCAGCACCTACAGACAGTTTTGAAATATAGCATGTGGCAAGTTAAGCTCACGTTTAGTTGGAAACAATTCATTATCTTAGATAATATGTGATAAGCAACATTAAGGAATGTTGTGTCCAGGAATTAGAACTTTAAAAAAATAGTATACGGATTTAATTTTATACTTTTATGTTTTTTTCTTTCTTTTTATCACACGTTCTGCCCTGTATTATTAACTCATATACAAGACCACATAGGATTGGTTCCTGGCCATACTGTGGCAAACTGAATGTCTTTCTGTTAACAAGGTCACTATGTTTTTGAGTGCTAAGCCAGCTGAGATAGCAGTGTAAAAGAGAATTTACCACAGTATGGCCAGGAGCCAATCCTGTGTGGTCCTTGTTCTGTTTGCCTGGGGACCTTAAGAGAGTAGATGGGAATTGGTCATACAGCTCAACTTTGAGTGTCCTGGTCTGTGTGGAACAGTAGTGTAGATAACCTGTGTTGCTGCCATCATAGGGTTGGTTGTAACTGTGATCTCTCAGAAATGCAGTTACCTGTTCAGTAAGAGCAGCATCCTCCAGGACTGACTTTACACTCTATGATGCTGTTAGCCTTACTCAGTAATCCACGAAGGATTTTGTGCATGTCTTTAACTTTGTATAATATGGCTTCTCTTCTGTTATTCAATACTCCTTCTTCTGTAACAACATCCACTTCTCCATGAATTTTGGGGAGAAGATGCCTTTTCTTTCATATAAGGATGCTTACCTTTGGCAAATGTTATCTCTTAATTTTACATGGAGCTGTGGAGAGTTTTAGAGAGCATATTTAATTTTATTCTCTCTCTCTTCTCTTCTCTCTTTCTCTCTCTCTCTTGTGTGTGTGTGTGTGTGTGTGTGTTGTGCATGCATGTATGTATTCATGTTTGTATATTTTAGGTGCAAGTGTACTTGTGTGTGTGTGTGTGTTTGATGGGGATGGAAGCTCTAGGTTGATGTTGATATGTTGAGAGTCTCCTTCAGTTATTTCACATCTTCTATATTGAGGCAGACTCGAAGTTGAACCCAGAGCATGATCTACTCAGCTAGTCTAGATATCCACCTTGTTCTTGGCACCACCATCTCTGCCTTCTGAGTGCTGAAATTACTGATAGGCCATCTCACCCAATCAACAGTTAAGTGGGTTCAGGGATATGAACTCCAATCTTCAGGTTTGCCCATTACCCACTGATCCATCTCTGTAGCACAAGTATTAATGATCTTTTGAAGCTAAATGAATAGAAATACCTACAAATCATCTTTCTAGTGCCTAATGTGTTCAAAGTTTCATAATAAAACTTTTAAACATACTAAGAACACAGAAGGATGTTTAAATAAGACTATAAGGACCACAAGGTGGGTTATTGATTATAAAAGAAAGTGTTTTCATAGTATGAAGCAAAAGAAATTGCCAGATCAGATTATGAAACCCTAGGCATCTAGTAAAAGTCACCCCAGCTCTGTGCAAGTATTTAGGATCTTTGCCAATCCAAACAGCAGGCAAATGCAAAGTCATTTCTTTTTCACCTTGGAATACATTTTGACGTTTGTGGTTATAAAGGTCTGTCTAATAGTTAGGAGCTCCCCTACAAGACCCTAGCTAGTTATAAAGCAGAGCATCCTAACCTCTTCTGAGAATGACTGACTTTTGCCCTTGGCACAACTGGAGCATCCAAACTTCTAGGTGAAGACACACGAACTTCAGTCACTTTGAGCTTTGACTTTTTGTCCTAAGACCAGTAGCATATCTACATTGCTAGTTTTTCCCTATGTCTCACATTGTAAAATGCTTCCGATGTAGTAGACTATATGATAACTCTCACTTGTGATTTACTTATGTTAAAGAACAATATTAATATTTGGTGACAAGTGCCTTTACCTGCTTTAACTGTTTAGGAATGGTCACTTTGTTTGCTTAAGCAGAGTTGTATTAGAGAAAGGCAGATGCCTATCTGTCAAGCAACATGCACCTATTAGTTTCCTAGACATAGTATGTATATGTGCATTTTCTTTCTTTGTCTTATTAACCGTTTTATGTAAAAATCCTTCTGTTGCTTCACTGATTCTGATATTGAAAACTCCACTGTGTCTTATATTAATTGCTTGATAGTCACTTAATGAATGCTTAAAGAGTAGATACCAAATGTCAGAATCAAGTTGGGTATAGCTAAGAAGGCAAATATGTAAGATATAATTCTTTCTCCTATTTTTACAACAACAACAACAACAATAATAAATAATAATAATAATAATAATAATTTATTAAGAAAATTAGTAATATCTCTTGGTTTTTTTTTTTAAGTTCTTAGTTTTTCTCATTGCCAAATTTGCCGTTAATAACTGTGCCTGGTGGAGCTTTGTAATTCTTATATTTCCAGATGGCTTCTTGGACTTTCTTTGCCTCATGATCATTCCTTCTTTCAAAACATCTTGTGTTGCCTTCTATTAAATACAGACACCCCCAACTCTCATTCATAACAGTGCCTGAAAATCCTACTGTGCTCTGGTAAGACTGGGGCTGAAAACAGTATGGGAAGATAAGATTACACAAGAAACAGTGAGTTCTTCATGTTAGTGCTTCGCAGATACTGTGAAGATTAGTTTCAGCTTCAGAGCATGGCAAACAGAGGTAGGTTAGCATTGAGTTTTAATTGTCCTGTCTCTCCTCTGTAGTAGAGTATTCAGTTTCTCTCATTGAATGAAGACTTATTAAGTTCCTACTATGTGGCAGAGACTCTAAAGGCAATGAGTTGTCAGGCATCAAACCAGCGAGGACACAGTGTGGGGGAGACTCAACCATCTGGCCCTGGGTGAGAAGTAGGATGGCCAGACACTTGCAGCCCAGGTCCAGATACAAAAGCTCACTTGGTTCTTAGCAGGGGCTGTGTGCTCAGAAATTTAGAATCATGGATGGCAGGTATGGCTACATAGTTTGGAGGCATAGAAAATAGTGTGGTAAAGCCACTTTCCAACTGAGGAAAATCTGTGAGGAAAGTTTGTACCTTGAATAGGTGGTCTTGGATGAAGTTATATATTGTATCCTTGATTTTATATTTATAATAAGAGAAACAACTCTTAATTTAGTTTGTTACCTGTTGCTTAATAAACACATTTAAAATTCAGAGATTTCAAACTAATATTTCTTGCAGAATTTTCTAAGAATGAGAAACAGGTATGTTCATGTACATGTGTGTGCTGTATAAATTTTATAAGTCTAGACATATAAGAGAATACAACAAACAACTAATTTGTGAGCCACTGATGGTCATCTGTCCTTAGGTGTTTCTGTATCTCTTTTCTGAGAGGCTGCACATGATTTTTGCATGTTTATAAATAAATAACTAAAAAAATCCCATTTTTAAAGTTTCAGGGATGGTATTGATGCTTTATTAATATGGAGTTTATTTTAAATGTTAGTCACCAGAATACTGAAGTAGATGTACCTATTGCCTGCCTTTATCATACATTAAAAAATGTGAGTTTTATATTACATGCCTAGTATGTTCATCTGCAGCTAGTGATTCCCCCCTTGCACCCTATAAGCTCATGAAAGGCTCTCCTAAATGCAGACACAGCCGTTAGTGGTTTCCAGCATAAGTTCACCTGCTTTCATCACAGGTGGTAGAAACAAGAGCATGGTCGTGCGAAGGAAGGGTTTGCGAAATAATTAGACAGCTTACATATGTCCCAAGCTGATTTTAGACTAGATATTTTCACACTCAATATAAATTCCCCAGGTTTTACAGTATATTGCTAAGTTTAAAGTAACCAAGGAATTTTCTATGAGAAGGAGAAAGAATCATTTCCTAAGACAGGACTCAGTATGCACGTATGTTCTTCTAGAAGCTGAATAAACTGCAGAGTAAGGCCAAGACATTTGCATCTCCATGGCATTTCTCTATATCTAATATATTCATCATCTTAGATGCTATTTTATTTTCAAATAATCTCTGGAAGAATCCAAGTAACACTTTGTATTGTTTAGTGAGCACACAGTAGGTCGCACATGAAGTCTATGGATACCCTCTACTTCCTTACTAGTATTTTCACAAAAACCCAAAACAACAAAACACTTCAACATAAGCATTAGAAATGACTAAAAATAATTTATGTGTTAGAATTATTTAGAGATTATATTTAAGGTTTAATTCTTAAAAGTGAAACCAAAAACAAACCATAAAAGGGGCTGCTCCCCCATACCTCACCACACATCCATAGAACATATTCTATTTTTTATAAACACATCACTAGCTATTTGGAACTGTAGTGGTCTCAAAGTGGGATATATAAGTAGAGACAAGAGAAAGCAAGCAGTGGGACGTTACATGAGAGATGTCGCCATTAGAGGAAGGAACACCCCCGTAAGGCTGACGCTCAAGGGCAGCAAGGAGCCCCAGGTGCGACAGACACTGAAATCCTGGGGAGAATATTTCAACCCAAGAATAGGGACTGGTGATAGGGGTCTATCCAGAAGAACTGAGGTTCAACAAGATGAAGCTTGGGTATTAGGGTGCTTCTTAAGCCAGAACCTTAAATGTTTTAGCTACTGAGCTCAGGATTGGTCCTGGACCTAAAGTTCTGTGCCACAACTTGTAGGAATTACAACACAGACTTCCTATTTATGGTCTGGTGAGACATGGCCCATCTTGTACTCTACTGAATGGCCTGTTCATTTACCTGTCAATCTGCAGCATGGTAGACAGGGATAGAAGTTCTAGTTAGCATTTGACACAAGCCTTGCTGGCTTTGCTTGGGATCTGTGTGAGGTTCTTTAATCTCAAAGCTTCTGTTTCCTTTCTTATAAAATGAAAACCAAAAAAAAGTAGCCAAAAATCCTAGTGTTTTGTTGTAGAGGCAGGAACACTAGGAGTTTACATTCAGCTCAGCTATATAGGGAGTTTCCAAGCCAGCTGGGACTAACATGAGCCCCTATATCAAAAAACACAAAACTGAACAAAAAGAAAGAAAAGAAAGTCATTCCACAAAGTTATTGTTAGGATAGATACATAATGCTTGGCACAATTCCTGGTACCAAGTTCATTAGAATGTCTGTTTTATTTTTATTTCCGAGTAGATACAAGGTAGGAAAGGAAGATTAAATTTGTGTGATTGTTTGAGCCTAGGTGGGAGATGGCTTCCCCTCCTCTGCTTTCTGCTTCTTCCATTGTGTGTGTCAGCCTGGCTGAACTGGTGACAATCTTATGATGCATACCAATAGAAACCTTGTCATAATGCTTGCCATGAAATACAACATCTGAAGTCCTTCCTCAAGGTGTCTGTTTAATGTACTAATCAGTTTGTCTAAGCTTTGAATGTGACTTTTCACTCCTGAACACAATAGGCTTTTTTTTTTCTTATGCAGCCTTTTGTGAAGTCTGTGAGTCTTTTGTGAAAAAATGTGAGCAAGATTTGAACAAGCTTTTTAAATAAAAGAGTCGTTAAAGTAAAAAAATGGTTCCCCTAATGACTACTGTTTTGGATTCATGTACAATTTTGTGGTTTTTAAAAGAAAATCATGTATATACAAGCTGCTATCGAATTTCTTTCTTTGTGCTTGTTAAACTCAGTTTTTCCTCCAGTTTTATGCCTATCAGATTTAGCTATATTTCAAAATATGTGATTAAAAAAATCCCTTCATACATGACTACTTACCAAATTATTGAGGATTTTGACATCATTCTCAGTAAAGAAAATGACCACATTTCTCAGTAATGAAATTACTTGTGCGATAACTGTGAATAATTAATGACGACTAATGAGCTCCAGTCAGGAGACAGATTCTGGCTCCAAATAATGTACAACGCTTAACATGAAGAGCAGTGATGCTCAGTAAGGTCAGTGCGCCCCTGGCTGGAGGCACTGGAAAATGGGAAGGAAACAGGAAGGAGAAGGTTTAATGCTCCAGGCTTTTAGCATACTTATCACTTAGATCAAAGCTCTATTAACAGTCAGTTGTTGGCAGTGGTGTAATCCTCAGCTCTCAACCATTGCAAGGCCCAGATGGACGTGTTGGTTCAACGGTAGTGAAAAAGAGCAGCTATGAAGAGCCACCACACTTTAAAGAGGACTGATGACAGTGCTGATTAATATGGACTTTCCTTCATCTTTAATCAGCTACCTTGCTTGGTTAGCTCCTTACTGTGCACTCAACATTGTGCATTCAATATAGCTGAGGAATATATGAAGGTTTAAGGAAGGGATTTTTGTGCATGTTTGGGGTAAAGGGGATTCTTTCATGTGTAGCAATCACCTCATGTAATTTGTACTATACCCTTATGATTAAGAAGTATAGATGTTATCATGTTTCCACTTTACTAGTAAGGGAATGCTTTTGAGGTTGAATGCTTTGAGCAAGACCCAGGAAACTAGCATTGGGCTTACCTCTTCATACATATGCAAAGATGAGACAACTGCTGTGCACAGAGCAGGCTGGCAAAGGAAACAAGAGTCCTTGCTTCTGCAGGACTCTTCTACCAGGAGGAACATGGAAATGAGATCCAAAAAGGAAACTCTGGGCTCTGGATTGCAGATACGGAAAGTGTGTGGGCACCAAAGAAGGGAAGTCATTTCCACCCTTTCACTGTTGGAGAACACAGAGGTTCCTGTCAGGATGTCCCCGTCTGTCTCTCACTGCTGCCTCCTACTTCTTGCTGTTCCTGGGTTCCTCTGGGTACTGATGCTCCCTTCCCTTCCTTGCAAGTCTGACAAGAACTTCTATGTTCTCCAACAATGCAGGGGTGGGTGAACATGACCATGTCCCATGGTGCCAGGCACAGAGCTGGGATTTCAGGAATTGAGCATCACTGAGAATCTTAAAAACTTCAACATTTTATGATTGCAGTCAGTCGTATTCACATTAGAATATGTGAAGTTTGGGGCATGATATCAACTCTTAAGTAGCCAATTTAAAGCCTTTGTTTTCTAAAATCGACTATATTGTACAATGTAATTATTTTGACAATTGCCACAGACTTTCCTTAATTATTCTTTTGAAATGTGAAAAATATGTAAAATACTGGAGATAATTACAAATTTAAGGTAATTAAGAATTAAATAGAAATCTTTTGATTTGTGTGTTTGGAATGAGCATTTCCTTTGGTGACCAAGATACCCTTTCACCAGATTATTTTCTGAAACTATTAAATCCTGCATAGTATGTCACAGGCATTGTGTTAGACTTTCCTAAACATTATATAGAATAAGAAATGAAGAAACAATAACTTTTGTTCTCTGTATTTTATTCAATGACGTCCCTATAAACTTATTTTTTTCTATATGCTACTCTTTCCTCTTTGTCTCATTGCTTTATTTATTGTCAAATATTACTGTAAGATTTGGAGATGGCATGAATATTTTATGATTCAAAAAATGATATAGGTGAAGTATTTTACATATTTAAATCTTTCTGTCTAACCTGATATGCTGGCTAGTTTTATGTTAACTTGACACAAGCTACACCAATCTAAGAGGAGGTAACCTCCATAAAATCAAGCTGTATGTAAGCTGTGGGAGATTTTATTAATTAGTGATTGATTAGCATTAGCGAAGGCCCAGCCCATTGTGGTTGGTGCCATTCCTGGGTTCTATAAGAAAGCAGACTGAGCAAGCCAAAGGGAGCAAGCTACTAAACAGCCCTACCCCACTCCACCCCAACCCATGACCATTGTATCAGCTCCTGACTCCAGGTTCCTCTCTAGTTTGAGTTCCTGCCCTAGCTCCCTACCATAATGATAATGGACTCCATTTAAATATTGTTTTTATAAGAGTTACATTGGTCTTGGTGTCTCTTCACAGACATAGAATAGTGATGAAAACAGAGTCGGTGCCAGGGACTAGTATATTGTTGTTATAGGCCTGACCATGTTTGTTGGGAATATAGAACACTTTGAGGCATTAGTAGAAAAGCAGTTGAATGCTTTAAGTGGGGTTTAAATGGCTCATATTAATGGGACCATGGAAGACATTGGTGCTGAGGGAGATGTGAACTGTGGAAGCTCAAGAAGTATCAGAGGGAAAGAATATTAGCAGCTGGTATAGAGACTGTTCTTGTGATATTTTGGCAAAGCATGTGGTTGCTTTTGTCCTTGCCCTAAAATCTGCCTGAGGCTAAAGTGAAGAGTTTTGGATTAATTGAATTGGCAAGGAAACAGCCTCGTATTGACTCTGTCACCTGATTGTTGGTAACCACTCTTATGAAATGAAAAAGAGAAACTACGGAAAAAGAAATACAAAACGTACAGTTTGAGAAGAGAAAGAACACCTGAAAATCTAATTCTGGAGCCAAGTCCAGTGCTCAAGGAGAAAAAAGCTTAAAGAAAAGCCTGATGTTAAATAGAATAAGAAAATGGTGCCCATGGGACATGACCCAAACCCAGCTAAGCTTCCAATCTGTGAAAAGGAATTAAGGGAGAATTTTAGACTCAAAGGAAACCTTCAATAAAGAAAAGTTTATGCAAATGCAAGTCAAGGAGGGGCCAAGACTCCAGATCCAGCAAACAGAAGTTGGCACTTTTGGCTACTTAAGAGTCAAGGAGGATACAGAAAAGGGATTATGGAATCTTCTTCCCAGTTAAAGACAGTCACTGAGGCCAGCCATATGCAGGAGGAATCCCAGCATGGAGGCCCAGAGAGGCTATGGTCTAAAGCTGTGAAGTTGAAGACTGGATTGTGTTAGAGACCCCATGATGTTGGAGATGCCAGATTTTGGGATACCTGCTAGAGAAACTGGCTCAAGAGAAAGAAGTGTATTGCAGTCAACAAAGCTGAAGGGCTGACATCAACATGGAGATGTAGAATTCAATGTTTGCCCTGCTAGGTTTGGGGCTCTGGTCCATCGTATGTGGAAAGTATGTGATTGGCTCTTTGCTTTTGCTTTTATATGGAATTATAGATAAGAGAATGCCTTGATTCTCAAAAGAGATTTTTTGTTTGTTTGTTTGTTTTGTTTTTTGAAACAGGATTTCTCTGTGTAGCCCTAGCTGTCCTGAAACTCACTCTGTAGACCAAGCTGGTGTCAATTCAGAAATTTGCCTGCCTCTGCCTCCCAAGTGCGGGATTAAAGGCGTGTGCCACTACTGCCCAGCAAGAGATTTTGGACTTTCAAACAATCTTAAGACAGAAAGACTATGAAGACTTTTGAAGTTGGACTAAAAGCATTTTGCTTTATGATATAGCTACAAACCTATGGGGGCGAGTGAGTTAAATGTGCTGGTTTGAATACAAAGGGTCTCTTTAGGCTTATATGTTTGTGTATGTAGTCACCAGGGTTTCGAAGGGTTAAGAAGTATGGTGTTGCTGTAGTAGGTGTGACCTTGCTGGAGGAAGAGAGTCATTGGGAGTAGGTTTCAGGTTTCAAAAGCCCATGCCAGGCATAGTGTCTCTCTGCTTGTTGCCTGTATAATAAAGCTGTAGCTCTCAGCTACTTCTTCAGTACCATGCCTCCCTGCCTGCTGCCATGTTCCCTGCCATGATGATCAACATCATGGTCTCACCTTTGAAACTCTACTTGTTTAAGTGCTTTCTTGGATGTGAGTTGTCTTGGTCATGCTGTATCTTCATAGCAATAGAACAGTGACTAACACTGTTGTTCTTTATGAGGCAACACTTCACTCCTATCCCATAATCATCTAGAACTCAGTATGTATCCAAGCTTACCTTAGATTCATGATAATCCTCCTGCCTTAGCCTTACAAGTGCTGTGGTTGAAGGTGTGAGCTACCATGCCTGTCCCAAAGCATTAAAGAAGGAAGTTCTGCATTAAGTTCAATGACTACTTATACCGAGGAGTTGTAGAGGCTATAGAAAAAGTGAAAGGATATTTGTCCATTGCACTTCAGTTCAAGGCCACTTACACAAGTGGAGAATATCAATTTGGTTTTTCGAGACAGGGTTTCTCTGTGTAGCCCTGGCTGTCCTGGAACTCACTCTGTAGACCAGGTTGGCCTCAAACTCAGAAATCTGCCTGCCTCTACCTCTCTAGTGCTGGGATTAAAGGCGTGTGCCACCACTGCCCGGCATATTTGGTAGATTTCTAAAGAGTTGTATCCATCTTTTTTCTGTTCTCATTATCTCAGACCATCACAGGATCAATGCTGTTTTTCTTATTTGTATCTTTCTTTCATTATACAATGTTCATAAAATGTAATTACATTGGCTTGCTCTCCCTGAAACATCAGTATTTTCGACTCTCAAAATGTTTATATATAGCATGGTTACTACAAGACATGTGAAGTTGATACTCATGTCTCTCATTCTTCCTTGTTCCTTTGTTGGTTATGTTTGAATCAGGCCAGGGAAAAAGCAATATAGCAATTATTCAGCTTCTTTTAATGACTGACCAACAGACTCTGGTAATGGTGACTTTGAACACCCAGGGTACCTTGACTACATTCATGCAGGCTGGACAAAGGCAACTGATTCCAAATCTGAGCAGGTGGCTACCAATGCAGTGTGACACCAGTTATTCTGTTTGCTTCCTCTAATTGATTCTATGTTCTCTGTGTGGAGATGCCCTCTAGGAAGTTTTGTTATTGTCTGAAACAACTTCCTCTTACCATGTGTTGAGTTCCTAACCCCTAAGATGATAGTATTCTGTGTGAGTTTTTGCTCTATCTGTTAGGTCTTGAGGTCTTATGAATGTTTAGAGACCCAGAAGTTCTACTTATATCTACCATGAAAAAATATCAGTTGATGAACCAGAAAATAGGGCCTTACTGAATATGCCTGTGTTTTGATCTTAGACTTTCCAGCATTCAGAACAATGACAAAAAATATCTTCTGTTGTTTATCAGCTATTATTCTGCAGTACTTTGCTGTAACTAGCCCAAACTTGACAAGGTACTCCCTGCCCTTTGATTTTCTGTTAGTTTTGGCCCATGAGAGCTAGTACAAGAGGAGAAAAAAGGTAGAAGGGAGCGATGTGGATATTTATTACCTATTTTCTTGTTCTCAGACCTTGGTTTCTGCAGACTCTGTATTCCTCCATGAAGAATGAGGCAGCTGACATGATTTCCAACTCTGTTTCTTTGCAGGTTTCATTAGCTTTGTGGGTCCCTTAGCCACTTAAGCCTAGGAGTGATAACAGTTTGGCATTGCTGCTAGTCTTTTGGGTTCTTCAATGTCCCTAGTCAGCTTCCTAAACTCTGTGGATATCTTTGTAAAGCATCCTCCTTCCAATGCTTATAAATCAAGTCTCTTCATGTTTGTACTTGCCCTGGATGCTGTGGTCTACCACACATTCCCATCCTCATAACGGATGAAAGGCTTGACTTTCAGAAATTGCCTCAACCATTTGCTTTCATCCAGGTCCTTTCCTCTGCCTTGGCCAGACTGTATAAGAGAGAAAAGCAATGGGAAGGTGCAGAAAGCATAGTCTCTGAGTTCCATCTTGAGCAAGCATTGGTTGAGAATGTTTTGTGGACTGTATTAAAGCCTAGCATTTCCCCCACCAGACTTGCTTCCTTGCCTTTACATATACAGATGTGGATCCTGAGAATGCTCTTTAATCCTTCTATGGTATGCTGATCTTTATTTCAGAGTTTGTTTAATGGAGAAGGCAACTTAAAATACTATTTCTTAAAAGTCTACGAGCTGATTATAATAAACATCAATTGTCCTATCTTACCTGCAATTAGCAACAGGCTCCATGGTAGGAATAGTTTAGGTTTTGCGCCTTCTCAGTTTGTTTTCCTGGTTTCCTTTATGGGTTTATACTCCTATGCTAATCTATGCCCTTGAAATGCCCTACAAATACCAATCAAAGTGATTTAAATAAATTTATGCCAACTAAGTCAGCAAAAATTTTAAAATATGATATTTTTAAGATGTTTGACATGTATCTATGCGGTATGGATGGCATCATAAACTAAAACAACTTTTGAGAAAAATGTCAAAATATTCTCTATCCTTGTGCCACTTGAATTAATGAACACTTTTATGAGAATTTATTTGTAAGCAATCTAAAGGAAAAGAAGGTCTATATGTGTGGAGTATCACTGGTGATAGTCAATTGAGGGAGAAACCCACTTAGTATTGAAAAATCAGTCAATGTTATTACCCATTTAAGGAGAGGAGAGATGTGATTGTGAGACGCAGCATCTGTGAGCAAAGTATGAGACTAATTTTTGTAGAGTTTTAGGGCATGTAGAGTCTGGTATTTGAAGCCCTTCTGTGGTACAGTGATGGGTTGATATATATTGTAAAAGAATAGCCACTGGTGGCCATCTGCTGCTGACTGGCTTAGTTTTGAAATATGGGCACAGGGTGAATCTTGATCTATGGTTATCGATTGAATAACTTCTGGAAGCAAGACTGTCAAAGTGTGTTTTCATTGACGTGTTATGTAAGTTTATAATTCAAATGGATAGGTACTTAACACTATGGGGCAAATAGTCAGTCTTTTCCTGAAAGTTTAGGAATGTGTTATTCTTGGCAATATGTTCCCTAATAGCATAGTTCACTAACATGCAAGTGATTAGTAAAATTATGACAAAGACATAATGGCATGCTGTATAATTAATAACCATTATTAATATTAAAGAGCTGCAGAGTAAAGGGTTCATAATCAAAAGTAGGCTAGAGTGGTTTTTTTAATTAAATTTTCTGGCTGATAGCAACTATTTGAAAAATAGTGTTTACATTTAAGAGAACAAGCTATTAGAAGGTGGATAAAGGTCATTTTCAATATTTTGTTTTATCCTTATGTTTAGGTGCACAAATATCTACATGCATATAATGCTTTGGAGTAAGGATTTTAAATGAGAAAAGGAGCATTTGACGTGTAATATGGCTTGTCTATGGGTTGAATATGGCTTGTCTCCTCTGAAACTCATGTTGATATTTAATTGTGAAGTTGGGAGGATCTGGTTGGTCATAAGGGCAGAATCTTCATGAATAGACTAAAGTCTTTAATATGGGAGTGTGTATCTGATCTCGTGGTGCTGGTACTCTGAAAGTAGATTGCTATATATAAAGCAAAGATTCCCTTTGTGTTTTATATCAGACACATACATATACACAGAGTATACAAAAACAGTATTAGTCAAAGCTATCTAGAGAAACAGAACAAAGAGAATGAATACACATTCAAAGGAGATTTATTAGATTTCTACAATACAGTGTGGATAATCTAACAATGATTATCTCATACTGGAGAGGCTAAACACCCAATAGCTGTTCAGTCCATCAGACTGGGTACCTCAGTAGTCCATTGGAAAGCCAAAGAAGCTGGGCTCTAACATCAGTGAATGGCAGCCACTGTGACAGCAATAGGACAGATTTCTGCTGAAGAGGATAGGTGAGCTCACTAAGCAGGAAAAAAAGCAAGAGCTTTTTCCTGGGACTTCCTTACATGTTCTATCAGAATGTATCCACCCACTTGTACAACTGCTATGGAAATCAGCACGGAGGTTCCTCATGAAACTAAAAACAGTACTAACATATGGCCCAACTATAGCACTCCCAGGTATACAATCAGAGGGCTCCAAGCCAATAACATAACAGACATATTTACATGTTCATATTGACTTCTCTACTTACATTAGCTATGAATTAAGGACATACTAGATGTCTACCAGCAATTAAATGGATAAAGAATCTGTGGTCCACATTCACAATGCAATTTTCTTCTGTTATAAAGAAGAATGAAAACACAATGTTTCCAAGAGATTGGATGGAACTGAAGACCATGTTAAGCAAAGTAAGACAGACTTAGAGAGAAAAATATCACAATTTGTTTTACATTTAGAATTGAGACTTAAATGTCCCCAAAATGAAAGGAGGAGGAGGACTTTGGGAGGGAAAGAAATGAAACTATGGAGAGAAAGAAATCACTAATGCAGTAGAAAGGACCAAAAAAAAAAAAAAAGGTAATGGAATACATGTGACATGAATGATGTAGAGGGGACCACTTGAAGGAGGATAGAGATTAGCCAGATGTGAGTAGAGGAAACATGAAGAGCAGTGGGGGAGGGGATGGATAATATGAAGTATAATGACATATACATATGACATATATACATATACATATTGCTTGTTACCATTCACTTACTACTGATGTTTTTTGGAGCCTGGAACAAGTACCTTTTATTTTTAATCAAATCATTTGACATTAAGGTTTTGAGCATCCATTTAAAGAAAGTACTCCAGATGAAAAATTATCTAGCAAGGGACACAGGTCTTCATGCACTTTACATAGCTTCAATTATTAAATGAAAGTAAATGTCAATTTGGTGGAAGCTGGTATCATCTTAAAAGTTAGCCATTTGTCTTTTCTGGTAGTTTCACTAATACTTAATATGATGGCTATCAAGTTACAACATGCTTTTACTGATCTGTTCATGAGTCATTTTCTGTGTGTCTGTTCCAGGAAAGGCACCAGCCTATAGAAATGGTCAAGTTTGGTATTACAATGCATGCTATTCTGATTACAGTCAGAGTCTGAGTTATATAAGAAATACCAACTGGGTTCATCAAATATAACCAGAGTTACCTCAGTGTTTTTATGAATGTAAGATTTACATGCCTTTTCATTTATTCAATCCTATATCTTAGTTTCAAGGTACTTGCATAAAGAGTAGTTGGCACCCATATAAATTGTGATGAAAGAGATAAATAATATTAAAAAGAATGTTATTTTTACTTCTCACTGTAGAAAATTATATTCTCATCTTTTAGGATCAGGCCATTGTAGGATTCATTAGTAGACTGAACCTGTCTCACGTGCCTGTGAGGTCTGGGTCCTGGAAACTGATTATCTCCAGATTAAATACTGCTGCTTTGTTGTCCTAATTAATATGAATCTTGTTGTGAATTTCAGCTTATCTATTTGTTCCTGAACATAAGAGATGCTCTTATGAAAATGAATCTTTCAGTTGCTCCTTTGCCTTTAAGGTTACACCAAAACATGGTAGAACTGGAAGAAATAGATATTTGAAGAAATAGAACAGCTGTTCTACTGGTGAATAAACTGTGGCCTTCAGAGTTCTCATGTGGGAAAAAACTGGGGGGCCGCAGTAGCGGCCCCTGGGCCCACACGGCAGCCTGGGACCTGCGAGGTGGAGGCTGCCTGGAGGTTTCCAGGCAGCCTGTCTCTCGTACTGGAGGAAGGTCCCAGGTTCTATGGGCTGGAGGCTTCGGGGGGCAGACCCGGCAGGCCCCAATGATATGAGGAAGTCCTTAGTTCCAAAAGGGTTTATTGTCATGGTGGATGGTAGATGGATCTGGATGTACCCCCCCTGAAACTCAGGGCAGGCCTGAGTTAAATAGGGAGGGAGAAGTAGGAAGGGTCTGGCGAGGAATGGTTAATTGGCTCTGCCCTCTGAATTTCATTAGTATGTAAATCTCTAGGGCCTGAGGCCTGTAGTTACACCCTCTACCTGTGCACTTTGGGAGGGGCTGTAATGGCCTTCGTGACTGAACAATGTAGGTCTATGGAGATTAGACTGCTTGTTAGGACCCTGAGTTCTGGGGACGTGGCCGAACTCCTGCCGTTTCTCCCTTGGAGTCTCGAGGTTCTAGGCCCATGCCCAGCCAAGAACCAGGATACCCTTATGCAGTCCCACATTCTCATACTTTGTAATGATGGTAATGATCAAATCAGTGTGGAACTCATGCTATCTGTTCCCATGAGTCTTTGAACCAGAAAGTCTCAATATTATGCAATTTGACATTAACATTTGACTGGAGTTCCCATGACTAGTGTGGTGGTTTGAATATGCTTGGCCCATAGGGAGTGGTACTGTTAGAAGGTGTGGTCTTGTTGGAGGAAGTATGCCATTGGTGGGGGTGGGCTTTGAAGCCCTACCCAGTGTGAAAGAGTCACTTTTTTCCTACTGGCCTTTAGGTGAAGATGTAGAACTCTCAGCTCCTCCAGCACCGTGCCTGCTTGGACACTGCCATACTCCTGCCTTGATAAAAATGGACTAAAACTCTGAACGTGTAAGCCAGCCTCAATTAAATATTGGCCTTATAAGAGTTGCCTTGGTCATGGTATCTCTTCACAGCAGTAGAACCCTAACTAAGACAGCTAAGATGGAACTTATGTTATCTGTTCCCAAGAGTCTTTGAACCAGAGATTTTCATGATATTATGCAATTCAGCTGCATATGACGTGAATATTTGACAGGAGCTACCATAAGTCACTGTTTAAATAGAACAGACTGTTAAAAGGAATCAACAAAGAAAACATACCCTAAAGCCTCTTCATTGCCTTTGCTCAGCTTTTGTATCCTGAGGTTGCCATGTCTTGGTCTCCTTAATACTTGCCAGTATTTTTGAAAGACAATAGCATGTGTGAGGAATAAAATCTGTTCACTGAACCTCTTTGCCCACATATCACATCCCACCTCATTCCATTTCCTACTTCCTTCCTACATGGAATTTTTCCTTGAATTTTCATACTTCAGCTCCATCTGTTATCCTTTCATTTCCCACAGCTCCCTGCACACCAGTGTTTTCTTCTTTACAGTCTTCAGCAAGTCTCAGGCAAAAGCAATGCCAGAAGTCTCACAGTTCCCTTCTTCTGCTTGTCCTCTCTAAGGTTGTCCCCTTTCCTCTGTTTCTATACAGCTATGTTTCATGAGTAAATTACCTATATTTACCCTATTTATTAGTTCAAATTCAGTTCTCAGTCAGTTCTTTCACAATTTTTCATAAATAAAATGCTCATGACAACAAGTGCACAAACAGTAACATAACAGGGGAGTATATGAATATAGTTTATACATAGAATGGAGTGTATATAAAGCTTTGTTTTACTTTACAAAAGTAAGGAAAGGTAACTTTCGGTGGTGGTTCTGGAAGGGAAGTATGTAGGAGGCACTCTTTGAAGGAAATAGTCCTTACATGTGTATATTTTTTTCATGAGTATATTAATGACTCATAGCTATCTCCCACTTAAATTGAACTGATAAATAAAGATGAGGTAGGCTCAGTTTTAGCAATAACTCTTATTTGCTAAAAATATTAAAATAAAAAGCTCTTTGAAAAGTTACAAATTCAAAAAGAAAAATAGAATTTGAGTATTTCTACTAAATGATTCCAATGCAGTGTTGTATTTCCAAAGAGGTAGTCACTGAAAATTGATGGGACACTGGAAACATCTCAGAACACTGCCATGCATGTATGAGCAAGTGCTTCTCTACAGATACTACCTAAATAACTCAGTGATGGTTGAGAGCATTTTCCCAACCAATGTGAGATGCCTGACACACAGATGAGAAGAAATTTAACTTAGATAATAACTTAGTCCATGTCAAAAATAAACACAAAATAAACATAGATGACACATACATTAGCTTAAATATATATGTTGGTAGAAGAAAAATATAAGAACATAGTCTATATTGCTGTCATTTCTTTCTTGGAATACAGAGAAAGCTTTCAACATAAACCAAATAGAACTCTTTTAATTTAAAAATGTTTCCCTTCCAAATTCCCTATTAATATCATCAAAATACATGTCTCAGTGTTAGAGGAAATATTTCTAAAACATACATTTTTATAAAAGTTTGTTTTCAGAATACATAAATAATTGCTACAAAACAGTAATGAGAGAAATACCAATATAATATTATGGGCAAAAATTTGAACATATAGAGCACATTAAAAGGAACACGAATGGAAAGTCAACATGAATATATATCCAGCATTGTTAATTATTAATGAAATGCAAATCAAGTGTAGTAGAAGTTGGGCACCAATTAGTAGTAGAGGGAATTATTTAACCCCCAAATTTGCCGCTGTAAGATCTCCTGCCCGATTGAGACCAGTAAAGGAAAGTACAACTCAATAATTATTATATAAATTGCACGCCTAGATTGGGCAGATTTACTGCTACACTATTCTAATCCCTGGCTATGAGATCCCTTATAATTTGCGGTTTTATCCAGGCTGCGTGGTTGTCCAGCTCCCTTCTGCTTCAGCTTCCTCCTGCTTCTCCTCTGCTTCTGCTCTCCCGGTGATGCCCTTCTCTTCTGCCCCTGCTCTGCCTTTTATATCGAATTCCTCTCACTCTCTCCTCCCCTAAGCCCTTTTCTTCGCCTCCCCTTCTACTGCCCAATCTCTGGCTCTAGTCTTTATTTTACAGGTTTTAATTGGACAGAAGGTTTACAAGATGTCCTCTGTGTACAGATTCAATCATCCTCTGCAGCCCCTCCCAGAAGGGTGGAACTAGGATCAAAATACAAGCCTGGGGCTATCCACTGGGAACTAGGATCAAAATACAAGGCTGAGGTTATCCACAACATTGATTCAATCCCCCTCTGGAGCCCCTCTCAGGGCGGTGGAACTAGGATCAAAATACAAGGCTGGGGCTATCCACAGCAATCAAGGTAACCAGGTGCTGCTTCACTACCATTAAAATGGTTAAAATAGAAACAAACCCTTGGGAATATAAAGTTTGGACAAATGCTCAGAGCAACTAATAGTCTTATTTGCTGCTGCTGGTGTTATAACACTTCAGTCAGTCAGAAAACAACTTAGCAGGTTCTTTAAACACAAACATATATTCACTATATGATACAGAAATCCAGCCCTGGGTATTTCCCTCTGAGAAATAAGAACCTATGTCTTTATGAATACCTTATTGTAGTTAAATGTTAATTGAAGCATTGTTCCCAAGAGCCAAAATGAATAAAACTAACAAAATGTCTGTATAATGGTCAAGTTATGTATTACTATTGAGTGTATATCTGTTTCAGGTATCATTATCACTCACAAGGAACAAAATGACTGGGAATACACTTGGCAAGGTACTAAATTTAAAAGGCCATACATTAAATAAAGTCTGCATGTTATATTATTTAACTAGTAATAAACTATAGGAAAAATAAAAACGATAATGACAAAATGGAGACCCATGGCTACTAAAAGCCAAGTGTAGGAAACTAGAAAAGGATCATTGGTGGGGAAGGAAAAGGAAGATCTTAAGGGAGAGGGCATAGTAGAACACAAGTGATATGACAGGTGAGAAGGGAAAAGGGAAAGAGATGCTAGTGGGGAGAGGGATGGGATTGGAAGAAGGATAACTAACAATGTTTGTCGCGTCCGCCTTGGCCGGCAAGTAAGACGCGACACGGTAGGATCCTTCTCAGTCGGCTTTATTCCAGGAACGGCTCTTGACATAGGGATGGGGAACTGGACGAGGGACCTGGACCAGGAAGGGAAGGGAAGGGCCTGGACCAGGAAGGGAAGGGCCTGGACCAGGAAGGAGAGCGAAGGGCCTGGACTCCAAGCAGCAGAAAGGAGCTGCTTATATAACTGCCCTAGGCGGGCTGGGTGATGTGTCCTCTCAGGATAGGTTAAGCTGCCAATACCTTATTAGCATAAGCCCGCTCCGAAGGGGCACGAGGCCGACGCATGCTCAAAGGACTTGTTTACCAGTTTCTGAGCTGGCCACTCTGGAAGCCAGCTGCTTACATTGTCAGGTGCTGGTCATACGACTTTGTAACTGTAAACACGGCTGCCTACAAATGTTGGAAAAACCATATGGAAGCCTTGAATTTTGTTTCCTAAATACATGTTCATACAAAACAATTTAATTGAGTTTTCCTACACAGAAGATACTGCTCACCTTAGAAGCCATAGATTGCATATAAAAAGCACAGTGCTGAGTGTGGGAGAGCTCCCTTCTGCCATTCAGACTCCCCACCCCCACCTCTACCCTTCTTGGGGAAGTTAGCCATTCTATGGCAGAGATCCTGATGGGAGGAAGAGGAAGGGGCTGGGGGTGAGAGAGACCTCAGGCAAGGGGGAGCATGGTGAGAAACAGACTCCCTAGGAGGCAGGTTTCATTGTGCAGCTTGTTAAATTGGAGGAATCAAAGGCTATTTAACCCATTGGGGAGTGGATAGAGGCTTACAGTGTGAGTGAACATTCTAGGCTGGGGCTAAGGTGCTAGAAAGGCCTTATTTTCATGCAGAGGAATTCCAGGTATGTGACTATGTGATTTCCTCTGGTGGGGACAGTGGTAGGGGCACAGGACTATGTTCATCAGGACATGCAGGCCCTGGGCAGGGGAAAGAGTGGTCCTCATTTTGTGAAGAGCAATAAACCGTCCCTACTACCTACTTGCTTCCTAAGACCCTTCCTCCTAATACTGCCCCACTCTAGTTGTAGCAAATCTTGAGTAACAGATGCTGTTCTAGTCAACCTTCTCTTCTTTGTGATCTTATTCAATGAGGTTCTCTCTCTCTCCCTCCCTCTCTCTCTCTCTGTCTCTGTGTGTGTGTGTGTCTCTGACTCTCTTGGTGTCTTTGCACTCTCTGTCTCTTTAACTTTCTCTGCCTCTGTGTCTTAGATTTTGTGTCTTATCCATCTCTCTCTTGTATCTTCCAGTATGTCTATGTCTATGTGTCTCTCTGTGTCTTTATCTGTCTTTTACACACACACACACACACACACACACACACACACACACACAAAGGTAACCTGTTAAACCTGTTACTTTTTTTTTTCTCATGACAGTGTTTTCTTTAGAGCATTCTTTGTCTTCCATGCCTTTGTTCCTGGGCTTTCTTACTTTTCTCTCTTTGTTTTTTTGTATAGGTATTGTGTCCTTTCTGTTTTGAGTATTGCTCATTGATTAAAGTGAGCTTTGAAAGCTGGTATTTGTTGGTGGTTTGTATGACAGTGGGGCCAAGACTTGTCCTAGGAAAAAAAAAAAAAAAAAAAAAAAACGATGTTTATTAAGGGGCTGAGCATTTGAGCTGCTTATTTCAGTCTGCATTTCTTCTCAGCTAACCTAAATTGGTTCTGCAGGGTTGTTTACTTTGAAACCCACATAGGGTTGGGCCACTTTAGGCTTTCAGAGTGTCTTGATTTCATCCTGTGGTCCTCTCAAATCCAGCATCTACCTCTATTATTTTCTGTCAGCCTTTCAAAGGCAGTGGTGACCTACTTTTTCTGTGTACTGCTCTCTTCTGAGGTCTTTGACTTTTCCATGTTACAAGACTTGGGGTCCCTCAAATTTCTTCTACCTTTTGTCCATCACTGTTACCCTTCTTATTATTCCTTTTCCAGCTTTTTGATGATCCTCTTAGTCCACTTGCTGTGTGCCATTCAAGTGTCCCCATCATGCTTGGGGACAGAGGAATCATTAGTTTGTAGTCAGCCTTCTTCATAATGAGATCTTGCCTCAAAAAACTAAAGAAACAGAAAAAACAGTATAGAGTCAGAAACTTTAATTCTTTGTGTACAGTTACTGAAAAGTATTTCCCACTTCCCTATTGGTGCACCAAAGTTGTAATCGTTTATTACTATGTTTAAGATACCAGCGTGTTTTGTTTCTTATATATCTTGGTAAATGTGTCCTCCCTTGCTCCCCATCCTATAGACCTTTTTCTTCAGACATATACAAGCTACATTTCACTCAAATAGTCTCGAATCATACTGTTGAATGTTTCTGTGGTATTTCTTCTGACTGAATTATCCTTCTAACTCTCTCTGTCTAATGGTATTCATTTATCCCTTAGAATGGTGTTCTCATCCTGTGGGTCACAACACCTTTGGAACTCAAATAACCCTTTCAAGGGTGTTGCATATCAGATATCCTGCATATCATGTATTTATCTTAACAGTAGTAAAATTATGTGTTTTAAAGTAGTAACAAAAATAATTTTGTGTTTGGAAACAGCATGAGGAACTGTACTCAAGGATCACAACATGGTGAAGGTTGAGAAACGCCACCTTAGTACTTTTTTATGACCTTCTTCAGTCAGTCCCTGCTATGCTTTGTGTTCTTCATAATACATAGCGCTAATTACTGCCTCTTCAGTGTGTCTTAGCTCTTTCATAGCACACTGTTTGTCTTCTGTTAGCAATGTCGGTCAAATAACAAATACATTCTATTTATGTTCCTTGTTAATTACTGTCACATAAGGTTTAAGATTGAGAATGTTGTCTAGTCTCCAGTTAAATATTAGAAGCCTTAATGAGAGACCCATGAAGTAGTTCAATAAAGATGCAACTGCTGGAACATGACTATAGCTTCTCTTTATCCATGGACTTAACATAATGTTAAATTCAGCATACATAAGTATGGTTATGGTGGTCATTATTATCTAGGAAAAAATAAAAGATACATGATACAACCCGAGAACAAAAGTTCCCAAAGAGGAAACAGGAAATTCTTATTTGACCTTTACATTCTATAACTGATATCCAATCACCTGTTGTGATATTTTTTGAAAAGCATTTTGCATTCCTATTTTAAAATAATTTCTGCAACACAGTCAGTAGAACAAGAGTAAACTAATTTTTTTCTGGATTGACTATCACAGCTGACTCATATATTTAAAAATTACACAATTATTATTTAGTATATGTATGTGTGTGTGCATGCATGTGTATGCATGTTCTCACATGTGGACCATATTTGCATATGTGTGGGTCAGGGGACAACTTGCAGGGGTAAGTTCTCTGTGATCATGTGGGTTTAAGGCATCAAACCTAGATTGTTAATTTTAGCAGTAAGTATGTTTACCCACTGAGCCATCTCCCTGGTCCTAATAATCTATTTTATTAGCAATCTGAAAAGCAGAAAGCCAAAGACTTATTGTGACCCAGGTAATATTATTCAGCTTTGCAATAAGAGAGAGAAATAAGTATTGCTTCTTATTCATTAATTGTGGAGGGAGAATATTTAACAATACCTTTATGGTTGGATAGTAATTTGTATTTTAAAAACACTTATAATCATCTATGAATAAGCTGTAGTCTGACGGACTTGAGATTAATGTCACTTCAGACATTATGTTATTTACTCATTTTATGGTCTATGCTTTTGAGATAATTATAATGTTTACCTTGTCAAATTCACATTGACTACCTGTCCAGATCTCTGAAGCCTGCTTTTGTGTATCATGAAGCATTTGTTACATTCTCTTGTAATAAGAAAATTCAGGGATAAATAGCCCCAAAAGAAGTTACATCACATGATGCTATTTTAATGCTGATTTTAGGAGGGAAGTGGATCAACTGTTTAGTGAGGACCCACTACTTGCAAAATCCTGACAGGCAGCACTCATCGTGTCATTTTATAACCCTGTGAGATAGATAATAACATCTCTATCTTTATGAATAAGAATACTGTGTCACAGAGCCAAGTAAAGCCTCAGTGTGCACACAGTACAGGGCTCTCTGTAGTGCCCAGTAAATGGTTTTGTTGTTGTTGTGTTTGCTTGTTTTGTTTTTTGATCCAAGTAAATTACTGAATGCATCATGGTTAGTATGTGACATAACTGGAATCTCAAGCCAGTATCTTCTGAACCCAGGTTCAGATAGCTCCTCTGCATGTAGCACTGGCTCATATTCAATAGAATTCATACTAGAGAATCCATAAACGCTTATGGCCAACTCCAGAAATATCACTGCTCACATATCGCTAAAAGCATACAACATTTGAACATTTTCTTGTATTGATCACATATTATTACAGCAGCAGTATGGAAAACAAATAATTACTTTTTCATTAATAGAAGTAAAGGTTAGAAAGAGCAAATGCATCATTCGGAACGATTGACCTTTTGCCAGTAACTGGAGAGTAGAGAGATATTGTTTTGTATATGAGTAAACTCATCTCTCTCCATCCTTCTGGCAAAGTTCTATTTGCCTCCATGTGCACAGTACAGTCTAGCATTCTTGGTGAAATCATTCCTGGTCAGCACGGGTGCTGTCATATGATAGCATCTTGCACATGCCTCTGCTATATAATTCTCTCAGCTATTCATTTTCATCTCAAACTGTACTGGACGCTATAGTCCTTGAGAAAGAAGTCCTTTCTTTCCAACAGTACACCCTCAGTGTCTACTCAGTATATGGGTCTCTGTAATGCTCAGTAAATGATTTTTTTTGAGGCAGTTGAATGAAAAATTGAATGCTTGAATAAACATTGCTTAAACTCAAAAGGATGATTTTTGTCTTGAAGCTCTTTTTTTTAAGGTTAGGATGTTTCCAGATATAAATAATCTTTTAAAATTCAAGACAAAGCAACTTTTTAACTTTGAGCGGACAGTTGTATACATAGATGTCTGTAGACCAAAGCTCAGACTGATGGAATTTTCGTTCTGTTGTGTCAATAATCAGGTCAAAGACAAGTCAACCGCTAAAGAACCTTAGCTCCATCTGTGTGATGAAGGAATCACCCATGGCAGAAGTTACGTGTGCTACTTAAGAAACTGAAGCTTGAACATCACTGTTACAATCATTTTATGGACCATTCTGTTCTGGTTTTCAGTTTCCGATATTTAAGTTGCAGAACCTTTCCCCACTAAATGGTAAACAGAATTCCAGAATGTGTGCAGATAAAATTGAGATGCTCTCACTGCTGATCTTCTTGTCCTCTTATACCTGCTGTCCAGGTGGCTTCATTCCCTACATGTCAAATATATTAGGTGATTGCTAAACTCATGTTAAGTCCATTCTTAAAGCAAAGTCCTATGTCTGGTGCCCTTCCTGACCAGCAGGAAATCAGACACAAGACAACCAGGTTCCTTCTCAAGGCGGTTTAATCAGGATTGCAGTTACAGCAGGATTGCAGGTGTGGCCCCCCTTCTACCCCAGGGACCAGGCTTATATCTACGTAAAGGTCAATGAGCATACGCCACGTGTAATCTCCCCATATGTCCACATCAGATAACCATTCCCTGCCCCTGCACAGCTTCACAGCCAATTAAGGACTTATTTATCACAAGGAGCACTCTCAGCCAGCACCATCTTCAGGTGCGGCGCACAGTGGCTCTCTACAGTTCCCCCTTTTTGTTTTACAACAAAACAGGCAAGAGTAGAGGTCTGACCTCAGAATGGAGTAATGGACATTGTACTAGCTCCCAAAGGATGCTAGACCTGTCCAGTACCAATTTTTTGCTGAGGCGGGTAAGATGAGGGCATTTTGGGGAAAGAGCAGTACCAACCTGCATCTCTCAGACTTGCTCTTCACGAGACCGCAGGCAGCATTCAGCGTATCTCGAGTGCAGTGCTTTGCCTCGCAGCCTTAACGTGATGAACTCCTCAAGACTTAATGGCGGCAAGCCATGCTTGTGGGGACTGTCCTGCCTCAATGGCATAGAATGCTTGTGCAACCAGGGCAAGGTCTCTCTTTCGGGATCGGACAATACGGCAGATACAACACAGGCAGAGCAGAGACCCCTACCAAGACAACAGCCAGGGCCCCCATACCCGCCCACTCTTTAAGATGATTCATAGCTTGATGAATCCACGCCGTCAATCCCTCTGCAACAGTCAAGTCAACCCGGGTAGAATTTGCTGTCACAATTGCCAGGCGAAGATCTGTCAACAGGGCATCAAACCCTCCAGACCAATTGCCTTTAAATAAGAAGACAACTCCCGAGACATATTAGCAGCCTTGGTCACATTATTATATTGTACTTAGGTTACAAAGCCCAGAAAATTTCCATTCACATCCTAACTGAGCCAGCTGCCACAAGGTAACTATTATTATTGAGCAGGGCTTTGATAAGTAAAGTTATACCCCTGCCAGGTTTTATTAAAGGCAGTTGTTATATAGGGTGAAAGGTAAAATAACCCTTCTTTGCCCAGCCCTTAAATCTCTGTATTTCCTCCAACCAGAATCTCCCACGAAGTCATTCCGGATTGGTGCTGCACCCATACATCACATGGCCTGATCTTATGTAATGATGAATAAGCAAAATGCATGTGCAGTGTAGCCTAGCGCCAGCAAACTCTAGGCGTCTGGCACTATGCCAGGCGCCATCTTAAATAATGCTCCCCACATCTCCACCCTTTTTATTAGCTTGATGAGAAGTCTCACATACCACAACCATACAAGAGGGAAGGTCATCAACACGATCTCTGTCAAGTAACGGGAGGGGGGTAAGGCCTGATCCCCATAAAGATCGAAATTCTGGGATATTGTAATGATTTTCATACCCATCCCAACGTCTTTTCATGGGGGGAGGACTTGGATGTCAACCTCCATGCAATCAGGCATATCCCTCAGGGAATCTACTTTGAATGCTTCAAAGACATCCCTTGCAGTGCTATCACCTGACACCCTGTTCCAATCAGGCTCTCAAGATGTACACATGATGGCTACCCTCAGCACATTCATTCACACAGACCTCCCATCAAACCTTAAACAAACTAATTTTTTCCTATCATGCTAAGCCACACTTACGGTGACTGACCCAGCTCCACGCTGCAAATGCCTATATCATCAAAGCTTGATCTCGGGCATGTCTGACTTTCATGTGAACACAGACACCAGAATGCTAGGCAACTTATAAGGAGAAGACACAGAGCTAAACCCTAAACCAGCCCATTCTTTCAAATGCAAAACTGCTTGAAGAATCCAATTCGACATCCCGGTAGCCAAGGAAACATCCACTCTAGTAGAATTAATGGTCAGACCAATTTCCTGTAAGATACTGAGAAAGATTTCTTAATAATTGTGCAGCACGACTAAAGTTATCAAAGTGACAGAGGTAACACACAAGCCAGAATATTTCCACTGCCTCCCTGACATTATTCATTAGGCTATTGAATCAAGCTGAGGTGGAACATATTGTTGACAGTCCGCAGCGTTTAAAGAAATCGCTGCGTGGTAGCCGCCACAGCCGCCACAGTAATTGCTGTAATGATGGCAGCCTTTATGCCAAAATATCTCCTTTCTCTAAACAGGGTCATGGCTGAAGGGGCTTTTACAGGCCAAGGATATAGCGTGGCATTCGGGTAATCCAACGTAGGGAGAAAAGTTATAATATCCTCTAACAGCTCAACCAGTTTTAAGGTTTGACAACCTGTAGCCCATCGTGGCTGGGCAGGTAACTCAGGTTTTGTTTATTTACTATTACTGGCCATACCCCTGCATCCACTTAGCATTGGTTTGAGTGGCTGTTCTATTGCTAGGCAAATCAAACAGGCACCAGTCTGATTATATAATTGAATGCACTGCTATCTTCACTAATATTAAGTATAATCTGAAAGCAAAGCACCCTTGTAATGACAAACTAAAATTCCCTTCTTTATCCTCAATGCAAGACCATCAATGCCCCCTGTTCCTCAGCAAATTTAAATCTTTCCCTAACTTCTCCCAGCTGGATAGTGTAAGATGCTCCTAACTTCTCCCTGCTCTCTTTTTCTTCTCCAAAGCCTAGACTCCATTTAGCTAGCAAAGCCTCTAGGTCTTCCTACAGTTTTTTCTAATTCTTCTTCTGAGCTAGTACTCTTAAGAATCTAACTCCTCTGAGTCCTCTAGGTCCTTTAAACTAAATACAAGGACCCCTTTTTTTCTCTCTGCTCTCTCTGACCTGCTCTCCTTGAGTTGCTCCAGGGCATCTATGTCTTTTCTAACGCTCGCAACACCTGTCATCTTCCAAACAGCTGGAACAAGCTTCCAGAGTCCTCTCACCCTCCTTTCAGGCTCCCTCGTTCCCAAGCAAAATCTAGCTCTTTTCCTAATTTATTCCAGCTGCTTTTTGTACTGGAAACTATCATCGTATATCTCAGCTGCAGATTTTATCCCAGCTGCCTTTTGTAAGGTAGCCTGATACAGCAAACCAAGGGCCACTACATCCACCTCCTTTAAAAATCTTAACAAATTTTAGTATCAAGATAACCTGCCTGAACCCTGAAATCTAGTCTTCTGGAGGCCTACCTCTATCATGTCTGATCCATATAATTCTGGGAGATATAACTACTACCTTAATCATTTCTTTTGAAAACATACAGACATAATCTTCTAATAGGCTGTAAGGATTGCTGTCTGGATCCTTTAGCACTGAACTAATAGATGATGAGTTGTATCTTGAAGGCAGGCCGGGAACAGGCGGGGTCCCTTCCCTGGCCCCAATTGGCCGCCTCCTGCTTTCTTCTCCACGGCTTGGGGGATCTCTGTCACCAGGTCCTACTCGAACTAGACTCCTCTCTCTTTTCTGACTCTGTCTCAGAAGCTGTGGAGGGGTCTAAGCTGGGGCCATAGGCAGGACCACCAGTCCTCCGTTCCTGCCCCCATAGCTTCTGGTTAGCAGTGCCTGGGCATTACTGATATTCTCTCGGGTGCTAACAAATATGAAGGGAACCATTCCCTCCTCCCTGGGGTTCTTCTTGTCGTTATCACCTTCCACACGAACCCTTACCACAGCAGATCTATCCACAATCTCCTGAATCACTTTCCCATTCTTTCCAATCACTTTGCCAACCAAGTTCCTGGGCACTTGTACAGAGTCCTCAGAAAATTCAAGGTAGCTTCGAGCCTGTCTGCATGCCTCTGGCATCTCCCCATAGATTCTGAAAGTGCAGGTTTCTTTGCCCAACTCAATGGCAGTCACTCCTAGCACTTTTCGAGCCTGCTGGATGTTCGCACTATAAGTTCCAATTGCCAGACCCATCAGGTCCTCTTGAACTGTAAACTCCTTTTCCCTAAATCGAATATCCTTGAACCAGTAACCAGAAAAACTTTTATCCTCACTTCTTTCCCAGAGGAAAAATATAACCACAAAACTGAAAATCACACCCATCTTCTTTCCACTTTTTGTCTCTTTACCGAGCACTTTATTATCTCTTACCTAAACTCGTCCCTAAACCGGGAACCTTAACAAACTAGCCCCAATACTTACTGGGCATTTACTGATCAATCGCCCTGTCCTCCAAGAGTTCTGGAACCTCATGGGACGCTTTGCCACAATTTCTTTTTCCGTACCGGGCCACCAATTGTCCAGCGCCCTTCCTGACCAGCAGGAAATCAGATGCAAGACAATCAGGTTCCTTCTCAAGGCGGTTTAATCAGGATTGCAGTTACAGCAGGATTGCAGGTGTGGCCCCCCTCCTACCCCGGGGACCAGGATTATATCTACATAAAGGCCAATGAGTATACACCACTTGTAATCTCCCCATACGTTCACATCAGATGACCATGCCCTGCCCCTGCACAGCTTCACAGCCAATTAAGGACTTGTTTATCCACAAGGAGCACTCTCAGCCAGCACCATCTTCAGGTGCGGCACACAGTGGCTCTCTACAGTCCTATTTGCAACTTAAAAAGTAAAACCAGAAATGGTCGTTTTTAAAAAAACATTTTACTTATTTATTCAGCCCCTCATGCTTGCTCTTTGAGAGCCCACAAGTTCAGGTTAGTTGACTCTGTTGATCTTCCTGTGGAGTCCCTGTCATGTTCAGGTCCCTCAATCCTCCCCCCAAGTCTTCCATATCTACCCTGAGCTCCATCTAATATTTGGCTCCACATCTTTCCATTGGTTGCTGGGTGCAGCCTGTTAGATGACAGTTATGCTAGTTCTTGTCTGCAGGCATAACAGACAATCATTAATAGTGTCAGGGATTGGTTCTTGCCCATGGGATGACTCTCAATATGGGGGAGTCATTGGTCGGACATTCTCTCTATCTCTGCTCTGTTTTTGTACCTGTATATCTTATAGGCAGGACACATTTTGAGTTAAAGATTTTGTGGTGGGTTGCTGTCCTTATTCCTCCACTGGGAGTCCTGTCTGTCCACAAGAAGTTGCCTCTTCAGGATCCATATCTACCAGTGCTACAAGTCTCAGCTAGAGTCACTCCCATAGACACACTGGAGCTTACCTCATCCCAGGTCTCTTGCATGTCCTAGAGATGCCCCATGCCAATTCTGTTGAAATGATAGATTTTAATGTAAAACTACATGCACCAAATGTGATTTTTATGCTTTGCCCAAACAGTATTGTATATCATTCTGTTATTATCTGAGTTTCTGCCAACTTCTAATTTTTCTTCTTTGGTTTACATGAACACATATATGCACATCACTCAATTATTTTTTACCAGGGTTGGGACAGAATGCTTGGCTCCAAACAGGATGTCTTCTTTACAGTAGACAACCACTATTGTCAGAGTTAATGTCTAATTAATTGTATCAAACTAGAAAGTATTATGCTATTGATTCATGTGAGATGTTTGGGAAATTTTTTTCATAGTTTTATCATTTTTCTCATGCACAGTGTATGTATTTATTTCTGAGAAAGGAAGACAAAAATTTTATGAGTTTCTTTAATTAAAGTAATTATGAATGTTATAATTTCTTCTTTAGGTTTTATTCCTAAGAATAGAAACATTATGTATTTATGTGTATTTGGAGGTATGGATATATGGATATGAATGTGTCTATGTAGGTTTAAATGTGGATAGGTACTTGTGCATGTGAGTGTGTGCATACATGAATGTGCTTGTGTGTGAACTTATATGTATGTGTGTGTTTGTACAAGCAAGTGGGTGACAGAGTACCTGGGTATCATTTTTCAGGAGATGTCCACCCTTTTGTTTTTGAGATAGAGTCTGTCACTGGCCTAGAACTTGCCTAGTAGGCTAGGCTGGCTGGCCAGTGACCCCCAGGTATCTGCTTATCCCTATCTCTAATTCACCACACACAACTTTTTATACAGGTCTCAAGCTATACTCAGGCCCTCAAACAGCTAGCACTTTGCCAACTCAACTGTCTCCACAGCCCCAGAAAAATATAATTGATGAAATTGGATAGTGGCTTTGAATATGAATAATCATTGGCCAATTTCTATCCTTTTCATCCATGTTTCATTAACATGTGAACAACATGGCACTGTGGACAAATACTAAGAAATCTAGAGATGTTATATGTGTGAAATAATGTTTTCTGCATAACTTAAAATTGTCCTTAGATACTAAAACAAAGTCTCAGTTCAAAAGGAAAATGTATATGTGAATTTTCATTAATGTAAGAGAAGGAAGAGGCAGTCATTATTCCACTTCAGTACTATAGTTGTAATCTGTATTTCTCTATACATAACCCAAATGTTCAATGTAATTCGAGATTCTATGAGACTATGTGAAAGAGAAGCTGTTCTCAAGATCCAAATGCTTCTCTGTTGCTGGAGATAATTAAAACTGTGGTATCCAATCTGGCTTTTCTTAATCAGCCACCATGTTCCGACAGCAAGGCCTGTGCTATGAGCGGCCATGTATTTTCACCATGGCTCAGCTCAGACTGCCTGTTCAGGTGGCCAGAGACACTGGCCTGCCACCCATGAGACACCAGCTTGGAAGATGGCTCTACCAATCTTCCACGTATATCTACAATGCTGGGCTATGCCCAGACCATCCCACCATCCATGCGGCTTGGTATGAATGAGACTCAATACTGTGTTTTAATCAGAGGCTTTATATATTTTGTAATGCTCAATAAATATGCCCATACAATTAGAGGTGTTTCCAATTAGCTAACCTAAATATAAGTTGTTACCAGGACTGCTCTCCATACTTGCGTGGCTCTTCATCTCCTACATCTCTCCTCTCTCTAGCTCCTCCTCATTCCTTTTCTCTCTCTCCTTTCTCCTCCTACTTTAGCTCCTCCTACACTCCCAAACTAAAGGCACTCTTCCTTCCCCCTTCCTTCCCTCCCTTCATTTAAAACATCTGCTTTTTTTCTTGTTGTCAAATCCCATTTATTATCCTAGTTGCCATCCCTGACCCAGCTTTCTTTTCTCCTCATTTCCCAGGAAGTAACAGCTGAGTTTGTCTGCAAAGTGGGTGCCTGGTGTGAACCTGCCAGGTTTTCCTAGCTCAGTGAGCTTGGATGAGTCATTTGCCCTTTCTGGATTTCAACGTTTTTACCTTTAAAATTAGAGCTGTGGATAGTGAGAATTACAAGACAGTTAGGGATGAGATGACAGTGCCTGCCACTTGCATCCCATCACATAGATAAGTGTTGTGTATTTGTGCAGTGTTGTTCACCAGGCATCTCTCTTAGAAGCTTCTAGAAGCATCTGATTTCAACCTTTGACTGACAAAAGCTCCAGCACTTCTAGGAAGAAGCATAATACTCATATTTATCCATCCCAATATATTTTCCTTGCCAGGGCATCAGTTATTAACAGCATCTGATAGGTACATCTGGGAAACATAAAACTATGCATCCATAAAATAACTATACAGTTTTGACAGAGACTATGAATAATAAAAATGAAGTGATAAAATCATGTAACAGGAGAAGAAGTCAGTAAAGGTTTTACTGAAGAAGCAACATCAAAACCAAAGACTAGCAAGCAAGTTAGACAAAACTCAGGAAAACACTTCAGTGTAATGGGAGTTCCAAGAGAAGAAAGGCATGCTGGGTAAACTTCAAATGTTTCTGACCAAAGTTCAGGGAATTAAAGGGATATGGTGAGGAAGCAAGTGGGAGCCAGAAGAGGAAGCTGAGGCCACAGAGGAAAGCAACGACCAAATCTCTAGAGAGTTAGATGGCTGATCATTTTACCGAAGGTTTTCATTGTGTTTAAAATAACAGGGCATCATAAGGAACGCAAACCAGGGATGGGTAATGCCAGAAAATAGATGTGGGAGGAGAAAGGGTTCTTTCTCTGTTCTTCAGTCACAGTACTAAGGACTGTAGTCTCCTGGATAAAGCTGTCCTTCACAGTGTTTGCCCATAGAGCCGGCCTTCATTCATCTCTTCACCTCCTGAGCTCATTGTCTCTTCCTGTCAGGGCTTCTTATATATACTGTGATCCTGACACATGCCAAGGACATAGTGCAGTGTAACGGATAATCATCTATTCTTTGCTTCTGAAACTAGACAGCAGGCTTCTTAAGGTCAAAGGCTGTGTCATGGTCATCTTCATATTTCAGAATCTACAAGTCTCTACCACTTGTTGAAATCTCATTTGTGTTTTGTGTTATAAGGAACTGATAGAAGAAGAGGGACTCAGGGTTAGTGCTGGATAGAAATGTGGGCCTCGCATCATGAATGCCATTTGACCATTTATATTTCTGTTGAAAGTTGGTGACATTTATTGATGCCCAAGAACAGTTCTAATAGACTTATAAACATTCCCAAATGGCTCAGAGAGCAGCATTAGATTTAAATAGTCGCACGGGCAGGCAGATGCTTAGTGGTTATATTCGGCTTCTCATCTGTTTGTGAGCATTCTGTGGATCTTTTTAGGAAGCACTAGAAAGTCTCTAATTCTTCCTCTACCACATCTTCTCTTCAGCTCTCACGGGGCAAAAACCCGTGTGAGCTTTAACAACATTGTTCATTGTTTTGTAGCTGTGATAGTTTAGATCTAGAACATCTCCTGAAGGCCCACATTCTAAAGGCTTCATTCCCAGCCCAAGGTATTGGGAGGTGGCAGAACTTTAAAGGATAGTGGCCAGTCAGGAGGAGGTATATAAAAGAAATTGTGTCTTGGGAGGGGGTACTGGGACTTCATCTGCTCACACTTATCTTCTGTCTTTTGTGAAGTGAACACACAGCTCCTGCTACAAGTCTACTAGGATCACATGACCACGGGGGTCTACTAGGATCACCACGTGAC
This sequence comes from Mastomys natalensis, assembly GCA_021653895.1. Taxonomy (NCBI): domain Eukaryota; kingdom Metazoa; phylum Chordata; class Mammalia; order Rodentia; family Muridae; genus Mastomys; species Mastomys natalensis. The sequence goes on along the minus strand of JAJTUV010000014.1, from coordinate 3,458,052 downwards.
CACAGACGAAAATTATCAGATTGTGAGGCAAAGTAAATCTTTCTTCCTGGCAAGTTGATTGTTCCATGTATTTTGTCACAGTGGCTGAATTTAAACAGGAAATTGAGACAAGGAAATCAAATCACTATTGCTGTTGCAGTTGCCAAATTTCAGAAGCCTTTTGAATTGGTTTACAGGAAGAAGTTAGAAAACTATGGAAAAGTAGACTGGAGAAAGATGGGAGTATTAGAAATGGCTTTCATGGCAGTTCTGGCAAGAGCTCAGCATGCTGTGAGGCCCATGGTCAGTGAAGGTGGTATTGATGAGGCTTCAGATGGAAATAAAGACCGCTAAGTATCAGAATAGATTACCATTCGGAGAGGACTTGTCTACATTTTTTGCAGGCTTTAAAACTTTGTGTGAGATTGAGCGTAAAAAGGATGGACCAATCAATGGAGAGAAAATTTCTAGGCAACACAATACTGTCGGTGGCATGAATTTCACTGGCTACTTTAAGCCAGTAAGAATCAGGACCGAAAAAGCAAGCCAATAGGTTTGAAAACCTTGTGGTTTTAAATTAAAATGAATGAATGAATGAATGAATGAATGATATGAATATATTTAAAGTTACAGTTAAGGAGAGTATGATTAGTGGCCTTAAAAAGAAATGTCTCACATTTTGCTGGTGCAGCTTGGGAGATACCTTGATGGTACCACAGGAATATACAGGATTTTACCCAGCACAAGCTCAGAACTTAAAAGGTATAAACTTACTACAAAGGGTTTCATTTGAAAGTCAAGCCCTTGTGTGCCTTGTTTCTACAGATATAAATAGTTTTTTTCTTGGGCTTTGCTTTTCTGTTTTTGTTTTGTTTTGTTTTAGCTTCAGTGGCACCCAGAGGCCACCATAGTTGTGGTGCAAACACAGACCTTACAGCAGTGGACCATGACCTCCTCCCTATGATGCTGGCGTGGTGATTCTCAGGCACACAGGATGTAAGAGTCATGGGTCATGGAGATTGTAAAAGGAGGCTTGGGAGGCTAGAGAGTGTGTGACAAGGTAGACATTTCTACAGACAGTCCAGGGCAAAGTGATGTGCGAAGCTCTGAGTCTGAGACATGCTGCAGTGCCATTTTCACACAGGGAGAAATGACAATACAAGCAAACACCTGAGAAAAACTGCAGGTACTAAGTAGGGCCAGAGAGTACTCAGGTCATGTTGCTATCTGCCCTGGATGGTAGATGCTGAGCTAAAAGGTTTAGACTTTTATTGTGCCAAGTTTTGGGCCTGCTTCCCTTCTACATTTTCACTCTCCCCTTTCTGGAATTGAAAAAAAAATTCCATGACACCTGTTGTTGAAATTATGTAAGGTATTTTTATAGGGTCTTCTAGCTGAGTCACCTTGAGTGTCAGAGGAGAATTTGAACTTGGACATTTGAGTGATGTTGGAACTGTGAAAACTTTTGGGCTGTTGGGAGATGCTTCAACAACACACATTTCAATATGAGATGGAAGGGGACCTTTGAGGGAAAAGGACCGAATGCTCCAGTTTGGCTCTGAACCATTTACTCAAAGGCTCATGTGTTAAAGCTTGGTCTCTAGACAGTAAAACTAATGGGAGATGATGAAATATGTAAGAGGTAGAACTCAGTTAGAGGATGTGATCCTATTGAGCCTATGGCTGGAAGACTGAGATCTCAGCCCTTTCCTCTCACCTTTTGCTTCCTGACCACTATGAGGCTAACATATCCTCCACCAAGTGCCTGCCAAGGTACTTTAAGATACTGTAGTCTCAAAGTAATATGTCCATGTGACAGTGAGATTGAAACCTCTAAAACTGAAAGCCAACATAACTCCTCTTTATAAGTTGTCTACCTCAGACAACCTGTCACAATGGGAAACTGACTAAACAACAGTGTTAGGGTTCAACTTGCATAACTAAGAGACAGTTTATGTCATTATATTATTTTAATATATAAAATATTAACAAGTAGTACTAGCTATTTTTATTTATTTTTTTACAGAATAGAGAAAAAAAAAATCAATTCTTTAAAACTTTCCTACTTAGCACTTCCAGCACAGAAAATTCTCTAAGAAATCCATTAACTATAATTGATGCAAGAAGAAGCATGGGACTGATGAGTCACTTTCTCTCTGCCCTGTTATTCCTGGAAATGAATATCTATCCACATAAATTGTGTACTAAAGATTCCTTTATGTCAACATGGGCATTGATTTCAAGCTTGTACCCGACTAGTAATTTACAAAGAAAACACTTTATGGCAGAATTTGCTCTAAAGTGTTTGTTCATGAGATGGGCTTGCCCAGAGCCCCAGTTAATACAGTTTCTTTGCTTCCAGACACCATTAAAGCATGCCGTTGTTTCTGCTACTAGTAACTTCCTAAGGCATAGTTAATAATTTTAATTCTTATCATAAGAATTTTTAGTGCTTAATCTTAAAAATTCCTGATGATTATTCCTGATTGAGCAAGATGAATTTATTCCAAACAAATTTTACTTCTAAATAGGGGGTATACATTGTAAGCTGTCATAATCTTTTGTTGTTTTGATATAGGGCTTCGCTGTATAGCCCTGGTGGCCTGGTACTTTCTAGTAGCCCTACTATATTGAATGTTCAGTAGTTCTCTTGTTTCATCTCAAGAATGTTGATATAAAAGAATAACACTCAGACTGTCAAGAATTTAGATTTCATGTAAATAATGACATCATCCCACACTGACCACTCATATGACATCATCTCACACCAACCATTCATATGACATCATCTCATATCTACCATTCATAGGAACAAGTACATTTATCTATTTGTTTCTGCCATAGTGAACTGGAAAGCAGCAGTTATCAGACACAATAATTCCAGAATGACCAAACTCAATGCAAACTCAAAGGAGGATTTTAATGCAAATTCATCCTAAAAGTTTCCTATTTGAGGGCTAGTATTATAGTTTGTACTTATTTTCACTAGTTGCTGGGAATTCCATTCCATTAATAAACTTTACAGTTCAAATCTTTTGTCTGGGCATATGAAACCAATGGCCTTAAGTTTAGTACACAAGTATTCCTGGAAGGACTTAGAGATGGAAATGAAGATGGGTATTCAGGTCTTCCGTGCCCTTGTTCTATCCCCCATTCATATCATGTTAGATATCAGCCGCAACTAAAAAATTATGTTTTTTTACACTAATTATGCCAATTATTTTATAAATTTAAGGCTTTAATTTTATTTATTTCCTTTTAATTTTATTATTATTTTTAGTTTTCTGAGTTAAGAAACAACAGAAAGCCATGCCCTTGCTTTCTTATCTATTGCTATTTTGTCATAAAGAAATAGTCTCCTCTATGGATGTTATGGAACACCACTGAGTGTGGCATTACTCGAGAAGGATCCACAGCGACGGAAACACTAAGACATTCCACATCAGCTAAGAAGTGCTATACACGAAAGTAGTCGTAACATTTATCTGGTCCAGTGGGTACTGATGCTAGTCATCACTCTGGCAACCCCTTAACTCTCTTCTAAACACACTCTGGGTGAAGAAAGGAAAGGAATGTAAAGAAGTGTTAGAGAAGTGAATTATTGGTCTACTGAAAATGAATCATCATGTCTAGATAGTGGTGTGGAGATGTCTTCAGTAAAGTCAAGGAAACTCTATTCCAGCTATCAAAATCAAAGAGTTTAATGCAATGCACTGATTATAAAGCTTTAAGATAGTGGAAATATTGAGAAGATACTAGGTAGCTCAAAATTTTGCTAGTTGCAAGAAGCAGCTAGCTTCTTAAAGGAAGAAAGCAGATGGTGTGACGAGAGTCTAAGAGTGGCTCATCAAAACATGGTTCTAAAACTCTGGTCACCAGATACTGATGAGAGATGTCATAGGATTGATTCTACACCCACCTAGAGGGAGTGCTCAAGGTAGGAGGAAGTAGTTACTTATCTATATCTCTCTTCTAGTTTTCTACCAGTGAGCTCCATTCCAGGGCCTAAAGGCAGCCAGCTATGAAGAGATTCTCTGATATGTGGTCTGTGATGTCTAAGCCTAGAATCACACAGCAGAGTTTATGGTATTCTGCTTGAAGCTGAAAGATGCTGCTTTAAGCCTGGTATGTCTTATTTCTTCATTGGCCATGTATACAGAAGACATTTTGACTGCTCCATTGGTGCATTCTTGAGCAAGGAAATGTGGGACTGAACAGAGAGGAAAGAAGAGAGAGGGGAATCATGGATTAGCTGCAAAGAAGCTATTACCTTTAGCTCCTATCCTGGGTTAAGTCAGTGTTGGTGTTTACACTATCATGCTGTTAGACTTTGAGGCAAGGGGAATGTGCCAGTAAGACTTTAAAAATAAACCAATAAGGCATTAAAATGAGGTTCAAGAAGATGCGCTGTTGTTTCTTCCTCTTCCTCTTCAAAAGCTCTTGCTCACCAGAGACGAGACAGCATTTGCACACCACCTCAGAGAAGGCATGAATGCACAGCGTGATTTGTCAGGAAAGCAGTAGCACTTAAAGGAAGATTGCAGTCAAGGGCCCAGTTAAAGGGTTAAGGGGGACCTTTGCCCTTGTCCTTCATTCTGCACTGTCACCATGTGGAAGAGTGGAGTAGGGTGGCTGGTGAAGGACATTCCCTCTTGTCACTGTAAATTCTACACACCAGCTGCTGAGCTGGAGAAAGCAGAGGTGTGAGTGAAAGCAACAAGCTGGGGTTATAGACTCAGGGAGCATGGAAAGTGGTATCAGGGTAAAATTAAAACCAGTTCATTTTCATCACTACCAACATTTTGAAGGTTACATAAGCCAACAACAGAAGCAAAATATTATTGCTTATCATCTCCAGAATCAAATATAACAATCTGGGAAAAGTACTGTTTCTCTGAACCATACATAGAACCTTCATCTCCCATTTCTTGAACCAGTAAGGCTTTAAAATGAGGTTCAAGAAGATGGGATGTATATGGCTTGATCAAGTGTGACTATGGCGTGGGCTTTCAAAATGACTGTTATTGTCTACCCAAATTCCAGTCCTTCCTCATACTTATCACAAGAACTAACCTTCCAAAGTAAAAGTCACAGTGCTGCTACGTATCCAGCACTTCTTCATTCTCTGTACCGTTTGAGCCTTTGTAGAGAAAATGCCCAGGGGAAGGCCAGTTATGCAAATAATACCTCATTTCTTGTAGCTCACAAAATGCTGTGAAGAACATATACAAGTTTTAAAGGACTTTTAAAATGGTGAACTATACAGAGAAGTTATTTTAACATGTTTCACAAAGAGAGAATTTTTAGTCATCATCTTGGGAATTCTTAGAAGTACTTTAGGTTTATTTTTTTTCTTGTTGTTAAGACAAGAATTTGTGATGTAGGTTGGCCTGCCTTGTACTTGGTATGTATCTGAGACTGGCCTTGAATTATTGATCCTCCCGCCTCTACCTTCCAATTGCTGTCTGGGATTGAAGGCATGTGCCATCACCCTTGCCAAGGACTATAGGAGAAGAGGAAGAGGAAGGAGTAAAGGGGAAGGAGATAAGAGAAGGTGATGGGAATCAAAATGATGGAAGTACAGTTATATGTACTCATTTTTAAACCCAGTCAGTTTAAATGAGACTCAACTGAAACCACCACCCCATAGCAATATGATATGAATAGTTCACAGCTTCAAGTAACAGTGAAAGTCGTTTTTCCTTGCAGTTGATATATATTGATAACTGTCTAAATAAGTAAAAGCAAGCCTTTTCACCCTCTCATTATAAGCTGTCTGGATCTTGCTAACAGCATTTCCAAGTGGAGCACATGAAGTGATACTTTATGTTTTTATTTTGGCCAGTGTTGTAAATGAACATTAAAGAGATCAATTTTAAATATTTTAATACATTTGCTAGTGTAATAACAGAAGCAGGTGATTTAGAAAGGTATAAAATTTTCACATGCCAAAGATTTAAAGCAAATATTATAAATGACAGGCTGAATTATCTTCATTAGAGATTATTCTTCTGCTATAATATTTATATCTCGATAAACAGGTTACTATATGCTTCATAATATTTCAATACTTATATTTCTCCAAATCCAGGACAGGATCAAAATCACTACTCATGAGTAAGGATGGGAAACCACCATTCCTACTTCCTGAAAGCAACATGAGACAAACCTGCTGAGCATTCTCAGAGAACTAAAATCACTGCAGAGATAGATTTTGCTCATTTATTCCTTAAATAGTATATGCTTATAGACACAGAGTGACACCTTATGCTAGGCCCTGTTCCAGGCACAAGGGACAGGAGAGGTAAAATGTTCCCAGTCCATGTAATGTTTTGAGAGCAAATCTTATAAGTCAGGACCCTAGAATGAAATCAACTATACTCCCAAAGGAAGTATACGAGAGATAATTGAGATACTATTTGCAAAAGATGTCAAGGTTCAGACTACTAAACAAAGGGCAGTGGGCTACTTTGAAAGTAGCAACAGTGGGAAGCTGCTGCCAGTTCTGCCTTTAGAGGGAAGTCTGTGGGAGCTGAGTTCTAGAGCAGAGTTTTACTGTGATCAACATAGAGGGACCTCTACTTCTTCCTCCCCTCCACTGTCTATCTCTGCAACTGAATTCTATAGGCTGAAGATATCCCAGAGTCAGAAGTCCAGAGGGACCAAAGACACTATCCCAGAAGAGCAAGAGAAAGGGAAGAGGGGGAGCTAGATAGTCAGGCAAGGAGCACAAAATCATGCGTCTCTCCTGCTTGCCTTTAAAAAGATGTTAGCTTTAAAAAATAATTTGATAAACTGCTGTGTAATTTGCAATCTTGCTTTTTTTTCTTGAGAGGATGAGTTCATTATTAAATATACATAAATTTGTCTCTAAGCTTTAACATTCAAATAATTCAAATACATAAAATTTATTTCCATAATGAAGGTCTAGCAAAAGTAATCTTGTGCCTCAAAAGATTTAACATTTCCCGAAGCATTTTATCTTTCTATCTGTAAAGTAGGTTTTTATAATATATTTACATCCATATATGTTACAATCTTGACATATTAAATTCAGATTTATTATCTATATACCTAATCTTATTAATCAATTATTCTACCCTTCTGTCAACCATCTATCATCTATTGATCATCTGTCTTTCATCTGTCTACCTTGTTTATCATGTTTCTATTATCTGTGTCTCTATATTTATCTACCTATTAACTATCAATCAGTCTGTCTTCTCACGTCAATCTATGTATCTATTTATCTTTTATATATCATGGTGTTGGATTATTTTTATATTTCAAAAACTATATTGTTCTGCACTATCTCCATTAAACATACTTTCTTCATCATGTAATAGCAAGAAACCCCCTGTAATGCTTAGCCAGTTTCCACTGTTAGCATTTTACACAGCCCTTTAACATTCTTTGCTATGTCAAATTTTTCACAAACTTAGACTTATTGCATATGGAGAAGTCCTTTATACTGCATTTAGGCTTACATTTAACTGATGTTTTAATGTAGGAATATGAGCTTTTCATTTGTTTCAGGTAAGCATTATAGGACTATGAGATTGACTAAAACTCAATGATTTTTATTCAGCTTCAAGCTGCCTGACAATCAAAACTTTAAACTTCTGCTTGCTGCTGTTTGTTTGGTCAGTATGAGAAGAACATCACATTTGTAATTATTGTTGTAGACAAAAAAGAATTCTTTCCTTCAGTATATTGAATCAAACACCTACACGTCTGTAGAGTTTTCTTTCTTGCACACCTACAAAGGCAAAGCTCCTCCCTCATTCCTATCAGCACTGACAGTGTCACTGCCAACTCCCGAATAATGTAGTCAAATTATGTGTTAGAAATTCAACCCTGGTTTCCTGGGTGACTGTACAATACCACTACTTAGTATGCCTACTCACGCAGCTGCCTTCCCATCAAGCTTTAATCTATGTATATTTTCATGGAGGAGAAGCCACAATTTCATATCAAGCATATATTAAGAGATGAAATGTATAGAGTGAAAACCAGACAGAGGTCCTTGAGCTCAGTCACAATCCTTGGAGTTCTGAAGCCAGGGTCTCGTAAGGAACACTTCCTGGGTTCTATTTTCTGAATACATCTGCTTCCAGTTAAGTTCTGCAGACTCAGAATTCCTCGTATTCTCTTGTCATCTCTTGTGAGATGGGACTTTAATTTCATGACTCTTTCAGAAGTCTTCATAAGTCAGCGGCTGCTTTTCCTCTGGAGCCTATAGAATGAGGTATACGCTTAAACACTGGTGATATATATTGGGGCTCTATGTTCCTTCCACTGACCTACCTAAAATACGTATCATCAACTGAAGCATGCCTACCACAAATGGCCTGATGTGCCATAAGCCAGGAAATCCCACTCATTCCAAGTACTGATTGGTGAAGTTGCTTTTGACAAGTATGGCTCATGTGATTTCCATGTGAGGAATGGAACTGATGGTAAAGATTAAGATTAAATTGTCTTCTCTTAAGTGTACATTTCCTCCTGTGCCTTGTTTGTATTAGATGGCTTTTCTTGGGGATGGGGTGAGTACCAAGGAGTCATATTCTTTAAATTCTCCATTTTACATGTTTTTACTATTTTACCCAAGCCAAATAATTTTTCTGACCCTCTGTTCTCTCATTAGGCAAAAAGACTCAAGCAGATTCCTTTCTTCCCTGCCCTCTCCCTCCTCTCTCTCACCCCCTCTCCATTTCTCTCCCTTCCTCTTTCTTTCCTCCTTTATCCCTTCCTCAGTTCTGGGGCTTGAACCTAAGCCCAGACTTTTGTGCCATGTAGGCAAGCACTTTACCACCAAGCTACATTTCCAACCCCCCAAATGGTAATAGTGCTCCATACCTTATGGGAATAGCATGAAATATTTTGTGGGAAAGTATGTTTTGAATTAGAAAAACTCATATAAATATATACTATTATTAATATTTTGAGACAAGGCTTTGCTTGGTTTTCCAGGCTGGTCTAGATCTTCCTGCCTTAGCCTGAGTGTTGGTATTACAGGTGTGTATGCCATACCTGGTTGTGTAATCTTTTCATATTCTTCCTTATCATTAGTTAACTGAGAGCATAATTGTCAGCTCCTATTCTTATTCCCTTCTTTTATCTTTGTGCCATTTTCTTGGCTTCTTTTTTTTTTCAGTATCTCTTTTCAGAATATAAGGTTTAATTGGCTTGCTAATATGTGGTGCTTGCTTGTACACATGCCATATATATACATCATGCATTAATTGAAGAAATGTATCATGTTTTTAACTTACCTATGGATACAGAGCTGACCTTTCATGTGTATTATTTCTCCTGTAGGTCTCATCTAAAGTCAGCAAAGCTGCACCAAACAGCAGATATCCCCCAAGGAGTTGTTTCCCACAGCTATAATGAAGAAGAGCAGGAGTGTGATGGCGGTGACGGCAGATGATGTAAGTAGTGGCAGGGACTCGCAGGGACAGCTGCCACCTTCCTGCATTCTGTTCAATAAGTAAGTCTCTCCAGAGTTCCACGTAAAGGCATAGAAGGCTGTCTCATGCCATTGCTCTGTGAAATTATGTTCTGATGACAAAAACATCACTAATACCTGACCCAGCATTCTGTGAAATGGATAGCAGGCATAATTCTTTTTGCCCCTTGTAGTTGGGCTGATTCATCTTTCCACCGTGTTCCAGCCTCTGCCATTAAAAGTGTTCCCATACTTTTATCCATGTACAGCAAACTCCTGAAAATGACTTCCTATGTCAGAGTCATTAGCACTAAGAAGATTGTGTCCCACATACTAGGCTCACAGGTGCTCCTCAGGCCAGCTCGTTGTTTATCAGAAATGCGATGTTTCAGGACACATCTCAGAACTGTTAATTGTGCTGTTTTAAAAAGACCCCTGAATGTCTGTTATCGATGAGAAGCCTGACTGTCATGCGAAGTCTATAAATGTATAGTCTTCATAGCTTTGGTTCTGGTCAGCTGATGTTATTATCTCCTGACCTTCAATTGACCACTCCTTCATTGGTGCATCTTTCATTGCACAATTCTTGCTCAATTATTCTTTAGAACTGACATAAAATTATATTTCACTAACCAGATGTGCATAAAGGAAGTAGAGGAAAGAAGAAAAATAAGTGAAATTTTTGCTTTCTGTGAGAAGCCAGAGGAATAGGGAGTTTGCCGTGATCATATGAGTGTTTTGTCTTAGCTCCTATTTTTTCTTTCTTTCCTTCTTTCTTTCCTTCTTTTTTTCCCCTTGTTTTGGTGTGTGTGTGTATGTGTACAGGTTTCTCAGTGTAGCCCTGGCTGTCCTAGAACATACTCTGTGGGACATGCTGGCCTCAAATTCAGAGATCCTGCCTCTGCATCCCAAGTGCTGAGATTAAAGGTTTGTTCCACCACTGCCCAGCTTGAATTCTTAATTCAGACAGGATAGCCTATACATTTTCTACTTAGTGTAAACATCTTAGCTTAGGGGATTGCCCAGGCTTTCAGAGGACACTCCATTCTTACTTTTTTTTTTTTTTAACTCTAAGGCATGTGAGCAATGTAGGGAAGTCCACATTCAAGTCTGTTACACCAGAAAGGGAATGAGAAGAGGGTAGTGTTGGCTTCCTCACATGCTGTCCTTTCCACCAGCCCCTCCTGTGGTGTAGGGTTGCTTTTCCCAGGCCTTTAACTCTCAGCCACATGTAATCTGCCTTTTACATTCCAGTCTCTTACACTGATGATGAACAGTTGTATTTGGATTGTTGTGCTCTGCTTAGAATTTCAATGGGGAAAATTCTGGAAGGGAAAAAAATCTTTTTTTTTTTTTTTTTTGCTAAAAATGAATTTAGTGTTGCTCTTAATACAGTTTATATGTCATTCTGATTTATTTTTAACATTCTGATTTATTTTAAATTTCAAAATGGAGCAATGTTCACTATTGATAGACAAACCTGATTATCCCAAAAGGGAATTAGAAAAATTACTGTGGCCAATAGAGGAAAAAATGCACTTGCAAAAATATGCATAAAAGAAGGAATTAAGTCATTCCTTATCAGAACTACAGTGGATAATGAGTACATAGGTTTTTATATGTCAAATGTTTAGTCTTTAACCACCTGTCACTAGTCTGCATGGAAATGATCCCTAAACAAAGTAAATATCAGATTGTGAATCTATAAATGCAAATATTAAGGAACGGAAACTATTTCATCAATAACTTTTATATAAAATACATATTAAAATGGCAACACTTTAGATATATTAAGTAAACTGCTTTGTTAAAGACAAATTTCTATTTCCTTGGACTCTCTATGACTCCTAGAAAATGTAAACAACACATAATTAAATGTCAAGCTGACTTTGTCTTAGTTCAGCACCAAGCTATCACGTTCTTCTTCCATTCAGCCTCCCAACCACAGCACAGACCATGTTGTATTTTTCTCAGTCTCTTCTCTCTCACTGGAACAACAGAAACCTATTTTGATGTCCTGTTCCCTTAAATTAAGCCTTTGCCCTAAGTCTGATATAGTTTGTTGTATTTTAATTTATTTTAACTCATAGACTTTTTATTCAGTGATTTAAATGTCTACCCAATACCACATATACACAATGTGTATCAAATACAGCTCTAGGATCTGGAAGAAAATTCAGCAATTAATAGCACAAGTTTTTCTCCACTATGGCCTTGCTCTCCTGAGGGAAAATGGAAATAAGTTAATAAATTTTAAAACAATCCTGGCTGTATAGAATCGATTGGAGGAGCAAAGAATGATTGTGTGTGAGGGCAGAGAATTTATGGAAGGACCCTGTGAAGAGAAGACACGGAAGACATGCAAACAGTGAGGGAGTGGGCTGTAAAGATATTGGGGAAGAATTTTTGGTAAGGGGAACAGCAATGAAAGGACCTTTACTTCAGGTAAGACACTCTACTGCGGGCTGTGCAAAGGCATGTATGAATAACTGTAGTTCTGTCTCTATGCACTTAACATGCACTAGATCTTCAACAGGTGATAGTAAGACAGAAGTCTTAAGTATTCACAAGTGTATGTGCTCACTGCTTTGTATTTGAAAATTGACTTATAGAGGTATATGCAATCTAAGTACTGAAGTTATGATTAATTATGACTAATGAGAGATTAAAGGGTAGGAGGGAGCCACAGATCATTAGAGGAGGAAAGAGGAATATGACTAAAGACTAGAAAGAACCTGGAAATATGTGTATAGGTGAAAAAAGAGGGAAAGATAATAACTTCATTTACACATAGATATAAATTATGTAAGATGTACAGTTCAGTGCGTATGTATCTATATATCATGCAGCTCTCTCTCTCTGTGTCTATGTATCTGTGTGTCTGTCTGTCTCCTTCCCACCAAACCTCTCTCTCTCTTCCTCCCTCTCTCCCTCCCTTCCTCTATCTCTTCCTCTGTCTCTGTGTGTCTCTGTTTCTGTGTGTCTCTCTCTGTTTCTTTCTTCCTCTGTCCTTCCCTCCTTCCATCTCTCCCTTCTTCCCTCTCTCCCTCTCCCTCTCCCTCTGTCTCTCTCTGTCTCTCTCTCTCCCTCTCTCTCACACACACATACACACACATACATCTATATGCATATAATAGAACCAAAAGGCAAACATCCATACTGATGCCCCAGTTAAAGTTTCATGATAACTTACTAACAAGTTAAAAGGTACTGTTTTGAAGCCATTCCTTTATTTAAAACAATGTATTTCAGAAGCCCTTGGTGAGTGTGAAACACAACACCATAAAAGAATATAATGAAAGAGCTTTTAAGAAACTAAATTAAATTCTGAAAACAATATTATTTTCAGAACAATCATAATTATTTCCAGAGCTATTTATAATTACCACAAATTCTGCATTTATACTTATAATTTATAGACTGTTCCTCTACCCAAACTACTAATAACCTCTAAATTGAATTTGGTTGTTTCTTAATTGATGAACTTGTTATTTGGTCTGATTTTCCTATTTTTAGCCATGCTAATTTGACCAGCTCTATGCTATTCATAGACCAACTATCTTTTGTAGAAGAAACATTAATTTTAATGTTATTTCTGGTAATCACAATTTTACATTACTTTTCAAAATTCATACTTTCCTAAATTCACCTTATGCCTGAATAATGATTAAAGAAATAACCACTTTTGGATTCTCCTCATATTTCTGAATAATTATTTGTTTAAAAGTCATTATTCTTGCTAATGTAGTTACTAAAGTAAAAAGCTAGTGTAGGCACCTAAATTGGCAAAGTCTTCAGATCAGAGAGCAAGGGAGTAATCTGTGTCCTTGTCTCATTTCAAAGTCGGAACTACTGACACGTGGTTACTAATGTTTCATTTTCTAAAAGAGAAAAATATTCTACACTTAATCAGAAAGTCCTGGTGTCTGGCAGTGTAACTGAATACTAATTTCATTTCTTACTTTGGACAGCGTTTCTTATTAATTTGAAGCTTTGTCTTCTAGAAAACTGTGATTTTTCTTTACATGCATATTTTATGCTGGACATAAAATTTGTAGCCTTCAGTTTGTTCTTGTATATTCATATTTAATCTGTGCTAAGATCTTGTATTTTCTGTGTCTCTTCAGGGAGTGTTTAAGTATTTTTAAGAAAGAAGCATGTATACCAAGTGTTTTCCTCTCTTTCTCTGTCTCTCATACACACACACACACACACACACACACACACACACACACACCACCCCCAGGATGCAGTAAGTACTTGACAGCCTACAACTTATGCAACTACTTATTAGGCATTAAACCTGATCCTTGTATATTCTAGAGTATTTCACACTCTGGAAAATTCTAGATTGTATCAATTTTCTATCACCAAGTAGTGTTTATATTGAATTTTAAACAGTATTTCAAAATTGTTTTCAATATAAGAAAATACAATATTTGTTTCTAAGTACAGGGGTGGAGCTCCTAAAGATTGCCCTGTCTTTTCTTGCCCAGATTTCTGTCATCAGAATATGGCTTCATCTATTAACTCTGATGCCAAGAGCCTGAAATCTCAAACACACAAGAGACTAGGGCAGGTTGAGAAGTTCAAGGCCAGCCTGGACTTTGTGTTGAGTTCAAGAGCAGCCTGGGTAGCTCAGTGAGACCTTATCTCAAGATAAAATATAAATAAGAGACTAAAGAGCCTGGAGCTATGACTGCTATTTAAGAATGCTTGCTTCTCTTCCAGATAGGACTCAAGTTTGGTTCCCAGCACCCATATCAGGTCACTCACAGCCATGTGTAACTCCAGCTCCAGGGGATCTAATGTCCTCTTCTGTAATTATTCTGGTGTGAGCAATATTTTCAGGACAACAGAATAATCATCAGCTGAGCAGCCTTGTTTGTATGACAGGATCCTCATTAGTCTGTTGAGATATATGTCAAGAGTAAAAGTCACAGCTTTTGGAGTGCTAGTTGATCTCAGAAATCACTGCATATGCCAGCATCCTCTGTGTTGGACTTATAAAAAGAGTGTATCAGGCAGAAACCCATGTGGGATGTTGACTCTCAGCTGTACTGGGAACCATCCATCACACAGAGACATGGGAAGCATGAGTGAATCTTCCTTGCTGTCATAATGCTTTTGCCCTGACACTTGAATTCCATTCATGTCAGTATTAGGCATGGACTTGAATAGGGCTCTTCAGGATTGTATAATGCCCTTCTCTTCTATCTCTGAACTCTTGAATACTTCAGTAATAACAAAATAGCAATGCTATCAACTATGAGGTTTGTATAAATGAACAGGAACAACTAGCCGACTCTTATTACCAACACTCTGATATCTTAACACAGACATTGTTTTTGCTTTAAATTAAGTAATTTCATATTTATTTACAGTTTATTAGCATATAACCAAATGATAAATTGATTTCTAAAATATATTATCAATTTATCAAATTGAATTTTAACAAATAGAGAGAAAGAGAGAGAGAAAGAGAGAGAGAAAATGGAAAAGAGAGAACTTTCCAACCCATATGGTACTCCTGATCTAAAGATCTGTAAGAACATGCAACTGCTAGGTTTGTACAAAAGATAGAAAGCAGCTCAGCCTCACCTTCATCCATCTTGATTGTTGTCTCTTAGGCATCTGACATCAATTTCATAGTATGAGTGGTTGTGAGATAATAAATCAGAGCTTCCTTCATGACGACTGGATCACTTCAGTTCTTATTTAACTCTGTCATTTAGACATCTGAGTTTCACAGCTTTTTTTGTTTTCTTTCTCTGTTTCTTCCAGAATCTTAAGGACTACTTTGAATGTAGCTTGAGTAAATCCTACAGCTCTTCTAGTTACACCCTTGGAATTGACCTTTGGAGAGGGAGAAGGTGCTGTTCAGGAAACTTACAGCTGCCACCACTGTCTCAGAGACAGAGTGAAAGGGCAAGGACACCCGAGGGAGATGGCATTTCCAGGCCAACCACTCTACCTTTGACAACGCTTCCCAGCATTGCTATAACAACTGTGAGCCAGGAGTGGTGAGTAGCCTCAGAAATCAATGCCAATTCTAAATCTTATCTTGTAATTACATCAAATACAATCGTGTTGTCAAACCAACAGTCGATGTCTGTAGACCAGATTGTTGACTTCTGGGGAGCTTGTTTCCCTTGGGTAGCAGGATGAAACCTTTTAAAACATGCCAAGAGTTTCTAGTTCTTAAGAGGGGAAGGAGTGTGTCTTACAAAGAACCCACTGAGGAGAGCATGGGATGCGTTTGTACTGTCAAGCATAAAGCGAACTCACACTCTGTGATCTATTGGTTTCACTAAAGATCTACTCAATGTGTATTGATGCCTATTAATTCAGAAAAGCAGAATTTTATTCCAGAATGTCACTGGATAATCCTTAAATGGTTTTGTTGCTCTGATCTGCACATACCCATCGTTTTTAAAAGCACAACCCTAGCTTACAAGTCTCAGGATTTATTTTAGTATAAAACACTCAATTATAAATCAAAACAGTCATGTGATGAGAGCTGAGGTGAGGGGTCCATGGATAAGGTGCTTAAACTCCCAAGCTTCAGGACTTGACTATGATCCCCAGGACTCACATTTAAATAAAATGCTTTGTGTGGCTGCATGCTCCTGTAATCTCAGCACTGCGATAGGCAGAGACAGGGGATCTCTGAAGTTATTTGGCCTGTCAGCCTAGCCTACATGATGAGGTACATGAGACACTCTTACCTCAGAGGTTTTGAAAGACATTCAGATGATGATATCAGACATTGTCCTCTGCCTCCCTGGGCACCTGAATACACACAAACACACACACACACACGTACACCTATATGCATTAAAAGAAAGAGAGCTTTGTTAACGTTGTCTATTTTACTGTATTTGTGAAAGTGGCTATTTCAAACTTGTGCTGAAATGGTAATCAAAAAAGTAAAATTATAGAGCTCTAGGTAAAATTGTGCCATGACTTCTCTTCAGATATATGTTTTAGCATGTACATAGTCATTAATCCTTTTTATTTCAAGTATTTTTCAATAATGAATTGTTTATATAAATGGAAAGTTTCCTTAAAATAAAAAAATGTACTAACTTATATAATTTTAAATTATAATAATGTGCCACTTTAAAACCACTTTTAAAATAACTTATTATGGAGAAAGGCTGAGTACAACCAATTATTGCATGACATCATTCTAATAAATCACTAAATTCTGTGGCTTCGTATAGTGTGCATTTACTCTTGCTACATGCCAAGCTCTGCTGATGCAGGACATCGTTGGTCAGGGTTTAATCTACTAAGAATCAGATTCTTGAAACTGCAGGTATTACAACTGGCAGTGTGAAAGGGTTCACCAAACCAAAAAAAATCTGTATGTGGTAGAAAAGGCACTCTGATAGTGTAGGGAACCTTGTTTAAATTTGTAGAATCGCCGGATTCCATCTCCTCCTCACCTGAGTTCACATCACAGGTATCACTGTGCTAGCTATTTATTGGGAACTATAGGGGACACGTGTCCCGATCATTTTCTTGGCCTCACAACTCAGGCAATTAATTGTGTTTGTGCTCCTACATAACTTAAGATTTAGAATCTTGAAGCTTACCAGATTTCCATTTCAGCAACATGACAAGTTGTACCTGTTGTTACCTACTAAAATGCTTCCATGTCAGTTAACTAGGATGCATTTCCTGAGATATCCAGTTTCCCTTTATCATCCCAGAATCTTCCTCAGAAACCCCCCAAGGTCTTCCACTGCCGGTAGATGACTAGCTGCGGTGAGTGGTGGTCTATATGTATAACATTTAGCAGTTTAAATAACAGAATGAATAAAATGTGCTACATAAAATATGTTTAACTCAGGAAATTCAAACAACTGTAGAGTTGCCTTTTCTTGGAAGTATCAAATTTTGACTGTTAGATTGGGGAATGCTTACTTCTCTCCTCAAGTTCAATAGTTTTGTTTGTACCAACAAAAAGAGATACAATACATACCACATAGGCTATTGAAAGGATTGAATTAGTTACTCAATATGACTCTTAGCTTAGAAAAAAAGTATTGTTTTAGGTAGTCAGCAAAGTTTAGTTTCTCTACCCTTGATCAGTGGTCAAAAAAACCCTTTTCAAAAGTAGAAACCACATGTGGTTTGAATGTGAACTATCCCCTGTAGACTGATGTGTCTGAACACTCAGTCCCAGGTTGGTAGTGCTGTTTACAAAGGCTGTAGGATATGTGGGAGTTATATCCTGACTGGGAGACATAAGTGGCTGGGGTCAGGCCTTGCTGTTCTGCAGCCAGTGCCTCTTCCTGCACATTTTGTGCTTCCTAGATGCAAATGTGCATTAGTCTTAGATGCAGAAGTACATTGTGTGCTTCCTAGATGCAATGTGATGTGACAAGGTGTCTCATGATTTTGCCACCACTTCCCACTTCTAAGATGGATTGCATCCCTATTGCCAGCTTCCATTAATGACAGAAACATATTTATTTATGAATGCTTAGGCTTTATAGCTTAGGCTTGTTTCCAACTAGCTCATATGAGTTAATAACTAATTAATTTATACTTAATTAGTTTATACTAATCCATCATTGCCATGTGGCCCACCACCTCTAATTCAAATGCCCAGCACCTGATTCTTTCCCAGAGTTTCCATCTCTACGGGGACGTCCCACCTTTTCTCTCCTGCCCTGCTATAGGCCATCAACTCTCTATTAAACCAATCAGAAGGTTTAATCAGAAGAGACAAATGTTTAGAAAACACTGAGACAGGTGACGCTTCATAGAAATAACACTACCAAAGTCCTGGGCAGCATTCAGATCTCTGCTGGTACAGAAGTCAACATTTGAATAATATAAAGACAAAGTTTACACAGTGCACAAGAAAATTATTCCAAGACATCCTTTCTTGGACTCTAAGTCAGAATGAGCCTGTCCTCCCTTACATTGTTTCTTTATAACTATCTGGTCATAATGGAACAAGTGGCTAGTACAGAAAACCAGTACCAAGAATTGGGGCTGTTGCTATGGTAACTCTGACCATTTGATCTTCAGAATGAATGTAGAAAACTTAGAAATGTGGCTTGGCACAGGCCAGGAACACTGCAAGCATAACTTCATGAGTCATTCTGGTAGAGTTTCAGAGGACCAGAATCTCTAGAGAAATGCAGACAGTGAAGGACATGAGCCTGCAGAGGGAAACAGACTGTATAGGAAAATGGAAGATAGACAATAAGGCCATTAAATCCTATTAAATTCTGGCAAAGAATCTGACTGTATTCTGCCTGTGTTCTGAGAAGCTGAGTGAGGTGAATCTCAAAGTAGTAGACTTTATGCTGGGTTGAGTCACTTTGGCTTCTTCTTCAACTGCCTCGTCATGTCCAATAGTGTTGTCCTCATTCAGCTCACTTTTGGGCAGTCTTATTGGTGTAACTTCTCACACAGGACTAAAGGCAATTGAGGAAAACTTGGAGCAGGAAAGGTGACCTTCCAGGGAAGATTGCATTTGTAGAGTGCCAAATGGTTGGCTCAGAATACATACATGCAAGAAACATGAACACCCTAAGAAGGTTATACTTAGGAATATATTTTTATACATATAAACATATATGTTTACAATAACAGTTAAGAGGCTGTGAATTTGAAGGAGAGTGGGAAAGGATATCTTAGAAGGTTTGGGAGGAGGGAAGGGAAGGAAGAAATGTTGTATTTATATTATAAACTCAAAAATAATAAATAAGTAAGAGAAAATAACTGCCTAATAAATTTGTGAGAGGATTGATGACATTTCAGGACAGGGTAATATTCACACTGTGTGAACGTCACTGTTGACTGCCCTTCTGGTCTAGAGCAAAAGAAAGTAACAAGGAAGCACAAGGATTTTCAAACGTGCCTCTCTATAGGCAAAGGCATGAATTGAAAGTTGTAGAAAAAACAGCTGAGAAAGCAGCTCTAATTGTTAGACATTAACACCATTCAAAAGAAACCCATATGCTTATGCTGGGGCAATAGGAAAGATGCCTTAGAAGCAAGACCCTCCCCACCCAAGAGAATGTACCATAGGCTTGCCCATGGGATAATCTCATGGGAGCATTTTCTCAATTGAGGTTCTCTCTTCCCAAATGACCCTAACTTGTGTCAAGTTGATAGAAGCTACCCAGGACAGAATTGCTTGGATTCTCAGAAGAGACTTGACTTTTGAACTATATTGAGTCTGCTAAAAACTATGTAAACTTTAAAGTTGGAATGAATGCATTTTGCATCCTGAGGTGTCTTTGAGCCTATAGGTCCAGGGACAGAATGTTCCAATCTGACTGTGAAATATACCCATTATGCATTTTTGAACACTTAGTCCCAAGTTGGTGGCACTGTTTGGGAAGGTTGTTTAACATTTAGGAAGTTCAGGCTCACTGGAAGAAGTGGGTCTCTGGGACAGTAGTTGGAGTTTTGCAGCATGGTCCCACTTTCGATTCAGTTTGAGCTTCCTGACTACAGATATGATATGAACAGCCACCCCCAGCTCTTACCTACCATCATGCCTTCTCTGCCATGATTTATTCTATCCCTTATTAAACCATAAGTCACAATAGACCCTTTACACTTAAGTTGTTTCCTGTTAGATATTTGCTCATAGCAATGAGAAAATAACCAACACACTATATTATGCTCGGATCAGTGGTATTGGGAGAAATGGAACTGAAAATGTTACAATGTTTGCTTTCCATAGTCATCTAATGCATGTTACTAATTCATCTATAACATGTTAATATTCGTTTTAAATATCTTCTTTATAAAGTATAAAAAATTCAATCATTATCTTTAAATTTAATTTTAAATTTAAGCAAATAAAAGCTTTTACATGCATTCTTTGAAAATGAGTCTATTGGGATATTGATAGTTGACTGCTGGAATTGCTGGTAAAGGATTTTGATTAGAGAACTTGATTAGAAGCGAATCTGTAAAACTCCAGCTAGCATTACTGCCATTGAGCTGATGAAAATTCACTGGGTATGGAAGACAGCCTAGGCTCATGTGTAACAAATAATTATACTTACCTCTCAGAGTACCGAGAATATGGCATCAATCCCATGTCTGGACCAGCTGTCATAAAGTGCCAGGCAGTAAATATTTTCAGTGTTCAGTTTCAAGGTCTGTTATAACTATTCAACACTGCTGCTGTTTTCTCAAAGTAGCCGCAGACAGCAGTTCGTAAATGAGCAAGTGTGTTGTGTTTCAATGAAACCGTGTTTACAGAAATAGACGGTGGTATAGATCGGCTTGCCAGTCAGTTTGCTAATGCCTTTTCTGAACTAAGGATCAAGAGGACATGACTCCCCGTGCTATAATTGCTTCAGCAATAATTCATAATTCAAGGACAGAAACTGACCTTGCATTCCTTACCAGGATGCTAAATCAGTCATAAAGATGGGCCAATGCATGTTATACAAGAGTCAATGCCACAGAAAGAATAACAATAAATATGAAAAATTAACTCACATATAACTCCTCTGGATGAGAGCTGGGGTAGCTGGCCAAAGGCCTGGGATACAAAGAGGTTTTATTTATCATGGAGAAAGTCCGTGGTTTGGATGGAAAAGTCCCTCATAGGCTCCTGTGTTTGAACATGTGGGCCCAGCTGATGAGAAGGATGTGGAATCTTTAGGCTGAGAAGCCTTGCTGAAGGATATATGTAAATGAATTATATATTCTTGTTAGACCATATAAAAAACACAAAAGCCTGGTATTTTATTTACAAGCTTAAGTGTAGATTGGGTAGGTTCTGAGCTGTTCTCATTCACATCCCAGCCATATATCCCTGTTCCTTAGTACTTGATGTTTGAATCTCACCTGGGCTGATTCCATCCTAATAGCCTGTCCTCAGGATCCACTTATGGGCACATGCTCATCATGATCCATCCAGCCTCATCCCGGCCTCATCCTCTCTCCATCTCCTTTTTCCTTCTCCCCTGTGATTTTTCTTGAGAACCTTCACTAGATCCTCAAGTACCACCTTTCTCTCTCTACTGCCCAGTCACAGAGTTTAGATTTTTATTAACCTAAATTTAAATTGGGGAGCAAGGTTTATACAACAAAGGCCAGTGTAAGTGAAAATTCTCTCTGGTGGCAACCAGCTCTTGGGGTTCAGAACTTAGCATTTGTATACATAGTACCAGACCAAACCCCAACAGAGATCTGTCATGGGACAGACTGACTGTGCGGCAGGTTTTGTAGCCTGGCCCTATTTCCTGATCTTCCTCTCTGTGCAGATGAAATATAGTTGCTCTGTTCCTTGACTCCCAGGCCAGCCTCATGATCCTACTGCTATGCCTTTCCTACCATGATGAACTATAGTTACAGTGGCTTCTGGAACTATTAGTCACAAAAAATGCTTCCCTCCTCTAAGTTGCTTTTGTTAAGGTATTACTTCACAGCAATGGAAAGGTAACTAATTCATCATCAAAGTCCAGTTATAGAAGGTGACTTCCATCTTGTTGCCTTCTTTCTTTAAATGAACCACCAATGGGGTGATAATTCCACTCTTCAAAGTTGTGGTGAGAGTTATAGACAATGTTCATGTGTGTATAGTGCAGCAGCTAGCAATTAATGACGATTTTGATGCCATTACTATTGTCATATTATTATATGTAATTATTATATGTATATATCTCACATATATTGCATATGTCATACATAATTATATATATATATATAAAATATGTAAAATGTAGATAGAATTACCATTCAGTAGCAAGAGGTGTTAGATCCAAGTTCCCCTTCACTTCCTATGTAAATATGGAGGAAGTCTTACTATTCTATTTAGCCAGGGTGTAACACTCCAGAGAAGCCCTGTCCAGTGAGGGAATTAGAGAGAAGTCATACTGTACACAGCCAGTTTATCTTTCCAGAAATACCAACAAATATTCAATCACCTCTTCTTGCTACATGTAAACTGAGAGGTAGGAGGAGGCTCGGATAAAGTACTGTGGACATTCCTGACCCCTGGAAGTAGCATTCAGAAAGAAAGGCTGATTCTTCTTTTAACTTCCCTAACCTTTAACTGTCTAACCTTTCATTTAGCATCATGGCAGGGGTACAGTCGCTCCTCCGAAGAATTGCCAGGATTCCAGCAGGACAATCTTACTGGCAAGTCCATTAAGCCATTCTCAGCACCAACTCAATGCCCTTTTGGGCATTCATTAAAAATTTAAAAAATGAATCAAAAGCATTTTTTTACTTCCTTGTAGCAAAACAGTTGAAAGAAATTAAGGTTTTCTTATCTTTTTCTGTCTTTCCTTCTGTTGGTGGATCCTACTTAGTGGATCCCATTTATTTACCTATCTAAATCTCTCATCTATCTATCTATCTATCTATCTATCTATCTATCTATCTATCTATCTATCAATCTACTCATTTATTATATTATTTATTTACTTTTATGAATGAAAGAGTTATTTTGTCTATAGGTCAATAGGGATAAGCCACATCATGGTGAGGAGGCGCGGCAACAATTGGCAGACATGGTGACAGGAACAGGAAGCTGAAAACTCTCATCTTCAAACAGGAGCAAGAAGCAGAACAAACTGACATTGAGAGGAGACTCTAAACACCCAAAGCCAAATGTGATGACATACTTCCCTCAGCAAGGCTGAACACTAACTGGGGACAAGTGTTCAAAACTTTTGGCCTAATGAATATATTCCCATGCAAACCACTATAAATATCCAGACTATCATTCAAAAATTTACTTTCCAACAAAAAAACCCTACAATTTAATAAATTACTTTAGAGCAAAGTATTATTCATAGTTGTTGTTTTTTTTGTTTCACTGAAAATAGATTTTTTTCTTACATGATATATTTTTTTTTTACAATCTCTCTTGCTTCTACACCTCCCAATTCTTCTTCCCTTCCCTTCCCTTCCCTTCCCTTCCCTTCCCTTCCCTCCCCTCCCCTCCCCTCCCCTCCCCTCCCCTCCCCTCCCTTCCCTTCCTTTCCCTTCCCACCTGAGCCACTCCCTTTCTATCTCTTATTAGAAAACAATCAGGCTTCTAAGGATAATAATAGTAAAATAAAAAGATAATATAAAAGAGAAACAAACATATCAGAATAGGACAAAACAGGCAAACAGAAGTAAAACAGCCAAAGAAGGCACAAGAAACAGAGAACCATTCTTTTGCACACTCAGGAATTTCATAAAAACTCTAAACTGGAAGCCAGTGTGTGTGTGTGTGTGTGTGTGTGTGTGTGTGTGTGTGTGTGTGTGTACAAAGGTCCTGTTGGGCAAAAAATTAGAAGAAAAATATGTAAATGAAATAAAAACATAAGATTTAAAAAAGGTAAACT
Organism: Mastomys natalensis; assembly: GCA_021653895.1. Lineage (NCBI taxonomy): Eukaryota > Metazoa > Chordata > Mammalia > Rodentia > Muridae > Mastomys > Mastomys natalensis. The sequence continues at coordinate 3,434,286 of JAJTUV010000014.1, read as the reverse complement.
GACCCGACCTGCAGGTCCTTAGTAATTCGTGGGTACAGGGGGGATCGCAACCTGGAAGAATGAGCGAGAAAGAAGAAGGACTCAAGGAAGCACCCAGCTTGTCAAGAGTCGTGTATTTGGGTGCAAAGCACCTTTTTATAATGCATTTTACAAGGGGATGGGGTAAGAGAGACCAGGTGGTGGGAAAGTACAGAATCTTCTCGGCCTGTGCCCTGGAACAATAGGTGGTCTACCTGCCTTTCTTTGAGATATGGTACACTGCTTTTCCTATCTGTAGTTGCCAACCCATTCTCTGCTTTTCTTAGAGGACATGGTACACTGCCTGAGAACAGCTTACTGCCGTCAAACAGAATCTGGTGGTTGCCAAGATGCAGGGGGCATTGTGCAGGTGGAGGAAGATAGGGGGTGAGGGTAGGGGGCGAGGGTCCTGGCTTCCGACAGTAAACACCTTGATGTGACATTATAAGACATGGAATCTCCAAAGATGCCCTTAAGTCTATTTTCTGTTGACTATCTATTGCTAGGCATGCAGCCTGCCCTTAAGAGTAGTTTGTTTGCCCAGTGAGGCTCTGTTGGAGAAAACTAAAATTACATTTGCAAATGGTTATCACTTGGAGCTTGCTTCTGGGTTAGGGATTGGGAATGTGTTCATTTCTTTCATCTCTATGACTTCATCTGGTGTAGACCTCTGTAGGCCTATGCATGCTGCCACAGTCTCTGTGCATTCATATATGTGTAGATCTTGTCAGTTTAGAAGGTCTTGTTTTCTGGGTGTCCTCTATCCCCTCTGGTTCTTACACACTTTCTATCTTCTTCTGCTTGCATTTCCCTGAACCTCAAGGAGAAGGATTTGATGGAGACATCCCATTAAGACCTACATGTTCCAAAGTATTTTTACAGACAAGAGTTGTTGAACTCTCAAATGAGTTTCTACAACAAATACAAGACAAACACCACAAGGGAGCAGTGCAAGGAGCAGAGGAGATACCCTGTGCGAACAGCCCTGGTAACACCGAAACAAGGAGATTCAGTTAGGATAAGCAAAGCAGCTGTATTCCCTCAAGTATAATAAGGGAAGGAAAGGGAACTGAAATTTGGAAATTTGAAGACAGTTCAGGACTTCATATTCTACACTTTAGGCTCTCTGAATATAGTGGTCTTGATTCCAGGCCACATTTGCTTCTGAGCTGTGTATTTTGCTTATTGTTCTGGGAAGAGTCACCTAAGGCTTAATGCCTTAACCTCTAACCCTAACACCCTAACCCTAAACCCCTAACCCTAACCCTAACCCTTACCCTAACCTTAGCCCTAACCCCTATTCCTAAACTTATCTCTAACCCTTACCCTAACCATAGCTTTTAAATAACTTTACCATGTACCTATAGTTCATCTCTTTCTTTCTTCTAGATTATTTTTAAATTAAGTTCAATTAAAATATTTTCTTTGCTATCTTTAAGTTACTCAGACTAGTCTTGGATTCACTCTGAAGCCCAGGCAGGCCTTGCACTCGATCTTGTATTAGCCACCTGGAAGCAATTATTTCAGGCCTACATCTATTGGCTCCTTCCTCAGTGAAGGATGGAAACAACACTATAACAGTTCCATAGATTGTGTTCATTCCTGTAGGTCTAACCACACTACCTTTTCTCCATGCTGTTCATTAACTCTATTTTCAGTTATGCCAAAACCTTAACCAGGAAGCCATTAGTCTAATATTGTGTCTTGAGGATGCTTCCAACAGTGGTTTTCAGAGCTACTCATGTGGTGCATTAACAATTCATTTTTGCTTATACCCACATACTGAGTTGATTCATCAACAAACAATCTGTGGGGTTTTTTTTTACTCCTTTGTCAACAGGAAACAGAAAACACTCCACAAGTTAGTTGCAAGAGTGTGAAATAAGGGAAAACAATTAGAATAGTGTCACATATGGCAAGGGTTTGGGGGCATTGTGTTTGTTCAATTTCCTGATACCTTGCAATGTTGTATTCTGTTCAGTCATATAATATCCATGTTATGGTGAATTACTATTGGAGTCACCTGACTAGGATTTGGTGATTCTGGTAGAATCGGGGTATGTTGGTATATGCTCTATAATTACCTTTACAAACATTACCTGGTTTATATCTCTTCTGAGCTCTCTGTTGTAATATTTCTACAATGACTAATGCAAGCGGATATGTTGTCAGGGATGTAGAACTGGAGATACATATGCTGGTGTGGACTGTCTCCTGCCAAGGTAGCAATGTATTCCACGATACAGATGTCACAGCTTTGATCTGGAGCCCTAACAGTGTAATTTTGCTGCCACTGTATCACCAATAAGCACAATCTTCCACCTTTCTCGCTCTGGGCTCCAATTAATACTAACATTTCTTTGTATCATTTGACTCATGGATCATTTTGATACCTTCTTAAAATGTATGCAGCTTCTCAAGTTTAAAACACCTACCAAATATCATGCCTCATTTTCAGTTTGGAGAGATAATTAGTAACTAATATTTTACTTGGAAAAGATACTTCAAGATGCTCATGTTACTTCAAATATTCTATGTCTATGAAAGCCCTGGCTACCTCTGTATTTTGTTTCATTTGGTACAATTAACATGTCATTCTCAATATAGTGTACCAGTGTAATGTTCTCCAGAGTGTCCAAGTCATTCAAGGCTATTCTAATAGCATTATGACAGACAGCAGGAGAATTAGCACAGCCTCAGGGAATGAGGGTGAATGTCCATTGCTGTCTGGCCCTATGAATGGGAACTCAGTCTCCTTTCTGATAAGAATAAAAGAGAAAAAGAAAAATGGTCAGTGTTCAATGATGATATGCTGGTAGACAAGACTAGATTAATCTTTCATAAATCACATATGGTACAGCAACATTAACTGAAGTGACAGCTTAGTTTGGGTAACATAATTGTAATTTCCTCCCACTCCCTCCCTCTCCCCACTCTCTTCCTTCTCCTCTCCTCCTTCTCTCTTCCTTCTATTCCTTCATTCTTCTCTCTCTTCCTCCTTAGCATAGTTATGTGCAGGAGATAGTCCACACCAGCCCATTTATACCTTCCTTCATTTTTCAATCCCTCCCTCATTCCTTCCTCTCTTCTCTCTCTCTCTCTCTCTCTCTCTCTCTCTCTCTCTCTCTCTCTCTCTCTCTCTCTCTCTCTTTTCTTTCCAGGATTGGGGATTGAAACTAAGGTCTTATGCATGGTCGTCAATGTTCTATTACTGCATTGCATCTGCTAACTAATGTATTGCAATATTCTGTGGTCCATCCTCTTTTTGCAGAGTGGTGCATTAAATAGGATTATACTGGGGGCCACCACTCCTGTGGCACTTTTACTATACTTGCTGTATGTTTAGATATGTTTAAATACACAAGTGCTTATTGTTGTTTCATAGTGTCTGTGTAGTGACATGCTGTGTAGGTTTATAGCCCAGGAGCAATAGGCAGGAGCATATATTTTACGTGTTCAGTGGGATATACCATACATATTTCAGTGTGAAACTGCATATTATGAAGCTGCCCATATACCTTGCTCCTAGAGAACAAACATTATATGGATCATTCCCAAAAATGTTGTGGCTTGATAATTGCAGATTAAATAAACATCCTCTGTGTTACAGTCATGATAGTCCTCTCTCTTCAGTGGGTATGTGCTATCTCATGGTCTCTGATGTTTACAGACTATTGCACCTATTGCCATAATCTTCTGCCTGATATTATCCACATACTTTTGATTGGCACAAATCTTCCTCCAGCTTCACTGTTTTAATAAAAGTACTGGCTTCTGGGCCTCCTTGGGAATACAAGCAGTTACAGCGTTTTCTGCCTTACAGAATTGGCCCTTATTATATGCATGCTTCTTTGAGACTTTAAAGCTCTCATGGAGTACATCATTTGTACAGTGATCCTGACATCTCTACACGCATACCCTTCCTTTGCCCAAGTTTTCAAAAGCCATGCCAATAGCCTATAATACCCTCTCTCCCAAGATGCTAAATCCTGTGTCATTGGTAAGTTCACTGCAGTGAAAATATACCAAAATATCTCTTTTCATTACACATCCCCCCCCCTTGATCTGGTTCTTCTCAGGAATCACTACCAATTACTAAGGGTAGGTTGTTATCCATACTTGAAGTCAGAAACCTTATGGATATATCATTTCTCTTTTGCTTAAGCTGGCCTAGTATTTCCTGAGTCAGGTTGTTCTGATATTTAACTATAGTTATGAGTCATGAGAAGAGATGATGTAAATCCCAAGAAGGGCAAGAAATGTCATCCAAGCTACTTATCTCACTTGAGCCCATGTAACACTGTGGGGGAGGGGGCAGGGAGACATAAAACCATGCCAGGAAGTTTGGTAAGGTAGAGCAGGTTGAGACCTGGAGACTCAGTGGGCACACACCTGAGACTTAGGTAACTCCCAGCTCTCTGCCAGACTCCTGACTTGAAACATGTGTGATGCTTCTCACATAAATGATCTGTGGTCATGTAGGCTCAAGACAGAGTTCTCCATGTTAGTGAGGTACCTAGAGGCCTGGAGGGTTTAGCCAATAAGCTTTCCTTCCCAGGCATTCTTCCTTGAAAAGGTATTTAATCTCAGGCTCACCCTGAGAAGTAGGGCATGGTTTTATGCATCCACTCTCTGCCATTACAATAAACTGTTTAGAACCATAGATTAGTTCTTTTACCAAAATCTGTCATGGGGAGCCATGAGGAAGGTCTTCACCTACAGGGCCACAGCCTAATCTCCCATAAAAGGCCTCTCTGTGCTCCCAGCCATGACCACCACCAAGCCTGCCATAGTCAAGCCAAGGACTATGACTGCTGGGACAAGCCAGTGCTACCCCTTTCCCCACCCAGCCCTGGGTGACTCCCAGCAGCACCTGGATGCCCAAAAGCCTGAGAACCCCACAGCCCTCCCCACAAGCCAGCTCTGGCTTTCCCACATCTCAGACTGTACTTTGAAGTGTCTTGATGCTTCTCTATGGCCCAGAGCACTGACCTGGCTGCAGTGTGTGATAAATGCAGTCAAACTGTTCACATTCTGCCTCTCCAAGCAGCCATTCCCAGTATCAGAGCAGATGCAGGACTACAACCCTACATGTGTGTGTTTCTAACTCTATCTACTACTAAATGGGAATTCACTACCTTTTTCTTATTCACAAAGGACTCAAAGCAGCCTCAGGGTTCTAGCTTTGTAATTGTGTCTTCACAGACATCCCATCCAATGATAACGTCTACTTCTCTACCACTGACCAAGAATTGTATAGGTAACCTGCCCAAACTGAGACTCGGACTCCCTGAAGCCATGCTCATAATAGAGTACTACCCCTTCTCTAGTTGTGATTGCCACTAGGAGGAGAGGAAGCTCCATTTAAATGATAATAAGGATGTCCTCTCTCACTTGCTCTAATTTCTTGATTAATAGCTTGGTCATGTCATTATTTCTTACTCTACGGTGCTAAGCAACCGCCAAACAATTCCTTCGTTCTTCTAGTTGTTATATTTTCATGTCCTGAAACAACCAGGCTATCTTTCCAGTTATTCCATGTTTTCTCATTAGTGTCTCATCAGGTCACTGTAGGGAAAGGCAGAAATATGCACAGCCAGGACTCTGCTTGTCACCACCAGTGACAGGTTTCTCACTGTCAACTATCTTGGAAACGGTCAAATTCCAGACCCTCTACCATTAAAATCAACATCCTTGGAAGACTTTCTGGGGTCAGGTGTCTTTAACAGGGTTCTCCTGAGAGAATCCAAGACAAAAATAATTTTTTAGAGCAGCAGTTCTCAATCTGTGGGTTGCGAATCTCTTCAGGGGTTGAATGACTGTTTTACAGCCATCACCCAAGACCATCAGAAAAGCACAGACATTTACATTATGATTCATAACAGTAGCAAAGTTACAATTATGAAGTAGCCATGGAATATTTTTATGGTTAGAGGTCCCCTCAACATGAGGAACTGTGTTAAAGGGTCATGGCATGAGTAAAGCTAAGAACCACTGCTTAGTGTGTTCATTGGAGTGTACTCTACGGAAAAGGAAAGCAGAAAGTAGATAGGGCAGTGAGAAAATATCAAGCAAGAGTGTAGTTAAGACTATCTTCACCGAGGCCCCACAATATAAAGGACACACTGCATAACAGACCTAGTACCACACTGGGACAGAGCCTTGTATAAGCCATGCTAGCAGATTATTGGCAGGTTATTAATCCTGGTTAGGGAAGGGAGGTATGACCTCCATACAGTTAGGATGCCTAGCATGCCATGTCTCTGGAATAGAGGTGGAATATTTTTCCTCTTTACCACACTCAGCAAATAGGAGCTAGTGGCAATACCAGCTAAGGAAATGTGGGTAAACAGATACTTTAAGCATCCATTACAACAGTGCATAGCTAGTATGAACTGCAAGGATCAGCAAGTTGTTAGAGTTATTCTGAATCCTAGAGGAGAAATGCAATCCATAGAGCTTCTTGAAAATCCCAAGTGTTACCAGGACAACCAAGGTCTCCTCCAGGGTTCTTGATCTCATTAACAAACACAAACAAACATGGGCTTGAATGGAGACTCTGGGACAATTTTCTTAGAGTTTAAATGAAAGGATTACAGGACAGGGAAGCTGTAAGTCTTCACAACTGCCCAGAGAAAGAAGATGGGGAGAGAAGGGAAGAACTACACTGTATGAGCTATAGGTATGAACAGCCATCACATGGCAGGGAACTGGGCTTCAGAAAAAGTGCCGGGAAACCCAAAGTACCAGAAGAAATAGACAAGGTACTGGTGACATCTGAAAGAAAGATGTAAAAGGGAAAAAGAAAAAAGGTTGCAGCTTTGTTAGGACTTAATAAACAATGTCAGACTCAGATAAACCTCAAGGGCTACTAGAAGTGTGGAGACTGTGGTAGAGGCTGGGAATTCTGGGAAGGAAAATGGTAGTTCCTATTTAAAAGAATAATTATTCCACCTCTCTCTTTAGCAGGCTTCATGTAAACACTGTTTCCTACGGGTAGTTCCTTGGCCAGTTTGATGGTGGCCCAGGCCAACTGGAATGTTGGGTCTCCATCCAGACTTAATGGGGCTTGATTTCTGCTCCAGCTCTAGACTTGAGCAAGAAGTTTGCTTTTACTTTCCCCCCTTTCGGTGCCACTCTCAGTATCAAATCCTTTATGCTCACCCACCATCTGGGATGAAGGACCCTCCTGCAAATGAGACCTCAAATCTCTTGATCTACTAGATTCATAGAATCTCTAGATTGACAGTGTCACTCCCCTCTGTGACCTTTGGTAGGTTAATTTTGTTAATTCCTTTCGGAATAGCATCTTGGGGGGGGGGATACACAATGTCTTTGTTCTAATATGCATTATTTCTGAAAGAGGAACAGTTGGAAAGGAAAGAGAAGTGACAATCCAAAAGAGACATTGAATGTAAGACTTCAGCTTCCTGTTTTTCTTACTTTGCATTTAGGAATTAGGAATTTATGATCCAGAAAAAAAAAAAAAAGAACTACCTTGGCTCAGGGTTTCAGTGTTGTCTGGAAATAAGTCATTGCCTCTAAAACTGATGTTACAGTGAGACACATGCTCTTCCTCTCCATTTGCATAAACTCTGGCCACACTGCTTCTTAAATACATGAAAAGTAGTGGTGCATGCTGAACTGTTGACACTGTAAAACAAGCCCATGTATTTTTCCATAACTTTTGAGGCATTAGGGTTTCTTTGAAGGAACATCCTTCTCTTTCACCGTATATTCTATCCCCCCTACCCAACTCCTTGCATTAATCTGAGGGTCTTCCTCCTATTTGCAATAGAATGATATTCTCATTTTCTCCTTCCTAGCTATTCAATTAACACCCAGAATGCTAAGCTTGGGTTGAACCACAGTGTGAGGATACAAATCTGAATACTATAAGGACTAGCAACAGAGGGGCAGTTTAACTCTGATGGAAAATGATGGCAGATATACAGGCTTCCTTTGATCCACCAAAAGTCTCTTTCCACTAAGAAACTTTTTGAAGTAGTGGGTCAGGATTCCTGAAGTGCTGTCTTCCAGGCCAGTATATTAAAACCATTAAGGAAGTTGTTAAAAATGAAAATCAGGGGACTGGAGAGATGACACAGTTGAATTCCCAGCTCCCACATGGTGCCTAACAACCATCTATAACTCTTGTTCCAGGATATCTAACACCTTCTTATGGTTTCTGTGGGCACAACACATACATATAGTGTGCATAAATACATACAGGCAAAATACCCATGCACATATTTAAAAAAAAGAAAGTGTTTAGTATTGTCTCATACTTAAGATTTGTAATTAGAGTAAACACCCATTGTATTAGCTAGAGTTTTACTGCTATGAGCAGATACCATGACCAAGACAACACTTATAATGCTAAAATTTAATTGGAACTGGCTTACAAGTTGAGAAGTTAAGTCCATTATCATCAAGGGTGGTACATGACAATGTCCAGGCAGGCATGGTGCAGGAGGAACGGAAAGTTCTACATCATCATCTGAAGGCCACTAGAAGACTGGTTTCCAGGCAGTTAGGATGAAGGTCTTAAAGCCTATGCGCATAGTGATATTCTTATTCCAACAAGGCCACACCTACTCCAACAAGGCCATACCTCCTAATAGTGCCACTCCCTGGGTCAAGCATATTTCAACCATCATACCCATTAATAGATGAATGGGTACCTGGATATGGAAAATGGGATAGAAAGCATGATATACACACAACTGGGAATTATTCAGACATAAAGAAAAATGAAATCCTGTCATTTGTACAGAGACTTGAATCCAGAAGTGTATTCTAAGGGATAATGTAGAAACAGAAAAGCAAGTATCGCATGCCCTTTACAGATGTGGAAACTAAACCAGAAAAGAATGGACTGTAAAGCAGAGGACTGAGTACTAGTGACTAGGAAGGGTGCTAGGGAAAGAGAGTAGAAGAGGGTAAATTAATATGGTCTATGTCTGTGGAAATATAAGAAATAATCTCACAATTGTGCATACCTACTATGTGTTGATAAAAATAACACACCAAGAATTCCTTGGGTCTCTAAGTGGGTTCTTATACATACACTTTATTTTTTTCTTCCATATTTTAAGAATTCTCCCAGGAGATTCTGAGGGATTCGAATGTCTATGAACCTTTGTGGAGAGAATTTCTTTTCCATTACCTCTGACACCACCTTACTGACCACAGACCATGCTCTCCAGCCAGATCAAATCTTCCTATCATGGCACAGCTGGGACATCTAACCTAATTTTTCCTAATGGCTTGCCTATAGTAAAAGGGGCTAAGTTCCCACAGTATTGTATAATTAGATACAGTGATTCATACAATATGGTAATGTATTCTAGGGGTTAAAAGCAGAAATCCTGTGCTTGTCACTTGTCACTTAATTATATTAAGATTAATGTTCTGCCTCTGTGAATTAATAATAATGACGCCAACCCTTTCATTGTTTTAGATGATGCGAACATAGCACTTAGCAAAGTGCTTGACTCACTGAAAGTCACCATCTAGTTTAGTCATCACCAGTCATGGATTCTCACTAGGTCTCGGTGATCAGTTGCTAGAGCCACCCCCACAGAGCACAGAGTACTCGCTACCCTTGAAATTCAGAAGCATCATTAAATATTTCTTGGGTCCTTAAAATCCAGGCTAAAATGTAGAAATTCTACATCCCCATCTCAAGCTTCCATAGCCCAAATTCTAATCTGTTGCCTGAAGGTGTCTTTCACCTTTTAGTCCCTGACTTTACAAATCCTGGACCAAAAGTGCAAGTTAAGAGTCCCACACAATACACATATGTATTTATTATTTACAGAGCAAGGTAAAAATATATTACTGTGTTGTATTGTGTAGGCAGTATAGTAGTCCTGCAATTCTTATAGACTGTGAATGGGCTACCACCACCCCCACAGTAGAGACTTGTAGACATAGTCAGTGGTGAATGGAGCTGAGCAAATGGCTCTGAATAGCAACACAGTCAGTGTAATCATCAAGTTCCTTATGGGAGTGCTTGGGAGAGTTGCAGAAGCAGATGTAACAGAGAAAGAAAGTTTTAAGTGATATGGGTTGTGTAAAGAGTTCAGGTGACTTCTGAAAGCTGGAAGAAGATAGGAGAATGGGTTCTGTCCAAGACCCTTTGAAGGAGTATATGGGGAGACAAAGCAGTAGACTTATACATTTCTGGGTGAGTGTGTGAACAGCAGATGAAGTCCTGAGTGAACGTGGATTGACAAGGGCACAGCCCTGTCAAGTACCCAATGTCTCAGACCCGTGGGAATGTCAAAGCCTTCCCCCATATAAGCTCAGAGGAGGATACAACCTTCTCCTGGTCTGAGTAAGAATATGGTGACAGCATACACAAGTAGGAGTGTTTACTCAAGACTAACCTTGCCCAGAGTGTACATAAACTTGAAGCTTCAGCTTCCTATTCCCTGGATGTCTACAGCCAAAGACTACTGGCTTTCAGAGGCCACCTACTGAGGTGAGCTACCCCCTCCCTGTGTGTTGCTCCTAATAAACACTCCAAAATTCTGGGTTGTGGCACAATTGGTGCAGCTCCATCAGAACATGTTAACCATACGTGACTCCAGCTCTCTAGGGGTGTGTCTGTGTGTCCACCCTTCTTCATTCTCTTGCTGCCCTAGTCAAATTTCCAGGACCAAGCCATACTGGGTGCATCAAGGGTATTGCACTGCTCACCAATTTTGAAAACTTCTGAAATGTCAAAACTGCCTCCATGATATCTGTATATGTTGTTTTAAGCTATTAAATTTGTATAGTTTATCATCACAGAAATAAAAAACCAATATTAGTAACAATACTTTAAAAATGTGTCTGAATGTGCTTTTGATGAGTGTCAATGATGATTGAATTTAATGATTATTTTGCACAGAAAACTGTTTGGCTGGTCAGTAATGCTTGAATGGGTAATAAAAAAAAGATTATTATTTTTATTTCAGAACATGTATTTTTCTTGCTTCCATTTCAGCACAATCATGAGTTATGTTATTAAGAAAGCATTTTTATAGACTGATGATTGGTTCATAATTATTCAGATATTTTCATTCTTGAGTAATTTTTTTCAGATAATTTGAAAAGTTGGAGAAATGATTCCAATGAAGCACTAGCAGGTAAATTGTCACAAAGTATAATTATACAACATTTGGACATATAAATAATTAGTTTATAAGCCATCACAGTTTTAAGGGACTTTAAAAAATAACCATTATGATCTTACAGAAAATTATTAATTTGAACAAACCAAACAAATATATTATATTACTGTTTAAAAAAAAAACAACCTTAAAGTAGTATGTTAGTTAGAGTTGCTATTGCTGTCATGAAACACCATGACCAAAGCAACTTGGGGAGAAAGGTTTGTTTACTGGGCTTATACTTCCACAGCACTGTTCATCATCAAAGGAAGTCAGGACCAGAGCTTAAATATGGCATGACCTTGGAGACAGGGATGATGCAGAGGCCATGGAGAGGTTAGACTCACTGGTTTGCTCTCCCTAGCTTGCTCAACTTGCTTTCTTATGGATCCCAGGAGAACTACAAGGCCCAGGTGGCTCCACTCATAATGGGCTGGGCTCTCTCCTATCAATCACTAAGAAAATCTCCTATAAGTTTGACTGCAGCCAGGTCTTATGGAGAAATTTTTTCAACTGAAACTCTCTCTTCTCTGGTAACCCTTTACATGACACTAGCCAGCACAATCACTGTCTGTATTTCCAACTATACTTCTTAGAATTATACATAGCACTATACTTCTAATTTTGGTTCTTCATTTTTTAAAACAAGAGATATTAAGTTACAATTTTAAAACTAGAGTATTCAGTGTCTATGGAGGAGGTGTTGAGTAAAATTGTGTGTGAACCTTCTCTTCTATGCTCATATAAAGATTTTATACTTCCTTTTTCTAACATTTTATTTTAAAGTAACTTGGTTGTGTATTCCATATGGAATTTATTTAATTCAGTAAAGAAGTTAAAATATTAAAACAATTTTTGTTATCTTATGACTGTGTATGTATGTTTGTGTGTTCATGTGTGGGGGTGTATGTGTATATATGTGCATGTATATGGGCACATATATGTGTGCATGTATGTGGAAGCAATCCTGTATGCCATGCTCAGGGAGGCCATTCACCTCCTTTGAGACAGAGTCTCTGACTGAACAATTAGTCTAGACAAAAGAACCAGTACTCCCCAGAGATCCTCCTGTCTCTGTGTCCACAACCCGAGGAGGACAAGCACATACTGACATATTTGCTTTGTATGTGGGTCCCAGGGATCCAAATCAGGCCTTTCTGCTTATAAGACAATCAGTTTACCAAACACATTTCCCTAGCTCATAATCCTTTAAAGTAGCCAGATCTAGATACCTCTCTCTGTCTCTCTCTCTCTCTCTCTCTCTGTCTCTGTCTCTCTCTCTCTCTTTCTCTCTCTCTCTCATCTGTCTATCTACTTATCATCGATCTATCCTATCTATCTATCTATCTATCTGTCTGTCTGTCTGTCTGTCTGTCTGTCTATCTATCTATCTATCTATCTATCTATCTATCTATCTATCTATCTATCATCTATGTACCTATCATATATCATCTATCAATCATCTATCATCTACCTATCAATCATCTATCATCTATAATTATTTGTTTGTTTATTTATTTACCTTTATTTTAACTGTCGCTGAAGTAACAGCTCCAATTCATGTGTACCTTGAAAGCCATGAACAAGAGCACAGAGAAATGTAAGAAAACAATAATTGATACAACTAGAAAAGGAAATTTTATCACACAAGGCTACATTGCTTCTGTTTTGTTTTGTTTTTCCCTGAGAGGACAAATTAGTTTGCTTGTCTTTGTCCTTTTTTCTACCTCAGTTCTACTCCAGAAACCAAGTCTGTCTCAGATGGGATTTTTCAGCACAGCCCATAAACCTTCCAGCATTGACATGCGATGACCTTTTGGTGCTAAGACACAGGGCAAACAGTTTGCAGAGAAGTGTTTCCCTGGAGTACAGAGAATTTATTATATGTGCTTGGATGTGAATGAAGCATGATCCTGGGGGAAAGTATCAACCTTTTAATAGGATTATACACTGTCCAAAGAATTGTGTCTGTCTCCCCTTACCTTAAAAGATGGCTATGGCAGTAAAGGTGTATTGTTACTACACTATAATACAAGGAGTAGAGTTTCATGTGCATATAGACCCATATATGTGCACAAACAAAGAATTTGAATGGCTGTCTGTATAAGCAGAGAGAAAAATAAGTAGACTGAACATGGTCAGCAGGCACACAAAGACAGAGATACAGAGACAGGCAGAGAGAGAGAGAGAGAGAGAGAGAGAGAACATAGCATAGCTGAAATAGCAGGTTACAAGGAAAGTGAGTAGCTAGGGACTGTGGTGGGGCTTGGGCAGTGAGCTAGAAGGAGTTTTGGTAGGGAAGGAGGGGGAGGGCTAGGATGCTAGCATGGATTTTGAAATATGTACCAAGTACTTATGATACTGAGGGAACATGAAGGATATCATGTGCTTTGCTATGTTAATACGCACCACAGGCAGCCACTTGTCACTTAAACCAGTGATGATGAAAGTGCCACCTTTTGGTAGATAGGAACCAGTTTCACAAGTTCCTGAGAAATACTGTCCTTTTTTTCTTTTAAAAATATTTTTATTGATTATTTTACTTATTTATATTTCAAATGTTATCCTCCTTCCCAGTTTCCCTTCCACAAATACTCTGTCCCCTTCCCCCTCCCCTACCTCTATGAGGGTGTTCCCCAACTTACCCACCCATTCCTGCCTCAGCGCCCTAGCATTCTCCTACCCTGGGTCATCAAGCCTTCACAGGCCCAAGGGGCTCCCCTCCCAGTGATGCCAGATAAGGCAATCCTCTGCTACATATCCAGCTGGAGCCACAGATACCCTCATGGCTCTTTGGTTGGTAGTTTAGTCCTGGGAGCTTTTTGTGGGTGTCTGTCTGTTTGATATTGTTGTTCTTCCTATGGGATTCAGCTCCTTCTTCAGTTCTTGCCTTAACTTTTCCATTGTGGTACCCTTGCTCAGTCCAATGTCTGGCTGCATACATCTGCATCTGTATTGGTCAGGCTCAGGAAGAACCTCTCAGGGGAAAGCTGTACCAGGCTCCTGTCAGCAAGTGCTTTTTGGCATCAGCAATAGTGTCTGGGTTTGATGTCTGCAGATGGGATAGATCCCTAGGTCGGCAGTCTCTGGATGGTCTTTTCTTCAGTCTCTGCTCCACTCTTTGTCCCTGTATTTCCTTTTGATAGGAGCAATTCTGGATTAATATTTTTGAGGTGGCTGGGTGGGTGGCCCCATCCCTCAACTGGGGCCCGTGCCTATACACTGGATGTGGTGGTTCTATCTACAGGTTCTATCTCTCCTTTGTTGGGTATTTTGACTAATGTCCTCCCTATTGGGTCCTGGGAACCTCTGGGGTCCCTGGCATTGGGACTTTGACTATCCTCAGTACCCCCTTCCCTACTGCTAAACATCTCCTTTCAAATTTCTTACCCTCTGTACTTCTGCCATCTCCTCCCCATGTCTGAACTGGAAATGCTGTCTTTTATTTAACTGTCAGAAATCCTCCTATAGTCCAGGACTGCGTCTTGGAATTTGGGGAATTAGTTTCCCTTGGACCTGACAGTATCCAAATTGCTCTGTAGTCCTCAGATTTGTGATTCTAGACTAAGCCTGTTTCACAACGATAGTCTAGTACACCAGCTTGTTTCCTCAGTAGTCTCTTATCTTCCTGTGGTTTAATTAGGAAGCGTTTTAAACTGTGTGTTACTCAAAACTAGCTCAGGCTTGACTTCTTTTGGGAAGACTTCCAGACTCTTCCTGATTCATTTGAACTTTGTATATATCCTTCTGACATTACAAGCCATATCTGATTTAATAATTCATTGAGCTACATGGTAGTCTTGAGGATAGGAACTATCTCACCAATTTCTTTATTTGTGAGGCCTAACAGAGTACAGGAACTGTTTTCAGAGTTGAGAACAGTGTTAGGAAAACTAAAACCAAGGAAAACTCTTGATTTTAGGTAAGGAATCCACTGTTACTAACTTAACAAATGCAAACCAAGTGTGGTATGGCATTCCATCTTTGCTCAAAGGCCATGCAGCTGCCAGCTGATACCCAACAATGTTTTATAAAAGGAGACCTGAGAAGATCCTTCTGCAGTTTTTTGCAGTAATTTATTCATACAGAGACCCTTTCCACACTGTCAGCGGATTCATTCTACATTTAACCTGAAGCGGAAGCTATAAATGATGCTCTGAGCCTCCAGAGAAGAGCTGTTTTTGTCACAGTGTCATTCCTACTTCTAGGGACAGTTAAGGGTTGGGAAAGGTCGAGTACAGCACATTTTAAAGGACATTATTCTTAGTTTCTTGGGAGTCTGGTTCTGATTTTGTTTTTGAAACAAAAAATGTTGGTTTATGAAACAGTTTGACAGCACTGGTTACTGTTGCAGACTGCTTTTCTACCAGTCTTTCTTCTCAGACTAACTCACTCAACTCCATGTTCCCAAAGCTGGTGTAACATACATGTATTCTCCCAGGCATGTGAACCACACACACACACACACACACACACACACACACTGACTGTAGTTTTTAGATATTAATAACAGAAAAGGTATATAGCTCACAGTTTTTTGGAGGATTTCTTCCATGTTTCTTTCTACTAACAGCAAATTCTCAGAGAAAATGGGAACACTGAGTCATTAATGCCAGAAAGTGCAGTGGACTTTGACACACTGTCTTTACCTTTGTTTATAATTCTGCAAAGTTACATCTTTAAATCTCCTGGAACTCCTGTATAAGCTTTTCTCTAAGAGACAAGTATTGCTGTGTCTGTTGCTGCCTCAAAGGACAAATATTTATCAAAGCTGAAAGGAAGCATCAAGTTATTTTTTCAAGTGACTGATAATTACCCAATGCTGAACAGAAACTCTCATTTCTCTATGTCTCTTGACATTGTCAGAGTTTGTAATTTTACCAACCAACCCACTATGTAATAGAATCATCTGATGGCTTTAATTTGTGCTCACATACTTACTAGCATTTTCAAAGGTTCATTTGCCTTTTTTTTTTTAAAATTCTGCCACCAGGTCTTTTGTGCAAATTTCCATGTATTTCCTCTTTTTTAATGATTTACAGGCATTCAGATATTTGAAAGCTTTCATATTTGGAAGCTACTATTTTTCATACATGGGTACTGAATGCATCTTCTCTGTTTTAGGCTTCTCTTTATTCTTTTTCTGGCTGTGTGGGTGAATAAAGTCTTATCTGAATGCAATTGTATCTTATCAGTCAGTTGTGTGGTCAATACTTAATGTTTCAGAAATTCTTTTTAAACCCACATGTGAGAAATATTATTCCATATTTTCTGAAGTCTTTTAAGAGTCATTGCCCAGTCTCCAGTTAACCATCTGTAGTGCCCACTGTCACTCAGAAGGATTCTGGGCATCCAGAAGCCCATTGCTGTGCTTCTAGTCCTGCCTGCCAGATCTGTGTGTCTGTCTCTGCACTTAAATAATAATTTTATACCTGTAAGAAGTTCCTCCACTCTCCTGTTCTTCAGATATGAGATCTTCTTGGTCCACTGTTCACTCCTACACATTTTAAAATCAGTTACATTTTGTGAAAACCTAGGAGGACTGAGATCACATTGACTCTGTAGAATCATGGTGAAGAGCTAGAAATTTCATGGCTTTAAATCTTCTATTTGTTAGCATGTGTGTTTCCTTACTGATTTAGCTTCTTTAAAAATATTTATAATTTTTACTATTACATCTTACACACCTTTCATAACATTCATTTCTCAACTACCTTGGATTTTACTGGTATTTTAAGGAATACTTTTCTACTTCCAGTTTATGGAGATAATGAAAATAAACTTAGGCTTATATATTGATCAAATGCCCCTTACCTACTTGCTGCCTTTAATTATTTATAACAATATGTCTAAAGTATCCCTTGCATTTTACAGAAGAATATTTTTTCTATAAATATGAATACTTTGGCTCCTTCTTTTTCTAATTGTTACTCTTTTAATTTATTTTTCTTTTGATTGAACTTGGTGATCAGTATAATGTTTCCTTTGTACAGAAGTTGCTTTCAGTATTAAGAATTACATCCATGGTAGGCCCTGTGTCTGTTCATTTTCTGTTGTATTTGTAGTCATGCTCCTGTCTCCATTTCTGACCTTATTTTTTGATGTGCTCTCTGTTTTTCACTTAATCACATCAGAACTTTTGTTATTAGGTTTTTTTAATGAAATGGTTTGCCTTTGTTGAGTTCCATACTATGTCTTTGTTTTCTGTTTCTTGATCTTGGTCTTTGTAATGACATTCTAGTTTATTTTGTTCCTTTAGAAACTGTATATTTGATGTTTGCTCATGTATGTCTGGTCATCTACCTTTTACTATGTCTGTGTTCAAGGTTTTAACCATCTCACAGAGAACTTCTTTCTTCTGTTTCCTGCTGTGCGTACTCAGTATCATCCAATTTTGAGTATTTAAAACTTTTCTATCACTTTCTTTCTTTGCCTAATCAGTTATTATAACTGTTTTTCAAGTTTCAGATATATCAGGATTTTACATTTTTCTCATTGATTTCTACTTTGTCTTTGCAGTTTTAAATAAATAAGTTCTATATTATATAATTTCTATTAAGATTTGATTATCACTACTATAAATACTATATAACTTGTAATTTATGTAACTTTAATGTACTGTAGGAGGAGCTAAGGTGGGAGGAGTAAGGAGAGGAAGAGAGGAGTAAGGAGGAGAGGAGGAGAAGGAAGAAGTAGAGCTAGGAGAAAGGAAATAGAGAGAGGGGAACATGGAGGCGGATGTTCATGTGTCTCCTGCAGTCAAAGGTATATCTAGGTTGGGTGTTGGGTTACACCTCTGATTGAGTGGGCATCTTGTTACTGATCATTACCAAATATATAAGCCTTTGGATAATTTAAGCATTAGAGTCTCATTTTCCTACTGTGCCCGCGTGACTGGTGGGATGGTCTGGGCAATGCCCAGCCTTGCAGTGACCGATGGAAGATTGGTAGAGCCATCTCCCACGCTGAGTCTCATGGATGGCAGGGCTGGTGTTTCTGGCTGGTCATTTCTAGCTGGGTGCACATATGGCCTCCGGCCAAGAAACATGGCAGCTGAGCTAGGTAGAGCCACTGCAGCTTACTAGTCAGTTTGACTAGCGACTGATTTTAAAATATCTCCCTCAACAATGTACTATGTAATTTGTGTGTGTCTGAAGACCATTTCTTTAGCTGCATGTGTAATGTTAAACATATTTGTATATGCCATATATGTTTGTGTGTGTGTGTTTATTTTCTTCAACATTTCCACTTTGCTCTTCTTGATCAATAAATAATTGAAAGGTAGTTTGTTGTTTCCAGTTTCTGGCTATTACAAATAAGGCTGCTAGGAACATAGTGGAATGGTGTCCTTGTGGTTGGTGGAGCGTCTTTTGGGTATATGCCCAGAGTCTTCAGGTACAACTATTCCCAATTTTCTGAGAAACCACCAGATTGATTTCTAGAGTGGTTGCACAAGTTTGCACTCCCACCAGCAGTAGAGCAGTGTTTCCCCTTGCTCCACATCCTCCCCAGATGCCCCTCAATCAAAGAATGGACACAAATGTGGTTAATTTACACAATGGAATACTACTCAGCTATTATAAACAAGGACACTGTGTATAGCAAGCAAATGGATGGAACTAAAAAATATCATCTTGAGTGAGGTCATGCAGACCCATAAGGATATATGACCCATGGTATATACTTATAAGTAGAAGTGGATATTAGCCAAAAAAGTATGAAATACCCATGCTATGATCTACAAACCCCAAGAAGCTAAAAAGAAGGAAAACTTCAAGTGAGGATGCTTGAATCTCACTCAGAAGGGGGAAATAAAATAGCCATAGCAAGCAGATGGAGGATGGGAGGGGGATGGGGAAGGGAATGGGGGGTTTCAGGATCAGATCTGGGAGAGAGACAGGAGAGAGGGCCAGAAGAATGAATGGAAATCAGTGTCTGGTGGGGGTTGGGAGTGGGGGCATCTCTGAGATGTGGCAAAAAGCTGGGATAAGGGAGGCTTCCCAGGTGGCTAAGGTGATTTTAGCTGAAACTCCTAGCAGTGGGTCATATGGAAACTGAAGTGGCCCCTTCCTGTAGCCAGGCAGAACCCCCAGTGAAGAGATAATAACACCAAACCACCTTTCAACCCCAAATTTGCCTTGTCTACAAGAAATGCAGGAACAAAGATGGAGCAGAGACTGAAGGAAAAGCTAACCAATAACTGGCCCAACTTGAGACCCATCCCATGGGCCAAACATTAAGCCCTGGCACTATTAATGGTACTCTATTATGCTTACAGACAGAAGCCTAGCATAACTATTATCTGAGAGGCTTAACCTAGCAGCTGACTGAAACAGATTCAGAGATACACAGCCAAAATTGGAGGAGCATGGGGAGTCTTATGGAAGAATTGAAGGAAGGATTGAGGGACCTGGAGGGGATAGGAACCCCACAGGAAAACCAACAGAGTCAACTAACATGGTTCCTTGGGGGCTCCAGAGACTGAACTGCTTAACCAAAGAGCACACACATGAGCTGGACATAGGCTCTCCTGCACATCTGTACTAGATATGCAGCTTGGTCTTCATGTGGGTTCCCCAAAACTGGAGCAGGAGCTGTCTCTAATCTGTTGCCTGCCTCTGGATCCCAACCTCTAACCAGGGTGCCTTGTCTGATCTCAGTGGGAGAGGATTTACCTAGCTCTGAAGAGACTTGATGTACCAGGGTTGGGGAATACCCAGGGAAGACCTCTACCCTCTCAGAGGAGATGGGGAGGGGAGAAAAGGGAAGGGAGAAGGAGTGGTGAGGGGGAACAGGGAGAAGGGTGGCAGCCTCAGGATGTAAAGTGAATAAATAAATTAATGGGAAAAAATTTTAAATATAATAAAAATTTTACAAAAGAAAGGTGTATGTTAGAATCACCATTCCCTATGGCAATGGTATCTTTATAATTCTGTCAGTTTGCTAGTAGAATTTGACAAAATTTTATTTGAATGAAAGTCTAGAATTATTGAATATTCTTGATATATTGAGATTGAATCATTATACAGTAATTCTAATGGTAACACTTCTTTAACTCTTATTTTTGTTTTCCTCAGTGCTATTTCTTTACTATGCTTTTGACTATGTATTTACTTTCACAGCTTTGATATCTTTAGATTTCAGACATTATCTGTTTGTACATAGTGTAGAGCTCGAATGAACTCTTCAATCAGACTCACTATCCATCTTTCAAATAGCAAGCTTAATCCGTTCATATTCATCATGATTGTTGCTATCTCTGGCCATATTGCTTTTGTTCTATTTCTGTCTCACTTTCTTGTATATATTCCTTTCTTTTGACTTTTCTAATTGATTGAAATCCTTCTCAATTTTATTGCTTGGGTTTCACTGCTCCCTAGAGATTACTTTTAAGTAATCATCCCTTGAAAAAGCCTTAGACCACCAGAGATTTTCATGATGCATTTGCAATCTCATCTGTCTCAGCTATTTTATGTTATCTTATTGTGATGATTGTATATATTTCTCATTTTGTTTGTAATCTTGGGTCTGTTGTTTTTGGATCATTGTTCCCACTTAAAGTGTTCCTTTCCAGGTTTCCTTTAGTGAAGCTTGGTCACCTTTCCTTAGTTTTAAACCCTTCCACCCCAAACTTGTGAAATTTTAGTTGTTTTTGTTTGTTTGTTTTTTTCCAAATACTGATCTTATACCATTAGAGTCCAGTCATGCTAATTTTGTAACGTATTAAATCAGTGTGTGAATCTGATTACATTTTGACATTTAGTTTGATAATAGGCTACTGAAGTATTTGTAAAATTGTACAGTGCCTACATTTCAAAGTTTTTATTAGTATACATTACTTGTATAAGACAGTAGGTTTCATTAAGACATTTTGAACTGTATGTAAGATAATTTGAACATATTTACCACTCATTATGCTTTGTTCTCCTGCTTTCTCTGTTTTCCTCTAAAACTGAGCCTTTGGGATCTTTAGGTTTCTCTTTCTTGAAAAGTTGTGATTGAGTCACAATGTTAAGATGATTGTAATTTTTTTAAACAATTCTGGCCCCTCTTTTCGGTTTTCATGTTGTTCAGAAGTTTGTTCTCTACTCCCCACCCCCATGTGAGTGTGTGTGTGTGGTATAGTGACGTGAATGGGATGTAGCCTCTCGAGTCACATGAGAACTTCTCCCCTGTATCCATGACTGAATGTTGAGAGGATTTGTTTTATGTACAAATCATTGCATGTACTCTTCTTTTCTGATTACTTGGTTACATTCTGTTTTGAGAACAGGATTTTGCTGGGCTGGTTTTCTGGATCTTGTTGAATTTCCATGCTATTCTTCAATGTTCTTTGAGCTTTAGAGTAGTATAATAAGTTGTTTAGAGCTAAACCCTCATTCAGCACTTATTCTGTATTGTGTTGCCTCAACTGCTTTTTAAAATGCCCTACCTTGGTGCTGACTTTTTTTTTTTTAATACTTTTATATGTGGTCTTGCTTGGTCCCACCTGTCAGTATTCACTGGACATGCTGCTGTGATAGCCCTGAGAAATACTCTGACCCTCCTTAACATCACGATTCACTGGTTCAGTTGCTGCCTATTTAAGATTTGTCATCTAGCATAAGGCTTTGCAGACTCCACACTGTACCATGAAATGGCCGAATGTAGTAGGAGTTAGGCAAAGGCCCCAGTCTCCCCAATGAGAGAAGCAGAAGTTCTAGGGAGAAGATGACACTGTATGTCTTTGTATCAGTCTTAGTACTAAAAACTGATTAGTCTCTGCAGTGCATCTGTGGAGCTGGCACTGTTGCACTGGACCTTCTAGGAGTGCTAGTTGGGAGTATTGTAGCTTATGGTTATTGTCTCTTGCTTGCTTTTGTTTAAATAGATCCACATTCCAAAGAGAAGTCTCCCTTCTGTGACCATCAGTATCTCTGCTTATGTGCCTGTGAGTCTGGATATTTTTTTTAAAGATCAGTTTATATTTCCTATAGAGCTGACAGAAGCTATTGGTGTGACCGTCAGAGTTCACTGGCTCTGAAAATCCTGCTTCTTTCTGTTCTGGGCAGATTGAATTTCATGGGCCCACTTCTCTCTCTATGGAAATCTATCTCAGAGTTTTACTGGAGAACTTGGACCTAAGTCAATTTTATTTAACAAGTTGAACAAACACCATAAACAACCAGAACCAACCAACTCCTTTCTGCTTTCAGAATTGCACTCAAATATTTATGCTATGTCACCAATTTTGATCATTTAGAAATAATATAGTATAATTTCATAGTTACAGTAATACACAAAAGGTCACACACTTGCTGTCTTGTCTCATCTGTTCTTTAAAGAGACTGAACTCTGATCTATAGGTCTGTACACATTCTTATGTATGTTATCTATGTATCTGTGTCTCAGAGCACTGGCCAGCTGGAGTACTTGCTTTCTCCTTGATTCTTTGCTGTATATTTTTATTCTTCCCAGCTATTCTTGAACTGAGAACATTCAAATGGCTATGGAAAAGAACACCAAAGATGCTGGGACAGACAGATGTGCTTTGTTTCTTTTCCCCCATAGCTCTTTAAACCACTGGACATGATGATATTCATGGCAGGACCAAGGCTCTTGTATTCAGAAGGTCTCGGCTTTAGTTTTAATCTCTATTACACCTTAAAATAAATATTCATTTTAAACAAGAGGACTAGCCTTTTTTTTTTTTTAAATGTTAACTTCATCAATAGCATGCTGGTTGGGGGATGCAGGTTCGTGTAGGGTCTGTCGCCTAAACTTGGTAGCTTTAACACTGTGGCACCAGATCCTTTCAATGAAAAATATAGGACCTGTAAGTATTTGAAAACTTTGAATTAAAAAATAAACAGCACATCTATCTACAATTACTGTCATATCAATGAGTTCTGGAATCAAATATCCTAAGTTTAGACCTGACCATTGTCATTAACCGTGACACTTTGAATAAGTTTCTTATGCATTCTTTGTACCCCATCTGAAAATCTGAGAATCTAGAATATTGAATGATTTATCTGTAACTCCCTGCCACAGAGCCTGTATAGTCATATTACTTTTCCAGATAGGAAAGGCACAGACAGATACAAGAAATGCAGCTACACAAGTTCACATTAGTGAACCAATGAGCATATTGCAGTTGCTTAAAGGAGGATTAGTGACACAAATACAGCTGAGTCACTGAAAATTCTACCCAACATGAGCTACCATAAGAGCTATATTGTAGGAGTTTCTTACATAACTTGCAAGTGACTATTCCACTGGGGTCTCCTGGTTCACAGGGTTTAAGCCTTCCTTTTTACTTTTTTTTTATTTTTTTAATTTTTTTTTTATTATTTTTTAGTAACTTTTATTTAAATGTTAATCAAAGACTTTATAAGTTTGGGTAATGCTCAATAACAAGATGCTCACACAATCAGAAGTGTAACCCAATACCCAACCTAGATATACCAACTATTTTTGACTGGCAGAGACACGTGAACATTGCCTCCATGTTGTCCCCCCACCCTTGTCTCCTAGCTCCTCTTCTCTTTCTCCTCCTTCTCTTCCTTTCCTTACTCCTCCCACCTTAGCTCCTCCTACACATCACCCTTCCTAAAACTTTTCCCTCAAAATACAATTAGAGCATAACGATACCAATTTGTATCACTAAGGTACAAGATAAACCTAATACTCAGTCCATCACTTTGTTGACTAACCAGAACCTCTGTCATCTCTCCTAACTAAAAGATTTAGTTCTGAACCTGGCTTTTTTCTTGGCTTTAGAATGAATGTCAGCTGAAAACCATCCTCTCAAGTCTTTTCTCTCAAAGTAAATATCTGGGATTGGCTATGAGACTATAAGTCTTCAACCCCGTCAGAAATCCAGAATGACTGAAGTAACTGAAATTATGGGAAGCACAAAGCATAGTTTCTAAAACTTAGCCAATTTATAAAGATGCTGAACACCTGGACAGTCCCTATACTAAAAAACATTGGAGCATCTGATCTTCAGCCTTCTGGCCCAGGATCATCTGACAGACCTAGTGATGCAGAATTATTAAAGGCTGATTACTCTGTCTTGGCAGATATAATCAGTCGACTATTTGGTTTAAGCCTTCCTAATTGTAGGGAATGCTTTAATATGTAAGAAACAGCTACTCATCTATTTACATGTTAATGATTACTGGGGATTTTTATTTATTTTATTTTATTTTTAGGAAAGGCACACTGTCCTCTCTTAATAAAGTCACAGCAAAGAAAAGGTTGGAACCGTATATGAGCAACACTGGAATACAAATGAGGATGGCTAGAAATCACCAAATAAGACTTCATCCATACAGATAAAAGCTTCTTTGCATGCCCTTCTGTACCCATCCATGCATCCTCAGGAGGGGACTCTTTTATCAATATGTCCTAAATATATACTTCATGTATGTAGCTTTATATGATTTTGCATAATTCCTCCTAACGTGTATATGCTCATTGTCTTCAGTTTGATATTCTCAGTGCTGGTTTAGAGTGTACTTATCCTTGCAGTCATAATTTATGGAATTAGTCATACACAGTGAATAAGAGGACAACACTGAAAAGAAACTCTAAATTCTTTAAATTTTCTCAGCATGGATCCAGTGTAGAATGTTGTAACAAAGTCAAGCCCAATAAGGCCCATTAAAAATAATAGTCAGCTTTGTGTTTCCTTTTTGTTATTCCATCCCTGATATGGAATAGAGCTTGTATTTCTAATATTGAAGAACTAATCCCCAGTGTGATGGGTTTACAAGTAACATTTTGGGAAGGTAATAAGAATTCCCCCATGAAGGTGGAGCCCTCATGATGAGAAGAGAAGGGTAGGGGAGCTGCCTTTCTCTCCATGTGCATACTCATCAGAGGAAGTTCAAGAACAGACACAGTGACAAGACGGCCATCATCAAGCCTTCACCAAAACCAGCCACACTGGCCTTTTCTTCTCAAGTATCTGGGCTATTAAACTATGGAACAAAAAAAAGAGTTCTATGTGAGCTGCCCAGGGTATGCTACTTTATTAACACTGCCTTAAGTTAGACTATCCACTTTGATGGAGCCCTTCTACCATCTATCTCCTCAGTAGAGTGAGGCCATCACTAGTAGATTGCTTATGAGAAAGATTTAGGTATAAATAAAAGGGGTTTCCCTCAAAGGCATTGTGTATTCCCTTGCTGTTGTGGGTTGAATTGTGTCTTTCCAAAAGATACATCAAAGTTTGATTTCTGATATCACAAATGTGTTGTGATTTAGAAATGGAGTCTGAAAATGTAATCATGTTGAAATTGTACCATAAAAGGGTGGATTCCCTAATCTGATAAGACAAATATCTAAGAAGGGGGAGAAAAAGCCACACAGAAGGTCAGACACATGGAAGGCGTATGTTTTGATAGTCAGGGTAGAGACAGGAATGGCACAGATACTGCAATAGGTACCAAAGGTCCACAGGCAGCACTAGAAGCTAGACAGAGGCAGTAAAGGAGTCTACATAATTTCCAGAGAGCCTTGGCCCTGTGGATGCTTCCATTTCATATGTCTGTCCTCCAGACATATGAACAGTGTTAGAACAACAAATAGTCATGGCCGGTCCACTCAAGTGATTGTATGTTTGCTTCCAGTTTCTTCCATCAGGGACTGCCTTCAGTAGCACCTCCCTCACAGTAAGTGGATGCAATGACAGGTGTGAAGACTCACCACATCCTACCCCTCTAGTCTTAGTGATGGTGTGGAGAGGGGGAATAGAGTGGGCACAGGATCCATGAGCAGAGACTCTCAGTCCTTCTGCCTATATGCACTCATCCCCATTTAAGTAAACTCACTGCATCTGCATTAGCAATAAATATGATGTGCATGTGTTCTCTATGATGGACAGGAGGTAATTTTCAAGATATCTTTCTTCAAAAACATTATAAAGTCATGCCTGCACGTAATTAAAATGGTTATAGGATGGATAGTCTAGGTGTGGGGTGAGCTGCACAGATGAAAGGCAGAGAATTATGTGATGTTGGTATTAGTGATGCTTTTGACTCATGGATCTCCTTCTGATTGTGAGCATGCTCTTCAGTACTTCATTTGGAAAAAGTTAAGTTTGTAATTACATAGAGAAGCAAATAAAGTGTTTGCCTATTTTATTTTCTAGCACTAGGGGGCAGCATGGTTGCACTGTTTATTTTCTAGAACCTCAACAAAGTCTGGTTGTGTGTGTGTGTGTGTGTGTGTGTGTGGTGTGTGTGTGTCTTTAAATGCAGGGGCTATTGATCACTTATGTGACATTCATTTCCGTACAGAATTTTAAAGCATTACCCTTTGATGAACTTTTATTTACATTTCAAATTTGCTTCACTGTGTCTGACTCTGTAGTAAGCATCCAGTTCTAAGCAGATGACTAGGTATGCCTCCATTTTATAGTATCTGCTTACAGAATGACCATTTTCACAAATGTAAATTCCTTTAAATTGCATTTTTCAATCATACTGCTGGGACATAGAGAGGAGGTAGGCTGCTTGAACATCGAGGATGAGCAAACCACAGAGCAGGTGAGCTTCCCATTAGATATGTCACAATTGTCAGCAAGAGCCAAAAACTGCAGCCAGGTGTTCTGGCAGGTTCCAAAAGAACTCATTTGAAGGTGTCCTGTGGGGATTCAATGTTAGTAATAATAAATACTGTTGTGGGTTACTAGTATCATAGAAGATTCCGGCTTACTTACACTTTAAAAACTTTTGAAAAGTAGATATTATTTTCCTCATTTTTAGGGATGGGAAGACAAAACTTGGCTCCTTCATCTCTTGATGTCAAAGCCTGTACCAGGCAGCACTGGTGATGGAAAGCCAAGCTTTCCCCACTACTCTACACTGCCTTTGTATCATCAGTAAAGGACTGAATTCAATGACTGAATGAGACAGTAATTTGATTCATTCAAAAGCCCCACCTTCTAATACATCGGGTTCATATATTTGGCTTCCCTAAGTATAATATAATAAATCACATATGTCATATTTCATTACTGCATCCATGGGTACTCTACTTGCATCTTTGTCTCAGGTCCCAGAATGTTGACCTTAACAGAACTTTGCAGATGACTCCAGAAGACTGCTGTACCTTTCAGAGCTATTGTTCCAGTTACCCATGAATCAAGAACTTGAGGAGGTTACTTGCTTGTAATTTTAATTTTTTTTAAGGTCTATTTTTAATGATGGTTCTTAAACACTTTTCCCTCCCTTCTAGCCAACCACCCTCCAGAGGTAGTGGAAAAGAAAGGATACCAGGGAAGTGAATCTGTTTAGGAAGGGTTCTTTGGAGCACATCCCATCTGTGTTGTCTGGAAATCTGTTTTCAGTTCACAGGTCAGCAGCGGCAGCTTGATTCACTCACAAACACTTCGCAAATACACTAGCAGTCCAGTTCAGCAGAGTTGGGTTAGCAATAGCAATGATGTACACTCTATCAGAGACAGCCAGGCCTCAGCCTCCACACAAGTCAGCAAGAGGGACCCAGAATGACATCAGGAGAATTTCTTTGCTGTGCCTCTCTCAGGGACATCAAGATCAGTGCAGACTAGAGACCAACAAGGGTTGCACAGCTGGCTCAATAAGCAAGCCTAGCTCTACTTCTGTCACTGTCAGTCAAATCCTCTTTATATGCCCTCCAAACCTCATGTGTCCTCCACAGGGTTTGCCTCAGCATGTGAGTCTGTCTCAGCTGACATCACTCAGCCAATCAGCCTGAGTCCAAAGAAGCATCAAGAAACTGCAGCATACCACCAGAAGTTTTTTGGTCCATTTCTCTCTATGGGGTCCTGACAAATGCAGTTCAACTATGCAGTGTAAGATGAACCAATGCATGTGTGTTTTTAGCAAAGAATCCTTCATCATGTGTCCTTTCATGTGCTTTCTCCTGTGTAGGCTTCAGTGAAACATCCCTTCACTAATCAGCCTTAGCCTTTCATGTGTATCCATGCTAATGAAACATTCCTTCATGTGTTTGCCCAGCAAAAGACCATCAATACGAATGATTTCCAAAGACCCTTTAAAGTATCTCCTTCAGATTTCAGTCTCACGTTACCATTTTCTGGTTTGGGACATTGAACAAACTTTCCTAAACTCAGAATTGTATTCATCTGTAAGTGAAATAAAGGTAAAATAAAATGTTGTTTCTCAGGATTGTGAAGGGTGTATTTGTATATATGTACGAATATACATAATTTTACACACATGTACATTTACACAGAGAGACAGAGAAAGAGAAACAGACACACAAAGAGCAAGAGAGACAGACAAACAGACAGACAGACATATTTTGAGAATCTACTGTGTTTTAAACAAAGTGCCCAAACTCTGCTCAAAAGCCTTCTACAATTTTGAGCAATTTCCCTAGAGGCCACTAGGTGTCTCTAGAAAGCTTGAAGTTTGGAGGAAGAAACAAAAAAATGCTAATGAACAGGCTTCACAAATTCAGAAGCTCAGTGAAAACATGGAGTCATCACAGCTGCTCCTCACTCTGAGGGAGGCTTCCAGTTCAGAGCTGCCTGCACTTTTGCATTTACCCAGTTAGTTCGAGTCAGCCAGTGTCTACTGGGTATTTGGATGTGCTACAGAATTAGCCACTGTTGTTAAGAGATACAAAATACACCATCACAGGTACTACAGACTGAATGATGAGAAAAAGAGAGACCAATGTTGTGTCTCCAAAGCTTCTCTTTGCCAAGATGGCATATGTAGAACATACCAGCCATATGGAGAAAGTATGATTGCCAAAGAAAATAAAGCCTGCAGGTTAGAGACTGGGGAGAGCAGCTTTCTAGAGAGTCACAGAAAGCCCCTTCGAGGAGGTAAAAACTGAGCAGAGATCTGGATGAGGTAATTAATGAGTCACCAAGAGACTCGTGAAAGTAAAAAGGACCAGAAAGTCAAGGGCCTTGGAATGAAGGAGTGTGCTTGACATGTTTGTAAACAGAGAAGAGGTCAGAACAGGCCATGCCAACTGTAGGAGGTTTCAATGTAATTCGCTGCCTCTTTGAGAGATAATATTTATTATAAAATTATAATTTTATACTTCTTTTTTAATAGGCATTCATAATCAGAATAATGATAGTAATTAGTATTTCCTGAGTACTTTGCTAACTACTAGGTTAGACCCTACAACCTTTACAAATAAATGTAATTGCTTGCTGTCGTTCAGAGACTTTAACAGCAACTCTCTTTTGGCAACACACACAGTGAGCTGGTTATCCCGCACTTTCATTTCCAAGTGCAGGTGCAGGGTCATCCCAGGAATAAAAAATGCATAAGCATGCAGTTCAGTTCCTAAAAGCTATAAGAGAGATGCTATGTATTGTGCACCATGAAGGAAACGCTTGATTTCATTCAGGGAGGAGGATGGCAATGGAGGCAGGAAGAACATCCCCTTCCAGAAATAGAGGCATGGGAGCTGGAAGATCATAGAGTCCACAGGAACTTGCCTGCAGTTAGTTGTGACTGAATGTCTGTTACAGCTAATATCATATTGTATGCCACTTGTCTACTGTACAAGGAGGCTTGATTCTGTAATGTCAGATGCCTTCTAGCCATACCTGATTGGGCAGAGGTGAAACCTTGACCTAAATGTACTAAGGGATGTATGGCTTATGGAAGTTATCTTAAACATAGACCTTGGCTGGATAACATTCCCTCTTTCAGGCCTGGAGCAAGTACTGAGATTTGCTATTCCATGCATGTACTCAAAGCAAACAGGTTACTCACAATGGACATTTAAGAAGTCATTTCAGACTCTCTGAAAACCAATTAGGGAGCATCACTGAAATAGAAAAATGGAGCAAGGGAAGAGAGGAACAAGAGTGAACTACTACAGGGTCTAAACAACAAACTGGAGCAGGAGGTCTGTAGGTTCTATTTCAATCAGTTTCCACTTCTTTTGCTTCATCTCAGTTTTTAATTGGGCCCTACGTCTCCAATAAATGGTCAGGATTTAATTTAAAGCCGCATGGTAGGCTAGCCCACCCTTTTAAGCCATATTTTTGAATAATATTTGCTATTATGAAAATATGTCAAGATTATGTCACTACTGAGTTAACATATGCTGTAAAACATTTTAATAATACCAGGAGTTTCAAAATTCAGGAGAATGCTCTAGGCCCAGATAGGGCACAGGATTAACTTAGGATATGACACAGAAGTGCCTGTAACTATTAAACTTGGACTCAGAGGCAGCGAAGGGTAAGGTATCTAGAGATGGTGAGCCATAATAGACAGTCATGGGGGAGGGGCCAGTCAGAGGTGTACTGACCTAGAATAGTGCTTGTTGTTGCAGACATTAGTGGACCCTCAGAGGAAGCCAAGAGACAACTCGTGGCTATAAATATCATTCCTGCAGAGGAAAATGATATCTCAGCCCTTCTACAACTTAGTCATCTCGAACACCATGCAAAGAAAAGTGACCCAAACAACAACAGCAAAAACCCTCAACAAATGAACTAACTTGAGAAGCACATGTCCTACAGCAAAAACAACAACAGGAAAAAACAAGACAAGGCTTTGCCAGAAATTATTAATCTCATAAGTTTTCATTGTATTCTTCTGTTCACAAGAGCACACTGAATTTTAAAGGGATATTCTTACATATTTTTTTTATAAAATTATGAATATATGTGTTATATTTGTGGAGTAGGGGCATAGAAGATAAGTCATGAAGTTTTTGTACTTTTATTTAGGAATAGGTTTTGGAAAGGTGAGCAGGGAAACCTGGAGGAATGAGAACACCCCAGGCAGCATGAATTGATGCCTTCTCAGAAAGTAAAGGTATTCTATTCCTCTGCAGAGCAGGGAGAACAAAGCTTTGACTGTCCAATTAATTACATCAGCATTGCGTGATCTGTGGTTACAAGACTTAAGAGAGATTGATGCAGGATTCTTTTCTCAAAGAATCACAAAGCATGTACTGTTGTCAGAATAAATGCAGTGCAGAGGGATGCCTCCTTGGGATAAACACAGACACATTTCATAAAGAAAAAAATTCATATTACCCACTTTCATAGACCTAAAAACAAAATGGTAGTGAACAGTCCTGAGGACACGATTGGTTCTTTTCTTTTCTTTTTCTTTTCTTTTCTTTTCTATTTTTTTTTGAAGTGAATGTCCCTTTCTCTCAGAAGTTTCAAACTTACTATTTTTAAACAGTTTATCTGGCAAGAAAAATTCTAACAATGGAAATTGTGAATTATGATGGTTCCCAATTACTAGATCAAGCTTTCCACAAACTCATTTCCACTAGGGAAAAATTACATGTTATGTACTTGTTACCCCAGGATTTAACACAGTTCCTGATACAGCAGGCATGTATCAGGCGTGCATACACTTGGTAGGGAAAGACACTTTCTTGCCTGGGGGAATCTCATCTATGTTTTTTGACAGAATGGTCTGATGGAATGGGCTGAGAGACTGGTGATATGGGCTCTAGCCACAGCTCTTCTGTTGGCACTATATGTTTCCCCTTCATGTGGCTCCATGTCCACACTTTTTTACATCTTTATTTATTGTATGCACGTGCATGCCCCAGCACATGGGTGAGGGTCAAAAGAAAACTTTGGGGATTTAATTCTCTACTTCTACCATGTGGGTCCCTGGGATTGAACTCAGGTCATTGGAATTGATAGCAAGCACCTTTACTTACTGAACCATATTGCCACCCCCACTTATACATTGTACAGAAGACATCAGTCTGGAGTAACTCCGTGGGAGCTTCTCTCCGACCCATAAGAAGTAACTATATTTCTAAAGGGCTCCTCACAGTTTCTTTCCTTTTTCTCTTTCTAATTCCCAAATCTCATGGTTTTTTTTTGTTTTTGTTTTTGTTTTTTTGTTTTTTTTTAAGGAATTCTATGGAGGGTTATTGAAGGTTTACGTAAAACAATCTTTTATTCACCTGTTGTAATTTTTGTCTCCAAAGGTTTACTCCCTCTATCTGCTAACATAGGTTTAGTCCTGGAATCTTCTAGCCTCTGTACAATCATATCTAGGTCTAGAATATTTTCAGCCTCAGAGACTTACTGTTGCTGAATAAGCCCACTCTTTTCATGTTCTTTCAGAGCTCTGAGTGGCTTGTTCAACTCTGGTGTTCAGGCTGATTGATTCAATCAGGCTTCTCTCAGTTTCTCCTGAAATGGACTGCTTGGCCTCAAACTAACTCTAACAATGTGTTCTGATCTGGCTCCTTCTCATTCTTTCTGTAGCCTGTCTCTGTAAAACTCTCCCACTTAAACTGTCTCTTTCCCTTTTTTCTCTTCTACTCTCTTAAGTAGCCTTCATTTCCTCTCCCTTCACATGAATGTTGGTAATATCCCATTCTGTCAAATCTTTCTCACTTTGATTCATCACTTTGCCAGTTAATTAGATATCACTCTCAAAACTGAGTGCTTTCATCTATACACTACCTTTGTCTTCATTGTTTGGGGTTAGAGGTGTGTGTTAAGGACTGAGCCACACCATAACTAGAAACAGTTTTTTTTTTCCCAGTAAATAACACAATCTTGGAATTCATAGTGTTATGAAATATCCTACACTTGGTCTGCTCTGTATATCTAGCATTGTTCTAGGACACTAAGAATAGATCAACACACAAGATAGATACAGACTCTGGGCCTGAAGTCCCTTTACCCAGTGAGAGAGTTTTAATCCTTCCTCTCTCAATTGCACACACACACACACACACACACACACACACACAAAATTCTGTCTTTCTTTGTCTTATTTTGTCTCTTTCTCATACACATACACACAAAGAATTGTACTTATCATCTAGAATAATGATCTTTGAGGTATAGGAAGTTATTCTAGTTAAAGAAGTCACTTGTCACTATCTGATTCTTAGATGAGGCAGAGATTTAGAAAGTCTAAATAAATAATTTTTATTTCCTTGTTGTTATGGTTTAAGTATGAAATGTTTATTACAGATTTGTGCATTGACTATTAGTTCCTAACTATTGACCCTGATTTGGGAATTTGCAGTGTTCACTAGCTGGAGGAAGGGATGATAAATAGCATGAAAAACACACTTATGGATTTTAAATGGTATAAAATAGATTGGTTTTTTTTCTTTAGATTTTGATAGCATCATAAGTACACTTCACATTATAATGTAGATATTTTTAACACTCCATTTATACATTAAATTTTATAAGCAACCATAATTTTTAGTGTATTATAGTAAACTGACCTTTGAAAGAATATTTTGATTACACATGAGTCAGAGTCTATGGAATTGGCACCCAACCTATATTTACCTTTTACATGACATTATTAAATGCTAACTGTCACCAATTTTTAATTAAAAAATAATTATATGAACATATTTATTGTTAGAGTTTGTCACAGTATAGCTGCTTTTA
The DNA here is from genome assembly GCA_021653895.1 of Mastomys natalensis. Lineage (NCBI taxonomy): Eukaryota > Metazoa > Chordata > Mammalia > Rodentia > Muridae > Mastomys > Mastomys natalensis. The sequence continues at coordinate 3,400,725 of JAJTUV010000014.1, read as the reverse complement.
TTGCATTGATCTTACAGAGTGAACAAGAAATGATATTTTCAAATACTTTATCTAGTTTTAGCTGACAAGTATCTCCAAAAAATGGTCTACAGTAGCCGTACTTTTAGTTTTGATTGAGTAAATTTATTAATCAAATAGCAAGCCAGAATTCAAAAAAAGGAAAGCAAATGGATGGATGAATAGATACAAAAAAAAATATCACCAAATTTGGTGCTCAAAATGTTCAATAGAAATCGATCAGGCAGCTCTGTCAAGGCAGTCAGCTACAGCTCCTAATATAGAGATTACTGGGCAGAGCAAACGTCCCCTTTGGTGAGACTTCCAAATAGAAGAACAAATAACAACAGAGATAATGTCACCAAATCGGTTGCTTACAATATCCAGCATAAACCTACTGGGAAAGCTGAAGCTGTCAGCTGGAGTTCCTGAATAAACCTCTCCATGGCTGAGCTAGCTTCCCATGGTTATCTTCTGGGTCCTCTTTCCCACTGCAGGCACCACTGGGCTTAAACAAGCATGACCTCTGTTGGAAATGAGTCACCTTCTAATTTTCGCAAGGACACAGTGCTTTAACTCATGGCTATTTGCTATTCTCTTCTTTTCCTGTCACATCAGTGAGAACCAGCCAATTCCTAGACACATGAGCCTTGGAAGACACTCTGTTACAAATATGCTTGTAGCTGAAATGGCAGGCTACATGACCCTATTTCCAGAGCCAGCTTCTCAGTGAGCTCAAAGAACACATGGCAGTCTACCAATACAGTAAATCTTATAACATCCTATCTTCCCAGTGCATATAATCAAGAGGACTATTTGTGAAGCTGTAACAAGCAGTTCCAGTCTCATAGACACTTAAGACATTATAGATTTTCTTCTTGCTCACATTATATATTCTTCTTGAGTATGCATGACATACTGCATAAAATTTATTCAGACAAAGCGGGTTTTATTTACATATGCTAACATGAAATAGAATATAACACAAGAAATGTAATCATTGTGTGATAAAAGCACATATTTTATACAATGGTTATACAAAGAGGTTGTGAAAAAATCCTTGGAGGAGGTATCAGTGAGTTCTTCCAAGAATAAGATAATCAGGTGACTGAACCCTTGGAGCTCTCAGAGACTGAATCACCAACCATGGAGCATACCTAGTCTACATAGATCTACCTCCATGGACTGGACCTAGGCCTCCCTGCACATATGTTGTAAATGTGCAGCTTGGTTTTCATGCAGGTCTCAAACATCCGGAGTGGGGGCTATCCCAAAACATGCAGCCTGTATATGGAATATGGTCTTCTAGCTGGGTGCCTCATCTGGCCTAAATGGGAGAGGAAGCACCTAGCCTCTCAGAGACTTAAAGTGACAGGGTGGGGGATACAGGAGGAGGGGATACTCAGAAAACAAGAGATGGGGAAGGATTGTGGGAGGGGGTGACTGGGACGGGTTATAAAGTGAATAAGCAAAAAAAAAAATAAAATTAAAAAAAAAAAAGAAATGTAAATAGAAAAAAAAAAAAAAAGATAATCAGGTGACATTGGCCATTGGACTGAGGAAGACATAGAGGAGAACAGTATGAGTGTATCAACTAGCATGAGTGATTAAAAACAGCAATTAAATATGCTATTTTTAATGTGCTGTTTATATAAGGAATGTACAGTATACAGGGTATCACTTATATGCCTTTCATCACTCATACTAGTTGGTATAAGCTGTTTATATAAGGGGAATAGAGAAATGGCAGGAGATTCTAGACCCAACTGAATAGGTCTTTGGTCTGTTCGTAAGATCATTGTTAAGTTGAGAGAGAGAGTGGGGTGGCTAAAGAGCTCGTAAAGAAACATTAGACGAAAGATTGCAGCTCAGCTTGCAGGTACCTGAGGTCAGTGAAACTTACAAAGCAGGAGAATAGCATGGTCAAAGGGATACTCACGGAGATATGGAATGGGAGAGAAGTGTGGACTAAGATCCGGAGGCTCAGCTAAGTTAAGCCTGCCATGTTCAGCTTAATTTGCCAATGCCTTACATCTGGGCAATGGAGATAGACAACTGACTTTTTAATTCATAACATTCTGACTATGTACTTGGAAGATGGCAGCTGGATCCTTGGTGACTTAATTGCCTTGTCTACATCAAACATCACCAACACACTGCCTTTGACATACCAATTCATTTATTAGAAAGCAGAGAACATGTTGACAATAGTTATGCCTCTTTCAGCTATAAAATGCTATGCAATGCAAAGCACCTATTCAGATTTTTCTACTAATAAACAGTGGAATATACTGAGGAGACACCAAGGGTCACACTCATGCAGAATCGTATGTGACTTGAATCACTCATTAGTGAACAAAGAATAATCCCACTATGGAGGCTTTGCATAACCTGGAGAATGATGTGTAGCTAAAGTGAAGAGAAAGTGCTGAGAGGGGTATATAGTCCTGCTGTTATAACGTAGAGCATGATGTTTTTTGACAGTGCTCAAAGAGGATGTTGTTTGCAATGGCAGCAGCTTCTGGAAAAAAAACAAGGAACAAAAGTGAACTGCAACTAATTATTAGCACCCAATTTGATTAACTCTCAAAATTATCTTGACAGCATTTAAGCAGACATTTTGCAGTAGCCCTGTAATGAAAACAATAAGTAATTTGAGAGGATTCTGAAATGAGCATCACTATGAATAACAAAAACAAAGTAGGTTATACTTTTGTTTTCTTTCCTCTGTGCTTCCCAATGTCAGGTCTTATAGCTTAGAAACATGAGCAGTTGACTTAGCCCCCCAGCCCATTACTTGTCTTTGTTATGAAATCATGCTGGCTTTAATATTTAGATTGAAAAGAGGCTCTGTTAGATTTATTAGCACATTATACTGTATATTTGCTGGATTTTCTGTCACTCTTTAATAGCTAAGGTTGTCTTTAAAGTTTCTTGAACTTCCATTTACAGTTGTGTTTAGAGGCAGATGTGTGATCAGATGGCTATTTGTTTTAGGTACTAGTTTTCTGTTTCGATGATTAGTCTCCCAAAGACCAGGAGATCATTCCTTCAGCAAGTGTTCCTGATTACGATTTACTATTTGGGTCATATATCTGTTGGAGTTGTTACATTCTTTACAAATTCATGTATCTTAGCCTGTTGAATCAGTCTTTTTTTTTTCTGAAAGTTTTCTATGGTTTTAGTTATTTGGAAACAGATGTGGTAAAATTAAATGTGTCCTCAAAGAATAATAATGTATAATGTACCTCAGCCACCTTGGTGGGGAAGTGACTTTGGCCAAAAGGAAATTCTTCAAATGTTCAATATGGAATCTGTGAAAGAATTATCCTGAAGCTTTTGTCTCTTTACAGAGTAGAAGACTGAAAGCTGAAGAAAAATCCATAAGGGATTTTATCCTGTGCATATACTCTGACCACCTCTCTCTACATGACTCTGTGGGAAACTTTGCACTACCCCCCTTACTTAGATGTAGCTATCCTCTAACTCAGTGGTTCTCAACCTTCCCAATGTTTGGGACCTTTAATACAGTTGTGATAAACCTCAACCATTAAATTATTTCATTGCTACTTCACAACTGTAATTTTCCTACTATTATGAATCATAATGTAAATATCTGACATTTACAGTATTGATATATGACCTCCTCAGAGACATGAAAACCAGACTTTTCAGTAGAGTGGAGAAGGTCTTTTTTATAAAATGATCACTTTCTGTCACTCAACATGTATCATTGCCTTAGAAGAGTCCTAGGTTAGTGAAAAGTTTGTCTAAAAATTCTCTTGATTGCATTTAAATGAAGTTGTAGGAGTAAAGACTTCTGTTGGTTAATGATCTGCTTTTTATCAGAAAAACCCTGGATTAGTCAACTCTGAGCTCTAGCTAGTTGATTATATTAGGAACTATATAAGCATCTGCATCCTATTCTCATTAATTGGATGTTACACAGAAATATTCCACAAAGGAGTCCACTTACACAGGAAGTTTACAAAGGGAAATGATGACAGAGAAGTGCTACAATTCATAGGCAGCTATGAATGCCTCTATATTTATTACATTAGATAAACTCACTGATAATCATGTATGTATACATGTACATATAATATACATATACATCATATACAAGTGTGTATGTGATGTTTCATAAAGCAGCTGGCTTATAAGGATAGTGTACTAGTTAGAGAAAGAATTTATAAGTGGTTTGATGTTTGATGTAAGTCTGTGTTTCTTGTTAGTTGTGAGCTTTGAATCTCAGAGTGAGAGAGCTATGTGTCAGTGGGAGATGAAAATTTGCCTTTTATAAGATTAGTATATCTGAAAAGTTACATGAATATGGTAGACACCCTGGAATTGGCAGTTTATAACTGTTGTTAATTCATTTTAACAAATTACTGTTCTGTTATGAGTAAAAGATTTCATAAAGTCATTGTGGAAAGTTCTCCAAGATGTAATATATCTGCATCTAGGAGAGATAGCCACAATTTGATTGAGGAGACAGATTTATTCACATATCAAATGAATGTGACCAATCCCATGCAAAACATACAAAGTGATGCAACCACTGTAGAAGGAAGATATTTAGGGAGGAGATATTTTTGCCACACAACTGGAACTCTAGATCATTATTGTCAACCGCTCTAATCCTTTAGAGAGAACCTTCATAGAAATGTCCATAATGATATTTTTTAAACTGAATTTTAAGATGTTCTGGAGAACCTGTACTGGCAATTATGGTATACACAATCACAATATGAGAGGCTGTTCATAAGATTATCCCAAGTTGCTTGAACTCAATTCCATATTAAAGCCTTCCTGGTATTTTCAACAAGGTATTCAACACTGAAACTGTATCTTTAAGTTAGATCCTCGCATAGAACACATGCCTATGTTAAGATGGCCATAGTGGGCCACTCCATGTTCCTTTGGTGATACCATTTGTTCCTTTCCATTTAGATATTGATCATAATGCTCATTTTGCAAACCCATACACCATTATCTTCATTTCAGAACAGCTTGAGAAGTAAGAGACCACTTAGGTATTGATTAGATCAAATTGGCCTGTGGGCATGTCTATGGGGGATTGTCTTGATAATTAATTAATGTAGGAGGACTCATCCAATGATGGGCAGTACCATTGTCTAGGTCTGTGGTCTTGGGCTATACAAGGAAGCTAGCTAAGGATGAGTCTGCAACTCACCAAGCAACATTCCTCTGTCGTTTCTGTTGAATTTCCTTGGCTGTGAGTAAGTTTCTCGGTCAGAGATAATGTTGTGTTAAAAAACCAAACCTTACCTCCATCTTACAAAACTAAGTGTTTCACTTGGCATGAAATAAGACCCATTTTTTTTTCAGCTTCATTTTTCTGTTAGAAAAAGTCCATGTGCATCTTGTAACTGAAGCTACCTTTAGGTCAGTGAGTCTATTTAAGAGTCTTGATCATCTTCTTTTAGTAATTTCATAGTTTTCTTTTTCTTTTGATGTATACTGGAACTTCATAAAATCAACTCCAAAAGCATGGCACGCTACAGTGGTTCACAGATATTGCATCTACCAGAAGCACATGAAAGCTTATCATACACAAAGTTTTTTAGCTCTCATACTCTACCTCCTGATTCCAAAGAAGTCAAACTTTAAGGACAGGCTGAGAAATCCCAGGGAAATAGAACTCCAAGTACCAGCCGTAGAGTCACTCTAGGTGAACCACTGATACCATACAAACAATGTAGAAGCGCTATAGAAAGGCATGGGAACATCATTAGGCATTTGATCCCAAATTTCATGGTCCTCAAACTTTCTCTGTAAAATTTTCTCTATATAAAAATTGGTATGCTGTAATTATTTCACCACAACCCAAGAATATACTTCAAACTTTTAATAAAAATAATCCCTCAGCAAATATTTATCCCTGCTTTGTCCTTTTTTCTACTTTTTATAAAAAAGACTGGCTATTGTCCTTTCTACTATTGGAAAATAGAGATAGTGGTTATTCTTGCTCTTTTAAGAACTCATATATATTCAAATCCTTATGAAATCAAGGTATTTACCCCTCTCCTCAAAATCTTTAATCCTGGAGGCAAAAAAAGTGTTAAGTTTGGGAAACTTGAGAAATAAGACACCCAAATACGGCCATGTTGCTGAAATGTCTTTCTTTATAGATAATGCTTAAAAGTGAATGTGATACTGTTTATAACATTGTGGATCTTGCAAGCAGTATCCTATCCAAGTATATATACCATACTGCAGTTGACAATGAAGTGCAATTTAAAATTTAAATCATAATTAGTTCATTTGCATAAATTACTCTGTAGAGTACATTTATGTCTATAGCCGAGAAACTGAGAAACAGAAAGGTCAAAGGCCAAGGTGATAAGGAAGGTGGCTTGGATCTGATTTCAAGGCACAGACGCTATATAAATCATTCATTAAGGCAATGCACTTTCTTGATTGTGCTTCAGTTTGTCAGGGTTTAATTTTCCTTCACAGAAGTATTTTTACATGCAGATTCTTTATAGACTGCTGTGGTTTTGTGCTTAGGAATCTTAACAAAAACATCAGGATTTCTCTTTAGAAAATATAATGTTATCTATGGCAAAATAGTTCTTAATTATAATGCTGTGTTTTTGGACAGTGTAAATGATAGCTTAGAATTATGAAGAGAATTACTGTGCTTCCCCTAGTCTCCTTGACAACAGGCTCAGTGTTTTGAATACTGAATCACTTAGATTTCTATACAGATGTAAGGGTCTTGCACCTTGGCATCTTATTCCCTTTATATCCAGCTGGGATTTTAGCAGACAGTTTTCACAATCCCATTAAACATTATTAGAACACATTTTTTGCTATCTGATAATGTAATTGCATGTGGACTGTTTCCATAGTTTTTCTCATCATCTTCATCTTTATTATCTTTATCATCTGTTTACAATAGATAAAAATTAAATTCAAATAGAATTTGATTAATTTACTGAAATGAAGCCCTTTTGGGGGAAACTCCAGTATTAAAAACCCATAATTTAAAAAAAAAATCACAGATAGTGAGTCTTTTGCTTGAGGGATATGTGTCACTTGGACATTTACCTTTCCCCAAACTTTTGTTCTCATTTTGAAATCAAAAGAAAGCCATGTCAGCGTGGAGGCTTCTGTGCAGATTGCCTTCCTGCCTTTGGCAGAGTTCCGGTTTCTCAATGAATCACTGCTCAGCACACAGTGTTACCATTGTGCCATCTGAAAGCAAAGCCTGCTGGGTGGTGGTGCAGCTACTCTACTGGGAAGGTTACAAGTTCACATTTGCCCTGGCTTTTATCTCACATGAAGTATTCGCACCAAGGAACAGAGAAGTATGCTGTATCTCTGTTTATGGAGGGTCAGGATTCAATGGAACCTTGGCCAACATGGCTCAAGGGCCTTAAGGAGTTATGAATTTAAGTCAAGGCTCCTGTCTGTCGCTGATCCTTCTGATGATGTCTTTCAGCATCTCTTCTCAATGATTATAAAAATAAAACAGCCTAAGTACTTGGTTGAAGCAACCCACCGACAATGGGGCAGATGGTGCTTCATGGGAGCCCAGAGTGAATACTTTTGTAGTTTAACTATATGATTTTCTTTATTAAACAGACGTTTATTGAGTACCTACCATATGCCCAGTACTGCAACAGGGACTGAAGTCAATGTGGTAAGCAAAACAGTGAAGATTTCTGTCCTCACAGGATATTTATGTTAGTGGAGGTGTCAGGCGGTGGTAATTCCAGGAGTGGTAGGAAATGTTAGAACAGAGCTGAGAGAGTGGGAAGGAGGGCAAAGGTGCTGATTCATGTAAGGGGATTAATGCAGCCTCTCTGAGGGTAAGACTTGAGCAGATTCCTGAAGAAAATAAGAAAAAGAACCTTAGAAATACCTAGAGAAAGTTCTGGCAAGGCAGGGATTGGAAGCACCATTTGATGGGTCTCCCTGTATTTAAAATGAGGTCTTATTTATTTAAAATGAGAGTCTATTCTTAATGACTACATATATATAAAAATACACACACACACACACACATACACCATTTGAAAGTGTCACACCAAAAAAGAAAATCTAAGACTATTTTTAGAGCTTTAGCTATCCAGTGAAAGCATAGAATAACAAATAACAATATTTTTTATCACAAATATTCTCCTAGCAGAGCTTCACAGGGTTAAAAACAATATATCTCAGACATAATGTACTGTAACTGCTTTTTAACAACTGAAAATGTACAGAAAATGGTGTTTTGACTGTCTATCTTTAGTGTTCAGCTGTTGCTGTCACGATTCAGAAATTTGGATCTTTGCCTTAAGAGACACATTTTCTTAGCTGTAAAGAATCTGCTGGAATCTACAACTGTAATCAGAGGCTGTGACTGGGAATATAAATCACTCTTTATAAAAGGGGGAGGGGCTGGCATTTTTTCCTTTTCTTCTTTGAATATGCTCTATTCTGGGTTTCTTCACATTTGATGAAGATGACATTTCTTTGGCAGCTTTGTGTGGCAGGCAGTGCCCTTGTCTTTTAATGGGTGCCACACAAAGAAACCCTAATGTGTTAGGAAATCTGGAAACTGAACCCAGAAATGGTGGTAGGCAGAAACAGGAAGGAGGAAGTAGAAAAAACCATGTGTATTACGTTGGAGAGTGATATGAACATCTTACATTCCTCTTCTTAAACCTCAACTGCATTCAAGGAATGAGAAATAAACATGAAGTGATTAAAGTAGACTGGGAAGGTTAACAGTTAGTCCCTTGAGTCTAAAACAAGATGAAAACACTGGTTATAGCTAATGGGGCACATAGAGTGTTTCCAACCCCAACTAGAACTTGTAGAGTCAGTGTAGATTTCAAACCAACAGCACTGTCTGTGGCCATAATGATCAAGACAAAGCAATTTCTAACACACATTTTCAGCATCCACATTAGTGGTGTCTTTAGAAGGTAAATCAGGCTAGATAGAGTCAAAGAATACTATTCATATATCTAACGCTAAAATAGGAGAGAAAGGATTACAAAAGAACCAATTTTAGATCTTTAAAAACACATGAAGTCCAAGAAAATTCTAGTTGTCCCAACCCAAGGAAAAAGGGGACAATTATTCCCAAAGCTTTTTCCACGATTGACAGAACACTCAAAAAAAAATGGTCTTTTAAATAAATTCATAATGTAATCAGTTGCTTTTTGGAGGGAACTATGCTTTACACACTGGATGAATATGGGGCATGCTCACTCCGCAGACTCTTACCCTTTTGACCCACTTCGCCCAAAAAGGGAGTTTTGTCAATTTTTATTGCTTGGTGGGATTGAAAATATGGCATTACAGAATTTTTTTGTATTCTAATTTCAGGGTTTTGAAAAGATTTTGAATATGATTTTATACTGAGGTTAGTTTTTATGTAGAAAATAAATATTTTTTTTTTGTTTTTCCTTGTAATGAATTTTGTAGGTTAAAGGATACTTTTTTACTTCTTTGGTTCTAAGTTTTATTTTATGGAGTAACCTTGGGGAAATTTATTCCCTTTTTTTTGTTCTTGTTTTTTAATCTATAGACACATGTTTAGGCTTCAGAGTTATGACTTAAGGTGATAAAGTTATAGAAACACAGAGTAATAAATATTTGATTACTTTTTTGTGTTTCAAGGTCTCTTTTTGGTTTGCCCTTTCCCGTCTCTCATTTTGGGGGACAGTCCCGGGTGACCTTTGTTCAGAAAGACCAGTCTTTCTGACCCCTTGGTTGTTAGGTGGGCCATGGAACTGTCTCTTTAGATGTCATTGCCGCTTATTGTTTTTTCCATGAAGCGCAGGGGCAGTTCTAACTGTACCGTTTTTTAAATTTTTTGTGGTCTAAGTTTTTGGGAAAAAAAAGTGGGGGATGGGGGAAATTTAAAATGCTGGGACAACAATAAAAAGAAAAACCCTTTTTCCAGGGAAAAAAAATAAAAAACTTTGGGAAAAAGAAATAAAGGAAGGGCTTTTTTTTGGGCAAAAAAAACGGGGGGGGGAAAACAAGTTTTTTTTAAAAGGGGGGGGAAATGGGGAAAGAAAAAAAAAAGCTATTTTAACACCCGACAATGGGCAGATGGCTTCATGTAGCCCAGAGTGAATACTTTGTATTTACTAATGATTTTCTTTATTAAACAGAGTTTATTGAGTACCTCCATATGCCAGTACGCAACAGGGACTGAAGTCAATGTGGTAAGCAAAACAGTGAAGATTTCTGTCCTCACAGGATATTTATGTTAGTGGAGGTTGTCAGGCGGTGGTAATTCCAGGAGTGGTAGGAAATGTTAGAACAGAGCTGAGAGAGTGGGAAGGAGGGCAAAGGTGCTGATTCATTGTAAGGGGATTAATGCAGCCTCTCTGAGGGTAAGACTGAGCAGATTCCTGAAGAAAATAAGAAAAAGAACCTTAGAAATACCTAGAGAAAGTTCTGGCAAGGCAGGGATTGGAAGCACCATTTGATGGGTCTCCCTGTATTTAAAATGAGGTCTTATTTATTTAAAATGAGAGTCTATTCTTAATGACTACATATATATAAAATACACCACACACACACACACATACACCATTTGAAAAGTGTCACACCAAAAAAGAAAATCTAAGACTATTTTTTAGAGCTTTAGCTATCCAGTGAAAGCATAGAATAACAAATAACAATATTTTTTATCACAAATATTCTCCTAGCAGAGCTTCACAGGGTTAAAACAATATATCTCAGACATAATGTACTGTAACTGCTTTTTAACAACTGAAAATGTACAGAAAATGGTGTTTTGACTGTCTATCTTTAGTGTTCAGCTGTTGCTGTCACGATTCAGAAATTTGGATCTTTGCCTTAAGAGACACATTTTCTTAGCTGTAAAGAATCTGCTGGAATCTACAACTGTAATCAGAGGCTGTGACTGGGAATATAAATCACTCTTTATAAAAGGGGAGGGGCTGGCATTTTTTCCTTTTCTTCTTTGAATATGCTCTATTCTGGGTTTCTTCACATTTGATGAAGATGACATTTCTTTGGCAGCTTTGTGTGGCAGGCAGTGCCCTTGTCTTTTAATGGGTGCCACACAAAGAAACCCTAATGTGTTAGGAAATCTGGAAACTGAACCCAGAAATGGTGGTAGGCAGAAACAGGAAGGAGGAAGTAGAAAAACCATGTGTATTACGTTGGAGAGTGATATGAACATCTTACATTCCTCTTCTTAAACCTCAACTGCATTCAAGGAATGAGAAATAAACATGAAGTGATTAAAGTAGACTGGGAAGGTTAACAGTTAGTCCCTTGAGTCTAAAACAAGATGAAAACACTGGTTATAGCTAATGGGGCACATAGAGTGTTTCCAACCCCAACTAGAACTTGTAGAGTCAGTGTAGATTTCAAACCAACAGCACTGTCTGTGGCCATAATGATCAAGACAAAGCAATTTCTAACACACATTTTCAGCATCCACATTAGTGGTGTCTTTAGAAGGTAAATCAGGCTAGATAGAGTCAAAGAATACTATTCATATATCTAACGCTAAAATAGGAGAGAAAGGATTACAAAAGAACCAATTCTAGATCTTTAAGAACACATGAAGTCCAAGTAAGTTCTAGTTGTGCACAGCCAATGGAAAAAGGCTGAGGCAAGTTATTCCCAAAGCTCTTTTCCACGATTGACAGACACACTCAAACAAAATGGTCTTTTAAATGAATTCATAAGTGTAATCAGCTTGCTGTATGGATGGAACTATGCTTTACAGCACTAGGACTGAATATAGGGCATTGCTCACTCCAGGCAGACTCTTACCTTATGAGCCCTAGCTTCAGCCAAGAAAGGTAGTTTTGTCACATTTCTATTGCTTGGTGGTATCTGAATATATGGCATTACAGATATATTTAGTATTCTAATTTCAGGTTATGAAATGATTAGAATGAGTGACTTTTATACTGTAGGTTAGATTTTTATGTAGGAAATATACATATTTCTTTTTTGTTTTTCCTTTGTAATGAATTATAGTAGGTTAAAGGATGAGCTTTTAACTACTCTAGCTTGGTTCTAAGTTTTATTGATGGAGTAACCTTGGGTAATTCATTCCTTCTTTTAGTATCTTGCTTTCTTAATCTATAAGACACATGTTCTAGGCTTCAGAGTTATGACGTTAAGTGTGATAATGTTATAGAAACACAGAGTATAATAAATATTGATTACTTATTTGTGTTTTCAATGGTCTCTCTTTTGGCTTCTGCCTCTCCTGTCTCTCATTTTGGAGACAGTGCCTGGATGTATCCTTCCTGTTCAGAAAGAGCCAGTCTTGCTGACCCCTTGGTTGTTAGGTGCCAATGGAACTGTCTTCTTTAGGATGCTCAGTTGCTCAGCTTATAGTTCTACCATGAAGCAGCAGGGTCATGTTCTAACTAGTACCTTAGATTCTTGTGGACATAGCTTTGTAATGTGACTGAATCTGAAGTGCTTGGTACACAAATATCAGACTGCCAGGAAGAGACTGGGAGAAATATGAAGGCTAGCATCGCTGCAGACAAGTTTTCAGATGGAAATGAGAAACACATTCTTGGAAACCAGAGGAAAGATAATCCTTATTATAAAGTGGCAAAGAACTTGGCATAATTATGTTCCATATTTTCTTCATGGAAAATATAATTTGTGAATGGCGAACTTGGTATTTAGCTGAGATTTCTAAATAAAACGTTGGAAGTGTGTGCAAGTTTCACCATGCTGCTTTGTTTATAATGAAATGGGAAAGAAGAGAGATAAATGAAAGAGGAAATTGTTAAAGAAAAATATTCACATCTTGAAAACTTAGAAACTTCTCAGCCTATCTGTATCATTTAAAAGCAATAGTTACAGCAGCAGCAGCAGTAACAACAACAACAACAACAAAACAGTAAGGCATATCCCGTAAAGAAAATCAGAGATATGACTCCAAGGATACCTGCACCTTGGATCTGACCAACTACCAGGAATTGGGTTGCAGTTGTACAAGACTGCCCTTTGGGTCATGACTATCTCATGACTTGACCAATGGTAACTGCAAAGCAGCAGAGACTTTTGTAAGCTTCAGATCAGCAGAATCCTTCCTCGCCTCTACTGACGGAAAAGGCTGGTATACAATGGAGACTGCCAAACTTCTTGTATTCTCTAGGCAGAATCGAGGAGAACAGAAGCATCTGGCATCAGATATACATGATCCTTTATAAAATAGAAGAGTGATCCAGAAGGAGGCTCACCAACTAGTTATGCTGCCACTTTCCGTTCTTCCCAGGGAGCACAAGGGTGAGAAAACAAGGTCTGTGACTACCCAGTGCTCAGGTGCTTTATATTACACCCTAGTCTCTCCGGAGAGAAACACATTAAGTTAAAACACACAAAAAAAGAGAATACTCCAATCTTTAAAGCTGACGAAATTTGTCCTGTTAGTTTTGAACTTATTTGCAATCTATGAGCCTTCTTCCCTCCGAACCCCCCCAAGATAATCCAAAACAGGATTATCATTTTTATAACTGTCTCGTCATGATATCTGGGAAACAGATAACTGATTTTGTAATTCATAGATGGAGAGCTACTTTCTTCCAAGTTCTATGCATAAGTTATTTGGATTATTTAAATGAGGTTTGATTTGAGACTGAGGCTGATGCTGGAATGGTTAGATGTGAAAAAGCTGGCATGGGTTGAATGTAGTTTGCCGATGAGAAGGAGATCAAAGAACAGATTGTTATGTCTTGAAGCACATATTCCTCAGATTCAAGTATTGTAGTCTGTCAAAATGTGGATCTTAAGTATCCCCCAAATTCCATGTAAGTAAAAGTTGGCTCCTAGCATGATGCTGCTGGGAGTCTTTGAAGAGAACTTAGTGAGAGGTTCCCAGGTCAGTGGGATTGCATCCTCAAAGGAGACTGGGGACCCAGATTGCTTCAGCTGTCTTTTATTGTCTAATCACAAGGTGAATGAATTTTTTTCCAGTACATATTTCTGTTATGATGTGTCCCTGCAAGTTCAAAACAATGAGTCTAATGATTAACACCCAATGAATATCTCTAAACCTATAATCCCAAATCAATTTTCTATGCTGTTTAAATTACCTGAGTTTTAGTGTTTGTATTTACTATCTAGTAAATATCCTGTTGTCATTTATTAGAGTAGATAAAAATAAGACCATACTGTAACCTTCAAAGTGGCCTGCTTCAGAGGAAATATCTTCATAGAGATTATACAATTGAAATGAAGGCACAATAATAGTTGGTCTTAATCTAAAGTGACTCATGTCCTTATAATAATAGGTCATTTGGCAGTAGACATGCATAGAAGAAGGACAATAGGAAGAGACAGATAGCGAATCTGTAAACCAAAGAGATCTAAAACAAATTATTTCCTCAAAATCTACAGAAGGAACCAACCTTTTAACACTTGTATTTGATTTGGACTTTTGACTTCTAGAACTGTAAAAGAATAAACTTCTGTTTGTCAAGTTTATGTTAAAGACTGCATGAAGGAGGGTGGGGAGGGGTATATGTGAGGGCTTGAAGGAAGGAAAGAGAAGGGAGCAATGTTGTAATTAAATTATAATCTCAAGTATGGAGAGGGGCAAGTAGATTGTCTTACTTTGGGTTTTATTGCTGTGAAGACACACCATGATCACGGCAACTATTATAAAGGAAAACATTTAATTGCAGCTGGCTTGGAGTTTCACAAGTTTAGTCCATTATCATCATGATAGGAAGTATGGCAGCCTCCAGACTGACATGGTGTTAGAAATGGAACTGAGAGTTCTACATCTTAACCTGAAGGCAACAAGGAGAGACTATATATCTTACTGAGCCTAGCTTGAGCATTTATAACCTCAAAGCCTGGCTCTATAATGACACAATTCCTCTAACAAGGCCATACCTCCTAATAGTGCCTCTCCCTATGGGCCAACATTCAAGCACATGAGTTCATAAACCACCAAATAGGTCATGTTCTTTTTGGAACTCATGTATGAAGCTTTATGTCACTTCAGTCAGTAGCAGAGACAGGGTACTTTTGCCTGAGAAAGTAGTCCAGGCTATCTTTTGTATTCTTCATGGTTGCCCTAGTAAACAATTGCATACTACTTGCCCATTGCTGGTGGATAGCCAGTGTGTGTGTGTGTGTGTGTGTGTGTGTGTGCGTGTGTGTGATTTAAAAATTATATTTATTATTTTTATTGTGTGTGTGTGTGTGCACAAACATTTATTTGTGTTTACCAGTGTGTATGCTGCAGTGTGCATGCAGTGCATGCAGAGGTCCAAGAACAATTTTCAGGAGCTGAATCTCTCCTTTTACCATGTTGAGGCAAGATCTCTCTTGGTTTTTGCAGTTTTCTCCATTGGAGAGGTACTAGTTGTGTCAGTCACCCTCCAGGGCAGTCCTTATGCCCAGGAGTAGTTGACAAACACAAAGCAAACTATATGATTTTTGTTTCTGTTTAGTATTCCTTTTTGTCTTTCTTTGTTTTGAATTTTGGGGGTTTTGTTTGTTTTTGTAAGAATAAGTGAAATTAGGTTGGCAGGGAGCTAGGGAGATTGTGGGAGTTGAGAGAAAGGAGAGAATGAGATCAAAATATTTTAAATAAAAATTTTAAAAAGGAGAAAACAATCCCTCTAAGTTCTGGAACAAAATGTATGTAAAAGCTAAATGGCAGGTCTGAATAGACATCTAGGGTCAGGTTGCAGAGGAAAAAATCATATTCAGAAGGAAAGATTCAAGCTAATATGAAAATGAGAAAAAAAAGTCTTCAGTACTTCACCTCTATGGTCCCATAGATAATAGGTAAGCACAAGAGATATGGATAAGGAGTAGCTATTAGAGATACGTAAACTCAGTGTAGTATTTAGAACAAGTGTATATCTGCTAGTCACTAAATGAAGTGTATACTCGCAAGAAACGCTGATGAACATGAGGAGCAACTGGAATGCTCACACATAGCCCATGGGAACAAAAAGTGATACATTCACTCTGCAAAACAGGTTGATGTTTTAGTATATCCATATATACTTGCTATATGACCAAAGACTCCCACTCCGTATATGCTGTGTGTTTACCACACAGCATCAAATGCAATGTTCATACAGAACTTGGACATGCATCTTTGTAAAAATTCTATTCATAATTGCCTCAAACTAAAAACAGCCCAAATACCTTTCATAGACAAAAAGTAAATAAAGTATGTGGCATTGAGGCAATGGAAACCTATTAGGAAGTAAAAATGAATAGACTATTAATAAACCTTGCCTCCATTTTGAAGACTCTATGCCAAGCATGGGAAGTTGGTCTCAAGGGTTGAATATGAATCCATTTGTATAACATTGCTGAAAAGATAAAAGGGAGATACCAAATCAGAGATGCCAAGGATTAGAGATGTTTGGGAAATGCGATCATAAAACTGCAGGATGAAGCCGTTGATGAGTGATAGACTATTTCAGGTCCTGACTGGAGCAACCACACGAATGTAGAATATCCTGAAATTGTTGCAATAAGGCTCAGCCTGCTCATGTATAAAAGGTCCAAAGCCTTTCATTTTTATATCTGTTAATATACTTTTATAATTTGGAATTACTTCTAAATTCTAAGATTCCATGGTCCTGGTAGCCAAGTTTCCATTTTCTTTATTATCAAGTATGAAGCATCACTGTTGCAGATTTTAGAGAATGTTCAACATGGGCAAGCATACAGTGAACAGCCTTAGTGATTGATTAAGCTTGTCTTGACATTAAGTGAGGCTGTTTCAATGTTACCCCCTATTGTTTACTTTCCTGTTTTTGTTTCTGGTGCTGGAGATTAAATGCTGGGCCTTATATATTCTAAGCAAGTCCTCTGTGACTGAGGTA
Source organism: Mastomys natalensis (assembly GCA_021653895.1). Classification (NCBI taxonomy): domain Eukaryota; kingdom Metazoa; phylum Chordata; class Mammalia; order Rodentia; family Muridae; genus Mastomys; species Mastomys natalensis. Next base: position 3,383,881 of record JAJTUV010000014.1, on the reverse strand, counting down.
AAACCACAGGTCTTAAATCCCCATTTATTAATCATTTTCTTGATATATATCCTTGTATCCTTTTAAAAGTTCACTAAACCTTGATCAGGAAAATATTGTTTTGTGAAATAACTTGAAAACTTAAACAAATGTCCCTTTAAGTACTATCCTCCTAAGAAATACAGTGGGTATTGTATGTATGAGAGCCAAGTGTGCTTGGCTCTTATGCTGATCTCTGTGGTATCACTGTAAGATGGACTCTTAGAGGTAATTATTACCCAACCTCTTTAACTATAGACACATTGAGGCTGTAGTTCTTTTCCTTACCTCATCACAGATTATGGATGACAGGATAGCGCATAAGCAAAAAGCTAAAAGCTAATTTTTGAGAAAAAGGCCGTCCCAAGTATACCTTTAAGTCCCTAGCACTGATGTGAGATCACGTTTACAGGCTGTTTGTTGGAAGTTTGGAATGATATTTGGGAACTGAAGTACCTTCTCTTCATGCAGCTCTCAAATACCTACCCTGCAGACATGTTCTCTTGTTGCACTTTGGGTATCTGACTCATTACTGCTAATGTAACTTGATGATGCAGTGACTTAGAAAACAAAGGATACTTCCTCAGTATTTTTCTTCTATGTTATCTACCACTACAGAAAGCACCTAGTGCAGGAGGTGCCTAACTCTATCATCCCAGCAAGCATGGTGCAGAGAGCATTTGCCAAATCTGTACCACCAAGTCCCTCCTAACCAGCAGAGGGTACAGCGCATTGGTATTATTCCTTTACACTGACATGGAAATGTGAATAACAATAATTTAAAAATATATAACAACTGTCTAGGAAGAACTGTAGGTACCAAAAGACAAAAATCCAACAGGCAAGAGAAATATGTGGGTAATATAGTAATAACTCTCTCAGTATTGCTCATAAATCCTGACTCTACTTTCACTATATTAAGAATTTTCTAACCCTCAATAACAAAACGGCAACTAAAGGGATTCCTAGGAATAACTGGTTATTGCCAAAATCATATTTTAAACAATCCATTAATTGTTCAACCACTATATAAGAAGATGAAGCAAAGCCAACCAGATGCCATGTGAGTAGGTCTGGTGTGTATCTTTCAGAGAAGTATCCCATGAGGAGGGACACAAGACCACTTGCTCACAGTTCAAGTAAAGTAGACTTATGAAAAAGAAAGTGTAAGTTTTATAAGTCAGATATAAGAATTTTAGAAAATGAAGGAGACAAAGTTTATGATGTGGTCGCTCTCAGGTTACCTATAATCTACTGTATGGTCCTGCACCCATGGTGTATGAACAGCACAAATTGGACTTGGTGACTATGAAACAAAAAGAAAGAACAAGAAGTTGGGAGGCAAGATGGGTGGGCTTTGAAATAGTTGGGGGATGAATAAATACGATAAAAATTCATTATATTATTATAAGAAATTCTCAATGGATTAATAAAAATTTCACATTTTTAAACAATAAAAAACTCATCAAAACAGTAAAACATGAACTCTTTCAAATTTAAAAGCAATAGATTCGCCCATTTTGATTTGACTGCTCCTCTCGCATTTTACTCTGCTCTGGAAACTTAAATCATTTCCTCAGTCAATTAGTATTTAGAAAATACTTGCCATGTGGTAGGCATTCTTCCCAGAGTAGGATTATAGGGATGGAAAAAAATAAAGCAATTTCCTTTAAAAAATTAAAGTCTAGAAAGATTAGCAGGCAAATAGTATATTATATACTGACAAAGAGAAGGAATCAGAGTATTGTAGTCATTGCTGTGTCAACAAGCCGACTAAGAAATCCTTAGTCACGTGCTATGTGGACAGACACTGGGAGGAAAGGAAGTAAACCATGTAGGTATGTCTGTGAAAGGGAAGCTTGTATGTGATGTTTAATGAACAAGGAGACCAAGTTTCTGGAGCAGAATGAGGCCAGAGGGCAGAATCCAGAGATGAGGCCCGAGAGGAACTGCAGATAAAAGAGCAGAGGTATTGGGGCCCTTTAGGCTTCTGTGGTTTTTCTTCTTTGTTATGAGAAGCTATTGGAGGATGTTGAGTGGGCAGTTGCTTTTTAATAATACATCTCCAGGAATTATGTAATTGTCCCAGTATCTGTGATGCAACCTCCCATCTTGCTCCTTAGGATGCAGGTTGCACAGGTGAAAACTGATCTTTCTGAGCATCACTTCACTAATGATGAGTAATTAAATATGAGCCTATGGATAAAAAACAAAGCCTTAATATTATCTCATGATCACTATGGTCACTTCAGAGTTAAGACATTTAGTACTTGAGGAGATAAAATTCCTGTAATATGACCAGACCCACTCTGGGAACAAGCATTCCAGCTTTTATTCTTTTAGCTGTATTTATACTAATCTCTTCAGGAGCACTGAAACAGTATTATAGAGTATTGCAATAAGAGTATGAAGACCTAAGTTTACCTACTTGACCATTCCTTAATTATACAATCTTTGTTTTGATGCTCTCATTTGAAAATGGGCAAAGTAATATATGTTCAGTGAACAGATATTATGTACTATCTATTGAACATTCTAGAAATGCAGAATGATAATCCTCAGAATGGTATTTGAACTCAGTACATTACAGCTGTATCTTGTTTAGTACTGAATACCAAGCTTAGGGCTGTGAGCATGCAAAACGAGGTCTTTACCCTGTGAGCTATACCTCCAGTGCCTGTATGTTTTATCTTCCCCCCACCCCTTATACTTCATTTAGAAAAGTTTATAATATAGCACAATGAAACTGAATTCCAGAGACAATAGTTTTGATGACCTCAGTTTATCATGAAAGGGAGGCATGAAATTGTTCATTTGATGGCACTTGAGTGGAAAGGGATGCTTCCTGTGGTGTTCCATTTTAGTGGTGTTTTCTTTATATGTATCAGTTAATTGTACTATCTTGAGACGAACAGAAACTTTTTTTATATTCTGTCCTGCAGTATGTTTCTTTCGATCATGTTAGAATGATTCTCCGGATCCATTTCTTAGCATTGAAACTGTAATTTGTATCGATACTGTTGCATAAAGGCATCTTCACTGTTTTGTCAGTTGGAAGTGGCTATAGTCCTTTGTTGGCACAATTCCTTCTCATTACCTCACCTTGGACTGAAGAAAAGAAATTGATGTGTCTCCTGTTACTCAGATGGTGTATTGTTTTGGCAAGAAGGAGCTAGATAGTAAAATAGATAAAGGCTTAATTAAGAATTTGACTCTTAATATTGTTAGCTTTAACTACACTTTTAAATAAAAATCTTGTGAATATGTTCTTTTATCCTACATCTTCAGTTTTGTATTCATAGTAAATTATAGTGCTGTTATTTTGAATTCAGTGTTGTACTAACACAAGGATACTGGAAGTTCAGTTTTATGTCTTTAAAATTGTTTAGTTCTACAAAGGTTAGCTGAAAATGATACTCAGAGAAATTTTATTCAATGGCATGTTTGGAAGTTCAAATTTTACACTGATATCAATAGAAAAGACTAATTAAAAAAGGTGATGATGGGTTTTTTAAAGCATTTAAAACTGTGTTAATGTTTGTATTATAAATACCATTTTATTGGTAATAAATAATTGGTCTTTCTTTAACAGCTCAGAAAAACCTAAAATATTACTAATATATCCCCAATATTTATAAGAAATAATTTTCTGTTACTAAGTAATTTTATTCTTTACTCTATTTCTCTGAGAGGATGGTGATACCAGAGATTTATTTATCTAATACTGAGATATACTAGAGATGGAATTTTAAAGAATTCACAAAGCTATATATTTATAAACTGAATTGGGATTACTCATTTCTCTTTTTGAGGTGCTAAAGCCTAAGAATTACATGGAGACAGGAATGTTTCCTTTTTGTTCATTAGATGTTTCTTAAGCACAGGATGCCAGTGTTTGAATCTTTAACACTCCCCACAAGGCTTGGTCCCCAGTTTGTGGTGCTCCTGGGGGAACTGAAGTGCCAGGGAAGAAAGCTAAACCACTGGGGATATGGCCTCAAGACCACAGCCCCTCTTTTCTATTTATTTATAAACATTATAAGTATAAAAAACTCAGACTTTCAAAGAGTCTGATTATCTTTTAAATTTTGCATTCTAGTTAACCTTCCTGGTGATCCTTGTTTCTTCCAGGAGTAGGTAGGGTTAGCAGGTTGTATAGCTTGAGACTGTTGACAGACTGAAGACAAGTATGGGGAATGCTATCAAGAGGTGACACAAGCAGCATTTTCCTGTCATTTTCCTCACTTTACATGTAGCCATATTAGGACTACAAAATTCCTAAAATTCTTATTTATCTTCTCAGCTTTGAAAATTAACTATGAGAAATAGCTTTAATGAGTCCCACTTGCTATTTTATTTTTGCTAATAGGTCACTGTGAATCATGATAGAATCATATAATCTCAGCTCCCAGTCTTAAATAATAGTATTTTGGGTAAAAGACTTGCTTAAGGTAGTATTAACCACATTTTCACTATATTATCAACATTCTGTCTTCTCAAGATACTCAAAATTCTTTCAGACCCCAAGAAGCTACACTAAGGCCTACCTTGACAAACGCACACTTTATGATGAAACTCAGAAAACCTGAGTGGGAGATTTAGTGATGCCATCAGTCACCAGGATGGATTTGGATGAGTCCCTTCGGTCCCCCTTGTTTGAGGAATCATTTGCTAAACAAGGATCATTCAGTACCATCTAAAATTCCATGATTACGCATTTGTTCACAATGTACTTTAGTTGTTTAGAACTTGATGAGGTTTCTGAAGCAGTGCTTAGAAATCAGTAGTTTAAACTTCAGTCACTTCCCCAAGGCTTACAGTGGGATCCCTTGCTCCTACACAGAGATGATGGATGCTCAGCTGTTATTTAGCCCTCTAACCTTTAGCACATTTTCAGTGTGTGTCATATTGAGGGATTTTGTAGAGCTGGAAAACCTTACACATTAGTGTAAAAATGAATGTCTAATTTTCTTTGAAGTCCTACTGTGTACCTTTCCTTTACTGTCACTCTTGCTGATTAATCCTAGTATGCTTTGTCTCATTTATTTGAGATCAACCTGACTCCAGTGACCATCATTGTGAATACATAGTGTATAACATACAATGAACATACAGTGATCCTCTTTATACTTCAGTGTGCCTTTAAATATATAGAAGCTGTGCTCCCATGCCCAAAAACAGAAAGAAAGAAAGAAAGAAAGAAAGAAAGAAAAGAAAGAAAGAAAGAAAGAAAAGAAAGAAAGAGAAAGAGAAAGGAAGGGAGGGAGGGAGGGAGGGAGGGAGGGAGGGAGGAAGGAAGGAAGGAAGGAAGGAAGGAAGGAAGGAAGGAAGGAAGGAAGGAAGGAAAGAAGGAAGGCCAAACCAAGCCAGGTTGAAGAGATGCCCTGAGTACACGGCTCCTCACAAGCAATGTAGAAACTCACTCTCTGGTGCACACTGGCACAAACATACACACCTCGAGCACCTTTCTGCACACACACAAGCACATGCACAGTACCTAACTTGAGATACATGTTTTGCCTGGCTGTTACTTCCCTTTCAGATTAGGGATGCTTTGACCATCAGAAGAGGCTTTGCATTCAGTATCGAGTGGCTTCTGTGGGCAGATTGCAAACAATGAGCATAAAGAGAACAATGAGAGTAATGTTTATTGGAATAAAAATTAGGTTTTAGATTCCTTGGGGAATGAACTTATGCCAATGTTTTCCTGTTCAGTGACATTTTTTTTTTTTTTTTTTTAACTGATGCTGTTTGGGATCTTCTGAAGAAGAAAGGGGTGGGGGAACTTCAGCAATTCAGCTCTTTGAATCCGAAATGGAATCTGAAAAGCTGTTTTATTGAGGCTTCTGACAATCCCTGACTTAATCAGTTTTGACTGTGACAAAGACAGTAGCCTCACACATTTAGTGCAAATCCGAGCAGTGGAGGGTATTTTTCGGGGGGGTGGGGTGGTGGGGAAACAGCCCAGTTGTTTAAAGAATCCTGGGCCAATAGCATTTGATAGGCGGAGTTACGGCAGTGTGCATTGCTGAGCAAGATAATTCTGAATGAAGACTTTAAAAGCACATGCTAGATGGACTCTGGTTCCGCCCTTTGTGCAGACAAAAGTAACTGGGTGGCCAGGCTGTTCGAGTTAATGCAGCTTGTTTGATAAGGTTTCCTTAAGCAAAAAAGAAAATATGTATATAAAGGATTTATCAAAAGCCCTCATGAATATTTCATGAGTTGATATATTCAGCTGAATGGATTCAGTGAGTCTCAGTGTGTAACTTGCAGACAAACCCCATCCACAAGGAGGCTGGTGACAGAGGAAGCACTTTGGCGCATTTTCAGAGGCAAAGGCAGGCTGATAAGGCTCCTTGTGACAGGCTGACTTGCCAGTCTCCAGTATGCTGCTCTTGCTCTGAAGTGCTCCAGGATTGGAACCAGAGCTTCCCAAATTAGCCTGGGAAGAGTGTGCGGACCCAGCAGCCTTTTAACCTGCGGCAGTGCCTTTGCTATGTTCAAGACTGTTGTTTTGGATGGTGAAAGCTAGCGCTCCATAGGAGACATGACAGCCAAAAATTCTCCCAAAGAACTTACTGCTTCTGAATCTGAGGTTTGCATAAAGACTTTCAAGGAGCAGATGCGCTTGGAACTTGAGCTTCCAAAGCTACCAGGAAACAGACCTACATCTCCCAAAATTTCTCCACGCAGTTCACCAAGGAATTCACCATGCTTCTTCAGAAAGTTGCTGGTGAATAAAAGCATCCGACAGCGGCGTCGCTTCACTGTGGCTCATACATGGTAAGAGGGGACTTGAAGGCATCCCCGGTGCTCGGCAGATTCTTTGGGTTCTCAGTAGTGATTTAGAAAGGTTGAAAATGGAATGTCTGAGTTTTGTTCTGAATGCATAGCACAAGTCTGAGTTGAAAGAATACAGTAGGTCAGCTAAGAATACACAAACGTACAGTGTGCTTAAGTATCTTTGTGCTACCTGCTGTTCCCAGATAAAATAAGCTTCTGACTGTGGAGATTCTTCAAAATGACTGCTTATAAAAATGTATTTTAGAAAATAGGGAATTGGAGGAGTTTTTAAAAGTAAGATTTTTGTTTCATCTCTGTTCTGTGATTGATTATTTTTAGCAGTGTATTTTTTTTATTTTTTCATCTCAATTCTAGTCTATTTCTTAAGATAACTTATAAAAGCCTAACTAAATGTGTTGTCTTGTCATGACTATGGGGCGTAAGCCGGAGTGAGCTTTATTTTATCCTTACCAACTTTTATCTTACACTACTCAGGAGGTAGGGAAACTAAGTTCTCACTTACAAAGTCGCACTGGCAATCTGTTGTATTTATGATTTCAAATTGCTTAAGTTACTTAAAAATTATATATATATATTAGGTATGCCAAGTATAAGTGTTTAGTCACTCTGTGGAAACTAAATCGAGCTCCCCGCCTCTAGCATATATTTTACACGGGCTGTCAAAACACTAGGTTGGCCTCCTTAACACAGTGCAGTGAAGAAGCACAAGGAAAGAACCCCGACATTAACTTACTTTGACCTGAAAAACCTGGGCCACCTCAGGTTTCTGTGAAGAGATGTGTCTTTCAAATTAAGGTAACCTTCCAAGTTGGTATTTGTGCCTCAGTCTTATTTAATAGACAGAGTGGCAATCAAAGCAGGAAGTGGTTTTTTAAGGTAATCCCCACAGCGATTTTCTGCCTACATGCTAGAGTGCCAGCTAACATAATCAACCAAGGCTTCTGAATATTTGAAAATTAATATGCACTGCACTGTTTCCTCCTCACCCGAAAAATGTGCTCGCTGTGTGCACAATGTGTTGATTAATCATAGTTACCATAGAAAGATGTGGTTCACTTTGATGACTAGTCAACGTTCTGCCAACATGTACTTCACATAGTTAAAGATAATCTATGTATTCTTGCTTCTGACTGTGGAATGGTATTCTTTCTTGGAGAACTCTTTGGTCATTTTGATGAATTGCATGCCGTATTTCATGCTCTGTTGCTTGTAGAACACACGTGACTAAGTTTTCAAAACCTACCAATGGTGATAGCATTTGTAGAAAGAGGATGTTCATGCAAAAATATGTGCTGATTTGGAGAAGTCCTCTCTCTCATTCTTTGCCTCTCCTCCAACACATGTGACTTCATATATAATCTGCCGAGTGGTGTAACTAAATACAGGAAGATAAGTACTTGTATAGTTCTCATTAAAGGAACATATCTAGGGAAATATTTATTTAATGAATAAATTCATATGTCTTATGAATTGAAGGACTATTAAATCATTATATTGATAGGAAGGACCTTTAATTTTAGGTGTATAATTTTCAAAGACTGGAGAATCTTCTTAAAATTCTTATATTTTCACTAATGTGGAATTTTTGGTTCTTTATAATAATGTGACCTTTCTTCTTCTTAGAATAGATTCTTAATGTGATAGAAGCACAGAGCTATAAATACTAGTGGTTTTTTCTTTTCAAAAGAATGAAGGTTTAGAATGATTAAAGAGCCAGTTTTACTCACGAATTACACAGATTTTCTTGCAAGTTGCAAAAAGAACAATTTAATGATATGTGAGGTTAGTTATGCTAATGAAATGATCTTTTAGATGAGTTAAAACAAAAGTTCCCACAATTGCCAAAAAAAGAAACAAGTCATTGGCATAATGTAATTCTATACAGGTATAAAGAATTCATTAATCATCGGACCTGTAAAACATCTGTAGGTACGGCTCTGTTCACCCTTTTCCTCACAGCTCACATTCCCCTCCTTTTATGATTTTTAGTAAAGTTGATTCTCATCTTGTTTGCAGCTCCTGATTAAATCCCCATTGATGCTTCTTTTTGTTATTGTATCTGTTGTAAGATGCTTAACATTTTCCAAGTTTATTGACATGAAATTGGCAAGGAAAATTCCTTTCTGGAAAATAGATATACTTCTTACGTATTTGAATGACTTCCCCCCAAATCTCAAGAGTCCAGTGCTGTTTCATTTTCTTATCATATGAGGAAGCTCGGAAGGCCCACTTTAGTTTTGCCTCTTTGTCGTGATGAAATGTAACTAGCCTCCCCTGATTAGTGATTGGCATTTTTTAGACCATGCACTTAAGTTAGAAATCCTAAGATACATACTCAGAAGTCCCTAAAAACATGTTATTACTTTGCAGCAGACAGTACACTTATTTCAAGAGGACTGAATTGTTTTGATTCCTGCAACAAAATTAAAGTAATTTTCATGAGAAAGCTAAGCCATGCAGAGGGTCCAGTTCACATCTGAACCTTTTGAACATTTTTCTTTGTTTAGTTATTTGTAGATTTCATACTCTGATGGAATGGACATGCAGCTCTGGCTTCGGAGACCTGAGTCATGATGTCGAGCTTAACAATAGATCTACCAAATGCACATTTGTATAGTTCTGACTCTGGAATTATTTTAGAAATATCTAAAGAAAAGTAGATATTCAGTATGTTGTCATTGTTAATCATCATGTTTACACAAACCCAAATCTGGAAGAAATTTGAATAATTATCTTACTGCTCCCTCTTACCCTTGGCGGAACCACATTGCTCCATCTTTGACATATGAGCATCTGGCCTACTTTGAAAACTAAAGAGAAAAAATTCCAGTAATGCCACTTAGTATACTGCACTTTGCCATTTCATATTTACAGATATTGGAAAAAGCTTTCTGTTTTCCCCTCACTGGCTACTTAGAAAAGTTTGGTAATAATGGGCCTGAATGGGAGGATTATCAAGAGGTTCTTTGTTTTGTTTTTACTTATTCAATATACATAAATGAGCATATATAAATTGCTATGTAGAAAAGAAAAATAATTCAGGTTCAACCTATATTTCCCCTCTTCAACTATATCTTAAGTTCTTTACATAATGTTCACATATTTTCTTAAGTTCTTTATTTGCATCCTTTAGGATCCACATATTATACATATAAAAGACTTAATTCTCTCTCTTCTTCTAAGTACTTCTATTTCATTATTCATTCTTTGACTCTGATCCACACCCCAAAATTCCAATTCTTTGAGTTAAGATTCCCCAAGTGGATAATAACATTATTACTGAATGAGGTGGTGATGTGTGGTGTGGTGTGGTGGTGTGTGTGTGTGTGTGTGTGTGTGTGTGTGTGTGTGTGCGTGTGCGTGTAAGTATTAGGGACTACTCGGCCTTGCTTGGTACAGAATGTGATGGTATCATTCTCAGGGTAGTGTATTATTTATCCTTGACCTCAAATACAAGGTAACAGTTTCTGAAACACAATGTTCCTGTGTAAAGTATCTGACTATAAAACCTGTTCACTTTTGTCTGCCATTTGCAGGAAGTTGTCTAACATTTTTATCATCTCTTCAGGGTTGGAGCCATTCCTCAGTCATCAGTTCTGCTTCAGGAAGTAGTGTGCTGGTACTGGTCTCTAATTTATCTTCAAGAATAGGAAACGTACCAATGGAAACCACCACCTATCTCTCCATGCTTACAAGCAAAAGCAACATGCTTTTAGTTATTGATTATTAAAGGAGAAAGCTTGTATTCCTCTTCTCCCAATTTAGTTTTCTATTATTGGAAGATAGATTTCTTATTGTCTTATTTAAGGTTTCTATCATTGTGACAAACACCATAACCCCAAAATATCATGTTCATACCATCTCAAATCTGGAAGTAATTTGAATTATCACATTATTCAATAATGAATTTACTTCATCTTTCAACTCTTGGGACATACTCAATCACTTAGAGAAGTGAAGGCAGGAACCCAAAGTATGAAAAATACTACAGAAGTGTACTGTTCATCACCATGGGAATCAGTAGAAATCGTGCTGTGTGTTAGGATTAATGTACAGAAAAGATGCCATTGAAGTGGGGTCTTGAGAGTGAATAGGCATTTTTCTGGCAAAGAATAAGCAGAAAGAGCCTTTTATCGGGCCAAGAACACAATAGTAAGGAAACAAATAGTGAAGTATTCGTACATGAGGGAGCACAGTAAAGAAACTGTTGACTAGACCATGCCATGGTATCATTAAGGTTTTTATTGTACATGGGAGAGAGAAAATATCCAGGGACACCTAGAAGAGTCCAGAGGAGAAGGAAAGAGAAATAGACTGGACATGGTCAGGGCTATATGTGAGAGAAGGGAGATCAGCAACAAATGAGAGAGAGAGAGAGAGAGAGAGAGAGAGAGAGGAGGAGGAGAGGGGGGAGAGGGGGAGAGGGGAGAGGGGGAGGGAGAGGGAGGGGGAGGAAGAGAAGGGAGAGAATAGTAGGAATAACAGGGGCTTGTGGGGGGGGGCTGCTGTTGTATAAAGTACAAGGTGGGTATCTGGGAGGAGAGAAGCTTGGGGGAAAGAGGAGGGTTAGGGGAGACGCACTGAAATGTATAACCTGTGCCTGGTTATGGAGACTGAGGGAGCCTGAAGGCCGGCATGGGCTTTGATGTACAACTACAGGTATGTGTCAGTGGGGCCATATGCCCCTTATGTCAGAGCTAAGGGAAATGACTTCTACGACAGATGGGAACCAGTTTCACAAGTTCCTGAAGAATTCTGGCTCTTATCTAATCACCATAAATCCTCCTATTCCATGTTGATCTGGGCCTAGACTCAATTTTGGATTGAGTCAGTGAGCCTGCACTTTTGATACGGAGTGGGGTACGTTTTGGGCCTGACAGTACTGTTCTAATTCAGGATTTTTGAATGTGTTTGACATTGTTCTAAATATATTTAACTCCATAATAAATTTATGAGTTATGCACAGAGGCTAAGTACTTCTTGTCTGAAGTGTCTGAACTGAAAATGCTTCAGATTTTAAAAAATTGAAATATTTACATATAAGTAATGAAATATCTTGACAATGAACTCAAGTCTAAGCACAAAATTCATTTCTTTTTCGTGTGTATTATGCACATAACATGAAGGTTAATATATGTATATGAATGTATATATATGTATTAATTTTGTATATTAAACAAAGTTCCATAGTGTGAGATTCTTTTGTTTGTTTGTTTCTGGTGGCATACCTGTGCCTCTGTGTGCATAGAGAGTTTAAGTTTTTTGACCAGTTTGGATTTTGGATTTTTGGATTAAGAAAGCTTAACTTATATTATATTTTCTTTTTTTTCCTTTTCCCTTTTTTTGATCAAAGAATAAAGGCTAGAGTAGAAATCATTTGTCTAAAGTTACACAGCATGCAAGTGGATGTGTTGTGAACAGACTTTAAACACAGGGAAGTTGTGCCTGTGCTAATGAAGTTGTAGGCAATAAGGAAAAATTAGAAAGGTAGAATAAAAGAGAGGGGGTGGGGGAGGGAAGGGTGGAAAAGAAGGAAAGAAAAAAGGAAGAAGAGAGACAGAGACAGAGTTGGTCAATGAGAACTCTGTCCTCAGTGTTGGGATCAAGACTTGTTGCTTTTGCCCACCATTAGCAGGAGTCACTGCCAAGCAATGAGGAGATAGCTCTGTGTTACTTTTACTTTGGAGAGGTGCTTTGCAGGCAGTATAAAGAATGGGTTGAAGGGTGAGATTAGTGGCAAAGGGGAAAAGGGAATGTGCATTTAAGAGACAATGGATTCTGATTATATTGGAAGTTGTGCTTATGACATTCTTTATGGCTTAACCAATTACTGCTTATGATAAGTGGAAGGAAAGTATATGAACTCTGTATCACTTGCATTTATCACCTACAACTGAATGCTATGCAGGGCACTGGCTGGCACACTGTACAAGCAAACATCAAGTAATCCTAGCTAAGGTACATTTGAGATTGGTATGTCTAGAAAACCCCATTAGTACTGTCTTCATTTACCAGGAGGGTATTTGTGCTGTGCTTTAAGTATAAATTCCTGTTTAATCTTTTCAGAAACTGCCCTAGTCCAGAACTTGAATCAAATGCAAGTGGAAACTTAAACCTTTAAGTCGCTGGAGTCTCTTGCTTTAACCAGAGAAAGCATTTTATCAGTAAGTCTATATATAGAGTCTTCTTCCTCTTTCACTGTCTCCAAAACTTCAGTATATTAGACTTTTAACTACTTACTGCAAAAGAACTTGTATAGCAGTGGTAACGTGCTATTGCTAGAAAGAGACCTGGGAAATTTGACTGTTCCCTGCCTGCTCCCATAGTTCTTGGAGAACTAATAATGGCTACGTCACCTTGCCACCACTGACCATGGCCTCACCTTTTACCCTCTAACTGGCTGAGCCTTCCTTGCTCCTGACAAGCTAAGTCTGTCTCTATTTTTGAGTCTCCACACTTGGATTTCTTCTGCCTTGAATGTGAGTGCTGCAGATTTTGATGTGGTTCACTCTTTATCTCTATAATATCTGGGTTCCTCGCAAAAATCAGCCCAGAAAGTCCTTGACACCCCACCTGTCTTCTAAAGTTGCACACTTCCCACTTCACAGCTCCTCTTCAGCCTTATTTCTCTGCTTGACACTTATCATTACTTGAGCATACATTACAGACTGCTTCTTTGCTACATTGTTGCTTTTTCCTCTCATTGTCTGCCACCCCTGCTAAAATGAGTGAGGGCAGATTCTGCTGTTTTCTGTATTGCATGAACTCCTAAAAAAGCCTGACTTTTTCTTTTCTTTCTTTTCTCTTTTCTTTTGTTTCCTTTGACCTCCTTCCTTCATTTCTTCCTCCCTCCCTCCTCTCCCTCCCTCCCTCCCTCCCTCCCTCCCTCCCTCCCTCCCTCCCTCCCTCCCTCCCTCCCTCCCTTTGTTCCTTCTTTCATTCACGAGACAGATACCACTTTGAGGTTATCTATGTAGCTAGGGATGACCTTGAATTTCTCCCCTATCTCCAGCATGTTGTATCCCCAGACTCATTTTATGCAACCCTGTGATCCTACACAGGGCTTCTTGCATACTAGTCAAGTGCTCAACTTGCATACTAGTCAAGCCCAAGAAAGGCTAACTTTTCCTAAAAGAATGCACAAGTATGACCTCTGTTTTCTGCTCTTAATAGATCGTGGTTCCTTTAGCTTGGTATGAAAATGAGGTGTAGGAGACAGAAGTTTATCTGATAATTATTCTATAGGCATGTTTACTCTGTTTACCTCTCAATAGATGTGGTCCCTTTTGGTCAAGAGTGCAGCTTTATCTTGCCTCCTGCTTTGTGCTCAATGATATCGAAACTGCAGCTCCATTGTAGCACGTCACTGTAGGGTAAATGTTTTATATGTGAACCAGTTCATTAAGACTGGACACAAGTTATACTACCTAGAGTGTAATGCTGCTGTAAAGTCATGCGTCTCTGTAGTACTGAACAATCAATACTTATTTATGTGGCTGTTTTTCGTGAATCAGACAGGACACTTTGTGCTTTAGATTAGGAATACTAGTGATTCCAGTCATTAACTATCCAGAGATAGGAATGGAGCTATCTTTTGTAATGTTGTCATTCATGTTTATATCTTCTATAATGAGAATTTAATTACCAATATATTGTACTTAAGTAGCATGTACAGCATTCAATCAATAGTATAGCAGTTTGAGCTCATATGGGATCTCCCCATAGAGCCTGGAAGTTAGAGCCCATGACTTGCAGGGTGAAGAACATGCCAACTCTTGTCCTTTGGAAAAAGCCTTACCTAGAGTGGAGCTTTGCACCTCCTCTGACCCCTCTGTTTTCCCGACTTATGGTTTGGGGACCTCTTTCACTTGTAGTAATAATTTGTTTACCACAGACACACCTAAATATCTTATATAAAATTTTAATATCATTTGTTGACCCTCCCAGCTAGACAATTGAGAACATGGGTGTTTGTGCTTTGAGAGGCACTGAGAATGCTGATTAGATCTGTGGGAAAGGCAATGTCTGAAGTACTGGCTTCCCTGTAGAGCTGGGTTTGACCTCCTTTTCTCCCTGACACACTCGTACAGCTCAGAATTAGTACACGTTATACAGATTGGAAACACAGTAGGAGATGATGTGGCTTCAAGGAAAGTATCTTGCCCACTGCATTTCCTGGAGGTCAGTGTACCAAGAGGAATGCGGGGGTTTCTTGAGATAGAGAATGAGAAGGATCTGGTTTTGCCCTGGTGCTGTTCTGAGCAAGCAACATAATAAACATGGATGGAACAGCCTTTGGGAGATTCTCAATCAGATGCTATACCCCCCCCCCCCCGAGGATTTCAATCCACCACAACCCAGTTTAATAAATGTGAATGGAGAAAAACAGAGAGTTGTGTCACTATGCTTAATAAAGGTATAGAAATGCCCAGATAACTTGTAACATCAGGGTCATGTGCTTCTAATATGAGCAGCAATGAAGATAGGGAAAGGGAAGAGGAGGGGACAGCTTTACTAACCATTAACACATTATGTCATATGGCTAACATTCTGACAAATTATGCTCACATTTGTGGCTCTAGATTTGAAAGCCTAAGTAGAGAAACGGTTACAATACAGGGTTAAAGGTATTTGCAATAAAGTTCCCTAGTGATGAAGTTTTGTTTGGAGTGCTTGAAACAGTTTCTAGGAGGATGTTTACAGTATTAAAATGGTCCCCTTCCCCAAGAAGGTCTGAGACCTTTTGCTACGACTGTTAAGCTTGTAGGATTAGAATTGCCATTAAATGATGTCTCATGCTGTGGGGGAGCTTTATCACTGCAAATTTTTGGCTTTTTTTTTTTTTTTACAACAAATCTTTGCTGCACGCTACTTCAGCTAAAGTCAAAGCGGCTAGTTTAAGTGTTGTTATTTGCTCTGAAATTTTGACATATAGCCTTATGCTCAGGTATTTTAAGTTTTAATATAAAGAGTATATCTGTCTGTCTAACATGACAGACATCTCTCTATTGCATTAAAGTATGTAGCATGTGTATGATGTCACATAGATGTGCTTAATATCTTACTCAATATCCAAACATAAATAAACATGTACACAGTCAGACGTGATTGGTAAAAAAGAAAACTTTTTTCTTTTTCTTTTTAAATTAAATCTTTAAAATTAAAGTATGATTACCTCACTTAGACTCTACTCTGTCCTTCCATGAGCCTCCCCTATGTGTCCCCTCACTCGATCTCAATTTGATAGTCTCTTTATATGCATCAATATATGAAAATATAACCTGCTGTGTCCATTTGGTATGGCTTATGCTTGCGTGATTCCAGGGCTCAACACTTTGTATTGGATAACAGATTGAGGGCTCACTTCTGGGAGAGGTGAATTCTCTTTCTTAGCAGTCATTCTTGTCTGTAGTTCTTTGTCAGAGGGTGTGACTCAGTGATACATCTCCTTCTGCTTTAGTATGTCTTTTGATATTACCATTATTCAGGGTTTGACTTGTTTTGGCTGTTATAGTCTTGAGGAGTCATATGTGTAGCTTTCCTGTCATCTCTAGGAGACACAATTTCACAATACATTTTCTGGTCCTCCAGTTCTGGCAATCTTTCCAGGCCTTCTTCTAGGATGTTCCATGACCCTTAGGTTTAGGAGTTGCGTTGTTGATGTAACAGGTAGGGCTGGGCTCCACACAATTCTCTGATCTCAAAAGTATTTCTGAGCAGGTACATTACACATGCTTGATATCTCCAATCTTGGGTGGAGGCAAAAGGATTGCTATTACTTCCAGGTCAGCCTGGGCTACATAATGATTTCCAGGCCAACTTAGGCTACAGAGTAAGACCCTCTTTCAACAAACAAATAAGCAAATAGCATTTCCATGTATAGAATGTGCCCATCTGAATCTAAAACGCACAGGGGTTTTACAAAGAAATACATTATTATATCCACACTGTGACCATTCAATATACTGAAAAATAAAATAACATTAATTTATTGCCATGTAATAGTAAAATCCTAATGAACCAAACTAAATTACATTAAAAATGAATTAATTATCTGAAGACCTAGAATGAATTGCTTATAGCCCTGACATGAAATTGCATTGCTTTGATTTGCTTCATCAGTATGCTTTACAAAGCCATTTGTATCATTCGCTGGGAGTCAGGGAGAGGACCACTTTAAAGTCCTCTCATCCACTTGGCTCCAGTAAGCTTGAGGGCAAAAAGGGAAAACAAGACACAGGAAGATGCTTTGTCCACTTCAGAATCCTGCATCTAAAATGCCAGTATAGGGTTCTGAGCAAACGGCTGGGAAGAATTCCAGTGTCATCAAAACCTCATTTATTTCAAAATGTTTCCTGCCCACCCTTTCTATTTTTCTCTAAAATTAATACACTTAGGCAGTTTGTCATAATATAAAGCATTTGAGAGTGCTCCTGTGGCTTATTTGTGCCATAATCACCTCAGCACTTTATCCAGAACTCACATCACCAAGCTATTCTTGCATCCTGAATAGAGGTCAGAAAGGAGAACAAAGGAATCCAGGAGACTTGCTGCAACTCTTCAGGACACCCCTACTACCATTGAGACCCATAAATGCAGCTTAACTTCATGTGGATAATGTTGGCCTTTGACCTAACCCACAATGTACAGATCCTGGGATGGGCTCATCTATAGCACGGTTGTTTCTCTAACATGCTCTTGTTTATCAGAATAACATGGAGACCAGTTGGTGAGCTTCAAAGGGCATAGCATTCGTGTTTCAACTCCATCTCTTAAAGGACACTGGGTTTGGGGCATTCCATCCCACCTAGGTTCTTTCTTCTTTGCATATCTGCAAAACTAGAAAAATGTTCTTTGCACCACATTAGGACTCTGTGATAATTAAATGAATGCACATGGATAAAGTAATTAGTGTGACCTTGGGCTAGAGACAGGTAGCAAGCAGACATCAGTCCATTCTCATGTCTAGAGCCAGTGTGATTTGAGGTTCAGCTTTATGTAACATTTAACATAATATAAATTATTTGAACATTCTATGCTGTCTGTAGTTTCATTGAGTGAGCTTTTATTAGAAGCTTGTAGTACATCTTAAACCCATTTTTCCTATTCCTTAGATATTACTTATTTTTATATGGTGCTGTTTTATTGGAAAAGCCCATATTAAGTGTCTTTATCCCAACAAAATGTGTTTTAAAATGGAAAACATCACTATGTGTTCTGAGGTATAACCACTCTCACTGTTCACATAGATGACTATAAATAATCTCCCAATATTAAAATTCTTGTCTTTTTAAAAAATTGATACTTATCTCTATCAGTGAAAATAGATGTCTGCAAAACAGTATTACTTTAGGCTGATAACAGAAATTTCTTCTAAATTTTAAAAAAGCTATTTCAAAGTACAAAAATGTCTCTGAGATGGTTTTCCCTAATCCTTAGAATCTAACCTCCTAGCAACCTGTTTATACAAGACCATTTACCCCAAGAGGCAGTGAGAAAGGGCCTCGACTTCTGAGTCAGAGCTGTAGACATGCATGCTGGCGCCTCCACTCACAAACTGTCCTTTATTTATTTATGTCTTAAGTGGAGAAAAAAACAGTGAGTTAACCTTTAGGAGCCTCAAATTCCTAACCAACAAATTATAGATACAACATAGTTATTATTTTCATTCTTAATGTGTTATTTATAATATTAACAAGCATTATTGAGTAGAAGGAAGAATATATATTTACTAGACAGAAGATAATGATGAATTTACACTAAATCTTACCATAAGCTTGACTTCAGCATTGTAGCTATATGCAGGGTGTATGTACAGAACATTCAGCTAACAAACACTAGAGCCTTAGACATTGTTCCAGACCTCTTTTTATAAAGATGGTGATTGTTGCTGTATGGATTCACCCAAATGAGAGACAGTGTAGATTACAGGGACTGGAGTAAATGGTATGTTTGCATGTCATCTACCCAATGGGTCTTTTTATTAACTTGCATGCTTCCTGCAGAAAGATA
This sequence comes from Mastomys natalensis, assembly GCA_021653895.1. Classification (NCBI taxonomy): domain Eukaryota; kingdom Metazoa; phylum Chordata; class Mammalia; order Rodentia; family Muridae; genus Mastomys; species Mastomys natalensis. The sequence goes on along the minus strand of JAJTUV010000014.1, from coordinate 3,365,044 downwards.
ATAACAAGTTCATGTGACTAAGATTCTCCAGTGAAAGTTGTATTTAACCTTATCCTGATGACTTTACAACATTTAAATCAAATATGCTCTTATTCTTGGTCATTTCAAGATATACTTAAGAAGCAGATATAACGTTACTACTTCACTCTTCACAAAGACTTCCTTTTCCATTATCTTGATCAGTGGTTCTGTCTCTTACCAATTCAAGGCAGGTAAAGGTTACAACAAAGATTCTATTTAAATGTTTTAGCACATCATTGGAAAGCACCACTTAATCAACTGAAATCTGAATACAGAGAAAAATAAAAAGACCAAAAAAAACATTTGGGGACTTTCAGATTTTGCCAAGCTTCTGATTCTAGATAAATTAGTAAAAGTAATATTTTAGCAGTCTGTCGGAAATTATGAATTAAATTAAGCAACTTATTCCAACTTTTTGCAGATCTTGAAGGTACAACTTTCATAAGTTATAGATGCTTACCTTTGATTAATGGCTTGAGGTTTATAATATTCATTTTTAAAAATTATTTCCTTTAGTTTTTGACATTATATTAAATCATTTCCTCCATTTTCCTCCTCCCTTCCAAACCCTCCCATATAGCTCTCCTTGACCAATTTCCAATTCATGGCCTTTATATTAATACAAAACTAAATGAAAACAACCTGCTCAATCTTGTATAATGCTACCTGTATGCGAGTTTTCAAGGCTGACGGTTTGGTATTAGATAACCAGTCTGTGTACTCTTCTGTATTCCAAGACAGAATGTTTCTTCTGCTTAGTTGCCTGGAGTTCTTGTGAGGGGAGGAGGCGTTGCAGGCTTCCCTCATCCATGTTAGCATGTTTACTGTCCTGATCCTTGTTCAGCTTGTTTAGACAGTCATGGTTGTAAGACTGTATGGTTGTTGCTTCTGAATATTTCTAGGAGAAACATTCTCGCAGCAAGATCCCCGATGCTCTGGCTTTTACAATCTTTCCACCCCATCTTCTACCCTGTTTCCTGAGCCTTGGGTGCAGGAGTTGGTTTGCAGAAAACCACAACCAATTAAAATGTAGAGTCTGGGGAGCCTAGTCCCAAACAGACACATCCACAGAGGCTTTCAGTTATAAGATAGCTAAATCCCAAATATCCAGTTAGCATGTGTGTACATTTGGTGCTGGGTGCAAGCATACCGATTGTGGTCTGGTGCATACCTGCTCTGCCACCTTTGCCCAAGATAGGAAGAAATGAATATTAAATATTAGTATCCGCACAGTGGTCTAGTTTTCTGCAAAACATGACTGGCATTCAGGAAAACATAAAAGTCTTCTAAAACGTTTTATGCTCAGTGTATTTTTTTTAAAAAGATTTCAGCTTTAATATATAATTACTCAACTACTTAAAATATATTAGTCTCTTGTACATTTTATGTCATTTTTTTAAAAAATATTTTTTATCTTACACATATGTGGTGTGTGTGTGCACTACCTGTGTGCAGGTGCCTACAGATACCAAAGGAGGACACTGGGTCTCCTAGAACTAGTGTTACAGGTGGTTGTGAGAAGCCCATTGTGGGTGAGGGTGATAGGACTTGGTGTTCTACCATGAGTACTTTCAACTGCTGAGCCATTATCCAACCCCTATTTGATGCAATGTTTGAAAATGTTTTTGCCAAGTACTTAGTGCTTTGGGAGTGTCCCAGTACCCTCTCTCTCTCTCCTTTTATGCTGTATATATGAATGTTATTCTTGTCTTTGTATCTGCATACTGGGTGTGTGCCTGATGCCCATGGAGTCAGAAGAGGCCATCATATCCTTGGAACTGGAGTTATGGATGGTTGTGAGCAGCCCTTGTGGGTGCTGGGAATTGGACCCAGGTTCTTTGCAAGAATAACTAGCGGCTCTTAACCACTGAAACATCTCTCCAGCCCTGTTTCAAAATTCTTATGGCACTGCTGAATTTGTGCATGTTTGACATTTTAAAATGGTGTTTTCACTTTCATTTCCTTCTTTCAGATTTGAATCTGCTCCTGTTAGGGTAAACATTTTCCTGGTGTAATTAATCACTGTGGAATCTGGAGCACTAGCAGGAAGCCAGGTAGTCTGCTACTGTGAGTAGAAAGGGAATCTTTCCCAAGGCAGAGAACAAGAATAACAGTATGCAAACTGTTCCGCATTCAAAAGGGGGAAAGAGAGGGAGAATTACATCACATGCTTCTATCATTTAGCTAGGTTCTCTGTTTGTAACTAGGGATATAAGGTTTCTTGATACTAGAGAACCAGGATACTAAGCAACAAACTAAGAGTTGGCCCATGTGTTAAGATTTAGTTTGACATTTCTGGCAATAACCACAAATCAGTTCACCTCCTTTGTAACTAAACCCTAGCTCCCAACTTTTGTGGGGACACATCCAGTATAATCACACATCTCTTTAAGAGTCTCGTTACAGTGAGGGCCTGGCAAATTTATTTCTAGTTAAGCATCATTGACTCATGAGGCTCAGTGTATGGGTCTATTAGGGAATAAACGTTATAGGGGAAACATTAATCTCTATTTATAGAATCTGACAGATTGGAAAGTAGAGGTAAAGGGAAATGTGTTGGAAGATGATAAAGGATACTTTCCATTCCTTACCCCTCTCTAGAGGCAAATGGAAGGCATCTAGCTGCTCCAGGCATAGAGCTGTGTCAGCAAACTCTTCAGTCTTTCTTTCACTCTTTTATTTTATTTTATTTTTTTTATTGGAAATTTTTTATTGGAAAATTTTTTATACATTTCAGATGTTCTCTCCTTACCCCATTTCCCCCCCTCCCTCCCAGGAACTCACTATCCCTTCCCCCCTCCTCCTATCTCCACGTTGGTGTACCCCCTTCCACCCTCCCTGTACCTCACCTCCCCACCTTCGAGTATACCCCCCCATGACGTCCAGCCTTCATGGGACCAAGGATCTCTTCTCCCACTTATATATAGCTCCCTTGCATATATAGCTGGAGCCATGGGTCCCTCCCTAAGCGCTCCCAGGCTTGTGGTTTAGACCCTGGGGGCTCTGGTTGGTTGGGATTGTTGCTTTCCTCATGGTGTCTCGAATCCTCTCAACTCCTTCAGCCTTCACTCTATCTTCTCCATTGGGAACCCCGTGATCAGTTTAATGGTTAGCTGTGGGCTTCTGCCTCTGAGTATGTCAGACTCTTGCAGACTTCTAAGGAGACAGCTATATCAGGCTCCTGTCAGCATGTACATCCTGACATCCACATCAACCTCTACCTTTGGTGACTGCACATAGGATGGATATCCAGGTGGAATGGTCTGTCTCTTCTTCAGTTTCTGTCCTGCACTGTGTCTCCATATTTGCACCCTTGAGTATTTTGTTACTCCTTCTAAGAAGGACTGAAGCCCCCCCTACTTGGTCATCATTCTTCATGAGCTTTTTGTGGTCTGTGAGTTGTATCTTGGGTATTTCAGGCTTCTGGGCTGAAGTCAACCTCCCCCCTGCTTCGGCTCTTGTATCTGCAGACCTCTCACTCTCCACTACAGTCTGGATCTCATCCTCTGACCACACACTATTGTTTTGCTCCTCTGTGTTGGAAAAACATCTACTATCTGCTAACTGAACCCATGCTTCCTAGCAGTACTCCAGACTTCAGAGTGATTAATTGCTCAAAAAAAAAAAAAGTCATCTAAGAAGGTTAACCTTTGTCACTGATGTCCCCCACATCACCAGTGTTCCATTCTGTTATTGATTTGTCTCAGTCTGCAGATCTGCTAGCCCTGTGTTCTGTACAGCACTCTCTGTGGCTCCTTAAGATCCTCCATCTGTTACCTTATTTCTGTTACCTTGTAATTTCCTACTCTGCTTTCCTAGTTTCCTCCCCTGCAGTTAATCCCTTTAGAAATTTCTAAACAGAAATTTCTCCTGTTGCTACTGCAAGCATGGAGGCTTTGGTGTCTGTACACCAGGCATCTTGGCTAGCTTCCCGCTACACTGAGTTCCACCCACAACTGAGGTACAGGGATCACCCAGTTTGCTGAGCACTGCCCTGGCTTGTTTGCCCAGGGTGTCAAGTGTCGATGCTAAACAGACTGGCTGCTCTTCCTGTTTTCTCATCTGACTTGCCCTGGCCTCAAAGCTCTATATGTTGGGATGCCCTGAAGGATGTAGATCATGTTTTGGTTTATTGTTCTCTATACTCGCTACTTTGACCATGACTTAACACATGATTTAATCAGCATCCATATGCTGATGATCCCCACATTTCTAGCTCTAGCTATATCCTTCCTGTGAATCTAGTAGACTCTGCACAGGTAACATTTATTCCTTCTAAATTCACATCATGGGGTTTTGCCCCTTGCTGGTCCCAGGGTCTCCATGGCAGTTGAGATGAAATTCCATTTTTCTAATTGCTAAGGCTAAGAATCCTAAAATCTTACACAGGACTCTGTGTTCTCTGACTGTTTGAGTACCTTCTGTTTTTAAGAGCTGAGTTCTCAAGTTGAAAAAGAGAGGAAAAATGAGACTTTAAGATATAGTATGACAGGTGAAACGGTAAATGTAACTACACTATCCCTAAAGTGGTGATTCTATGTGTAAAAGTAGCATATGTATGCTATATATGACCCACACATACATATATGTGATAGGAAGGCACAGATAGTGATCTTATAGGAGGAAGACGTCAGTTCACATCAGTCATGAGATCACAGACAAATGCAAAGTGTCTTACTCCACTCTATTCACTATGCAATAAAACTTAGTGTGTGCATGTGAGAGTTAGCTCAGATAACTGACATGCAGAACAAAGCAGACATTAATTTGTTTCCTTTACACATTTGGAACTTCACAAGTCAACCTCTATGACCTGTTTACTTAAAAAAAAAAAAAAAAAAAAAAAAAAACAGTATCTTGACAAATTCCTAGATTTTCATTCATCATCAGATATATTTTTTATGTAGGTTCCTTATATAAATCTTTGGCACCATGCTGGAATCATCCTCACTATCCCTTATAGATCAGTCCTGTCTCTCTCATTCATTCAGTAATATTATGTACTGGAAGAATCAAAGAGCCCTTTAGCTTATTTCTATGAATAGAAAGCTGGGTCAGTCTTTACACTGCAGGGCAGTAGTAAGTGAATATTTATTCTTTAACTGTAACCGTGTCTCTTCACCTCACACTGGAACGAACAGTGGTTCTTATGAAGTCATCAACTTGGTAATGAAAATAGTCCCCACTGAGTAAATGGTCAAAGAATTGTCCATGGAAAAACATAGATCAAAATTATGAATATCTTTTTGTCTGCTCCAGCCAGGCCATTGAAACAATAGCAGCAGCATGGATTTTTTTTTTTTTTTTTTTAACCAAAGTAGAAATGTCATTTTAAGGGCATTGTGTGGTAATATCAGGCATCATTTTATTAAGCTAACCTCTTTGAGGACAGAGGCTATTTATTTTCCATATCTCAATGACAGCTGGCAAGTAGATGCTGAACCAGGGTTCTTAAATGTCTCAGTATTGAGATATCTGCCTTTTCATTGCATCTGGGATAGACTTATTTTGTTCCTGATTTTGCCATTCAGATATTGGCAGTCAGAGAGGCATCTAATAATATAACATCAGAAATTATAGGCCGTAAGGGAACCCACACACATACTGTTTGTCAAACAATTAGGATATTTCTGAAGTGTGAACAGATGTACAAAAGAAATTAGCAAATAAAAAAACAACCCAATTTAAAACCATTTCTGATATGAACATAATTAATTTATATGTGGTTTTCCAGCTTATACTAATTGAAAACTCTAGGGTCTTGGTCAAGTTTGAGACTTAAGCATTTACCATTGTTTAGTTTCTTGTATCAAAACAATGATAAATATCAAGTATTATGTCTTATCAGATTTTTGCTCAGGTCAAACTACTGTCATCTAAGCTTCTGTGCCAGAGATTTGTAGCCAAATTGTCACCAGTTGGGAACTCTTAAGGCCTGCTTAGTTTTCAATGATAAACAATCTCCTGGCGAGTGTATGTGCTAAATATTTCCCAGCTTTGCAGTGGCACACATCAGGCATGGTTATTGTGTGTGGTTGGGGATTTTCATTTTTAACATGTTCTCGAATTCTCTGGGCATTTACTGTTTCCATCTGGTCTCATAAAAACATTTCACATTTGTAATGCAGCTCAGGCTCCTGTTCAAAGCATCATTGTGATTCTAAGCATGGCTCCAGTTTGACAAAGCAGATATTCTTCAACTTTCGATTTGTGTTTGATTCTGCATTTCTTTCTAGCTTCCTTCCTTCCTTCCTTCCTTCCTTCCTTCCTTCCTTCCTTCCTCCCTTCCTTCCTTCTTCCTAGCTCTTTCTTTCTCTAAATTTAGAAATAAAACTTGATTGAAATGCTGCATTTATCTCCCAAAACAATAATAGCACGCACACCATGACAACAGGCACACTTCCCACTTGCCTCTGTGCAATTTAAAGCTGCAGGAGAAGCAACTGCATTGAGCCCAGGCCAAGGGAACTGAGCAGTCATCATAGTTTCTCGTCATTTCACAATCTGTTCTCAGTCATCACACATGGAGTAGTATTTTCGGGGATTTGAACATTTTCTCGAAGTAGCCAAACAAGTGGGATCCTCTTTGCTGGGTTTGGTAGTACCCCAGAGAGCAGTGCAACCCAAAGTATCTCTCATTCCTAGGAAATCCTTTGCTATGTCATTAGCTGTAGATCTGGTTAGCAAGCATCAATGAGTTCCTTATTTGTGGCTGGTTGTGTGCCACCAGGTTCATAAACTCAATTCAATGGCTTCAGATACTATCAGCAGCCCCTTTTAAGGATAGAGAAATTAAGACAAGAAGGAGAAAAGACCACAGCTAGCAAACAGCAAACCCAGAATTTAAACCAAGTGTCTGGGCTTAGCTTCAGAACTGTTTAGCTCTAGAACAATTTTTAGAACATAACACTAGCCCTCACCTAGGCATCATGTTTCTTTTCTTTGTTTCTTTTCTTTTTTTTTTTTTTTGTTTTTTGTTTTTGTTTTTCGAGACAGGGTTTCTCTGTGTCCTGGAACTCACTCTGTAGACCAGGCTGGCCTCGAACTCAGAAATCTGACTGCCTCTGTCTCCCAAGTGCTAGGACTAAAAGCGTGCGCCACCACTGCCCGGCAGCATCATGTTTCTTTTGTAGCTCCCTCTCCTTGAGTATTTGCTTATTTTAGAATTTATTCAAGGATGAGTGCAATAATTATTTGAAACAGACAGAAGCAAAGTTTATGAACTAGAACAGTAGACAGTGGAGAGGGTACTCTCCTTTCAGAGGTCTCGAATGTCCCGGGACCCAAGGGAAAGGCCCAGATACTCTCAGGACAATGGTATGGAAACTCGCAAGAGTGAAGGAACTATCTTTATTTAATTTATTGCTCTTTAATGATACAGGTATTTGAGAGGCATGATTGTAGTAAAATATAAATAACATGAATTCACTCCCTTAATTGTCTTTAAGTGTATGTAATCTTTTCAGAAATGTCATATACATTCATTTTGTTCAGAGAACCTTGAGTCTAGTCTTTTCATGTTTCAGAACCAAAATTTGGTAGCATTTAAACAACTTTACTTTCTGCTTTTCTTTGACTTCTGGTAACAAGAGCATTTTGGTGGTGATGATGAAGGTGATGGTGGTGATGGTGATGATGATGGTGATGGTGATGGTGATGGTGATTGCCTATGAACATTGGGATTACTGTCATCTTTTTGGTTATTGTAACTAATACTGTTATAAAGATGAATGTTCAAATATCTGGGACCTTATTTTCAATTTTTTGGGGCATGCACTTTAAAGTAGAATTGCAGGATCAGATCACAATTCAGCTTTTAATTTTGTGAGGAGCTGACATAATGTTGCCCATAACAGCTGCACCAATGGACAATGGACAATTGACAATTGCACCAGGGCTCTGATTTCTCCACATCCTTGCCAATATGTGCTATTTTCTCTCCTTTTTCTGTAATCAGTTTAATAAGCATGTGAAGAAATATTGTTGTGGTTTTGATTTGCATTCTCATAAACATTAATGGCATTGTATACTTTTCTACATGTTTCTTAATCTGTTTGGGTTTTATTCAGATGTGAGAGATCTTTGTATATTGTAAAATATTGGTCATATTCGTACACATAATTTGTGAATGTCTGTCCAGTCAATAGTTATATTTTTACTCTGTTGATTATGTTTGTTTGACACATAGCAGTTTTAAGCTTTGGTTTTGTCGTATTTATTGTTGTATCACTGTGCCAAATACTTAATAAAAATCTTAGGTAAGGGGCTTTGTTACATCTCAAACTTTCAGAAATGTTGTTCATCATAGCTGTAAGAGTCTGGCATAGAAGAACAGATCCCTTGATGGTGTTTAAGAAGCAGAGAAAAGGGTAGTGTGGGAAAGGGCCCAGGCAAGATAGAGCCATCAAGAACGTACTTCTGGTGACCCACCTCTAACCTTTCTCCACTGTCAAGAATGCCATCATGGTATATTTTTTAAGGCACCCATTCACTGGTTAAGTTAGATACCTTCAATCTAGCTGTCTGTGGAAGCACCTTCATGGTCACACCAAGGGTGTTTTTTACTAGTCTATATGTTTCTCAGTCCAATCAAGTTGATAATTATAATTAACCATCAAGGATGTATTCTAACTTATTTGTATTTACCTTTGAAGTCATTATTCACCAACCAAAGAGTACACATGGAGGGACCCATGGCTCCAGCTGCTTATGTAGCAAAGGATTGCTTTATCTGGCATCAATGGGAAGGGAGGCCCTAGTTCCTGTGGAGACTTGATGCCCCAGCATAGGGGAATTCCAAGAATAAATCACTATCAAGTCCAAAAATCATGAAGCTTTTACCCCTCTCTTTTCCTTATAAAGGTTTTATAGTTTTGACTAGATTTTTGGCCTTTATTGAATTGATTTTTTTAAGATTTACATTTAATTTATTTTTAATTGGTTATTTATTTACATTTTAAATGTTATCCCCCTTCTAGTTTCCCTTCCCCAAACCCCCATCCCATCCATCTATGAGGGAGCTCCCACCCAACCACCCATCTGCTCCTGCCTCACTGCCCTAGAATTCCCCTATGCTGGGGCATCAAGTCTCCACAGGACCTAAGGGCTTCCTTCCCAATGATGGCAGATAAGGCAATCCTCTGCTACATAAGCAGCTGGAGTCATGGGTCCCTCTATGTGTACTCTTTGGTTGATGGTTTAGTCTCTGGGAGATCTGGGGGATCTGGTTGATTGATTTGTTGTTCTTCCTATGTGATTGCAAACCCCTTCAAGTCCTTCACTCCTTCCACAACTCTTCCATTGGGGACCCTGTGCTCAGTTTGATGGTTGACTGCGAGCATCCACCTCAGTATTGTTCAGATTCTGGCAGAGCCTCTCAGGAGACAGCCATAACAGGCTCCTGCCAGCAAGTGCTTCTTGATATCAGCAATAGTGTCTGTGTTTGATGTCTGCAGATGGGATGGATCCTAGGTGGGATAGTCTCTGAATGACCTTTCCTTCAGTCTCTGCTCCACTCATTGTCCCTGAATTTTTTAATTGATTTTTTAAAAAAATAATAAACCATGAAAAAAATAAAGATAATTCAATGGTGTATGTATAATTTTACCAAACTTGTAGACTGAAATGAATATGCTTTTGTTGCATAAAAATTACATTTGGGGGATCATTTGCTATGACAGTATGTGCATAAAATCTTTAACATGTTTCAGTGATGACTGTTGTTTGGATTTTACAGTCATGAAAGCCTGAATTCCGCTTTACAGAAATTTGTAGGCTAAAATCCCAGAAGTATGTTTAGGGCAGTTCCTGATAACTTGAAACTGTGATTCTAATTCTAACCCAAAATTTATTTAGCAACATTTTTAAAACTCAAGGCACCAATACAAACAGGAATGTTAAGAATCAAACACCATGACAAAATGCCATCCAAAGCTATTCACAGACTGTAAAAGGCATCTTAATTTTCTTTATGTGGACATCTGGCTTTCAAGACAGGGTTCCTCTGTATAGTTCTGGCTATTCTTGAACTCACTTCTGTAGACCAAACTGGCCTCAAACTTACAGAAATCTTCCTACCTACCTCTGCCTCCCAAGTGCTCGGATTAAAGGCATGTGTCACCAGCTTTCCCAGCACCATTTGTTGAAAAGACCCAAGTTTAAATGAAATTGAAACTATGTAGCCAGAAGCCTCCGATTTCTCTTTCCTTTTGGCACAGACTATAATGGATTTACAGGAATGATTTTTAGAGTTCTTAACTTGGAATCCTTTGTCCCCTAAGGACACTTGGCAACATGTGGAGTCAGTCTTGATTGTTCTGTTGTGGTTGGGGTGGACAGAAGTGGTACTAGCTATTAGTAGCCAGTGGGCTGAGGATGGAGATTTTGATAAAAGGCCTGCAGTGCATAGGGCAACTCCTGTAGCAAAAAGAGATTCCTGTGTCCTTTGGTCCAGCAGTGCTTGGGCCAAGGAACTGTGGCCTTAAGTACAGTCAGAGCCACACTGTAGGACTGAAATTCCAAGACGCTTGATCATGTTCTTTGGTAGGGATTTTACTTTTCCTACCTGCAGACAATGGTGGCTATACAGGTGACTGCCCAAGGGCCCAATCATATGCCCAATTTCATAACATTCAGATAGGTTTTAACAACAGCATGTCTCTTGGAATTTAATTTTTTCCTTTCAGGCATGTACTTTCATATATATATATAAAATTTGGTTGTGAGCCTAGCCTTTAACAGCTGAGCCATCTCTCCTGCCCCTACTTTCTTAGTTTCTTAGCCTGATTTCCCATGTATACTTTCATTTTCTGTTTTTATTCAGGAAGCAGATAAATAATTGTTAGGTTGATCATGGGCTTCTATTTTATAATGGCCATAGTTACAAGAGTACCAACAGTCTACTTGGCCCAGCTACTCCTTCTAGTTTTAACTTACCCAGGATAAAATTCCCAAAGAACAATATAAACAGGAAGAACATTATTTGACAATAATAAATGAATTTATAGTAGCCAGACCTTCATTTTCCAGCTCCTGAGCTTGGTGGAAGCACAGAGTCATTCTATATTGGCTGATTATACTTTAGGAAGCTTTACTAAGAGTGTTGTGACTAAGCTAAGATTTACCTGGATAAAAACATAAACTATGAGATGATATTTTTGTTTTGGGCTAGAGAGATGGCTCAGCTATTGTGAACACTTACTCACTTTTCCAGAGGATCCAACACTGGATTCCAATACCCATGTGGGTATCCAATGCTCTTGTCTGGCCACTGAAGCCTCCTTAATACACACACTATATATCTATTGTATATATTATATTATTATACATATCTTATTATATCTATATTATTATACATTATAATGTATAATACATAAAGTATAATACATTATATTATATTATTTTAATATATTATATAATATGTAACAAAATATAATATATTAAAATATATATTTTACATTAAAATATTATGATATATTATATACATATTGTATATCTATATATATTATATTTTTTAAATAGACTATTTACACCTGAAAGAATAAAAGAACTGCAAACCCAAAGGCACTTAAGGTGAGAAAAGACTTGGCAGCAGTACCATTCCAGAAGTGGAAATAAGGCCAGCAAGGCCAACGGTCTGAATTGAGGAGTATAATAGCAATGCCATAAAACTGAGACCAAGACTGAGTTTCTTGTTTTAGAAGGAAAAAGAGAAGAAGTGATGAGAACTTTCTCTGGGATAGGGAGAACCTTCAAGAGATCATCCAGCCTTAGAGAATTCATCTGAGTTCTGCTAGTGATGCAAAGACTTGGCCAATTTGTTTCTAAGGATAAAGGTTCACCTGAACTTTCTATTTTGGAGATTTTGGTTCATGGCCAAATGACTTCCTTGCTTTTGATTTGTGACATCATACTGCATTGTGGCAGGAAGATGTGGCATGGGAATCTATCACTTTTATGGGAGAAAACAAAAGAGAACAAGGGAAGAATAGAGCTTCCACAATCCCTTCAAAGGCATGTCCCCTTTAACCCTAGACCTCCCAGTAGTTGCCCTGACCCAAAGACTCTACCACCTCCCAATACTGAGGAACAAGCAGTTAACATATAGCCTTTGAGGTAGAATTCAGAGTGAAACTATAGCAGCAGGTGTGTAAAGAACTGGTCTTTGTATTCAAGATTTACCCACATTATAAATTATTGTTGATATAGTTGGGGGTCACCACAACATGAGGAACTATATTAAAGGGTCACAGCATTAAGAAGGTTGAGAACCACTGATCTATATACCAAGTACATACTGTTTCCCAGGTACTTCTCTTCCACAAATTCATGTATTTGCTACTTGCTACCTGGATTACATTCAACCCAATTCATTCTGTTGTCAGGCTTAGATACTCACGTCTTTCTTCTCAATGTGGATCCTTCAGTGCAGAAATGAGCACTTAAGTCAAAGATATAAATTATTAGGTAGTCATTTAGTTATAATTGTGAACAATGATATCAAGCATATTACAATTAATAGATGGGATGAGGCAAGGAATCAAAGAAAGGAACATGAAGTGTTCTAACTGAGGGATAGGAAAGGTAGGAATTATAGCACATCATACAAAGAAATGGGATAGTTGATACTGTTGTAGACTAGCTACTCTTCCCATGTTTCTGACAAAGAATTGTGCCAGATAGGCTTTATGCCTGTTCATGTTCTCATTAAACAGATAAGGTCCAGGAAAACACATCTTACTTTCAACACTTTCAGACTTGATTTAGGAGATAGATGTTTGGAGAGATGATACTCCAAAGAGAAATATAAGGGGGAGAAATCTGCTATTTAGTCTATTTCTACAGAAAACCAGCAGGTAGAGGTAGACAGAACTTGGGGTGGAGCAGGAAGGTTAGAGAAGAATTATCTGGTATTGTAGAATACATTTGGAATTCACGAAGCTTACTTAAATGTCACATGCACATTTCTAAGGTTATTTTATTAATAGAAAATGAGTTTCAACAGATCCTGCTCTCTCCACAATATAAGTAAGCCAGTATTTCATGAGCATGCCTTTGCAGTCAAGAAAACAATGGTTTGTACCTGTAACTATATTCTTTCTTGTTTAGCCACAATGCTAAAGATGGAAGCCTGTCGAGATTCACTTTGGAAGACTAGGGAAATAGTCCCTGCCCACAGAGAAGTGCAGGACTAAGTGTATATTTCTGCTTCATTTCCATCAAGCCTTGTGGGTAGATTTTAAGTTTAAGCCAGCAAATAATCAGGAATTCATTGAATAGCTACTCATAAAAGATTTGTGCTTGATTGTTAAAGATAAGCAAAATGGTCAACAGAAGCAAATGTTTATTGATACACAGAGATATAATCTCTCTGTGATGTTTTCGGTAAGTGTTGAGGATACTAGATAATGTATATTTTAAAATCTCACTTGAAAATCTTGTTACCAGTCAACAGTGAATCTTGGTCTCTCGCAAGAACAGTAGGATTCCTGTTAAGGCAGGTGTCTGGGAAGCATCATAGTGGATATCAGGAAAATAGGATTTCAAATGCACAGTGTCATCTAAAGAACACTTGGAATCAAGAGAGTACTGAATGGGCAGACCTAGTAGTGGTTCATTGTAGCTCCCAATGATATCTAAGTTTGCTATTATTAAAGTCCTGCTGGAACCTTTGTCCTCCTGGTTAGGCATTCATGGTGACCTCTATCATTCTGAGTACCATTAACACAGTTGTACTCCAGTCTGCACCCACCTAATTGTGGTACTGGGACACCATCCTCACCCTGATGCACTCTTTTTCCTTTATACTGGATCATGGGTGATACTTTTGAGTCATTAAAAGGCTTTCATGTACTGATGAAGACTCATGGACTGATGAAGAGTTTACATACTGGCAATATCTCTCTTTCTAGGGAAGGAACAATTTTTGGCTGAGACAGGCGAACTGTTGCCAAGGATAAGTTGGCATATGCTCAGTTCCAATTAGAGCAATTCATAAAAGTTGAGAGAAGGAAGTTGTTACTGGAAACTCCAGAAATAAAAATTCTACCCAGTAGTTGGCCTCTAGTGATAAAATCAGCAGACAGACATGGAGGAGAGGGGGGTCCCAGGTAGAGAATAGAGCAACATTCCATCGACTTTAGAGGAAGACAACTCTAAGACATGGCTTCTATCTTTAAATAGGCGGTGATTCACCTAATGGAGGGAAGAAACATGCAAATACAAGCCAGCATTAGAATAATTGCCAGTTACGTAGTAATAGGAGTAATGAGGCATAGTCCAAACTTAATAATGATGCTTAGGAAATGAAGTCTTAGCAATGGCACATCAGTATTGAATGGGGTTGGTTAGCACTGTGTGAAGTTCTGCCTTCTGATATGATTCCCTATATCCTGTTTCCTTTCTTAACTTCAAGAATACATTTCATCTATGCTTAACTGAAGACTTGAACAGGGAACAAATCTCACAAAGTACGAGGAAATGTGCTCTGTTCAGGAAGACACCAGTTATATATATTTTGATAGTTAACTATAAGGATTCCTTGAGGGTGAATTTATTTATGTCTCTTGGGCTGCCTGCATACTACTGATCATGCTCTTGCCTAACTTGATTATAGAATACTGAATGAAAGACTCTCCAAGTATCTCTCATTAACACAAATTAGGTTTAAAGTTGCTTGTGTTCACAAAGAATTTTCAGCAACAGAAAAATGACCATGGTTACAAGTACAGATAAGCATTATTTTCAATAGTATTTAATTACATCTTTTTCTGAAGGATTTGCAGGATGTCTCTACAAGTACACATCTACCATAGTCATATCTTGGAGTTGGATATACTTCATAGAAAATCTTATTTACACTTCATTTAATCAGGCAGCCACCAAGCTGCATTACAGCCTGTCACTTTGTCATCAGTCTCTTTGTGAGCATTTTCAAAGACAGAAGGCTCACTGTCCCAAAGGAAATTATTTCACTGCTGACTAATTTTTAAGTCTGTGGAAGGTCTTATATTAAGGCAGAATTCGCCTCTGCAACTCCATAATTCCAGTTTCTTTCTATGGAAGCTATTTCAACTAGGTACACTCATCAATTTAGTCAGCAAATTTTATCAGACATATAATATGTGCATAAGGAATTTTCTAGGGCACACTGAGTAAGAATATATTTGTTGTCCGTGGGAAGATGTGTTCTTAGCACACATTTTCATATGTGGACATGCTGGATAGATAAGGGAATCATGATTCTCCTTTCCATCATTGTTGCATGGCTTTCCTGTGGAAATGTGACAAATGTATTCATCTTAGAAGAACTACGAATGACAGACTAAATAAATGATTCCACTAAAGCACACTCTGGTGAACCAGTGAGTTTATGGGGTTATTTACAAGATTATTGGCATAGGGGCTCATAGTCCACTCTACCATTAGAGAAGAGTCTTCTACGCAGCA
Organism: Mastomys natalensis; assembly: GCA_021653895.1. NCBI lineage: Eukaryota > Metazoa > Chordata > Mammalia > Rodentia > Muridae > Mastomys > Mastomys natalensis. The sequence goes on along the minus strand of JAJTUV010000014.1, from coordinate 3,349,576 downwards.
ACTGTAACCACTTATATATCCTCAGAATAGGGTCAAGCTTTGTGCTCCTTGAGCTCCTTATGTACTGCCTCGCTTCATGAGCGCACCACCCCTTTTTCCATGAAAGATTGTTAGTGGGCTGATTTTGAGAGGTTCTCCTGAATGGACTCACAGCTTCTCTGATTTCAAAATGGCAGCTATTATGTCCTGCATGAAGCATTCCAAGGCAACCATTAATAGGTAAACCCTTAATATATACAAAATGTTAAATGGAGCATATTTGTATCTTATTGATCTTAAGAATATCAATGTAGCCAGGCAGTGGTGGCACATGCCTTTAATCCCAGCACTTGGGAGGCAAAGGCAGGTGGATTTCTGAGTTTGAGGCCAGCCTGGTCTACAGAGTGAGTTCTAGGACAGGCAGGGCTACACAGAGAAACCCTGTCTCGAAAAACCTAAAAAAAAAAAAAAAAAAAAAGGATATCAATGTAAATTTTACTAATGATACTTTGTCATTAGAAAAAAACTGAAACATAACCAATCCATACATATTTTCAAAGCGTTAAAGTGAATTACTGAAATTATTATATATAAATTAGATCTATTTTAACATATTTTGTGCATATATTGTAATAGCTTATGCTAATATCTTGTGTCTTGAATACCCATTTTGAAGATCACATAAAAGGTGAAACTCCTATCTTTGTTAACTATTTAAGCATATAGCCTCCCTTTAGAGCCAGCATTTTAATTGTCTGCTGTGACTTTGTTCTTTCTAGCTGGAGTCAAGTTATTGCAATACGGTAGCATTTAAAATTTGGCTCAATAACATATAAGAACTTACCAAATTGAAAAAAGAAATAGGCCTTGAGACATTGAGAAACTTTGAGTACTTTTAGGAAGGGAATGCTGTGAGCAATGTTTGAAAAACAAGGAGTTTAAACAAAGTCTGTGTCCTTTCCGAACAGAAGTGCTGTATGAAGGAAGCCCACCATAGTAGTAGAGGGGTATTGTTTAAAATAATGTCACATAATTTTGATATTTTAAATGCCAAATCAGTCTGTAGTAAAACCTCTTACTGCGGCTTTATTAAAAATAGTTTCTAAAGAACACAGTTTTATAGAAGATTATTTTAAGCAACCAAAGAATAATAAGGCTCCTTTTCCTTTCTCCCCTCCTGTCCATGAGGCCAATCAGTACCATACTGTAAACTGCAGAGGTCTGAAGGACTTGTTGCTTCCCACCCTGTTGCTGTGAATGAGTTTTCTCGGTCTGTTTATTATGTCACTGTCCTTGAAGTTTCCCCAACTCCAGTTTTTGATCTTCCAGACAAATTATCCCATATGCTCAGGCACAATACACTCTTGGGTCTTCTGACAATTTATGCTTCTACAAGCGCTTCCAAGCTCCGAGTTTTATAGTGTAAATCTCAAGGTTAGGATAAGTTCATAGCTCTTTAGTTTTGTTTTGAAGAATCGTATCAGATGTTCATATCCTAGGATATAATCCTGTAAGAATGTCCCTTTTGGTCTTAATGACCAGTGATTAATGCTTGCCTTTTACTGCCTTTCTTAGGATTAACAACTCTTATAAAGAATTTTAACGTGTAGCATTCAGTTACTATTGCTTTTATAAACAAATACATAAACGCAGGTCCAGTTCATCACTTTTATGAGGTTAGAAGATGACCTTGAAATATCAATATCAGTGCTTCCTCAAAGGCTAACTATCATATTACAGTACAATGGACCAAGGTCAGACTTATAAATACACTCTCTTCTTCTATGTAACCTGGTTTTTGATTGTGAGTAAATGATAGCCACATTCAGAGTACAATTGGAACCTGATAATTATTGTCAGCAAGCTGTTGTTGAGATCCTGTATCATGTCTTGAGTCTTCTGTTTTCTCTTTGTAGTCCTAGTTAGCTGAGTCTAAAGCCTGCACATAGTGTCAAAATTGAGCTCTCAAGCTTGAAGTCAGATGACCTGGGCATACATCCCATGACAATAATGGAAAAGTATTCAATTTCTCTTGTTTCTTGGTCTGTAAAACAGTGTTGCTGATAGCACAAAGGATAAATCCTACCAGTCAATACATGAAAAGTACTTCAGACCTCAGTGAACATACGAATACTACACATTTGTTGCTGTTGATGCTCACATAAATTCTTAGCATATGCTTGGCAGATAATACATGCTGATTAAGTATTAGCTGTTATTCATTCTGACAGGAACTCCATTCCATATACTGTAACCCATACAACAAACATTGGTTCCAAAGCAAAACAAATATGTACACATCCACTTACCGGAATTCCACTTTATTCATTTCTACTAACAAACCAGTCAAATAGGTTTGACAAATAGCTTCTGTGGGAAGAGTGTGTTTTAGACCTTGTGAAGCCCTTGGCATTACTGTACAATACATGGCAGATGAAACTTACCTTTTCCTTTTCACAGCTGCAAATCAAATTAGCTTTGAATAATCCTATTACCATGTGCCCAGTGTTACTGAGCACTGGGGAAATACAGTCAAGCTCTTGGCTCTTACTGTACCTGTTAGTTTGAATGCATTTTCCATTTAGTATGGCAACCCCCCCAATTTAAAAAAAAAAACATGTGATTTGGTGGTGAGCCAGCTCTGAATTGGTAGAATGCAATTTGATGCCACAGGATTTGAGTTGGCAGCATTTTGAGATAAGTATGATTTCTATTATAAAGATTTATAACGATGAACATTTTTCTAATTATGTATTATTTTAAAACATATTTTAGCATAAAGAGGTAAAGTTCATTGCTTTTTTCTTTCTAAAAGCAGCAAAGCCCAATATTGATCTAGATAGAATATTCATGAATGCTACCTTTGCTTTATAATGTGAAGTACAAATCATATATTACTGTAGCTATAAGAGCCTGTCTTAACTGGGTTTGCTATGACACAATGAAATAAATTCTCATCATCTAGCCATGGAATCATGAACCACTTTTTAATTTAAGATACTTTTGACTTCATATTACCTTAAATCTAAAATGCTCTCTTTCCAGTTCCTCCTCCATGGAGCCTGATGATAAATATCAGCTCTACAAGCAAAAGTACCATCAAGTGGTTTTGTTTTTGTTGCTTATCACAAAATATTAAGCCTGAGTTTAGAAGATTTTGAGACACTGAGTGACAGAGCCAAACATTATCATATAATTGGTGTTCATTTGGAATTTTGATGCTATATGCTACGTTGGGAGGTATGTAAATAGACTGGCAAGGAATTGGGAAATTTTGAGTTAAATTATAGAATTCTTTATGCCTGGATTAGTGGAAAGGAATTAATATGGCTTTTTAATATTTTATATTATTTTTTATATTTATTTAATATTTTATATTATTTTTATATTTTAGAGCCAGATTATGGAGAGCATCAGAGGGAAGGGAGATGTGATTGAGGAAGAACAAAGGTTGGATTGGTGGAGACAATTGCTGGGAGGTGATTAATTCCCATTGCTCAACATGTGATGCTGTACACCCACCACAAAATCAAATTCATAGTTTTATAAATTAAAAAATCTGATTCAATAAATTAGAAGGAAAATGAAATATTCAAATGGCCCATGTATTTATTGTTATGATGTATTTGTGCTTTTTTTCCCTTCTATTATTACAGAGTTGGACTACAGCTTGCAAGTAAATTAGAGGACACTTGTTTTCATTTTTAATTATTGATCAGCTGCCTGTAAGGTTCATTTTCTATTAATGCAGAGGTAGAATTGTGGTTTTTTTTTCCCTTGCTCTTTAGCTCTTGATGAACTCCATATGGTTTCTGCTGCTCAAAGCTCTTCAATAATTCAAACCTATCATGGAAAAAAATCATCAAGTTTGGAGAACCTAGATGAGTTGTTCTCAAAGGTTCCTTTTATTTTCCCTTCTAACAGCAGGGAAATTTTCTCAAATTATAATCTAGACTCAAACGTTAAAATATATACAAGCAGGTTGCCTGATTTGCATATAAGAAAGAATGTTTCTCCATCATTCAGACTTTAATAACCCTTGATGTGACACCTTAAAATCCCGTAACTCATGGTTGGAGAGATGGTATAGCACTGAGGAGAACTTGCTGCACCTGCAAAGGACCCCAATACTATTCCCAGCACCCACATGGTGGCTTACAACTGTCTACAACCTCAGAAGACCTGACACCCTCTTCTAGCCTCCAAAGGCACTGAGAGCATGCACGCGCGTGGCGCGCGCGCACACACACACACACATACACACACAGACACACCACACTCACAGACATATGTGCCAGTAAAACAATCATACACATAAAATAAAAGTAAATAAATCTGTAAGAATAAATTTTGTGGCTCCCACAATAGAATCCAGATATAGGTATTAGATAGAGTATAAAATGGGCTAATGACTGAGGAAGACCTGATTTGCATATCAACTGTGCCATCCCTGTAGTTGGCTCTGTCACCTCTGGGCAGTAGCTCACCTACTTGATGTCACCACTCAGTAAATAGCCATTGAGTGAGTATGGCCTACCTTAGAAACCTGATCTGAGGACTGAGATAATCCATTAACAGCACTTGGCTTTATTGTTACTGACATTAATAATGTAATAGGCCCTTGAGCTGTGCTCTTACTAGCCATAGTGACACAGTACTGGCAGTGTGGTGGCAGACTTAATGTCATGGTTGTTATATGTGATGTCCTTGATGGAAAGCCTGAATATTTCCAAGTTTAGGGCATGAAGCACAGTTTTGTTTTGCTTACAAGATTTTTTACAGTAACATTTTTACAGAAATAAATTGTAAAGGATTCAGTAAGGTGCTACGCTGGTGAGGATCCTTAGAATTCTGTACAGCGGCCTTTGGCAAGCAGCTCAAAAATATTTAAATAATTTTACAAATTAGTAAATCTAATTCTCGCATTTTGTAAAAGAAAAATTAAAAAGAAATCCCATTTTGTTCAGGGCAGAGCTTTGAATGCCATGGAACTGTGCATTTAATTCTTAATCCATTTAGGATTAGGAAGCCATTTTTTGGTCTTTCCAACCCCCACCTTTTTTTTTCTGCTTCCTCTGCTTTTATTTGCTGTTAAATGCTATGCCTTATTCAGGATGTAGAAAGCAAATGGAGTGTTTCAGGCTTTAATGTGCTAGGTGACGACTAGTAACATGTCTTTCAATCACTTTTATTTCTACACTAAATGACCAAATTTTGGTAAACATGCCAGGTAGATGCTGTAGGGGAGGGTGGTAGACACTGAGTGACGTGAGCAGAGGGCATACTCTGTTCTTCGTGCATCTGTCAAGACATCTTGCTTCCTGTGTACTCATTTGCAGCCAGGTTCTGTTTTTACTTGTCACAGTGAAACTCTTCCTTGAGCACTCCTCTAAATTCAGAGAGAGAGAGTGATGGCTTTGCTGCACTAACTCTCTAGCCAGTTATGTAAGATGCTTCAGCTTTATTGGATGCATTAAAGGTCTCTTCTTTAAAGAAAAAAAAATAGGAAGAAGAAAGAAGAAAATAAGAAGTATGGGAAGTGGTATACTTGAAAGTACACTTTAGTTCTATTTGAGACTTAGCTTGAATGTGTTAGCAGCCAACTGAAAGCAACTAAATCAAGAACACAGCCAGAGAAAGGGCAGATGTGTCAAAGAGTAACCAAGAGACCTAAGGGAAACAGAGAGTCTCTCTCTCTCTCTCTCTCTTCTCTCTCTCTCTCTCTCTCTCTCTCTCTCTCTCTCTTCTCTCTCTCTCTCTCTTCCCCTCCCTCCCTCTAGCTTCCTTGCCCACCCTCTATCATTTTGTCTTAAGGTTTCCATTCAAATCATCTTGTTCATCTTGTACTTCTGAGATTAGTTTTTACTGTTCTACTTTTGGTTGATTAGCATTTCAAAGAGAAGAGATAATGGAGGATGATTCTGAGTCACCCATTCAGATGAATAGCAGCTTGATTAACCTAGTGACACAGGTTCCAGCCCTACTCTAGGTTCTTGATCTTCCTATGAGTCTCTCAGCCAGGTTATGAATCTCCTTTGTCACCTCCTTCTGCTTCCTAACTTACCCTTCTGTGTCTGTTTCTGGATGTTGGCTTTTCCTTTTTCTGTGTGTGAAATAGCTTTCTGCTTTTATATACTTTAAAGCTTACTTACCTAGGTCATGGATTTTGAATTAGGTGCTTAAAATATTAGTTGCAGTTATTTAATAAAGATCTATTATCCTTTTTTCTCTTAACAAGAAAGCTGTAAATATAAATTGATATTTCAAAAGAGAGGTAAAATGGTTTTCTTTTACTGCTGTTCTGTGTATTCATGTGGGTACAAGAGTGTCGTGTGTGTGTGTGTGTGTGTGTGTGTGTGTGTTGTGTGTTTTTAAGAAAGGAAAGGTAATCCAGTTCCACTTTTTTGATTCTAATTTAGAGAATTTTAGCAGATGAAGAATTTAAGATTACTTTAATATTATTAAACAACAAATTGTATTTATACATAGTATCATAGAATATTGCTGAGTTCCACAAAGTTGCATGAGCTGACTTAACTATAGAAAAATATCAAACACTGTAAGAACCAGGAAAGGGAAAATCCATCTAGATGCTCACTCTAAAGTCCTATATGAACCTCTCCTGTACTCCTCTGAACTTACTCATAACCTTGTTCTTTTTCCCTGTTTTTCTGTTCAAACCCATAACATGGCGAGAGTCTTGCATTGTATTGATAAACCTAGAAAGAGACAGTATTTTCTCTTTATGTCTACCTCTGTGTTCTAGACTTTTCTGTCAGTTAAGTCTTCCATGTGATCTTGTTTTTAGCCCTTTCCCACTGCAATCCTTCACCAACTCACTGCCACCACCCTCTCAGCATCTTTGCCACTTGTACCCTGCTCAGGAGGCTCTGTGCAGAACAGCCCTGAATGTCACCCTGGAAACCCTAGACTGGATCAGCTTAGTTTGTCTGTCTGATAAAGAACCATCCTGTACCCTGATGTAATGGGCAGAGGGGGTTTCTTAAACAATTCTACTTTTATGCTGTTATCTGCTCTGCCACCATGAATCTTCTGCCTGGTGGGGAGTAGTTCTCCAGTGGAGTTAGGTTCTTTTTTTTAACATCCAAGTTCCACTTAAAATTGGCTTTAATTATTGGGTAAAAGATGGTGGATAAGTAAAAATCAAACCAAAACATAAACATTGCTGAAAAGGAAGAATATCAAACATCTTCTGGTTATCTTTGTTTCATCTAAATCGTGTGACAAATTAGAAAGACGAAATCATCAAACTCAAAGGATTTATAGATATTCTCTAGAAATTTTGAAAGCACAAAATTCAAATAGTACATAATTGAGAAGTCTCTATTATTTTAAAATGAGATTAGAAAGGGGAATTGGAGTGGAATATAATTGGCATATGTTAGCACAACCATGGTAAGATGTGTGCCGTAGGTAGAACATATGTATTTATTCGATCATGAGTCAATCACATATTCAAATATTACCTTTATTCTACTCTGTCCCCATCAATGCACTGAGAGTCACAGTGGTAAATAAAACCAGAGAAGTGTGTTCATAAACTAGCATTAATTGAATATTCACTGAATAATTTAATAATAAACTATATAATTCATGTTTTACACGTTAAAAAAAAGCAAGCTACAAAACTATATAGCAGGAAGGAAGAATCAGAGGTAGCATCCAGGATGAAATGTTATAATAGTTGTATAAAATTCAAAGCATGAGTGAAGAGACATACTTCTCTTTTATGTATTCTAAAGACTGGAAACCACTGGCATCTTTAAGGAGAAGTGCTCAACACCCAGCAAGGATTTGAAATAGAGAAAAGAGGACAAGACTTGGGTGACACCTGAGATGGTCAAAAGAAGAAATGAAATTGTAGGATTTGGGTGCTGCACAGTTGTGGTGCATTTAAAGAAAGAAACAGAGATAGTTGGGTTGTTCTGTAGAGAGTTTACTGAGCAGAGAGTGAGTGGGAAATATGCTGAGGGTGGTGTCAGTGGGCTGATGAAGGACTACAGTGAGAAATGGCCAAAATCAGGATCACATGGAAGACTGTTGCACATAACCAACCATGGAATAAGAAGGACACAAAGCAAGGTATATATATGTATATATATGCACATGTGTGTTTGTGTATGTACATAAGTATATATGTGTATATATATATATATATTATGTATGTAAGTGTTTATATATACATACACACATATAAGTACACACACACACTCACACACTCATACATACACAGACTCATTCCCAGCATGTGGTTTCTGGTTTGCCAGATCTTTGTACTCCTTTTCTTTTCTAGTGAACATTTAGTTGAGTTCCATGTGCAAATCACAAAAGTAATATCTTGCTCTATTCTCTTAGGAGGAGTTGTTTTGATATTCCTCCAGAGTCCCAAAGGATTCTATTCCTACTGCTGTTAGCGCACACTTTATAAAATAATCAATTCTTTATGTATGTCCTTGTTTGTTGGCTAAAACTGTTGAGTCTCTGTGGGCTGTGAGAGTTCTTTATTTTCCAGAGAGCACCTATGGCAGACTTTGAGAAACAGTGGCTCCGTGTGAATATTATTCTCTACTCTTCACTACATTAATAGATACTCGAATTCAAAGTGCTTTTTCTACATGCTGTCTTTCATGGTGCTTAGCTTCTTCATGTAAAGATTTCATGATTTGTAAAAACCCAGTATACATTTTGTTGAAATCAGTTGCATGTCAAACCAAAAAGATAGGTAGCTTTACATGAAATAGACATAGAGATTGAATGAGTGACAGATTTTGTTTTCAGTATGAGGCATACCAAGACATTTGCTGTTCTTTCATTCTTAGTTTCAGAATTTCCCTAGTGTAGGAGTTCTCTCTCTCTCTCTCTCTCTCTCTCTCTCTCTCTTCTCTCTTCATGCACCCACCCATCAACGTATCCATCCATCCATCCATCCATCCATCTATCTATCTATCTATCTATCTATCTATCTATCTATCTATCTATAATCTATCTAGCTCTATTATTTATCAATCTTCTTAACTACACATAGAAAAGGTCTGTTCAAATCTTGTTTGATTCACTTAGCTGTGACCAGGGAATGTCATACATCAGTGTCACTAAGCCCTTCATTTCTGCATCTGAAAAATCTAACATTACTTTTTTTATTCTAGTTTGATTTCTATGGATGTGCTAAAATACTGACTAAAAACAGCTTGAGGAAGAAAGGCTTTATTTCCCCTAGCACAGCACAGTTCATCCTAAAGGGAAGACAGGTTAAGAACTCACAGCAGGAATGACGAGACAGGAACTGAAACAGACTATGGAGGACTTCTGTTACTGGCTTATTCTCCATGGCTTGCTCAGCTTGCTATTTTATATTCCCCAAGACTACCTGCCTATTGATGGTACTGCCCGTGGTGGCTACACCCCACCCGCCTCTTCAATCTTTAATTAAGAAAACCTCCCATAGGCTTGCCTATAGGCCAATCTGATGGGTGCATTTTCTTTCTTTAGGTCCCCCTCCCAGATAACACTAGCTTGTGTCAAGTTAACAAAACACTAACCATCACACTATATCTTACAAAGTTTATGAAAGGAATTGAAATCACATTCATTAAGCATTAAACAATTTATATACAACTCCAAGTGACTGTTTTGTGAATTTTATATCTTACTTATACTGTTGTTAATAGGTATGAATGGAGGTTGCTTTCTATAACTAACTTAATGTTTTCTGAGCAATCAGGTGGGCATTTATAAAAATTTTCCTGACATCTGACTCTGCCCCTTGATGAATGGAGGGTTGTGTGTGTGTGTGTGTGTGTGTGTGTGTGCACGCGCGCGCATTCGTGTGTGCGTGCGTGCATGTGTGTGTGTGTTTGTATGTTGAGGGGGTTGTAAACTCTTCTTCCTCCACAAGCATCTAAAATAGTATTTTCAAAGTAGAGCATGGAGTAAATCCTGCTGTTAGGGAAAGTATTAGTACCATCTTGCCTCAGACTGTTCCTGGGACAGTATGTCCATCTGTCTACCTTTTCAATTAGACTGACTATTGTACAGGAAGAGTGCTTTTGGTATCAGTTTGAGTCTAAGCCCATTGGCTAATATATAAACCTTTTAGTAGAGGGCACCTAGGGTACTCAAGCTCTGACTGTTATTGAATGAGAAATCTTAACACAGTTTTATTTTTTTCAGAGGAACATCAGGGTCTCTCACAGTGATACTCAATTTTCTCCCCCTTTTCAGCTCACAGGATGCAGGAGACTTGAGGTACAAATGGATGTCTCTTATTCCTTCCCACTCCCAAAAAGAAGGGTTTGGAGTGGGAGTAGGCTGGCTGTTACAATTCATTGTTGCATCGAGAAGTTAAAATGACAGCTGACACTTCTCTTTTATAAGCCAGGCATCAGGATGAAAGTTGCTTGCTTTGGGTTTCTTTTTTAATAATAAGAAGTGCTGAGGTATAGAGTGTTGGGAAATAAAGAGTGGGTAAGAGATCTGACAAGAAGCTGAGAACAAAAGAGTGTGCATCTTTAGTATACCACAAAAGTATACTCTCCTAGTGTTTGAAACACTTTTAGATTGAGTTTTAAGGAAGCAACTTTATTTGGGAAATAGCCATTTTGACGTACCTCGTTTGGCAAATCTTTTTCTTCAGTTATGTCCCAGCCCTGACCATGCCATGTACTTAATTTGTTATTTTGCCCCTCAAATCCAGTAAGCAAGTCTCTCATTTGGGAATTTCCTTCATACACATGGGATGAACTATTGACAATCTGCATGAATTAATGAGCCAGCATATCAATGTATGCTCGGCTTCATCATTTCCTTTGGTTAGATAGGTAAACAAATGCTTTAATCTATTAATGTTTAAATATATGAATTAAATCATTGTAGTGTACTCTTATTTAAAAAAAAAAAAACATGATTAAAAAAAACATGCTACTTGGCCCTAAAATGTTGTTATTTAAACTTAGGCAATGAGGAGATGATCAGTTGGCAAAGTTCTTGCCATTAAAGCATGAGAATCTACGTTCAGGTATCTTCAGGTATCTAGACTTGTAAAATTCCAGGAAGGAATGTATGTTCATGTAACTCTCGTGCTGGCTAGGAGAAGTGGAAACGGGGGATTGCTGGGCCTTGCTGGCAGTCAGCCTAGTAGAAAAACATGATGCTCTAGGCTCAATGAGAGACCTTGCCTTAAAAGATACGGTGGTGAGTGATTAACCTTAGGTTAATCTCTAGCCTCCACAAGGACACACAAGTGAGGACACACTTATACACACGTGCATACCTACAGGCATGCAGAAATACCTTAGCATAAAAGTATAAGTTTTAGTTCTACAATCACTATAACATGAATACAAATAACTAGTATTTGCTTAAAGTGAAGATTTTTGGGGGAAATAATCACCACAAGTGATTAAAAAGGAGTTTATATGTGATTAGTGGCCTGATCTCTACTTACAATGGTTTATTCTAAGTGTCTAGTTAATGCTGGGCATGGTGACACACATCTTCAATCTCAGCACTTGGAAGACTGAAGCAAGCAGTTCTCTATGAGTTCCAAGCTAGCCTCATCTACATAATGAGTTCCAGTCAGGCCACTACATAGTGAGACCCTGTCTCAAAAAACAAAACAAACAAACAAAACAAAAAAAAAAAAAAAAGAAAAAAGAAAATGCCTAATTAGATAAAGTATCTGACTTAGGTGGTTCAAGTATTTTGCCAAATATATACCTAATACTTAAGTATTAAAGATTTTTAATCTTAGTCACAGAAGTTAAAATATCTAATTAGCCAATGAAGCATCATTTCTTTCTAGGGCATGATTCTGAAGGCAGTAACTTGCGGGAGTTTTGGGTAAGTCTGGGTTTAGCAAGACATTTCCCCTATGTAAGAAAGTATCTGATATGTTGATAAGAGTGTTTTTAATTATTAAAAATCATTAACTATCTAATCCCTTTCTAATTTTTCAAATGTGCAAAGTAGGATGGGCCCAGAGCTAGTAAAGTAAATCCAGCTGAACTTGAACACTAACTTAGTTTTGTGCAGCCTCTTTAGTGGTGGCTGTTTTTTTATGTGGAAGTGTAAAAGATTTGATGCCATTTAATGTTTAAGGATATAAATCCAACTTTAAGGAAGTCTTATAAAAGAGAAAAAGGGGATGGTTCAATCAGTGTGCCTACTATGTTGCTCTGGTGCCTGTTGGTTCTTCTAGAACAAACAAATGAATACACTGGGTTTCTTCGAGCCATCAGAAGAAGGGAAAAAAATCATGTGAATTTTTGATCAGTTATGAAATACAATAAAGTAGATTGTAGAAGGCAATGATTGGATTTGTTTTCCTAGCTACATCAATCTCTGTGAATCTCTGGGCAAAACTGGTCAAGCAGCTTACATGACAGTTATTCAAGCAAATGGAAAATTTCCCAAGCTCCTGCTGGCTCAGAAACAGAGGCCTCTTTTAAAGCAGCCCAGAGTTCAGCAGTTTGAGTTTCATTGAACTGGTTTAGTGGTTTCAACTTACGTAACTTCCATACGGTGCCTTGAAGGGGACACAGAATCCAAGCCTCGTATTATTGTCCCACCCAAGAGCAGCTGACGTTTCAGGTTCTCTGGTGAATTGTTCACAATCCTGGAGATATTTTTTCCCTCGTGAAAATTGGAACTTCTTTCCAAAGACCAACAAAACTATGAAAGTCAGATTTGTGAAAGCTAAATTTTTAACAGGTGTGGAGAGAAAGAGATCAAGTTTAATCTCCTGATTCCTGAGCAGTAGTATTCAGAGTCCATCCTATACATCAGTGCTGAGCCTAGGCAGAGGCCATACCAAGTAAGCTATAGAACTGCATTCTGTAGGGAACCATGGCTAGTGCAAGAATATTGTTTTCCTTCTGAAATATACTCAGAGACTAATAAGACAATTAGGTGTAACACTGTAAACTACAGATGACTAGGACCAATGATTGATAGTGACTGAAGAAAAAATTTGTCATTTTATTTTACCTTATTTCATTTTATCAACATATAATTCCATCATTTCTCCCATCTCTCTCCTCCTCTGAGCCCTCCTACACCCCTATCCCCACTGCTTCCTCTCAAATTCAAAACCTCTATTTTTTTAATTATGTTGTGTGTGTGTGTGAAAGAGAGAGAGAGAGAATGAATATGTAAATGTACCTGCTGAATCCATTTTGAAGAGAGAGGAGAGAGAGTCAGTTATTAATGCCTATAGCTTTTCTTCTAGGGTATCTGACTTAGGTGGTTCAAGTATTTTGACTAATACATACCTAATACTTAAGTATTAAAAATTTTTAATCTTAGTCACAGAAGTTAAAATATCTAATTAGCCAATGAAGCATCATTTCTTTCTAGGGCATGGTTCTGAAGGCAGTAACTTGCAGGGGTTTTGGGTAAGTCTGGGTTTAGCAAGACATTTCCCCTATGTTAGAAAGTATCTGATATGTTGATAAGAGTGTTTTTTGAAACTAAACTCTAACAGAAAACTTGCCTCAGTCGTTTATGAGAAAGTGTTGAGCATCACTGGGGATCTATCAAATCTCTTACTAAGTAACTGATGGTCAGTTTTCAATTTCCTTTATGTCCCTGTGGGTAGTACTTATTCTATCCTCTCTTGAGTTCCTGAAGGTCACATGACTAGGAAGAGGTGGAGCCAAACCAGCCACATCTTTCTTTGTTCTTGAAGATAACACACTACATTTGTGTGCTAACTTATCTTTCAGTTATGTGGGTTTACAAATAGTATGAATAGGTTAAACCATCTTCAAAATATTGGTAGATTGTTTTTCAAAACAAATTACTGCAAAAGTCTTGTGTCTAAACATTTTGATTATTCCTTTGAGTAAATTCCTATATAACTGGATATCTGTTTTGTAATGAAAAAATGTTTTAAAGAGAAAAATAATAAAGCCTTTGAAGATTTCCCAGTGCTTTTTTTCTGATGACTTAGGACCTGAATGACTTGCTATTTGGATGGCTTTAGGGGATCCCAAACTCCTATTTTTTCAATATGAATGTGAAACGCTGGCTGTCTTTATTAGATACTATTTATTAGATTTCAAAACAGGGAGAGAAATTTTGGAAATCAGAATTGTGAAATGTCCTATGTTCAGCAAAGTTCCAATTCATTTCTTTCATACTTTATAACATATAAGTGAATAATATATCTAAGAAAAACAGAACTTTAACACTGAGGGAAAAATCTTAGTTTTAGAACTTTGAATAAACACTTCTCTAAGGCATTCTATGCTGGCTGTGGCTCCCAGCCTTCTGGGAGAGAGAGGCTCCCTAAAGCATTCTATATTATCTTACTTTAAGCTATAATTTCCTAAGGGGAAAATATTTACTTTTCATGGAATATAAGAATATCATCACAAACAAGTTATTGAATTATTCTTTTAATTGATGTTGATGCAATTTTTATGAAATATAAACTTGGTAAGGAGTGTTATTGGTTTTGAAAACTAAACTAATCTACTCAATTTACTATAATTATTAATAATAGTTCATTTTTTTCACTGTATGAATGTATATCTGGAGTATGCACAAGTGTGACCTCTGTGTACACATAGAGACCAGAGGAGACCACTAGGTATCATGCTCTGTTGCTCTCTGCCTCATGCCCTTGACACAAGGTCTCTCACTGAACCTAGAACTCTTGGTCTTTTGATTTTGGAGTGGTGGTGTTTTGGTTAGGCTGGCTAGTCAGCAATCCCCATCAATTCTCCTCTGTTTAGCAAGCTAGCCCAAGCACTTGAGTCACAAATATGCATGGTCACCCGTAGCTTTTTACATGGATACTGGGGATCCAAACTCAGGTCCCTCCTGCTTAAGAACCAATCATTCTTAACCCATTGAAATTCTACCCAGCCCCTTAATGACATCATTTTTTTTTATAAGTTCCCTGTGACTGTAATAAAGTAGCAGCCAGTATGTGCACATGGCCTACTTATATGCCAATTTTATTCATGTGGCACACCAAATCTTCTGTGAAGTGTCTTGGTCTTGTAGCAGAGCTCGTCGGGACTCATCATCTCTTCAGACTGATTCTTTTCTCCCCTGATTCCTTCTCTTCATTGTAAACTCTCAAAGCAGTACTATATTGCTGTGTGTCTGTTGCTACCATTTGAACATTGGAAGCCTAATCTAAATCCTCTAATTGCCCAGAGGAAATGCTCATTTCCCAAAAGGATTCATTCTTAAGTCAAATTTAGAGATGTGGTCAAAGTGTGTAAGACACTCTGAAATACCTCCTCCTAGTACCTGTTACTAAAATTATTCTTAGCACCAATTTCCCTGACAAGATATTCCACTGACATCGACCTCCTATTTTTAGTCAATAACGTAACCAGAAGTTCATGAAGCATTGATGAAGTGCCTACTCTACAGTATGTGCTTTTTTTAGGGCTCAGCAGACAGAGACAGCTACAACACCTGCTCAACCTCAAGACACTCATATTATATAGGGACAGAGACATGAGGATATCACATGTGTGAACTATTATTGGACATACATGTGTAAGTTATGGTCAAAGAGATATTTTTAGGAAATGGGCCTTGAAGAGTAAATTAGAATCTGAATTAACATGGTCAGCATTAGTGTAAAAGAGCAGAATAGAAAAAGATAGCATGTTTCATGACCATGTGCAGTTTGACACTATGGATTATAGAAGTGAAGGAGATGAAAGGAGAGTCTCTATGAGTCTCTGAAGTATGCATATGTATGATCTGTGTGTATGCACATGGAGACATGCTTGTTGCTCTTTGCCTTACTCCCTTGTCACAGGGTCTCTCACTGAACTTAGAATTCTTGTGTTTTTGTTGTTGCTTGCTTGCTTGCTTGCTTGCTTGCTTGCTTGGGGGCTGGAACCCCCAATGAGTCTATGGCCAGTGTCTTAGTTTCATTTCCCATTGCTGTGAGAAAACATCCCAAACAAAAGTAACTCAAAGGAGACAGGGGTCATTTAGATGAAAGTTCATCCTCATTATAGTCCATTTATCAAGAAGGTCACAGTAGCAGGAGTTTGAGGGAGCTGGTGACATTGCGTTGATCATCAAGAAGTAGAAATTATCTGCTCTTGTTTGTCTTGTATCCAGGCTAAGCCCATGAAATGGAACCACCTATATTCCATGTAGGTCTTCCAACTCAATAACCCCAACTAAAATAATACCTCAGAAGCAAACTCACTGGTCAACCTGGTCTAAACAAATGCCTCATTAAGATCCCCTTGCCAGGTGATTGCAGATCTTATATAGTTGAGAATTGACATTAAAGCTAGGAACTAGCCTTGTTTGGATCCATAGCAGAATAATCCAGGATATTTCATAGTTACATTGTTCTCTCTACAGTATTACAGAGCAAACATCTGAAAGGATCACTACTGGGAACAGAAAGAGCAGTTAGGAAGTGACTGTAAAACGTTAGGACTGGATATGATGAAGACTTAGAACAGGACAATGGTGCTGGATATGGGATAGGACACACCTGAGAAATGTTGAATGAGTTCCATGTGGCATCAGAGTCCTCAATGGACACTGAACAGTAGAAAGAAATCAAGATTTTATGAGGCTCTGAACATAATCTGTTTCTTAAAAAAGATTAAAATGATTAGTCTGAAATTAGGTATGGGATTCAATATTTATTTGAAATGAGCAAAGACATCACTGGGCTATAGATTTCTGAGAAGACAACAGAAGCTTCAAATCTCATACAGAGAAAAATATTGAAACAAGCAATCCATCTCAGTAGACACAGACCATCTCAATTCTGCCTGCCATGCCTGAGAACCTTGAGTGTTTGTTCTAGTGTCTTCTGACATGAAGAAATGTGGCATAGATGAGACAAAAATCTGAGTTCAGAGATAAGAGTCCAGCCCAGAACCCATTGTGCTTGAAGATCAGATGAGGAATTGTGTCTTTTGGACACCTACTGCAAATGTAGCCTTGTTTTTAACCTAATGAAATGCTTTCACTGAGAAGATTCAAAATTATATTATTTTTGGATCAAATAATAGGATAATGACTATAGCTATTAATAATGTGAGTGAGGAAAGCTATTGTATGAGGGAATGTTTAGAACCATTCTTCATGCAGGAATTCATCCTAGTGAACCTGTTTATTATAATTTTTTAAACTTGCCAAGTAAAGCACCCCAACTGCATATCATTGTTCAGTCATAGCGATCTCTGAGCAAACAAAAACCAATCTTGAAACCAGTAGTGAGTCCATATTCCTCTGAAATGTAACTACATTTTCATCTAAATTGAGGCATATATGAGGTAAAACAACACTAGCAAAACTAGAAGAGTAGACAAGATATTTAAAATTGATTTCAAGAATAACAGATATTAGCATTGTGGTCTTAATTCCTGTGACCACCCACTGTTCCAGGAAGAAATGGGACAAGTTTTAGTGGAATAAGCCATTTAGAAAGTTTTCTGCCTATTTTGAGAGACTGAACAAATCAACCTAGCTAAGACTGGCCCATCCTGCTTCTGGTGGGACAAATTGAGAATCCTTGAAGAAGTAGCTAGAGAATAATAGTTAAATGCATCTACCTCTGGGTTGGCTGCCATGTCCTGCCAAAGAAAAGTGTTGCTTGTTTCCTTAGCCATTGTGATCTTCTTAATAGTGGTGATGGCCTCCTGTGGGTTTGGTGAACATGGCAGCTCAGTGGAGTGGCCGATGAGTCACTTTCACAAGGCACATAAATTCCATTTGGTGGATCTCATGTTCTTGGCTTCAGACTTGCTCCCACTTTCCTCATTTATTGGTTAAATCCCAGCAACTTGTCCCTTCAGGCAGAAAGCTCAAGATTCTCTCTGTGTACCTTTTATACCACCCTCTGAACACAAGGTGTAGGTGACTGCCACCATCACTTCCATTGGCGTTTGATCACTAAACTTTCTTTAGCCAAGCATTGCTTTATTTATGAGTAAACTTGTGCTTTAAAGCCACCCCCATACTTCAAGGTTTCTCTGGATGAGCTGTTTCCTGACAGCTAAGGGGCAATCAGCTCCACTCTCCTCCTACACAGCAATGAATAATCTTTGCAGTCAATAGCTCCTACCACTGTATCCTCTCATGACTTGAGGATGACGGAAAGGATTCTCGGCCAGATGCTGTTTGATTTGGGAGAGTCCAACAAAGCATGTATAAGAATCGGTATGCTTTTTAATAATCATCTGATAATGAAACCACTATCATAAGTACTATTTATGTGACAGAGGAAGAGTTAAAAGAGGGAAGAAATCATGGTATCTGTGGTTGCTTAGTAATAAGAGTAATAAATGTGGCTCCCAGGTTCATTTACTTCCTATCTGGGAAGGTAAACCAGTGCATGGACTTGATCAAAGGTGGACTTAAGGAGATAGAGAATCTTCTCAGTCACACTCTCATGGTTTTTGTTTATTTAAAACTGTACCAACGTTTTTGATTGAGAACTCCTTGAGACCACTCCATTTTCACCTGATATGCCAGAGGACATACAAAAAGATCACTTTAGATAATCAGTGATGAGTTAGGTATGGGTATTCCTTCTCTAGGTCACTCCAGTAGTAGAAAAGACAATACAACCAACAAATTAACACTAAGCCTTTTGTTATCTCGCTCACCAGTACAGTAGTTGATTGCCTCCCTAAATTGTACAAGTTTACTAGGTTCTCCACAATTTATATGTGAAGTAATCTAAAGATCAAACCTATTACCTATTGATAGTAAGTGTATCAAGCTAGAATTGGAGGTTAGGTTCTACATCAAGTTCTACTGTGAATCAAAGTCTGGTCATATAAAAATAACTTCACTCTTTGTCTCAGTTTCCTCATGTGTGTAATTGAGGTGCAGCTCTTATTGAATTTATCTGAAATTTATTGCTGTTTATATGAATGTTTTAAAAACACCATGGCTTCTGAGCATAGTGACAATTGGTTTAGTTCATTGATCTTGTGCATTCTTTGAATTTCCAAGGCTTGGTTGCCAGAGGAAAGATAAGAGGTAAGAGTTGTGAGTCTGTGTTAGTGTAGCAGCTCATGGCTTCAAAATAGGGGTAGTATGACTTTAACATCAAAAACCACACCCTCACATGTCTCTGGTATTACTCAAAAAAAAAAATAAAAAGAAAAGAAGCAAAAAGATTTTTTGGAGGAGTACTGGCTGAGACATATTTTTGGTTAAGGTCAATCAAAAATCAATGTGTTAACAAGCACTTCTCCTAAAGTGATCATCAAAGAATGTAATTCCTCAACAACCCTTCAAGAGCACATCACAGTTCTCAAAATTATAGGGCTCTATTTGTACTCATGGTGGCATGGCATGGGTCCTTCTGCACAAGGCAGGCTGAAAAGCAGCAGGCTAGGTTTAGACAGTGCTAGCGCCAGGAGATTTTTTTCCCTGTGGCATTTCTTGGGATTAATCATTGTTATATACCTCCTCCAGATGCCTTCATTTTCCTTTATTTTATGGAACTAGGGGTCAAATCCTGAGTTATTTGTTGCTTACTGATGGAAAATATATCTAAAGTTCCATGCTGATGCTTAGATTAGAAAAAAATAATGTAGCCATTTTACATAAAAAAGTGGAAATGACTGAGTATGGTGGTGGCATACACCTCTAATCATAGCAGCTGGCATACAGGAGCCAATGGGTCATAAACTTAAGGCCAATCTAGGCTTTACCATGAGAATGTCTCAATAGCCAAGGGCTGGGGCCCTGAACATCAGTAGTTGAGAGTTTGTTAGGCTCTGGGTTTGATCTCAGTATCTCAAACAACAACATTCACAATTAAAATATTTCTTGTTCTATACTTTTGCAAAGACAATAGAGGTTTTTGGAGGGTAGACAACAAAGTCATTGATTTTTGAGATTCATCATAAAGACTTATGAGACTGATTTGTCCTCAAGAAATTAAGTAGTATAGTTTATACGATGATACTTAACTGGGGGATTTATGAATAGTTCCTATAAGCATGTTTAATTTACAGCACACATATAAGTCAGTATTAGAGCTTATCTACTGCTTGTTTTCTACTACTTGTTACTTGTTGACTCAGTGGTTCAGATGATCTATTGTATCCATAGCCAGTGGCAGGAACAAGGCTTGTAAAGCACTGTTGGAACCATGACATCATTCCACAGAAATAGAATTTGGAAAATTAAAAAAACAAAACGTGATCCCATACCTTGACTCTGAGTATCTAATACATATCTAATATTAAGACAGAGTAATGGGCTTTGGTCATTTCTTCACATATATTTAGGAACTGTATATATATGCACACACATATAAAATATTTTAGTTAACTGTTCTTGCCAGTGTATTAGACTTAAAACACGCTATAGATTCTGGAAAGTATGCTGATCCTACATTGAGTTGTGTTCTGCTTTGAAGGTGTTGTCTTCAGATAGTACAGCATATAGACTTAAGTGGACCAAGAAACATATAACATTGATTCTATACTGAGTGAAAACCTTTTGATAAAAAGATTTTTTCATTTCTGTTTTTGTCCCAAGTTCACTGATTAAAAATGATGAAGGGGGTAAGGTAGGATGTTCTACACAGCTGTGTCAGTCTGTGATGTTGGAGATCCAGGAGGAGAGCCCTATTGTTTCTATGGCAACTGGTGCTGCGCTAGTCATGACCATACAAAGGACAAACTGAAAGCTGAGGAATGGAAAAGCAACAGTTGGAAACAGTGTCATGGAGGAGGATAGGAGATGCTGTGTATGAATCCTGCTTTGAGAGAAACAGCCTGAGATGGTCCTGGAGATTCTAAGAAGTGCCGAGGAGAGGTGGTGAGCAATAGCACCCACATGGGCAACTACAAAGAAGTGATCACTTCTCTGCTTTAGAAAGTTATATTTCCTATAACATTCGTTTCCTTATCTTTTTGCCTTTATAACCAGTTTTAACTCCCAAAGTCTGTCTTTAAAATAAAAGTTGAAACAACAAAACATTGAAGTTTTGTGAGGCATCTGTACATTTCATCTCTGAGTTGTAGAATTTGGAACAAGTTGTTTGACCTAACTTTAAAACAGGGAAAATGGCAGCCATTTCATAGTTGTTGAGTTAATGTATAGGAGAGCCAAACTAAAACTCTGCCTTATGAAGCAGATCCTTCTATTTGGAGAATGAGAAATGGAATCTGGGATAAAACTCTTCATATACACGTTTGATGAAGAAGAAAAGAAAGCAAGCTTCTCTTCCTGGCTTTCCCTGAATAAGAAAATGACTATTTTGTTTGAAGACTGGATTGAGGCAGGAAAAAAGACTAATCATATACATTTAATTATATAAATAAGTAACTCTCAAAATGAATAAGTAAACTATTATCAAACTATTACACCTGGTTTTTAAAAGACCTTAATAGCTTTGATATTATTCAGACATATTCAAGGTCACTGTCTTAGGGTTTCCATTGCTGTGAAGAGACACCATGACCAAGGCAACTCTTTTAAAGGACATTTAATTGAGGCTGTCTTATTGTTTCTGAGTTTCCATTCATTATCATCATGACAGGAAGTATAATAGCAGCCAGTCGGGCATGGTGCTGGAGAAGTTGAGAGTTCTACGTCTTCATCCAAAAGAAGCCAGGAGGAGACTGTCTCCTAGACAGCTAGGAGAAGGGTCTCAAAGCACACCCCAACAGGGTCACATTTCCTAATAGTGCCTCTCCCGGGCTAAGCATATTCAAACCACCACAGTCACTAATGTAACATTTTATTTTTATCACCTCTCCAGGCCTGGCATAGAGTATGAAATATAATATTTTTATAAAATTTGACATTTTCTACATCACTTACTCACAAATATTTTCATGTACTCTGATGAAGTGAACACAGCTCTTCAGGGACTCGCTCCAGTGCCTGACTCTTCACCCTACAGCACCTGCTTTCCTGGCCGGTAGAGGTGAGCTAGAAGATGGAATGATGCTGGAGGTCTGTGGTGCTTGCCTCCTAGGTGCTGACATGGGTTCCATTGTAGCTTACTTTCTTGTAACATCAACCTTACTTCCTCCATAGGAACTGAGCACCAAAGTACCTAACAGCCATCACTGCATGCCAAACTTTACTTCAGAATCAGATATTTGGAGAATACAGTGAACTTCTTATTTCAAGTACATGATTATGTGGATGAATAGACTTTTTTTCAATTTGAAATATCCACAAAGTCAAGTTTCAAACATCAGCATGACCTTCCTATTATCACTCTTTATTAGTATTTCCAATTTCAAATGCGTATTTTGCGTCTGAAATGTAAACAAAAAAAGCCCAATAAAAATTAATTTAAAAAACAAAAGATTTCATAAAGGACTACATGTCAATAAATATGGTTGTTCACATTTACACTCAGGGCTTTGAGATGGTGCTTATAAAATACAAGGCTTATGGAGACATCAATGATCCCATGACACACAGTCACATGTTGGAAAACATTGGGACTCAGAGGGTTAAAGGGTCTCAGGCAGGGTAATGCTAGTGATTAGAAGACAGAGAAGGCCCAATATGCCTTCTTGACCTAGATATTGTTTTAACGTTGTGTGAAAGGACTTTGATTATGTATCTGGGACTCACTTTTCCCCCTAATTTTCTTCTCCTTCCTTCTCTGTTCCCTTAACCCAATTTACTTCCTCACATCCTTGAGCATGGCTGTTCCCTAGAACTGTGAAATCATGTCAGAAATGCAGTAAGGAATGTGATGTGTGTAGGGTGACATTAAACACAAATGCACAGTTGTAGTATGTCTGTCCCTGTGTCACTGTGCTTTAGTGTATCAAATTGGAAGATGTTTTCTGGATCCTTGATACTAAGTAGTTCAACAGGATGAAATAAATATTAGCCAGTCTTTCTCTGAGTGTCCAGGAGCTTCTCAGCAGCAGCATCTTCATATTAGGGGCCCTGGGAGCATAAGGAACACATTCAGTAATTCTTAGGCAAGAGATTCAATGAAGCACCATTGAGATAGTCTGTCTAGAAATTTTTTCTATCATTTTTGAGTCCATTTTAGCTTCTACTGTGTGAAAGGACAGTATATTTCCTGTCTAATTTGTCACACAGTATATGGCCTCGGTTTTGTTTTCCAATTTTCACCTCATCTGCTAGCAGATACTTAAATAGTTGAGTCTTTTGGATTCTGTTTCTACAGTTATCTTAATATTCTTATATCTTGAGCTTCTATAAATGTTCTTATGTGAACATATCACATGTTTCTCTTATCATTTGGAAAGACAGCAACATAAGAATATCTAAACTTTGCAGGAACCCTGGGAGGCAGACTCATCACCTCTGGTTTCAGATCGAAAAGTATTAGGTTCTGCAATATTAAATGTTGATGGCTCTGTTTGCTAAGTCCCAGACTTATTACAGGAGCTGTATGTACCTTAATTATATATTTCTCAGAATATCCTAGTTGTAGTTGATATATTTATTATTCTAATCATTTAGACATGAGCAAACCGAAAAGGTCATAAGTAGCCAGACCAAGGACACATGATAGGTGAGTGCTAAACTGGAGATTCAGAACCAAGATGGCCAGTGGTTGCAGGCACTTTCTGCCCAGCCTGACAACTCTTATTTCCTTCCAAACAGTGGAAGCAGATTCCTGAAAATTGCTCTCTGTTTTCCACACATGTGCCATGGCATACCTACACTTACACAGACATAAACATATTGACACACATACAGTCAATCAATCAATCAATCAATCAATCAATAGGAATACATAAATATACAAATAAATATTAAAAATAAATTGGGATTCAATCTAGATAGACTACTTGACCATATTAGTTGACTAAGACACAGGACTTTAAGAGATGTGCAATGAGGATTTCAGAGCTACAGCAAATGAAACAGTTGCTCATACTAGACCCATTTTGCAAACTCAAGGTCTCCCATGACATGTTGTGGATAGCCTCAGCCTTGTATTTTGATCCTAGTTTCACTTTCCTGGGAGGGGCTGCAGAGGATGATTGAATCTGTACACAGTGACATCTTGTGAACCTTCTGTTCAATTAAACTTGTAAAATAAAGGCTAGAGCCAGTGATTGGGCAGTAGAAGGGGAGGCGGAGAAGAAGGCTTAGGGGAGAAGAGAGTGAGAGGAATTCGATGATATAAAAGGAGAGGCAGAGGCAGAGGTAGAAGCAGGAGGAAGTTGAAGCAGAAGGAAGCTGGCGGTAGAAGAAGGAAGTCGACTATGGAGGAGCCGAACCTGGAAGGACAACCACATGGCCTGGATAAACCACAAGTTATAAAGGATCTCATAGCCAGGGATTAGAGTAGTATAGTGGTAAATCTGCCCAATCTAGGCATGCAATTTATACCCATAATTATTGAGTTGTGTTTTCCTTTACTGGTCTCCTTCAGGTAGGAGATCTTACAGCAACAAATTTGGCAGTTTAAATAATTACCACTACAACAAATAAATATTAAAAATAACTGGGATTCAATCTAGATAGACTACTTGACCATATTAGTTGACTAAGACACAGGACTCTAAGAGATATGCAATGAGATTTCAGAGCTACAGCAAATGAAACAGTTGCTCATACTAGACCCATTTTGCAAACTCAAGGTCTCCCATGACAGAAAGTTGTGTTGGGTTTGGATTTGAATCTTGTGAGGAGACTCCTAAGTCTAGTCTGCCCCTTTTTAGCACTATTGTGTTCCTGATGTTTGTATTTTCATTTAAAAAGCACAAACTTGATTGTAGTTTACCAGCTTTTAATGATAGGTATTTGTGTGCTAAATGACCCAATGAATTCACTTTAACAGGAACAAGAGTTAATATATCTATTATGATTATTTAAATTCAGCTCTATTGATAGATAATTGGAATATCAAATGAAAGTGGGTATTTGGTGTATTCCATGTGATATCACAGTGTTTGGACACATGTAGGAAACTACTACTATTATCACAGTGATGAACAAGTCTCTGACCTTGAGAAATGCTCTTGTATCCTGTGACATTTAAAAATACGTTGTAGAGATCTACTGTCCAGCATGTGCATATTATTACCACCACTGCAGCATGCACTATAAGGGCTGTGAGGGAAGTACTATGATCCATCTTATGATGTTGCTTAGCTTCACCTGGTTTGTCAATAGGCCTACTCAGTTTTTCTTAAACTTTGGTTTCTTTCAAAAAAAACTATTCCTCTTTGTTTATAAGTCACCACGAATTTGTACTGTAGATTGGTACAGTCATCTTTGTCCTTTGGGCTACTCCTGAATAACAGCTTTCTCATGTGCACCCTCCCTCAACCTCTCCTTCCCTTCCCTATGTGTTCAGAACTCAGGTCTGGAATGTGTGTTGTCAGCATTCAGTGTCCACAGGTGCCCTCAGCTGCCTCCTCCGCCAATATTCCTCCCCTGGCTGCTGCTTTCAGTGTTGTTTCCTTCGTCTCATCCCCTCAAATCCCCTTAGTCATTCTCATCTCTCTATAGCACAGTGCTGATAAAACTGCCTCGGGATTTGAGACAATAGGAATTGATTTAGACTGGTGTTGTCATGGCTACCTTCACAATGATGGTATTAATTGAGCTGAGTTTTTGAAGACTGTGAATGATTTAGGTGAGTATCAGGGATGTTGGAGGTTTGATGTTGCTTATTTAGACTTTGAAAAGAGATTATAATCTAGGAACTGAGATATATTAAGTTAAGTTTATTTAACTGAATGACCTTAACACAAACAGTTTAGACACTGGAAGGCTTTACCAATTTTTCAAGTCGCATATTTGAAGATAGTATTTCATAAACACGAGGACTCATGTATGTAATTGTAGTGAAAGTAAACTTTGTAAAAAAACATATTTGTATAAGACGTATAAGGTGAATTACTTTTAGCTACTACTTGTTCAATTTCTTTGAGTCTCTGTTATCTTTCAGTTAGAAATAGGTAACACGTGTTGTGAGGATAACAAATGTAAAGGATGAATTAATTGCTAGCTAGGTACCTTGTGCATGATAAATATTATTAGTCTTACCTAAAGAAATAATATTCTAGTCCCTCTAAGAAGCCTCTGATTCTCTGCTTATTCTGATAAACTTGCACAGTATGGACAAATGAACTTAATAACTCCGGATGGAAGTAAGTTATTTTTAGACTCTTCCCATGCCTTCCCTCAGTAGCAGCACATTATTTGGCTGAACTGGCATTTGTGTACGTGCCCTCCTCCATGCCTTACCACCAAACAGACAGTTTAACTTTTTAAAAGATACCTTTTTCACGAAGAGTGGTATGTTAGAAATCTGAGCATTCACAGTAGATAAAATTTTGAGATGTTAATTCTAATAATTTAACTAAGACAAAAATCCCTCACAGGTATACCTAGCCACTTGGGTTTTAGTTAATTCCAGATATAATCAAGTTGACAAACAAGAATAGCCATCATAGATAGATAGATAGATAGATAGATAGATAGATAGATAGATAGATTATATAAATAGATGGGCAGATAGGAAGATAGGCAGATAGATAGATAGATAGATAGATAGATAGATAGATAGATAGATAGATAGAGGCAGACAGTTTGAAAATTCATCTTTATTACTATAATATAGGAAACAATGACTAACACATCCTAACCCTTGAAGCCTGTGATTAGGATAGTGTATTTAGTAGATGGAATTTAGCATGTGGACCTGGAGATGGGAGTTTATCCTGGATTATCCAAGTGCATCTAGTCTAATTACATAAGTATTTAAAAGTGGAGAATCTTGCCTTAATGTCATCAGAGAGACATTTCACTATAGAATGTATACATTGTTTTGACTGTAAAGATGGAAGAAGGCAGCATGAATCAATGTTGTCTTTCATTTGTAGGTCCTAGATTTTATGTAGTCACATGAAATCATGTATGCATGTATGTATGTATGTATTATGTATATATGTATACACACATATATTAATATATATTAATCAGAATTGGAAATTAAACTGTCTAGAGGAAATCAGAGAAACTAATAAGAGGAGGGATAAGAAGAGAAGAGAAGGGGAGTGGAGGGAGGGAGAACATGAGCCTTAAGAATGCTGACATTTAAGAAATTTGAAAATCCAGACATCATCTACATAGGATGGGGAAAAAAATCTTTGCCAACTACACATCAGACAGGTGATCCACTGTTAGAATATATAAGGAACTGTAAAATATATACATTACTCCCCTAATCATCTGATCACTAAGCAGTGAGGCTCTAGATGTGCAGCAACAGAAAAAAGATAAAACAGGAAAAGATAGTAAAAGATCCTGCCCTTGACTCCAAGAAGAGCACAGCTGTGTTGACACTTTCATTTTTGCCCAGTGAAACCTGCATTGGATTTATGACTCCCAGATCTGTAAGAAAATAACTTGGTGTTCTTTTAACCATTACATCGGAGTTGTTCTGTTAGAGTAGCAATCAAAACAAAATGGAATTATGTTCAGTTCCATGAAACATCAAGAAGGAATAGGTTTTTGTTGTTCTGAATTCATGTGAGTTATTCTTGAGTAATTGGTAATATTGAATATTTAAATTACCTTTCCCCACACAAGGCACATTCATATACAGAACTTTCAGTTTGCTGTGCCATTGGCTAACCTGGAACTTAGACCCTTATTCTGTGGACAACTGTCTGTTGAGTCCTTGGGTTTTACTGGAAAGTTGTTAAATGCTAGAGTTGCTGCAAAGAATAGGAGAATGTTTCCAGATGTTATTATTTTGTCACAGAGTAGTCCTGATTCATTCTGCTGGATTTTCCCTTTTATATGGCACATTTTTTATGGACAAGGATCCCTTCTTCCATCATTTCCACCCAACGTCACTCCACCATGTTTGTGACAAACAAATTTTCTGGAGCCTACATATATATATATATAAATGTTTTAGTATTTCCACATATAACATGGAATTGAGAGAGCTCTTTTTTTGATTTCCTACATTGCTTTTAAGATACTACTTATAATAGAACCCTGGAGAATTTAATACATTTTTCTGGCCAAAATGGCAGTGAGCAAGGGAAAAAAATAGAATTCCAAGTCTAGACACACACTTGAATCCAATCCTGACTTCAGAAACAGTTTTAAGTAAGTTGTTCTGTGAAAATTAAATCATAAATGACAGATTTGCCAAGATTGATTCTTTCACTACTATAGCATGCTTCCTGAATGCCAACACTGCTTATTTGATTCAGGAGGGACCAGAGCCAGCAAATTATATCTGTGGTTTTCAGTCTGCCTTTATTTGTCACAGAGCTTGGAAGCTCCAGGATTAAATATTGCAGGATTAATGAGCATATTCTTTTTCCAGTGTTTGTTTTAACTACTGACCCTGTATGCATTATATAAAAGACATGGAAAAAATAGAGCAGGATTCAAATTTCAAGGAAGTTTTACTTTCTATAAAAATATTATTTAAATATATAATATAATATTTTTTTTAAAAAATACATTCAAAGGACGTGGTACTGTCAAATGTATTTTCCAATGTGGTAGCCACCAGACACATTTGCGATAATAGAGTAGAATGTAGAATAGCTTAGAATGTAGCTTGCTCACCTGGACAAACAGGAAGAAAAAACTCTGGGTGCTCCAGACTGGATGCTTTCTTCCTACAAAAGAAAAAAGATCTTAGGTGGGGCATTGGTGGTGTATATATATGTATATATATCCTAGTCCTCAGGAGGCAGAGAGGCAGAGAGGCACATGCAGTCTCTGTGAGTTAAAGATCATTCTGGTCTACATAGTGAATACCAGGCAAACCAAAGATAGAAATGTGAGACCTCGGTCACAAAAAACAATTAAATGAAAAAGGTCTGAAAATGTCTCATGATAAATTTTATATTGCATGTTTATTAAAAATGAGACTATTTTAAATGAATTTACTACATAAGATAAATTTTTTTCGTTTCTCTTTATTGTTCATATAAGGCCACTAGGACAGTTTATAAATATGTATTTGCTTTCATTCCTGCTGGGCAGTGCAGCTTCCTAATTAAGCTGGCCATTGTGTTGTAGGAGAATATATAAAACTGTGTGTGGTTACTTTATAAACAGATGCAAGTTTAGGTCTTTTTGAAGCCACTCTGTCCTGGTCCCTCTTTGTCTGCATGTCTTTTAAGCAGAGAATATCATGAGTGGCAAACAGCAGGAGAAAGAGGAGAATATTGCTGTATACCATCAAAGGAAGTGAACAAATCTAACAGAGGGATGGTACCTCATTCTGGCAGCAGTAACTAAGTTCTTTGTCCTTTTTATCAGGAAATATCTAGAAACTGTCCTTTGAGAATGATACAGCCTTTTTATCCCCAGATAAAGGTGACATGGATCTTTATGAGTAAAACGAATTCTCAAGAATATGAGAATGACAGAATTCAACCTTATCTAAATGAAAAAGGAAAGCTTCAGCAGGGTAGATCACAAATCCCAACTTCCCTTGTCTTTGTACTTGACAATGGCCAGAGTTACTGGGTATTGTAGAAGTTACCATTGTGTTGCAACACTGTTCATGAAGCATGGAGAAGTGGTTTTGTCAGGCCCACTTTCTTGAAGGTGAGTTCCGACTCTACTGTCACTAAGAATAAGACTTTATACTTCCTTTCTGTTTTGCTTGTTGGTATGTATGTGTACTACATGCATGCCTTGTTCCCAAAGAGGTCCAAAAAATCTTCAGGTCCCCTAGAACTGGGTTTTGAATGGTTGTGAACCACTTTGTGGTACTGGGTACTGAACCCAGGCCCTCTGCAAGAGTGAAAAAAGTGTTCTTAACCACAGAGCCATCTCTCCAGCTCTAAAATAAATCTTTAAAAAGAATATATTAAGACTTACTAGTTTTGGGCTGGAGAGATATCTCAGCAATTAAGAGCACTGGCTACTCTTCCAAAGGATCCAGGTTCAAATCTCAGCACCCACGTAGTTTCCTGTTGAATAGGCTGTAGACAGACAGACAGACTACATGAAAGAGAGATAAAAGTGGAGAGAGTTGGTTCATAATTTTCTACCTTTTTACCTGATTTTAAGTTCTTTTTTTTTTCTTTTGTTACAAGGCTTAGCTGAAGTGCACTGTGATGTTGTACGGAACTGGTGCAAGCTAGTATTACCATTTGATCGTCTGAGTCTTACTATTTTCCCCAAGCTGATTCATGAAAAGTAAGCATGGCCTGAGTGTTAGCAAAAAAGGGGGACTGTGGCAATACCCTTTGCTGCTTATGAGCATATGCCTCAGAAGTTCTTAATTAACTCCAGCTTGAGAGGGACACACTTATGAGATTCATATGGAAGCAATTTACAAGTGATCACACTTAGTTTTCCCAAAGGTGCCTTTGTTTGTGCGGAAGCAGAGGCTGGAGGTTACTTTTTATTTTTGTCTAGTTTTGCAAAATGTTAAATACTTAGGCAGTTTAGCATTTGGTAATTGTTAATATTCTATGCCCTGACACATAGAAGAGGAATAATTTTGTCCAAGTTCACAAATCTAACACTATAAAACTTTCGTTAAAATGAAAAGAAGATACTCAAGATTATTTTTTAAATAAAATGCATATTTTATACCCCACAAATGAAATTCACTGAGCTAATCATGGACTCTGTAGAAGCTAGCACTCTTACCTGAGAGCATCAGTCCATCCCTTAGCATCAAAGCTCACTAGAATGACTTTGAAATACACTGAAAGAGACAGTTTGGGGTTGTAGAGAATTCTCTTCCAAGCACTGAAAATATTCTCAGATGGCCAAGGAAATTCAACTCATCCCACATGACTTAAGATGGATTAGAAAGGAGTTACATTATAGGAAAAGAAGAATTCTTTCAGCATTCCAACAGAGCCTCCTAATGAATAGAGAGGATGGTAAAATCGGTGGCTCTTGGTAGCTTTGTTTATTGTGCCAGGAAGGGTTAAGCAGAGAAATGACAAGAATCTGTATGTACCTTTAGAATATCATGTACCTTTCATGTAGAAAATAGGTAGCATTATAAGGAAAACCCACTTTCAGTGTTTAGATTCTATGTGGTCAATGGATGATTAATCACACACTTTTTCTAAAACAGGGTGCTTCAGTACATATTCATTATCCATCACAAATCAAAATGATATCTACTTGGGTATTTACTTAAAGCTGTTTGTATTATAATTATACATTATCATTTGCAGATGTATAGATAATTCCTTGAAATCTCTTTACATCCCTTCCTCAGGGCAGTGAAGAATATATTCATCAGTAGGACTCTCATACTCCAGAAGAACTCTTTGATGAGTCTTGAATATAGAGAAAAGGCTATCCTCATCCCAAGAACTGATAGCCTTTTTCCCAACCTTATTAACATGATGATCACCCAGCATCATTTAGTGTTTATTTGTGCACAGGGGCTCCATGTGAATACCATTCATTTTGCACCCTAATGGCTTTGTGGGTAATGGTGTTTATAAATCACAAATTAAAACCTTCACAAGATTGTGAAAAATGTATCTAGTTCCTTAGTAGGAATGACAAAATGTTAGTCCAAGAACAGAAAGTAGCCAGCATTTCTTTAGCTCTGGAAATCTTTTGGGATTGCCTACTGAGGCCCTTTTGAGAGTCAACCCTTTCACAGGGGTCAAATATCAGATATCCTGCATGTCAGATATTTGCATTATGATTCATAACAGTAGCAAAATTATAGTTATGAGTAACAACAAAATAATTTTATTGTTGGGGGGTCACCACAACATGAGGAACTGTATTAAAGGGTCACAGCTTTAAGAAGGTTGAGAACCACTAGCCTATGGATTAGAATTCTTATTAGCTTCTGTAACCTATACTGATACCAGTGACCCAAAGGTGATGAGTGCTAGTTTTATTATTTATTTATTTATTTTTTGTTTATTTATTTATTTATGGGGTAACTCTACATGAAGCTATGGAAACACTAGTTTTCTTTAACTTAATATCTTAGGCTGGTAGTTTATTCTCAAAAGCTATTAAGTTCAATGTCTATAAAGCAATCCAAATACTATACTGGTGTCCTGGTCCTTGTAAACAGGTTGGCCATGCTTGCCTACAGACTCACAATCTAAATGCTCTTCCCAATATTACAGTAAGTTGCACCTTAGAAACCCAAGTCATGACCTGCCTACTTTAACAATTCACTTTAATATTCTATCCATTCATTCATCCGTAGGTGCCATAGTCACTTCATAGTCACCATCTAAATGGTGACTTAAGAAACAATCATTTTGAAATTATAGACTTGAGACTACAGTAAACATAAAGCTAAGAATAATTTCAGAATTTGGATTTGACTGAAGCAAAGAAGTCTGAGTGCTGAATTCTTTTGGGTGGGGAGACATAGAGTAACATGTATTCACCACAAATAGGGCTAACAAACTGAAAGAACGGATTCCATCCAAGTCCACTTTAATGAACCAATAAATTTCTAGGGGTTGCTAACAGAAGCATGGGTAAGGGGCTGATTGTAGGATCATGGGTGACTTAAAGACAGCTGCAGCACTGAAGAATCTCATCCCCAGCTCAGACTATGACTAATGAAAACTTCAGCACAGAAATGTCCCAGTCTCCAGCCAACCTCTCTCTTCCCATGTTCTCTAGAACCCACCACACAACACATGCAGCTGGGCAGGAGGGAGTGACATCTCAGGGAAGGATTGAGTGACCCTTTCCCCACTCGTCTAAGAGAGACTCTAAACAGCCTTATTACTATTACCTTACCTAGCTATGACTATTATTCTCTGCTTGTTGGCATGATTGTTGATTAGGGTATGCCATAGGTCACCGTGACAACTCTGCTTTGTGAGAGTATATGGCTGTGCTGCACGCAGAGAAAGTAACTTCACTATACCAATGTGAATATCTTCAAGAGAAGGGTGAGCAGGAGGTGCCTGAGCCAAGAATGAAAGGAAAAAATCATTCTTTACAAACGATAGAAGAAATTCCCTTGTAATAATGATCAACTGACACAAGATAATTACACAACTGGTTAAAATTTAACTGCATATCAAAGACTGGGTCATGTGTCAAAGAAACTCAATTTGGAATCTGGAAAATAGAATGAGTTAAAGTGACCTCTTACAAACCTTGGAAATTAGCTCAGAGAAAATTTGGTATTTGATTTTCATTAAACTCCTAATTGGTCAGAAATGATATTTTTATAAAATATTTTGCAATCACAATGCTATGAAAACTTCGATGTTTATGTAAATGGCTTCCAGTGTTTCTGACAGGGACACTTTTCAAGTCATCTTTAATAGATACTGAGTTATAAAATCCAGTATTTGGGGGTAATTCAAATAATATATTGAGTTTGTAATTCAGATCAAACCCATTGC
This sequence comes from Mastomys natalensis, assembly GCA_021653895.1. Lineage (NCBI taxonomy): Eukaryota > Metazoa > Chordata > Mammalia > Rodentia > Muridae > Mastomys > Mastomys natalensis. Next base: position 3,316,283 of record JAJTUV010000014.1, on the reverse strand, counting down.
ATATTCTATTACTCCGTGATTTTTTTTTTCCTTTTGCAATGGAAGAAATCATCTTTTTCTTTTGTGATTCCAGAATGGTTTATAAGATTAGAGATCTGCTCAAGAAATGTTTGTTAAAAAATCACTTGGGTAGATAGATGACTGAACGTCACTAAATATATAAAAACTCTTGCTCTCACAGAGAAGTTACTACACATTAAGCAAATATTAACATTATGAATTCTGCCTTGACCCCTTGCGTATTCAGTACATATACAAAGGATGTCAGTACAACCTTCTTTCTATGTGAAGTAAAATCTTCTAAGGTCTTAGGTCCTGGTAAGGATGGATACACCAGAGCAAGGCATTTGGAGAGAATGAGACCTTAGTTCTCAAAGAATTCAAATGATAAAAGCTGAGCTCTGAAAGTCTGGAGAGCAGAGTGCCCGCATGACCTGAAGCTTCCCACCTAATGTTTGCTTGCTTCAGTTTTATTTGACTGTTTAAGACAGATTGTGTTATGTAACCTAGGCATGTGCCAGACTCACATGCCTCCTGTCTCCACCTCCCCAAATGCTGGAATTACAGGCATGTACATCTGGCTTCTGCCTCTCCCCTCATCTCACCCCTTTTTTGAGAGTCCAGGAATATCTGGAGTCTGGTTTTTGTACCATGGCTGTGACCTTGCACTTCCTGAGGCACAAAGCTGTCTGTACTACTTTGTCTCCCGTTGCCTCCTGAGCTCAGAAAATGTTGAGTACTTGGAAAATTATTTAAGATCTTGACCCAATAGACACATAGCAATTGCAAAGCCTGAGGCAGAAGGCAAATAAAGGATCATCCAGGTGTTCATTAGCAAGTATGTTCACCTCGCCAGCATTTCTCAAGGGATAGCTTCAGTTCTTTCCCTGTCTTCAGCTTTCTTTCCCATGGGTGTCATAGAATTAGCTAGGTATTTTGCCCCCAAGGTCCTAGAAGCCCTCCAGCTCTAGTGGTTCAATCTAAAATACTACTATGAAAATTTTTTCAAGTCCTATAGAGACTTAGTTTGTATCAAAACTAGAACAATTATATATGTATATGTATTATACATATATATAATACATATACATATATAATATATATAAAATTATATTTTATATATTATATACATTTATATAATATATAAAATTATTTTTATATATTATAATATATAAAATTATTTATATAATATATAAAATTATATTTTATATATATATTTATACATTTATATAATATATAAAATTATATATGTATATATATAGTTATAGTTATAGTTTTATAGTTATGTGTGTGTGTGTGTGTATGTGTGTATACACACAAATATGTGTGTGTATATATTATTGGGCAAAGCAATGAAGTGCTTATTTTTTCTTTTTGAAATGTTAATTTCTTAAAATTTAAAATAGGAAATTTCTAAATGTGTTTAAATAAATGAACTATAAATATCCAAATCAAAAGCTTTCATAGAAGATGCTCTTACATAAAGTATTCTAATACATTTCCTCTGAGTTTTCTGAAATGGGGCAGTTCTTTGCCCTTTAGTTAGAATAGCTAACATTTGGAAGCAGTCAGAATGGACAACAGGTCATTGCTTTACTGAAAGTTGATTCAATGAGAGTAATGAGCAATCTGAGGACAAAACCTGAGCTCTGATCCAATGGAATTAGATTTTCAAGTGCACATTTACCTGCATTTCTGGTTTCACTTAAAATTGTTTACTCAGCTTTTGACAGTGATTGACCCAGCTGAGACTGAGCCCACCCCACATGGTACTAATGAGTTGAAGCTAATGAAGGAACTGGAAATGAAGGCATGGTTAGTGTGCTGGACAAAGCCGTGGTTGGTGAGGAGACACCAAGAAACCAATGACAGTGGAAAGAAGTCAGTTTGAAGAAACACAATGTAAAAGAGCATCACTAGGAATGCTCTGAAGCCAAGGAGATAGGCCACCCCGCTGAGCTGTGCGTGCTGGCCATGCATGCTCAGGAAATAGTGAGGTTTATATGAAAGCAAGTCTGAGCGAGCCTGGGAGAGCCCAGAGCCTAGGACTCAAACACCAAGGGCTTAGTCATCCTTTACACTTCAGTTTCTCGCTTGGGCCTTAATGTAAGTGAACTCTACATGGTAGTTATATGCAATCCCTTAGATTATCGGCAGTGTTCTCACTGGTCCAATTACTCCTGGATTACTGTTTTCTTGCATTTTGAAATCTACTGTTTTTCTTACATACATGGGACCATATAAACCATATAGTTGCAGCATGTTATTGATCAATTGGACTCTGCCCTCTGGTCACCTATCCATATTAGAATGTTACACTGTATGTTTAGCTAAATGCCAATGCATAGCTATGAGTTGCATTTATTAAAAAATAGTATTCTGGGACTGGAGAAATGGTTCAGCAGGTAGAGGCGATTGCTGCCAAAGCTGAGAGCCTTACTTTCGTCCACATGACCCACATTGAGGAACGAGAACTAATTCTTGCAGGCTGTCTTCTGACTTCCACAAAGGAGTGCATGTACACCTACACTAATACAGCATACACTCATCTACACACCCACACACAAAAATAAATAAATGTAACAAGAAAAAAGTTGTTCTCTGAATATAATGCATCTCTTCAGTATTTCTGGCCAAATCAGAGGCTAAATATTTTTCCAGAGACTTTTGCAGTTTCTTTTCTAAAAACCCTAATTTTGTTCTTTCTATTTTACAACTATGCAATGCAAATTTGAGAATAAAGTGAGCATTTTGATTATTTTTCCTTTTTTAATGTATTCTTTGAGAATTTTTTAGGCAGTATATTTATCATATGCTTTCTCATTTCCACAAACCCTCCCAGTGCCTCCCTGTTCCCACCCACTTAACTCCCTCTTTTTTTCTCGCTCTTAAAAACAAAAATAAAAGAAAAAAGCCACTAAAAACCACATAATCTATTTTAGTTACTTCTGAAATAGGATCACCCTAAAGGATGGTTGATATACCCAGTGACTCGAGGGAAGAAAATTGATTATTTTCCCTCTCCCAGCCACTTTGGTTATTTTAAATAATGTGAAATTATCTGGTCATTTTATTATTAGTATCTAAAACATTCTTCTGCACTGCTTTAGATTTCTGGAGAGAACTTTAAAAAGTACTTTCAGTTAAGGTCCAGCATTAACCAAAAAATCCATTTACAAGCTAATAATCTTTTTAGACATTAAGGAAATCTTGGAGTCTCATTAGTAGAAATGAAGCAGAGATTTAAATCTTTTTTAGTTTACATCATATATTTCTTATATGTGGAACAATAGATTTATTTAGAGCAGCAGTTATCAATCTGTGGGTGACGACTCCTTTAGTGGTCACATATCAGATATCTTGTCTGTCAGATATTTACATTATGATCATAACAGTAGCAAAATCACAGTTATGAAGTAGCAACAAAATAATGTTATGGTTGGGGACACCACAGCATGAGGAACTGTATTAAAGGGTCATGGCATTAGGAAGGTGGAGAAGCACTGCTCTAGAGACTGCCATCATCTCTCACTAAATTTAACTTGCCATTTATCTTAAGTAGCGTCCTGAGTCCAAAAGTATTAAAGTGTGAAAAGAATGCATGTTTTAGAAGTTAATGGAAATCGCCATGTGAAAATTATGTATGTATTTGAGAGAAACATATGACTGGAACAAACATGGCTTATATTCTGAGTCATGACCAAAGAGAAGGAAAAATCAAACCAGAGTGTCTGCTTTATAATTTTTGTACTCTGTTCTTTTTTTTTTTTTTTTTTCAAATAGTCTCTTTGTGCCTTGAAGCCAGGAACTTCCCTGTACTTTTTTATATTCTCTGTAGTGTGCTTATAGAATTGTTTAGAGATCTAATCTAACCTCTTTTACAGGAATAAAAACAGTACTACTCTGTCCTGAATGCCTAGTTGGTCCTGAGAAGAGTGTCAGTTGAATTCCCATGCCCAGGCTCTTAGCCTTGCATGTTGTTCATTGCTCAAACACTTAAGGTTTTAAGGAATCCAGTGACTACTATCATATGCATCCACAATTATTTAAGGCTCATTTATTTACTCCAGTACGAATGTCACACTTAAATTTTCTTGTCATTTACTTAGTAGAAAAAAAGGCTTTATGATGTGTTTCTGTCACCTATAGGTACCTGTATGTATCTTCACCTCCTATGATCTTTACCAAAGGAATGCTTTACTCCCTTCCTGTTATGTTAAATGGTTCATCCTATGTTCTCCTAGGTGTGTTTGTTCTTCCTTCTAGCAACTAGATAGATAGATAGATAGATAGATAGATAGATAGATAGATATGGATGATATAGAGATATAGATAAAATGTAGAAGTAATTTGTATTATTTGTTTGCATAACATAAAATATGTGTAAGCTATTTGCTTTTATTTGCATTTATTTGCAGTTTCTATGCTGAATGTTTCAGACCATGTCATTCTAGGGTGTAAGATGAATCCCACTCTTCATTACCCAATTACACATCAACTAAACATTTTGAATCATGTAAATATAGTGAGATTCACAAAGGGTTTTGAGTTGAACAAATTGACTTATCTTTCCTTTTGTCCTAATGATCTCAGTCCTAATGTGCTTTTAATCTACTCTGTTTCACTATAATTGTGTAAATTAACTCTTGTGTCATTGGTTATTTGAAAATAAAAGGCTTGCCCTGGAGTGTTGTAAATATCTTGAGTAGTAGCTATTGTATAAATTTCCTCAGTGTTTAAAGATAAAAATAATTTTCAACATAAGTAGGAAATGATTGGACTTCTTTCTGTTGAGCAAACAAAGCTGATTTTGCCCTTGAGTTTAACTACTACACTTTGACACTAGCTTGTTGACATGGCAATGTAGATACAGTGCATCAGTAGTCAGGAAAATGTAAATTAAAATGCAAAGCCCTGGGTGAATTTGTACATTCCTCAAAAGCTGCAGAATATAACTATTCATGGAAGTACCATTTGATTTTCTTGATTCTAAAAAGTAACTAACAGTTTTATGCCAACTTTTGGTATATAATATATATATATATAAATGCACAATTTTTTTTTCTGAGATAAGGTTTCTATGTAGCTATTCATTACATGGAGTTCACAGAAAGCTACCTACCTCTGCTGGAATTACAGGCATAAGCTAATGACTTCATATTTGTAGCTTTATTTTTTATTGTATGTATATGTTTTGTCTGTATGTGTGTATATGCACCATATGTATGCCTGGTATCCACAGATGCCAGAAGATGGCATCAGAACTCCAAGAACTGTAATTACAGATGGTTGTAACTACCATGTAAGTGATAGGAATTGAATGCAGATCTAGCCCCAACTTCATATTTTTAAATCCAAATCATATTCAAATCTCTGCTTAGAAGTCTAAATTTTAATAGTCTTGAATTTGAAATTGATCTTACAATTGAGTGTGACTCACTTTCCCCTTATTAAATTAAATTAAATTGGTTTCCTTTTATAACCAATGTACATATTTGGATTGAGAAAATATAATACATGATATCTTATATTAGTAACTAGTGCACTGCAAAACATTTCAGATAAGAAATAGAATTCTTATTTAATTAAGTATATATTATAAAATATACTTCAAATTAAATCATTTTAATCTAAATTAAATGGAAGCATTGGATCTAAGGGGAGACAGAAGACTAATCCATCACCATAGAGAATGTAGATTCAGATGAGATCAGGACACAGATATTTTCCACTGTTTTCATTCATCTTCCTTTCCCAGAAAAGTAGATAACTTTGGCCTTGTAGTAGGTATAAGAGTATATTCTGCTGTTTTGTTAACTACAAGTAAATTGTGCTTCAAAGTGTAGCTAAATCCTTTGAATTAAAATTGTATTGCTTTTGTAAGATCCAGAATGAGACAATTTTTTTCTAGTATATCAGAAATTAATACAATTTTGAATTCTATACACAGGTGCCAGGAGACTTGGCACCCTACTGACAAGCACAGGAAGATAGCTGGATGAGCCAGCTGTGGTCTATTTAGAACTAATTTCCAGGCAAGGGGATTTCTATTTGATGACTGCCAACTTCCTGCTCTGTTCTTACTTGGTTTCTGCTAAATCATACAGTTTATCGGAGTAAAGTTCTGGTGCCTGATCTAGTCAACATCCAGCACAGTTCCTATTGTTGTGGTTTGGGTATCCAATTAAAGGAAATTTTTCTTTAGGCATCTTCCGGTTTCTTCCTGTTTACATGATGCTTCCTCTATTCTGAAGTCCACGTGGGGACTTATCTCCATGTGATGAAATCTTAGTCAAACTTTACTGCACAACTCAATGTCATCCTCTGATTCCATCATTTCTTTTTAAAAAGTTTTTTTATTTAATTCAAATATAATTACATAATTCCCCTCCTTCCCCCAACCTCTCTTATGGCATCCCCTACCTTTCAAATTCTGGTCTCTTATTATTCATTCATTTATTTATTTATTGTTGCACATACATTTGAATAAGCACAAATGCTGCCTGCTGAGTTCATTTAGCATTGTTTATCTGTCCAATTTCTTTTTTAGGGCACAGCACTTGGAATTAGATAACCATTTAGCAGGAACATCTCCAGGGTCAATAAATTTCTTGATTATTTGGTATTGATTCTTGGTACCATTTTGTCCTATTTTCTTATGGTATTTGTTAAAGTCATTTTTGCATTATACTGATTCCTAACTGGTGCTAAATCATTTATAATTCTGTCCTTTTTCAGTAGAATTCATACACTTATTGAATATACATTATACTTGAACATGAACAGTATGGAGATAAAATCGGCTTACACTCCGTGCTCTCTCCAAAACCTCAAGTCTAGGCTGCATATGGTAGCTTATGCCTATAATCCCAGTATTTGGGATAGAAGTCAACCTAGGCTACACAGCAAATTTCAGATTTCCAGGACATCCCGGGCTACTTACCATGACATGCTCTCAAAAACAAGCAAACAAATACATAAAAAGAACAGAGTGGAAGTCTAGTGAGGAAACCTGCCCTCCATACTCTCTCAAATTTGTATTTTTTTTAAATAATATTCTCAGTCTCTAGCTCCTTGCCCGAATTGCTGTACTGGAGTTACAACCAGCCTAGGGCCCACTGCAAAATCTCCATATGTGCATTTCCTGGCTCTCATACCATAAATTGCCTGACTGTTCGGTGGCAGCAGAGAGCAAACAAAGAACAACTATCTCCAAAGTTTGGGTTAAAGCTATAAATGAATCTACTTTCTGTATTTCATGACATTTCACCTCAATATGTGTAAAGCAGCTGCATCCTTTTGGCTTGGGGCTCTGGTGATGAAAGTACTATCACCCATGCAAAGTGGAGTTTCATGGAATGTAGAATGGTGACATTGAAGCTCACTTTGATGTTAGATAAGTGAAAAAAACCTGGATCAGGAAAAAAAATTAGGAGGAAATTAAATACAATGTTTAATTCTCATTGTCAACTTGGCTAAATTTCTAGTTGAATCGTCTAAAATAGTGATGAAACCGACTTTGGCACCTTGGGGTGCATCTGTGAAGGAGTTCCTAGGGTAGACTAACTGAGTGGTGCCAGGTGGAACCCTGACCCTGTAGGCAGTTCCCCTGGGCTGGGACTGGAAGGAATGCAAGGAGGAAAGAGTAATGCGATCCAAGCTCAGGGAAATGACATTTTTGTGCTCCTTGGTTTGACATGATGGGAGCTACCGTGCACCCTCTGCTGTCAAGGACTGACCCCTGAGAAACCATGAGCCCAAAAGTAACCATGCTTCCTTTAAATTGTTGGGGGTGGGGTGGCCATGATGATGAGAAAAACAGCGGGTGCATTTAACCCTAACACTCTTTCTTTATCCTCTCAGCTAAACCATTTGAGTGAGCATTTTCCTCCCTTAGGATATTATTTCCTACATGTGTGATTATTAAGAATCAGACTTACATGGCCAACACAAAACATACTCAATGGTATTTTTGGGAGGGTTTTGCTTTTCTGTAATATAATGCTTTGTGTTGGCGTTGTATTTTAATCTTATAGGTCTTTCACTTATAATATCATGGTTTTTGATTTTGTGTTTTTATGGGATTTCTCTCTGTGTGGATGTGTGTGTCTCTGCATCCACATGTTTTCTTATGTTTTCTTCTTTCATCCTTACCTTCTTCTGTTTTTGTTTGTTTGTTTGTTTTGCACTATTCTAGTTTAATTTTATTTTAGATAAATAAAATGAATTTTTATTTAGATAAAATAAATTAAAAATAGTCTGACTTCTAATGTGAGAGGGAAAGAAAGGACATGGATTTGGGTGAATGGGGAGGTGGAGAAGGGCTGGGAGGAACTGGGGGAGGGGAAAATCTGATCAGAATACATTGTATAAAAAATCTGTTTAAAAAAGAACAGAAAGGATCAGACTTAGGGGCTTGGAGAGATTGCCCAGAACTTAGGATCACATGGTCTTTCTCCAGAGGACCCAAGTTTGTTCCCCAATATCTATCTAGGGCAGGTTCCAGCCTCCTGGGACTCTGACTCCAGAAGATCCCACATCTTCTTACCTTATCTGGCAACAGTGCTTTTATATACATACACGTAGTTAAAAATAAAATAATTAAAAACCAGATTTACTCCCCTTATACCTTAAAACTCTCCATTCCTTATTCTGTGTCATCTTCCTTTACCTCTATGTGTGTGTGAGTATGTGGGTGTTTGTGTTTCTATGTTTGCACACGTGCTTGCACAGTGAAATTGAAATCTACATATTTCACAGCTACATATTTATTGTCCTTAATAGTACCTTTTCATATTTCTATACAGGGTTGACTGACAAAACAACCAGAGAAAATGCTAAACTTACACGTTGAGACAGAGTTTCTATCTACTCATTCCTTTAAATGATCTGTCTCATGTGTGTACAACTGAATGAGACTGTTAATCTCTCTGGGGTCAGATGCCTCCACCTACTCCTAATCAAGTCCAGGGGTGTCACCTGAGTGCTTGAATATGTGGAGTGGGGTTCAGCCTGTGAGAATTTTTAGTTGAGATAGATGGGTGCTCTTGTCACTCTTGTTAAAGTCTAACAACACAGAGAAAACACTCTGAGACTGGAGGAAACAGGTCTCCATATTGGAGACAGAAAAATGGCTTCATCAATGTTCAAGAGAATATCAGAGAAACAATAGAAAGAGTGAGAATCTGGGGGTGGTTGGAAGATATAAGGCAAAATATGCTAGTAAATCATTTGAAAATAGTCTCCATAGTGCTGGCTACTCTTAAGTTCATCTTGGCCAAGAAAATGTCAAATTTTCTCCTACCTGTGGAAATGGTAGATATTTAGGCTAGGGAAAAGGTAAACAGATTTTCATTTCCATAGAAACAATTTTCATAAAGTATTGATCAGCAAAGGAGATGAGGAACACAGAGACTGTTGTCACAGTAACAAGGACATTCTGAGCCATGCATCTGAAGAGATCCCTCTTAGACTAAAGAATTCAGACTTGCTACACCTGATACACAATAGTTTTTAATATTCCTAAAGAGTTAAAACTTTTTTTTCAGACAAGGGTAAGCTGTATTCATAAAGTTAGGGGATTTTTTTTTTTGCTTTATGTTTCCATAAATGTCTTATTCTAATTCTAAAATTCATTTTTAAAATCCATGATACAGTGTGAAAAGACCATGATGAAGTCATTTTGTATATTTCATATATGATATACTTTTTTTTTTCAAAAGTAGAATTGGAATACAAAATCCCATCACTTATTCAAAAAATATTTGCCAAGTTTCTGTGGCTATGCTGCTTAGGAGATGGCAGTGGAAGCCAGATTGAAAGCCAGCAGGCCCTGGGTTGCATCGGTGAAGTCACCTACAGGCACTTGGAATCTCAGCTCGATTCTGGAAGCCCTGGAACTTCTATGGCAGGTGTGAAAGGATGGACATAAAACCATCTCACTTAGGAAGAAGAGTATAAATGATGTTGCTTAAAAGTTTGGAGACTGGGGGACGAACAGATATCCTATTCCTTGGAAAGAATTGGTCCTTGCAAAATTGGCCCTTTGCAGGAATGGAAGGGCAGAGGCTCTGGGTAGCAAGTGTACATTTGGAACAGTCTGTCTGCAGTCAGAGGTTAGGCATGGAATTTCAGGACTGTCAGTGCATGATGAGGTAAAACAGTCTGGGTAATGAAAAAAGATGGATGTCAACACCTGACAATTTGCCTTGGGGCTGGTGATGCTTGCCTGCTCTACTGACCCTCAGGAGACAGAGGAAGAAGAATTAAGTAGCCATTGTCACCAGAGGCAAGGGGTAGTCTCAAAGAGGCCTCTACAGAGGGTTGCTTGAGTGTGGGACTGAGGTCAACCTGGACAACACTGGATGAGTCCTGATCAAAACCAAAATAAAGCAAACCAACAGAAAAAGTGAAAGAAAAAAGTAAAAGATAGAATAAAACCACAGACCAGTCAAGTGGTACCCTCCCAAAATTTCAGATGGCAGGAGGATCACAAGTTTGAGGTGTAAAATTGTAACACTATTATCTATTTAAATAACTTGACTGAATTTTCAAGGTTTTATAAATATGTAATTTTAATTTAAAGCTGTCAATTGGATAGAATCTGCATATCTCAGAAGCTGATTAGACTTAAATTCATGTCCTCACTTTTTACTTACAGAGTCAGCTTTCAAGAGTAAGAGTTTTAGTTTCACATCTAGATCTGTAGCTTCTTGGGCAAAGAGGTTTAGTTTCTATAAGCTCAATTCAGTCATCCAGGAAAACCAGGGTAAAACTTACCAGCTAGTACTGTGATAGGGAAGAACTAGTTCAATATATAACTTCCCCTCACTTTGGAATTTTAGGAAATGACATCAGGCTCCATTCCAAGTCATTCAATCACCCTCTGCATTCCAAATGCATAGATGTAGGACCATAAATTAGGTGTTGGACTCCACCCCTCCAAGGCCTAGCAAACCAAAGGATGCCACCCATGGTCATCAAGCTCTTAATGGGGCCCAGATGACAGATCCAATTGGTGATTTGTCCTGCTATGAAGATCATAAGACAGTCAAAAATGATCACAGTATCTGAGAGTCAGAGATCAACCTCAGTTGGTGATGAGACTCTGTGTTGGAGTCAGCTAACAACACCCAGTTTTGAACAACCACTTTATGGGAGGAAGACGCACCACCCAACGGCAGAAAAAAAAAAAAAACTGTTTAGTATGTTCAAATGACAGATTCTGGAGGTAGGATATCTACAGAGGTCAGAGGACAGGACCCAGTATGGAAGAAAGCCTCAATCTTTTAATGATTTCCTTTAGTGACTGGACCTAATAGGGGAGTGGACTCTTTTACCCTCAGAGTTCTTTTTTTTTTTTTTTTGGCTCTAGGACAAATCCAGAAAGATTTTTAGCTTTCCCTTTACTCTGGGGGCTGTAGTAGAAGTTGGGCGCCAATTTGTAGTAGAAGGTATTATTTTTTTTTTTTAAACTTTTATTTAATGTATATCTACATGTACACCTGCATACCAGAAGGGGCATCAGATTTCATTATGAGATGGTAGTGAATCATGATGTGGTTGCTGGGACTTGAACTCAGGACCTTGGGAAAGGCAGTCAGTGCTCTTAACCACTGAGCCATCTCTCCAGCCCAGAAGGTATTATTTAAACCCCAAATTTGCCGCGGTAAATCTCCTACCCGAAGGAGACCAGCAAAGGAAGACACAACTCAATAATTATAGTATAAATAGCACGCCTAGATTGGGCAGATTTACCACTACACTGTTCTAATCCCTGGCTATGAGATCCCTTATAACTTGCGGTTATCCAGTCCTCATGGTTGTCCAGCTCCATCGTAGGCTTCCTTCTACCACTGGCTTCCTTCTGCTTCAGCTTCTTCCTCTCCCGTCGACTTCCTCCTGCTTCTACCTCTCGGTGACTTCCTTCTCTTCCCTTCTGCTCTACATTTTATATCGAATTCTTCTCACTCTCTCCTCCCCTAAGCCTTTTTCTCTGCCTCCCCTTCTACTGCCCAATCTCTGGCTCTAGTCTTTATTTTACAGGTTTTAATTGGACAGAAGGTTTACAAGATGTCCTCTGTGTACAGATTCAATCATCCTCTGAAGGCCCTCTCAGGGGGGTGGAACCAGGATCAAAATACAAGGCTGGGGCTATCCACAACAGGGGGCAGCTTCCACAAAAGAAGTCAGACCTCAAGACCCAGAGTCCTGTGTCCAGAAAAAGACCAAGTTGGAAGCTTTACTTCTGCACATACCAGAATTGTGAGAAATCTTACACAAAGTCTCATCACCTCAGAGCCTGTATGAGGAAGCACACCAAAGAGAAATCCTTTTAAGTGCAATACACCTGCATATACATGTAAGTTCTCCCAATCAGGTGAACTCACCAGATGCAGGAAGAAGCACAGATGGATGGTTCTTCCTGAATGTAAGTGCAACAGAACCTTTGCAAGATCAGATTACACAGCAAGCTGCGTGAGAGAGTGCAAGAACAAGTTTGAGCCAGCACTGGAACCTGACTGTCCACAAGTAATATCTGCCCCACTAAACTTACTTCTGTTACACCATGTCTGTTGTATGTCGTGAGGAAGGGAAAAGAAAACACCAGTGGACTTGTGAAACAACAAAATCTTTTATTATTCCCACCACATAAGCAGAGATGCTGATTGATTGTGGCCACCAGACGAGGACTCGGGAACTTTATTTCTTCTGACAGCATCGAGCTGAAGCAGGGTTTATACGCATAAAACCCACAAGCATTTGAGCCAAGTTACAGTTTAATTTTTGTCAATCAGAATGCAGGGATTAGGGACTTTCATAGGTGTTCTATCAGTTTTGAATATAAGTAATTTTTCCAACCAATCAAATTTGTTTCTTCTTTCTGTTGTTAGGAACGGGCATTATGTTTTGGGTAACTACTTTTGCTTAGAGAGGACATTGGTAACAAGTAGGTTTGGGGGGAACTATTATTGCTTAGAGAGGGAGTTAGCTTAGGTAAAATGGAATCTGAGTCAAAATGGCAGTACTTAAGACGAGTTCTTTGAAACTGCTCCAACTATTTCATTCTACCAAGAACATTGTCAACACATAGTAAATGTTTAAAGCTATTTGTGAATATTAAAAGATAGAATAGATAAATATGCAACATCTACCATATAAGAATGGATTATTTTGCATTCTGCAAAGGTGGATTTTTTTTTTTTTGACCAAAGATCTTACTTCTGAGAACTAACAGATATCTTCCTGTCTCTGACTCCTGATTGCTAAAATTAAAGGTGTGTTCCATAACAGAAAGATGAATCCTTTAATCTGCCTTTTCTTTAAGATAGCTAGTGTAATGGCATTTACATTAATTAAACTTCCATATTGCTTTTTAAATTGTACTGAATAACAGCAACAATAGAAATACTAAGAAATAGTGAAAGAATAATAATGAAATAATGTAGGCCCAACCTATCGTCCCTGTTTTGGATTTGAATAGTGTTATCCATTTTAGGATTTTGGTAATATCTGGGTGCTCTGGAAATCATGTGCCTGTGATCCAATGATGCAGTACTCTTTAGTGCAGTATGCCCATAGCTGAGAAAAGACAGAAGTAACCTTGCTTCCCATAAGTTTTATCTGGTGGTTTATGGTCATATGACCAGCAAAGGAAAAGGGCACATGAGTCCATCAACAGCTTTTTTCTCTTTATTCTCTCATGAAGACAGTTGTGAGGTCACTTATTCCTTGGTGGCTCATTTTCCCCATTAGTAAATATTAAAAGTCAGATTTACATTTTTCTCCTCAAATCCTCAACTATAATATTTTTGCATGTCTTCTTATATTTACATTTGCATATACATATGTGCTGCATGCTTCTGTATAGTTTGATCTGTGAAATCTACATGTTTCTCAGCTACACTTATTGATACATGTAGGAAGTGGGGCGGATCCCTGTGTGAATCAGCTTGGCTAGTGTGTCTACAGACATTTCTGTTTCCCTTTGGGAGCACAGTTTATTTTAGATTTTTCAGCTGGCATATGTGAGTGTTCTTGGTACTGTGTACAGCTGGAATCTACACAGAGGGAAGGATCTGATGGTGGAGGAGACAAATTTGTAAGCTGGAAGTGGAATAGAGTTGTCAGTGTCCAGGGGAATGGAGAAGAAGGAGTGGAGAGGGTGGGGACCGGGGGTGGTTAGAAGGTTTGAAGAGAGGCAAAACGTGCCAATAATGCCTGTGAAATATCCCCAGAGGGCTGACTATTCTGAGATCAGCTCAGATGAGGAAATCTAAACTCTGCCTCAACTGTGGGTAAGGTGGATAAGGAGCCTAGAAAAAAGGTGATTAGAGTCTCCTTTACGTAGAAAAAAATTACATCAAATATTGATTAGGAAGTTAGCAAAAAGGAAAGAACCAAAGATGGTTGCCATGGAAACAGACAAACAAAGCCCTGCATCTGAGAAACTCCTTCACAGAAGAGAAGGATAAAAAGTGCTACACCATGTTGTACTAATTTTTACTGTTCCTAAGATCTTTTTTTTTTTTTTTTTTTAATAAAAACATGGTAAGTTGTATTCATTGAAACTCAAGGGTTATTCTTGCTCTTCACTCTATTAATATATTTAATTACCAAAAATTCAATGTAAAATATGGTATAGGTGTGGAAAGTACAAGATGAAGTAATTTTGCCGAATTCATATATGCAAATTTTTCCAAAGAAAGAGTACAATACAGGAAGCCAAAATCTGTAAATTTCTCTTAATTATAATCTACCTCTGTGTGACTGGACAGCTTGGAGCTTAAAGGATAAGCCATGGGGTGTGTCTACACATCTCAGGCACTTAGCTTAACAGCCTGCTGCTGAGAACCTCTGAACTCCCATGGACAGAGGGAAAAGACTGTACAATATCAGGTCACCAAAGAGCTAGGACGGGGTCAGTTCACCAGAGGAAAGAGTGAGAGTAGTGTTAGAGAGAGCATTTAGGGAGCAGCGGACAAATGTGTCACTGGACAGTACTGGTATTTGATAAAAAATGGGCTCTGTGGGGATGGTAAGCAGAGACTGAGCACCTGGCCTAACTTGGAACTGGCTGATGTCATACTCGTGATTCTAAGAGAGTTGGTCCTTGCTGGGTGAGCAGTCTTAGAAGATAGAGAAGATGACATCAAAAACTGTCATTATGGGATAATTGTTGATGGCTGTAATACTGTAGGCAATCAATCGGCAGAGACAGAAGGATTGGAAGCTAGTTTGAGTTTAAGAAAATGAAAGACACCAGCCTTCTCACCACTGGTGACAGTAATTCTAAGGACAAAGGAGGCTGAAGAGCAAGGATTGACTTGAGCTCAGGTGTTACGGCCAGACTTTGCAACACAATGAGATTCCATGTTTAAAAAACTTTTAGAACCCAAAATACAAAACAAACAAGAATAAATGAACAAAACACCAGGTTCAAAAAGGCTCACCTATAATCCTAGGCTAAGGCAAGAGGTTCCAGAATTCAAGTTGAGCCTTAATTAAAGAGAGAGACCATGTATCAAAAAAACCAGATCAACCAACAAGAAAAAACTCTATTATCAATGCTAAAGTGACCGTTTGAGTACTCAGTTTTTCAGACTACAAGTAACTTGGTGAAATTTAAAGCTGTCAAGGACATGGTATCAGCAAGTTCAGTTGTTCAGTAGAACTAGTGACTCAGGTGCTCTGTGTTAACATCAGTCCTTAGCTAGAAAGCAGAGCCCTGAGGAATAACATCTGCACCTATAGCTAACTCTGCAGGGGCAGCTGTCTTCAATGTCTGCATCCTCAACTCTCACATGCAGGTCAAGCACTAGGGTTGTGGCAGGGATCATAAGCCCAATATAGAGTTTCCCCTCAGAATAGCACATCTGGAAACAACAACTTGGAAGTCCTGCAGCGTTGGCTAAGGGACTCAAACACCCTTTGTTCTCCAAATGTCTGTTGGGAGGAGCTAATGTCAATAATGTAGATGCTAGACTCTGTCCCAAGGCAGATTGAATAAAAGTTGTTAAGTGAAATCTCCATGGTCCAGCAGCTGATCAGACACAGAAATTCACATCCTGAGTGTTTACACACAGACTCAGCTCCAGAGAGCGAAAATCGCCCTGTATCTGTAGCTAATTCTCTTGGCCAGCTGTGTTCTGTCTGCACCTTCGACTCTCAAGGAAGACCAAATAAAAAACTGGCTACTTACTCCTGCGATATGAATGGTAAGATCCAAAGTACAGCTTCCTCCTGTTGGACTTCGTGACTTCAAGGAATTCCTGGCTCCTTTGCTGGGCCACTCAATTACCTTCTGCATTCAGAGCTCACGACAGGAAGAGCTTAAGCAAGGATTCTAGATTTGAACTCCAAGGCAAAGGGTATGGCCAATCAAGGCCAGGACTCTGAAGCCTTGCCCACTTCCTGCTACAGTTTCTAAAAGCAGACTCCAGACTCAAGAGCTAAGTTGATTGCCTTTCTCCCAGCCCACCTTCAATACAGTTCACATTCTGGATCTACTTGAGTCTACCACTAACCTCTGTCTCCATATTTGACTGATTTTAAAGATTTAAGCTCTCAGAACTGAAACTTACTTCAGGAACATGTTCTCCAATCCCTGAACAGTAGAAGAAACTGAGGAGCCCCTACTGGTCTTCTTCAAACTAAAATTCACCTGGACTCTCTACCTGCTCCTTTTGTATGTAGTTCCTTATGTATGTAGGGTCTTGCTATCCTTACACTGCCCCTGTGGAAACCAGCAGGCTTGTGTCACCTGAGTCATGTGATGGTCAACCAGTGACGTCATCTAGATATTGGATATCCCTGGGACAGCCTTCACCCAGAACTCAATAGAATACCCTGGAGAAGACATTGATTTCCAATTTGAAAAACCAAATGAGAATTTTGCCATGTACCAGCAATCCGTGTCTGCTGACCAGATGAAATTCCCAACAGGCTCTCAGCTGCAGGAGCTCAATATCCAGAACATTTCCCTCACAGATTTCCAGAAGAGAGCAGTCTGTGACAGCCAGGTGCCAGTCTACAATGAGGCATCCAGGTGAACTCCCTGAGCAGTGGTGAATGTCTTGGGATTCACAATACAGTCATGTGTGGTAGTCAGAGGATTAGCCCTGGTGATAATCAAGATACTCTCCCTGGAGAGCAGCTGGCAACTCTTGAAGGGAGCCATGTAATGTTCTCCAGTGGTTACCAGGCTCCAGATGAGTACCATCTAGTTACTTCTGTGTTTGACCAGACCATCCAGGAGTAGGATCAAAAGATGCCTGCCACTGGGGACTGGATGTTTGACTGCAGTCAGATGGCAACCAGAATGGGTGACCTTTTTCTCTGTGGGGGGTTCATATGACAGATCCCATTTATAGCCAGGCTCCCCATCTCAGTCAGATGATAGTTCCCTTTTCTGACCACAGTTCTTGTGGATGTAGGAGGAAGATTCCAATTCAATGACCTTCTATGGGGATCACATGACAGTGCGTGTGTGTGTATGTTTTGTGTATGTTCATGTGTGTATCTTTTGTGTGTGCATGTGTGCATATATTTAGTTTATTCACTTTTCTGTAGTATGTCGACTGCCAAAACTATCAGTTAAAATGATAAATTATTATAAATTTCAAAGCTGAGACACTTGGTCTCTTTTCCCTCATAACTTTTGATGATTGTTTTCTTTTGTATGCTGCAGCTAGTTTATGACATCTCTGCCCACTTCTAACCCAGTCGGTGCAGTTCCCTTCAGGTTCTGGGAGGGGTGTAATCACTGAATCAGATTGCTTCTCTGTTTCTCTCTCTGAAGGAAACGTGTTGGGTTTCAGTGAGTATAGTTGAAGGCTCCTGTTACTATATACAGTTTCTAACAGTATACAGTTCTGTGGATTCAAGATGTAGGTCTGAAAACTACAGGTAAAGAAGCTGCATTCTTGATCATGGGAATGGCAGAGAGAGAAGTAGAGAAGCTAATAGAGGGCTATTAGAGTGTAGCCCCTGAATGTTGGCTATTCTAAGGTTATCGTGAGCAGAAAAGTTCACAGTTTTGTATCACCTGTGCTCAACATGGGTCTGAAGGCTAGGAAAAAAGGATGGCTACAGATTATAAGGGTCAACCATAGTGATAAAAAGTGGGTTGAGTTTTGTAAGTCTATAGTCTGCTGCATGTTTATTTTCTTCAAGCAGAAGAGATCAGGAATGAGATGTATGTTCTTAGGTCCCCTCTCATTTTCTTGAGATTTTTGTCTCCTTGTCTCTGTATCTTTGGCTTTTGCTTGATCTTACCCCAACCTATTAAATACTTTCTTCCAACTACAGAGTATAGGTAATACAGCTATTTCTGATTAAAGCTGCCATGAGTATGCTCAGGAATCAGTAGACACTAGTCTTTAGTGTTCTCCACAATGACAAAAAGAAGGTCTGGTTGGACCCCAGTGAAAACAGTGAAATCTCCATCCTTCCTGGGCTGGATGCTGGAAAAACAAAACAAAACAAAAAACCCAAGAAACAAAACAAAACAAAAACCCACCTAGCACGCACCTGCTGGGTGGAAGGGCAGGCATATGTGCTTGCTTAGGGAAAAAGAAGGCTGCCAATGCTTGACTAACTGAGAATGTAACTTGCATGAGAATGTGGACCATGAATCTAAGGTTGACCAGCTACAGGTAACAGAGCTGGAACCTGAAGATCAAGAGGACTGTAGTTAAAAAAAAAAAAAAAAAAAAAAAAAAAAGAGGGTTCTCATGGAACACATCCATAATCTGAAGGCAGCCAATGCCCACAAGAAGCTCCTGGCTGATGAGGTTGAGGCTTACAAGTCTAAGACCAGGGAGTCACAGTGAAAACACCTGGAGGACCTCCAGGCCAAGAAGTAGGAGAACATCAAGACTACCAAAAAAGGAAGAGAGCAAGAAATAAAACCCATCTTATGTGTGCACATAGTGGCCACCATGTGGCCTTTCTTGATTCAGTGATTTAAGTAAAACAAGCCTTAAAACAAAATAAAAACAAAAACAAAGCAAAACAAAACAAAAAGCCCTGCTTGCTAATTGAATAATGATTGCATAGCTTCTCTTAGTGACTTGAGAGTACCCAAGGATCTTGACTCTTCATCTGTAGTTGGTTGCCTGCAGAGGCTACATGGGAAAGTGTCAGATTTACCTGCTGGTATCCTAAATGGCTCCACAAATACTCTGCAGAGCCTTAATCAAATGCATTGTGCACAGTTTTGTAATATGCCCATAAAGCCACAAGTAATACAGCTTAACAATCACTAGTAATGAAAGAAACTTCAGAAAATATGCCACAAACTGATTAAGGAAATTGAGAGAGTAATTCAGAGAAAAGATTAAAGGAGTTAATTATGCACAGCTTGACTGAGCAGAAACTAAAAGGAGAGTTAATGGGCTTTTTGATATTATTTGAAGACACTAAATGTCAAGGAGAAAAAAAATGTTTTGTATGATACAGAGAAGTGCTATTAGAGGAATGAGATTGAATTGAGAATGGGAATATTTAAATGACGTATTAGGGATGCTTTTGAAATGAAATTGTGTAGTAGTTTTTCAAATATGAAATACAATCTCTTCTTCGCAGGAAAAAACAGAAAAATATACCAATTTTTGGTTCTAATACTTGTTAGACAGTGTAAATGATATATTACTTTAGTGTTTATGAATTTCCAATTTCAACTGCCTTGAATTTCAACAAGAGCCCACTCTGTTCCCAAATGTTTCTGAAATAGATGTCCTAAGAAATTCTGTTATCTTGTGTAATGTAGGGCTGGAGAATGACTTGTTTGTTTGTTTTTTTTAAAGACAGGATTTCTCTGCATAGCCCTGGCTGTCCAGGAACACCCTCTGTAAATGAGGCTGGTCTTGAGCTCAGAGATCCACCTGCCTCTGTCTCCTGAGTGCTGGGACTAAAGGTGTGTGCCACCACCACCCAACTTTTTTTCCTTTTAAACTAATTTTTATACATTATATTTTGATCACAGTTTCCCCTTCCTCATCTCCTCCCATATATTCTCCACCTTTCTACCCATTCCTGAAGGAAAGGGTTTGATGAAGACATCCCACTTAGGAATGAGTGTTCCAAAGTCTCTCACTCACCTTTCATTGTAAGAATCATGATGCTGGCTGAGTTAAACACACTGGACTATGAATATAGCAGAATGTGGTTAGGTGTCATTTTATTGCTATATTTGTTAAGCAGAACAACAGTATTGGTTTTATCCAGACCCAGGGTCTATCTAGTCTCAGGTTCTTGGCCACCAGAGCACTGTCAGGCATGGTTTCCATCTGATGCAGATAGCATTTGGTTACTGCTACTACTTTTATGTCACTATTGCTCCAATGTTTCAGGCATGCAGGTCACTGCTGTAGATCACAGGATATGTAGCTGGTTGGTGGTTATCTTATTCCTTTGGTGGCATGACAAATACCTGTTAGAACCATGAACACTAGTCAATAGGTGTGGAGACTCTAGTTAGACACCAGCTAGATTTCTCAGTATTCAATGAGATATGTAAGTATTGTCTCCATCCATGGGGTATTATCAGTTTGTGGAGAGCAACCAATCTATTAGATCCCTTTAGCCAACAACTCAATTAGATGTAACCCATTTCTAGAGGTGGAGGTTTCATTTGGTCCAAAAAGATGTTTAGTTAGGGAATTATCTCCCCTGTTATTTGGTGATTCTATATATATTTCATTCACACACATACACACACACATGTCAAATGGCCTGTTGTATTAGATGTCCCATACCATATTTCCACTCTACTCCCTCTTCTTTGTCTTCATGCATTTAATCCTCTCATTCCATTCTTCCCTCCTGTCGCTCTATAATTATATATTCTCTTTCTCCTTCCTTTGGGGATCCTGCCCGGTCACTAGTCCCTTACTCTATACCTAATCTCTGTGGCTGTAAAAATTGTAGTATGTTTATTGAAAGCTTAAAAATAACATGTATGTATAAGAGAATATACATCATAGTTATCTTTTGGGATCTGTGTTACCTCACTCAAGATTTTTTTTCTAGCTCCATCAATTTTACCAGTGAATTTCATAATTCATTTTTTTTCACAGATGAACATTTCCTTGCATAAATGTACCACATTTTCATTATTCATCTATTTGTTAATATATATCTAGGCTGTTTCCAATTTCTGTCTATCATGAATAGAATATCAATGAATATGGTTGAGCAAGTGTCTCTGAAGTAGGATATAGAGTACTTTGGGTATTTGCTCAAGAATGGGATAGCTGATCTTGAGGTGGATCTATTCTCAGCTTTCTGAGGAACTGCCACATTGGTTTTCATAGTAGCTGTCCAATTTTCATTCCAACTAGCAATGGATGCTCATTCATTTTATACCCATCCTTACCAGTCTGGGCCGTCATTTGTTTTATTTGTTTTAGTCATCCTGATTGATGTAAGATGATATATATCAAAGTTGTTTTAATTACTGTTTCTCTAATAACTAAGGGCATTGGTCATTTCTTTCATTGTTTTTCAGTTATTTGTGCTTTATCTTTGGAGAACTCTATTTAGTTCTGTTCCCATTTTTAATTGGTTTATTTGTTTTCTTGATGTTAATTTTTTTTAGTTCTTCAAATATTTTAGGTATCAACCCTCTACTGGATATAAAATGAGTAAAAATCTTTTTCCCGTTTGTAGCCTGCTTCTTTATCAGAATGATGGTGTCCTTTGCCACACAGGAGCTTTTCAGTTCATGAGGCCCCATTTATTAATTGTTGTTCTTGGTGGCTGTCCTATTGGTATCCATATCAGAAAGTCTTTTCCTATGACAATAACTCCATGACTATTTTCCACTCTCTCTTCTATCATATTCAGTGAGTCTGGTTTTACATTGAAGTCTTTAATCCATTTAAAGTTGAACTTTGTACAGGGTTATAAGTGTGGATCTATTTGCACTCTTCTACATTTAGACATCCAGTTTAACTAGCATCATTTGTAGAAGATGCTGGTTTTTTTCAATATGTATTTCTAGCTTCTTTGTAAATAACTGTGTCCAGTTGTGTGTAAACTTATGCATTGGTCTTCAATTTGATTCCTTTGATCAATGTGTCTGTTTATATTCCAGTGCTGTTTTTATTACTATTGCTCTATAATACAACTTGACTTTGGAGTGAGTGATACTTCCAGTAGGTGTCTTGTTATTCTTGGAGAATGGCAGGGATATTGTTTCACTGGTGCACTTCTGAGAGTAACAGAGACTGTTTGAAGTTATTTGACTTGTGTATGTACTTAGATAAGATTAGACATTACTTGACAAGCTATAAAGAGAAAAGTTACAGAGAAAATCAATATATAATAATAAAGTATGTATCTCAGTGGTAGAACATTGGCCTATCATATACATATGTGTAGCTCTCAATTTGATCCTTTGCATCATAAATCTCCTTCTCTTTCCATTATATACACATACATATAATTATAAGTACATATGCACCAGGATATCAGAATACCCAAATACATAATGCAATTACTAATGCATTGATTGAAGGAGAGACAAATTATGATACTATACTAGAAAAGAACTTAACTTAATACACTGTTCAACAGTGGAAAGATTATCTAGGTAGAAAATCAACAAAAACACATTGAATTTGAAAGTCCTTTAGACTAAATGGGTATAACAGGCATATTGTTTACTAACAGTCTAATGGGCAGTCTTCTTAACTGCACAGGAAACATTCTCCAAGATAGATTCTATGTTAGGTCAAAAATAAATACTAGAAAATTTAGGAGACTCGAAGTCATATTGACTCCCTATTTTGGACCAAGATGGCATAAAATAGAAGACAATAGTAGGAGAAATTTAAAATAATATATCAGACCAGGTCTGAGGAGAAAAGAGGAGGCACACATACACACACACACCCCTACACATACACACACATACATGTAGTTCTGTTTCTGCCACACAACTAGGGTGTCAGAATGCCACTCAGGGAGGTGAAATGCAGGGACATCAGTCTTCATTCCATTCTCTCTGTTGGGATGCCTGGCTCATGTGACACCAACATGCCACTCAGGGAAGAAGAAACTCTGGCCTCTATACTATATGGCCAGTTGTCATGGTCATATGCTCCAGTACAAGAATCTGGTTGGGAGCAGATTCAAACACCTACTATTCTCAGTTATGAGAATCGCCGGGGTTTCTTAACCTGCTTGATCTTACCAGGTTTTCTGTGTAGTGACACAATTTCACTTGCCCCACACTTCTTTTTCCTTTTATAAAGGGAAAGTGTCATCCGAGTGACTGTCTCCTATATTATTTGTAGTTAAAAATGTGGGTGGGGTGGGATATAAGCATTAAAAGAAAGTACAACATAAGCCAGAGAGGTAGTGAGAGGTGGGAGCTGGGAAGACAAAGAATTATTGAACTCACTTAGTTGCTCAGTAGATAGAAGTTGAGAATAAGTTTGTACAGAGCTTTCTGAGGGTATTAACATTGGTCTTAAACAACATTTGATTTACCTGCATGGACATAACCTTTTCCTTACTATCATGTAAGTTTCCCCAAGCTTAGTAGCCATTAGGCTCTGGCAAGAGAGTTTATCTGTTGCTGGAAGGACCCAATCCTCTCATCTGTAGATCTCAGATCTGCTTGTCTCAAAGTCTCTAGTCAAGTGATGTGTCTGGACAAAGGCAGCTTCAGGGCCCCAGCCAGGTCCAAGGAGATGGTGCCGTCAGTCTCCCTCTGGCCTGCAGTGGCAGCACTGTCTTTTTCTTTGGCAGAGATAAACCTGTAGAATAATCATAATAGGGAGCAGAGCCTTGCAGGTAGATGTCCACACAGGGGTGGGGTGGGGCGATGTATATGTTAAGCCTATAACAGTTTGATTGGGAGGAGGTCAGTAGTTTGTTGCTATGGTCCTTTACAAAGGCAGGGATATTAAAAGAATTTTAATCCTGGAAGGAATCCTTTAAGTGGAGAGTTACCTGTGTTGTATTAAGGAAAGCAGAGGGAAGAGTTGGGAGTTATCTGCTTTAGGTAGCTGAGGAAGAAAATATGATATTAATTATGTATCTGGGATAGGCAGTAACAACTTGTCTGTAAAAAAAATAATCTGGCTTAAGTAGGTTATTTTAATTCTTAATTATTTTATTAATTAAGAATTAAATAATGATCATTAACATAGTTGGTTTGACCTGTGGGGTTAGATTAAATATGATTTTTGAAGCTGAAAAGAAATTTTAAACAAATTGAAAATTTTTAGAACAATTTTTTACTTAAAAGCATGAACATTGTTTCAGGTGTGCCTGCTAGGGAGAAGAACAAGCATTTATACAAAGAAGCATGAGAATTTTTGTGTTAAAGGTTTCAGGTAATTTTTTTTTCAAATTCTCAGCAGCAAGAGCTATCCATTATGTGCAGATTAGTACACACTTATATACCCATATACACACACATATACATACACATGTACATATACACACACATACATACACATACTCATGCACAGACACATACACATATGTGTGTGAAAGCATAAACAAAATGCTACTCAAAAATCAAGACTAAATCATGAGGAAATGGAAAACTGAGCAGTTTAATAACAAGAGAAAAGACTAAATCAGTAATAAAAATCCTCACCTCTAAGAAAAGCCTACAACTGCTGAATTCTGCTAATATTTAGGAAAGAATTACACAAATTCTTCTCAAACACTTTTAAATGCAGTGAATTAGAGGATAGCTTCTAAGCCAATTATATGAGGCTAGCATTACTCTGATACCAGCATAAAGGTCTAGGCCAATCAGGCTACATAGTGAGACTGCCCTGCCCCACTCCCACTGTACATACATATAGATACACTTACACACACATACGATGTTGTGTGAGCATAAACAAAATGCTACTCAAAAATCAATAAATAAGGAATAAAAATATCTTGTAATAAGATAGAAACATAACATACAAGAATTTATACACACTGTGGAGTCAGTCCGAAGAGGGAAGTTTATAATTTAAAAAATACTTATGTCCATAAAAAGAAAAAAATAACATATTAGCAATATACTTCAAGAGACTTGGGAAAAAAGAATAAAGTATGTTTTAAATCAATAGAAAGAAGGAAAAGACAAAGAAAGACTAGAGCAGAAATAAATGTGACAAAATCAGAAAATTCAATAATACTAAGCTCTTTTAATAAATGATAAAGTTGATTAATGACAAAAGAGAAAAAAACCTCTGCAAATAAAGGAGGTAAAAAAGTTGAAGACAAGGCATTGCAACTGACACTGCTCCAATACAAAGGATCCTGAGAAAACACTCACTCACCAACAAATGGGCTAACCAGACAAAGCGGAAAAACTCCTCAAACATACAAAGTGCCAATACTAAATCATGAGGAAATGTAAAATCTGAGTGGATTCATAACAAAGAAAAAGACTAAATCAGTAATACAAATCCTTGCTCTAAGGAAAGCCCAGAACTGCTCAGCTTTACTGCTGAATTTTGCTAACTTTTTAAGAAAGAGCTACACAAATTCCTCTCAAATGCTTCTAAATGCAGGAAATTAGAGGGTGACCTCTAAGCCAGTTGTCTAAGGCTAGCATTACTCTGATAACAAAGACACACAAAAAACAGTATAGGAAAAGTTATGGACAAATTGTTTTGAAGAATAGGGATTCAAAAATCTATAACAAAATACCAGCAGACTGAATTCACAAACATTTAAAGAGTTATTCCTCATGTCAAGTTATATGTTAAGGATTGTTCATCACATGTGAATCAGTAAATGTGACACACCTCATTTTTAAGAAGCAAGAGATTAAAGAAGTCATGTTACAATTTCAATAGATGCGTAAACAAACATTTGGCAGGATACAGCCTTTGTTTCAAGATCAAGTCCTCCATAGATTAAGTGTAACAGGATTTGCTTCAACACAAAGAAGTGCTCTCATGACAGCCTCCTAGGTAACATCTGTTGCAAAATCTGATATCCTTTTTTTTTAATGATTCAAGATAAGACAAAGATGCCCACTCTCATCATTTCCTTTTAGCACAGTCCTGGAAGTGCGAGCCTGAGAAGGCAATAGAGAAAAACAGAAGGCAGCCACAAAAATGGTTCAACTCTCTCTATTTGTAGGTGACATGATTGTTTACACACAGATAACTCTTAAGATGCCACCAAGATATTCTAAAACCAATAAATCCAGTAACTTTCAGGATACTCCATTAACATTCATAAATACACATTCTTTTCTAAAGCATTCCCATTTAAAAAAGTAACAGCAATACGCAGGTAAAATACTTACATACTAAAAACCACAAGATGCTAATGAAAGAAAACTTGAACAAAGGAAAATTGTCACATGTTCAGTGATTCAGAAGAATAAATGTTAAGATGTCCATGCTGCACAAGAGAAGCTACAAAGTTGGTACAATGCTTGTCAACATGCCAACACCACATTCTCACAGAAATGAAGAAGATAGTCTTTAATGTCATGCAGAACCACAAGCAATTTTGAATTGCTGAAAGAGCCACAAGCAAATGAATGTGTCAGAAGGCCCCATGCTCCCTTGTAACAAAATACATGTGGCTAGTGTAAAGGTAGAGAATCCATAAATACATCCACCTATTTAGGGTATGCTGATACTTTCTGGCAAACGTGCTAACACAGACATGATAAGGACAACATTGTCTGGTCGGTAAATATTGCCTAGAAAACTGGATGGTCACAAGTGGATGAGTGGGGTGAGGCCTTCATCTCATACTATATATAAAACTCAGCCCAAAGCATATTGTAGGCTTCCATATAAGAATGAGAACTGTGGGCTGGAGAGATAGATGGCTCAGAGGTTAAGAGCACTGACTGTTTTTCCAGATGTCCTGAGTTCAATTCCCAGCAACCACATGGTAGCTCACAACAACTATCTGTAACGGGATCTGATGCTGATACTCTCTTCTGGTGTGTATGAAGATAACTACAGTGTACTTATATACATAAAATAAATAAATAAATCTTTTTTAAAAAAGAATAAGAACCACTGAGAGAAAACAATGGTTCAGGCTCCATGGCACCCACCTGAATGATGAGTTATTTTTCTTGTGACACACAAGTATAGGCAGCAAGACACACACATACACACACACACACACACACACACACACACACACACATATATGCAGGACACTAATTTGGTAGCTTCCCTTGTGTAACATGGACATTTTAGCATTTATTCTTCTAATCACTGAACAAGGGGCAGCTTTTCATTTATCCAGGGCATTATTATACTGTGCACAGTGGGGCATGCCTTTAATCCCAGCACTGAGGAGGTTGGGGTGGGTGCATCGTTGTGAGTTCCAGACCAGTCTAGTGTACTTAATGAGCTCCACGGCAGCCAAGGTTGCATAGTGAGACCTTGTTTCAACCAAACCATAACAAAACAAATGGGATGCCACCAAAATAAAATGTGTTTCTCCACAGAACTCCAGCAACTCAATAGCAAAAAATAAAATGCAAGTGGCCCAATTGAAAAATGTGCAAAGGCTGGAGGATAGGAAAGTATGCTATGAAATGCTGTCTTCTAGATATGACCCAGTCATTGCAACCATGTTTAAAAAGCAGACATGGCTACCTGTACAACTGAGAGTTGATGGCTTAGGGCAGGGTTGGGGAGGAGAGGGGAAGAGCTGATTGACTGGAAGGATTAGCAGGTATGGGAAGGAGTTAGGTAGTGGGTGAATATGATCATGGTACATTGTATACAAGTTTTAAAATTTTAAGCTAAATAAATAAATAGGAAAAGACCTAAAAAACTACAAGCACAAGATGTAAATGGACAAAAATAAGCATGTGGCAACAAGGCCGCCATCTCTCATCACTGGGGAACCCCAATCAAAACCACAGCTAGCTCCCCACTACACCTGCTAGAATGATCCTTCTTAAAACAAGACAAAACCAAGGGATGGATTGAGTGTGGATGAACATAGAGCAGCCATTATGGAAAACAGTACAGAGTTTCAGAAAAAGAAAGAAAGAAAGAAAGAAAGAAAGAAAGAAAGGAAAGAAAGAAGGAAGGAAGGAAGGAAGGAAGGAAGGAAAGGAAGGAAGGAAGGAAGGAAAGAGAGAGAGAAAAGGAGGGAGGAAGGGAGGGAGGGAGGAAGGGAAAGGGAGGGAGGAAGGGAGAGGGAGGGAGGGAGAGAGGGAGGGAGGAAGGAAGGAGGGAGGGAGGGGGAGAGAGAAGGAGGGAGGGAGAAGGAGGAGGGAGGGAGGGAGGGAGGGAGGAAGGAAGGAAGGAAGGAAGGAAAGGAAGGAAGGAAGGAAGGAGAGGGAGGGAGGAAGGAAGGAAGGAGAGAGAGAGAAGGAGGGAGGAAGGGAGGGAGGGAGGAAGGAAGGAAGGAGAGAGAGGGAGGGAGGAAGGGAGGGAGGGAGGAAGGGAAAGAGGGAGGGAGGAAGGAAGGAAGGAAGGAGGAGGAAGGAGAAGGAAGGAAGGAAGGAAGGAAGGAAGGAAGAAAAAAGGAAGGAAGAAAAAAAGGAAGGAAGGAAGGAAGAAAAAACCACCCAAGCTAAAGATAGAACTACTATATGTTTCAGGAATCCTGCTACTGGGCGTATACCCAAAGGAGCTGAAACCAGTTTGTTGAGGGATTTCTTTATTCTCATAATGAATACAACATTATTCATACTAGCCTGTGTCATCAATCTGTGAAACAATCTAAGGTCTGCTAATATGGGTAAACAAAATGAGATATTATACGAGTGCATGTGCCTGTGCAAATAAATATGTAATAGATCACCACTCAGTTTTTGAACAGGAGTTCCTGCCACTTTATGTAGGCAAATACATGGTGTAAATATAGGTAAGTACATAGTACAACGGCATTTAACAGAGTAGAATCCACGTGTAAATGAAGCAACTAGTGAGAAGATAAAACTGAGAGAATGAGACCAAAGAAGTCAGGAAGCATCCACTGCCCCCTGCCCCACATTCTATCATTTGATATCTTCTGGTTTCCTCTCAACATGCCACACCCGATGCTGCTCTGCATCTGGCTTGTCTGTTGACTTTGTGCTTATTATTTCACATCTCCTTTCTTCTACTCCACTATTGTAAGCCTGACAGAAGGAAGAGTTTAATAACCCAAGTCTATGCCTACCTGTGCAGCTCACAGGATGATTTAATGTTTATTGGGTGCAAGTTGGGTGAAAAAATTAAGTGGTTTCTACTATTTCTTTTTGTTTGATAGGACTCCTCACACCGACCAGGCGCCTGCCACCCCAGCCCTTTTCTACTTGCTTCACACAGGAAGGCATAGTTCTGAATTCTGCATTTGTCATTTTCTAGTGAAGTGACCTTGAAGGACTAGTAGAAACTTGCTATACCTGTTTTTATGAGATTAAAATGAAAGATAATCTATTGCACAAAGTTAGGATTGGAGATAATATTAATGAACGGTGCTTTCACCATCTTCAATCAACTGGACTGTTATTTTTAACACTCAACATTATGTATCCTTTCAATGTTTTTTCTAAGAACAATATTGTCTCATTAATTATTGAGTAATGAAGTTTATGGGAAATAGTGGGAGCATTTTCTTTGCTTGAAATACTATGCTAGACACTGGTGAATAAGATAGAAACATTGTCTCTCTTTGCAGCTCAGAATCTAGTGAGTGATAAAGAAAGGGCTATTATTGATTAATTACTATGATTACATTTGACTTTTGACTCATTTGTTCCCATGTATTAGCAGTCACAAATTCCTCCCTAAGAACACCGTTATTGCCTTTAAAGTATTTCAGGGTCTCTGCATGGCAATCTTCTGCCCAATCCTTCATCTGGCTTTAGTCACTCTGTGCCTATGAAACACACAGCTTTCTAGTCCGTGCCTGTAGTATTTTCTCCTTTGCTCTCTTCCTGCACGACCACATTAATCTTCTTTAAACACTGCTTTCATCTTGTCACTGCCCTGTTCAGGAACCCTAAATAGCTCACACAATCCTCCTCTGTCAACTCCAAAGTCATCTGCTAACTTACAAGACTACCTACCATTTGTCCCCAGCTTAAGGAGCCTTCTGTGATCACAACAGCTGGAAGGAGGAAATTATGGATTTTATCAATATTTTCACAGACATTGCTAAGTCATGAGTGTGTAAGTGCTATGCATTACACTAATATTTTGCATAACTCATCTTGATATTGTCAAGGCTCTTCTTAAGAATATCCCAATTTACAAATGAGAAGGAAGATTGTGACTGGTTAAGAACTCAAACATCTAAACTCAGTCTGTTCTTCTCCACTTCCAATTCCTTTTAGGTGGGCCTTGAGCCTGTGCTAGTCATTTGATCTCCAGTATCTTTCTTAGTCTATCAAAGTTCACATTTTGATTCTCCCCACAATCCCAATGTTCAAGTCCTACCTCGTGGAACTAACTTTCTGTCGTTGCTGATTTCCTTTACTTTTGAGCTGACTTGTCAATCACCAGTACCACCACTTATATTACATGTCATGCATGCCAGTCTTTTCTCAATCACTTCCTAGGCACCTCATAATATTACTTCATATTTCCTCATATGAATTTCATCATTTACTGAGCATCAGGTGATCATTTAGTAGATACTTGTTGATAGGATAACTTGGAGTCCGTAGCATTTTAGGTATTGATGAACATATCCAGGAATGAATCAAAAAAGCTTTAATTAAAAGATAATTGTTTATAAGAGATATGAGGAATAAGGCAGTATATATAGGCATGAAGGAAGAAAATAATTGCGGGTATATGGTTGCCTGGAATGTAACTTAAGAGACATAGTGTAATGCTGGATAAGCTTTGTTTCTTAATAGAGGTAGAAATGGAGGCCTTTTGTCATAAAATATAGTTTGTGAGATTTAAAAAAGAATCAATTTCTCATGAACAGTAAATTTATTTTTAGTGTTAAGTCCAGACAGAAACTTCATGTGGATTCTCATTAAAGGAACATTGGTTAAAGGAGTGAGCAATATTTTTAACGTTGTCATTACAGAGTTTGCTTTGAAGAGCTTCAGAAGAGTACTGCCTACAATGATGTGCAGTCTAGCCAGTGACATCATTGCAACAAAGCAAAATTCAGAAAGAGCAATTCTTCACGTGGGGAACAGGGCAATCATGATGAACTTGACCTTAGAAAACTTAGTCAAAGGGTTGAGGGACTAACACTCAGAAAAGATTCTGTTCCAAATCACTCTTCCAGGAGTCTGGGAGCAGATGCTGGAGCTACCCTTAAGCCAGGGGACCAGTTGTGAGAGGTCTTAAATGGTTTATAGTCTTTGTTTTCAAGGTATGTGGCGATCTAATTCTATTTAAGACTCTGGAATTTAGAAATTTGTGGTATGTCTAGGTTACAATGAAATGTTGTTGTTGATACTGTTTGTTTGTTTGTTTGTTTGTTTGTTTGTTTGTTTTTTCCTGGTAGGAACTAGAGAAGGTCCCAGCAAATCCAACTGGAATCTCATGCCCAGTTTCTGTTTTGGCTGGGAACATGACTAGTCCAGAAACAATGAGGGGCCCATTTGCATAAGGTTAGAGGAAGCTAGTGTGGATGTGGACCACCTTGGTAAGTTAGAAGTATTCTAGGATACACCTCATCTCAGGGTGAATGGGAAGAAGATAGGAATATATTTGCATTGAGTTTTGTTCTTACTAGCATAGCAATTGTCCTCTGTATGTACAACAGAGTCTCCTTAGAGTACCTGTGAGGTGTATAGTTCTAGTCCACTCCAGAACCTACTGAGTAGGTACCTGCTCCAAGGGTTCCTGGGCAGGTGCATGCTTAATAAATCCCAAAGGTCATTTTTCTGTAGACTAAAATTTATAAACCTCAGAATCATGGCTAAATGGGGCTGAATATACATTTCAGATTGAAGTATCTACTCTTAGATTGACCTGGAGATGGCATTATACCCAGAGCAACTTTAGTGAGTCTTAGAGGATTAGGCACCATTAAATTTTTATGAAATGGGATGATGAAGTGTCTTGGAACAAGTCATTGAATTTTAAAACAGGATTTTTATGAGAGAACACAGACAGGGAAATTTAGAAGTCCTCTTAATAATGGAAGCAGGTACAAATTTAATGAAGGGGGTGAATTTTAATATGAGTGAGCAGCACGTCCTGCCTTTTACACTCCTGTGAAGGGCATCTGGGAAGTTTTATTTTGGGAGAATGGAAATCTAATGTCGCCGTATGTGGCTAGGGAAATAATACCTTGGCAGGGGAGAAGACAGACTGATTAGGTTGCCATAATAAGAAAAGTGGCTGGACACTTAGACTCTAGAATGTTCTGCTGATTCCGGATACGATTCACCAGGATCAGCATAGGTAGGCGGTGCACATTTTCCTTGAGCTTGATGGGATATATGGTACCAAGGCGAGCTTTGTTTGGTTTGAGTGCAAAACAGGTGTTTTGGCTGCAACTTTGTGCAGCCGCCTCTGTGATGGGGAGGAGTTTAGCCCACGGTGCTGTTTGTTGTGTAATTGCTTCATTTGTTTATTGTGGTGATTTTAAATAGAAGGAGGAAAGAATTGGAGATAAAGCTTGAATCAAAGCAATCAGGCAACTTCAATAATGAAACGCTACCCAGGCTTTTGCATTAAGAAATCTATGCAATCCTGCTGCTAATGCTCTTCTCGCTATAGGGATTCATCCAGCCTATTTTATCAGCTCAGTGGGGTTTAATGCCTCTCTATTCTGAAAGGTAAAAAGTGGAATTATCACCAAGGTAATGAATACCACCCTTCCATGCATTGTGTGGTATTTTATTAAAAGCGTGTTGCTTTGGTCTTATATACCAGTTGCAATGTGTGAATATAAAATGCCAGAATAGCTCTCAAGGGAAACATATTCTTGTGTGTTAATTTGAAATTCCTTAAACAGCATGCAGTCAGGTGTGATGTTAATATTTTGTATCTTTGCTACCTGAGCATTTGATAAAGGCACTAGTTGGCTGGTTGGTGCAGTAACAGATCTAAGGGAGCTATGGTTAGGGGAGGGGCTGTCATCCCAAGTCTGGGAGATTTTCCTGGTTTTCTTTCTAACCCCCTCTTTACCTTCCTGCTATTTCACACTTTCAATATTTTCTTGTGCCTTAAGCCATAGAGAATTCCAATTAGTGTGTCTACTGTGAATGAGCAAGCAGTCTCTTTCCTGTTAATAATCTCTCTTTGCTTTGTTATAAATTAACTAGTTGCTTTTAGTGTCCTCACATTTTAATTATATTCTCTGAAAACTTTAACCTACTTTTTTTTGGTGAACTCTGCCATCAGTTCCATCCCATTAGCATCTTGGTCCCAATTCATCTCCATCCTAATTCTTCCCAAACTTTAAGGCTTATGTTAGGCTCTAGGGAAGTCAATTCTACTCCAGCATGTTGACTGGTGGAGAAGATAGAAAAAAAACAAGGCTGATGCCACATAACAATGCCAATGACAAAGGTTGTTGAAAAGATATGTAATTGGGGAATGTAATATTTGATTTGGACGCATCAGATCTTGAGGAAAAGGCACTTGCACTAAGGAAGGGAGCTAGAAGAGCAGGATTACAAAGTCTGGAAAGAGTAGAGATTTCAGCGATATTTTGGAGGCAGCTTGGTAGTTCAGTGACCACCAAAGTAGGTTGAAGGTCAGAAGATGCAGCCCAAAGTGTGGTGCTTCTATTGTAAAAGGCCTCCCATATACACTGGTGGGCTTGGGTCTTTCCTACTAGCATTGGTTGACAGGGATGAAGTATTTACAGGGCCTCTTGGAAAGATTGCCCTATTTGCCATTGATGACCAGGAGATCAGTTAAGAGTTTGAATCAGGAATCTCCAGCTTGCCTGAGAGGAAATATTGGCTTGAATAGACACTGCTATGGTGATTGGATATTTGAGTCAGAAGGGCAGGGAAGGATGCAGTAAATCTGAGGTTTCTAACATAGGGGTCAGCTGGCACATGCCAATACTGATAAAGTAATGTCATATATTAAGGACAAGGAGTGAGTTATGGAATGGTACATACCTCTGGATGTCTAAAGTATATCCCACTAGACATTACTATTTAGTTAGTAAGGAGGCCTTTTGCTTAGGAGGAAAGTTTAGATTTGAAAGTATGGGGACCAATTTGCATTCTTCTACAAGTTGACCTCCAGTTGGACCAGCACCATTTGTTGAAAATGCTGTCTTTTTTCCACTGGATAGTTTGAGCTTCTTTGTCGAAGATCAAGTGACCATAGGTATGGGGGTTCATTTCTGGGTCTTCTATTCTATTCCATTGATCCTCCTGACTGTCTCTGTTCCAATACCATGTCGTTTTTATCACTATTGCTTTGTAGTACAGCTTGAAATCAGGGATGGAGATTCCCCAGAATTTCTTTTATTTTTTAGTGTAGTTTTCGCTATCCTGGGTTTTTTGTTATTCCAAATGAATTTTAAGATTGCTCTTTCTATCTCTGTAAAGAATTGAGTGGGAATTTTGATAGGGATTGCATTAAATCTGTAGATTGCTTTCGGCAAGATAGCCATTTTTACTATATTAATCCTTCCAATCCATGACATGGGAGATCTTTCCATCTTCTGAGATCTCCTTCGATTTCTTTCTTCAGGGTGTTGAAGTTCTTGTCATACAGGTCTTTTACGAGAACAGACAGGGGCAAGCTGTCCTCTGAGAGGCTCTAACAGCAGCTGAATCAGACAGATACAGACATCCAGAGCCAAACAGTGGATGGAGCTTGAGGACTCTTATAGAAGAATAGGGGGAAGGATTGTGGGCCCTAAGGAGATAGGAACTGCACAGGAAGATCAACAGAGTAAACCAACCTGAACCCTTGGAGCTCTCAGAGACTGAATCACCAACTGTGGAGCATACCTAGTCTACACAGATCTACCTCCATATGGACCTAGGCCTCCCTGCACATATGTTGAAATGTGCAGCTTGGTTTTCATGCAGGTCTCAAACATCTGGAGTGGGGGCTATCCCAAAACATGCAGCCTGTATATGGAGTATGGTCTTCTAGCTGGGTGCCTCATCTGGCCTCAATGGGAGAGGAAGCACCTAGCCTCTCAGAGACTTAAAGTGGCAGGGTGGGGGATACAGGAGGAGGGGGTACTCAGAAAACAAGAGATAGGGAAGGATTGTGGGAGGGGGTGACTGGGACGGGTTATAAAGTGAATAAGCAAAAAAAAAAATTAAAAAAGGAAAAAAAAAAAGAAAGTATGGGGACTTCATATTGGCTACTCTGAGTCATGACATATGATGCTATTAATATCCACTGCACATGACACATCGATACAGAGGTAGCTTATTTAGAGAGTGTTCTCTAATAATCCTTAGGTATTTCTCTATCTGCTGTGTATGTGGCAGATCTTCTCTGTGGTATATTTGCATTGCTGTACTTTTTCAGCCTAAATGAAGCAGAAGCCTACTGCTTCATCTTTCCCGCATCATCACATTGAGCATGCAATGGGGAGAGGTGAACAAAGCAAGGCTGTGCCACTCACGGAGCTCTCTTCTCTCCTCTCAGGAACAGTGTAATCAATTCCCTGGTTTCCTCATCACTTAGACTTAGCCATGTGACTAGATTTTAGTCCTCAAAATAAGGAGAGAGAAGCTATGCCATTTTGAGACAGAATGTTTGAAGGTTACATCCGCCATGGAGAGGGCAGCTGAGATTGACCAGGTTTTCTGCAGGATGGTAATGAGCAGAGTTCCACATGACCCACTTTAGACCTGAGTGAGTGAGAAATGAAATTTACTCTGTTGAGCTACCTGGTTAGTTTGTCAACTTGACACAAGCTGGAGGTATTGAGAAAATCTCAATTGAGAAAGTGCCTCCAACAGATTGGCCTGTAGGCAAGCCTTGGGGAATTCTTTTGATTTATTACTGACAAGGAAAAAAAAAAACAGGCCTAGTTTGGGAGATGCACTCTCTGGCCAGGTGGTCCTGGTAGGTATAGAAAAGGTAGCTAAATGTGAATCTGGGGACTGAATGCTAATAAGTAGCATTCCTCAGTGGCCTCTGCTTTAGTTCCTGTCTATAAGTTCCTACCTCGACTTCCCTTCATAATAAACAACAACTATAAGTTGAAATAGACCTTTTCCTCCTCAGGCTGCCTTTGGCCATGCTATTTAGTCACAGCAAGGTAAGACAACCAATGAAGCTGTGATTTTTGTTCTCAAAGAATGAACTATTCAATCTAATGGGTAACAAGCTAACCAAACACAAGTCATACTACCAGATTCTCACTAGTCAACTAGTTGCAAGCAAGTTACACAGCTTCTTTGAGCTCCAGTTTCTTTCTTTTGAGGTTGGATATAATGTTTTTATGTTTGTCAGAACTTGGTGGGCATTCTTAGAGAAAGAACTGAAAATACTTTATGAGTAACAGGCAGTCGTTGTATTGTAGCCTCCAGCTCTCCTTTCAGACACTTGCCAATTTTTAATGTATTGATTTTGTGATGCTGATTCTTCGCATATTTGTATTGTGCTTAATCTTCTTGGACACACTGTCTAAATACTTATCTGAGGCTTCACTAATAAAAGCATGCAAGTACCAAGGACAGAGCTGGGCACTACGTCAGTAGGGACCTTCTCACAGATGCTCCCTTTCCCAATAGAGCATTATTAGGCAATCGCACAGATAATCCTTATCATAAGCCTAACTCTCATGCCGCCACTGACATTATAGGGTTTTTGTATGAGGTTTTATGTAGAAGGATTACTTATCATGTCACCTTGCTAAGACTGCATTTGAGGGAATCACGTGGCTTTTCAAATATTTGTAACCTAATGGATTAGTGTTGCTTTTTCTTCATCAAGAAGTATTCTGAAGTATATAGTTTCTCAACCACTTTCTTCGCTTCCAATAATCCTATTACATCCTATGGTAGCTATCACTCTTCCACAACCCCTGTCTAATTTTCTGATTGCCCTCTTAAATAATATCCTTTAAAATTCCATCGGGGTCTGGAGAAATAGCTCAGCAGGTAATAGAACTGGTTGCTCTTCCAGAACACCTGGGTTCAAATCCCACCAACTAGCTGTAACTCCAGTTCCAGGGGATTTGATGTTCTCTCTGGTTTCGTTGGATACCAAGCATAGATATACATGCAGGTAAAATGCCTATATACATAAAATAACAATTAAAAAATAAAATAAGAAAATAAAACCTTCTATTGGTTTCACAAGAGTGTTGCCCATGATATATGAAAAACTTCATCCATTCTAATAGAACCTGAAAATCTAAATTTACATAAGAAAAAACTTTTAACAAGCTCTTGATGGATATAGATGGAATATACAACTCTTAGGAAATAGAAAAAGAGATGGTTAGAGTTTGTTCCAATAAGCTCATTTTGAGAAACAAAAATTGTAGGTATTTGGAAGTTATGGTTATTTGAGAATAATGACACTGGCTAATACAGAAAAGGGAATTAGACTGAGTGGTAGCACATTCTTTCAATCTCAGGAATTTAGGAAGCAGGATTGATGCAAATTTGAAATCAGCCTGGATACACAGTGAGTTCCAAGCCATCCAGAGGTATACCGTGAGACCTTTTCTCAAATACATGGAGACAAATAGAAGAGGGGGAGTATTGATGAAACAAAGTCATATATAAAATAGAAAGCACTGGCTTTAGAATTAGGACAGAATTAGGAAATAAAAGAGGGAAAAGGAAATATACTTCTCATAAATGTCTGGTTGGGCTAGAAAGTCTATTTTTTTCCCCAGTATGGTACACATCAGTATGGTATATTCAGTTTCTGAACAGATTTAAACAGATTTATGAATACACTCACAATAGACTATGGAACACAGAGCAGGTCATAGGAATATGTGTGGTCTTTAAGGGGAGCTTTATGGGACCCTGCATTCTGAGAGGGAGCACATTTCAAGTGGCTCAAGAGCCTGACCAAGTTTAGGCATTCCTTTGTTCTTGTTCTCATGGCATAATTTCTGAGAGAACAAATAAATACCCATGGGTTTGCTTGAATCAGAAACTACAGGATCAACTTATGTGTGCATATATGTGTGCATGCAGACATCATAAAA
Organism: Mastomys natalensis; assembly: GCA_021653895.1. Taxonomy (NCBI): domain Eukaryota; kingdom Metazoa; phylum Chordata; class Mammalia; order Rodentia; family Muridae; genus Mastomys; species Mastomys natalensis. Next base: position 3,278,246 of record JAJTUV010000014.1, on the reverse strand, counting down.
CACTGATGAAAAATCAGTGAGATTTTTGTGGAATTAATTCAAACTTTTTTATAACCATAAAGGAAGCTAGAAAATGTTGGAATGCATAGGCCTAATAATGCACAGAGTCCTGCCCCTCTCTGCCCCAACTGAGGTGACATATCACCATGTCTTTTCCCCTAGGTAGCCAGATTAATTGGAGAAAGAAAGACTATGTGTGCTGGGCTATGGCTCACCTGCTACTGTTGGGATCTTTCCCATCAGCCCCTGCTAGCACCCTGTTGTGGCCCCCATACAACCTGTGTGATGGCCTTTAAAAATGACAAAGTGTACTTCTTAGGTGGGGAGATTTAGCTGGCAATTAAAGAGGCATCCTAGGATTTTTTTTTAAAAAGTAACGGCAAGTTCATGATTTTATTTTCCTAACATCTGTTCTATTCAAGCCAAGCCTACTGTAGTGATCCTCATGGAGACAATTCAGCAGTTTCCTAGCAACCAAGTTTCCTGTGGTTTCCTTGGTTATGAGCAATGACATAACTCTGGTGGATAACTTCAAAAGCACAGAAGAAAGCCCTCCTGAAGAACAAGATTCCAAAAATTTCAAGTTACTGCTTGCTGAGTGTCTATAAAGGATAAAATATCTCTTTGTGGACATTAATAATATTAATGAGTGATATGGATTTTTAACATAAAACCCTATGTTCGATTTTATACACTCTTTTAGGTCTTTGCCATATACTTGCTCTCCACGCACTGCTCTGAAATGGATTCTTTTCCTCTATCTTCTAATGAACTTCTATCTTTAGTCATAGCCAGCAGGTAAAACATAGAATTGCAGATAGACTATTTGTGAAGACAGGAGAGGTCTAGTTGCTCAAGAAAGGGACTTGACTGTGATGTCTTTGCTAATCAAGCATTTTTAGAGACTTTTATGGCACTGAGGACTGTTGCTTGAGCTCATTAAGGAACTGTTAACTCCTTATAATAGCTATGGAGACATTTGGGGACAAATTTAATCTAAAAAGGCAAAAGCTACAAAGCTGGACTTCAGAAAGTGAGAATAGGCACAGAAGAAGAACATATTTCAGACAGTTGGGAATGATCCCCACTGGGGCCTTAGAGGCCAGATTGAATGCTTAACAGAACCACCTGCAGAAAACCAATCAAAACATCAGTATAGTTGTGCCTTAGAATTTATGGCATAAGTGCATCCCTTAACTGAAATGCTTAACACCAAAAGGATTTTGAATTTGGGATTATCTGGATTTGGGAATATTTGCACATACATGGTAAAGCATCTCTGGGATACCCAAGGCTAACAGCCAAGTTCACTCTTTTTTTTTTTTTTTTTTTTATACTTTGTATGCATGACCTGTGGGCAATCTGATACACTATTTTTAGTGCACCTGCATTTTTCAGAAGCCTATTACATGAGGTCAAATGTGGAATTTTCTATTTGTTCCTCATCCCAAAGCTCAAAATGTTTTAGATATTGGAGCATTTTGGGAATCCAAGTTTCTGATTAAATATCTTCAATCCACATGAAATGTTAAAATCATCTAAGAACTGGCTTGAGATGCCACAGCTCACAGTGTGAATGGGGTATTTGGACAGACCATACTAGTGATGGTCTAGTTGACTTCTTGGTTGCTGTGTTAATGCACTGACTGGAAAACAACTAGGTTTATTTCAGCTTACAAATGGATTTATTTCAACTTACAGTTTGCAAGCAATCATCCAGGGAAGATAGGGTAGGAGTTCAAGGAGGGAGCTTGAGGCAGGAACTGAAGAGGAACTTTGCTTACTGTCTTGCTTTCCCAAATTGCTCAGTTTGCTTTCTTACATAACCCAGACTCATTTACAAGGGAGTAGTACCTCCCACAGGGGGCTGGACCCTCCCACATCAATCATTAATCAAGACAATGCCCCACAGATATTCCCACACAGCAATTTGAAGGAGGCACCCAATTGAAATCCTTTCATTCAATTGAAATCTTTCTTCCCAGGTGACTCTAGTCCATGACAAGTTGACAAAAACTGCCCATCAGAGTGGGCAAAGGTCCAACACAGGGAATACTGAAGGCCAACTTGCAGTGTCGGTAATCTAGGCAGGGATACTGGAAACCTATGGCCTACAGCCAACCATAGATCTTAGGGATAGAGAAAGGAGAAGAAAACAGCATTTATTGAAGATAATTTGACAGAAGATACTTTATAGACAGCCAACCTTGCAGGAAGGTAGGTATTATCTTCTCCCTTTTTATAACACTAAGCGGCTGAGGAAAAGATACTACATATTTAAAGATACTATAAATAAAAATCTCTGGATAACATTATACCAGCGAGGCAGATTGAGATCTAGGAACTTTCTTCAGCTCTAAAACTGGCTATTTTTTTCCTGTGTGACACATCATATTTTTACTATTCTGTGAGGCTGTTTGAGCCAGGATCTTGCTATCAAGATGGCCTCAGCTATGAAGATGGCTGCCCCTTGGCAAGTAGGAAGGCAAAAATTTATTCTCATATGCTCATCTTAGGTCTCCAGGAAATGGGCAACACTAAGTTTAGATTGGCTGAAGTAAGTGCCTTTCCCCCCACCCCCCACCATTTGTAATAGAAACACCTATTCACACATTTGTTCAACTATTGTCTCATTTTGAAACCACATTCCTAACAACCATTATGAAATTGATGGACTTGAATTTTGACATATATATTTATGCAACCAAATGAGCAGAAACAAAGCAGTTCACACTCATAATATGTTAAATAATGAGAACAGGAGTACAGAAATCATTTAGACCTCTGATGCCTACTCATTTATTCAGTAAGTTTTCTTTTATGCTAGGTACAGTTCTAAATAACACAGAGATTCCACTGAACAGCACCCTTGACATTGTGGGAAACAGACAGAATGTAACCTATAATGACTTACAGTGTTTTACATTCTGGGAGTCAGAGATGACATGAAGTTAAACAAATGAAAAAGAGAATAGGAGGGAGCTAGGAAGGGCTTTCTAGGGAATAAGATAAGATGAAAGAGTAAGGAACGACTAAAAGATGCTTGGATCGGAAAGATAACTCAAGACAGAAGACACAGAAAGTTTATAATCTCTGAAACTCATTACAGTAGGCTTGGGAGGTTAGAAGAATAATACACCCAAGACTTAATGAAAACAGTGATTAATGGTTTTTCACATTAATAAGTGAGCTTCCTGTCATTGCTAAAAGAAGAGATGTTCAAAGTTGAATCCATAGGAATCAATCTGATACTGTTTAATTGAACAGCTGGATTAACTGGGAGGTAACTTCACCAGCAGCGTTTGGTTGGTAAGTCACTGTCATCATATACAGATTTTGAGGTTATGTTAGAGTTGTGTAAGGATGTCTGAGTGGAGGTCTTCTGTTGGTTACTCACTATCTCATAACTTTGCAAGAACTGAATTTTGGGATTTGAAGACCTTTCTGAACTGATCTGCTGTTCTGCGAAAATGATGAATTCCTGTAGACCTGGCTATCACCTGGTATGTTTAAATCACAACAGCATGGCTTGTCCTCATATTCTATGCCAAGGTGTAAATTGGAAACTGAGGAACACAAAGGGCAGGATTTCCCAGAAGGTCACAGACTATTAGGTAATAAATCAATGTGGTATGAGTCCAGGACTATTGTATTTAGTTAGAATGGGAAAACTGAGGCTAATGGCAAAGCAGATTTTCCAAAGTCCAAACTTATGAGTGGATGAAGCTTTGTCCAGTATCACGCAAGAATCAGAGGACTTAATTACTACTCTATGTACTATGGCACCATTAACTTCTCAGAATAACTAGTTTAAGCTCCACAGTAAGTGGTAATGGTGTTCAACAGAAAGTTCCTTTTCAACTAATGAAATCTCCTGTGGCTTCTATATTGCAATTGTGAGAAAGCTGTTTAACTTCTCTAAGACTTAGTTTGCTTACTGCAAAATTTGGGTACTCATCCTTGCTGAACATATATAGCAAAGAAAAGAACCAGTGTAGAGTGTCTAAAACAGAAGGGAGCATATCATACAAGCAATCACTTCCTTCAGTGTTAGAGAGGAAAACAAGTTAAGAAGAATTATATCACCTGTCTAATAATAAAATATCCAGCACACAAACCAGGCACTATGGTGAATCTTACTTGCATTAAAATGTAGAAAAGACTTAGCAAAGTGAAAACTCACAGAAAACTTGTCAATTTTTCTTATGAATCTGTGATATTACTTTCAATAGATAATTTTTAAATTTTGAGAATGGGTTATATACATAATACACACACACACACACACACACACACACAACATATATATAACATACAGACATGCACCAGGGATTGCTTATTTCTTTGTTTTTATATTACTTCTATATCCTTGAACTTTGCCTCCAAGTACACGAAGACAGGCCTTTTACATTAGCAGATACACAAATCAACTGCTACAACTAATGTTGTTTTAAATTCTGCTACATTAAATGTTTCATCCTCCAAGATTTTGCAAATATACACAGCTAACTATTCCCATCACCTTTGTAAGTTTAATGCTGCTCAAAATGACATGGTCTCCTCATCTTTGGCATGTAGCCAGTCTAGTTAAACTATGGTATAAGTATTAAAAACATATTGATTTATATGTGTTCAATAATAACTTTTTGCTTTATATTGACCATATTTTGATATATTAAATGAAATGATTGTAATTTATACTTCATTTGTTTTTTTTACTGTGAATGTAATATTTAATTAATACATTGATAGATAATATATTCATAACGATTATATCATATACTATACTATAATATACATATACTATACATATACATATACATATACATATATATATATACACATGCCTGACATTACATTTCTATTGGATAACTGTTATGTAGAATATTGTCCTCATATCTAAAATTCCCTCTTCTGCCAAGTTTTAGCCATCTTCTTCACCACCTCATCACTTAGCACCAACAGATGTTCTTTCTTTCACTGCAATTTTTCTAGAACATCAAATAGTGCATAGCCTTTTGTTTCTAGGGTTTTTTTTTTTTTTCAGTTTGGCATAACATTTCTGAGATTCACTCATTATATATATCCATCCCCCTCTCCCTCACTGTGTTTCACAAGGACCATGCCTTCCATGAGAAGCTCAGGGATAATTTGTAGTAATTAGACCTTTTGTTCCATCACATGGGTTCTGGGAACGGAACTCAGGTCATCAGGCTTGGTAGCAAGCACATCCTTATTCATGTTTTATGAATCAGTAGTTTGTTCCTTTACTGGTGTGTAACATGCCTGGGTAAACATTCCACAGTTTATTCACCTGCCTTGCAGGTGGGGTCATTTGGGTTGTCTAAAGGTATTGTTATTAACTATACCAGGCTGGTATGAACCTGTGGGAACAGGCATCTATCTATATTGCATAAAATCTTGAGAATGAAATTACTGGCTGGCATAGGAAATGCATGTTCAACTTCAGATCAAACTGCCAAATTTGGAAAGTGTTTGAAGCATCTCATATCTCACTCATGAATTAGATTTCAGTCGCTTCATGTTTTTATCAATTTGAGATAGTCGATCTCACTTCATGTCAGGCACTTGTAGATGATCTATGGCATTCCATCACGGTAATTTTGTTGTGTGAGTGTCTTGTTGCTGACGATACTCAGGCCCTTCTCATGTGCTTGACTATCTTTCCTATTTCTTCTTTGAATAATTGTTGCTCCAGATTTAATTTAATCTGCTCACCAAAATGAATGATCAGAGCTCTGCAGACCTGCGTATAGTGGATTCTATGTTCTGCTCTATTTCTCCTGCAGTGTTTTACCTATCAGCAATGGTCTCATCATTAGAGTGTTGTGTTCCATGCCTTTTTCCTTTCTCTACTCCTCTTTGTCACTTTATGGTAGATCAAATTGAATGTATGTATATTCACTTATTTTAAAAGTCTTTGTCTATATACTCTATTGGATCTTTCTGTTTACATTTTTTTGCTTCCTTGTCTATGTTTGTTTATTAGCTTATGAACATTTTATATTTCAAATTGTTTGTGTCTTTATTTGGCTGTATTTTTCCTGACACAGCTAGTCCACTTAGAATCCATTTGATTCTTCTGGAGCTTGTTTTTTAGATGTTAGAGCAGGTCTGTAGCCATCATTAGTCAGGGGCTCATTAACCTTTACCATTACGGTGGTAACTAAGAGATGATTCCTAATGATGTTCCCTGTAATGATAGCAGCTGGTGGAAACAATTTAGGATTAACTGAATGCGAGCTCCCAGAGTTATTTGGACTGAGGTTCAGCAACAGTGGTTTCCCCTCACTGTATGTATGTCAAGAGTTAATCACATTCAAGGGGATACCAAGACCCTACCTCTGTATCTCGCTCACCTCTGACATCAGATCTTGAAATTTCTGCCTCTGTGGTCTTCCACATCTTGACTCATCAGTGTCTCTGGACCATGTCTTGATCCTCCTCTATAAACTATACCTTGACAACTGCTTGTAGGCAGTACCCTGATATTTATGGAACTCACTCTTTACTTTTGCTAAGGAAACAGTCAATTGTTGATTGATTTGGTCAGCTTTTTATTATTTGAAGTGGGAGGGCTAATCTATTCCATTATTTGTTCATGGCTAGAAGCCTTCACTATGAAAAGAATTGTCTTTTAAATGCACACATTTCACATGCAGCCTGATTTTTCCTTTTCATCAGCAATTCAAAATACCAGTGCTCTTGATAGCTCTTCCAGAGGTCCATTTTGAAATTTTATTCTCTAAGTCCCAATAATAAGAGTATGAATTTCAGCATTCAAGAAAGGACTTTCATATATACTATACTGAGTGTTCCCATTTCTGAATGTTTACCTAAAGCTTTGATTATGTTTAAAAATTACAACATTAAAAACATTTTGACTAAAGCATTTGTTCCTAACTTTCTCAACTGCCTTAGTTAGGGTTTCTATCACTGTGAGAAAACATTGCGACCAAAAGCAAACTGGGGAGGAAAGCATCTATTTCATCTTACAGCTCCTGAGTCACACTCTCACGGAGGGAAGTCAAGGCAAGAACTCAAGATAGAAACCTAGAGGCAAGACCTGAAGCAGAGGCCATAGAGCAATAGTGCTTATGGGCTTGCTCACCATGGTTTTCTCAGCCTGCTTTCTTTACCAACTCAAGACCATCTTTCCAAGTGTGGTATTGCCCACCCTCTATGGGATGAGTCCACCCATATCAATCATTAAAAACCCCACAGGCTTGCCCACAGACAAATAATCAAGTGTGGGCATTTAGAAACTGAGGTTCTGTCTCCCCAGTTGACTTCAGCTTGTGTCAAGTTAACAAAACAAAACAAAACTAAACCAAAAGCCTGGCCAGCTCTCAGCTATATTTCCATAGTATGATCTTAGCTTTATAATGCCATACAAAAACATACCATACATCCTATTGAAGCACACACACACACAGCCTGGACACAAAGAACTGAATCATTGCAGTTCATTTCCTCTAAAGTTAAGTCTATATGTTAGATCCTTTGTTGTACTCTGGCTTAATGAAAGTTTTAAAAATAAGTAGTCATATGCCATTCAACATATTTCCTATTTTTCAGAAAAATATATATTTTTACCTTGTTGTATTAATATATCTTTCTTTATGTTACCACAGTTTTAGAAAGTTACTCTCATAGATAACAGAAAATTAAAGGATGGTTTATAGAGGTTGGATGTGTGAAAGTGGGAGCGGGCACAAGTGAGAAAGAACTGTAGATCAAAGGGTGAAAATTCCAATTAGAACTCTGGAATACACTTTCATATGATTTTAATAGCATATCTATTTTTAAGCCAATATCTGAATACAAATTGTCTGATTTGACCATATTATATAAAAAGTTAGTATTCAACATATTGATAATATAATAATTTTGTTGATTATTTTTTATTTTTTTCAATACTTAAGTGAACAGGAGGCAGATTTAAGTCATAATTCTATTCTTCATCAATACACATATCTTTCTTACCTTTGCTGGTCCCTCTCAGTGTACCTCATTCAGATGGTCTCTCTTTTCACTCCTTACTCTGTCAATCCCTTTCTTAAATGTCACTGCATCATGGAGTCTTTGTTAGCCACCTTTCTTCATTTAGAACATCCTCTTTCTACTTCTCTCTTTTAGTTTTTTAAATAGACTTATTTATTTTATGTGCATTGGTGTTTTGTTTGCATGTATGTCTGTGTACATCACTAGAATCTCCTGGAACTGGAATTGCAGTACAATGTAGGTGCTGAAAGTCAAACCTGAATCATCTTGGAAGATCAGCCAGTGCTCTTAACCTCTGAACCAGCCCCTCTACTTTATGCTGTGTCCATATTTTCATTTCACCTCCTCCCCTTACCTCAAAGTGAGCTGTAGTCTATGACTTGGACTTGAACCTGTGAATTCATCAGTGTGTGCAGTACCTATACAGAGCCCACCATTGGTAGTGACTCAATCTGTGAATGAATGAATGAATGAATGAATGAATGAATGAATAGTCTGGGACCAATCTGAATGTTAAAGTTCAGCTTAAATAGCTAGCGTTTGGCTAAGATTTCCTTCTGCAATCCAGCTGTATTAGGATTTGTCAAGTTCTATCTCTGTATTTATGATTAGAGTAACCATTATGTAGAATTTAATTGCATGTCTTCAACTAAGCTCTATTGCTGAGTCAAAATGCTGAGTCAACATTGATTTACCCAAATGTTGGGGTTTCCACCCATGATCTTAATAATTAATTTAATAGGCATCTATTGGGTTAAATACTAATATCATTTATCATTTAGAGATTGTTTTAAAGAAAATGTGTTTGCCTTGAAGTAGCATTCTGACTTAAATGTGGAATTTCCGTTCTAATATTTTCAGAGAAGTACTCATTTTGAAGTGTTATGAAAACACAGCTAGTCCCAAACAGACTTGATTTTGTAAATAAAGGAGCTGCCATTTACACTGCACATGAGAAATACTAAGAGGAATTTTTTGCATGAGATGAACTGAGTTAGTGAACTATGGCTTTGTAGTACTCGGTGTCTTTGTAGTTTGCAGGAATTACCATTAAAGCCTTTTAATCACATATTTTGGACTTAGGTGAAAAAAATCACTGGAGATATTGTAATATCCTGATGGGCAGCTTCAAAATATATCTGTTTTCATGTACTTAGAATGACATCTATATTTATTTCATCAAGCAATGCATGTCTTTTGTTACTAGAATAAAAATACAGAAGGAACCTACAGGGTCACTCAGAGATGCTTTTTCAGTTTACAGGCAAGAAAATCCCACACATTTTCTGGAGTCTAAGCATGTCTTTTTCATGATCACTTAGTTAATTATTGATAAATCTAGAAGTCAGAAACCTATCCAATTTACGAGTGGTCATGCTGAAAATATAATTTCAATAGTAAATTTTACCTCTTTGGGAATTAATAATATAAATGGAACTATCCCATGGTTCTTTATGAAAATGATATGTTGTACAGCTGCCAAGCCTGTTGTTTGTGATAGAGTAAAATCACTAACCCCCCACAAGGAGTACTTAGCTCAGTTGGGGGACTGAAGAGTATACATGTTTGTAAACTTGACTTTGTTAAACACTGTCTCTGCCATGAAAGATTTACCACCTAGACATCTAGGCTCCTCAACTAGAGATTAATATCATTGACATAGTTGAGCATAAGAACTGCACAAAAGACATGCTGTCTTATGGAAGTATTATCTGACTTCATCTCTGTTTGATTACCTATTGAGAGCTCAAGGACCTGAAACAGGGCTATGAAATGGATGTGTCCAATGCTTTTGCTCTCCTCCTTGCATATAGAAAGACTACGAGTTCAAACTCACCCCAAGCCACATAGCAAAACCCCTGCTTGCAAAAGCACACCAGAGAGACAAATACTGGTCTAGAGTGACACTTTGAGTGAAATGGAATGTTTTCCTGATTGCTGGCACTGATACAGTAGACACTGATTCAGCTCTGTAAAGCTGGAGAGGAGCCCTGGATGTTCAGTGAAAACCATGGCAATTTTCATCCTGTATCCAGTGTTTACTATGTGCCCCACAAGAAAACAAACCAATCAATGTAAGTAATATAGTACAATAAAAGGGATCTGGCTCTCTCTTTCTCTCTCTCTCTCTCTCTCTCTCTCTCTCTCTCTCTCTCTCTCTGTCTCTCTCTCGATCTCTATCTCTATCTCTCTCCTTGTTAGCCCTTCGGTTATATATGAAATCCTTATTCCTGTACTATTTACAACATTCCATTATGCATTTCTGTCAGTGCCTAGACTGCAGTGTCTCGATGGTGGACATTGAACAATTACTTTAAATAAGAAGATATTTCAATATCCCGTGCTAATCACTGTTTCTGATCATTGAAAGATGAGATGATTAATGCACTGTTGTTAGAACAGAGTGTCTGAAAAGTGTTTAGGATGGCCTGATGGAGATACTTCTGAAGTGGATCACAGATGTCCTGAGAGCATTCTAGAATGATTTTCATTTCAGAAATTTAGTAAATTCCATATGAGAATATAAAATGTTGGTGAAATGATAGTTCTGTAGGTGAAGTTAAAGGCTGCTCTAAAACTGCAATTTTTTTTTTTTTTTTTTTTTTTTTTTTTTTTTTTTTTTTTTTTTTTTTGGTTAAGCTCTCAGGGACGAAGCTAAATTTATGACTTTCTAAGATGGGTCTGGTTGCGAAAGGAACAAGTCATTTCCTAACAACATTTTTCAGTTGAAGTACTAGGCTTAATGTAAACTCCCAGCAGTATTACATGGCCCGATATCATAAAATCTGATGGTTCTAGCAAAAACATTGTAAATCTTCATACATGCATAACATTCTGAAAGAATCCCGACTTTTAAATCATTACCTAAGCCTTGGTTTTCTTAAAGGGTACAAACTGGTAAGAGCTTGAAGGAAAAACAGAAAAACAGAATAAAATCTTCTGCTTAAGGAAGAGTAAAACCTGAAAGATTTTTACTGCCCCATTAACTATAACCAACGTAGCTTTAACTATACAGGGAGAATGCTATTATATATACCTCATTACAAATGTCCACTTGAGGGAGAAAGTAGAAGTAGGGAGACAAGGAACAGGCACCACAGACACACAGCTGTTCACTACTAAACAAGTAAACAAGCCATTAATATGACTATGTGATCTGCTCCAGAACACACATGTGTGGTTCCTGTAACCAATGGGTGAAGAGGCTTGGGGGCTAAAGCAAAGATGCAGAAACCAAACCACTTGTATTCTCATTCTGCTTACACAGTAGCATTTAGACGAACCTGAGAACTTTGACTTCTCTCTGGCTTTCACGATAACAATCGTGTCTACCTCGTAGGCTGGTCAGGAAAACACTTGAGTGAGACATACACAAAGTGAAGGAATTTAATATGTGGGGAGCACTCAGTGCAATTATCTCCCATTTCTATTAAACAGCAACTAGGAGGAGGGGAATTACTGCTAGCCACACACTGCTTCAGCTGTGTGTGTGTGTCGCCTGGGTACAGCTGTGTGCTTCTCAACACACATGGTACAGCAGCTGTGCCTCTCACCACTCTCGTGAGAACTGATGGAGACTGTAGAGCAGCAGTACTCCACCTGTGGGTCACAACTCCTCTGGGGATCGTGCCGCTGTTTCACAGCCTTATCACATATCAGATATCTTGCATATCAGATATTTACATTTTGATTCATAACCATAGCAAAGTTACAGTTATGAAGTCTCAATGAAAATAATTTTATGGTTGGGGTCACTACAACATGAACAATTGTATTAAAGGGTCAAAGCATTAGGAAGATTGAGAACCACTGCTATAGAGGTTTTTGAAACATAGATTAGATAGGTCACGAGCTAACTATGGCAGCCAATTTGAACAGGGCTGAAAGTTACTTTGAAGCAAATGAAAATCATGTAAGTCACCATGAGGACTAAACCATCTGATAAAACACCTTTAGATTATTTACTTATAGACATATGATGAAACAATACATCACACATTCAAGACAGACAAATTCTTACCATAGTGGAAAGACATGATGCCCAAGGTTAATAAAAGCCTTTTTATGGGGCTAGTGAGATGGCACAGCAGGTTAAGGGACCTGATGCTAAACTCAACAATCTGAGTTCGAATTCCAGTGGTGGAATACTCATGTGGTGGAAAGAAAGAGCTGACTCCTCCAAGTTGTTCTCTGAGTTGTACCCATGCTCTGTGTCACATAAGCATAACACTCACCCATAAACACACACATACACACACACACACACACACACACACACACACACATATTATTAAATGATATAAATTTTTAAGTAGCTTTAAAATCATTTTTCTGCATATTTTTATATTTCTTTTTTATTGGATATTTTATTTACATTTCAGATGTGATCCCCTTTCCCCATTTCCCCCTCAACCAGGAACCCCCTATCCCATCCCCCCTCCTCCTGCTTCTATTAGGATGTGCCCCCACCCACCTGCCCACTCCCACCTCTTCCCCACAAATTCCCCCACACTGGGGTATCCAGCCTTTACTGGACCAAAGACTTCCTTTCCCACCTATGCCCAACAATGCCATCCTCCCCTACAAATACAACTGGAGCCATGGGTCTCTCCCTATGTGCTCCCAGGCTGGTGGTTTAGACTTCTGCATATTTTAAAACAATCAAAATCCATTTCTCTTTTATTGTGGCAAAATATGTAAATATCACATGCTTTTTCTCTACCATTTACGAATTTTAAAGAATATTGAGTAGCACAAGTACTTTTGAAGTATGATATAACTGTCATCAACATCAATTTCCAGAATATTTTATCCTCCTGACTAAAATTCTTTGTTTCATGGTACTTTCTCTCCATCATCCCCCAAATGGTAACCACCATACTTCAACATGTTCTATTTCTGTGCTGTTTGACTACTCTAAATATTTCATAGATATTCAGTTAATTATTTTCCTTTGGCATTTTCCTTGACACCATGTTATCAAGATTTAGTTATATGGTAGCATCAATTGCAATGCCATTCCTTTTTAAAGCTGAAAAATATTCATTATTTGCTCACTCATTCAGCTATTGATAAATACTGCCTTGTTCTACTCTCTGACTTTGGCAAATGCTTTAGGGTTTCCATTGCTGTTAAGACACAGCATGACCAAGACAACTCCTATGAAGGACATTTCACTGGAGCTGGCTTACCAGTTCTGAGGTTTAGTCCATTATCATCATGGCAGGAAGCATTGTGGCATCCAGGCAGGCATGGTGCTAGAGGAGCTGCGAGTTCTACATCTTATTCTGAAGGCAAACATGAGAAGACTGACTTCCTGGCACGAAGGAGGAGGGTCTCAAAGTCTACTCCCACATTAACACACTTCCTCTAACAAGGCTATACCTACTCCAAGAAGGCCATACCTCCTAAATTGGCACTCCTTGGGCCAAGCATATTCAAACCATCACAGCAAATAATGTTTCTATAAACATGAGTACCTGTAACTTCAGATTTTTATTTACATTACATTATTTACATTACAATAAAAATATTTCCTGTGTGGTTCGAGTTAGTGTGTGAGTTTTGCATCACAGTATTCAACTTTGCTTCATGGTACTCAAACACTTGTAATCATTTTTCAAAGGGGAAAAGTCTGGTACAAAGCTCTGTAGTTTTAGCTCACAATCAGGTCTGTTTCTTTTGAGCTTATATAAAAGAACAACATTACAGTGAGTGTGTAGGTCAGAGGAAGAGGCTCAGTTCATGGCAGCCATGAATCCAAAGGAGAGAGAAGAGATAGACACACTCCCCCAAGACCTGGGTTTAAGAGTGCTTCTTTCACAATCTTGAGGACTGGAGTTTGTATCCCAGCACACACACACACCACCCCATACCTGGAACCTGAGTTCTATAGCTTGCCAAGGGAAGAAGATTTCTAGGCTTAATAACTTTCAGTCTGGCCAAGAAAACTCAAGTTCAGTAAGGGAGCCTATCTCAAAGGAATAGGTAAAAGTGATAGAGGATACTTGATGTCCTTAAATAGCTTCTGTGTGTGCCTATAGGCATGCACACTCCCTAACACACAAATAAACAAGTATATCTTTAAAGACAGAAAAAAGAAACCCACTTCCTTTCATGAGGCACCACCTCCTAAAAATTCTACCACCTCCCAATGGTGTTTTAGATTAAGGACTAAACCTCTAACACATAGTTCTTTTGGGGACACTTACCACAACCATAGCCTTAAGCTAATCTCTCTCTCTCTCTCTCTCTCTCTCTCTCTCTCTCTCTCTCTCTCCTCTCTCTCTCTCTCTCTTCTCTTCTGTGTGTGTGTGTGTGTGTGTGTGTGTGTGTGTGTGTGTGTGTATGTGAAACTCATTTATTTGATGTTAGCATACTGCCTTAAAATAGTGGTTGTTGAACTATAGATGCATAGAATCACCTCCATATAATGCTTGCCAAATAGATTGCTGGACCATCCTCCAGGGCTGCATAGTAAATCTCAGATAGGCCTGAAAACTCATATTTTAATCATTCACCTGACCTCTGGATGCTGTCCCTGGGACCTCATTTTAACCACCACTATTTTAGATCAGTGTCTTTCCTATAAAAGCAACATCTGGTACTGATGGTTTTCAGTAGCTCTGTCTCTTTGAGTAAGCACCCGTCTCTTCACCAAGAAACTGTGGTATACACACTAATATTCATAAAGTATAACACAAAAATTCTCTGAATATATATTGATAGATGTCAGGATCCTGATAATCTGATCCCTCTCAAACAAACATTTTAGGAGATCTATCCTGTATAAAGGAAACTATGGGAGGTAGCTTAGCTGTGAAGCTGTAAATGGTAAGGTTTCTGTCATTCTGCAAGGTTCATGAGCTGAGAGAAAGGATGAATCCGATGCATCAGTGAGACCAATGTCATGCAAAACATGAGGCTTTCCATTTGTCCACTGTAACTCCTAGAAAGGAAGCCAAGAAATGGCTTTCTAGTTCTGCTTCTACTCCCCATGGGCTGAAGTTGCATAAGGAAGCTAAGTACAGTTATTCAGGGAGATCAGCCTTTTCCAGCTCAAGAAAGGACAGTTTGTTTGTGTGGAAGGATCAAACAGAGGTTATCTGGTACACCAAGGATAGCAAATAAACTCCCTACCTCCTGGATCTGTTTATCATAATGATTACTTTCTCACCTAGTTAAGTTTCCTATTCTGTCACAAGTGTGTCTCAGAGTCTGAATTCAAATTGTGCTATGTTGCCTTTCCAGCCTTGAGTGAGTGATATTGAACTAAAAAAATTGTTGATTAGTAGTATTCAGTATAGTGAAGGCTTTTGTTTATGTCACAAAACATTGACAGGTATGATTCCACATAGAGGGGAGCTTCGAGAAGAAGAGCTCGGATTCCTGATAGGCTCCAGCTTTCTTGTTGGTCACGAATCTTTAAAACCCTACACATGTGACTTTATTGTCAGGAGATTAAAAAGGCTCATACATTTTCTGGTCAGATATTTTTTTGTGTTGCCAGGTTGTGACTTCTTAGCAAACAACGACCAATGTCAGAGTTTGCCAAGTCACCACTTCCCAGTAGCTTTTATAATACCAAGTCTTTTATATTAGAAATCAACTCTTTGTATGTCCAAAAACCAAACCAAACCAAAACCATACAACCACAATTTTTAACCTAAAAATTAAAGAAAAAAATTAACCAAATGAGCAGTGTACTCAAGTTGATTAACTTATACACATTAAATGATAGGAAGCCAAGACTCAAATGAGATGTTTAGAATATTACAAAATCTCTGCACCTATCTGAGTTAAGTATGGGAGCTGACTGTGGCCTAGAAATACAGTACTGGTAACAGCTTAGAAACTCTCCCAACCTCTCAGTCAATTGTTCTTGATTCATTTTGTTTTATTCTTTACATTTTAAACATTTATTCACAATAATGAACTGGAAGAAATTATTCAGTCAGCATCTGCTTTCTCAGGCTGTAGTGAGGACAGAAATGGGTCACTATTTTTCACCAATGTGACAGGGAGCATTAGAAAATGTCTAATGCAATAGTCAAAGAACCACGTAAGCACAGTTGTAAAACTATGCCATGGGGTAGCAGTTGGAAGTGGATCATCAAATTTACTATTGGTCTACTGATGTCCCATGCAGGTTTTCATTTCAGTTGCATAGTCAAGATGACAGCAACAGATGGAGAGGACACACATGAGAGTATGAGATTTGCTTCCATGGAGGCTGTGTGATGTTTATAAGGCATTTTCCCTTTGTTTATTCAGCCTCTGTGTTTCCCTCCTGACCTTCTAGCACCAACATACAGCCTTATTGCATTTGATCATTTTGTAGTGTTTTAGAGTTACTGTATGTTTCGTGTTTTAAAGGAATGACCTCCATAATAACCCTGTGGAGGAGGTAGTGTCCTCCCCAACTTTACCTACGAAAACAAACTCAGAGAAATGTGATGATACATAAGATACCAGCAGGAGTAAATAGCCAAACAGAACTGCAAACCAGGTCTCCCACTTCAGAATCTAGCGGGACTGCACTTTGCTGTATAGACTGGCAGTTTCTGAAAGGCACTTTACTGTACTTTTCTCACTCAATGTGGAGTTTCTGAGACACTAACTTTGCATTTAGAATTCTCCAGCCCAGAAAGGTGCTTTTCCCCACGGGTTTGAATCCAATGTGCGAATAGCATCTGAAAAGGTTAATCTGTTTACCCAACCAGAACAGTATGCTCTGTAGAACAAACCAGGAGTTGCCTTGCTAGCCTGCTCCAGATGTCCTATGCTTGGAGGGACGTTATTTGCATTTGGTATTTCAAAGCTGGTGATCAATTTACAATTATAATTGCCAACAAGATTTTACTTTAACTAGCACTTTGTGAAGGAAAACATCAATTTACATTATCCCACAGTGTTGGAAAATATCTAATGATTTTATAAAACAAAAATGGGTTTCATCAGGACAAGTGAGTACAAAATTGCTGTGGCTACCCTATGTTTAAGTCATTTCTTGATCCAAGATCCTGTGATTTTTATATAGCAATACTTACTCTGGTAGTCCCTAATAAGCTAATTCTAGGCATTGGATTATCTAGCTTCTAGGAGAGAATGAAAAGCACAGACATCAGTTAAAAATGAAACAGCTGACTATGAAATATCTATTTTAGTGGCACTTGTAACTGGATTAACAGGGATCCCCATTCTGTAAGACAGCTCTTATTTTTCATATATCCTTTAAAACACATAAAAATGAGTTAGCTTCCATCTGCTCTCAACAGAGCTCCAGTTTAGGTTCTAGAGGTTCTTAAAAGATACTAGTTTCTTTAAAACATAAGAAAAGGCAAGAGGGGTCATAAATATGCAATGATTATATTGAGTACTCATAGGCAATAATTAGCATTGATTAAGCACTTGCTTGGAGTGAGATTCTGTACTGAACCTATTATGTATATAATTCCATGTAATATCCCAATGACCATTGGAAAGCAAGTACTTCAATTATTATGAACTGCTGTGATCTGAATGTCCATGCCCCTCGAATATCATTATGTAACCTAATCACCAAGGCCATAGCATTAGGAAGTGGGACCTTTCTAGGTTTGATTAAATCAAGAGGCCAGGATCACATAAATTCGAAGAGTATCCTTCTAAAGGGGACTCCAGAGAGTTTCCCTGTATCTTCTAACACAGAAAACCACGAAAAAAGTTAATGTTTCTGGCTAGAAAACAGGTCCATAAACATGATCTTCCAAACCTCTATGATACAAATAAATAAATTTCTGTTGTTTGTGAACTACTCTGTGTAGGACATTTTGTCATAGCTACCTGAAAAGACTAGCTTCTGTTCTCTTCCTCAGAGAGGAAGGAACTGACCTTTACCTAGCTAAGTTGCCTAAGGTTCTATAGCACGAGGTAGACAAAGTTTCTAATAATGAAGAAGATTTCTCTGATAAAATGAAGTCAAAGAAAAGGCAGATTATAGTGCTATCTGGTTCTGAGTTGTATATTATTAGTATGATCAAATTAAAATAATTCATGTATAAATGATGTAAGCTTGAAATGAAAACAAAAATCTTAGATTGAAAACTTCCTAAAAACAAAGATTATGTCTTACCCAGTTTTGAAACTCCTTATAGAGAGCACCTCACAGACAACAGTGTGTTGAATTTTATCTGGCCCTGGTATCTTCCCAAATTAGACGCTGTTAATCTAATTTACTCTTAAGAAGTTTCTGTCTAAAAAGATTCTTTAATTTGTTACATAACCACCTTTCTCTCTATAATTTCCCTCCATTGAGTTTGTCTGATCATGAAGAATGAATGCACTAAGTATTAATAGCATGGCATTAATGTTCAACCTACGAAGATTTCACCATAGAGAAGTGTTCTCGAGTTTGCTTAATTTCGGATTAACTAAAATTAAATTAGTGGTATGTTTAAAAACATAACTGCTCAGGTTCTACAACAAATCAAATTGGCCTAAATGTCTGAAGTTATTCTAAACATAAAAGTTTTAACAGCTCTCTAAGAAGTGCAAGTATGAATTCAATGTTGAAAAATCACTATTGTTAAGAAACGAACATTAAATATAGAAGTGTCAGGCTTTGTAGCTAACTTGCCACATAGCTAAAGTGGCACACAGTGACAATATTCTTGTGTATTTTTCCAATACTGAGGTCCAGAGTTTGATTATTTTTTTAAATCTACATACAAGCTAAGTAGACTACATAAAATCAATAACATGTTCAAATTAATGATCAAGTATATCAGATATATTAGAATGGTAAGCATTTGGGGACTTTCCATCAGGCATAGCCACAGTCTGAAATCCCCTTCTTTGTTTTTGACTAGCTAGACTGACAAATGTTTTGGAATCTGAATAGGAAGAGTATGCAGTGTTGGCATGTTTTTTCTTAACCCTGATAACTTCAGAAACTGACTATGATGCTCACCTGAAGAAATTCTGATGTTCTGCTGATTCAAGGTCTATGGACATTCTAAAGTAATGTTGGCACTGTGACTTGGAGCTTTGTTTTTCCACAATTCTAAAATAACTATCCAACTTTCATCTTACAGGTTTTAGGAGTAACAGCATTTTATTTCCAAACTTTTACTCCTAATTTTTACTTCCTTAACATAAGTCTTGGTTCTGGGTTTGATCATGAACACTATTTCTGTGGTCCCCACACAATAGAATTTGTAGTTTGGGTAGATATCATGGTCATAATTATTGCTCTACTATGTTCTCTAGAAGCACAAAATTTAGCTTAAGCCTTATCTTATATGTGTCATTTGTTATATGAATCTATATTATGTCCTTACATATATATTATAAAATATAATATAATAATATAACAATAATGTAATATATAACAATAATATATAACAATAATGTAATATATATACAATAATATCATATATAACAATATATAAATATATAATGATTTTAGAAATGTCTCTGTACTATGCACTAAGCAAATTATATATCTATATAAAGTCTCCTAGTCCACTATATGGAAATCTAACTTACGTACCTTGAGGTATATACAGACATATTGAGAAGCAGTCCTGGCTTGGCGAAATACAGAGAAAATAAGATTCTGAGTCATGCAGGTGATGGGCTCAAGATGAAAGTTATTGGTCTGAAAGCAGATAGACACTAAGTAAGAGGAGAATTCATGGGAAGAGCAGTGGACGTTTGACTGGGTCAACTGGAGTGTGTTTGAAGTGATGAGGGGGTATTTTACCTCAGACTTTGAAAACTGAAATAACAGGGCTTGAGCAAGCATGAAGAGAATGAAGCAGTTGGTGGGCAAGTATGGGATAACTTTGAGAAACAGCAAATAATTCTATTTGGCTGAACCTAGGGAGGGTGTGTGTGGGACTGCTTAAGGGTATCCTGGTTCTTGGCTGGGCATGGTCCTGGAACCCAAGACTCCAAAGGAGAACGGCAAGAGTTCAGCCACGCCCCAGAACTCAGGGTCCTGAAAAGCAGTCTAATCTCCATAGACCTACATTGTTCAGTCACATAGGCCATTACAGCCCCTCCCAAAGTGCACAGGTAGAGGGTGTAACTACAGGCCTCAGGCCCTAGAGATTTACATACTAATGAAGGTCAGAGGGCAGAGCCAATTAAGCATTGCCCCCAGGACCTCCCCCTTTCTCCCTCCCTACTTAACCCAGGTCTGCCCTGAGTTTGGGGGGTACATCCAGATCCATCCACCATCTGCCATGACAATAAAGCCTTTTGGAACCAAGGACTTCCTCGTGTCACTGGGGCCTGCCAGGCCTGCCGCTGCCAAAGCCTCCAGTCACTGGAACCTGGGACCTTCCTCGCTGCTGCGGCCCTCCAGTTTTTCCCACAGGTGTGGGGGTGACAGTGGTTAAGAATAAGACAAAAAGACTATACTGAACTTCTCTTTCTAGAAAAGATGGAGATCTTTTCTAGATCGTTTGCATTTGATTTAGGAGTTTCAAGGTTGGAAATCTCTTTCTAATTTTCATCATTCTCTTCTCTGTAGCTTGGGGGAATTTGGTCTAACACAGTTCTCAAAGGCAGGTCTAACTCTCCTAGGTAACATTCTTCATTCTATTACCGCTTTCCCTGGCCCCTGTTAGCATTCTTACATTGTTAAAAGTGTCTTGGGAACTTATTAGCTGAATGCTCTGACTGCTTATTGAGAGAACTGCTATTCCCATGCTTGAGTCAGGCGATTTTCTCATTTTTGTGCCTCCCTTTCACCCTCCAATTTGTCCCTCAACTTCCTGTACTTCTTGTTGTCTCCTTCTGTCTGTGACTGTCTTTTCATCTCTTTTTTCTTCCTTCCTCTATCACCTCTTTTTCCTGTTTCCTTCCCTGCTTCCTTCCTACCTCTAAAGGTAACCTGACAGTTAGGAGCAATGCCTTTGGAGTCCCATGGCCTTAAGTGTGATCCCAGCTCTTTGATTATAATATATTATATATTAAGCATATAATATATGTACATATAATATATATATATTTATATGTGTACATATAATGTAAAATACTATATGATGAATACATATAATATACACATGTACAATAATATATAATATATGTAACAGACTATATATTAACAATATTATAAATGAATAATATAAACATTAATATATAAATGTTAATATATTAATTACATTAATTAATGTATTAATATTTATATTATTCATCTTGTGGCTGAAGAAACTTTAGAGGCTTTTAGCTTCACCTTTCTCATCTTCAAACTGAGATGATGATGATGATGATGATGATGCCCCACAGGAGGCTAGGCGAGTATATACATCTATTAAGTACACACAAAACACTTAGAACTGGGCTTGGCGTGGTTTGCATTCTTAGTGTTATTAGCTATTTTTATTGTCATAGTTGCTACTTGTGTTTCTCACATTCAAGCTCATGGGAAATGGAATCGTAAAACTATGGAGAATAGAAACTTATACCTGACCCAATAAATTTTAGACATAAATGATATGTTTTCATATCATAAACGAATTTTTGTTTTGAAATAACATCAAATATACAATTGTGACACATATACTTAACAGAATATGTTATCAAATGCTGGAGGATAGGTTAGCTTTACACTGAGATCACCTTTACAGAAGGATGCTGGCCTGAAGATGGCCTTGTCTTTGAGCACTGATATGGAGGAAGTTGGAAGTGGTGAAATACTTTATATGAGTGGAGCAAGAAATCCTTGAGTTTGGGAAGATATTTTCAGATCTTTTAGTTTGTGCCATGCATCTGTTTTCATTCTTTCCCTTCTTTGGGAATATCCAGCATATCACACCTTGGCAATTGAAAAGGTCAATGGTTTCCTAACACTAGTAAGCAGGCTTTACTTGAAATTGTCAAAGTTGAAATTCTGATTCCTTTCCATGGGCTGAACCGAAGCATAGAACAACTCAGACTGTTAGATTACAGCTCAGTTTAGGTCTGCTCACTTAAGTGGTGAATTAACAGGTTTGACAGCTGAAGTCTTAAGAGGTCTGGAAGGGAAAGTGCATAAATAACACGTTTCTGACATCGTGATGAAGGACGTCTCTCCCCAGCACCTCTATCTGTACATCATGCTTCCTACACAAGTAATTTCATCTCACAGATATTTGAACTAATTTTTTTATCTGATTTTCAAAATGGGTAATATAACTTAGACTGGTCCTTTCTTTCCCTCTAAATTTCACTCTCTCCTCCTTTCTGGACTCTCTCTCTCTCTCTCTCTTTTTTTTTAATTAATTAATTAATTAACTAATTAATTAATTAATTTACTTTATATTCTGATTGGACACCTCATCCCCCTCTTCTCCTATGCCAAGCCTTAAAAATATCTTCTTCCAGTATTCCCTCCCTTCTCTCCAGAGAAGAGGAAACACCCTTTGGGTACCACTCTGGGACATCCAGTCACAGTAGGACTAAGCAATCCTCTTCCACTGAGGTCCAACCAGGCAGTAGGGGAAGGGGATCCAATTGGAGGCAACAGAGTCAGAGACAGGCTCTGTTCCAGTTGTTACGGGACCCACATGAATACCAAGCTGCACATCTGCTACAAATGTGTAGGGTGCCTAGTTCCACCCCCTGCGTGCTCTTTGGTGGGTGGTTCAGTCTCGTGAGCACAATGAGGCCCAGGTCAATTGATTCTGTAGGTCTTCTTGTGTTGTTCTTGATCCCTCCTGTTTACTCAATTATATCTTCCACCCTTCCACAAGACTCCCCCGGCACCACCTGATGTTTGGTTGTGGGTCCCTGCTTCTGTCTCTATCTGCTACTAGAGGAAGCCTCTTAGGAGCCAGTTATGCTTGGTTCCTGTCTGCAAGCAGAGCATTAATTATATCAGTGATTGGCTCTTTTATATGGGATATGCCTCAAGTTGGGGCAATCATTGGTTGGCTGTTCCTTCAATCTCTGCTCCATCTTTATTCCTGTGCATCTTGAAGGCACGACAAACTACGGTTTGAAAGTTTTGTGGATAGATTGATGTCCCCCGCCACTGGAAGTCCTTCCTGGCTACAGAATGTGGCCACTTCAGTCCCCATATCCCTGATGGTAGGAGTTAGGGTCACCTCATAGACTCTCTGGAACTTCTCCCGTATCCTGAGTCTCCAGCTACTCCCAGAGATCCCCACCAACATTGATTGTCATTAAAAATATTTTAAAGAAGATTCTTCTTAAAATGTGATGTTAATGTCACTTTACTTCTGCTAAATTGTTGGGAGTCTTTTTGTTTTTGTTTTTTTGTTTTTGTTTTTTTACAAAAATGACATTAGTACCTCACCACAGATATCTTCTCTCTTCTTAACCCAAACCCACCAGTCTGTCAAATGCCAATTCTGTTGTGCTTATTTAGTATCTATTAAATTGTGAGCATCTTTGAACTAAGAATAAAATTCCTTTCATGATATATAAAAGGATTTACAATACAAATAGTCATGAGAAATTTCCTCCAGACTTCCCTGGCTCTGGGCATTGACTTGAAGAGAACGGGAAGACTGGTTCTTCCTGGTTCCCTTCCTAAGCTGTTTATAGCAAGAATAATAATGGTAACACAAAACTTCCGTGAAGCTCATGAAAGGGTATCAGATGTCTCCACATATACAGTTCTGATTGTGAAATCTCCTCTAAAATGTTGAATGCAAAGCAAATGCAAGAAATGATTTTCAGTTGCAAATTAAAAACAAAACAGAAACAAAAGACATCTGTTCTGCACCAAAGGAAGTCTGTGTGATAGATACCATTAAGCTTTGAATTTTACCTCTCCAACTATGGATTTGTCCCATAAGAGGTGATGCGCTTCACAACCTCGACTTGTATGAAGCGGGACTAACATAAAGCATAAATGTTATTCAGGGCACCGGCAAACCATGCTCGCTTGTGTCACACTTTGAAATGGAAAATGACCATTCTGGAGAACTAACAGATTAATTTACTGTCAATATGAGATCAGATCTAAATTTGTTCTGATGCAACTCAGATAAAACACAAATGTTCTAGTGCATGAAGAGTATGTGTACTTGTTTATGAATTTTATTCCATCGGACACCTTGAGAGGAGTATACATACATCATCATTCTGTCACATCCAATAGATGTGAGCATGATGGGGCATGCTTTTGGAAGTGGCATTACAGATCACCTAATCAGTTGATTATAAGAACCCAAAACTCAGAAAGGCTAAATGATTTTGGTATGATCAGATGGCTTTTTGAATGGCTGATCAGACTTCTTAATATATTCTCCTCATATTTCATCTGTAACACTTTGAATTCTCATGAGATTGAACTCTTGGACTTCATAAGTCTTTGAGCAATACTTACACTCATCCATCCATACAGTCAAATTTTAGTAAATATTAATTTTTGCCAAGTCCCATGTTTTAGTCTACTTTCTGTTGCTAAAAGAAAACACCTGATGTTGAATAATTGGTAAGAAATATAAGTTTGTTTGATTCACTGCTTGGAGCCTTTCTTGGTATTTCAGGAAGGCATTTGTTATATTATATCCTGGCAGAGGATAATATATGACAAAAGATAGCAAGTGTTTAGCTTGTGTCTGACTTCTTTTTTACACAGCAACTAATGGGAGCAAGACATGGTGGCTTATGCCTGTAATCTTAGTACTAAGGGAGCTGAGACAGGAGGATTGTCTAGACTTCGAAGTTAGCTTGGGTAGCCTCGTGAGTTCCAGGCTAGGCTATAGATCAAGACCCTGTCTTTAAATAAATAAATAAATAAACTATTAATGGCATCATAGCATCTTGCTCTCTTGACCTCACATAGTTTTAATTATCTCCCAAAATCTTATCACAAAAATATTGAATTTAAGGCTTGACCATCCAACATGTGAATTTTGAGAGGACATGGTTGAGCCTTGTGACACCCTGTGTGTATTGCACTATGTTAACAGACAATGGACATACAGGATGAACAAAATAAGGAAGAGTTTATTGCATCAGCAATGAAAATTAAGTATAATGAATAGAGCGAAGATCAGGAGTGCCCAGTGAGACACAGCAAAAGAGAGAGTTGACTCTACAGACAAACCAGGAAAGTGTTCTGAGAACACTTGAAATATGAAGATGGTCAGTTCATTCCCTAGAAAAAGGCCCATGATATAAAAACTTTTTAATACTATTAATGTCAAATACAGATAAAATTTTAAGACCATAAACCTCTAATGTAGTATTTACTATATTTGCTCTCACATTAAATTACCTATAGTTTTATTGGCCCACAATGCTATTAATTTCTTCCACCCGACCTTATTAAGATACAGGTTTTGATCTTTTAGAACTGATATATATTTCAGAAAACCTAAGATAAAGCAGTAAAAAGTGAAATTTTAAAAAATGTTTAAAATTTCTTCTCGACAGACTTTCAGTTGATAAATAATATGAGAAACACGGACATGACCCTAGAAAACCATAGAAATGGCAGCTCCAAGCAAGCCTCACGAGAAGTGATACACTTGTTGAGTGAAGGTTTGAGAATACCAGGTATTTTCATAGCCTCAAAAGGTCTACCCCCAAATATATCCAAATGGTAAAGGCTAAATGCTAACACAGCGGTGGAGAAGCCCAGCAGGTTTCACTGTAAGTGACCAAGCTCATTGTCAACTCCAATAGGATGTTCTGAAAACATCTATCCCTTAAAGCATAGTTGTAATGAGTTTATTATGTCTAAGGACATTTTTTAAAAAGACTGTATAGTCGACAAAAGTGTCAAAGCCACAAAAGACAAAGAAAGGAAGGAAACCATCATTTTCTAAAGATAAAGAAGGAATCCTGGGTTCAATCTGAATTAGTAAATGGACAATATGGAGTTGGAAAAGGGACATAAACAGAAAAAAATGATTTATAAGCTACAGATAATTTGGAATACTGAACCCTACTGATTCTTTTATTTTGATTACTGTACTATGAGTATACAGGGTATTAGCAAAATAGGTATTTGGTGAAAGGCTGAGTACAAGCTAAATCTCTATTATTTTATAGATTTCCTAAGTTTAAAATTATTTCAAAATGTAATATTTTATAAAAAATGTATTTCTGCATTAGGACCATTTCTTCCTGAGTTTAACATTGAAAACAAGGTATAGTGTTTAAACTAATCTAAATTATTCTACTAAAGAATATGAAGAGAGAGAGAGAGAGAGAGAGAGAGAGAGAGAGAGAGAGAGAGAGAGAGAGAGGATATATTTGGTAGTGCCATTATTCTAAAATTTCAACAAAGTATATAAACTAAATAAAATATGGAATTCATTCATATGATTAATTTTATCACTTAATGTAGTCATTTTGAGCCCAAGATTAGACTTTAATTTGTTGCAGTAAATCTCCAACCCAAATATGACCGGTTAAAGAAAACACAACTCAATAATTATGAATATATTATGCAAGCATAGATTGGGCAGATTCACCACTTCACTACTCTATTCCCCAGCTATGAGATCCCTTATAACTTGAGGGTTTTCCAGATCCTGCGTTTGTCCTTCTACCTCCTGCTTCCCTGTCGTCCTCCTCCGTAGTCCTCCTTCATCTTCTCTCTCCTCTCTCCTCCTGCTCTCTTCCCACCAACCTTTATTTCTCCACCTCCCCTTCTTCTGCCCATCACTGGCTCCAGCCTTTATTTTACAAATTAAGATGATCAGAAGGTTCACTAGAATTCACCTGTGTAATGATTCACTTCTCCTCTGCAGCCCTTCCCAGAAAAGGAGAATTAACATCAAAATACAAGGCCGAGACTATCCACATTAATTGATTTCAGAATTAGTCTTAAATGGTCTAGTGTTGCACTTAAATTTAGATATTTAAATAAAAATATTACACAGAAAGAGCATTCTTCAGTATATCCAAGAGGTTAATTTGGGGTATAAAAGAAAAAAAAGGATGGGATGATAAAGCCCTCCCCATAAAGAAAAACAGAATTAAACAGTTTATTTAGGTACTCTTCTTTATCTCCGGGGACATTATTGGCTTGAGGCAACTGGCATTATAAAGTCAAGATTTCATTCTGAAACTTGCTAATAACTTGTATTTTCATTACTCACCTGATACCTCCCTTGGCTTTTCCTTTATGACAGATGATTATCACAGTCAGCAACTGACTTTAACTGAAGGATTTTTTTTACTTAATTTATTTATTTAAATCACATCATAATTTACTTATTTACACAGGGGTTATAAACACAAAAGGCAGGATGTGGGGAAGGGAATGGCACCAGAGCATAGGTGTTCAGGGGGAGTACAGATACCTTTCAGAACAGGGTATCAGCTGGGTGTAGGTTCAGGTGACAGGTCACTATGACTCTGCCTATGATTCACTTGTCCTTATCTAAGTTGGTACTGTCCACCGAGGCTGCCTATTTATAAGACCTATGACTACTTGGGCTGGTAAATTTCCACAGAAGCTGCCTGTTTACAATAGCTTATAGCCTGCTGTTTCAGTGTTTTTCCACAGAGATCCAAGACTTGGTGTGAGCATTCATATATGTCAGGACTATTGCTGACTTTAGGCCTATGGCTGATTTTAGGCCTTTAATGTATATGTAGGGCTGCTCCTGACATCTCCTCCCTTCTCTAAGTATAGAAGGGCCTTGGCGATTCTATTCTTGCGAAGGCGGGGATACAGGCCTGACCTCCAATAATTGAAGGGGACCTTGTAATGGCTCAGGTCCTCCTGTCATTGTCCAGTGAGGCATGAGGGCCATATCCTTCCTGATGTCTTTTTCCTGGAGAGGGGATACTTTTGACATCAACCCCTATGTAGTCAGGCTTGTCCCTCAGGGAACCCAGATAGATATTTTAAACTTTTATTTATATTCCCTTGCAGTGCTTAGCCTGCAAGAGGGTTCTGGGTAGCTCCTCTCTGTTTGGTCTAGGGGTGGAAGTCTCTTCTTTTAGGTTGGGTGGAGATGGGTTTGAGGAACACCCTGAAGGATTTTTCTAAGCAATTCAAGTGTAAGAATTTTTCAGGGAATGCTGCCTGTGTTCTGCCATTCTAGCCAGACAGCTTTGCTTTGAAACCTTGCAATAGTTTGCTTGACCTCAACTGAACTTTGTGGGCTTTGTTGCAAACTTATTCCAAATGATATCCTGCATTTAACATAGGTAGATGCCAGGCCTAATTACTAAATTCCCTTTGCTTAAAATTTTGTGCAATCAAGGTGAAAGGTTTGTTTCCAAGGAAACAAATGCACAGGATTTTTATCACATAAAATGTTTTCTGCAAGAAAATTCCATAACCAGTCTCCAGGGAGACACTATGTTATAAGATAGCTCTCAGTGGAGATTTTTTTCAGAAGAATATTCTATTTTTGTTATTCTAAAAGCATTCTATATTCGTGTGGTCATTATGATTTTGTATTAAAAAAATTAACACCAGCAACATGACTGTCACCTGACTAGAATCATAAGATGTACAATGTGAGACAGGGTGGTTTCTCTGACTATTAGTTTATTTTTACATTGGAGTCTAAATAGCATTAATTTGGGATGTTTACTTGAGAGAAGAAAACCTGTTCAAAGATATTTGTCACTGTGAAAGCTGAAAAAGAGCCTCACCCTTTATTGGTACTTATTTCAAGTTGGAGGTGATTGCTTCCTGTTGAAAAGACAATTTTAAAGATGCTCAAGTAGCCTGGCTTTGCATACTCTTGTGGTTAAATTAAAGCTAAGAAAATTGCACAAAATGGATTCTGGTCACAAAAATCTGGGGCTTTGTTCTGATCTGTCTTATTATATTCTTGACCTTGCCACAGGGATGCTTGAATTCTAAAACACCATGTTATTCATCTTGTAGCCTTGACCTAGATTGTAAGTAGTACACAAATGTTTGATACTGGGATGAAAGAGTTAAGTAATTAGACATTGAAAAGGCACATTTTTAAAAGTGGAAACAAAGCAACTGTGAAATGACAGGTTGAAGGAAATGGTATAGCAGACTAAATCAAAAATGGAGGCTCTGTCCCTTACTGACTTTGTGACTGCAAAACATTAGAATCTCTTTGTAAAAGTGAGGTATGTCTACCCCACTAGGTAGTTAATAAATATAATGTGTGTTAGATGTTTATTTATTGGGGGCCAATGAGAGGACATAGTGGTAAGGGCAACACTAAGCATGATGATCTGAGTTCAACCACAGACATCACGAGGAGAAACTGACTCCATAAGTTCTCTGATCTTCACACATCTGCAATAACACACATGCAGGAGTACACACACACATATATGTGTGTTATATATATATAAAATATATTATAACCTATTGAAGTAACACACTTCATTTATGAAGACGCTTAGTGTTTTGCTGTCACAGAATCAGTAAGGGAGAGAACCATGACTTTAATTTTAACTGAGATATAGATTATAGATATAGGATAGATATATGATAGATATGATAGGGTATAGATATATACCTATATATAGTTATCATATTAATATATTACATTATATGTACATACTAATATTACATGTATTGTTACTTATGTATTCATATATATATAAAATGTTAGATGTTAATATTTATGTATGCATATGTATGCATATATATACACATATATGTATTCACATACCCATATAATACACATTAATATATAAATGCAATTTGATCAGTCATATGCATATATATATATGCATATGAATAGCATATACATATATACATATATATGATTCCAGGGCTAAACACAGTATTAGATAATCAGTTATGGGGCTTATCCCCAGGGAACTTTTTTCTCCTCTTCTCAGCCATCATTAGTTACTTGTAGTTTTTTCCCCCTAGGAAGGCCCTGTGACATTTCTCTTCCATGAGAGCATGTCTATTTTGTTGTGTGTGTTCTTGTGTAGGATACTATAGTGTTGAGGTAGAAGACTGCCATTCCTAAGAGACAATTTCAGAGGACAGAATTTTTTGTCCCTGGCTCTTAAAATCTTTCTGCCCCTTCTTTCACAATGTTCCCTGAGCCTTAGGTATGAGAGTTATGCTGCAGATGTTTCAACTGAAGCTGGGCACTCCACAATCAGCTGTTCTCTATTCTTGGACCAGTTGTGGCTTTTGTAATGATCTCTGTATGCTGCAAATAGAAGCTTCTTTGATGAGGGCAGAGAGCTTTACTTAGTTCCGGATAGGAGTATAAATATTTAGAATGTAGTAAGGAATTATGCTAGTTTAGTAACATGGCAGCAACACGTTCAACTATACTACTTTAGTAATATGGCAGCAATACCTCCCTTACGATACGTGACCTCACTAACCCCAGGTAGTTCACCAGGTTTACAGAACCAAGCATGAATTCCCTTCTGTTAGTGAACCTTAGGTCCAATTAGACAGGTATTGGTTACCACCAAGATATAAATGTTGCACCTATAGGGATATCTTGCCATGCTGGTAACTGTTATAGTGCACAGGCATCAAAGCTTGTTAAGACTTTAGAATTAGAATTAGAATTGACTTAGAATCATAGGCTGACAGCCAAATGGATTGACTTGTGAAATAGAAGCAGACCTTGTACAAGAGATCTGGAAGATCTTTATAAAGACCTAACTGACAATAGGAACATAGGAAGTTGCAAGTACTGACAAAATATGACCTCAGATATCATAAAAACCTTCAAGCAGCTATTCATTCATTCATTTATATGACAACTACTCATTGAGTGAAAGTACTAAGGGCTAGACTAGATATTATCTGCATGCATGATCTCTTTTGAAAATTAGCTAAAGACCATAATAAACAGCACGTGTCATATTCTGAAACACACTGCTTGGATCTCTGTAAGGTCTGACCTGTACTTACTCTCTCAGCTGCTTTCTGACAACAGAAATTGTGTGCTATTGTCTAGGACCATGCTCCCACCTGAGAGACAGTGGCATCCAATCATTAGTTGATGTGTCTTATGTTTAGTCTCAGTTTTGGACATCACTGAAAGGCCATGCTATCCCTAGAATCCCAGGAAAATCAGTGGAAGCCTCCCATGCTACAAAACCACAGTTCACCTTTCTCTCTGATTCTGTTTCTCTTTACCACTTAGGTGGAACTTCCCTCCCAAACATCAGACACTAAACCTCTTATTTACAAATTTTAATGGCTTATTACATATTTAGAAACTCTATTTTATTTTCTGCATATGCCTCTGTGTGTACATCTATGCAGATGTGAATGTGACTATGAAGGCCAGAGGACAACATTAGGTGTTGTCACCTAAGTATCATCCACCTTTATATGAGGTGGAGTCCCTCCCTGGACTGACAGTCACTAAGCAGACTATGCTAGCTAGTCAGGTAGCCCCAAGGATCCTATCTCTACCTCCCCAGCACTGAGGTTACAAGTACAGGCTACATATACACCAACTTTTTACACAGATTCTAATGACTAAAGTCATGGCCTCCTGCTTGCAAAGCAGGCATTGTACTGTTGAGCCATCTCTCCAGGTCCTGACAATCTGTTTTTATAATGAAGGCTCCAAGCCCAACACAGGCAATTCCTGGTGGCATCCAGAGATTGTTTCTAGATGCAATGCATATTATAACAGTTCAGCAATGTGAAGTGGGCACAAATTTAGAACTGTCCCTATAAGGTCATTTTATCAACTCAGTCCCAGGCTGACAACCGAGGCTCTCAGCCTTTGTTGAATGGTTATATAGAACTAGGTCTAGAGGAAGGGTAACAGGCTGAACTTTATCATTAACACAAGTGGGAAGGGGAACTAGTGAGGAGATGGAGATTGTCATCTTCACCAATTAGAAGTACACATTTACACCGATTTATCTTAAGAGAACCTTGTTAATGAGTCATTCCACTAAGCAGATACTTATTTGACCTTACTATTCTCTATATGTAACAAAAATTAGACAAGCAAAATAAGATATTACCATAAAACAAAAAACAAAACACGTACATACAAATTACTTATGGAAAATATGTATTAAAAATCAATAACATAAAAATCAGATACAGAATCAAGAATTGTGCAGGGCTTAGAAGATAACTCTTGTGTGTGTTTGGGGTGGGGGTGAGAGTAAAGGTACTTGAGGTGTAAGCATAAAGATTTGAGTTCAATCCCCTTACCTAAGAAAAAGCTATGCACTGATACACAAGTTGGTAACTACTGATGTGATGCTGAAGAAGGCAAAGACAGGGGACACTCCTGCCCAATGAAGCTGGTTGAAATGAAGAAACTGGCTTCTACAAGAACACCCATGTACACACAACACCACACACACACACACACCACACACCACACACATTCATACACATACATACTACAAGCACACATGCACACACACACACACACACACACACACACACACCAGGACTCCCCACACATGCACACATACACATCATAAGCACAGACACAGTACACTTCCCTCATGTACATGCATGCAATACGTGAGCATGCATACACAAACAGTGAGAAGCTAGTATACAAGAGAAAATTAGCATTTTGATAAAAATATGTCAAATAATGTAAATGTGAAACTCAAGTAATGCTGATATTAACATTCAGTATTTTGCAAATGCCAAATATTTTACTAACTAGTGAAGAAATGATGAGCAGATATTTTACATTTCTTCTAGTAGAAGTTGTATACCCTTTATCTGAAATGCTTGGGGAAATAAAAGTACCTTTGATTTCAGAATCTAACTTGCATATGCATAATGAGATATTTACCTCATTCCTGAATGGATCACAATTATAAATACAAAATTTGTCAAGATACCTTATTTATAACGTTTTATGTTTTAAAAGATTTTGTATCTGAAAAAAAATGTCATGGTGTGGAATTTTCCACTTGTGTTTTCAAGTTGCCGCTTAAAAAGTCTTGCATTCTGGAGCAGTTTGGCCAGATTTTCTGATTAGGGTTACACGATCTGTAGTAAGAAATCACTTCACACAACAGTATTGAGGACCTACTCTGTATTACACATTATTGTAATCAGTGGAGCTAGGGCAGCCAATGAAGGCATGGTCTCTGCTTACTGGTAGGTTTTATTGTACCAGGAGTACCAAAATGGTCAATAAATGAACACAGGGTGGCAACATCTGTTTCAGCTGGTATCTGAGTACCGAGAAGAGCCTTGGAACAAAAGGCCAATTTAGAGGCCAATGAGATGACGTGATCTGGGAAGAGCAGAAACGAAGAAGGATTGCTGGAGCCGAGCAACCAGGAATGACACAGATGAGCTGCTCACTTGAGGGCTTTGAATAGACTTTGGATTTTATTTTGTGCAAATAGGAATAGATTGGCTTTTTGTTTCCCTAATTGTATCCCTTTACCATCCTCCCCTTGCCTTACAGCTCCAGCTGATACTTCAGGCACTCTACTGAAAAGGAGTGTGGGTTGTGTTCATCCCTGCCTTGGTCCTGACTTCAGTGGGACTGCTCCAAGCTTTTCTCCACTTAGGAAGGTGTTAATTGTGGGTTTCTCACATAGCTTTTATTGTGTTGGGGCATGTTCCCTCTAGCCTTACATTTTCTAGGACTCTTATCACGAAAACATGTTGGATTTTATCAACAGGCTTTTCTCTGAGTCTATTGAAATGATGATGTGCTTTTTGCTTTTAAGTCCCTTTATGTGGTTTATTACATTATTAACTCAGGTATGTTGTACCATCCCTGCATTTCAAGAGTAAAGCCACCTTCGTCATGTAGATCTTCTTTTTGATGTATGTCCATATTCTGTTTGCAAGTATTTTAATGAGAATATTTGAATCTATATTTTATTAGGGATATTGGCTTATAGTTGCATTTTGTTGTTTTTATTGTTGTGTCTTTCTCTAGTTTTGTTATTACAGTTACATTGGCTTTGTAGAAGGAGTTTGAGAATGCCTCTTGTGTTTTTATTTAAAAGAATATTTTAAGATTGGCTGTTGATCTCCTTTGAGAGTCTAGAAGAATTCTGCTGTGAATCCATCTGGCCCCTAACTTTTCTCAGTTGGAAGGCATTTAATTAATATTTCAATTCCTCATTTGTTATGGGTCTGTTTAGGTTGTTGAGTGTTACTTGGTTTAATGTTGATGGTCTGACTGAACCTAGAAATTCACTCATTTCTTTCAAATTTTCCAACCTAATGGAGTACAGATTTTTTTTAAAGTATTCACTCCTATAGTATTTTGAATTTCTTTGTTGTCTATTGCAATGTTTTCATTTTTGATTCTGCCTATTTAGAGTCTCTCTTTCTTTCTTTTAATTAGTTAGGCCAAGAGTCTCTCAATCATTTTATCTTCTTGAAAAACCAGCTCTTCAAGTCACTGATTCTTTGTATTGTTTTATTTATTTTAACTCATTGATTTATCCTTTGATTTTTATTGTGCCAATCATTCATTGGGTTTGATTTGGGGTGTTCTTGTTTTTCCATTTTTTTTTTTCGTATTGTATCCTTTTGGAGAACTCTTCTAAGTTTTGTGGTATTTTTCTTATTGATTTTTTTCAAGATTATCTTTCTTAGAACAGTTTTAAGTTCAAATTGAGTCATTGAGTATAAAGTACAGAGTTCCCACATATTCCTTGTTCCCAGAGGGGCATGGCCTCCCATTATCATCACTCCAGTGGTACATGTTGTACTTAGTGATTATACCTGAGCACATCATCTTCTCAAATCTATACATTATATTAGGCTTACTCTTAGTGTTACACAGTCTGTAGATTTAATTTTTTTTTTTTACTTTTAACTTTCTTATTATTAGTTCTTTAAGTTTTGATATTATAATATTATTGCATCATATCCCTCTTTCTTTCCTCACCTAAAACACTCTCATATACTGCTACTTGTTCTCATGATATGTGTGTGTATGTGTGTATTCCTATATATTCCTATAAATTCCTAAATATATAAAATACAACCTTCTCATTCCGTATAGTGTTACATGTATGTATGTATGTATGTATGTATGTATGTATGTCAGGGCTAACCATTTGGTATCAGGTAACAAGTTAGTATGCTCTTTCTGGAGAAGGCTACCTCTCCTCTATTAGATCCCTGTAGATTTTTATGTAGGGTGGAGGAGGCTTCATGAGCTTTCCTCTGTCTACTTTAGAATGTCTATTATTGTTCTTTTCAGTTCAGACTTTGTCAGTCATGTTGGTGAGACTTTATGGGTGGAGATTCTAACATTTTTAGGAGACACGGTGTCACAGAAACTCCCTTCTCCCTAGCTCTTATGATTGTATTCTACCCTCTCTTCTTCAATGGTTCTTGAGCTTGGGGTCCAGCAGGTGAATTGCAAATGCGTCTTTAGGGAATTGGCTCTACACATGTGTATTTTGATTACTTGCAATTTTATGTAATGGTCTTCAGCTGTCACAAAGATATGTTTCTTTAACGGGTTGTAAGGAATACATTTATCTGAAGATTAAAGGGTAAATATTTAGAACATTGTTAGTGGTTATGCTGGCTTATTAAAGTAGTAGTTGTAGGTATTCTAGGATACATGACTTCGCTAGTGCTTGGTAGTTAGCTAGGTTTCCAGTACAGGCATTGTATCCCTCTTGTGAAGCAGGTTTTGAAGTCCAGTGAGAGAGTTCTTAGTTACTGCCAAGTGCCACTATTGAACCCTGAGGGTTATCATTCCATCCTTGACGTGACTCATAGCCATCATAGTGATTTCTGACTTTGATTGCTTTCCTCATTTGGAAGTTGCATGATGCCTTCTAATGTCATTATAGGTAGTCCTAAAGGAGGAGGCCTTCTATCTCAGGGGTCTGGGCAATGCATCTGGAGTTCATGGCATTTTCAGCAATAGAAACTTACATTCCACCTTTGCACCAGGACTGAAGGCAACAACAATAGTCTATAATGTTTTGGGAGGCAGATAAATACAGAAGAAGGAGAATAAAATAACACTACGAATGTTTGAAAAAGCCATAAGGATTCATGCTATTAACTATATACCTAAAATACCTATAATACATGTTACTTGGTACATAAATATACATATATAGTTTAATAAAACTTTCTCATTTGGGCTGACAATGCTCTCCCCAAAAGCCAAAGGCCACTTAACAAAAAACTCCAAGACCAAGCTTGAAAAGCCCTCTTCTGAGTTATTGGCCACTGTTGTACAAGAAGTGCTTTCTGATTTTTTAAGTGTAGGCACTTAAAGCTGTAAATGTTCATTGTAGGACTATCTCAATGCTTCTGACAGGTTGTGTGTGTGTGTGTGTGTGTGTGTGTGTGTGTGTTGTGTTGTATTCATGTGATGAAAATCCTATTGGATTTGTGATGGGTTTTTCTTAAGCAGTCAAGTGATTTGATTTTATATATAGTTTAATAAGATTACGATGGCCCTCAAGAGGCCCTCAAAAATCATGGGAAATACAGCAGGCTTTCATATTAGTTATTGTCTTGTGCTGAAGAGGAGCCTGATTAGGGAACAGTAGCAGGAGAGTGGGTGAAACAGAGACACTTTGGAGTCTGAGAGTTCTAAGTTCAAACACAGCTTTTTCTAATGGGATATTGTCCTTGGGTGAAGTTCCTCAATTGATAAACAGGAATGGTAGAAGATATATTGCAGGGAAGTTTTCATAATCAGATGCTACGTGTTGGCATCTACATGACAGAGGTGTGTCGTGTGGCAGATGAGCTTGGAATAAAAGATTGTGATATACCTGTACTGGATTTCTTTGTTCTTACTTGGTGTTGATATTGGTCATTGATGAAAGTCTTAAGCCTAGAAATCAACTTTTCTTAAGAGTGAAATAATTGTTTTAGGCTCCCCTTGGCTTCAAATGGGGTTTTAAGTGAAGGGGAAGTAAATACATAGGACTGAAATGTTTAATTCTTATTTTTTCCATTAATCAATTTATTTATTCAATTTATACCCCATCACAGCCCCGCCACAGCCCCTTCCTCATTCCTCCCCCCCTTCATTTCTGATAAAGGTGATGTCTCCCCTGGGTACTAACTCACCCTGATACCTCAAGTCACTGTAGGACTAGGTATATCCTCTCCCACTGAGGCCAGTCAAGAAACCTCAGTTAGGGTAACAGGTTCCATAGGCAGGCAACAGAGTCAGGGTAAGCCCCTGCTCCAGTTGTTGGAGGATCTGCATGAAGACCAAGCTGCATGTCTGCTTTATATGTTGGTGGGTTGATGTACTTAACCCTCTCCTAGGAGTCCTGCGTGCCTATAGGAAGTAGGCACGTCAGGCTCCATATGCCCTATTGCTAGAAGCCTCAGCTAGAGTCACCGTCATAGACTCTCTGAAGTCTCCCCCATCGTAGGTCTCTGGACAGCCTAGAGATGT
The DNA here is from genome assembly GCA_021653895.1 of Mastomys natalensis. Taxonomy (NCBI): domain Eukaryota; kingdom Metazoa; phylum Chordata; class Mammalia; order Rodentia; family Muridae; genus Mastomys; species Mastomys natalensis. Next base: position 3,240,969 of record JAJTUV010000014.1, on the reverse strand, counting down.
CCTCCACCCTTGATTTTCATTCACTTCCCCTGCGTTTCATCCCCACTTCCACTTCCCATCCCTTCTTCCACTCCATTCCCTCCCTCTATCCAACTCCAATGACAATTTTCCTTCTGAATGAGATTCTTCACTGATTTTAAATTGCCTACCTTGAGACTTCAGGCATATTGCTTTCTGTCTACACTGCACACAGGGCTGAGCAACTCAAGTAACCAGACTGGGCTACATTTGTGCTGGGTATATTTGCATAGAATGGCAGCTCCTCTTCACTTTAGCAATCATTCAGTACAAGGCACATGGAAGGCCTGCATTGTCCAACTTGTTTGATGGGCTTTTAGCACCAGGAGATTCAGCTGTCTCATGAAGTTGAGGAAAGTCAATTCTGAAATGACTAAATATGAGTCATACAAGCAGGGATACTTGCTTGTAAGGCATGCAAAAAGCCAGTGGTCTGACAATCTCCTTCCATAGTGAATTTTTGTGATTTTGTTTAAAGTGAACAACAAGGAAGGGCACCCAAGGGAAAAAAGATGTGAATACAGAAGTGGGCAGGTTGCCTCTATTTCCTGTCCGCAAGTAAGCCTCTGTCCAGTACTGCCCATATTTGCCTTACACTGTAGTGATCCATGGAGTTCTGAATTTCAGATGAAACTCCCTCCTTCTCACATGCCATGAGCAGTTTTGAATATTATTGTCAATCAGGTATTGGATGAAATCCTAATGTATGTTAATTATGATTGCTGAGAGTAGAATAAATACCACAGTCTTCAACTTCACTAACATATCTTTAGTAAGTTCTGCCTCTGTGTCCTTTACCAGGTAGAAAACTCAACCTTAGTTTTTCTTGATATTTTTCCCCTTAAAGTGACACACAGATCTTGGATTTTGTTACCAAGGATGAATATAAACTAGACACATAAGTTTGACTGTTTGCCCTACAGAATGAAAGATGACATGACTATAAGAAGTCTCTAGTTCTGATTCTCCTGCCTCTTTAGGGCCTCCCTGGAAGGTTACTAATGCATCCTTGCTCTGACAGGCACCTAGGGAGCTTAAACCAGCTTTCTCTGACCTAATCTGTTTAGAAGCCACAAAGCCCTCTCCATTGTAGAGTTTAATAGGAAACAATTCCCAGGAACTTTCTGTTCTCAGGACCTCAGATAGGGGATGAGAAGAAGCTGGAAGCTGGATTGCCTTCCCACCCTCGTTATGGCTCTTTTATCACTGTTCTAAAATCTTTCTTCTTCCCCACCTTTACCTGGAAAAGTGCTCAGAGCCTGCCTCTCACTTCAATGGGAGAAAAGCGAAATGATACATAGAGGAAAGTATAGATTGCTTTCTCAAGTGTCATACAGACAAAAGTAGAGAAAAGGATTGCTGAGGCTCATGTTAAAAGGTGGCGATATCTCTAGAATGAAATAGGGCTACAGATGAGCCAGTGAAAGACCTAAAGAACCAGTTACTGTCATGCTGGAACCATGCTGGCTTCCTAGGGAAGACAGACTGATTTAGTCTAAGAAACAATTGTGTGTTGGGTGGGGAATTACAGAGTTGGCATTACAGAATTGCTTTGGATAATCCAATGCAATCATGGGTAGCTTATCATCCTCTCAACTTCATAACAGAATGCACAAAAATAGACATGGCACTTAAAACATCTGAGCTCTCAAAGATACCGTGTTCCATTCTCTCTTCAGAAACATCATAGCCCTCTTTTATTTCCCCTGCATTTGATTTTTCTCTCTTTCATGTTTCAGAGCCTAAGAAACTCCTAGTAATATCAGATACTATATTCTTATTTCACATATATCTTTAGATTCGGCATCCAAAGAATGTCAATGTGGTTTGGTAAGGTAAGGATGACTCCTATTCCTAGAATATATAATAAATATCCCTGACTCACTTAAGTTATTTGGTGGTTTTATGATATGTAAGGTTAATTCCACATTTATAAAACATAAAAAGAAAATATCTACTCTATAATTTTGTCCCGATGGTCAAATAAATGAAAAGGTGGTTTATACAATATTTGATTTTCTATATTCCTTCCTTCTTTAATTTTTCTTTCTTAAAATTTTATTGTCTGTCCATTACATGGAAAATAATTTGTTTTGGTCTATGCTTTGAAGCTATATAGATAAATAAAGTACACTTACTTCCTATAAAGAGTTACAGGTATAAAAGACCTAACACGTAGGAAAAAAATTCATGTTTAGCGATGAGGGTTATCTCTTTGCTCTTTGATAGAAAAAAAATTGTTTAAATGTGGGGAAGAAATGGCAAGGGATTGGGGGAAATTATTGAAGAAGACAACAGATACTAGATATTAGATTAGGGAGATGCAAGATTGAAGTCACAGCGGAAGGAAGGAAACTGGATGTTAATGAGAGTTGAGCCAAAGGGTCAGGAACTGAGGGAATGACTGAGGGCGAACAGTAAAGCCAAGTGTCTACCCTTTGGGTACATTCACAGCCTAAGAGTGTGTGGGAAGGAAGGGGATCAAGAGAATAGTGATGAGGTAGAGACTGATTAGAAGGACTGTCTCATCCTCCAAAAGAGTGACACAGAAGCATGCATTTCAATGCCTTTGTTCATGGCCAAGACATTAAAGGTGGCAGAAAGTTGAGAGAGATCACAGTAGATTGCTTGAGTTTTCTCACTGAAGTTGGGGACAGAGCTCCGGAGTGTGGTGAGTCACTGACTGAGTCACTTATTCTAATCCACTCATTTAGAAACTAGAAAGGCTGAGCTGCATAGTGTGGTATTATTATGCCTAACACAGAGGGGCAGAAATAGTGATTCAGAACCATCAAGTGACTTGCTTGAGGTCACCCAGGTGGCTAATGCTGCAGTCTGTACTATATCAAGAGTCTCCAGATTTGTCGGAAATTGGCATTTAGTAGTCTTAAGAGATGTTTATGTATCATTTTTAGCAGGCCATCAAAAAGCAAGGTGTAAAAATAGAAAATAACAGAAATGGTTCAAAGTAGATGTATCTTTCATCACCTTTCCCCTCTCCATGTAATGAATGACCAAGCTTTAGCAAATTCTCAACAAACATCTCAAATCTAGTCACTGTCAGAGGTTCTACACTGTGATATCAAATATATAACAACATTTAGCGAGCACTAACCCTGTGCCAGGAACCTCTCTGTTTGCATATATAAATGACTGTAATCTTCAAAACAACCCAACAAAGAAGGCAAAGTCCAACATCCCCATAGTACAAAGAGAGAAACCACCATCAGTTGAGATTGACTCACTCAAACTCAGATGCTATGTAGTGAGCTAGCCTTGCTCAGCCCAGGTGCTTCTGGTTTTGACACTGTGATGCAGTTTCTGCTCTCAAGAAGCTCCTTTTCTTCGCAGAAAACAATGAGAATAAAGGGTTGGTTTTCCCAAATGAAGCATCCTGTAGCAGGGTGATGAAGCAGTTCACAGTGAGTAATACTAGTGGGTATGATGGAATAAAACTGGCAAGTTCCCTCAAATCAGAAGTCTATGAAGGAGAGGCCACTGTGGACTGGATTGTCTGGCAAATAGGATTCAAATGGTTTGACTCTCGCTGATCTGACATTGGTAAGGAGCTTGAAAGGGACCAGGAATCTTCATTTTCATGAAGAAATGGGCAAATTCATTTTCACTACTTTCTGTTTCATCCATCTGATATAGAGTCATTGCGTTTCAGCTTAGTAGTGTGCTGTGTGTGAGAACTTCACCATGTCAAGATTCTTGAGTTAGAGATCACATCTTCTTACTCTGTATTACACATTTCACTAATGGTCAAGGACAAAAATGTTTGTTTAGTTTAATTGATCTAATTAGTATAGTTCAGGTAGTTTTGCTTGTGTGCATTTGTAGGCTCTGTAGGCACTGAGATTAAACTCAAATCACCAAGATAGACTTCTGCTTCTCTCAGGCCAGTAAGTACCTCTTTAGGACTTTTGTTTTCAGTAAACCTAAGTTAGAACACCCCTTGTCATGCAGTAGACTCTAGTACCATGTAACAAATAAACAAACAAAATGAGCAAGTATCTTGATCCTCTGCCTTCCATGGAGGATTTTGGACTGCCATAAAAAGTTACCGGCTTAGTTTCTAGTTTATGTACCTATCAATAGTATGTTGTAGGAAAGAGTTTATATTGAGATCCAAAGCATCTGGTTGTAGCCTTTGGATTGATATTCTATTCTACCACATTGCCAAAAAAGCAAATGACTTAGAACAGTCCTTATTTATTATTGCATTTTCTGTAAATTAGAAGCCCAAATATATCATGGATCAATTGAGTCCACAGCTTACTTTCTTAAGCTAAGATCGATTTTTAAGGCTTTTTTCTGAGGACTTTCAGATGACACTGTCTTTCTCTTCAGTTCCTTGTGACCAAGTCTCTCTTTCTCACCAAAACCAGCTCCTCAGTGTTAGCCCCTTTCTTGTTGTGTTGTTCCCCGTGTACTCAAACTAGTGAAAGTCTATCATTCTATGACCTTGAGTTTGCCTGTCTTTTTCTCTTTTGATTAATTTTACTTTTTCCTAAGTAAAATTTTCTCTCTTATAATAGCTCTTGGAATTATATTGAACCTATCAGGAAAATCTAAATCAGATTTCTATCTTAAGGTTTGGAACCTCAATAATGTCTGCAAAGTCCTTTTGTTATTTAGTATTATATCTTCAAACATTCAGAGGCACTTTGACCTGGACATTTTTGGAGAACCTTCTGTCAACAGCTTTCCTTTAGGGAATGTATGTTAATTATTCAGAACAACCCCTGAAGTCATATTTTTCTAAAAAATACACATCTGCTTCAGGGCTGGATGTCTGCTATCTCTACGGCTCTAGTCCCAGAAGAAGTGGAAATGATTTGAAAGAAAATACATTACTCCATAGTTCCCATTGTATTGTATGTTGTATTCTAAACTCATTCAAGGTACTCAGAGAAGACTGATAATTGTGGTGGTAATGAAAGTGGTGGTAGTATTAGATTTGACATAAGAAAATATGTCAATTATCAAGGCAAATTAAGTCAGGCAAATTTAAGTTCTTCCTTACAGACATGATAAATGTGCAGATAAAATGAATAACAAATGTATTGCTTATTTTTCTCTTGCTATGATAGACTACCCTGACCAAGAAGAATGTAGAACAAGAAAAGGGTTATTTTAGTCTATAGTTCTAGAAAGGATAGCAATCCACTATATTAGAGAAGACATGAAAGAAAAAGTATAAGGTGAGGCTGGCAGTAGGGAAGCAGAAAGATCACATTTCATTTCTGTAGGGAGCTCAGAAAAAAGAGAAAGTAGGAATAGGATATAATAGCCTGGCACTAGTTACATCTTCCTCAGAACAGCCACACCTCCTATACAGCCACACCTCCTATACGTTTCACAATGTTCCCAAACAGCACCATCTACTGGGGACCAAGTGTTCATACTCATGAGCCTATGGGGAACCTGTCTTATTCAAATCACCAGGATGTATAGAGGAAACACAGAAAATCCTTTGGAAGCAGGTACCTTCTTTTCTTCTTGATAGCTTTCCTTGATGCTCATCTTAATCTATTCTCACTAGATAAAGATTATGCAAAGGGTGGAAGCTCAGTTTGTTACCTGGTAGTTTACTCCACTCACCAGTCACCTTTGATACAATGCCAATCTTCCAAATCTAGCCAGACCAACTATTTAAAGAAATTGCCTCAGAGAGGGCCAGGCACTAGGAAAGGTCAGCAAAGCCTCCCAGTGTTAAAAATAGAGAACCAGGAAACAAAGGACACAGTGCAAATTTTACAACCACGAATTAAATGCAAAGAATGACACACCATTACATAAGCTGCAGAAAATATCATTTAAATGTCAAAAGAGCTGAAGATGGCTTTAATCATGGAAGAAAATCCCACAAAATATGTTCAATGTCTTAATTTTCACTGTACAAAAATGTAAAAAAAATGCCATTGTTTGATGACATAAAATATAGAAATCAGTTGTATTTGCTGACAGCTCATAGGAATCTTTATGTTTATTTTATGCAACTTTAGCTTTTGTAAATTCCCAAGGCTTTCAGAGACTGTAAATATATTTGAATTAAAGAGATTATTTAACTTACCAATCGTGTGGAAGTGTAATCTGTGTGCTATTAGTTACAGTCCAGTTGCCTGTGTAAGCTCCGTCTTCACTGGGAGGAATGGGAACAGGATAGATCCCTCTAATTGTTTGACTATGATTGCACATACATTTTTACCCTCTTGAAAATTAGCTTGGTGGAAATCAGTTCTGGGCTTCTGCTGCCTACTTGCATTTTAGAGCTCTGTTTTGAAGCTTGTGAGATATATTTAAAAACATCATATTAACATTTTAGTCTCTGGCTGGATACAGTAGTTTCACATATGTTGTTCTTTGGCAGACGCAGACTTTTACTAGGTTTGGTTGTCAAAGATATCATCCAAGAAAAGCTAAATGTACATGCACATATGTACATGCATGTGCATTTATATGTGTATGTATAGACAATTAGGTGTTGTCTGTTTATTAAACATCTGTTGAGCTTCTTCTGTGTTCTCAGTAATGACCTGAATACTGAGAAAAAATTATTAAAGCACAGATCCCAGGATCCATAGAGCTATTAAGTACTTTTGAGGGAAAAATTAAAACTGTATATTGTGGTTATTGCTGCAATAACAACCAGAAGATCAGACAATGAAGTTTGTGAATGCAGAAAATCAAAAAAATAGTGATACAAAAAAAGGGGGGATTTAGCAAGGCTTCCTGGGTTGAATTTATTTTAATGCAAAGGTCTTTTAAAATGCATTGTCTATTAGTTCTATTGGTGATGGAGCTTCGGATATAATTCTTCAGCTTAGAAGAATATGGGATGTGAAGGGGTATAATTAGAGTGGAAGAGACAGAAATAAGTCCTCTTAAAGGATGACTATAACTGTTCAGGGCTGTGGCTTCCATAAGCCTAAATTTAAATTAGGAGCAAGGAGTAGGGTTCATCTTTCGACACTGAAGAAAACCAAGCTGAGTAGCTTATCTGTTCTGGGACTGTAAGAATCAGGATTTGAAGGACATCTTAGAGCATCCACCTTTGTCAGGATATAGGCTATCTCTTCTCAGATATTACTCCAATTAAAACAGAAGCACAATACGCTGTGCAGTTGAGGAGGTCTTGAAAACAGCTAGAGAGTAGGGGTAGCTTGATATAGGCTCAATAAACAGGATAAAAGGTAGCAAGGAAACCAACAAGTCTCCAGCTTGTTCACACATTGCTTTGCTCGCTCAAAGCACTCCAAAATTAGAAAAGCTACAGTCCTTTGCCAAGAATTCAGTATGCAAATATTTCCTAATAAAGAAGCCATAGGAGAAACTTGAATTTTTGTTGCAGTGTTCCAACACACTGACAGTGTATTTTTGTTGACAGTGCAAGATTAGAAAGCAAGCACAATGAAGTTCATTTGCAAGAACACCTGCTTTAAAAATAACCCTGCTGTCACAGGAAACAACTTCTGGATGGATTGGCTTGTGTGTGTGTTGAAAAAATCTAGTGAATATGAAATACTGAAACATAGCTAGCTGTTAGTTACATATCTAACACTGGCATTGAGAACATTTTTTTTTTTTATTTCAAGTACACAGTTGTGTTTTGATTCAATGTTACAGTTTTGCTCTTTTATATAAAAAATAAATTAATACTTATTATTATGTAAAGTACTTCTAAATTTTCAAAAAAAGTTATTTTGTGATATTAGCCAGACCCAAAGTCTATATGTCTTAATGAACATCCATGCTGTTAGAATCACCATTGTGAAGCACTAGAGCTTTGCTTGGGCCTTATACTTTCACTATAAATTGCATTTTAATGCACTTATCCACCAGCAAATAAAAGAAAAACCCTGACAGTTAAAACTACATTGATTTATGTAATATATATATATATATATATATATGGATAACTAAATATATATATATATATATATATATTATGGATATAAATAACATATTCTGTGAGAACAAGAACAAGAAGAGTAAATATTAGGAAATGACGAGGCATGGGTGCAGGTAAAGGATGTATAAGAGAGGATCTAGAGGTACTGTCACATCTAGTAATTGTTGGTGTGCTTATAGCTTTCAGTTCAGAAAGGCATTAGAAGTAAACAGTAGCTGAGGTAGCTTCAATACTTGCTTCAGTCGCCAGCCAAATCTCTAAACAAAATTCTTCTCCCACTATCAAGAATAATCGTAAGCAAAAAGAAGAAACACTTATAACAGACCATGAATACAATGTGAAGACCTCCACACAGGAGCCAGTCACTAAATTAGAACAGGAAGTGGCAAAATGCTAGAAGAATCAGAAGAGTATAACATTAGTCCAAAAATACATATGGCTGCTCTTTCCCAAGGCATCTGGCTACAAAAAAGAAAGAAAGAGAGAGAGAAAGAGAGAGAGAGGAGAGAGAGAGAGAGAGGGAGGGAGGGAGGGAGGGAGGGAGGGAGGAGGAAGGAAGGAAGGAAGGAAGGAAGGAAGGAAGGAAGGAAGGAAGGAAGGAAGGAAAAAGAAAGACAGACACCAGACAGGAGGAAGGAAGGAAAGAAGACAGAACTGTCTTCAAGATCTGCCTCCTAATGAGAGAAACAGGATCCAGGATCATGCCCAACTATCCACATTATGAATTCTTTACACAGCAAAAGGTTGGCTCAAGAGAATTTGGAGGCTTCATTGGCTACCTAATATTTAAATGGAACCTTCATAGTAGGGTTGACATCAACAAAAAGAGCAAAAGAAAGTAGTAACTGGTCAAGGTCAGGTACCATAGAAGTTATTCAGGGCAAACATTTGACCATGAGAGAAGAGAGAAGAAAAGAAAGACAGGAGGACACAGTCAACAGGACTCCTGAGCACTGGAGAAACACAGTGCAATCAGGTCTTTGATACTATGCCTACTACAGGGACTCTTCTAGGTAGAGATGGTATGTGGCAGACAGTTCTGGACATTCCACTTTGTGACCAACGCACTCATTCTAGTTTGAAAGGCAAAGCAAAGGAAGTATCACTTACCTGCTCAGAGCAACCTTGTGTCCTCAGATGGCTATGGAATTCAGTCCAGGCCATTGAACCATAAACAAGTTTTTAGAAAGTATTCCGGAAGGGATTTTTCTTTTCAATAGAGGAAAGACATGGCTGTCTTCTCCTATTTCATTTTATCATTTATTCTTCTTTCTAATCAGTTTTCAAAGATAGCCATCTCTCAACTAGGAAGACAGAAAGCTTATGCTAAGAATCCTAGAAGGACAAGAAGAAGAGCCTGGTCAGACATCTATAAGGGCCCTGGGCTGCGAGACCCCTGTTGTGAAGACAGACAAAAACTTGTTTAAACCACTATGTCTAAGTTTCTTTCAAATACATCTAACAACAGTCCTGATTGAGACCAGTGACTTATGAGAAAAGTAAAACAACCTGGAGAGAAAACTCTTTCTGAGAGCTCTAAGCTCCACAAACTGTGAGGTGAACATAAAACTTTCCAGATCTTCCCAGTCTGCATTTTGCCAAGGATCCCAGGGTTCTTTCCACCCCACTTTTAATAATTAAATGTTCATGGGATAGCCATCCACAGATCAATCCAATAGGTATTTCTTGTGTCCCTTCTATGTTTAAGACTGTGCTGTGATATCAACAGTACAAAAAAATACATGGTATGTCTGGCTCTCTTAGGGAGTTTATGGTCAAATGGAAACAAATATGCCAAAGTGAGTCATCAAGGGAGTAGAGATGACAGAGTGACTAAAGATGTTTGTGGCACAAGCCAGCTGACCTGAGTTCCATTCCCAGATTTCAATTGCCTCCAGCATTTAGGCTATAATTTGATTATTGAAATATTAGTCCTGTATAAGTCTGTGTCCTGGTACTCAAGGCCAGGGGTCTTGAGTTAAGGGTATGCATCAGTCAAAGATATGTATATTGACTTTGTAGCTGAAAATATACTATCTTGAAAGAAACAGTTACCATAAGAAAATGGTTATGGATGGCTTCTCTGTTTTGACAAGCTTCCATAAACTTCCACCTTCACTTTTACAAGCCAGTGCACACAAGAAACATTTAGCTTCCTCAAGTTGCAGAGTGGATAGATGTGTGGAATATCTCCTCTTTATGCTCTGATAGCTATACTAGCAACCCGTAAGCTCTACTGCCTGCACCTGAATGTTTAATGCGATCATTAATTTCTTTCTTTCCAGACATTTGTCAAACACTCTTGATTGCCTACTGTGTGCCAGACCCCATGGCAGGTGTTGAGATAATAAGAGTAGCAAGGCGCTTGCTCTCAAGCTCCTGGGAACCTGATCATAAAAGGAAAAATGCAAGAAACATGTCGGGACATAAGAGAGCTGAAGAAAGGGTGTATATGTTAATCATAGGAAGCAAAGCTGGTCTGATGTTATTTGACTTCAAGAGAATCTTGTCTATAGTATAACATAGACATTGTGGAATGGCTTTCTGTAACAATGTAGTAGGCTACTAACTCTGACCTAATATACAGCCCTTATTTCAAGTTAGGTGGTAGAATCTCCTCCTTGTAAACCCTTCTGTACCAGAAAAGTTAAAATGGGCTTTTAGTAGAGACAGGGGAATGCTGGTATCTATCTTTATATGACACACACACACAATGTGCTGTCAATCTGTGAGTCTCACAAACATTTAGAAGGCATTTTCATGTATTTTTATAAATACTGTGCTTTTCAGATTACTGTAGGTAATTTCCACAAATACTTATGTCTTTAAATTACTTGTTCTTAAAGATTTTTGAATTAGAGGCTGGAGGGATGGCCCAGTGGTTAAGAGAATTGGCTGTTCTTCCAAATGACCCAGGTTCAAATCCCAGCACCCACATGGCAGCCTGTATTTGTATGTAACTCCAGTTCCAGGGGATATAACACCCTCACACAGATACACAGACATGCAGGCAAAACACCAATGCACTTAAAAATAGATTTAAAATTATGGAATAAGATAAAAATAATAAGGGTATTTTTCTACATGATTCTCTCCTTCTTTTCCTTTGCAGTGGATGATTGAGCTTTTCTGGACATTGGGTATTGTATTTCTACTGACTATTTCCTTAGCGTAATAGTATCCCTCATTGGTGGTGAGAAATGATTTTTTTCTTTTTCTTTTTAAGAATTTTCAGGGTTCTAGAGAGGCCCCAGTGAGTAAGACGACTAGCTTCATAAATGTGAAGACCCGAGTTTGAATTCCCAAGAACCCACGTAAAATGTTGAGTAGAGTTATGCATGCTAACTACAGCATTGAGGAACAGAGTCAGTTGGATCCCAAGAGATTGCTAGTCAAAACTGTTAGCTTCTTATTCAGTAATAGACATTGTCATGGGGCAATAAGTTCTAAAGCATTATAGGAAGACATTCAACAACTTGTTTGCATCTCTGCATGCATATTTGTACACTCATATACATGTACCATACACACATACTCTACCTCCAAACACACAAATTTCATGTATGCTTTTAAAAATTATGTGGCTTCTGTATGATAGCAATATTTATTTAGCTTTACAAAAGTCAGTTAGGTTAGAAAAACATTTGACAGATCAACTGCTGCATTCCCAGAGGTGACAACTGCCTCCTCTTCTTCCTCTCTCTTCCCTCCTCCTTGCATATTCCTTCATATTCTTCTTCTTCATCTTCCCTTCTTCTCCCTCTTCCTCCACTTCCACCTCCTCCATGTTCTTCCCCTCATTCTAATAGGGTGTCTCTGTGCAGCTCAATTGTCCTTAACTCAAACTATCCCAAGCTAGCATTGAATTCCCGATCCTCCTGCCTCAGCTGTCTGATTATGGGATTACAAGTGTGTTTCACTGCACACAGCTCCCTGGAAGTGACTTCTAACACCCTTTTTTTTTTTTTTTTTTTTTTTTTGGTCATTATTGTCTTCACTTTCTTCCTATAGTATCAGGGTAGTCTGTCAAAGATCATCATGATGAACAAAGAATAGGGAGGGTTACGCTTGGGCAGCATGGTTTTTATGGACTTATTTAGACCAGACCTTTGCATTCATGAGCAGGTTGGGACAGTTAAACTGTAGAACAATTCCTAGGATCAGTGCGTACACCAGATCCTATGAGTGCAGACTCCCAAGCTGTGTGGTAAACACCCAGTCAGTGCACACAGCTCTGAGCTGAGGTGTGTAAATATGCCTATTTAAACCTCACACACTTAGACTGTGGCTAACTTGAAAAGTCAAAGCTGTGCATGGATATTTTGCTTATATTCTAAAACACATCTTTCTAAGGTATTGTGGTGGTTTGAATATGCATGGCCCATGGGAAGTAGCACTATTAGGAGGTATAACCTTATTAGAGGAGAGGAACTCTTTTTAGTGGAAGTGTGTCATTGTGGAGGTGGGTTTTGAATCCTCCTCTCATGCTCAAGCTTCTCCCAGTGTGGAAAAGAACAATTGGGCCATCCCTCCTGGCTGCCTGCAGAAGACAGTTTCTTCTTGGCTGTCTTTGGATCAAGACATAGAAACTCTCGTCCAGCCCCACATCTGCTTGCACACAACTATTCTTCCCACTATGATGATAATGGACTAAATCTCTGAAACTGTAAAGGCTTATCTTTGTAAAAGTTGCCTTAGTCATGGTGTCTCTTCACAGCAATAAAATTCTAACTAAGAAAGATGCAAATTACATTGGAAGCTGGTGCTCCAGGAAATAAACCATGTTCCACATATCCTACCTGTACATACTGCCCATAAAAGTGACATGATCCCCAAAGCAAAGGTTTTCTGACACAGAGATGTGTGCAACTGTGTGCTTTCAAGGATTTTATAGATGACACCACCTATGGATCATGAAGAAGCCTTGAGATAGGTGAAGTACTTATGAAGCTCAACTGAGCCCACCATTGTGATGTGGAACAGTTCAGATGGAGGGAAAGCAAATCAGTTCTTAGAATTCATCAACATAATTTGTCTTACAAAGTGCTCCACACTGGGCTAGTAGCTTTTTCAAGGACCACTTTTTAAAGACATGGAGGGTGTTGTTTGTTTGTTTCTAAATTGTATGTATGTGTGTTTCTTGAGTTTGGGTTTGTGCAATGTCTGCAGAGGTCAGAAGATGGTGAAACATCCACCACTAATTCAGTAGTTTTCAACCTGTTGGTCGTGACCACTTTGTGGGTCAAATGACCTTTTTACAGGGGTCTCCTAGATAATTAGAAAACACATATTTTCATTATGATTCATAACAGTAGCAAAATTAAAGTTATGAAGTAGCATTGAAATAATTGTATAGTTGGGTTCACCACAACATGAGGAACTATATTCAAGGTCCATAGCATTAGGGACATTCAGAGTCTCTGTCCTAACTAAGATACAGTTATAAGCCTCCTGACGTAGGTGCTGGGAGTTGAGTTGAAGACTTCTACAAAGGCAGTGTGTGTTCTTAACTGCTTAGCCATTCCCCAGCCCCTCAAAAGCCACTTTTGAATTGGTAAGTCAATTAGTACTTATTATATTTGACTCACTTAGTAGCCAGTAAGTTCAGATAAACTGTCATTTTGCATGGAGTTCAAAATTGACTTTTCAAATAAAGCCGTGTTATTTCATGGGAGAACTATGTGGGAGTCCTTGAGCTCCTGCCCACTTCTGCAGGTTACCAGCTACTTTCCACATGCCCATATTTACAGCCTCCCCCCACCTACTCCAGCTCCACCCCATGACCATACAATTTTAGGAAAGAACATTGGTCCACATAGATCATATTGCCTTTTCTAGTTCAAATGCCTGGTGCAGGGTAAAAGCTATTTTCTAAATCCAGTAAATCTTGTCAGCCTAGATTCAGTGCAACTCTGTGATGGAATGAACAAATTACAGATGGCAGCAAGTTTGTTTCCGGGTGCAGGGAGCATTTCTTATTTGCTTTATTCTGTCCCTTAAAGTTTTCTCTTGGAAACTGTCTTAAATCACTCAGCAGGAGAAACTAGAGTGAAAAGACTCTTGCCCTGAAACGGGACAGGTGTCTTTAATGATCTATCAACATCTGAGGCTCTATTGGTCATGCCCCAAACTAAATCCTTGGTAGTCTTGCACAAGTCAATAGAAATAAAAATAAACATACTTTCTCTTGTGAAAATCACATTTCACTGGTATCCTTAATATGATAATTTGCTAACTTCCTGTGGAATTTTCTGTAAAATAGTCCTTTGTTAACCAAATTTCTGTTCTTCAAGAAAAGATCACAGGGCACTTTTTCTGTAATTCTCTTCTTTCTACAATCCATTTCCCTTAACAACTTCCATGCCTACCTTTCTGCTGCCTAGCAAATGTGTGTTCTTAACATAATTAGTTACAACTTCCCTGGTATGAGATGTATCCTTATGAAGTATCCACATCAACTATTTTTAGTTTATTCACAGAATTGTGCAGGCAACACGAAATTCTGAACTTAAAATATTTCTACATTCTGCAAGGAAACAATGTGTCTGTACTCATTCTGTGCAGCCTAGAAGTCTCAGGAACCCAATTGTTCTGCATTTTGTTTCCATAAACTTGCCTATTCTGGATGTGTCACAGGAATAAAAATCAGACAATATGTGATCTCTTGGGATAGCCTTCTTCCACAGTTATCTCCAAGGTCTACTCCTCTTAAATGTTCAACAGTATTCCATCATATAAATGTAATGCATTTGGTCCATCCATTTATCAGCTGGCAGGTGTCTAGGCTGTTTCTGCATTCTGGTTATCATGAATGCATCATATGGTAACTCTATTAAGACTTTTAAGGAATTGACAAGCATTGTCAAAGTGGTTGTACAATTAATATCACAGAAAAGTAATTAATATTTAGTATTTCCACATCCTCACCAACAAGTCCTTTTGTTGCTTTACTATTTCACACATCTCTGTCATCCCACTGGGTGTAAGTGACCTGTTATTGTGGTTTTTAAGCACGTTTTTCTTGAATAATATTGGTATCTTTTTCTATGCTTAATAGCCATTACAATATACTTTTTTTTAAAAAAAGCTATTAATCCCCACTTTTAAATGGCTTTATTTGTCTTCTAATTATCAAATTTGCTATAGTTTGGACACAGTTATATCCAATTACCAGTTATATAACTTTCATGTATTTTCTTCCATCATCTGGGTTATTGCTATTGTTTAGCTTCTTGTTTAATATTATTTATGACACAGTATTTTAATTTCTTTTTTGCCACTTACGTTTTTAGTGTTATATGTAAGAAATAATTGTATGACATGATGCTTTGAAATTTTATTCCTATCTTTTCTTTAAAGAGGTTAATATTTATGGCTTAGGTTTTAATATAGTATACATTTTGAGATAATTTTTCTTGTGTTATATGGTAGGCAAGACACATTTTCTATGCATAGGTGTCCAGTAGTTACAATATCATTTATTGAAATGACTGTTATTCACCCAATTGGATTATCTTGACACCTTTGCAGAAGATCAGTTGTTCATAGATACATGAGTTGATTTCTAGACTTGCAATTCTATCATTTATATCTATGCCTATACCTATACCTAGTCCTACACCTATGCCTACATGCTTGCCTAGATAAGCCAGTGTTGGAGTCTAACTCATTGGAAGTTGTTCTGGGATTCTTCTTAGTCCCCCCTACTCTCTCTTCTTGGAGCTGAACCTGTGGCCTTACAAATACTAGGCAAGAGCCCTACTTCTAAACTATAACCCAAGTCCCTAGATATGTCATCAAGCTAGGCAAGTTTTACTGTATTTCTAGTAGGCTAGCACTTTATCATAAAAGGATATGGAACTTGACATATGCTTTTTCTGTCTGTATCTACTGAGATAACTGCTCTTTTAAATCTTTATTAACATGGCATATTACTTCAGTTGACTTTTAAATATTAAACCAACTTCCTATCCTCATCATGGTATAGCATGTTTTTATACATTATGGATTTAATATCCTGGCATTCACATCTATGTTCATCATAGATACTGACCTATATTTCTCTGTGGGTTCAGAATGGTGCTGGCTTTGTTAAATGAGTTAGAAAGGCTTTCATTTTTCATTTACTTTGCATAAGGCTTTCATACAGATTTGTGTTCATTTTCCTTTAAGAGTTTGGTAAAATTCAACAGTGAAACACCTAGTCCTGAGATTTTCTTTGGTGAGCATTTTGAGGATCAAGAGTGTACAAGAAAGAGAACAATAAAGTGTAATGGAACACAACTGTTGGGTTTTAAGAAGCAGTTTAGGAAGCCTGGGTTGCAAGAGCTTGAGTGACTCCATATGCCTGTCTGTTAGCGTCCCCTCTGTCAGATTCAGGTCTCTTCCTAATGTAGGACTTGCTTAATCTCTCAGATATGTTTCTTAGTGTTTCTTTTCCACTATAGGCACCATGCATGCCAAACTAGTCATAAAAATCAGTGCTCTTCTGCAGGCACAGGGTTAAGATTGACAACGTACCTATAACCAATTTTCCAGAAGATAAGACCATTATCATTCCATAACTTTGTGCATAAAACTCTTGCTCCATGATTTCTGGTGATTTCATGTGTTATTGACCTAAGGTTGAAGGTTCACCTCTGGTATCACCATCACAATATAGACTTTTCATACTCCAAACATACATAGTAGGGAAGAATATATAGCACCTTGGATCTTTTTGTTGTTGTTGTTGTTTATCTTCCTATTCTCTGCCTATCATAAATACTATGGCAGGGACCATGTTTGATTCTTGTCTTTATCCCAAAGCTGCCAGAGTACACGACACACAGTACACATTTAATAAATAGTTGCTGAATTAATGGAGAGACGGGATTTCTAGAATGAGATTTTCCCCTTCATTTCGGATAGCTGAGATATTATCATGATTCTCTGTATTTCTCAAAACACCTGGTGCAACATTGATAAATGTTCATTGTAGGTGATGCTACTGAATGACAAATTAATATTATAATGTCAGCAATACATTTTGAACTCTCATGAAAAGGCACTATAAAAACCTCAAAGTAGCTATAAAAATGAAATGATAAAAATCTATTTGGATGACATCTCTTTTTGAAAACACAAAGCTAATTCTGTTGTTTTGATATGTAATTACACTTGAAGGTTTTAGATGTGACAGAGCTGTGTTTGGCAATTCTGGTGATCACAGCATCGCCGCTTGATACCAGGGAAGGGAAAATCCATTTTGTAAGCTTTCAGCGACAAGCTTCATTTTCAGTGTCTGGAAGCAATTCCCAGGGATGTTTACTGAAATGTCTTAGACTTCAGGAAACTCAAGAGCACTATGGGATTACCAATGACAGAAATAGATCTGTTGCTTCTTATCTTCTCTCATCACAAGACAAAGATGGACAAGCAGAGTGGCAGCATTGACCATGGCATTAGTAACACACCATGCCACCCAAGCATGATATTAAAGCCTACATCACCCAGGATTTTCCAGAGAAACAGAACAAATATGAGTCAGTCTCTCTCTGTCTCTGTCTGTGTCTCTCTGTCTCTGTCTGTCTCTGTCTCTCTCTCTCTCATGTGTGTGTGTGTGTGTGTGTGTGTGTGTGTGCGTGTGTGTGTGTAAAATGACATTGTTTTAAGGAATTGTCTCATAGAGTCATGGGGTCTAGCAAATCCAAACCTTGCTAGTTTAGTTGGTAGACTAGAAACTTGGGCTGGAATTGAGTCTGAAGTTTCTAGGTGAGGTCATCATTTTGGAACTGGGGAAGGTATTGGTGTTACCATTTTGGAAGGACCTTCACTTCTTTGGAAACCTGTCTTTGCTATTCAGATGACTAGAAGAGATGCTGCACACTATTCAGGGTAATGTTCTTTACTTAAATAAAGCAGACAGAGGATGTCAATCACATCTGCAGCTGTTTTGCAACAATCCAGATGAGTGACTATGAGAATGCTCTAGACTAGCCAAATGGATACATAACAGTTTTAACAAGGTTCTTTGACACTTAACTCTAGCTTCTCTTGACCACACCGTGCATCTCCTCTTTCAGGCTTTCATGCCTACACTTAGTTGCTACTTCTGTTCAGAGTCCTGCTTTTTCCTGTCTTTCGATAGATGTGCTGGAGCCTTCATCCCTATCCTGGACTTTTGCCTCCATTTCAGGTATCTTCCTGTCTTCCTGTACAAGAGTCCTTTACCTTCCTAAACCTGGATGATTTTCCATTCAGACACCGTCCCTTGAACCTCCGACATAGTTCTTGGCTATGAGGTCTCCTGGCTCTGCTTTCTATTATTCTTTTTTTTTTTTTTTTAGGTTTTCGATTATTCTTAAATATGTTTGTGACTGCTGTTCCCATCCCTGTGTCCTGAATTGCTCCAGAACCTCATGATTTTTTGTTTGCTTTGCTTTTAATATCTTTGTTCCCCACAGGTGATAGATTCTCATTTGTGTACCCATCTTTATTCTCAGTTGGCCAGGTACTGTGCCAGCCTCCCAGGATACAAAGATCAATTAGACAAGCTTCTCATTCTCTGAAACGGCACAGTCTTGTGGGGAAGGCAAATAAGCAAGCTGTAGGTGTCCATTAGAATTTGGAGACTGAGTCAATTCCTGATGGAGAGGTGTAGTCTCTCCCTGCCAGCATCCCCCCACCTAAACACTCCTACCAACAGACCGCATTAGCCAGACAGTGGCTTTCAGGGTGCTGAGAGTTCTGTCCTCACAAGACTTGTGGAGGAGCAGCGTGTGTGGCGTGATGTGAGGAGCATGAAGGAGGGCAGTGGATCCAAAAATAGCTCGGTTGCTAAGATGCCTGATGCAAGCCATGGTGGTAATTCATTATTTGGGTTTAGAATTAACCTATCAGAAAATGCATCTGGAAGAAATGTCAAATACCTGTGCTGAGGTCTGTTTCAAAATTCCTTCTCTACTTTCTTTTTCTCTGCTTTCTTTTTTCCTCCTTTAAGACTTAGCTACATTGACCTCCCTTGCAGACTAAGGTGGAGGGGTTTCTCCTCAGGGTCTCCATAGCAAACCTGTACCTGACACATTTTAGCTTCTCATCCTTTCTAGCTTTTCTGCTTATTGTTTGCCACTAGACTGAGCTCTCACAGAAAACATCTTTCATCTTTATGATCTCAACATCTGCCACAGTGCCACTCAGTAGGAGTTCTTTATGGGTTTGCAGGGGCAAGAGGGGATCCAAGTAGTTTTGTGACATGGATATGCCATTGCCTCTCTGCTCTTATAGAATGAGCTCTGGGCATATGCGAGGGACAGCTTGGTGAAAGAGAACTGGTAAGTAGATAAAGAGTGTAAGATAAGGAGCCTCAGAGAAGCCATGATGTCCCTGGGGTTGTTCTAGACTCTGCTCTCTGTTGCCACCTACTTGTTTCATCAGCATAAAATACTTCTTGAATTAAACATGCTCTTCTGCTCATTTTGTGTCTACAGCATGCAAGCTGCAGTACCCAGCAACTGACAGGAGTCTGTCAAGTCTAAAGGCTGCACCACATGCTTTGTTTCTAAAGGAAAAATGACTCAGCCCATCTTTCCTTCTGTGTGATGGAATCTTAGACTCCTTTCCCTTCCCCTTCCTCTCCTCCCCCTACTTCTCTTCTCCCTGCTTCTCCCCACTCCTCACTCCACCCCCAGTCTCCCCATCTCTCCTCCCGACCACCGACTCCCTCCCATCTCTCTTCCAATACCCTGCTTCTCCTCTCCCTTCCGCTCTCCAGTCTCCTTCCCATTCACTACTCTTTCCTCTTAGCTTTAAGGAAAACGTGAGTAAATTCAGCTAAAATGTGCCCCACCTCCCCACTTAGTCCCTTCTGGTTGCAAAAGAAAACAAAGATGTTTACTCCAGTTACAGAGCTAAAGTTTGCAAAATGCATCCAGACCTGGGCTAAACTCAAGACAGAAGCCAAGGAAACACAAGTCCACTATCGTCCATGTTACATTCCCTTGCTGAGGTGCTCTGTCTCTCATGATGCCTCTTCTCTCCACAGAGTCACTCTGCTTCTCCTTGCTCTGCCTGCCCTCCATGTTCCTTCTACTTCACATCCATGCTTGCTTTGTGCCTCTTTACCATTTCACATGACCCATCATGAACACTCCCAAATTCCACCATCTCAAGCCATCTCAACATTAAGCATATTTGTTTCCAAACAGATAGCTCACTTGTGAATTCTTGATCTTAGAGCATAAGCCATTGGTGTTCTGTTCAGGAACGTTTCCCCTGTGCCTAGGTATTCGAGGGTCTTCCCCACAAGGACAACTAATTTTAATATTTCTACAAATATATTTTTAAACTAATTTAGGACTGAACAACACATTCATTAACTGGCCTTAATATAGCCAACAGCTAATTACATGACAACCTATCCATTGTCAACAGTGGATTTGTGTGTGTGTGTGTGTGTGTGTGTGTGTGTGTGTGTGTAAGAGAGAGAGAGAGAGAGAGAGAGAGAGAGAGAGAGAGAGAGAGAGAGAGTGCATACATACACATGTACAAAATTTACAAGATGCCAAGAACCGTGGCACATTTTGGACATCTCAGTGCAGTTTTTAACTGCTAATACAAAATACGTGTTTGGTAAATTATAATGAAAAGTAGTTTTGCCTAAAGGTTCTGACCCAAATCTGGTGAAATCTTGATGATGAGAGTCTTGAGGTGTTACTTAGAATCTTATGATGATGAAGAGAAGAGACCAAATGAAACTAAGATTTTGGTGGCAGATTCATTCTCAATATAACCCATTAATCCATGTTGCATGGATACATAGTTAAATCCATTAGTTACATGGATACATAGTTACATTAAAGGATAGTTACATTCATGAGGGTAGAATTAAATCCCCTTTAAGGATCATGTAATAGTGTCATGTAATAATGTCTTATTTATGAAGCTTAAATTTCACCAAGAGTTTTAGATGGAAACCTTTCATCCCATATAAGATACTACTACAGTGAAAGACTTAACTCTGCCCTTACAGAAACATCCTCAATACTGAACTACCAGTAGTTTCACTTCTCAATAGTAATCATTCCCAAACAAGGATCAAACCATGGTATCCCCTGTTTATTAGCACCAAAGGCATTTATCATCTAAATTGGTAGAAGGGTATCTGTTACTAACTTCTCTGGTTTTGTGTCCTGCCCCTGCTCAGTTTCCTGTAACCATTGTTAGGCATGACATTTATAAGATTACATGTCCTTGACTTTGCATATGAAAGAATATGGAGAGATGGGAGTATGGAATGGAAGGAAGATACATTTAAGAGACACATTGATTGAATTTCCTGTGTAGATGACAATGCCTTGAGAGTCTCAAGATCCACCATTGCCTTTGACAGAGGAGCATTTGCTACACCCTTTGAGCAGAATTCACAAATAGCATCTGCATTTTCATCTGGCTTCAGATTTCATCAGAATGAGTGAGTGACAGGAACTGAAATGGGTGAGCTCACTGGGACACCAACAATTTCTTCACTTTGCAAACTCAATAGCTATTATTGTGGAAGACAATGCGAGTATTATAAGCTGAACTCAAATGAGAAGCCATCAGGATGTGTATGGTGTCATCATAAATATTGGAGATAGGGACATGACACAGTGCTTTGTGAGATGCAGTTTGAGAAAGACCAGAGTGACTGTTCACTTAGCTTATGGTATTAAACACCTAGTTCTTATACAGCCTTTGAAATAGACAACACGCATTTATTATATTTATTATATGCTCAGTTCTTAAGGTGTCACTGGATCTCTGTCTTCTGAATATATGTTTTTTTGTCACTGTTTCTGTTCTCAGTATTCTCCTCAGATGGCCACATCTCTCATGAAATAAACCCCACGACTCTTCCCTTATTTACAATAAAGCCCACAAACTGTGCCCATTCACCGTCTCCATTTTTCAACCCAATTTTCATGCTTATAGCTCCACTGACATTGCTTCTTTTATCAAGATTATTATTGGGACCAACCATCTTGTCTATTCTGTTGTACTTCCTCTCCTTAGCTTCAGACAGTCTACCCCACTGATTTCCCAACAGTTCCAGTGGATGCTCATCTTCCAGACACAGAGGGTCCACAACTCAGTTCCTGTCTGTCTCTTCTAACATCAGCTGAGCTCTGGACTTCAACCTTGTCTGTCAAGAAATGGCTACCAGGATCATATCTTCAACCCGATTCTTTCCCTTCAGCTCCAAATCTGTGCCCACTGCAACATCTTCTCTCTGTGGACCAGGACCTCAAGCTCATATCCCAGAAGTAGGACCCAGAGACTCTACTGTAAAGTGGGAGTCCACTTATTACATGGAGGCTATGCTCTTCATGTTATTCTCAACACTGTCTTTTCTTTGGGCTAGGCACTGCAGTCAGTGAGTTCCCACAGTTCGCTTGCCTTGCACATACCTGGAATTTGACTTCTGATTACCACACTGCCTACTCACCAAGGCAAAGCCCCATTAACACCTAGCTTGTCTTCTGAAATATTCATTGACTGGATTGCTCACCTTTGTCCTGTCTTCTTCAGTCATTTCTCCAGAGTAATTATTTTAAAAACCAAACCATTGAATGGGCCTCATTCACACTCTAATGAAAGATCAGGTTTGTTTTGTTTTTTTTTGTTTTGTTTCTTAGTTTGTTTTTTTTTTTCTAGAACCTATTCTTGGAGTTTTATACTTTGGCCTAGTGAGATTACAAAGATGAAAAGAAAAAACATGAACTTCCAAACTCTTTTGGTCAATCCCCTTGTAAAGTGTCAAGGTTTCCAGTGATGTCAAGGACCCTGCCTGGTGTCTCAAACCCTAGCACGCTTGCATAATGTCACCTTTGCCACCATACAGATTGCTTTAGAGACTTGCATACTCTGTATCTTGCCTGATACACATTAAAAATTACTTTGGGAAATTTGCAGTCAAATAAGCATCTGTGGTCTGCTGTGTTCCTACTACATGCCTGGCATCTTAGACCAATCATCTTATTTGATTACGGCCTTCCTGAGTTAGGTACCTAGAGTGGATTCATAGTGCTATAGTAGATATGTATACTAGATTCATAGTTCTATAGGTACTACAGTAGGTACCTATAGTACCTATAGTAGTTATCTCAGTCATTAATAACCACCACCCTTCCCTCTGGTAAGAGGTCTTGCTTATCCAAACACTGCAGGTTTTAACAGGAATTTTGAAATTGCCACCTGCTGTCTAGAAGAGTTGACATGCTCATTACCAACAATGAGCAAATGAAGGCTGTCACATGGGGGCTTTTACAATGAAGATTAAAGCAGGGAAGAATCCTTCCTTCTTATCATGAGACTGAGCACAGAGCATGACTGTGTCCCTGGGGTGAAAGAGCTGGACTAAAAGATCTTGCTTGACATATAGAGACTAGATACAACGCAAAGATAGGGACCCAGAACTGTTGAATCTTTCTATTCAGTATTTCTTGAGGTTGGCACTGCATTTACCCTTTCATTTATTACAATGGCTTCATTATAGGTCCCAATAGTTCTTCTGTTTTAGTTGTGCCCATTTTAATGAGTTGCTTGGCACTCACAAATTCAAGATCTTTAAATAGTGCAGTATATTATATCCTCACTTTATGGTTGCAAACCTCAAAGCCCAGGAAATTAAATTACCTGTTACCGATTAAGAAACTAAATGAAATTTGAATTCAGGTCTGTATAGTTCCAGTAACTCCCTTTCTGCTCCAACAAGTTGCCATTATTTTATTTAGCATTCAGTAAGTAGAGTTAAACATATGACACAATCTACTTAGAGTCATTTTTAATGGGGACAAGCTTCTAATACATCCACAAAACTGGAAAAAGTTCTAGCTGTCCAAGCAGCCTTACTCAGGTCTCTGAATAAGTTCCTGTATTTGCAAAATGGCCAAGTTGGAGTCAATAGCTACTGATGGTCTTCTCTTTACAGGAAAGTTTTCTAATGTCAAATTGATTCTTAGTACCTCTGAAGATCCAATTATACCGACTGTGCCTCCAGGATTTATTTAAATATGAAAACAAAGCACATCAGGAGGGGGTGCCTGTGTCAGACTTCATGATGAGCCAAGTTGGCTTGTGGCCCTCCAGCAGTACGGAGAGCAGCTCTGTTTCAACTCTGGGATGTTATTGTTTCCAGATCACAGTCTCATCCTAAAGGATGCACACACTGTCAGGCAGGAATTAAAAAATATTCTCAAGCAGCCTTTTCGAAGATGAAAAGGTGGCTCTTTTCCTTCTGAAATTACAGTATACTCTCCTAAGTCTTGGAAACTCATCATTCAGAGAGGTTATTATAAGTGCCTCGCTCTTGCTTTCACACTGAGTACAGAACAATTTGTACAGATATCAAGGCGTGTATTGATGACAGGTTTGAACTCAGAACCAGTGCCAATTAATAGTCATGGCTATGCAAATCTGAAAACCAACACATACATAGGTGCACACATGTGCACAGTGCACACACAGATGCACATACATGCATACACACAGAGTATCCCTCACATGCATGTACACAACACACAACACACACTACACACACAACACACAACACACAGAGAGAGAGAGAGAGAGAGAGAGAGAGAGAGAGAGAGAGAGAGGCCTTTTTATTTCTCTTGGAATGTGTTCTTAGACTAGATGCAGGAAATTGTCCCTGATGGGAGCTTTTGGATACTTGCCCAAGTCTAAAATATCAGGATACTGTTTCAGAGTGAGTATCTGGTTGAACACTCAATTCTTTGAATAAGAAATCAATTCATCCCTTTAGAATCTCTTTTCTGCAGAATTTCTAATATATTAAAGTTCTTATTTAGACAGTCTTTTGCTATTCACAAAGTAGTTTTCTGCAAATTACCCATTTTCCCTCCAAAGCTAGAGAGGTCATGCGTAACTACTACGTACATTGTGCTTCCCTGCTTGCAGTATCACATGACTATGACCATTTACATAGATAACCCGCTGTTCAGTGACTTAGCCTAGGCCACAGCCTTGTTCTTAAGATCAGCCACTAATCTACTGCTCTCCTACTCAGACTTCTGACAGTGTAAAGCATCAGTGCTTCATGGGTAAACACATCTGGGCTAGACTCCAAATTCACTAGCTTTGTGACCTTAACCACGTGACTGAATCTTTTGGATATCTGATTCCATTGTCTTTGAAACAGAGTTGATGGCAACAAAATTATAAACTTGTTACAGTCTATGAGAATCTGTATAAAGCCCATGGTACTTACCCATGCCCATATCACACTCATGCATGGCAGGCACTCATCAGAGGACTCTTATCTTAATCCAAGTGTTCTTGACTGATGAAGATGTGCCCTGTTCATAGACGGTTCGTGAATGTCTCTGGACACTCCAAATATTCATTGGAAGTTTTGAGTGTGAGGTCATTCCCAGGATGTTTTGTGGATTTTCTGCCTCTTGACCTTATCCATATTGGAAAAATAACACTCAGGGACAAGCTTGCAATTTTACAGGGATGTTAGGTGCTGAGGGATTGTGTGCTTGCCTACTTTGATTTTTGCCATTCTAATGCCCTTCGATCTCCTTGCCTAACACACACACACACACTGCACACAAAGATAGATTAACAACGTATGGCATATGGAGAGTGGAGCATCCCCAAACTCTACAGTACAATCATTCAGAACTAGTTACTGAATTTAACAAATCTAATAAACTCTATTAGAAAATGCATCAGGCTTTGAGTAGCTAAGTAACTTTCCACTTTTCCATAACTACAAATCTCCATTTGCTTACAGTCTGTACTGACTCCTGGGTTCATAGTATGTGGGTGAGATGATGAGGGCATTAACTAAACCAAGGAAAGAATTAAGGACTGTGAATTGTTAGGATAATAGTCAATGAGCTAGCTAGTATATTTATAATAAACAGAAGATCCAATCCAACCTGATCTAAAGTCAGTTGTCTCATTGTCAGTATGCACAGGTCATGGACCATCTCCTGAAATGAGCTGACACTGTCTTCCTTACTCCTTCCCTGTTTTTTACTTTCTACAGTGTTGAACACTGTGTGAGACAAAGCCACTGTAAGACTCATCTGCAAAATACAAATAGCAATACTGTCTCAAAGGTGTTTCAACCAGTAGATAAGGTTTACAGGTCACTAAGATCCGAGAGAACTGTGATACCAGGCATAATAATTGACTTGGCGGGTTTTGTTGAAACTGATGTTTTGCCTGTACATCAATTCCCTCAATCATACAAAGGAAATACGTATGCTTTTATCACAAGATTGTGGGGAAGATTGTGGGGGCAGCTAAATGTAACGATATGCAAGAAAGTTTTTTGAAAACTCTAAAATTAGAGTTAATAATTCCAATTTTAATTGCTTGTTTGGTGGATAAAATTCTATAACTATCACCATCAGCATTATTGTTGCTTTTATTATTTATAAGGAAAATGGCTCAGATCCTGATTTTTCATATTAAAGAGATGCTCATTAAAGGAGATGGCTTGGAAGCCAAACCAAATAATCGGATTTTGTTCAAAAGCACAACATTTATTGTAATATATGTCAGCCAATTAAGTCATGTTTTTAAAAAAGATTTATTTATTTATTTACTTACTTACTGTATACGAGTACACTGTCACTATCTTCAGACACACCAGAAGAGGGCATTGGATCCCATTGCAGATGGTTATGAGCCACCATGTGATTGCTGAGAATTGAACTCAGAACTTCTGGAACAGCAGCTAGTGCCTTAACCACTGAGCCATCTCGCTAGACACTAAAGTCATGTTTAAACACTTAAAATTTGTTAGAGAGAAATCAGCTCTATGATGTCATTTAACATTAGTAAGTTAAAAGTTTGGTGACATAAACCAATGCCGTCCGGATTAAGAAATTGTCAGCTGCTCTGGCCCAGACTGTGCAGGTCCCCACTGGTACTACAAGAGGTACTGCAATCACCAATCAGTGGTACTGCTTGTCCAGGAAAGGCTGTTGGTTGCTGAGGGGCAACCAAGCCTGAATCCAAGATCCTAGCACAGAACCTGCTGGAACAGAAAAGCCAAAAATAACGATTTGTAGATGCAGTCCGGAAATAAAGTTTTCCTGTATGTAACCTTTCCCTAAGCCTGAGGATTCTTCACTATTGCTTTGGAAGGGACCAAGACCACTGTGATAGGCAGTGGGGTTTACTACACAGGAAACAGCACTCAATGCTCACATGTAACAGCTGACAAAGAGATACCCAGGTGTAAGCTTCACCCCTCAGACCTGTTTAGCTCATGTTTAAGTTGCTGCCATGGTAATTAACTGCAACCATGAAAATTCATGAAACCTACCTCCTTAGGTTCAGTTTCTGTTTAAAATGAGAACAAAAATTGTAACATTTAGTGAGAGATGCAAGTCAGAGGTCATTCATTTTGCCAAGACTGACACTGGGGAGTCAGTGGATTTCTCTCAAGAAACTCAAAAAAAGTACATTTTTCTTCAGTTGCACAAATTAACTGTTTCGCTGTTAAAGAACTCATTGGAGATACCAAAGAATGCATACAACCTCCTCCACACATACCAGAAAATAAATGAAAGTACAAATAAGCTGAGCAAGATAAAAAACAATATGAGCAAGATTCAAAAATAAGATCAACACTCAAAATCAAATGTAAGTCTATACATCAGTAATATCCAACATGAAAATTAAATTAAGAAAGTAACTATGTTAACAGTGGCATCAAGAAGAATAAAGTACTTCAAAATAAAAATTTCATGAACATGCAAAACTTCTATATTGTAAACACTGTTTAAAAATGTTCTAAAAGTGCTAAGTGGAAAAGCATCCAAATATATAATTAAAAAAAGAAAGATCAACTAGACTTAACTAAAATAAAAAAATTATCAACTTTCTTTGCATGCAAGAACATTATTTTATAACTAAAAAGAACAAAAACAGATTTTTTAAAAAACAACTCCCAAAGTGGGATCCAGTTCAAAGGAAAGTCCTAAGACCTGACACTATTACTGAGGCTATGGAGCGCTCACAAAAAGGGATCTATCATGACTGCCTTCTGGAAGATCCAACAAGCAGATGAAAGAATCAGATGCAAATATTTGCACCCAACCAATGGACAGAAGCTGCAGACCTCTGTGGTTGAATTAGGGAAAGGCTGGAAGAAGCTGAGGAAGAGGGCAACCCTGTAGGAGGACCAGCAGTCTCAGTTAATCTGGACCCCCGAG
Organism: Mastomys natalensis; assembly: GCA_021653895.1. NCBI lineage: Eukaryota > Metazoa > Chordata > Mammalia > Rodentia > Muridae > Mastomys > Mastomys natalensis. The sequence continues at coordinate 3,212,814 of JAJTUV010000014.1, read as the reverse complement.
ATCTCTCAAACACTGGACCACCAACCAGGCAGCATACACCAGCTGATATGAGGCCCCCAACACATATACAGCAGAGGACTGCTGGGTCTGGGTTCAGTCAGAGAAGATGCACCTAACCTTCAAGAGACTGAGGCCCCAGGGAGTTTAGAGGTCTCGTTGGGTGGGTGGTATGGGGTGGGGACATCCTCGTGGAGACAGGGGGTTGGGGAGGAGGTATGGGATGTGGAACAGTCGGAGGATGGTCAGCTGGGGTAGACTAAAGTCTGGAGTTTAAAAAAATAAAGAAATAAATTTTAAAAATACAACTGAAAAGGTAACTCAAGGAATGGGAGAAAATATGTGCAAATCGTGTATCTGTGAAGGGTCTTCTCTCCAGAATATACCGGCAACTGTTACAACTAAGCAGTAAGACTCTACAGCACCCAGGTTTTTAAAACAAGAAAATAAATACATATTTGTTTTCTTTGGGGGTTCTGTTTCTTCATCTTACTGTATATGGATCAACCTAACAGTCTTGTACTAATTAGGTCAGGGCACTATCACTTAGCTACACCCCAGGACTTCAGCAGAAAATTTGAATCTCCATTTCTCCAAATGATATATAAGTGGCTAACACCCAACAAAATGTGCTGGATGTTGCTAACTATCTGGGATATGCAAACCAAAACCACAATGAGCTGGCCACTTTACACCCGCTCAAGAGTCTACCGTTAAAATGGCAGATAGTAACAAATGCTAGAGAAGAGACTGAGAAATTAGAACTCACTTTGTGGTTGGGAAAGTAACAGTTCTTCAAAATATTAGACAAATTACAATACACCTCATGACTTCATTCTAAAATTTCATCAAGCAAACATGAAAGTGTGCATTTGTATAAATACTTATACATGAGTGATATTATAGAAGCATTATTCATTAATAATAGTTTTAAAAAACTGATGCTCCTTAGTCATCAGGGAAATGCAAATCAAAACAACCCTGAGATCCCACCTCACACCAGTCAGAATGGCTACGATCAAAAATTCAGGTGATAGTAGATGCTGGCGAGGATGTGGAGAAAGAGGAACACTCCTCCATTGTTGGTGGGATTGTAAGATGGTGCAACCACTCTGGAAATCAGTCTGGCAGTTCCTTAGAAAATTGGACATAGCATTACCTGAGGACCCAGCTATACCACTCCTGGGCATATACCCAGAAGATGCTCCAACATATAACAAGGACATATGTTCCATGATGTTCATAGCAGCCTTATTTATAATAGCTAAAAGCTAGAAAGAACCCAGATATCCTTCAACAGAGGAATGGATAAAAAAATTGTGGTACATTTACACAATGGAGTATTACTCAGCTATTAAAAACAATGAATTCGAGAAATTCTTAGGTAAATGGATGGAACTAGAAAATATCATCCTGACTGAGTTAACCCAATCACAAAAGAACACACATGGTGCTCACTCACTGACTATTGGATATTAGCCTGGAAGCTTGAAATACCCAAGATTCAACTCACAGACCACATGAAGCTCATGAAGAAGGAAAACTAAGTGGGGGTGCTTCAGTCCTTCTTAGAAGGAGTAACAAAATACTCAAGGGAGCAAATATGGAGATAAAGTGTGGGACAGAAACTAAAAGAGGGGTTGTCTGGAGACCATTCCACCTGGGTATCCATCCCATGAGCAGTCACCAAAGGTAGACACTGATGTGGATGTCAGGAAGTGCATACTGACAAGAGCCTGATATAGCTGTCTCCTTAGAGGTCTGCAAGAGTCTGACATATTCAGAGGCAGATGCTCACAGCTAACCATTCAACTGATCAAGGGTTTCCCAATGGAGGCGTTAGAGTGAAGACTGAAGGAGCTGAAAGGGTTTGCGACCCCATGTGGAGAGCAACAATATCAACCAACCAAAGCTCCCAGGGTCTAAACCACCAGTCTGGGAGCACATAGGGAGGGACCCATGGCTCCAGCTGTATATGTAAGGGAGGATGGCCCTGTTGGGTGTAGGTGGGAGAGGAGATCCTTGGTCCCATGAAGGCTGGATGCTATGTGTGGGGGAATTCGAGGGAGGAGAGACGGGAGTCGGGGGTAGGAGGGAGCACATCCTCAGAGAAGCAGGAGGAGGGGCGATGGGATAGGGGGTTCCTGGGCAGGGGGGTGGGTAATGGAGTAAGGGGATAAGATCTGAAATGTAAATAAAATATCCAATAAAAAAAAAAACCTGATGCAAGTCCAATGACAGTCAACATAAACAAAATGACATGTATCTTCATGAGCTACTTTTCATAATAAAAAGCAATGAAACTCTTATGCATACTACAATGTGAGTGAAGCTCTATGTTGAGAGAGAAACCACATATTGTACATGGACAATTGTCCTAGTTTTATTTCTGTGGCTAGACCAAATATCCTGGCAAAAAGGAATTCATGGAAGAAAGTGCTTTTCTCCGGTTTTCACTTCCAGGTTAGAGTTCATCGTTGTGGGGAAGTCTAGCCAGGAACTGTATGTTCACAGTTAAGAGCAGACAGAAATGAACACATATGTGTGTGTGCTTCCATACTTGCACTCAGCTGAATTTCTCTACTGTTACATAGTTCAGTGCCCCTGCATAGGGAATGGTACTGCTCACAGTAGGCTGAGTCTTCCCACATTAATAAGTTTAATTAAGGTAGACGAACCCACAGGCCAATACCATATAAATAATCTTTCATTGAGACTCTTCCAAGGCTATTCTTGATTGTGTCAAGTTGACAATTAAAATTAACCATTAAAACAATGTTGTAAATATATGTGTGACATATACATGTATGATCTATAGTATATGTGCATACTGTATGCTTTAATATATGTGATGTTTAGGATAGGCAAAGCACTGAGACAGAAAAATTAATAGTCATTTCAAGGAGGTGTAGGTAATGATGGATAAAAACTTGATATCTTTAGGGGGGGACAATATTATGAAATTTGATAGTGTTGACCAGTGCACAAATGTATTTTTACTGTAATTGGACACTTTATAAGGTATATTGTTTAGTAAGTGAACTATATCTTAAGGTGTTTAAAATAAAAGGAACACAGGATTTTTTGTTAAACCCTTTAAACTGCAAAAGAAAATAAGGTTATATTTTCTTTTCTTACCCTCTTTTCAAGAGTAAAATCTTAGTTTGTCACTGTGACTGCAGAAATGAGCTAGACTGAATGATATAATGATTAGCCATGTTTCATCTTTAAAAGTTTCTTGTCAGAGATTCCCAGGTAGCTTTTGTAAACTTATCTCTTTTTACTTACCCAAAAGCAATCCCGTTAGTAGCATTCAGAAGTCACCTTGCCATCTGGTAAGTTACCAGAGCCTCAGTCATCGTTATCTTCTTCCTCCCCATTGACTATTGCTCCATAGTCATGTTGATTGATTCCCTTACCACCAGAGAATACAAAGCCTTCCCTACAAGAGTTACTCTAGGACAGGGAAGATAGCTTTGTTGGTAAAGTGAATGCTCCACAAGTATAGGGACCTAGATTTGGATCTCAGCATCCATCCATGTAAAATTGACACACAGTGGCATAAAGAGACAAGTGGATCCCTGGAACTCACCGGCTAGTCATATTAACAAAATGGTGACTCCAAGTTTAGCAAGAAACCTTTTCCTCAAAAAAAAAAAAAAAAAAAAAAAATCATGGAAGACCCCTGACATTGTTCTCTGGCCTTCACATGCATTAACCTGCATGTGGATGCACATTATCCTGGACATGAGTTGTCCTGACCCAACATGTTGCTTTCACACACACACACACACACACACACACACACACACACATGCACGCGCACGCACACAAATCATTTGCATTTAACACAAATTAAGCCACTGTCTTCCAACTGTCTTCTGTTCTTGTTACCTATAAACCTATGGACCGTCATTCATCTTAATTTATGAATTAATTTTTCAGCAAACATTTATTGAGCACTTACATTATACTAGGCAATAAGTTAGACCCTGCCAGTTTAAGCAGTGAAAGGATGACATAGTCTTTCTTTTGAAGTGTCCCTGTGTGATGATACAAATGTGATGACTATTAAGTTATAAGTTAGTGACAGAGACTTCTAAGGATGAACACAGCCAAGAGCAGAGCACAGAAGGGGAAGTCCAGGCACAGCCTCTGTAAGGAGTTGACATTAGAGCAATGACCTGAGAAGAACACATGAGTGGGCGCTCGCTCGGAGAGGATGCTTTCTCTCGTTTGGGTGAGTTTGCTGCCGATGGGCTGAATGACACTGAGCTCACATTATAGCCTAAACTGGCCTTGAACTCACTTCAAATCCTCCAGCTTCAGACGCACAAGTACTGAGACTATAAATGTGTACCATGACACCTTGCTGAGAAGACCCTTTAAAAAATAGTTAGAAAAATGGCCACTGAAGTTTTTCTGAGGCAGAAGAATTCCTGGCATGGTATAGGAACTGCAAAAGCCCCTGGTTGAACATGTGAGAGAGGGAACAGAGCAGATCATACCTGGAACTTGAGCTTATCAGGACTTTGGTTCTGATTTTGAACATAGGGGAGATGAGCTGCAGCGTTCTGACTGATGGATGATCTGTGATCTGGGTTTTTAATCAATTTTCTGGATGTTATTCTAAAAGCACAGTGGAAGGACGCAAGAGCAAAGTCCAATTAGCAAAGACCGAAAGGTCTAGTATAGACCTTTCCACATACATACATACATACATACATACATACATACATGCATGCCAGTTGTTGCCATCACACAAAGAAAAAAAATGAGTTTGTTCCTAAGGTCAATTTCTCTGGAGCATAATGAGGGAGAGGAAGCAAAGAAGTGGAAGTAAACCTAAAATAAACCAAGTAACCCTTCCAGGAACTTGGATCCAGCTAAAATACCCCATTATCGGGATGAAAAATGTGGATAAATAAGAATAAAGCCCAAAGCAAAAGACCAAGGTGACGCCATGTAAGCCTACCTTTTCATTTGACTGGAGATTGCTGTTGCTAGTAAAAGGAATAACCATATTTTACCCGGGAGCCAGAATGCTGGCACCCCTGTCCTCCCTGTTGAATGTCTTTTGGGTATATTTATCACTTTAGTTTCCTGGGGCAATCTAAGGGTCTTTGAATCTCTTCCTGCTGTGCTGTGTTAATGGTGATCCTGTGCCTTGAAAGATCATTCCACCTACTGGGAGACCAAGCTTCCCGGGCCAGAGTGGAAGTTTAAATGCACACCGGCATGCTGAGAGCAGTCAGGAGAGCCCACCGAAGCCTGAAAGTTGAATTCATTATTCCAGTCTCACTGTTATTTCTTTGCGTAACACAGACATTTTCTTTGCTCCATAATCCTCTGCAATGAAAAGGACTTAAAAATCTCTCCAGGGTTTCTCCGTGGCTGTAGTTCTAACATATGTCAGGAAATCTGACCCCTGTGTGTTAGGTGTTCTCTCATCGTGTACTGAATGGGCTAAACAATGCAGAACGAGTCAGACAGGAGGTTCAATAGCTCCAAACGCAATGCAAAGGGTGGAAAGAGAAGAGAGTTCATTTGATTAATGTGAGGAGCACAGTGAACTTCGGCTAAAAGAAAATCCCCAAATAAGCTGACATATCACCAGGGATGGAAGAGAAAATACAGAGCAAGGGACAAAATGAAGACTGTTTAAAGGGGTGGTTTTCTGCAGTTTTGGATACTCAAATTCTTTGCTTCTCTGAGGTAAACTGCACGCAGTGCTACACACCCCACGGGAAGCTCTCATTCTGATTTGGCTGCACGTCAATTTTCTCATCTGATTTCTAAAGGAAGCTACTTGCGATGGTCCTCTGCAACCTCGTGTGTCGATTGCTAAGTCATTGCTACTCACATTGGAATGATCTCTACTCCGCAATGGAGAGTGGCATGCCATCAGAAAGAAAAATGAACGGACAAAGAGCTCCGTAGAAACTCTGGCAGCGAGAACACAGAGAAACGCATGGAGATGAGCTAAGTTGCTGAGCGGTGGGCTGACAGTGTACCGGTTCAGGATGTTGCACGTGAACGACTTGCCTCCTCCCAGGCGACACTCGTGGATATGGTAGGTGTTGCTGTAGCCACAAACCTGATCTGACACTTCACAAGCAGAACTGGGAGGTGGCTTCACGCTTAAACACGAGTAATGAGAAATTTCAAATAAGCAGACGCTTAGGGCAATGTGAGCTTTGTAAATTATGTTTGGAGCATAGTGAAAGTTCTATTACTTTTATCAGATAGTAAAAGTTCCTTCCTTTCTGACTGCTTTTTTTAATTTTAGAAATATAGAATAAATTGAGTGGAGTTTTTATATAATTATAAGTAATCCGCTTATTCAAGCCAGAGTGAAATTTGTGAATATTAATTTTTCTTGAAGTTTAAAATAAGACTTTATTTGAAAATCTTTCATCTATTAAACTTTTACAAAGAAGGTAATGAGCAGTTTTATAAAACTGTAAAGATTTTTAAAACCACGCCTAAATACATATTTTATGTGGTTCATGGATTATGTTTTTAATCTTATACTTTTTTGTTTATTTATTTTGGCAATACCAGGGATGGAACCTAGGGCCTCCACATGCTAGGCAAGCCACTCTACTATTGTGCTACAGTCAACCTCTAATCTCTATAGAATAGAGACTTAAATTCGTTTTCACTGTTTAAAAAAATATATATGTTATCTCTGAACTTCGACTCCATTTTGAGGGCTAATGGCTTTAGGAAATATGGAATTAAGGTGGATGAGGGACAAAAATATCACAGACCAGAATCAAGCAGATACTTGTTGGTTTGACATGAATGATTTGTGCCATTGAACAATTCCAGATTCAGGTATTGCAGTGGAATTTGTACTTGTATTTTAAACCTGAGCATTGCATATAGTGGCTCTAAAGGACAGAAAAGATGGTTGGCATAATGACTACACAGTGCCTAGTATGGGACTCTTACTGCATTCACTTTCAGCAACATTAGTGAGCAAATACAGAAATCACAGCACTCCGATTCCTGCATTTTGAACATAATTAGTCCTTATGTCCAACCACAATTTTTCCTGATAACATTATTATTTATTTATTATATTTATTTATTTAAGAATTTAGGAGACATGCAAGGAAAAGGAACTTAGAACTCTTATTATTCCCCCGAAATGTTGACTTTAAAAGAGAAATTTGCTTAGTTGAATCAAAAACATGAATTATTTTCCTCCGACTGTAATCTGTGTGTCTGACCATGGTCTTTAAATGAGATATAGAAGTACTTAGCACAGTATCATGTCCAAAGAACATAACATATACTATCAACTACTTCCATCTCCTTTATGTTATTGATCTCCTTTATGTTAGTTTAAGGTTGTCATGTGCTTCACTGACCCCAAAGCAATGGCAAGGGGCAGAACACAGCTCTTTAACTTCTAGCGGTGTTTCTGTTTTTTCAGAACAGTGCTGGGTGAACGATATAATTGTAATTTCTAGAAAGTGGACATATTTTAAGAAGAGAAAGGTTGAATTAAGCTTTCTTTGATCACAAGTCCTCTTTGGGGATGAAATGCTTTTGTAGGTGAATGGGAGTCGCAGTTTGGATAGTGTGATCCCATTCCAACGAGACAAGAGAACCCATCCATAAAGCTGGAAAGTCAAGCTCCTTGTTTGCCAGATGTATGAGCTTGGGTGGGGAGGACTCCAGTTTTCTTGGTTGTAAATGAGCTACCAGGGCTTGCCTTAAACTGTGTGAAGATTGGGGGCTGATGGAAAGGAAGTACCATTGCATGTCCTGGTACAAATGAAGCACACCAAATGCAAGCTCATATTAGAATAATTTGGGTATGATGCATCTGACTGTGGTGTTTAAATGAGATGTCAAAGTACTTACTGCAGAATTTGGTCCAAGGAACTAACTCAGTGTAGACTAGTGATTCCCTGTTTTGTCTAGGTAACATTATCTGTAAGTTGGTTAACACTGCTGAAAATACTTGTCTTTTTAGCTGTAATGTACTATACAATTCAACTTTTAAAATGTTTCACTTATCCCTCAAAACGGTTGATTTATTCATCTTTCCAATGCATGTTTGTTGACACTTATTATTTATCAGCTACTGTGTTGGGTTTCTGGAAATAAAAGTTGTATAGCTATCTGACAGGATGAACCCCAAAATAAATGAACTACTATATTACTGTTACAACAGTAATGCATGTATTTTTTGCCTTGGCAACACAGATGAGCCCGAGTCCAATAGTGTCATTACAAAAAAAGTGACTCATTACCAAATATTGATGGATAAGTAAGCTATAGGCAAATGGAAAATTGCAAGACTGACCTTCCTTCCAGTCACGGTGTAACAGACCCAGATTCACTCAGGGGATGTAGGATGTATGGAATACTGATCTCCTACTATCCCAAGCCACAAGAAGAGAGGGATTGCTGGAGACAACAACGAAAAGGCAGACCAAGCTGGTTGAACCTCATATCAGCTTCAGCTTAGTTCTGAGAGCCATGAGGAGCCCACAAGTGTATTCAGGCAGGAATGGATGCAGCTCAATGAGACACCGGCCTGGAGGCGGAGGCTAGTTAGGGTGGTTTCTATGGAAGCCAGGGGGTACTTCCAAAGAAATAGAGTTTGTTCTATTTTAACAAGGCAAAATTTAGACATGTGCTGCTAAGCCCACAAGAGTCTGCTTGCCTTTCTCTGTAATCTTAGAGGTGTGGCAATGGCAAGTTGGAAATGGGATCACAATTATTATGCTGAATTAAAAGTGGGAAAATATTTTCAAACTTTGACAGTGGAAGGTTTAGAAACCTACATAAGAAACTTTGTCAACTTTCTACACTTAGTGACTGGTCTTTTTTCATATAATCCCTTAAGAGTGGGGTGAGTTTATTCAAGTTGAACCCATTTGACTTATATAGCTTTTAAAGTTATTCTATGTGATTTTTTTTCTGTTGAACTACAACTAATGACAACTTCAAATGACAAATGAAACTGTGCTTTTTCTTTTTCAGTTACCCCCACATCAGTCAATTCTATGTAAACAACAATTCTAATGCTGTACAGGAACGAGACTTTAAAAAGATCCCAGAAGGAATCCTTCTATAACGAGAGTCATGTGCACAGTGCAATGCACCCCATTTGTTTATTTCATAGTCAACTCCTTTGTTCTGTGCTACACCTTAAAGTGGGTTGTACCTACTCTTAGAATATCCAATAGATCAGATGGTGAGATTAACTGAGTACCATAGCCATCCACATACAGAACTAAGTTACTAATTTGTTGACAGTACCAGAAATGAGTAAATATTTGCTCTCTAAACTAAGAGAAAATCCATGGAACCTGACAAAATGTATTTTCCACTGCTCAACTCTAAGCTGAAGCTAATGGTCAAACCGTGCAGAAGCCAATTCTGACAACTATTAGGTTATAATTCTGTGTATAGTTCTGTTGTAAAGTGCAGCTTTTCTGTAGCTCAGAAATAACCCTTTGCTCTAACAACCTCAGCACCAGGAGAGAAAAGAAAACTGTCTGAAACTGGATCCTGTGATGTAGAGAAAACCAGTAAATTCTGAATATTCATATAATCTGAATGCACTATCTTTTGCTGATAGGCACTGGTAGGTACAGACAGAATAAAAATTCATTTCAACTAAGTTAATTTATTTGTAGATGCCCAAGATGATTCCTTTTGGTGCTGTAGATAGTATCCTCCTCCTGAGACATTTAGCCATCCACAAAAGAACAGAAAGAAGTGTCTACAATCCTGCTTCTATGGCAAATGAAAGTGCACATAATGCTTGAAGAACTACATTTGTATTTTTTTTTTTTTGCTATTTAATGGAATTTCCCAGAGCCTACTTAAGTGGAACATGCACTTACGTCAACCACCTATCATTCTGCTCTGCCTAGAGCTGAGAGTTGTGAAGGGTTGGTTGGGGCCAAGCCTAAGAAAGTAGTATGAATGTACTTGTTTTGAATTGGGGACAGAAAAACAAACCCTATAAGATTATCTCTCTGAAGAGTCATGCAACAGACTTTTTCTCACAGACAAAAGAGCAAGAAGGAATTTGTTCTTATCAGTCTGAAAGGTACCTAGGACTTCTAAGCTAGTTAAAACAGATGGCTCAGGAAATTATCCCCGGAGTTGACTGCAGAAAGGGATGTTAGCTTGCTCTTAAGACCTTCCTCCCAGTCAGATACAGCTTCCTCTTTGTTGCACAGTTGAATCAATAAGGGCAAAGTTCCTCAAGCTGATTGTAAAAAAGGATCTCAAGACTGGAGGTCAACTGGCAAAGCATTAGCAAATTTGAGAGTGATTTTGAGAGCTCTGCCTATAAAGCCACAGGCCTGTCAGGTTTTGCTCTCAGTGCTGGTTAAAGGCTGCAGGTCCATCCACTTTTTGACCACTCCTGCCTGAAATGCAGCCTCATGGAATAAATACTATTGGGCTAATCACTGTCAGTCTGAGGGCTAAAACCCCTATTTAGGATAGCACTTAAATTTAATTTTCTCAAAGGTTGGAGGAAGTAAACATTTTGCCTATGCTATACTGATACAAATGATATCATAGATGAAATTAAGCATTTTAAAAGGCAATCAAGCCATAAAATGTATTCATCGATGGATCACTTTATTGGTTTTTGTGTCAATAACTAAAAGTGAATTTTTGTCGTGACTGTCACATCAGATTTAGGCAAGCACTACTAAAGTATTTCATGCAAATTAGCTCAACTTCGAGCTAAGTATTACTTAAATTCATGAATGATTCAGTGGAGGTGGTATACAAAGAAGTATCCTAGTCACAGGGACCCTCACAGTTAATTACCCTTTCCTTTATGCTAGAAACTGCATTCCTTCACTAACTGACATATTGAGATTGCTCCGCTCTCATGCTTGTGGTCAATGACCCAATGATGGACCACTTAGTGAGGACCCATTCTTGCCATATACCTGTCTAGGAGCTCTTTGTACTTTAGATACCTGCCAAGAAAATGACAGGAGAAAAGCCACAGAAGAGCTATACATAAAGATCTTTGGGCCCCACAGAGAGCTAGAGACTTCACAGAGGAGGTGCCATTTGTACTCCACATCTCTGAGGGCTGAGTGTGAGGGAAGCCCTTTAGATAGACATGGATAGAAAAGGGCATGACTGACTCTAACCAAGATAGAGGCTACAGAATGGCTTCTATATTTTATTTATGCATGTTTCCACACCTTCCATATTACTTACTACAGTAAAATAGAATGTGAGCTCTATGAGAGAGAGATTTTTTTCCAGTCTTACTAACTAACATGTGGATATAAATATGAGGTATAGATGGTATAGACAGATGTATCTATATGTACAAGTATGCTTAGACTAGCATTTAGCCCATAATAAGTACTCATCAAATACTTAAACTAATGTGTGTGCATATATATGTGTAGTAATTGTATGACTTGAAATGTACTCCTATCCAGAATTTCAGTGACTTTGTCCAAATGATATACAACAAACCTGGGTCTTTTGCCCTCTTACTTCTGCAACATTTGGCCTGAAGGATGTCTTATTTGCAAATTAAGATGATGTTACCTTCTTTAAGCCAACAGCAGCAAAGTTTCCAAGCACTGAAATTCCTGGTTGGCTCTGAATAGTATCGTAAACTACACTCAGAACATGGCAACCTAGAGCTGTGTCTATCACACATGTAGTAAATATTCAGGCTCTGTGACATTTTAGAAACTTGAGCTCAAGGCCATTGGTGTTTTATTGATTCCAAGTAATCAATCTAAACAAGGCTCCAACAATGCCCCACAATCTTTAAAAGGCAAGTGTTGTAATGGCTCACAAGCTAGATGAAGCTTCACAGTGGTCCACAGGAACATCAGTAGGAAGCATTCTTCAGTAAAAACCCAGTAATATTTCGGTCCCTTCTAAAAAATCACTTCCTAAGATAGGGCACACCCTTAGATTTCAAAACTATAATTCAAATATTAAAATACTATAATCATTTGTACAATGGAATTTTTTCCCTTTTTAAAAAAGGGGAATTAAAAGATGCTTTGTGTGTGTGTGTTTTTGTTTTTTATGTGTTTTTTTTTACAAAAACCCCAAAATGGGGCTTTTTTTTTTTAAAAAAACCCCTTTTAAAAAAGTGGGGAACAGGGCCTTTTTTTTTAAATTTTTAATTTTTTCCTTTTTTCCCCAAAAAAACCAAATAAATTTTTTTGAAACCCAAAAAAAAATAGAAACCCCAAGCTACAAAACCCCCTAGGGGATTTTTTTTTTAAAAATTTAAAAAAATTTTCAGAAATGAAAATTAAAAAAGGGGGGGTTTTTCCCCCCCTTTTTTTTTTCCCGGGGGGAAAAACCCCCCTGTTTAAAATTGGGGTACCCCTTTCTCTGCTTTCAGTTTGGGTTTCAATGTTTTAATTTTCGGGAAAACACGAGCAAATCTGAATAAAAATTTCAGTTCTGCGACCCCAAATGCTTGCTCTTTCAGCTTTGTGTGAACTCAATTTGCATAATTACTGATTTCTTGGTAATATTTTTTTTAATTTTAAGTCATCATTTATAAGCATAAAAATATTTAAATTTTAGTTAATGAGTATATTTACTTTCCCTTTGGGGACCTTTAAAAAACAGAAAACATTTATTACCCAGTTTGTTGATGACAAATGATTTTGTCTGAAAATATTTTAAATTGCCTCTACAGAGTTAAAAAATTTTTCCCTGGTATTTTCATTATGGGAAAGGGGGAAAATCCATATAGATATTGTAGAAAAATAAGTGAGACTTTACAGCTCTTTCACTAACTTTACATAATGCCTCTTATATTTTAAAATGATCCAATTGATGGATATAAAACCATTTTTCGGTAAGGACCCCCCCTTCTTTTAAAGTCATTGTTCTGTCAGTTTTTTATCAGTCTTATATGGAAACTAAATCAGAAATGTCAAAAACTGTAAAATGGAAAATGTATAACCACAGAAAAAAACCCAGTCCCACACTTAGACAGAAAAAAACCATATTTGTCAGTAAAAAATGGAGAGTGTACAACATGTGGTAGAAAAACAACAAAATAAAGGGGTGGAAAAGTCCCAGGAATTTGGTTTAAAAGTAGAAAGTCTGCCTATGGACAAAAGGATTTACTCTACTTTGTTGATCATTCCATCAAAGAATATATTATTAAGGAAAAGATATACTAAAACATAGATACTTAACAAGTATAAGTTTGAATCTATAATGTCTAGGATGGTACAGCTGACAATCAATATTTGCTAAATGAATGACTAAATAAATAACCCAAGACATCCAGCTCATTTGGATTAGTCTAGCTTCAACAAAAGACTAATAGGCTTGATGTGCAGGCTGGGTAGACTCCCTCCTCTAGCTCTATTGCATTTCTGGTTTGACAAGGTACACAATGTACTTCTTACAAAGACAGGAAACCTGTAGAATGTGTGCTCTCTACTTTCAACTACAGCCTTTACTGGGGAAAACCACCCACCCCCCCACCCCACTCTGAGCTGAGGAAGTCAGACTTCATCCTTGTCAGTGTTTCTTCAATGCCTCCCTATCTCTGAACCTCACAATGGAAAAATTTGACATAAAAAATACATGACTTTGAATTTATTTATTTGAACCAAATTCTAGAACTTGTAGTACTCTTTCTCATGGCTCTTAAAGCCAACCAATACCTATTCCCTCAGTGGAAACAACACCCATACCATAGGGCCTATGGCCAATGTGTCCCCCATATCAATCCATTCCTGTTCTATAAAAATGTAGTTAAAGTTTTCTCAACGAGATGGAGCAAGGGAAATCAGGAGTGATCCTATCCAGGGATCCATTTGGCACATTTCAACAACCTCAGGCTATTCTGTGCCTAGGTGAGACAAAGAAATACATAACCTGCAGTTCTTTCTCTATGGAGTTCAGTCAAGCAGGCAGGAAGCAGATGTGAGCAAATACAGCCTGTGGTCTGGTCAGCAGCTGCCATCATAGGAGCTTTTATTCACAGGAAGCAGCGGGTTGAGATGAGGGAAAGGACAGAAGTAAAAACATGAAACAGGGCAGCAAATTGAGAGACTTGTAAGATGATTTCACGGGGAACCCTGACTCACCCAAGGAAGGGAATGTTAGGAAATTAATCAAGCTGCATATCAGGTAAGGTCTGTTGAGACATGCTAGGAGACAGAGTTTTTTTTTTTCCTCCATAAAAGCTTTGAGAAGTCACGGAGGTCTTGGGCAAGAAGCACTGTGTCTGGGTTGATGATTTACAAGGATGAAGACTCAGCTGAACACAGAAGGAACTGTGTCTGCAGCCATAGTCCTTAGTGGTGACATGAAGTAGGGGACTTGCAGCCCGAAAGAGGAACCCAGCTCAAGAAAAGCCAAAGGGGAAGCATCCTGGAGGCTAGGTAACCTGGGCATTTAGGCTGCTTATAGCACTAGCAAGCCTTGGCAGGCTGCTGGCTGGCTCTGAGTTAGTTTCCCACAGCTGTGAAATGGCCTTAATTTGATTTTTTTTTTTTTTTTTTTTTTTTTGCTACTGATAGTGGTGATTAGCTGCAGGAAGTAAGAATAATTCTCGTGTTGCTAGCTGAGAGAGAGGGGAGGGAAGGAGGGAAAGAATGGGAGAGAGGAGAAAAAGAGAGAGGGGGCAAGGGGGAGGAGAGAGAGAAAGAGAGAGAGAACACGAGCACACTTCTTGGCACTGAAAGACAGTAATACACAGTTTTATGCAAACATCTGAAAACAGCAACGATCACATTCAGAGTCCCTAAGGTGTTTATTTGTGTGTCCTTTCAGTCCCTTACATTATGCCCATGCAGTCATTTAAGGATATGTACCTAACAGATGATGGGATTTGGATACAGGCATATCTCTTAGCTCTCTATGCCTGTCCAAATGCTATTATGCTGAAAGCATAAATGAAGAATCCAGGGGTGGGTCAGTTAAGAAGCTCAACTGCATTAAATTGTCTGTTTTGCACACAAGTTTGTGAAACAGTGTTTAAAAGGAAATTTATTTGTTTCAATCCAAATAATAAAAAGCACTTTAGGTCCCTGCCATAACCCATTTGGCAAGGTGTTTCTCGTTCTCCATTGTCCCCAACCCAAATTCTCAGTGCTGTTCCTTAAGCACATGCCCTCTTACTTGTTCCTCACGAAAAATTCCAAGTCTTTATACAATGGCCTTTCATTATTTGGCAGTGTCTGTTATTAGGTCTGTTTTTATGTCATATGTGATATTAGCTGAGGAGATAGCACAGGAGCGAGTGGCAATGGTTTGAGGATAGGGATAGTAGGTGGTTGCTGAAAAGCATTGTCTGCTTCCCTTGGCCACTTTGACTTTCTTGAGCAGTGGCTTTAGGTCTGGTTTGTTTGCTACATAACCCAAGACTGACACTGATGTCTTCTGCATTTCTATGCACAAATTTCTCTCCATTCCAGGTTATATGCACATGAACACTAACATCTGCCAACAAGCTTCCCAGGTAGAAGGGCAAGCAGGTCTGCCATGGGCTCTGTACCCATTTCCCTGATGAGTATATTCTGTGCCTAGCTATCATAAGAAACTTTGAAAAGAAACAAAAACCCTGCCTGGGGAATTTTTATTAGTTACATTTACTGTGAGAGCATTAGATATCTTTGGTAGTTTGACACTTTCTTTTCAAAAGTAGAGAAAAAAGATTAGAGGCCTCTTTTTAAAACTATGTCATTAAGTGTCGTATGTTTTCTGCTTTCAATATGTTATTGTATGATCAAGTATGGAAGACTATTCCTAAGAAGCAAGCTTTAAAATTAGTAAATAATATGTTGTGTTTATCAACAACAAAAAAAAGCAATTGACTCTCCTTTCTTCCTTTTTGGTTTTTATTTTGAATGATTTGAAAATGTGTTAATTCACCAAATGTCAGTTTCTTTCCAGTCAGTTGTCACAGGACTTTTGATCCACTGAGTCCTTAAAGGAAATGAAGATGGTGCTATATATGTCACTAGGTTTTTTTGTTTTTTGGGTTTTTTTTTTTTTTTTTTTTGGTTGGTTGCTTGACATCTTGGCATTTCTTAGACATTGTTGTTTATTTATATTTTTGAGAAAGGTAGTATTTTTAATACCTGAATTTTTAAATGTAAACTACAGAGTACTCTTAAATAATGTGATAAATGAAACATTAAAGAAAATTGTTCCCATATTTTAATTAAATATTTTAGTGAGCATTCTCCTGTTTAATTCAGTTTTAATTGCATTATTAATTGCCATGAGGAAAATATTCCTAGGGAAAAAAGCCAAACCAATGTTCTAATTGCAGCTTTTACTGCTTTGCGTGATAAAATGCCTTTGATTGGTGCTGAGCCAGAAGGGCTTGATTTAAGATAATATCTGTCTCGGATGTCACCCTGGGAGAAAAGAATAAAACCTCAGTAGACTTGGTGCATTGCAGCTGTCTCTGCTGCTCCAATTTCTCTGTTCCATTGACGTCATTAGGAGGTTTCAGAGCCGCCCAGGGTGTCTAGTAAACCAGCAGGTAAATGAAAGGAAGAAGCAGAAAATCACTGATTCATGTGCAGCCCTCACTCCAAAGAGGTGGCTGCCCTGTTCAGTCAAATAATGAGCAGAAGTTTTTTCTTGCACAAAAAAAAAAGAAGGAAAGGAAAGAAACATTCATCAGTGATCCAGAAATGTGGGAAAGCCTCTACAAGGAATGTGAGTTGCATAAGCCATTCTGAAATCAAATTACAGTGCCATGAGCCACGTTTGTCCTGAGTTCTCAGATGTCATAACCCCCATCCAGCTTGTCTCTAATCAAGGTATGTGAAGCAGAAAGTGGCCTAGGAAACAGCCTTCCCTGGAGACAGGGTTATTCCAAACAGTCTGGCTAAGTACCAAAAGCTCTCCTCCTCTCTCTTCAGGTGCAGACTTTTGTTTTCAAGAGTACTGAGCTCAGGGCTCCCTCCAAAACAATAATAATACAGATTAGAGCTGCCATATTTTCTAGGAAGGGGCTTTTGTTTGGGGACTACATTGATCAGCTTAATCCATTAAATGCATGTTATACTCTGACCTCAAGACTCTTACCACAGAGAACCTTTTCTAAGTCCTGTCAGCATTTTTGTGACTCGGCTGAACATTAATGTTAAAATATGATCAAATGCTAATTTTCATCTGCTGAGCAATTTGGCTGCTGGGGGGGGGGGAGCAAAATGTGAGTGATCTTCATTCTCCTCTTCTCATTCTCCACCAGCAATCCCAGGGAAGGACTCCCAATAACCTAATAGCGTTCGCTTCACAGATTCAGGCAACAAACTTCATGACATACATTCAGACATAACTGAGTTTTTCCCATTCATATGTGGTTACAAAACATTAGGGTTTTCATTTTCTAGCTAATTTAAGTGGCATCTTTTCCAATGCTATGCCCTACCTTTGGTAGGTATTAAGCACTGGTTGACACGTATTCGATGCTTTGAGGTAAGAGATAAGTAGAGCAGAATTATTGGTCTTCATAAGCATAGAAAAGTGTGAAAAAGATGTGGGTCCTCACATACCTGTATCACAACAAAAATAAGGCCCAGGGTGAAGGCATAACATCTGACAGTGAATTTGAATTAAAGAGCATTTCCAAGAACCATTTAAAGACTCCTAAGGTTTCTGGAAACAAAGGTAGTAGAGTCACTGTAGACTAAGTGGTCTACATGGTCTGAGGAATGACCTAAGCATACAGACACAAAGGCTTCTTTGAATCACAACTCTGGGATCTGGTGAAAGCAAGGCTGGGGCACTTGGTGACTCCTCTTAAATGCTAGTGTGGGGGATTTTAGTAGTGAGGAAACAGTTATTTGCTTCAGTCAGGAAATGAAACTCGTCTGGGCTTTAGTAAAAATGATTAGAAATGGCGTGTAAAGCATATGAGAGAAGAAAAAAAAATCATGGTTCCATCGAAAGCTGCAGGGATAAAACCAAGTAAATGGGGTCATAAGAGTTCGCTCAGTGAAATGTATTGAGCATGAGCTGTCTGTCAGACAACTTGTAAGTTTGAGATTCTAACAATTACAGACAAGTTTTCCAAGTCCTTCATTCAGTAAAAGTAGAAATGGAGAGTGGGGCTAAAATTCAGCAACCACCACCAGGGAACACTTAGTGCACAGTATTGAACACAGGTGTTTTTAGTGGAAGAAAATTCAGAGCTGGCCTGGGAGGTTCTGTGCTTGGAAGAATAACTCAAATAACCTTTGGGAAAACACACATTACTAGGTGGGCCTCCTGTGGATACTGCAGAAGCTCCTGGCATGTGCTGTGTGTGCTTTTCCTGGGGCAATGTGAATGAGCCTTCATTTACAACAACAGACCAAAGAAATGATTCCATTCAACTCTAGTTCAGTGAACCAATGAGTGTAAATAGGAACACAGGTAAAGACCTGCCTACAAGAACCTAAAGAGGGATGAGCCACAGAACCATGGAGAAGGGTTACGTTCAGGACTATGAGCAACTTACATGTGACTACTGTGCTGCCTCACTGGCCACTCATGAGCCCCTCATGACTCATGTAACTCATGAGCTCCACCTCCAGGGAACGTTAGTGGGCACAGTCATTTGAGAATCTCCTGTGGGTAATCACAGATACTCTGATTTCAAACAGCAATAGCTTGATGAGCTATAGGAATGGAAGCATCACTGGATATAGTTTATTCTCATCATTAGTTGAGAATAGTTGTTTAATAGATTCTTACCGTAGCACCATAATTTTTCAGAGGTGTTAAACTAGCAAATTGTTTCCCATTTTACTTATCATTAGCAAATCTTGGTTGGAATATATTTATATCCATTGTATGCTTTTGATAATCTCATGAAAGTTACTTTAAAAGAATGTTGTTGGAAGTTTATCTCTCAATGAAACCATTATATCTTGTTGCCCTGGATTTCTTCCCATATATTATAAAAAAATATTTCATGTATTATATGAAGAGCTCTTAACACTTGCAACAAGAGTGCCAGTGCCCTACTATTTCAGTCTAAAACTATTGCTTAATGTTCATGAGTTTTCTTCCTTTCTGCTTAGAATGCAGATTCAGCTGAACTGCCCCTCCTTCCTGGGTCTCTCATCCATCTCCTTTCGAGGTAGCATCTCAAGCTTATCTGTTTATGGGATACTGTTCTTTCCAGCCACAAATCCTTAGTAATCATGCCTTTTCCTTCATATCTGTAGTGCACTAAGTGAAGCCTCTGTTAAAGGTTCAGTCCTTAGGAAATACAGGAAATGTCAGTTCACCTGAATTTTCTTCCAGTAGTGTAGACATAGGGCTTTCACAGCAATGGGAAAAGGTTTCATTGTCTCCAGTAAGAGCCTCTTTGTTCTTTATATCAATGTAAAGGCTGTTATCTCTTATGATCTCTTCGTGGAACTGATCCGTGCTGGGATTCATGCAATGATAATAACAGCAGCTGCCACAGTTTAGTGAGATTTTAGTATGTGCCATGCTTGTGTGTACCCTATGATAACTTACTCAATCTGGTTCAAACCATCAATTTTTAGATGAAGGGACAAACAGTTAAGTTACTTGTCTACAGTCTCTCAGATCACTGAAGAAGACTTGAGAAATTGAGGTTAGTCAAGTATTTTCTGTCTCTAAAGCTTACTCTTATGGGTAATGGCTTGTTGATACATAATGAATTCATAAGATGAGATATGGATTTTATCTATACTAAGACCTCTAAGGCAATGATCTCATAGAAATAGAATGACTTTTGTATACATCTGTCAGTGCAGGAAGCTACCTGATTTTATCATCATAGGATGAAGAGAGCCAAAGGTTTCTATAAGGAATTTGGTGGTTTCTCTAAGCTCTTCAACACCTGGATATATCTTGAAACATACTCTTTTTTTAGTCTGATTTTGGTCTTCCACAGTGAAAAATACATTGTATGAAATAGTCACTGTGCAGGGAGTCAAAGGCCGTGAATTTCATCTCAACTTTGTAGTTCTGAAGCTGGGGAGCCTAATCTTCCACCCTTCTGGAGCCCATTTCTTAGTTGTCAGCCCAGTGAACTACATGGGGAAAATGTCTTCAGTTCACTTTGCCACATCCCTGCATGTGTCTCTGTTTTGCTACTGAGAAAAAAGAAGCCCATGTCTGCTTCATTTGGTGAACTAAAGACTGTGGTTACTATCTACTTAGAATGATTATAGGAATCTCTGTGCAGGTGAAAGAAGACTTGAGGTACACATGAAGTTGTTTTTAGCCGCTAAGACACTGATAGAGTCATGAGACCAGAAGAAGAATGAGTAACCACCTAGTTCACATTCCTGCCTGGGACCATGTCCTACATGAACCACAAGAAGAGCTTAAGACACCCCAGCTTCTCACAACGCTCTCTTTTTCAAAGGAGATCCCACAACCTTCCTGGTATTTGGTTCCAAAATCGACAATCTCACCTATCAGAAATCATTCTGCATTGATAACCTAAATAGTTAGGGGCTGTAATTCAAACTCATTTTCTCCTGTCTTTAATGGCCAAAAACAACAACAACAAAGCTGGTGCGATCAACTCTGTTCTTCATGAAGACTGTTATGAAGATATTTCAGTTCGTCATTCCTTCTTATTCAAAAGCTTTAAGAATTTACCTTTTATACATTTGTCACTCTAGAGTCATCATCTTCTCATCTGTGAGACCAAAAATGCCACCTAATGGCAGGTACACTTAGCTATTGTGCACCAAGGCATGCAGAGATGACTATGTAGACATGATAGCTTAGGTTCTGGTTCTCTTTAACCATTTCTAAGAATAACTTTTCTTTTGTTAGTAGGGCTGTAAAACATTTTGCTGACACCCATAAAGTTAGAAGGGTCTGTATTTCCTTAGAAGTTCCAAACTGGAGGCTTAGTTGGTATAAGAGTTAAGAGCCCTTGTTGCTCTTGCAGAAGACCTGGGTTCAATTTCCAGCACCCACACAGTGCTTCACACCTTACATCATGCCAGTTGCAGGGTTTCTGACCCCCCCCCCTTCTGGTCTCTGTAGACACCAGGTACATATACATACACACAAAGCAAACCCTTCATGCACACAAAGTAAAATAAATTAAAAATGCTTAAAGTTATAATGATTATTGCTGAAAGCTAATAAACTAATAGAAATAACTAATTAAAATATATCCCTGAGTATTTTCCTTTGAATTCTTTCTTCCATGATGATATCGTTTAAAGTTCTACTCTTTTCAGTCTTCTATAATGAGACAAAGGTAAATTTTGGTTTCAAAAATTTGTTGAGTCAGCTCTAGATATAAGTGAACGCAGATATACTAATGGGTAAGTATATTCTAACTCAGAAATTTATTTAATATTTTCCTAAGGAATACACACACACACACACATATCAAGGTTTTAACTTTTTTTAGGGCAAAAAACACCTTTTATGTTTTGTATCTCTAGGACATACCCCAACTATAATCATAGACTAACATTTACTAAATATTTGAAATTTATTTTAGGGATGTTTATAGCACTCACTAAAACTATGTGTATGAAATATTTCATCAACTGTTGAGCTCAACATAACTTGAATTGTTACCCTAATAATTTTAAAAGGTTCAATATTAGCTATGAATTTAAAAAATTGTCAGAAACAGTTTGATGTGCTCTTGTCTCTAGGAGTGTATATTATCCACTTGTTATGGGTCTTATAAAATGTTATCTAAAATGAGTTTTGTAAAATGAATGATCAGTGGTGCATGGCTGCTATTTGAAGTTTAGTGCACAGCCTTTTCTGTCGGGTAGTCTGTGAGTGACAAATAAACCTGATCATGATGAAGGTGACCTTCTGAAGCCAATCAAAAGTCATCCTAGCACCAAAAGAACGGTTTCTGGAATAATTTATGTTTTTCCAGGGTGTCCATGCCTGTGTACATTTCCCTATGAGAGAGAAAAATCATGGATATCTGATAGACAGGTCACCCAAAAGTTTAAATCACATTGTTTTATTTATTATTAGCATGACTGAATGAGTCTTTCATCTGTGGAGGAAATGGCCAAAGGCTAGAGGAATAATACAGATTTTTTTTTTTTTAAGTTAGCGACTTTTTAAAAAGCAGCATTTATGAATAATGTCTTAGGTCTTTCTAAAGAGCCCTATTCCCTGTCTTTTGCTTGGTTTGCAAACATTTTCTTCAAGATAATGGCATTTGGAGTCAAAGTGGCTCAAGTTGTTTTACCTCTGTCATGCAAGTAGATCCTTGGGAAAATTACTTAGTGTCTCCCACCTCAATTTTCTTTTCTGTAAAATGAGAAACAGGCTGCTTAGCTCAGAAGATCTCTCATGCTATCAGGTCCTTTGTAACATCACTATTTCCTCTGCCTCTGTCTCCTTGTCCTTTTGCCTGTCTTGTTGGTCAGAGTTGGCCAACTAATATAAAATAGATTAATAAGCATTAATAAATTAATAATAAAATATAATAATAAACCAGAATATTTGGGGGACTTGAGAAACCCAGCAAGAAGCAACTGAGACCCCTTGACAGAACATTTTATTGAATTTCCTTCCAAGGGTGGTATTGATTGCTTAATAATGATACAAAGCTATAAATTCCTGAGAATGTGTTGCTTTTTGCAGAATTAAGTTTAAAAAAAGAATAAAGAACCTTAAAAGTAAAAAATTGATTACAGCCTGCCAAGGCTAAATAAAAGAGAAAGAATTTTGGCAGGGATCCAAGAGGCCTGGGTTCAGTCCCAGCCCTTTCATGAACTAGATAAACTGTTCTTTCTTCCACTGTTCTTGTCTCAGCTCTCCAGTGAGAGGGGAACAAGCTTGGGCTTCGCCGGCATCAACAGCCATCAGTACCAGGATTCACTGTCTAGGACGGCCAAGAACTGTGTGCATTTCCCCATAAGGGAGAGAAAAATCAGGGGTGCAGCCTGGCGTGTGGAAGGTTTTGATACTCTATAATTGAAGACTTAGAGGACATGGCCCTCTCAGGTCACTGTACCTCTAGGGGGA
Source organism: Mastomys natalensis (assembly GCA_021653895.1). Classification (NCBI taxonomy): domain Eukaryota; kingdom Metazoa; phylum Chordata; class Mammalia; order Rodentia; family Muridae; genus Mastomys; species Mastomys natalensis. Next base: position 3,189,843 of record JAJTUV010000014.1, on the reverse strand, counting down.
AAAATCCAGTTGTCTCATGTGAGCCAAAAGACAGTTTGCAAGGTACTTTGCCTTTCACATTTCCCCTGTACATGGAGATCTTGGTGACTCGTTTGGTGAAAGGGATTGTCACTAAGCACAAAATAGAAGGAACCACAACACAAAAATAGAAATGAAACATGACAAATAGAGAAGCGTAAGCAGGAATTAGAGATTTTTTTTTTTTTTAAGTAACGAAAAAGCAAATGGAAACCATAATAATTTGAAACTAGGCTAGTAATTGACTTTGCTAAATCAAATTTCAGAGATTGAAATCTGGATGTCTTAGGTTGCTGCAGTCCCTCTTGGATTTGCCAAACAGGAATATCACTCTTGGTAAGTTAATTTTGACAGAGCTGGGAGGTATAGATATTTGCGAATCTCCCACTTACGATCTAAATTAGATCTCTTTATTTAGAATAAAAAATGTGTTTGAAAAGCATGTGGGTTTTTTCCTCCAGGTTTCTGCACTTGAAAAAGGACTGTGTCTAATTATACACCCAGCCTAGAGTCACATTCTTGGCCGTAGCCAATGATAAATAAGCTTAATTCTCTCAACTAAAGCAAAGGAACCTATAGTTGTTAACTCTATCATTTCAACCAACATGTGTTCCTATTGTTAGAAAGAATAAAAAAAAAATAACCGGAGTCTCACACCATATTCATGCTTATTTATAACAAAACACTTAAGAATGATGTCTCACAACTAAAACTAAGTCAAAATTCTACAGAAACTCCCCTAAACTGTAGAATCACCTCACCCCACCTTCCTGCTGATGGGGAGACTCTCAAAGAGGTCCTAGACTGAATCTTAGTTTCTCTATTTGCATATATTCATTTTGTCTTTAAAAAGAGCATTAAAAATGCATAGAAACAAACAAAAGAACTTCATTATACAAAAAACAAAATGTGAACAAGAAGTATGTGAAAGGAACCCAGTATTCCCAGCAACCTGGGATTTCTCCTGAGATAAACACATTTAATTTGAAGACAAAAGAGAAGGCCCAACTGCTTCACACTTTGTTTAAATTTTACTGTCATTTCACTGAAGTGGAAACATATTTCTGTTGCACTGGAGAATATGTGTGTTTTAACCAAAGAAAGAAAGAAAGCCACAGAAATCAATTCTGTTGCTCTCTGTGCAGAGTTGGTTTTTTGGTTTTCTTTTGTTTTTAAATCAAGCGGATGACTGATACAAGACTCGGTACAAGAAGAATGTGAGTGGAAGTCAGTAATCTGTAGCTTCATATTAATATACCATTAATATTTCTCATGTTCACTCGGGTTCAGAGATTAGTCAGCCGTGTAGCTAATATTTAGCAGTGCATCCTGTTTGCTTCCCTAGAGAATTTTAGGTATAAGGGTATTTGTCTTTTGTGTTAAATTTGGGTGTATGTGTGGTTAATTTTGGTTCTCAAAAAAAATCTGAGTTAAAATTCTATATCTATATTTTATAACCTCTATGAAAAGCTTATAAAATAACAATAAAGTTTCAAAATCCTTTGTATTTGATAAGAATGCAGAAAACAATAAAGACAAAACGTATCTATGCATATGCTATAGGTATAATGATGTCTTAGAAAATCCACTCTAGAAAAGGAAGGGGCACCAAAGCCAGGGAAACCTAAGGATCCCTTGTGGCTCTTCCTCTCTTCTCTACACTTGCACAGTGTTCTCTACAGCCTTTGATACTCTAGGCATTTTAACCCATGTGACAGAAAGCATAGCAGCATAGCGTTAGAATTTGTGACCTAGTTGTGAAAAAAGCTTTCTTGTCATAGATTTGATTTTTTTTGTTTTTCTATAACTAGATACTTTAGAAAGGGCTACATGGGCTACATTATTTATCTAATAGACAACATTCTGAGTATAGCCCAGGCTAGGATAGAAGATTATAGGTTTTGTCCACAACACCTAAGGAGACCAGGGATTGAGACAGATGTCCCAATAAACTCTACCTTCCAAATCTCTTAATTTCTCCACTGAGAGGTGATTTCTTGAATGCCTCAATTTTTTTCCTGGTTCCTCCATTAAAAGAATGTTGAGAAGGTCAAATACAATTTAAAGAAACTGTAATTTTACAGTAAATCTATTACAAATGACATGAAAATTTTGATTCATGTCACTCTGGGTAGGTATAGCCCACTATTATGTTAATGTATCCAAGAATTTGTTAAAATTCAAATAGAAAAATTGTTTATCTTGGGCCATGTATTAAACCAAATAGGTTAGATACCAAAAAATTATAAAGTTTTGATGAAAATTGCTTTTGCCAATTAATCCACCCATAAAAGAATGTTACCAGTAACAGCAACAATGGGTATCAGTACAAATGTGCATGTTGTTAAGAATGTTATTCACCTTCATGGTAGGGTGATATTTGTTAACTGTTGTCCAGTTTGCCATGGGTTACAAAACACTTTCATAGCTCCCATTATGCCAATAGTGCTGTAAAACAGCAGTCCTGCTACTAATTGTTCTATTCTGTAAATGAAAAAAGAGCCCAAACATCATTCAAATGGTAAATAATCCTTTCTTCTCAGATTTCAAATCCCATTTCCTGAAATCTACACAATGATGCCTCCCCTGGTACTTTTCTGTATTCAGGTACACTGATTGTTCATTTTGTCTCTGAAGAACTCATTTATGCAATGCTCCTTCCATTCTGCCAGGTACTTTCAGTATACGCATAGTGCCTATAGGGACAGAGGAGAAGGCTATAAGGTTGAGAGAGCAGAACCAACAAATATTCCAGGAATCAAGGGTTTATAACTCTGAACTCCACAGTACTGCGAGGTGAGCAGTGACCACATGACTCACGAATGATCAGACACAATCTCTTTCCCCAGACATGTTTCTCTCTTCCTCTGAAGTGCCCACATGCCAGGACAGTTTCTCTCAGGAATTCCTTTCTGTTTCCCCATCCAATCTAATTTCCTTCAGAAAAAAACTCTGGGAATTCTCTACAAGAAAGATATGTAATTATGAACTAGGCACAAAAAACCAACCAGATAGCTTCTGTCTGCATGTTCTTGAAAAACCAGCAAAAAGCATTCTGGCTCTGAGTATAGAGCCTTGTCTCAGACTGAGCCAATGACCAAAGAATGGAGGTGTGTCTCCAGTCTCAGGGGCCTAAGCAGAAGAAGAGAATAAAGAGATAGTAAGAGCCTGAGGTGGTCAATGACTTCAAGGAAACAGTGTCTGATACATATATGAGGCACATATTGTCTGGACTGAACTGTACAGGTCTTGTGTGTGCTGTCACAGCCTTTGTGGAAGAAAATTCCAAAACTGAGTAAACTTTGTGTTAAAAGGTTAGCAATGTCTGTACTCAACTGAAATTCAATAAATTCTGTATTTTCTTTCTATTCTTGGAAATAGTAATATCACTGGTTAGGTAGTCATTATAGAATAAAAATACTTACATGTTCTTAACTGTGAGGTAAAGAGTTAAAATGCAGTTTATTTTTGTTTTATTGTAACTCATTCCTAATGGTGTTGTTTCTTATCTATGAGCATATAGTTATACTTTTCCTGTCACCATTTGCCACTCCTAATGTGTACATTCAACATGGAGTTGTTGTAATGTTTACTGGTTGAAACACATGAAAATTAAATGTCTTAATGTGATTTAAAGCCTTTATTCTCATGCATTTAGGAGCTGATCCCCTATTATTTACACAGATGGCATTTTGCCGTTGTAAGTAACCACAGGTCACTGAGAATACAAATTAATTTTCCACCCAACAAGACAAGCTCTTTCAGGCAAATGAAAAACATTTCAAAACAGAAATTTCTTGTTTAATCATAGTTTACTTTAACTCTATCTTGTAACCGGAAATAATCTCAGAAGTGGAATCAAGTTTAGTGAACTTTCTGAGAGGTTTTTAAGTTACTAGGAAATAAAGTCTGCTTAATTTCTCCTATGTACAAAGGGGAGACAAGAATAACCACTGTTTTAGGATGTGATGCAGTCCTGGTTAAAACGGTGAGTCACTGCCAGCAGTAGTCCTAATGACAGAGGAATCTGCTTAGTGCCACTCTCTAAGCTTCACACATGAAGCCATGCAGAAATTATATAATTATTCCTCCTGGATGGATCTTCTTATTGGCTTGTAATTACTGAATATGCCTTGAGTATTTTCATATCCTGAAATTAAGTCTTCAGAACTGCGTAAGGAACAATGAGGTATGATCTCAGGTTGTTTATCATCTCAGAGTTGATTTTACCAATTAGTACATCGCTTCCAGGGTCCTAAAATGTGACCTTTCTATCTTCTGTATACTCAATTACTTAGGAGAAGTTTAAAGAAATACCAAGAGAAACCTCTTATTTGTGCCGTGACACAGTGTATTTTCTACTGCATGCAATGGCTTCCTGTGTACCTAAGCAGCCGTCTTGTTGATACTCCATGCTTTCTATGTGTGCTTTTTAAAATATTCCTTGCCATTTTGGAACATTACTCTCATAAATGGAAACAAATTGTCATAAATTTTTCTTATAGAAAATGTGAGGAGCACATAACAGATCTCTTACATATAACTATTATCTACACTGACTGATTTTACCATCCCCTTCTACCCATGCGTCAACTAGCAACTTAGTTGACTGTACATGTGTTAAAAAAGTAGAGATTAAGTAACAGATCCCTAGAAGACTTCATGATCTACTAGCTAGAAATATCACTTATTCTAGCTAGCTGTTTGAGAGGTGGAATTCAAAGCAGTAATGTGTGCTTGAGCCCTTAAAGAGTCTCCTAGGATAGTTATACAGGTAATGGCAAGAGAATTTATAATAGCCCCCTTCAGAAGGTTTTCATTCTTGGTAGCTAGCAATATGGAAGACCTGGGCTCTACTTTAACAGAGAAACTTATTGTAAAATACCAAGCAATAACCCCCCCACACACAATATCCTATGACATACAGTTTGCTCTTCCAAAGGTACATAAATATTACAAGATGGGCTTTATTTTCTATTTTGTGAACCAGTGAAACAATGTTGAAAAGATATTAAATGACTAGTTATAACTTAAGTCTGGTGCTAAATGTTGGGTTTGTATCATCTTATTTAGGTTTTATAGAAACTTTTTGAGGTACATATGCTTCTATTTTCAAATGAAAATGTAAATTTTGGAAATAGATTTGCATGCCCCAATTTTTCAGATTGTAAGTGGCAGACCAGGATTGTGACTCCAATGAACACGCTCTAATTCTCTAGAGTTTCAGGATCTCTTGCCAGCACCTTATGATGTTCAATAATAGATGCTGGGAGGCGATCCATTAGTTTCATGATGGACCACTCCATACGGTTCATCAGCATCCTTTTCATTTGATTTTTATGGGGAATGGTCTTTGGAGTTGATGCATTCTTCTGATACAGCAATCTATGTATAAGGAACTGCTAGCTCGTGCTTTTCCAAGAAACAATGCTGTATGTAATGCTCCACGAATCTGATTCCATGTCTTATTGAAATTATTATCTATTGACCTTCTGCTCCAATCATGGAAGTTTCATATACTATTTTCCTTAAACTTCGTTATACTATGAAGATTCAATTTTCAATTACCTGCACAGTTTGCTCAAGGCCGCAATCCTGTCTTATGGACTAGAACATGGGTTCCTGCTCATATCTGAAACTCATGCTATTTGGGAACACTTTTCTCTCGTGCATTTGCTTGTACATTTGTAGCAGTTACCATCGACACTGCAGTATATTCTGCTGGGGACCTTCACTGCTCTTTGTGCCCATGGTCTTGCCTTTCTCATGTGAATCAGATCCATCAGTGTTTCAGTCAGCCTCTCTGGTTTCAAACGACAGAAACCAATCCCAAGTTCCTTTGAAAAACGGTCATTTGTTGGCATGATACAGGATAGTCCATATGATTAATAGGGTTCTATAAAAGGAGTTTTGGCAGACAAGTGGAAGCAAAGAACAGTAAGCACCTGCCAGGATCTATGGCCAGGGTCCTATCACACTCACAGTCTGCTACTGGCACTTCTGTCACAGCTGTTGCCATGACTCCTTCTATTCCTGCTCCTGGCGATAAGACCATAATTGGTGATGCACGTCTCACTTTCCAGCACTTAGTGCTTTACCCTTGCCCTCAGACAGCTGCACACCAAGAAACTCCAGTGAGGCCACTGGGGTTGAGCAGAAGTGCCTGTCAGCAGAGGAATTCACACAGGAAGGGTGCACCTAAAGCCTTTGTCTTGTAATTGTGTTTGAGGTTTCATGATGTCAGAGCAACCTGCAGGAGCATATGACAGACTTAAGATAAGAGACAGGCCAAACAAACGTACACATGGGCTTATTGGAATTGCATGTCTTATAAACATATTACATGGTCTTCTAAGACTCAGACAGTAGCATATCTCTCATTGTGCAAAGCATGGCTTTAGAGGTCATCAAAGTGTATTCTCCAAATTCTGGATGATAATCTGTGTTTAACATCATTACGTCCTATATTCCCCTCTCTTCTTTCTAATTCACTAAGACAATAGGAAGACTTCAGACTGTACTGTATATCGCCTCAAATATCTTCTTGCCTACAGTGATTTCTATACTTCTATCAAGGCAACTAAACAACAGTGCCATATAGTGCAGTAGATGATGTTAGCTTATTATAATAATAAATTGCACTGTCCTAACTTATGTGAATGCAGTATCTATTTGGTCTTTCACAACATCTACGCATAGCTACTTCATTTGCTTTGTTTCTTTTAATAAAGTATTGCTTAGGGAACAAAATGTTGGTGTTCTAAACATATGGACATTATGGTAGTCGGTTCATATGCTCTAATTTTATCCCCACCTTATGATGTTCTGTGGTGTGTCATAGAGCACAAGCTGTTGCTCAGCAGCCTGTCATTTCAATTACCTGAGGAAGCTCAGTTACATTTCAGCTGATGGACATTCTTACCCAGCAGGAAACACAAATCTTCATCCATGAAATATCTCTAAGATCCCAATTAGGTAGTAAGTGTCGTGCACCTTGCTTGCCTTCCACCACTAGCCTCAGAGTGCTCAAAGGCACTGCAAGAGGATTTCTCAATAGTTTCTACTGCACCTTTTATATTTCAGAACCTACTACTACCCACAGCTGCCTCTTCTGTGTCTCATGAGATACTAAGCCTTTGACTCCTCCTTTGACCATTTACATCCTGAGTAAAGGCCCTCTGAGCTTAGATTTCCATTACTTATCTGTTTTCTAAGGTACTTCTCATTTTGGCTACATAGAATTCCATAAACATATGCACACTCATATATATGCATATATATATACACATACACAGTTGTGTGTGTGTGTGTGTGTGTGTGTGTGTGTGTGTGTGTGCATTCCTCTTCCATCTCCATGTCCAAGTGAATGATTCCCTGGCATCTCCTGTGCTTCGATTGTACATCCACAAGGAATCCTCTCATATTACTAATCTGAGATCTCTCTCTAGTACTTTTATTTTCCTACAGAATTTATTAATTTCTAATATACTGTATAATCGACTTGCTATTTCTCTTTTCATTATCTTTTCCCACTCTTGGTGTGTAAACTCTGAATGTCATTTCTCTTGTATTCAGTACCACATCATGAGCCCTTCAATAATTCTGACACATGTATCAGGCTTGCATTGGGTACTGACAGCAATCCTGGAGCGCTTCATCTTAATATTTCTTTCTGAGTCATGGCTTAGTTTCCAGGTAGTCCCTTGTCTGTGCTGACACTTAGAGCACCATTGTATAAGTATAAAATAGGAACAAAATGTAATAGCTGCTTGCACAGAAAACAGCACCTCAGCAAGGTCCTTTCTTGCTTCTTCTTCCTGGAGGCACCCAGTGAGGAGCTTGGCATAACCCACAGGTGGTATCAACCAACTCCAAAACTGTAAGAGTCTACTCAATTCCTAGGCATTTGTCAGTCAGGTCTTACTTTTTTTGCCTGCATTTGCCTTTACTCTTTATTTTACTAGCGCCCTCCCTCTTTTCTTTTCTTTTCTCTCAGTCTAGCTCTACCATTTGCTTGAGCCCATAGATACAGATGCTTGCCTTGCATTTCTATAAACATTTCTTTGTTGTCCATCATCAATCTTGCAAAAGACACTATGGAAAGCTCCCAGAACTGGTCTGATGGTGTGCCAATGGCACAAATGGCCTGAGCATGTGCCAATGGCACAAATGGCCTGATGATTTGCCAATGGTACAAAATGAATTACCATTATCCAAAAGGACCATGGTACCTTGAATTCCTTTTGCCAAGTGAATTTGCTACCATAACACAAAAATTTCCATGAATTTTCCTTCCTGACATTAAGATAAAGACTACTACACCTCAAATCCCTTCCAACATTTGTCCTAAGACACCTTTAATCTTCCCATAGTTTTGTTTCCAAAGTTTTATCTTTGCAATATACCACTGATATTTCTAGTATATATGGGGATGGGACAGAAGTATGTGTGGCTGTGGATACAGGCAATGGTATGGGTGTGTGACACCTGTGTGTTTATGTCTGGAGAGAAGAGATGAATATCAGAGGCCTGCCTTGATCACATGTACCTTATTTTTTGAAACATGTTTTTTTGGTTGACCTGGAGTTCACTGATAGGGTATGATTGCTACTCCACAAGTCCCCAGAATCATCTGTCTCTGTCTCCTAACACTGGAATTAAGAACACCACAGTACCATGTCTGGTTCCTTATATGGCTGCTGGGCATCCAAACTCAGTTCAAATGCTTTTACTACAGTGAGCATAGAGCCATTAACCTACCTCCTTGATATTTTTTAATAGAAACCTTTGATTGAGCACCATAACAATTTGTACTGAAAGACCTTGCAAGCTACACAGTCTTTTGAACTGGCATCATGTCATCTGTACATTTTCCCTTTAAGCATCTCCTTTCTGAAGCTTGACTATATAAGCAACCACTAACTGTATGTATTAAAACTCTTTTTCTTGTCTTGCTTAAAGAGACCACAGGTCTATCGGACTTCCATGTTCGTTTAATTTTGAATGCCTTGTGGCTTTTGGCTCACTGTATACTTATATTTCATCATTTCTAATTCATTTCTGCATCATATTATCCCAACAGTTATTGTGAAGATACAAAGAGGGATTATCTATTGTCTCATTTTTTCTTCTCTCTCATTCTCTCTCTTCTTCTCTTCTCTCTCTTCTCTCTCTCTCTTTTCTCTATTTTCTTACTTCTCCCCACATCCCCCCTCTGTGTGCGTGTGTGTGTGTGTGTAGTGTTGTGTGTGTTGATTAATGTACATATGCACATGTGTGCAGGTGTCTATGGAGGCCAGAAAAGGGGAGTTGTGTCCCATGGAGTTGGAATTAAAAACAGTTAGAAGCTGTCCAGCATGGGTTCTGGAAATAAGTCTCAGATTCTCTGCAAGAGTAGTTACATTCTAAAGTGCTGAGCCATCCCTTCAGCCCCCAGTTGTCTCATTCTTAGCACGTATATATAATTCCATGATCCCCTATCACTCTCAGGAGGAAAGTTTTAAGCAATTATCATAACCTATCATTTAGTACTAATTGTTTTTTCAGACTCTTCTACCACTGTACAACTACTTGCATTTTTCTGTATGAGAAATATTTCTGTCAAAAATGAAACTGTCACTCAAAACATACCTGTGGTAAGAGACACGCTACTATCTCAGAAATGAGACAATGAAAGCCGGGCTAGAAAGACATCTCAGCAGTTAAGAAAACTGGCTTCTCCTCTAGAAGACCCACATTTAGTCCCACAATCATCAGTTCTAAGTAAGGGATCTGACTCCTTTTGGCCTCCAAGGGCACAAGGCATACAAGTGGTACAAAGACATACATTCAGGCAAAACATCTGTACGCAAAAATAAGTAAATAAGTATATCAACCAAATCAGTCAATCAATAATTAATCAAGCCTTTAAAAAAGGAAGCTAAGCAACATTTCCTCTTTTTTAGTGGAAATACTTCAGCACACATTTAGAATTAGTTCCACATTTGACTGTTAAAGAAGAAAACTTCTAATTGTAATAAAAGTCATTGGTATTTCCAGATCTTGTATTCATCCTGATATTGCTTCCTGGAATGTTTTCTTAATTTGAACAGTTTTTGCAGGGTCAAGAGATAGTAAGATTTTTTAAAGTTACAGATATGACAGAGTTGAAGATGAACACCTATTTGCTGGGTACATAGGGTTACTGAGGTTGTGGATGGAGTACTTATACACATATTATTATATCAGTTCTAAAATTCCATTAAATATTTATGTCATAGGTGTCTTAAAACCCATAGGATCCTATATTTTATGAAATGTCTCATTTAATCTGAACATCAATTTTATTGTTTTGCAAATCAAAAAAAACTGTGTAGATTAGGGAGATTATTCAGCCCAAATTTAAGTGGAAGAAGCAGCATTGGAGCACAGCCTCAATAACCCTAAATATTACAAATTATAGATACTGCTCTTGATTTAATTAATACCTACTAATGGGATCTCAGACCATCTAAACTGAGCAGAGAGTCCCATGAGTAACTAGATGAAACTGAAGATGGTTTCTCTCACATGACCAGGTTTGAAGGAGCAAATTCCAACAGGAGATTCAGGTAAAGCTCTGGACACATCTCCAAGAGTATTACAAGACGGGGTATGAGAGAGACGGAGGCTTAAAATGAACAGGACAATATGTGAATGTAAAGAAGGAGTTTAGAACTTTAGTGACATGAAGAGAAACTTGCTGTGACAGCTAAGGGAATGTTTTCAAAGAAGTAATGGGCTTTTGACAAGCAGATAGATATAGGAGATGGAAATCTCAGTACAGACAGGATACAGAGGCAATCAGAAATCCTCAGACATCTCATGAGCTGTGGGTCATAGGCAGCCAGTCCATGGAAAGATTATGGCATAAACCAATGCCAGCGAATATTCACATAGGGCAAATCATTTTGATAGGCAATGATAAATATGACTTTTAAAGGATAATACATTGGTCAAAATCGTGAGGCTGGGAGATGCTGGTAGGAGATGAGAGATCTAGAAGTAACAATGTGAAGGAATCCTAGCCTTGATATTTGAAATTCTAGTTTCTGGTTATGCTTCATTAGAAAGAGGAAGAATTGCATTTCTGTAGCTCTGTAACCTCACACAGTAAACATTAGCAATGAAGGTTTGAGATGTAAGCTGTCCTGACTATTTTGGAGGGGCATGGAAAGAATGCTTTGTTGTGGGTTGTTGTTGTTGTTGTAGTGGTGGTGGTGGTGGTGGTGGTGGTGGTGATGTGTGTTGTGTGTGTGTGTGTGTGTGTGTGTGTGTGTGTTTACATCCTGATTGCAGCTTCCTTCCTTCCTCTCCTCCAGGTTCTGGTCTCTCCTTTTACCTCACCTCCCTCACCTCCACGTCCTGCTTATTTGCTGGTGAAATTGCACTTTACCACAGAACAGATATAGCTTTCTGTTAAGGCCAAAGATTAATGTGATGTAGCCATCAGATATAACAAGTTGACCTAAATCTGGACATTTCACGGGAAAGCTATGCATCCTACCTCCTATCAAAACAGATCATTCACATGAGGCAGAGGTAGAATAAGGAGAGTTCCCTGAACCAGTGACTGGTCAGTTTCATAGTGTGTCTCTGCCTTCTTTAATTCACTTAGCATCTCCCTTAGCCCTATAGACATTATATCTTGAAAGGAGAAATGAAAAGGTAATAGAGTACCAAACTCTGTCCCCATTGTACTGGGCTAGGACAAGGCATGAAGGATCAAAGCCAAAATTCTAGCTAGAGGAGCACAAGGGAATAACATGGAATTAGATATGAGGCTGGAGATTTAAAGGGGTGTAGACTATACCCTCTAAAACATGTAATGCTTGCACAGCATTGAGTTGTGTCTACAATGTTATTAAGGAATTGTATCAAAGGATAAAGAAAGGAAGAAGGTGAGGAAGGAAGTACAAATTAAGCATCCTTAACCAGAAACTCTGGAAACCTTGGAGATCTTTGAAGCAAGTAAAATCTATGCAAGTATTCCCCAAACCGAAAGGCATCAAATCTCAAACCCTTCTGGCCCCAAGCATTGCAGTTAACTTGTATGTTGTATTGTTAAATTTATGAATGTCTTGGCTTGCCTCTCCAGACATGCTATTTGATTAAACACTGCTCAGGACAGATCTGTGATTGTGTTTCTGGATGAGATTAACATTTTCCTTGGTTGTTTGAGGGAAACGTTTTGTCATTCCCTTCAGTGTAGGGAAGCTTCATTTCCTGTTGGCTCTATTTCTTTTGAGAATCCAGACTAATAAAGTACATTTTTTAATTAGAAAAATTATTCTTGGTTTATTCCCAGGAGAGTTGGGATTCTGCAGCAAGTGATTGCAGCAGTGTTATAAAAATAGCATCACTAAACATAGTTATAAATATTCAACCACATTTGTGAATTATCTAAGTAACAACAGTTGAGTACAGTTCAATGTGTTGAGGCAATTACTCTTTAAATACAATATATTCCTTTTGTCAAAAGTACATCACATCCATAGCAATCATTTTGGGTATGATCTTACTGTCCTAAAATATATGAATAAATGTCTCAGAGAATTGATTTTTAGTTAAGGAAATAATTTGATGTATTTTCTTCGAAACTGGTTGGTTTGTGGTAAACAAGAGAAAAAAGGAAAAGCAAGGTAAACAAACTCCTTTTGACAAATAAAAGTATGGCTATGTGTTGAACATTGTGTTGGGGACATCAAACTCTTTCCAGATTTGACCATTATTCTCTGAGTATCCTGGTCTTAGCTCCAGCGTTAATACACTGAATAGTAAGATGAGTTGAAGAGAAGACATACTCCTAGTTCCAATTCCAGCTATAAGTTCCCTTTATTTGGAGATAAATAAAATATTTGGCTGAATTACTCTTACTATACTTGACTTCATACCTACTTCATTCACTCCAAATGTATTTTTTCCACCTGGAAATAATAGGTAGTCATTGAGCAGGAGAGAAAGATACAGGGGGAAAGGTGTTCTTGGTTTCTTTTCCCAGTCTCTGCCTGAGTATGTCATTAGTCAGGCATTTAGTCCAATCTCATTCATTTTGAAGGTTAGGAGAGGCTATTACACCTGTTTGCCCCAACACTGTTGCAGTCAATGTCCAGGTGGGGACCATAAAGCACATCACCTGGGGTGTGAATGGCATATGGATAAAAAGTTAGTTGTTCACAGAGAAAATATTAATTTTTTTAATTAATAAGGGATGCAGAAACATCCAAAGATTACTTACTGGAAGTGATCAGTACTGGTAGTTCTGAAGATCAAAAGATGGGAATGTGGTTAATGTGGGATACATTATACACAATACACAATATAGCAGCTGCTAGGCTGCATTGACAAGCAATCAGAAGCAAGAAAACAACTATACTCACTTATTTCTCCTCTCTTTGAATGGTGTCTCCATAACCAAAAGCAGAGGGTACAGGAAACCATCATCGATCACCTAGGCAACCAAGAAAAGTGTAGGATGGATGGAAGGATAAGGCTAGAGAGTGACAATGGAGAATAATCAACAGGACTTTTGGGATTTAAATTGCTTAGTTTGTTAATTTTATCAGCCTCACATTTATTACTGAAATACTGTTTAATCAAAATCTTTATTTCTCTGTGGAATCCTAGGTTTGGTCCTATAATTACTATTTATTATCTACTAATACTCTTGATCCTGAAGGTACATTTGAGATCTTCCAAACAATAGGGCACTTACTCATAACTATAATGTTGAGAATATATTAACTTGATTTTACAATGAAAAAAGAAGACCGAATCTGTGAATGAGGAAAGGATTCCTCAGGTTCTTATAACCAGTGAATATTCCCAATTCATCTGTGTTTTCAGGCATCACAGACACACTTCAGCATGGATATACTGGGCAGAAGGTATTTAGCATATGTATCGTGTATCCATTTACTATCTCTCCGTCCAAAGGGTACTCTGCAATAAGGGAACAAGGATTAAGTCGCTGAGTCCTCTCCAGCCTTACTGTTTATGTGAGCTTGAATAAGGTCCACTAACTCTTTGAGCCCAATAGTAACCTAAAAAATAATATCCTGATCATAAACTTAATTTTAAAATCAATGGGATTGCAACTTAGGTGCCGTGTGGAGTTCTCTTTCCTGAATCTTGACCCTGCCTCAGTTTACTTCCAAGGCTGTGTAGAGTGTGGGTAGCCAGCCACTGACTTACTCCTGAGTCCTAAGATCCACCCTAACTTTCTCTAGATTTAAAAGTGGGACAAACCTTTCTGGTTGTGGGTTTTGTTTTGTTTTATTCTGTTGTTGGATATTTTCTTTATTTACATTTCAAATGTTATCCCCTTTCCAGGACTCCCCTCTGGAAACTCCCTATCATATCCCCTCCCCCTACCTCTACAAGGGTACTCCCCCACCCACCCACACACTCCAGCCTTCCTACCCTGGCAATCCCCTACATGAGCACATTGAACCACAGGACCCACTGATGTCCAACAAGGCCACCCTCTGCCATGGGTCCCTCCATGTGTACCCTTTGGTTGGTTTAAAGCAGCACTTACATCAACACACTGCATAGTAACTAAAATCAGAAAAACAGAAATGTTTGAAACTTCTTAAGTTAAGGTCAATTTGTGGAAATGATAGAATTTTCCAAACCTAAATTTTGACCAACTTCACCCTCTCTGAATCTGATCTCTTGTTTCCAAATTTTATTTCCACTCTCAAACTGCAATGGTACTTTTTTCAAAAATACAACCAGTAATAGAGCGATAATGTCAAAATATAGACAAAAGAACAGGCTGTAATCCTTCTGTCATGCTCCATGTAAGAAAATTATGAAGGAAAAATTGTGTTTCAGCCTCCTGTGTAGCAGGTATCTATTAGCCACAGCAACTATATTTTGCTGAATAAATCTACACTGTTTACTGTTTATTCCACACCCCAATGTGTGGTAGAGCTCTCAACACAAACTATTTAAATCCTAAGTATCATGACTACTACGATGTACACATAGTCATTTATTAAATATATTTTTAATTAATTTAAGATCATTAAACAGGTAATTCATAAGTTTTCTGGGTGTAGCATCTGAAAAGAATCTTGGAGGGATGGCTAGGCTTTGAAGGGTGGGAGAGCATTGATGTCTAAGAGCGATGAGAAACACCCAGAGGCTGAAAACTGAATTATACAAATGGATCTAGAGAAATTCTGTTTAGCTGTTGGTTAACTTTATTTATTTAATATCCTGACTGCTGTTTCTCCTCCCTCCTCTCCTTCCAGCCTCCCTTTCCCCACCACCATCTCTTCCTCCTCCTCTTCATTCTCCTCTTCCTCCTCTTCTTCCTTCTCCTCCATTTCTCTTCAGAAAAGGGCAGTTCTCCCAGGGATATCAATCAGCCCTGGCATATCAAGTAAGACTAGGTGCATCCTCTCTCATTAAGGTTAGTTGAGGTAATCCAGTAGTAGGAAAGGGTCCCAGAGTCAGGCAAATTTAGATGGAGGATGAAAAGACACTGAACAATGTTGATGGAGGGATTGCCATCTTTATACAATATTACAGAAAGATTAAGCAGGTGACATTCTATCAGCTACATAACAGAAAGCAAGGAGAATGCTAAAGGAAGGGACGTAGTATTTACCTGGTAGTAATCTTGGTGTCTCTGTCAGGCCTGTGGGCATCAATTGAAGTGTCACTGTCCAGTGCATGTATCATACAGTAAGAGGCAGTACCCATCCAAACAGCAACTCCAATGGCCAGACTGAGGCAAGGGTGAACCTTGATTACAGTCAGTCATATTCTCAGCCTCTATCTCTCTCTCCCTGTCTGTCTCTCTTGTCTTTATGCCTCTGTTTCTGTCTCTCCATCTCTTTCTCTTTCTCTCTGTCTCTGTGTGTTTGTGTGTGTGTGTGTGTCAGTGTGTCTGTCTATCTTTCTCCCTCCCTTCTTCCTTCTCTTTTCTTTAACTTAGAAAGATATAAGAGAAAGCTCACTGACAGCACTTTGGGCTCCTCCTTCTCCTTAATCAGCCTCTGTTCACAACACATTATGCTCTTCCTAGATGAGCAATCTTTTCCACTATCACTGCTCACCAACCACTCTTGCCCAGAAAGTGTTAATCATTCCATGACCCTTCTAGGAATTCCCCCTCACATTTTAAGCAATGTGACCTTGGCAGAAATCTGGTATCAGAGTTTTGCTTTTGTCCTGTAATGTTCTTGAGAGCAGAGATGTTATTTATCTATCTTAACATACTAGCATATTAATAGGGTGAGCCATTTGATATATCAAAATGAAGTAAATCTTGGTTGAATAGTTGTGCCATTATAGGAATAGCAGTAGACATCTATTTTTTAGGTTGTTTAGTAAGTTTTGACTGTGAAGATCCAATTATATTTTTCATTTTTAAACTAAAAACACTCACTGTTAAGTGGACTGATGCTGTTTTCAGGCTGAAGAAAGCTGAAGGCATGACCATTTTGTTTCGCAGCATTTGGCTTTGATGAATGGAGTAGCAAAGTTTAGAAGTCATGCAGCTCAGAATTGCTACATGAGTTTATTTTTTAAAATCTCTAAAATGTATGTCTAGCTAAAAGCCAAGTAGCTCTTCCTAGCAGCCCATCTCAGAGGCAGACGCATAAGGACTAATGCTTAGCAGTACTAATGCTGTTTTGCTAAATGGACATGTCATCAAAATGCAATCTAAATTCCCACTTGTATCCATAGGTTACTAAAGCTCTCAGCTTTGGTCAGAGAACCTTCTTTTTGTACTGGGTGGGAGTTGATATAGAGAAATTTAACAGGTCAAGATGCTGAGAGTAAATAACTGTTAAATGCTCAACCCAAAGGGAGATTTCTCTATCAACCTTTCCAGGGCCCAACAAACACTGTGGAAATTTGGAGGATTTAAAACAAATGTAAGGTTCAGATGATAGAAAGAACTGCTATGGAAGTCTGTCTTCTGGGCCCAGCATACTCGTTGTAATCATGAACTCATTGTTGCTGCTACTACCTATACAAAATCTGCACAAGACTGGGCATGCTAACATTCCATCACGGACTAAGGAAGAGCTTATAAGGCCCCACTCCTCCCTTAGAATCTATAGGCAGCTAATGGTTGTAAGGGATGCAGTAAGAGACATCCAGGTACCTGGTGCCTCAGCATCCTCTCATGCACCATGGAACTGAGGGGTCTCTAAAGCAGATGTTAGTTGTAAAAAACTGATTATTCAAACTGCAATGTAGCTCTGTATGATGCTTGTAGCTAAGATAGATGGTAATGGCGGGCTCTTCTGCATTATAAATTAAGGCACAGGCTCTCTCTAGTTGCTGACACGTTTTTGTACATGATTTATTCTTCTCATCCTTGGAAGCTGCTTTTTCTGCTCTTCTTAAAGCCACAAGCATGAATTTACTGTGACCCATATGACAAACTCAATGCTTTAGGAATGTGTCCCAAAATTGTTGCCAAGAGCTTTTGGGAGCTGGTCAGTTAGCACCCATTGGAAATGATGCTTCCTTGAAGGAAAAGAAGTAGAAGATGCTGCCCAGGCACCAGGGAGAGTCGTGACATTGGTATTTTCATTTATTTTTTCTGAGCAAGTCTTGGAGTCCAAAGTAAGAAGCAGCCATAAATGTTATTGCTCTTAATAGTAGCACCACCAGCATTTGGGTGCCTCTTAATGTACCTGGTACAGTTTGATTTCTTACAGCAGATATTGCCTTTGACTAACGTATGCCGAGGGAAATCTATCGAAATTTTCTTGTGCTTACTAAAAGGCAGTGCAAGCCCAGAAAGTAAGCTTCAAGTAGGCAGTAACCAAGGTAAACCTGGAGATGAATCAGGGCTTTACAGAGAGTCTCCAGCCAGCACTGTCTGTGAAGAGATGCCTTTCGTCTCTTCCCCCTTTCAGTGGGTATTAAATCCTAAGGATTGACTCCTCATTTGGTCTACATGGATGACATACAGGCTCCTTGTCTGATCACTCACGACTTCCTTGGCCATTATGTCAGTTGACTTCATCAGAAAAAAGAAAAGTTGCTTAAGAGAAGATTCTGATATCATTAAAGTAGAAAATGAATGTTTAGGAATCAAAAACTAAATCCTGTGGGCTTTATTTTTCATAAAAATAAGGGATGTATTTTCTAACGTTGTAGCAACTTTCTGACACATGCAGGCAATATTATTATAACTGTTTTATAGGTTAGAAAATTTAAAGTTTAATGTATCAGATGAACTCTCCCAAATGATACAACAACTAAATGATAATAATATTCAAGACCATGTCTCCTGCCACATTTCTTTGTTACGTGCTCTCCAGACCCATCATTCCCCTTCTGCTTTCTGCTCCCCTCAGCCTCTGCCATCAACACTCCTCTCTCTATTTCCAGAGTCAAAACAACAGCAAACAAACATGGCTGGAGAAACCCCTGACCACACTGCTCAGGCTTGTCCTATATCAATGACTACGATCTTAGATAAAAAGCTAGCTCCTCTACCGTTTTACTGCCTACCAATTCACACACACACACACACACACACACACACCACACACACGCACACATGCACGCACACATGCACTCATCTATTTTAGAACATTCCATCATTCTTTAGCTCTTCCCAAATATGTTCACTTGCCAAGCTCTTACTGAAAACTAGAATAAATCACAAGACAACTAATGTGAATGTCATAAAATCTTCCAAAGTATCCACTGTACACATCTCTTCTTCCTTTTTAAAGATACTGCACCTGCATCTGTCTCCTCTCTCATTTTGATCCTCAGTCTCTCTCTCTCTCTCTCTCTCTCTCTCTCTCTCTCTCTCTCTCTCTCCACACACACACACACACACACACACCAGATGTAGCATTAAGCAAACTCAATGAACTTCATCACCTCTAATTTCCTGCTCTATGTCTAGTTTGCATTTCACCACAAACTGCTTTGAAAGGTTGTATGTATGTTTCTCCACCTCCTATTTTTGTGCATGTAAAGTGAGTAACAAGTTGGTGAAAGTTCTTAGCCCCGGGACCTTCATTCAGGAGCACATAAATAAATTGATAAAGGGTTATGAACAATGGCTAATACAATAGCATTAATAATATGATCTCCTGTGGAATGTTCACACAGCAGTGGGTCCTATTGATTGGGAAGACAAGGAAGGCTTTCCTGAGTAGCTGATGTTTACTCCAAGGCTTTAAGATATAAACAAGCCACTCTGGAAAGAAGCACGAAGGGGTATTAAATAGAACCAACAGCAAGAGCCAAAAGCCCACAGCTGGAACAGTTTGGTTTACTTAAGAAAATGAATGTAAATATGAATAAGAAGGATGGTGGTATAAAATGAGACCAGAAAGGCAACAAAGACAGTAAGAAGAGTGTTGGGTTTTATTCTGATTGTGCTATTGACATTTTAATGTATGATTGAGGCTTTTTTTTTTCAGTTTCAGTCTAGGTAACATGATGACATAGTGGATAGGGATCTAAGAATAGACACAAAAAAGCAATAACTCCTGAAAAAAGTGCAGATAGAAGACAATGGCAATTTTCTTGAGGTTTAGATTTATTAATCCAGTAGAATGTGCAAGTAAGGGCAGATGTTCGACACAGGGCTGCTGGCCTTGCAAGTAATCAGATAACAGCCCTATCTCCTATCATGGAAACGGCTGGAGGAACAGATTCAGTTGGGAGAAAGAGATTTGGGCTCAGCCACTTGCAATCAAAGACACCTATCAGAGATGTATGTGTAAATGTTGAGCTGGCACTGGACACTCGAGTCATCCTGGACATTCTTATCATTGATAAGGTACTTGAGTTTCTAAGTCAGGTATAGTGAGGAGGTTAGAGACATTCATTCAAGAGCTGAAAAAAGTCTTTGTTTCAACCCAGATTCTGCTATTCAAAAGCTCTGTGACCTTGGGAAGGATTCGTAGGTTGCTGTCCCTCCAAATGTTCATATTATAAGGAATGCCTCAACCACATATGGTGGTAAATACTTCTATCTCAGCTCTTGTATTCTAGAACCTGTAGCAGAAGGTTTAAGAGTACAGGGGGCTGGAGAGAATGGCTAAGCCGTTAAGGGCACTGTCTGCTCTTGCAGAGGTCCTGGGTTCAAATTCCAGAATCTACATGGCAACTCAAAACTGTCTGTAACTCCAAGATCTGACTCTCACATAGGCATATATGCAGGCAAAACACCATGCACATAAAATAAAGGTAAAAATGAGAGAGTAGAAAGACAGCCTGACCTGAATAGTGAGACCCTAACTAGCCTTGTAGCTAGCTAGCTAGAAACATTAATAGGAGCATAGATGATGACATTGATCGACAGTTAGATAGATGATAGATAGATAGATAGATAGATAGATAGATAGATAGATAGATAGATGATTGATTGATAGATAGATAGATAGATAGATAGATAGATAGATAGATAGATAGATAGGATAGGATAGATAGGATAAATAATGGATAAATGATAATGATGCTATATGATGGGTATATGTAGATCATCTTGAGTTACAACAGACATTGCCCCACTGCAGTGACCGGGCAACAAAGGCTGTGTTCATCTCCTGCAGCAGGAATTCCAGGGGCAGGTAGTCTAAGACTGTATGTCACTCAGTGCTATCACCAATCAGTGATAAAAAGATTAAACATCTTTTTCTTTCCCTCTGCTCTTCCAGTGCTTACCTCAATGCTGAATTGCTGCCACTGGAGTCTAGGAATCAAGTTCCCATTTCTCTCTCTCTCTCTCTCTCTCTCTCTCTCTCTCACACACACACACACACACACACACACACACACACACACACATACATACACACACACACACATCATAAAGGGTATAGAAAACAAAGGTGAAGGAATTCTACATATTGAAGTTTGTTTTCTACATGGTAAGCCATCTATAATGGTTGGGGTTTTTCCTTGAGCTCATGATATAATTAGATCTTTTTTTTTTTCCTCTTCACTTTCATCTCCCTAAAATCTCCTGTATATTCCTTGTCATGAAATATAATGCAGTGGGGTGGGGGGTACCTGTTGGGCTCATGCCAAGATGTCCCCCTGGGAACTTATGTCATGCAACAGATTTAGTATAAGGAGGTTTATTCGGAGGGAAAGGAGGGGAGTGAGGACAGAGAAGAAGATGGACAGAGGGGAGAAAAGGAGGAGACAGAGATTGGCTGGGAACACATTGGAACAGAGAGAAAGAGACAGAGAGAGAGAGGAGAGAGAGGAAGAGAGAGAGAGAGAGAGAGAGAGAGAGAGAGAGAGAGAGAGAGAGAGAACTCACTGGAGTGGTGGTAGCAGGTGATGACATAAGCTATGTCCCTGGGAGGAGCCTAGCAGAACCACCTGTAAGCTAACACTCCTCCTTGATCTTTTTCAAATTCATTGCCTCTGCTTTCATTAATTGTTGTTATATAAATTTCAAACAACTTTCCCAGTCTGTATAATGTTACGTATATGTGTGTGTTTTAGGGGCTGACCAATTGTTATTATATAACCAATTGATATGATTATCCCCAGAGAAAACTATGTCTTCCACTCTCAGCTTGCCTTAGTTACTTGTAGATTTTGTGTAGGATTGAAGCCTCAAAAGCTTTCTCCTCTATCCACATTAGCAAGTCTATTGGTGTCTGTAAGCATAATGTTTTTATGCACTGTGTAAAAGGTTATGCTCATGTTATTCAAATGCTGATTTCTCTGCCCTCATCTCTTGTTTCAATCCAGGACACAGCATTGTAATGCTTATGTCTAGAGTCTCCTGTCTCAAATTTGTGTAAACACCTCTTACCATTTATTCTCTGCCTTGTCATTAAATGCTGATCGCCCAATGGCTGGGCAGAAGAGAAGATAGGGTGGACACTTCCTCTAGCCAGCCAGAAGAAAGAAGGGGGTAGGGAAGAAGAGAGAGAGGGAAAGGGAAATTCAGATCTGCCACGAGGAGAGGAGGAGACAGTCCTAGAAAATGAGGAAAAAAAATAAAAACCTATATCCTAAAAAGCCAGATCAATAAAAATATACAAGTTTCATGGGAAGGGCTGGGAGGTAGCCAAATTAGCATAGGGGGTTAAGGTAAACCATTTAACTGCCCAGATACTGAGGTGCAGTTTGAATTAAATCTTGGTTTCTCTGTGTAGTTATTTGGGGGATTAGCTGGGTAAGGAATAGCTGCCACGGTACTAATTTTATGAATCTATATTAATAATCATTCAACAGGTGTCATCTTTGTTCAGCTCACATTTAGGCAGTCATGTTGGTGAGATGTAATGAATATAACTACTAGCATTTCTAGGAGGCACAATCTCACAGAAAATCCCCTGATTCTCTGGCTCTTACAATCTTTCTATGCCATCTTCCACAATGTTTCCTGAGCCATAGGTGTGGGAGTTGCATTAAAAAAAAAAATGTATTCTTTGAGACTGGGCTTCCCTCTGCATTTTAATTGGTTGTGGTTTTCTATAATGGCCCCTGTCTGTTGCAAGTAAAATTTTCTTTGATGAGGTAGAGGACTACAGTTACTATAGGTATAAGAACAAATATTTAGAATGCTGTTAGAAATTATGCTGATTTAGTGAAGTAGCAGTTGTAGGTTCTTCCATAAGACCCGTTACTTCACTAGCCCTAGGTAGTTGGCTAGGTTTCCTGTACCAGGTATGATTATCCTTTTGCGGAATGATCTTAAGTCCAAATAAACAGCTGTGGGTTACTACCAAGGCATGTGTGTCACTACTACACCCTTAGTATTGTAGCGCCATCTTGGTCATTGTGGCTTATATGTGTCATAACTAGGTAGGATTGTTGTTTGCTTTCCTCCTTTGGAAGTTTGTATGGTGCCATGAAAGCTAGTCCTTGGGAGGAGGTTTCAGCTCAGCTTCAGTGCAGGAGACTCTGGGCCCTGTGTTTGTTATTATGTACGTTGTCTTAAGCAATAGGGAATTAACACCTTCTACCTATGAAAGGCAACCAAGGGCATTAGCAATTTTCTATAATGTTTTAGGAGGCTCTTGGATAACCATGATCAAACAATGAGGAAGAGGATTTCTCACGCCTGGTGTTTGGGTTTTTATTAGATGATCTATGCATCTTGGAGAGAACACTGTTATCCTAGATTTTTTTAATTTTTATTATTTTAAGATGTGTTTGCATGTGTCTGCACACTGACTTACATGTAGTATGGGTATTTTTAGGTAGGTAGTTAATAACATGATTCCTTTTGACTTTTCAGACACCTTTACTGTTATTTTACCCTCTTCTCTCCTATATTTTTCTCCCTTCCCACTCCCTAAGAGAGCCACCTTCTTTCCCATTTCCTCCTAAGATCACTTTCCCACTCTTCAGCCTGGCAATGGTCCCATTTTACTTTCCTAGTTTCTGCAGTTACTCCAGGATACGTGCTTACATCTGAAGCTTTGAATGTAGGAGCCTCCAATGAGAGAGTTCAGTATTTGTCTTTCTGAGTCTGTGCAACTTCATCCGATATGATCTTTTCTAGTTCTGTCAATTAACCTGTGAATTTTATAATTTCACTTTCCCTTATGGTCAAATAGTATCCCGTACTGTATATGTACTGCATTATCACTATTCGTTCATCAGTTGAAGGAAGTTTAGATTGTTTCTATTTTCTAGTATTATAAATAGTGAAACAATGTACATGGGTGGGTAAAGTAGGATGCCCAGTCCCTTGGGCATACTCCAAGAAGTGGTATAGCTAGGTCATATGGTAGATTACCTTTAACTTTTAAAAAACTCTCTACACTGGTTTGCAGAGTGACTGGACCAGTTTGCAATACCATCAACAGTGAATGAGAGTTTACTTTTCCCCACATCCCCTCTAGCATTTACTGTCTGTTGTTTGGTTGACTTTTGTCAGTTTAACCTAGCTATGATGAGATCTCAAAGTTGTTTTGATTTGCATTTCCCTAGTTGTTAGGGACAATTAACATCTTTTGAGACATTTCTTAGACATTTCTTTTTCCTCTTTGAGAACTCTTTATTCAGGTCTCAGACTTGGTTTTTTTTTTTTTTTTTTTTTTTTTTTTTTTTAGTGGGTTGCTTGGTTTTAGTTTTTTGTTTGGGGTTTTTGTTTATTTTCTGTTTTTTACATTTGAAGTTTTTATATCCTACATATTAATATATCTAATGTTCTTTCCAATTCTTTGGGCTTCCTCTTCAGTGGAAGCCTTTTTTTGATTTAGAGTCACCTTTTATGCAAGATGATGAATACAGGTCTAATTTAATTTTTCTGCACACAGACATCCAGGTTTTCCAGAAACATCTACTGAAGATGCTTTCTTTTCTCCTCGTTATATTTTTGGTTTCTTTGTCAAATGCTGAATGGCTGAAATTAATGAACTAATCTTCAATTTTGTTCTATTGGTCTACCTGTCTATTTTTATGCTAGTACCACTTTGTTTTTATTACTATTGCTCTGCAACGTATCTTGAGATCTGGAATAATAATTTCTCCAGTATTGTTCTTTTTTACTCAGAATTATTTTGGCTATTTGGGTCTTTTATGGGTCCATATGAATTTTAGGATAGTTTTTCCCTCCAGTTTTTTAAAGAATGAGATAGGGATTTTGTCTTTCCATTTTCTTGTCTCTTAAGATTTAAAGTTTTAATAGTAAAGGTCCTTCATCTTGGTTAGCTTTATTCCTAGATATTTCTTCTTTGAGCCTATTGCAAATTGGAGTGTGTCTATGATCTCTTATCTGAATGTTTGTTGTTGACGTATAGAAATGTTATTGATTTGTTTGTCATTTCTAGAAGTTTCTGGTAGAATTTTTGTGATCTCTTAGGTATAATGTCATGTCATCTGCTAATAGTAATAGTTTCACTCTTTCTTTTCATATTTAAATCACTCTAATTTTCTTCTCTTGGCTTATTTCTCTAACTAGTGTTTACAAACAATATTGAAAAGGAATGTAGATAGTGGACAGACCTGTCTCATTCCTGGCTTCAGTGGGATTGCCTCGAGTTTGTCCAAAATTCATGATGATGTTGACAGTGGAATTCTCATATTGCTTTGATTATCTTGAGATATGTTCCTCTTGTCCCACATTCATGGGGACTTTTATCACAAAAGCATGTTAGATTTCATCAAGGTGTTTTCTATGTGTATTGAGATAATCATGTGATTTTTTTTGTTGTTTTTAAGTGCATTTATGTGGTTTATTGCATTTATTGACTTGCATATGTTGAACTTCAGGGATAAAGTCAACTTGACCATAAAGAATAAACTTTTCAATGCATATCTGTTCTCTGTTCACAATTATTCTATTGAGCATTTGTGGATCCGTGTTCATCCAGGATATTGTGTAATAGATTTAGCTTTGTTGTTTTGTCTTTACCTGGTTTGGATGCAATGGCTAATTTTTAACTATACTCTAAGTCATAACCCATGACAATTTCAATATGATCTGACACATTATTTTAAAGGAACACCAAAAACTCCTGCCTGCATCTCACTGACTATAACTATGTCCCCAAGGCATCCCTAGCTTCCAGGCAAATGAAAACTGTATGAGCCTGTCTGACAGCTGGATCGATGCCTACCACCCTTGTGTCAGCTGCCCCTGACTCACTAACCTTTCAAAAACCTATTTGGCCTCCTGGCTTTAGGCCACCTTCTTGGAAACCTCTGTCCCCAGGTGACCACCATCCCTTCACAGGTTTAGCTTTTTCAAGTGCTGCTAAATTTGTGCTTCACACATTAACAGCTTCCCTGTGTGCATGAGGACTTCTGGGTCATCTCTACCTATCTACATTCACAGATCTTGGAAAGCTGCCTGGACAGATGAGACAGAATGGTAGGATTTCAAGTCTCCCCTTAAAAAGGCCCATATGTCATTTCTATGGTACCATTTTGGTCCTGTGCTGTCAAGGCAGGAAAACTACAGTGAATAGCTTCATTGTTACATGTTGTTTAGCAGTCCCCACAGTGGTCTTTCAGGATTCTCCTCTGCCACTACTTTATGCTTTGTCTCAGAGAACAGCCATCCATGATCCTTTAACTGGCAAATGGCAGAGCCTTTATTAAATCTCAGGTCCCCCTTTGTGCAATGCTTTTGTCCAATCCAGAGCAATGATTTACCTCTGTTTAGAGGATCTCATGAGTCCCTCTGAATATTTCTTGATCATTCCAAAGATTGGAGGTTTTAAGTAAATGCCCCCATTTACAGCTGCTGACATGGTTTTTCTATCTACCATTGTGGAGTCTGCTTACACTTGCATTAGGGTCTGTGGAATTGCCAGGAAAGATGTTCTAGATGATGCGGATGCAATAAGAGTATGGCGAACATAGTCAAAAGCGAGGGAGCCCAGTGCTAAGACAGTGTGTGACTCAGCTTGGTTAAAATACAGACCAACAGTGGTGGCGTACAAGCGTAGGTAAAAAATCAGACCATGCTGTTAAAGCCCAACTCTCAGCAGTGGTGATGAATTCCAGGCTTAGATAAGGACAGATAAATGCCACTTTCAGTTTTGTTCTATGCTTTCAATTTTTAAAAATTCACTGAGTCCTAAGTATACATATTTAAATATCCATGTATACATGCAAAGTGTAGAAGTCAATGCAAAAGTAAATCTCTGCTACAGAGATTACAAAGGTTGAGAGTTTGTGGCTTTTTCTGTTATGATATTTTTTTCCAAAATAGCAATGAGATTTGGAGTTTATACACTGGCACAGCTGTTAGTCTTTATATCAATAAAACAGAAAATCAGCTATCACACACACACAATCATCCCATTAAGTACAAAAGGTGGTTCTGCCTACATTAGATAAATGTAACTGGAACACCTCTCAATTCTACATTAAAATAGAATAAACTTGGAAAACAGCAGAGGAAATGAAATGAGTGTCTGAGTTTTCGTGTCTGTTGGGGAATAGTCATGCTTCAGAATCAAATATTTAAAAAACATGAAAGAATAGAGAAGAAGTTAAGTGACTCACTTATAAAATTGAGAAGTAGTGTGTAATGCACAGAGCTAGGCTGGTGGGGATGTCTCTCATTTGTCCACAGAACTCAGAATTATTGAAATGGCACAGAAACCAGTACATGCGCCTGTGAATCAGAAGTACCTGGGTCAGAAACGTGTGGAAAGTCATCTAACCTTCTGATTATTGAAAGTGATATTCTGGTTGGACCAGGTAACTTATCAGTTAAGACAAAGAGAAAATCATGTTGACAGAAGTGGTTGTGACAAGAAAAAAAAAAAACAGGGAGGGGCAAGATGGGGACAGGATGGGATTATTGGTAAAGCTGAGAAGAACTTGTGGATGAGCCTACCAAACAAATCAGCCCTTCAAACAATCTCCTCAGTTGCTTGTGAGTAGGCAGACAGACTTGCAAGAGATGCAGTTGGAAGAGACACTTTGCAGGCCTGTTTCCTCAGGCTTAGATCTGAAGGTAGACAGTTTCCGCAATTGAAGGATGACTTTTTAAAGTAACCACATCTTCTCTGAATGGAAATCTCAAAAGGAATTGACGACTAAAGAAGAAAAGGAAGTTGCATTGGTTTAAAATAAGAGGTAGATGATGGGGGGAGGTGGAGAGAATCTAGGAGGAACTAGAGGAGGGAAAACTGTGATCAGAATATATTGAATAAAAATCTATTTTCAATAAAAAATAATAAATAAATAACAAATAAAATAAAAGCTTCTGTGTCACCTTCAAAAGTGACTGATTGTCTATGTCACCTTCGAAAAGAATTCTCTGGGCAGAAAAGTTGAAGCTTATTACAATGGCTTAGGATTTCTATGCTCTGTGTTAGGGACAAGCATAAAGAAAGGAGTGCCAGGGTTTTCAAGGATGCTGCCATGGTGAGCCAGTCTTCCAATCTGCCTGGTTTCTTCTCACCTTAGCACTTAGGGAATTAAGCAGAGGAACCTTCCCCGGTGAAGGACAAGCTGAGACCAACTCAGGGCTTGTTGATCTAAATCACAGGAAGATTTAATTTATGAAACTAATGACCAATGACGCCAGTGTGACAATGACTGGGGACAGGGACTGAGAACTAATGCAATCATAATACCATTTATTTTTGGAATGATGACATTTCTGAAAGTCTTCAAATGCAAAATCAATGCTGTGCTGGCTAGCTTTATGTCAGCTTGATACAGGATAGAGTTATTTGAGAGATGGAAACCTCAGCTGAGAAAATGCTTCCGTAAGATTAGGCTGCAAACCTGTAGGGCATTTTCTTAATTAGTGACTGATGCAGAAGGATCATGTGGGTGGGACCATCCTTGGGCTTATAGTCCTGGGATCTATAAGAAACCGGCTGAGCAGGCCATGGGGGCAAGCCAGTAAGCAGCACCCCTCCATAACTTCTGCATCAGCTCCTGCCTCCAAGTTCCTACCCTGCTTGACTTCCGCCCCTGACCACCTTAAATGATGAACCATGACATGGAGATATAAGCCAAGTAAACTGTTTCCTCCCAAGTAGCTTTTGGTTATGGTGTTTCATCACAACAATAGACATCCTAACTAGGGCACCTGCTAAATGGTTTTATAGGGACTATGTGTATTTTACATAACAATTACACGGAAACTGAGGACAACAGTACAGAAACAGCCTAAATCTAAATCTGGGCTCAGGAACACAAGCTAGGAACCTGGTAGCCTTCTCTATTCCTGTCCTTTGGACTGTCTTTGCTATCCTCCAGGCTTGTGTCTTGCTACATTGGCCAGCTGTCATATTCTTCCTTCCTCTCATTGTCATTGCTTCAGTCATATGAAGGAGTCATTGTGAATAGATGAGAAGATTACATGGTATGAAATTCTCAAAGATATTCTAGCTTAAAAATAATAAACTGCTGTAAAAGTGAAAAGAAAATAATAAAATAATTGCACACCGAATTTTTAGATCAGTCAGAAAAAAAAATCTATTTAGTCTCACACTTACAGTTGTAAATATTAACATCTAGTTGGTAAACACTTTTATTCCCTGTTAAATTTTCATCTGAGATGTACATGCTTTGTTATGCAAATACAAGATTAAAAATGTGCACTCTGAATATTATTAACTTATTAACAGTTAAAATCGGGTAAATCAGGTGCAAATTACCCTTTCATCTTTCATAGCTTTTTTTATGTTGTATAATGAACTTATAGGATTTATTTCTCCCTAACACCAGTTCTATAAAGATGGATTTAAAGCTTTAGGAACAGCATGCTAAAGAAACAAAGCACCCACTATTATATTCGAGTGTGCCCCTTCCTACACACCAGCTCACCTGGCACTTAATCACATGAACAATGCATTAATAACCATTGCTTACGTTGTCAAGCGTGGGGGTTGGGAATGACTTATTATACTGAAAATACGCTTTAACACTTCCGAAGGCTAATTCTGGGTCTAAATATTTCACAGCTATTTGCTTATGCTTTGTTCTTCCTCGTGTTTTAGTTTTTTTATGTTTTTAATAAACTTTGTTGGAATAGATACAACATGCAAATTTTAAAGAATTTTAAAAATTAAAAATAAAAAATGCACTGAGCTTAAGAACTTTCCAACTTTTAGAATCTGGGAAAAAATGAAAAAAAGCTGAGAAAATAAGCAGAAAAATTAAAAATATCTTGAAAGGTAATGAACACAAGCGTGCATCAAATTTCCCTGGTATTGGAGAAGGATGACTGCTGGAATTACCCATTGCCTGGAGCAAGAGGCCTGGGATCCTCTCCACTCTAAGAGTCCCCTAAAGCACTGGGTGTGAACCCTGACCGTGCTGTGAAGACAGGCATTGAGGATGTGAAGGCAGCGACCCCACAGCTTCTTCACAGCTAATGTGTCTCTGGCCTTTGTGCCTAGCATGTGCTGAAACTTCTCAGGGATCAAATAGTTGCTTTGCTTTATTCCTGGTGTTTGATTTATATGCAGTGTTGTGGGGATCTACGAGATAGTAAAGCACTCGCTACAGTCAATGAGATTACATTCTTGTGATTGTAAATTTTTAGTTTTAAAAAGAAGCTAAATCTACTCATTTAGCAAAACCTTGAACATAGGAGATTTCTGTTAACTTTAACCCTCATGTTGTAGCTTGGATCATTAGAGTGTTGTTGTTTTTAACCTTCCATTATCTTACCTGCTTTGCCCTACATCTCCTAGTTTGTTATATCCTGACCTCCTGAGCATTCTTTCTCATTTACTTGAGAGTCGCTCTCTTTCCCTCTCCCTCTCCCCCACCCTCTGTCACACACACACACACACACACACACACACACACACACATACACACCTACATATGGACTTAAAACAAGCATTACGTTCCATTTTTTGGTGAGCTCTCCCAATTTATTCTGCATAAATGTCTAATAGCATTTGTTGATAATACATTATAGATAAATTGATTCCAAACAATTCTTTGATAGACATCTAATTTTAGCACTTAATGAGATGAAAGAAAATGTAAATGCTAAGGAAATGAGTGTGCTTGTTTGTTCTTACATAAAGAAGTAAATATTGGCTGAATATTTGATACTACAAGACATAGAATACCTTCCATAATTTTCAAAGTCAATCTATTGCAATTTTAAGTTGTCAGTGCTAAGAACACCACTTCACAGAGACACAAACATCACAAATACATTCAGAGCCATTTCAGATGCTGCTGGAAATTGTTTCCTAATCCAAAGCCAAAATCTACTGAATAAATTTTTGTGAAATCCAGGTCAGCAACTCAAGAATTAAAAAATATATATATCAGACATTCTAGCACACTAGAATCCAGGGATCACTCATATGACACATGCTGAAGAATGAGTAGGGAGTTTTGAAGTCTGTATGTGCCATAATGAAATGGCTGTTTCTGTAAGAACAGGAAACTACCTGTAAATAATAAAAACACTGCACACCATACATACATAGTCTGGAGTCTGAGTCTCATTGTGTTTCCAGCAGAGTTCACTGGGGTGTGCACAGCATGATATCATGTGGAACGCAAAGTGACCATGTTACATGTTCAGAACCAAGGCAGCAGGAAGTCCCACCATGGTGCAATAAAGGAGAGAACTGTCAAGAACAGCCTGAGCCATTGCATATTTGATTTTGAGTTAATTTTTGGTCACTTTATCTAGAAATCTTTTACAATTGCCAAAAATTTCTCACCCCCAATGTTCAGTTATATGACCTACATAGCTTAAGAAACTAAGTACAGATAAGTTTGATTTTTAAACGTTTTGTGCAAATGAATTGTAGAACAGGTGTTCTTCTATCTGCTTTCTTTACCTAGATACAATTAATTTACTACTTACCTGGGTTGATGTGGATATGAGTACTTCATTCCTTCCAAGTGCCACATGGTAATCCATTAGATGATCACATGACAAGTCACTTTTCCATTCACCTATGTCATTTGTGTCATTTCCAGCTGTTTCCTATGCAAAGGCTGAAGTGATTGTTCTACATATTGTATCCATTAATAGATACTCTTACCTCACCCCTTCCTGTGTCTAGGTCTTGAATGTTTGTCTTCTCCAACTGCATTACTTATAGCCTTCAGCAAGACACTGAGCCCAGATAGTAAGAATATGCATTCTTCCTTTCCTTTTCATATTTTTAGGGAGAAAATAATTCACTTTTTCATCTAAATTATGATATCAGTTAAAGGTCTTTAATGTAGCATTCACTTGGTTAAAGAATTTCCCTTCTATTAATTTTCTTTTTTAATGTAGATTAGATGCCTGACTTTTTCTGATCTACTAAGATAATTGTTTATTCAATTTATTTTCTAGGCTTTACTATAACAAATTGCATTGGTTTTGAGCATTACAACAACCTTCCATTTCTTTGAAAATCTGTATTTGTCCATCATAAGTCATCTTCATGTTATATTGGATTGGGTGTTAAGAATTTTTACACCTGTCATCTGGACTGTGTAGTTTTCTTTGTTAAGATTCTTTTTTGTCTGACTTTTATAGTAGAGAAATCTTGACATTCTGCAATGAGTTGTAAATACTCTCTCCATTCCAGCATAAGTAGAATCAGTAAAATTTCTTTAAATTATTGCATTTAGTCTTCTCTGTGAGAAAGTTATAAACCTCAAAAATCAATTTTTGTAATAGATACAGGCCTTTTCCTTTATGCATGAACATTACTACCTTATATAGTTTAATGAAATTATCCATTTTATAGAACTCATCAAATGTATTGGCATAAAGCTATTTGTAGCTCTCCTTATCATCCTTTGTTTGCCTTTAGAATCTCCCCCGGCATCTTTCCCTCTCCTTCTTTATGTTGGGAGTTTGTTTCTCTCTAGTTCTTTCCATTTCTTAATCTCAATCCAACTACAGGTTTATGAATTTTCTCATTCATTGCTTTCTTTCTGTTTTTCCAAAATGTATTAAAACATTATCATGAAGAACTTATGAATAAAAACAGCACACAATGAAATTTAAGCAGACCCAAAATCTATATATCTTAATGAACATCTGTACTGACTGTAGTATTCTCAAAAAGTAGAGCTTCACATTGGATCACACACATACACACACACACACAACACACACACACACACACACACTCACACTCACACGCACACTCACACTCACACACACACGATTTTTTGAGATGGGGTTTCTCTGTGTAGCACTGGCTGTCCTGGTCTTAGTTTGTAGATAGACCAGGCTGGCCTCAAACTCACAGAGATCTACCTGTCTCTGCCTACCTAGTGCTGGGATTAAAGGCATGCATCACCATTCCCAACCAAATATATTTTTATGAACTTATCTACCAGAAAAAAATGAAATACTCTTGGCAGAGTTAAAACTAGAAATGGTCCAATGTGTTCATTACTTGCAGTCAGTCCTTCCTCAACATCTAGTATTTATCCTTTTGTCTTCTTTTAGTTGGGTTTCTAGTGCTATGTTAAACACTGTGACCAAAAGCTACATGGTGAGGAGAGGGCTTATTTCACTCACTTTTCTGTATAATAGTTCAACAGGGCAGGAACTTGGAGGCAGAGGCCTTGGAGGGGTGCTGCTCACTCATGGCTTGCTCAGCCTCCCTCCGTCCCCCACTCTTTCTTTCATTTTTTGATAAACAATTAGTTTTAATTTCTGTGACTTTTCTTTGAAAATAGATTTTTTTTATATATATACATTCTGATTATGATTTCTCCTCTCCCTTTCTCCTAGAAACTAAACTCCCCACCTAAATCCACATCCTCTCTCTCTCTCTCTCTCTCTCTCTCTCTCTCTCTCTCTCACTAGAAAACAATCTGGCATTGATAATGATGATGATAATGATAAAAATAATAGTGATACAAACAAAACAGAATGAGAAAAACAAACAGAAAACAGTCAAGGAAATGTAGATGAAACAGACAGAGACAAAGGGAACCACACAATCTCACACATAGAAATCTTGTCAAAATACAAAACTGGAAATAATAATATGTAAGCAAAAAGTCTGCAATATTTTAAAAAATGCCAAGACAGAGCATTTTTATAGAACTCAGTACCACCTGCACAGGGGTGGCACAACCTGCAATGCTCTGGGTCCCTGGCATCAATCACCAATCATGAAAAGCACTACAGCCTTGCCTACATACTATCTAATGGAGGCATTCGCTTAGTTGATATTCTCTTCTTTCAAATAACTCCAGCTTGTGTCCAGTTGAGATAACAGTAGCCTGCACACTTGTTCTCTCTCTCTCTCTCTCTCTCTCTCTCTCTCTCTCTCTCTCTCTCTCTGTTTCCTAAAGCCATTTACCTATTTATTTTCTAATAAAATAAATTTAGTGCTGTGGAATTGTCTGTAAATATTCCTTAGCTGTGTCTAACAAAGCTTGATAGGTAGATTTCCATTTTTATTTAGTTGAAGATATTTGTTATTTCCTTTTTTCTGTCCAATATATAAGGTTTGTTTATTTTTTGTTACTTTTTTTTTAAGTACAGTTATTAACCCCCCTTCCAGTCCACCCTCCCACAGTTCCTCAACCCATTCTTCTTCCCCCTCCCTCCTGACTCCAAGAGGATGTCCCCACCCCCTCACCCTCCTGCCTTCTGCCAGGCCTCCCCACTCCCTCGGGCCTCGAGTTGTTATTTCCTTTTTTATTTGGTCTTTGGCACAGGGGCTATTTAGAATCTGTTTAATTTCTCAACACTTGGGCTTACTGATAATTTCTCATTTAATTTCATTCTGCGATGGGAACAAACTTTGCATGGCTTGAATATTTTTTAGGTTACCCAGACTTATTTTATTGCCTAGAAGATCTTCTATCTTGGTTAATGTTCCATGCACACTTGGAAAGATCCTGTATTCCAGCACTGCTAGCTGCAGTCTTTACCAGTGTCAATTAGTCGAAATGGATGGTGTTATCCATGGTTTCCCTTGTCTACTCTAGGCTATTGTGCCTCCATTTCTCAATCACTGATTTTTTTCTCCCTTTCTTCTTAGTCTAACAGTCTTGCCTCATGTATTTTAAAATTCTTGTGAGTTGCATAAATATTTAGGATTGCTATATAATTCACACAGATTTCTTCCTTTACCATCAAGATGTGACCCCCTCTTCATGCCATACAATATGGAAGCCATGAAACCCTACTTGTTTGTATAAATTCAGAAATTCTTATTGCATTCTGTTATCTTTATCTTGGTACATTTCTTTGTAATATTTTCCTCTGACCCTGGTTTTGTCTCCCTATGTAGAGTGTCTTATTTGAAGCTGTAATGTATTTGAGACATGTTTTTCTTTTTTCATTTTTTTAGATTAATTTTTTATTGGATATTTTATTTACATTTCAGATGTTATACCCCTTCTCCATTTCCCCCACCCACCAAGAAACCCTTATCCTACCCCCTCCTCCTGCCTCCATGAGGATGTGCCCCCACCCATCCACTCCCTCATCCCCACTCTCGAATCCCCCCACACTGGGTAATCCAACCTTCACAGGACCAAGGACTTCCTTTCCTACCTATGCCCGGCAAGGCCATTCTCCCCTATATTGTATATGTACAATATACATATCCATATGCTGTATGCTGGAGCCATGAGTCCCTTCCTATGTGCTGGTGATTTAGGCCCTGAGAGCTCTGGTTGGTTGGTATTGTTGCTCTCCCCATGGGGCCGCAAACCCCTTCAGCTCCTTCAGTCTTCTCTCTAACTGCTCCATTGGGAACCCCATGATCAGTTCAATGGTTAGCTATGAGCATTTGCTTCTGTATATGTCAGGTTCTGCAGATCTCTAAGGAGACAGCTGTATCAGGCTCCTGTCAGCATGCACTTCCTGACATCCACATAAGTGTCTACCTTTGGTGACTGCACGTGAGATGGATCCCCAGGTGTAACAGTCTCTGAGACATGTTTTTCACACTATCCTGGAAATGTTTGCCCTTTAATTGTAGAACATGGTGATTTTATCTTGAAGATATCATCACCATGGTCAGTTTTGAACCTATTGTGTGTTCTCTGTTCATCTTATTTATCTGTCCTTTTAACAGATTTTAATTAATTAAGAACAGTTTGCATGTTAGACAGCCTTCTGCAAAGTCAGAGGGGCTCCACTACGCAGTCTGGCTGGGTAGCTTTTGTGGACAAAGAACAGAAGTGAGATCAGAATGGCCTGATTGTACACACTTGGTTTTTGCCCTGTTTGATCGTGCTCTAGTCTCTTGATGGCAGCTCTGATTGCCCAAGGCTTGGCTGCTGGACCTGGTGAAATTCAACCCTGTAGCTCCCAGTCTGTTCACTACTCAGATTGCTGGTCACCCCAAAGGACTCTACAAAAGAAATATATACTTGGGCAAAATTTAGTTTAATTCCTTGTATTCCATTTTTTTCAGTTCTGTTTTGAAAACTTGTCTACTTTATGCTGCCACTTTCCTCTTTCATTACTTTATTAGCTATGACTTATCATTTAAAAAATAATGATGAGTGTAAGATTTATAGTAAAATAGCTTATGAGAGTCTAAGTAAAAGTGATATGATACCATTTCATAGATACTATAAAGATCTTTCATAGTGTTTCCACCTCTCCCCTCTTTGATTCTATGCCTTTGTTGTCATATAATTTAATTACACACACATACACACACATATACAGACACACAATGTGAACCTCACAGTACATCTTAAATCAATTTTCATGATTCCAGTGGAAGTCATGGATATCGTTTGGTGAGGATGGGGATAGGTTTGTTTAGATAGAGATCTTCCAGTTCAGTTTGCCAGTATACAAACTGGAAACGATGATACAAAAAAGAGATAGTAGGTCCTGAGGTGGAGAGAACAGAGTTCAGAACACAGTGGCTGACCTTATATAAAGCCAGGAAACACAGTTGTAGAAACAAGAAAACAGATGAACAAGAATGTTTAAAGGTGACCTGTTAGTTAACGTATTCAATCAACACAGGGTTAAATTCAGGCCCTACCATCAAAGAACTGAATGCTTGTCATCAAGTTACACACAAGTAATTAATTTAAATTCTGAATTTAAGTTTCCACATCCCTTAGAAGCAGTCTAGACTGAGCAGTTAAAAGCATCTGCTGCTCTTGCCCAGGACCTGGGTTCTGTTCCTAACACTCACATCAGACAGCTCACTACCTGTAACTCTAGTTCCAGAGGATAAAATGCTTTCTTCCGGCCTCTGCAGGCACCAGGCATGCAAGTGGTACATAGACTGTATGCAGGGAAATCATCCTACACATTCTAAAATTTTTAAATAAAAATATTTGTAATAGGTTCCCTCCTTCCTCACAAAGAGATGAGGGTTTTGAAATGGAGGTGACATATTGAGTATGCAGCACCTGGTGGGGTACACCCAGTGTACACTCAAAGTACTCAGCATCTTGGGGAAAAGAAGTACAGTTTTTCTGTCCAGGCTGCCTAAGAAAGAAGAAGCGACTTTGGACTCTCATTTTTCCATTTGATCTCATGTCTTTTTTCCTCCAGCTTTCCTCTCTGCTTCTTCCTCCCAAAGCACATATTTCAAATCCAAATGTCAGGCTGTCTGCAGGTGCAGAGCTCAAGACTGATAACATTTGGGGGCCAGATGTTAACTGACGTAAACACTATTAAGGGCCCTGCAGAGTGGCGGCTGAGGCATTGATTTCCAATTTCATGATTATTATTTGAATTACTGCCACACCTTCCAACCCTTCTACTCCAACTAAAACGGAGATATGTGGCCTGTTTATCCCAGAGAGAATATATTAAGTAATTTAAAAAATAAAATCCCTTAAATGCTAAGCAATGGCATTTTCGAGCCGGATTGGGCACACCGCTTTCAGATAGACCCCTCATTTTCCCAGTGCCTCTGAAAGGCCAATGGCTTCTGATGCCTAATGGGAAAATAATCTCATTTTCAAAATCAATTCACAGTAATAACCACCAAAAAAGTGTTTCAAATCTGTGACAAGACTTATATCAACCTTTTAAATTTCCTTTTATTAATTATTTTATTTATCTACATTTCAAATGTTGTCCCCCTTCCTGGTCTCCCCTCCACAACTCCCCCACTCTATCCTCCCTCCCCTTTACCTATAAGAGGGTGCTTCCCCACCCACCCACTCACTCCCACCTCACCCTTCTAGCATCCCCCATCTCTGGGCTAACAAGCCTCCACAGGACCAAGTGTCTTCCCTCACACTGATGCCAGATAAGGCAATCCTCTGCTGTATACGTAGCAGGAGCCATGGATTGACTCATGTATATTCTTTAGTTGGTGATTAAGTCCCTGGGAGCTC
This sequence comes from Mastomys natalensis, assembly GCA_021653895.1. Lineage (NCBI taxonomy): Eukaryota > Metazoa > Chordata > Mammalia > Rodentia > Muridae > Mastomys > Mastomys natalensis. Next base: position 3,152,133 of record JAJTUV010000014.1, on the reverse strand, counting down.
TGAGGGGTCAGGTTAGTTGATATCGTTGTTACTCCTAGGGGGTTGCAATCCCCTTCAGCTCTTTCTATCCTTCCCCTAATTCTTCCATTTGGGGTCCCTGGGTTCAGTCCAGTGGTTGGCTGTGAGTATCTGCATCTGTCTTAGGTGCTGTCAGAGCCTCTCAGAAGACAGTTATACAAAGCTTCTGTCTGTAAGCACTTTCTGGCATCAGCAATAGTGTCAGGTTTGGTTTCTGTGAATGGGATGGATGCCAAGGTGGGACAGACTCTTCAGAGACCACCTATAGTAGATAGACATGGCCTCCAGTTGAGGGATGGAGCCATCCACCTTTCTCCTAGAGTTGCTCCTGTCTGAAGGAAACACAGGGACAAAAAATTGGAGAAGAGACTGAAGGAAAGGTCAACTTTTGTTTGAGATTTGAATTGCTTTAGAATTTGTGTGGAATCTCACTTAGGAAATAGGTAAGACAGCTCCTCCCCAAATGAATGAAAGTCCAAGAAGCTAGTAAGTTTGGTGTTTGGGAGTCACCAAGAACATCACTTGTGTCCAGTTATTCATTAATCCACAGAATAGGCCGCTGTTCAGAATTGGTGCTGTGTCCCAGACAAATGCCAGGAACTGCTAGTTAAGCCATTGGCAAGTGCAACAGATTGCCTTACTGGGTTTAGAGTTGATAAGAACAGAAGGTTATTTCGAAAAAATAAATAAATAAAAATGGCACAGAGCCATGAGATGTGCTGTGAGGCAGGGGAGCTGCTTAAATAGTAGTTGGAGAAAGACACTGTCTAATAGGTAACTTACTCCAAGGCTAGAGAATAAGGAAAATGATCACACAACGTGCAAAAGGTTAAGCAGGGTGAGAAGCCAGAGTTTATTCATTCATCAACAAATTGTTATTTAACACTGTCCCTGAACTAGGGTTTGGCCTAGTCTTCAATCAGAGCACTCTGAGACTGAATTCTACAGAACAGAGGAAAGGTAGTATGAGCAGATGTGGTCAGGGACCACAGAAAGAAGTTTAGAATTTACTCTTGGGACTATATCACGATTATAATTTTGTGTTAGATTGATCATGTTTCTGTCTCTCTGTCTCTTTCTCTGTCTGTGTGTATGTGTGTCCCTGTGTGTGCATGAGCATGTGAGTGTGTATAAAAGGTGTTCTATGTTCTTGAGGAGCATGGTCCTCTGGGGACCAATAAGTAGAGAAGAGTCACACAGGAAAGATGCTCTGATAGACACAAATAAACACCTGGATATCGATACAGGTGTAACTATGTGGGTGGTAAAACTCAAACAAGAGGAAAATCATGAAAAAAGCTAACTCTTCAACTTAGCAATCATTGCAAAATGTAAATCTGACTACCATCCGACAAAGTTCTTCAGTTAAAAATGAGTGTGGAAATGGAGAGATGTAAAGATCCAATAATACCCTGTCACTACCCCTGCCCTATCTCAGCTCAGACAGTACCATCTGAGGAAAGCAGACGGTGCCTCTGTGGGGAGGCTATAGAGGGCTCTTACCCATACAGGGTGGACCTGCTCACCACAGTATTGAGCTTTTTTTTTCATGGCATTTATTATTATCTACAAATATGATTGTCTATTATGATTACCTATTGCTAATTCTTCCCTTGGGGACCCTTTTCTATATTGTGCTAATCACAGGGTAAGAACCATGCCTTGTCTTAGAGAGGGTGCTAATAAGTGTTTGCTGAATGTCTATTGTCACAATTTCTACAAATCCACACTTGAAAACCAATCTTTTTCTGTCAGGAAAATGTCTTATCTTAGAGACACGCCAGAGATCTTTTCCCTCACAGATTCATTTCGTATTGAAGTGTGGGATCAGAGTACAGGGAGTTTCAGGCTATTCCCTACAGAGTGGGTACTTGAAGCCAGATGCCCAGAGCCAGAGCTCTTCTGCATTCCAGCACTATCCCTGGTAAAGTCTATGTAGAATTATTAACAATTAATGTAATTTTCAAAACTCCTGGAAAAGAAAAATAAATCAATAGGAAGCTGCTTCTAGAATGCAAGTGAGCAACCACTAAACTTCTCGTTGGTGCCTGGAAGGAGAGTCATGGAGTTTAGAAGTGGATTCTCAAGGCAGAATTGCACGAGTCTATTGTCACTGTGTCCAGAGAAGTTCTTCTCTGACTAGGGCATGAACTCATCATTCTGCCTGTGATTTTGTACAGTGAAGCTTTTCATTAGGGAAACGTGGATCTCTGTTACTGTGAGTAGAGGGGTGGATGTCTTGCTTCCCTTCTACAGGACCAGATTGCACAGTGCAATACTGGTCAGTGTAAATATTGAAGGAAATGGGTAAATGGTTATTTTTTCTTTTCAAATATTAGACAAGTGTTTGAAGATGTTAATCTAAGTATAAATGGGAAAATATTTCCTAGTAGAACATTAATGAGACATTAGATTTTGTGGACAACATTCCCTCATATACATAACCTCTATACAAACTATAGACACTGATGCTCCTAGGACGGTATTGTCAAGGTGTTGCAGGGAGGATGGGGAAGGAAGGTTAATGTCAGAGGATTAGAGCAGCTCTACTCAAGTACTCCACTGTGGTCTTTAACTGACAAACATTTTAGCCCAAGTAGATTGGCCTGTCATATAAGAGATGTCAACTGTGGGATTCTTGCATTCATTCAACAACCATGTATGTGTGTGTTCTGATATGAGAGTCAGCTCCAGGCTCTAGAAATACAGAAATGAATTAAGGCATAAGTCTTGCTTCTAGGACCTGTGGTCTAGAGGAAGAGAGATCATTAAGCTGAGGAAGACAGTCCAACATGACAAACTCTGAGTCAAGAATGCCTGGTGGAGGGAAGGACCTAGGGCACAGATTATATAACAGTATAATAATAATAAAAAAAAAGAGGTCACTTCAACTGAAGTTTTATACTTTAGAACCTTCATTCTTTCCCTCTTTCAAATAGGTCACAAAGAATAAGTCTAGCAAACTGTGAGGATTCAATGATGCAGATGATGCTCGGTGAGTCGTTTTAAAAAGGACAGCAAAAGGAAAAACAGAGTTGCGTCCCCAGGGCAGTGTGCAGCTCTGCTGACCCGGGAGTTTAAATCCTTTTCTCATACAGTTTGTCTTTCCAGTGGGAAGATTTGTTAGAATCAGTCAAAGGAACTCAGCTAGAGAATGTTTCCACTGATTCAGAAATGACCTATTCCTAGGACTCTGCTTTATCGTTCTTCATTACAGACATCAGGCTTGCACAGGTAATTGAGAGTCAAGAAAGCATCTCCCCTAGGGACAGAGGAAGGCCATTCTGTGACCTCCTAGTTCAGCTTGAATTCCTGAAGGCAGAGCTGCTCTGGTTTAATCAAAGGCTTCATGCACACCTTGTGCTTCTGTTCTATATCTCTGATTTTTCCTTCCAGGCTCAGGAAGTTGACTTCTCGTCTCCCTTCAAGCCTTGTTAAATTGGAGGCCAGAAAACTATGAGAAACAGTGGTGCCTTCTGCCATCTGCTGGCTCCTTCCTGTCACTAGCCCAGCGCTGGCTTAGCAAAGATTCCAAGGGATAAGAGGAGCCACTGTCAGAGGAGGTGTGAGGCAGAGGATGATCGGCTTTTATCACAAAGCAAAGAGATGAGAGAGGGTATTGAAGCTGGTAGTGTGATGCACAGCAGGCTTGTTTTAGGGAAACCACAATTGTGTTTCTTTCAGGTTTTATTCTTACATCATTACCACATAAGACTGACCAAGTAAGGTCACATTCTTTATAGATTCATTTGAAGGCAACAACAGTACTCGATGCTGAAGATGATTGAGGTAAGGGTAGGGAGTGAGAAGGAGAAAGAGGCCAAGAGAAACATTCTTCAGTGCATTGCAGTACTCTTTAATTGGTTCAGGCAACATTTTTTAAAGGATCTGTTGTTTGCAAGATTCTGACCCAAATATCTGGGACACAATGACAGATAATATTTCCTCTCTTGACTATGACAGTGTGTTGGGAAGCATTTAAATAAATGGATAATTAAACAGAGACCTGCAAGTACTCTCATGCTATAGTTAGTCAGCAAATCCATGGGTTTGAGGATGAAGTCAATCGTGGCTAGAAAATAGTTTGAAAATGTGTATCTGTAGCAAACATGTATAGATTTTATTTTCTTACCATGCCTTAAAGAATAGAGTATATTATTAACTGTGTATCTAAAATATGCATTGCATTTTATATTATAAGTAAACCCCAAAATGATTGGAGTTACACAGGCGGAGGTGTGGAGATTATATGTCAATACTAAGATATTTCATAAAAGGGACCTAACCACCCACATCTTTGGGGTTTGGAACAGGATGGGGGTTTCTGGAATTGATCTTTGAGCAACAGTGAAAACAATTGTTCTACATAAAGAACTGTGAGGGAGCACAGAGAAGTGTGGGCATCAGTTTGGCACTATGGTACCAGAGAGGTCACTAGAAAGGGTGATCCAAGATGATGTTAGAGAGGAGTCTTGTACTGGAGGCAGCAGTGGGAAAGGCTGCAGTTCCAGGAATGTCACTTCTCATGCATAGCCTCATCTGCCACCACTGCCGAGGAACTGAGATCTTCCAGAACAAAGCAGGGGGAAAAAACTGTTAAAGCATTAGATATTGGACAAAAATCCCTTGGCTGTGTAGGGATGCCAATGGGGCCAAGAGGAGCAGGCCCAATCCAGTAGAGGGTCTGCATAGAGAACACTGGAGATGGGTAAGCAAAACAGCTAGGACAGTCTCTCATCCTGGAAGAAAAGTGTCTTTAACCAGTTCAGTGTTGGACATGGACAACCTCTTCCGTACAAGCATATGGCTACTCACAGATCCAGAAATATATGAGTGGCATCCTCCAAATTCACCTGAAATGCCAACGTAACTTCATAAACGATAGATGTTCAAGTATCTGCAACCTTAACTACACCAGCATCAGTACTCCTTGGAATCACAAAAGGTCACCAAATATAAGAGAATGTGTTCTGAAAATTCTAGTACAGCTGCTGGAAGAACAATTAAGTAGTACATGGGAAGTTGTAATTCTAGAAGCCACATGAATGGTAAAACCTTATAAAAATCAATATTCTAATCAATACAAAAAATGTTCAGATGGGGCTGATAAGATGGTTTAGTTAGTAGTTTGCTTGCCATGGAGGGAAAAGGACCTGAGTTTAGAGCCTCAGAACCAATGTAAAACCTAGGCAAAGAAGCTGTATGTGTCTGTAATTGCACTGTTAGAGTAGAGGAGGGACAGAGACCAGCAGAGCCCTGGGCTTATCATCTAGAAATCTACCAAGTCAACAAGTTTCCTGGTAAGTAGAGAACAGCTGAGAAAGACATCTACCATTGACCTCTGGCTTCTGCATGCATGTGATGGTGGTTACACCTTCTCCGCAACAGATACACACACACACACCATTCACCCACCCACTCACCCATATACACACCGTACACATGTACATATGTGGATTAAAAATGCTGAACTGCTAGCAATGGTACTTTTCTTCTCCTGACTATGTTTTATTGGGCTTTCTTGTGCTGCTTACATAATATTTGAATGTAAAGAAGCCTAAAGATGAAATGTGTGTCCTGATTAAGGCAGAGACAGAAAATGCCCTAAATAAATAATGTCCCTGTTTATGTGTTTGTTTCTGCCTTTGTAGGTTCACTTTTTTTCCTGATTGTATTCTGGTTTGTATGGTATATTCATTTCACTTGTTAAGGCCTCCTTCAGTCTTTCTCTTGGCCAACACTGCCCCCTTATTCCCTCGATCTGAAGGATGTATTGTGATGTCTGCCCACTAATTTTTGCTGTGACTGGGGCTGGTGTCTGGTTGGTGATTCATGTTTGTTCCCAAGCTGTACATCTGCGCTGGTTGCTTTGAAACAGTGCCCCCAGGGAATGTGAAAGACCGTCTGTCTCCCTGAGACTGCTTCCCTACAACTGAGACCTCTTCCTGGCTTCTTCTGAATTACAGCAAGCTCTCTTTTTAGTTTAGGCTACTGGGTTATAGGATAAAGACAAAAGAAAAGAAAACCAAAGAGGAAAAAGTTTGTGTGGGGTGGAATCTAGTGTCTCCCTGAAATGCTTCATAAGTGTGATAGAGCACCCCTCCCCCAGCCTCGCTTTCTCCTGCTACTGTTTTATGGACTTAGCCTCTGCAGGAAGGCTGATAGCAGGAAGACAGATGAGCCTACTAGAAAACTCGTGGAAAAAGTCCTAAGAGTCGCTATACTTGGCCAGATGCTGGTATAGGTACAGGGAGCATTGACAGTCATAATAGTCAGCGATATCACGTGAGCACTGAGCAAAGCATGCAAACTAGAGACTGCTTGGCATCCCAAAAATAACCTTTTGGTTTTCCCCATACTGCAGCTTAAGACAGTGGCCGTATAGCCACACTTCAAAGTATTCTGCTGGTTTAGTATCCAAAGGCTATGAAGATGTACACCAAAATTAATTAATAATACAATTATACATGGAATTTAGAAGTTCACTCCAATTGTAGGCTTTGGCTGGTCCCAGTTTCACCTTTATAAGAACCTACTCTCTTTGCCATTAAGAAGAGTTCAGAAAGTTAGAGAGATGGCTGAGTGGTTAAGAGAGCCAGCTACCTTTTCAGAAGACCCAGGTTTGATTCCCAACACTCACACAGTAGCTTTCAACCATCTGTAACTCCACTCTCTTCTGGCCTCCAGGAGAAGGGGCTTCTATGTAATGCAAGACATATGAACCGACAAATACCCATACACATACAAATAAGTATTATATATTTATATATAACACATATGTAAATATGTATGTGTGTGTGAGTTTGTGTGTGTGTATGAAGAGTTCACAGACAGAATCTGAACACACAGGTTCTATAGGATTTGTGGGTCACAAAGAATCCTTAGTTTCTCAACAGCTAGTAGAGCTCTCACCCTAGGCAAGTTTGCAATGTGGTTCATTATATTTCTACTTGTTATGAAGTACAAGTCAGGCAAGCTTGCAAGAAAGTGAGTTCAAAGGATTACACACCTGTCTGCAGCCTTGGGAAGGTGCCCACCCCAGACCAGTGGGCTTCTGAGAAGGCCCATCTGTGGAGTCTTGTAAGCCCTGGTACACAGTAGGTGGCTGCAGCACCTGCTTGGCCCTTCCCCCAGGGATCCTCATGTGCTGCTTCCTATCAGATATTGTATGGAGTCTGAAAGCAGCTGTGATCAACAGTTCTTGGGTGGCACCATACTCCCTCATCTGATTCCAAAGAAGTCAGAGTTCAAGGCAGTCTGCTGCCACCTTCTGGCTTATTGAAGATGGCACTTTGTGTCTCCGGAGGATCATTCAAGAGTGGTCATAGACTGACTCTTATATAGCAACTACAACTTTTGTTAGAAAAGAAATGGCATTCTATTACTCAGCATGCCATTATGGAACCAAGAATGAGAATAGCTGTAAAGACACAGAGTGGGAAAGAGGACCTTCCAGTGTTCCATCTGGCAACTAGGTTAGCTCTGCCTGTCTATGGTCTTTGTATGCTTTCAGTTGTCCATCATCAAAGATGGCTCAAAACTATGAAATGGAAAAGTCTAGAAATAAACAGTTCATGAGTTTTAAATAGCATTTATTACAGTATTTCTTAATAAATTCATGTGTGTGTGTATATGTGTGTGTATTCATGTAGACATATGTGTACACATGCTTGTGCAGGACAGAGGTCCACATTAAATCTCTTCCTTAAGAACTCTCTGTCTTGCAATCTAAATCTTAGGCTAGAACAAAGATATAATTTCAGGCAGGAATCTAAATTTTAGGCTAGAACAAAGAAGTAGGCTTCAGGCATGAAAATGACTTTGGGCTAGGACAGGGAAGTTGGCTCAGATATTTTGGTCATCCTGATAAGCCCTTAGAAACTTGGACTTAGTTTATTGCCTTGCTTGTTCTTTGACTATTTGTGTTTGTTGTCTTGCTTGTTCCTTGACTATTTGCATTTATTGTATTGCTAGTTCCTCAACCTAGAACTGACCTTAATACTTGCATGTAATTAAAATGGTATAAAAGCAGATTGGGAAAAAAGAAAAAGAAAGAAAAGAACTGAAAAAAAAGAATTCTGTGCCTTATTTCTAGGCACAGGGTATGTCAGCAAACCTGGGCTTCACTGATGTGCATACACTAGCTTTCAGGATTCGATTCTGCACTTCCGGTGCTGGAATTACAGTTGTGACCCTTCACCTACTTTTTCACAGAGATGCTTCAGCTCCAGAATCTTATCTCTATGTTTTCACACAAAGAATTTGTATCCACAGGGCTATGTCTCCATTTCTACAGTACAATTTAGAATTGTCTTGGTCGTAGTTGATGTGACTCTCTTGCTGTGGCTGACTTACAAACTTATCATCAGTGTGTCTACATAGGCAAAAACAGTGCATATGGAGCTGGCTGCCATATGTTTCTTCAGACATCTGCTGAGGATCTCAGGATGTATCCCCTCCATCTCAATGAGTACAGGGAAACCAGTAATCTAGCATGTTTCCTTAAACAAGATATTGATGTTTGTTTTTCTTTGTCTAATTTACCTTCAATGTAATAGAATCAGATTATATAGCTTGCAGAGTGTGTGCGGCTTAATGAAATAATATACCAGAAAGCACTTTGTAAATTTAAGAAATATAAGCAAATGCATGTGCACGCACACGCACACGCACACGCACACCACATACACAGAGCAGATTGGGATTCCTGAGAGGACTGTGGCACTAGGTAAACATGAAGGAAGCTGAACTGGATAAAAGACCATCCTCATTCCCCATGCCTCTACCACAGTCGCTCAGTAAAGAGACAACAGGGGGACAGTGAGTGTTTGAGAGAAACTGGGGGAGGTGGTCTCTGTCCATTTGAAGCTAAGTGGAGCTGTGCATCCAGAAAGAAAAACATCAGGGATGGTTCGAGCAAACTTGGGAAGGACATACTGCTCTAGGGTAGCAGGAGGCTGGGGCAGAAACAAGACACAAAACCCACATAGCTCTTGTTTATGTTCAAGATACCAAGCTTCTAAAATAGCACTGGGCTTGAAGGCACCTTCTCTGGGTAAGGGGCACTGATCAGAATCTCCCTGGTCCTCTGCTGTGACAGCCTATGATGGTATTCTTCTACAGAGCCCCAGCTCAGCAGCCTGGGACAGTAATTTAGTGTTATCAGATTAATTAAGTCATTTATGTGGCTAAATTTACATATGAATATTAAATATCAGGCTGGGCCTCTCTAATCAGACAGCCAGTGTTTTCAGGGTAACACTTTGTTCCCAAAACATTCAGAAATATGCAAATTGGATTCTTTAATGAGGCTGATATTTATGTAAGGAAGAATTCTTCCAGCTAGGAAGACGCCTTCCCATGATATTTTTGTCTGACACCTAGAGCTGTTCTAGATGCCTCCCTCTGGAGTTGCTCATTGTCAACAACTTTATTTATTCATTTTCTGCTATTCATTCTGAATCTGTGACAGTTGGTCAGCCTGTGGAGAGGTCATACGCTTTGCCCTTGGGTCCAAATTCTGGGTTACTATCTATTAATAGTAAACCTGGGTAATGAGCGGAGTTTGTGGAACTTGGCTTTCTATGGACAAAACAGGAAGGACTGCAACTAAGACCTATGCTATAAACTAAAACTCTCTGCAAAGCCTGCCACCTGTAAGTTCTCCATATATGTGAACTGTCCTCTGCAGTTCTCAACTGACCAGATTTTCTCACTTTCCTTTTCAGCTTTGATGTGGAAAATGGCCCTTCTCCAGGTCGGAGCCCACTGGACCCTCAAGCCAGCTCTTCTTCAGGACTGGTACTTCATGCCGCCTTTCCCGGGCACAGCCAACGCAGGGAGTCTTTCCTCTACAGATCAGACAGCGACTATGACTTGTCACCAAAAGCAATGTCAAGGAACTCATCACTCCCCAGTGAGCAGTAAGTAAAACCCTTCCAGTTCCTCACCAGGTTTCATCCTCACCTTTGATTCTACTGAAGCAACAGCAGCAACTGTTGCCATCCCAATGGAGGCAGGAGAGAAACTGTACAGGTGACAAAGACACCCATCTTAAGGACTTGCAGAATATTGCTAGGGTTTCCTTGGGGTACAAAGAAAACAAACCAAAAACCTCAAACACAGTGTTTAGTTCATGTCTGTTATCTGAAAACTTTCATTGGGTTTATTTCCTGAACTGTTAAATTGTTTATGGAATGGAAAAACCTTAATATCTTTGGCAAATTATACTTGAATATGTGGATGTATGGGGCCTTGGGCTGCAACAAAAATGGTGGTTACTAGCCTTTGCTCAGTGACATTTAGCTAAGGGGTCATCCAGCCACATGCCCGTGTCCCTTCTGTGAAACTTCAACATCAAACTTACCAAAAACCTGGCTCCTTGGAGAGACACAGAGCAGCCAAAGCACAAACAATATTTTTGATAATATTTTGACAATATTTTCATACTAATTGAAGACAGCTGGTTATTATTATTATTATTATTATTATTATTATTATTATTTTAAAGAATGACATAGAGTTTGTATTGCCTGTTTGCTTAAGTTTCTGAACCCAAATAAAATTGGTTGTTGAAAGCCATGTCATAAATGGTTTCTGGGCACATGCTCAATCATTTCATGTTATGAAAGTATAAATAACTCCCTAAAATCTCCAGTCTGGAAAAGTTCACTAGGTTCTTGTCCTCTGTTAAAAAGAAACCCCAAAAGATTCACCTTCTTATGAAAGGGGTAAGGAATGTTTTAAAGTTGGCAGTAGAAAAATATTTTGCTGAGTCCCTCTGCTGGCAGCTTTTATTGAAAGTAGTCTAGCCTAGGGACTGGAGAATTGGCTCAGCTATTAACAGCACTTGCTGTTCTTGCAGAGGACCCAGGTTAGGTTGCCAGTACCCACATGGTTGCTCATAATTATCTGAAACTCTGGTTCTAAGGAATCTAACATCCACTTTTGGCCTCTGTGGGCACCTATATGGTATACATATATACATGCAGACAAACACTTATATGCATGTAAGAAAAACGAAAACAAATAAATCTGTTTTTTAAGATAGTATATAGTTATAAAACATTCCAATCATGAGTGAGCCAAAATCCACATTTTTTACTTACCTGTAAAATATCTATTGACTCTCCGATATACTTTGCAGTGTGCTAGGCTACAGGGCTTTTAAAAAATGAGCAAAACAATATGAAAAATCACAGATGGGTTACAACTAGACATCATTCCTCAAAAGTCCGTGTGCTCTCAAGGAGACTACTAATTGGCAATGATAAAAGAGACACACACATGCACACTAAACTCCGTGGCACAGGAGGCAACTCACATTGAATGAACATGTGCTGAAGGCCAGGTTCCTTTACACGTGCTATCTGTTAGCCTAACATCCAAACCGTAGACACTGCCAAGTCTACATAGTCTGGATTTTATCATGGGAGAACAAGGGAAATGCAGTGAACTCAAAGTAAGCACAGATCCATTCCCAGGCCATTTTACAAACAAAAGGCTGGCTTTGAAATATATGTATTTCCTGGATTCATTCTGACTCTACTAGTTCCCAAGCTCATTCAAAACCCCACAAGGAGTCTCCAGCTCACACAGACTTTATAGAAGAAGCTAATTAAACCCTATGTTAAATTTTCCTGTTTCTTTATGTGGAATAAAAATAATAGGAGAGTTTAAACTTGAAGATAATTTAAAATTTACACACCAGGTCTGTCTCTGGCTTATGAAACTACCATTGTGAATATCTTTGCATCCAACATCCCTGTCACTTGATTTATTTCTTTATAGTTTACGGACCACTTAAATTTATGGACCACTTAACTATTCCCTTACCTTTAGCACCTATACAATATTGCCAACTTCAGTTCTGGACAAGCAAGAACTATGTGTGAAAATTATCTAGCATTGTTCTTTTTAACTTTTTATTTCTACTAGTCCCCTACCATGTGTGTGTGTGTGTGTAAGAGAGAGAGGAAAGAGAGAGAGAGAGAGAGAGAGAGAGAGAGAGAGAGAGACATGGCTATGTGAGTGACAATGTATATTTTGTGTATTGTATGAACATAAGTATGTGGGTAACAATGTGTGTGTTGCATGCATATGGGTATGTGAATGACTATGTGCATGTGTGTGTGTGTACATGTGTGTGTGTGTACATGTGGTGTGTGTGTACATGTGTGTGTGTGTGTGTGTTTGCACATGGGTATGTGGCTGACTGTGTGTGTGTGTCTGTGTGTGATATATATAGGTCTGTGGGTGACAATGTATGTGTGTGTGTCATGAACATGGGTATATGGGTGACTGTGTGTATGTGTCATGTACATGGGTATGTGGGTGACTCTGTGTATGTGTGTGTGTGTGTGTGTGTGTGTGTGTGTATGTGTGTGTGTGTGTGATGTACATGAGTAAGTAGATGACTATGTGGAGGCCAGAGCAGAATGTCAGGAGTCTTTCTTTACTGTTCTCTGCCATTTTGCTTCGAGACAGTTACAGTTTGAGTTAGCCATGCTGGTCAGAGAGCTTTGGGGATCAGCCTGTATCTACCCATCAATTCTTGGGTTATAGACATACTCAGTCATGCCTAGTTTTTTATGTTGGTGCCAGGGATTAAAACTACTTATTTGTTTGCAGAGAGAGCACTCTTTCCATTGAGCAAATTCCCTCTTTAAAGATAAGATTATTAAAAGTAGGAAGAGCATGTTTCCATAATAAAGATAAACCCTTCCCAGGAAGATACAAATTTCTCAGTGGAAACACAAATTACTGGAAATTAGCAGGGGTGGTTTTTCTTCCAAAAAACTATGGCAGAAATTTTGCTCTCCACAATGAGTTTCCACAGCCCACCTGCAAAGTCACAGGGGAAGAGGTGCCATATTTTTCTCATCGGATCATCCCATGTGCAAAGGGGTCAGACAGGGACCTTTCAAAAGCCACCATGTGCAAAGGCCTATGTGTGTAGAGATAAATAAGACCTAAAATCCAGGATAAGAAGCAAAAGTAGTAGGCCACTTAAATGTAAGACCTGTTTATTGATGGACGACCAAAAAGTATCATGTGATATCAAAGACTCAAGTTAGAGCTACAGATATTTCAGTTGCTTGCCATGACTGTTAAGACATAGCCTCTCCCTTATGGTCTAAAGTATCTGTAAGTAAAACCGTACATTGATGAAGCATTACCTGTATGCCATATGCTAAAATACTTTACATTCACTTAGTCTCCATAGCCTCTTTGTGGTAGGAATACAGTTTTGTTTGGTTTGGTTTTGCTTTGTTTTGGTTTTGCAGTTAAAGATGAAAGCATAAGGCATAGACCAGGCTTGAACCCCAGATGTTCAGATAGCAATACAATCCAAAGACCCAGGATTTAAACTAAACAAGGCCCTAGATAAGCATATTAATCAATGACATGCCTACCTTCCCAGCTATTAATATGAATCATGTACAATCTTTCTTTTAGTGAATATTTACTTAAATGTAAGCATGTTGAGAATAAATAAGACACTTTCCGTGACTTCAAAACCTAAAGGATATATAAGCCAGTTAGTAACGTTAATACCTTCGGAAATAAAGGCAACACTAGAAAGACTTGCACAACACTTTGGAAAGCCTGACTAGGTTGGGTGAATGGCCTATTGGAGAAGGACAGGAAGGTCGGAAGGTATGCATGGGAGAAGACTGCACTGACCAGCTTGCTAGCTAGAGGAAGAACTGTGGAGAGAGGGATGAGGCTGGTGAGGCAACAGCTCCCTTGTTGTGAAAGGCCGAGGAGTTGTTTTGTGTGCTGTAGGCAAGAAGCATTCCAAAACGTCCTTTAGGGAGAACATCAAGAGTTGTCTGGTTTGAAAACCAGCTCTGGAGCTGAAGAGTAAATGGGCAGCTAGGGGGCAGCCCCGCGGCCTCCTATGCTTGTAATCTCAAGGATGGGGACTGGCAGCAGAGAAGGCTTGATGGATAATTGATAAATATTTGCAAATTGGGACTGAGAGGACTTAGTGGATATTTGTGGGATGAGGCAGAGGGAAGCTTTCCACCTGGCCAACATGCTAGATGACTGCATCGTTTCTTAACAATTAGTCTCTTCCTTCTGTTACACACAGCAATGGCCATGAAAGTATTTTGTAACTACTATACAATAGAAACATAAGTCCTACAGACTGCAGTAGGGGCAGTCATATATATCTTAAAGAGACTTACCAGGCAGAAGACAGACAGGCAACTGCCTAATTACCATAATAAAGACCCACTACTGAGGATTACCTCATTTCTCACATAATCCCCATATGCCGATGAAGTAGTTGAGACTCGCTTGCCTAACTCTCAACGGTGATAATAATATTTTAGAAACAAGACAACATTGGCCAGAGACAGGATGTGTATTTCCAATGACCACAGTCCTAATTTGTAGAAGACAGGTGAAGGCAACTGTTAATGCAAGACAATTCCGCATATAGAGAAATGTGGAGTAAGTCAACAAAACTTAGAGTCTAGTGGTGAGAATCAGCATATATTTTTGTGTTGTAAAATGCCATTTCATGGTTAAGATATGACCTACACACTCAATTCCAAGATCCAATTGCAAGAAATTGTTCCATACTTGGAAGCATCACGTTAGTTTGTAAGAGTGTAATGTTCCAATTCTGTCACTAGAGGGTGCTTGTGTAACAGTTCTGAATATTTCCTTTTGTTTCTGAGAAGAGTAAACTGCTTTCTCTAAATAATCTGGGAAATAAATAAATAAATAAATCCATTTCCGTAGTCAAATATTTTTCTATTGCAATTGAAGTCTATTCTTAACTTGTAAAATAGCATATTATGATTTCAAAATAGTTCTATAACTAGAAAATTTTTGTTTCATTTTATTTAGTTTCTTACTTGATGTTTATTCTAAATATCCTCATATCTCTAGCAGCTATTATTTGACCTACAGCACTAGGTTAGTCACTCAAATGATCTTACAGAGCCAGTGCAGGCCATCTGTCAATCCATCTCTCCCCCTTCCTCCACCTCCCCAGCCCCCAAAGTTTCTGAATATCCTACTATCCCAACTCCAAAAGTAAGTCGCCTGGAAAAGCTCTGCTGATACACTGCTGTGGTGCACTCCCTCATTAATTGTTAGTTTATATAGTCTTACTCTTCTCCAGATCACTTGCCCAACAGCAGCTCTATGTAGTTTATGTGTCTAGATCTTCCTGGATGATTGACACCCAGCTCAGTGTGTGGTGAGGTATCTGTCTCCTTAAATGACTTGACTTTCATTTGATATTTAAATACCAGAAAATCCAGGAGCCACTGAAGATCCGCTTGACTCCAAATCAGTTTCCCTGTGCTTTAAATCACCCTTGCGTGTTATGGACTATGTCAGCTTTATCTCAAAAATCTGGACAGGAAGATCTTTCACCCATCTGGATGTTTGCCATATGAAAATGCAGGCAGTTGGGGTGCAAGTCACCACATGCCATTTCTAACAATCATTTTGACTTCATTTTTATTCTCTCTCCTTTTCGCCCCTTTCTGAAACTCCTGAGCTTCTCCTTTGGCCTCCTTAACTATATATACTTTCATAAACGAAGACATTCCCAACGACTACCATAGCTTTCCCTGCTGCCTTGGTAAAGCCTAACCCTGTAGTATCAATCCCTTGTTAACACCACCATCCTGGACCATAGTGCCATCTGGGTGTCCCTGAGCACCACCTGAAACTCAGTCTGTCCCTGAAAGCTCATGGGTCCCATGAAAATTCCCAAGTCATCTGCATTTTTTTGTTTGTTTGTTTCTACTCATGACTATTTTCTCAGATGCTCATTTTTTCAAATGAAAATACTATTTCCTTATGCAAGCAAATGCTGAATTCTAACAAGATCCCTGGCGTCTCTTCAATGCATCATTTCCTGTTCCCTTCTTGGCCACATCTCCTCTTTCTCATTGCCAGTAACCCTCTCACCATTCCTCCCAGGCTCTCCCTCATATCCTGTCCCTCAGCATCCACAGCATTTTGCTTTTTTAAAAATCCTTTTTTTGGCCTGTCTATTTCACCCCCTACTTCACTGAACCCCCTCCCCTTCCGGCTCACCTGGTCCTGTGGAGTTAATCACAGCACAGGCTTTGTCCCCCATATCTCAGGTATGGAGGATCTTCCAACCATATTCTCTATGCAAGCCTATAGTAAATGTTTTCTGATAGCTAACAATGATTTTATTCACTGTTTTTCCATGTGAAATCCTCTGCCAGTACCATTTCTCTTATTAGTATCATCTGTCATATCTGCCTTCTTACTGAATACGTCCTTGTCCCTAAAAGCCCATCTCAGACACTCCTGACTCAGCCACATCCTTCTGACTTCTACTAACCTAGAATTAATCTCTCTTTTGGTATGCAGTATTCCATTCATACTACCATTCAGTACCCACTGTGTGTATTTCTTTCTGTGTTTGTGTGTATTTTTTTTTATCTCCTTTATTACGTTTTTATTTTCGAGATCATGGCTTCTACATACTTTGATTTGTCAACTGTGTCATCGTATGTCATCATAAAATCACAAATATAGTGTCTAAAGCACAGATTTGAGGCAGCAAAGAGGTCCAGATCTTCCACTTACCAGCTCCTCGCTAGACAGCAGCTACGCGCTTGACAGCACCTACAATGTGCTTGCCTCACAGCTGCGCGGCCAATAGTAAATGAGCAGCCAGTGCACACATAGGCCAGTCACATAAAGAATGCTTACTGCTTGCCAGTTCCTTTTCTTGTTCTTATCACTGTCCAAACTGAGCCTTCGAAAAAATTTTAGAGAATGCCTGGAAACTGCCGCATGAACGAGGCACCTTACTAACTAAAGCCCACATCAGAGAACGGTCGTCATGGACCCACGTGCTCTGCAGCTCTGAAACCCGACTTCGCATGGTGCCTGGTACCCGGCAGGTTCTTAATTATTGCAGGGTACCCTCTCGCATGACCATGAGCAAAGCACCACCTTTGGTGGGATGATAGAGGACAGAGGAGGTAGGCCAGACAGGGAAGGGAGCTCGCTGCCATCAGCTTCCATGTTGCTGATCCACAGGGTGCCAACAAATTAACCTAATTTGGTGATGATGGCCAATGCGGTTTCCCAACCTTCAGCGGAGAGCTTGCTGAAGGCAGTCTTTAGCAGATTAAGGGAGCAGATGCCAGCACACGGAAAGCGCGTTGCTGCAAACACAGTTTTCACTGGTCCCACGTGCAGACTGATGAAACAGGAGGCAGAGCATAATTAGGTCTTTGGGACCAGATGAGTGTCAACTGTTACTGCTTAGGAGGCTCAGTCTGCACATTCCCATTAAAATTTTTTCCTTGGGTACTTTAAGAAGAAAAAAAGAGAGAGAGAGAGAGAGAGAGAGAGAGAGAGAGAGAGAGAGTATATTAAAAACAAAAAGTAATGGGATTCCCAGACAGAAATCTGTGTTTAAATGGTATTAAAGCTGTGGTTCAAATCAACAAAAGCCAGGAAATCCAATGTTACCCTTTATCCAGACTGTTATACCATTTTTTTCCAATGCGCAGTGTGCCTATGGGCAGCCCTCGATTTGAGTTTCCTGGCGCAGGCAAGTCAAATCCACAAGTCAGTTTGAATTATAAAATCTGGGCTTGCCATTTAGTGGAACCATATGCCCCGAGGACACGGGCTTGGTGCCAAAGCTTGTAGACAAAATCACACAGTAAGGCTGGGAGTCATGAGTTGGGTGCTGGTCTTCTCCTTCAGGTTCCTGAGCTCCTGCCTTCCTCCCAGAACAAGTAGGTCACTAACACTGATAAATTAACATGTAACATGTATGTCGCAGTTGACATTCATCTGTTCTGCTTCTTTCTCTCTTTTCACCAGACATGGCGATGACCTGATTGTCACTCCTTTTGCCCAGGTACGTAGGTATCATGCTCACCTGAACTTCATCGATGGTGGGATTTTAAATACAGTCCTTTGACCCTAACCAATTTTGAAACATTCTCCTTGCAGGTTCTTGCCAGCTTGCGAAGCGTCAGAAACAACTTCACCCTGCTGACAAACCTTCATGGAGCACCAAACAAGTAAGCCCTGTGTTTTTCCAGAGTTGTAGTCCTCTCCCACAAAAGCACAGAACATTGAAGGACACAAACATTACCTAGAAATTAGCCCTACAAACTAAGTCATACCACACACTGCACCTGGAAATATACAATCTAAGGGCCATGAAGTTCACTTGTGTTTCAAAGATTATCATAGCCTCAGAGGGCCATAGAATCCATGATCTTGGCAAGGGTTTGAGAGGGCTGCAAACCTATGCATTCAACCTCTGTTTCAGAGAAGGAAATCTTGAGTGCTCAGGAATCTGGCAACTACCTTGTGAATGTACCATGGGTTAGAGGAACATTGGATCTGCAGCTTGATTCTCTAGTTTTTCAGTCAATAGGTACCACAGCATTATCTATATTCAGTCTCTGTGAAGCCATCCATCCATCATTTATTTGGCTTCATCCAGATTCTGATGAAGTGAATGATGCAAAGCACATATGGAGCCTACTTTGAACAATTACTCTCTTCTCTCTATCCTGTGGTTTATACTTAAGTAAGTCTCCTTGCAAGAGGAGGTTGCATACTCCTGTGGCATCTCTTCTACCCTGGTCTCTCTACTGTTCTGCAGGCTCCCACCAGAGTGCATTATCTTATACACAGTTTGTGTGACCATGCCCATCTCTGGCTCAGACATTACTGTGGACCACTTTTTGGGATGAAGTGTAGATGCTTTTACATTATATCTAAGATGCCTCAAAACCCAGATTAAGTTAATGTGATGGAACATTATTTATATTATATTTAGAAAAAAGTAATAGTTGAGGATTCCTATTGAAAAATCCAAAATTCAGACTGTTTGAACTCTGATACAATGCCAAGAATGAAGAGATTCACATCTTGCCTCTAGTGATAGATAGCTTGCACATAGTTGCATTATAAGATTACCACTGGGTTGTTTGTGGAACGTGCGTGCAAAGCAAACAAATTTTTGATTCAGTCTTGATTCCCTGTGATTATTAAGATATTCCAGAATCTGAGACATAAACAAAGAGCAAATCTGAAACCTTCAACACTCAGAGACACCCAGCCAATACATGGAACCTAGACACTTGAGTTTGGACCTGTGCTTCCTGTTTATTCACTTATTAATCCATCCCATGAATATTTATTTCAAGCACACTATTCATTCATGTGTGCATGTACCTAACTGCACAAATACTTACTGGTCATTCACTTTGTATCAAGCCCTGATGATCTCATAGTGGTCCACACAGACAAGGTCTCTGCCCTTTTGTGGCTTATGTTCTAACAGGAAGTACTGATGATTAATCAGTGAGCAGTCAGATCATGTCTCAAGCCACATGGGCTGGAGCAACTGAGACCCAGGGGTTTTCTGTCTATTCCTCTCTACACTGATTGTAGGCTCTCTCTGCCTGGATTGTCTCTTTATATCTGTCAGTGTCTGATTAGTCAAATTCTGACATCTTTTATGTTGACTGTCATCTTTCTCAGTATGCTTTTCTGATCCTGCTAAGCCTACCTGAGTGCTCTCAATTTGGCCCAAAAGCATGCAAATAATGACCTAGCACACTGTCTTCATGAATGAAGAACTATTGAAAGATAGATCATTAATTATTTAGAAAATGTCTTGGAAATGTAGAAATTTCCTTACTCTTGTATGATGTTCTCCATGTTATTGGTTTCTGGGACTCTTCATATTGGCCACAACATTTACTTCTACTGCTTGGAAATCATATACACAGGCAAGTTAATTACCTTTTCTGGGTCTTGGTTTCCTAAACCATAAGATAAGGTTGAATGAGGATTTAGTGAATTAATATTCTGAAAGCACTCAATGGGCATATAGCATAGTAGCTTCAAGCTATTATAACTGATAATTCATTTTACTGAACCTAGAAGGGTTTTCATATCAATTATCTCAGCAATGATCTCCACAAGCAATCGTTGTGACAGATATTATTGCTTCCGCTTTATAGATAGGAGTCAAGGCTGAGATTAAATGACCCAACTATGGTCAACCACACAGCTTCCAGTGAGCAGCTGTTCTACTTGAGCACAGCATCCCGACTCCAATGGTGTGCTCCTCTTATTCATGACACCTGTGGACTCCTCCTGGTTGCAGAAAAAGCCCTTGGATGGCTTGTATGTTCATGTAGGAGCAACGTATAAAACAGAGGACAATCAGAAAAGCTAAAAGCAAGCATTAACTAAGCCAGTCTCTTTAGGAAGGAAGCCCCAGGTCAGAATGTTACATGTAGGACAAGGAAGAAGTGATGAGTAAATTTCAGAAACTTCTTTAATATAACCATACTTAAGAGCATCCAAGTTGACATGGGGTACACATGATATTTTCAATGCTATTTTTTTAGCGTGGGTGTTCCTCCTCCATCAGTAGGATTAGAGACAGCCTAACCCTGATAATTAATACTTTGAAGCTGCATTCTTAAGAATTGGATCTTCAGATAGCTATATGTTATGGATTACATATTCTCTAGGGAAGTATCTTAAGACCCTAAATAAATATCATATACAGAATGGACCTAGGGGACATAATCACTCTCAAACTGAGAACCATATCTCAAACCATGGCCCTTTGTGTCACATTTGCCCAAGACAAGCCATATTTATAAAAGAGAATATGTCTCCAGCAGTTAGCCCTTGCCATCTACTGATCCTCTGCAAATCCATATCTGTATTTTATAGAGTTAGTCTTGCCATTTATTTTTAGACTTTTTGATTACCTTATTTTGAGATAGGGTTTCCCTTTATAACCCCAGATGACCTGGAACTTACTAAATCGCTGTACAGCTCAGGATGGCCTTGACCTCGAGGCAATCTTCCTTTCTCGGCTTCTGAAGCACTGGGAATATAGATATGAGCTACTATCTCCAGTTGGTCTCAAGTATTTCTATAATCAGCATCAAAGGACAAAAAAATCTTCAGGAAACACAAATCCTCTAAAGCTTCTCCAATAGGGTCTAAGAGTACTCCTGTGAGGTTCTGGCTATGACCTGAGTATTTAAGCTACAGGTGGACCAGTATGGTAGGGGTAGGTTGGAGAGCTGAGGGTCCACTGATACATTCCACTCTACTGCTAAGGAGTCAGTGCCCACCAACAAATAAGAAAAGAAAGCGAAGATAAGATTTTCTACCAGAGGTGCACACGGCATACTGAGAGCATTCCCCTCCCACCCACATGCGTTAACTTATGTTAACAATTGGAGCTGTAAGATCCGTGGAATTTAGAAGTTGCTTTCTGGGATATTTAACGTGGGTTCCAGGGTACCACTCCCTGTCTTGAATGTAGCATTTAAGCAGTAATTATGTCCTTGGAGTGGTTTTCATGAGACATCTGGCTAGTGTGGTTTATTATGTGAAATGGAACTCCCACACAGAACTGTACTTCTCCTAACTTACGGTTTCTTTTATCTTTTGGCTCTTTGCTCTGTATAAAGCAGCCCATTGTCTGGCCAGGCTATGCCACCCAAAGGGTAAAAATCTTAAAATTTCTGCTGAGGAGGTTTCCTTTTACCTTAATGAAATGAGGGACTGGGCCTGTGTTTCTTGGCTGCAAATAAAAACCTACACTTCCGTTGTCCCAGGAGTTAATTTTGAAAACTGTAGCTTTCATTTGGGGTTGCTAATCAGAGACATTTCCTTGAAGTACTTGATGACTTCCAAAAGACAGATAGTGCTGTTGAGGGTGCTCACCACCCAGTACCTGAGATGGCCTCTTCCATCATCCAGCAACAATGACTGATGTGTGTGACATATCAGTGCCATGCAAGGGCATCACATCATCTTTGCATTCACAATCCTTCAAAGGTATAATTTGATCAGAATGTACATATTCTTTGAAAATTCATAGCCATCTTCTTTAGTGTATACCTGGAATGCCTTTCAGTGCTTTGTATATTTTGGCATGGGATGTAAATTAGCTGAGAATCATAAAATCTTGAACACTCAGATATGGAAAATACCTAGCCAAATTCCCTCCGAGAAAGTGAGGAAATATATGTGAGCCCCTCACACAGGACCTCACACACTGTAAATCATCAGGAAATGGTAGTTACTGCCTGCTTGCCCCGAGTGAGAAAGAAACTGAGGTTCGGTGAGCTACCAGAGGCTGTATACCTAGAAGGTGCCAGAATCTGGATTGGGGTTAAGATTCCTGGCTTCTGTTGCAACCCAGTTCTCTTTCCACTATACAATTCAGGCTGAAAGCATTAACTACTGTGGCCACAAACCTGCCCTGTTCCTAGCAACATTTTCAGCAACCAGGTAAAGACCTTCCTACCGTTCTTTTATAAGTTGGAGACCATAGGAAAATCGGGCACCAGATATCGTTTCTTCTCCCTTGGGTCCATGAATTTTCTGACTGTCAGTCTTACTGAAAATAGTGTGGTTTCCAGAAGCCATCCATTCATTAAAGTGTGCTGAGTCTCCTTTCTGGACCACTTATCAGGAAGAAGTGATAAACTAAATAAACATGGCCCTTGCCTTTTCTCCCATACAGGAATACTTATCTGAATGAACAACTTTAAGTAAAAGCCACACTTTCACAAATTAACTTCCAAGACAAAAGAATTTGCAAGAAATTGTGGAAAGAATTAGATGATATGAGTAGCTACTGAGAAAGTAGGTATTTCTAACATTTAAGAGGTTCTAGTTTGTGATCTTCTTGCACAAAAACCTCCTGGGCAACTCGGAAAGCTGGGTAGGACAAAAGTTCAAAGATTCTGTAAACCCATTGTCTATGCAACGAGATATACATCACTCCGATGCCATGCCAGACTGCAGGAGCACAACTAGGAATGAGACTCGGTCCTGCTTTACATTCCTTACTGCTGTGCTGAGGATACAGACAGGAAGATGGGAGTTGAACTACAGTACCACAGTACAGTAAGTATAGGGAACTACATAGCACAGGCGAGGGCCACTCATTCCAGCGTAAGTGCACATGGTGTCAATATAGTCCCAAGTCATACAAAAGAGTCAGCCTCCAAGACAGATGTCTACAAAGTCACAGCAGTAAGAGAGAACATGCACAGCAGTCTATGAACCAAAACAGAGCACCAAGGCACCGTGAGGGATTAGAGAGAGGTGGAACAATTTTCAAATAGGAATATGGTGGCCTTTGGAAGAAGACTTGTAATCTTCAAAGGTATATGATGTTTAGTGTGGGAGAGTTTCTGCAGCGAAAGAATGGCCTGAGCATCGTCAAGAAAGGAGCAAACTGAGTTCAAAGCAAAGGAAGAGACCCACCTGGGCCTGAGCAAAGTGTACATCAGATTTTCATGCATCTGTTTACCTAGCATGCCACTCAGTGAGTGCTGGCGTTTAAGGCTTTCTCAGGTAACATCCCAGGACCCAGTAGTCAACAAGTCTTCCCTTGCCTACATAAAGTTTACCTTTAATCTAGGGAGTTATGTATCAAACCCTAATTAGACCGTTCATATTTTAATTACAATTTTGGAGTTCAGCAAGGGAGAAGTATGAAATGCATGAGAGCACACAGCCAGTCTGTGGTCTGAGATGAACTGTCAGGCACAGGGGAGGTCTAGTGATAAACTAGAGATGTATGGTAAGGACAGAAAGCCAAAAAGCCTTTGCATGCCAGGTTGGGGAGTTTAGAATGGAACCCTTCAATTTCCCTGAAACAAAAACAACAACAAAACAAACAAAGCAAAACAAAACAAACAAAACCCCAGCTCTAAGGATTAGAGCAGGAGTGTTCAGTGAATGGTATAATGAAAGTATAGGATCTAGCACTTTGGATTCAGAAAGACTTGGCTTTGAATATTTCCCTGCCAGTTGGAAACCACCATGTGTGCTGTAGTATGTTTCTCCCATCTCCTGATCCCTAAAGTTAAACGATAACACTCCCCGTGGAGGAAACTACGAAATGTCAAGCACGGTGTCCAACAGAGAACAGCAATCTTACCATGAGGATTCCCCTACCCCATCACACATGACAATCAGATGCCAAAGAGAACACTGCTCAGCATCACCGAGTCAGGCCATTGGTGGTAGCCATGGACCCTGTCCATGGACTTGTAACTACATAAACAGCACACATAGAGGTTCTCTTATTCCCAGAGGAAGTTGATATCTGGGAGAAAAGTCACAACTATGGCCTCCCAGCAAGCAGAGGCTTCCTCAGCAAGGCCTTACATGCTTTTCTCCATCATTTAGAATTTGGCCTCTCCCTCAGACCTGCCTATGCATGGGGATGCAAAGAGGACTTGAAAATACAGTTCCCTCAGCCCTGTACCAGACATATGAAAATGGATTCTTCAGAGGTGGGAAAGGTATTTATTAAATACCTCCCCAAATGAGTCTGATGTTTGCTTACGTTACCAGAGCTTGTTAGAATCAAAACCTGTGCCCTGCCTGAGTAGCATTCATAACACACCAGTTAAAGAGACAAATAATTTTTTTTTTAAAAAGGGACACATAAAGGAGACTTATTCAATGTAGCAGCATTGGGAAGCAATTCAGTGGCATCCTCATCCCTCACATATACACAAGACCATCCTCAGACTCCTGACAGAAATGTTAGATTAAATAGAAGGCAAGAGGGACCCATAACTAAGAGCTCTGCTCAAACTGTGGTCCTGCCTATTACCGATCCGTCTGTCTCAGCTCTAACTCTGACAAGTCCCCAGCACTGTGTGGATCTCTTCTTCTCTTTCCTGTGGGGAAAATCCTAATTTCTTGGGGTCCATTGTCTCAGTAGTCTAAAAGTCAAAGGGATGGACACAAGTGTCTGTCTTTAGGATACCTTCATGAATGTCAGGACACTTACACTCAGAACTACTGGCCTACATCTCCTTCTTGATCATCAACAACATCCTGTCCCTATGGGACAGTGGGACAGAGTACTGTCAGGGCTTCTGAAGGGCCATCAGTGTTGGCAACATCTGAGAGCTTGCTAGAAATACAGGCCTATCTCTCCACTGCAAGCCACCACATGGGACCCTGTAGGCAATGCTGACTGCAGGTCACTGCTTTGAAACCCCCAAAGACAGGGCTGCTTCTGTTCTACTAAATTAGAAGATCAGAGGCAGACTGGAGCAAAATATTCTAATATGTCTGGTAGACTTACTCTGATGCACTCTGAAGTTAGAGGTCATGTTGTATACTTTCACAGGGAGGGCCTCCAGCAATGCACTGGGAATCTGGGAGAGTCTGATAGAGAAATTCTGCCAAGCACCAGAAGGATGATGAGACCAACAAAGGGCTGGAGGGTGACAGGAAACAAGAAATAAAAACTAGTATAAAAAGACTATGAGATAGCATATTCTCCTAGTCTCTAGCCCTGAGAGGCAGAGACAGGTTCTAGAGACTTGCTGGCCAGTCACCCTAGCTGGAAAGACAAATTTCAGCTTCAGTGAGAGACCCTGGCTCCACCCATGCCTACATGGACAAGCACATGTGCACACATGTGCACTCATGTGCACAAAAAGATATACCATAAACACACAAAATAAGAGGCCTTGCACTCTTAGTGGAATACGTATTGGCTTGTTTGTTTCATTTGCCTTTTGGTGTAAGGATATGATGAAAAATAACACTCTCATTACTCCATGCAAAGCCAGTGCCTCTAGTCAAGAAACCCAGGCTAGTTGCTGTGTGTGGTATTTGGCAAATGATTTGTCCTTTCCAACATCTCAGTTGCCTGAGGTGCAAATAATGTAGGTCCTGAACTGACACATCTCTAAGTGTCCCTCTGTGACTTTCTGTCCTCAAAGAACTGGGATCCGTTCTAACTTCTGGACCGAGACCTAAGCAACTGTCTTTTTCTGAGAGGCTCTTCCAGAAAACCTGAAATGGAGGGCCTGGCAAGGGACCTGAGGTAAACAACTTCCTTCCTGGAGAGTTGTTGCATCCTGATGCTGTGCAGAGGGAAATTCCAGGCCATCTGGATGTGAGAGAAATGCAATCATCTACCCAAGTTCCAGAAGCCTGCCTTCTGGTGATAGCCTTATGTCTCTGGATAGCTCATTAAGCCCTGGAAATCTCCAGGGGAATCAGGGATCATGGAAGCGGGGAGTGGGGGGTGAAGGTGGGCTTTTCAATGCATACTCAGCCTATTTTTCTACTTCTCCACAGGAGGTCACCAGCGGCAAGTCAGGCTCCAGTCTCCAGAGTCAGCCTGCAAGGTAGGCCTCCTCAGGAGATCCATCTCTACATTCCAAAGCAATTATTTGAGACTGTTATTAGAATAACAGCCTTTATATGCACACTGTAGCCCTCAGAAGCATGTCACTTGACAACTTCTTTTCAACAATGTATTGGACCTTTATCCCAAGTGAAGGCCAACTAAAAATACTTTGAAACAAAGTGTCCACTGTGCACCTAGGGCTTCACAATTAAATGTGTAGTCCTGCTGTTTCCAGAAGAGGAGGCAGATGTAGGTCAAGAGTGCAACTTGACCTTAGCTTTCTGACCCTAGTGAACTCCAGGAGTGCTAACCTCAAACATTCCCCACAGGGTGCCCACATTAGCCCAAGGTCCCCAAGGTACATTAATGGGTTTCCTCTTAGCATCAGCTATAGCTACAAGTTGCTCTGCATCCTAGCCAGGTGTGAAACCAAAAGTTCTTTCTAGGTCACAAAGCATTTCTCTTGGAGGTCATCCAGCTTCGTTCCTCTCATCTTTCAATTATGAGCATCTGCTCTTCCTGTGTATCCAAATCCACTGAAAAGAAGGGCCACCTCTGAGGAACACCAGAGAGATATGTCCAAAATGTATTTGTCACATGCAACCACTTAGGTGACTTTGTTGAAGTCCATGAGTTCCTCTCCTTTGAACCTGTCCCATTCTTATAGCACAGAAGTTCAGCAAGACACCACTAGACACTAAGATACACTGGGCATGGTCCTCTGACATCTACCAGTACTAGTCCCCTCCTCCATCCTGAGTTACTTCCTCCTTGGATGTTGTGTTCTGTTAGTATGACGGCCATAAGTATCTCAGAAGTGTCATAAATTACTAACTTCTGAACAAAGGGAACAAAGGCAGTGCATTGCATTTGCTTGTTGGCTTCTGAAGCACTTACAGAATATGCTTTTAAAACTTTTACAAGGAAAAAGATGTAGAAAAAAAGTGAAAGAAAGACATGAGGCAAGGTGACTGTACACCAGAGAGCCCTGTGATATGAGGTAGAAAGAAGGAAACGGTGTTCTACCCACAGACTTCAAAACCTCGGCATGCTGATGGGCCACTTCCGTTAGGTATAAAAAGAAGCAGAGTAGCATCTTAGTGTGTAGCTGTGCTAGATGCTGAGGAGATCAAAGGAGCTGTTTTGAACCGCCTGTTGTTTCATCTTATTGGCCTGCCCACGAGGCAGCTTTGTTTGCCAATTCTACCAACATATTTCTGATACCAATTTGAATATTTAGAATATATTTCCTGTTCCTTGTAATAAATATGGACATAACCAGGAGGGTGTAGGGCACTTAGGGTTCTATAAATTAATTCACTAGCAAAAATACTGTTTGAAAGATGTTTTATGAGTATTGGCACATTGACTACAGCTTGGCAACTGGAGCTTTCTTAAGTGTCTTTGAAACAATGGAGCAAAGAAGTAAGGATACCTCTTAAGGCAATTTGTTTTTGTCTGTCTTTGTGGCAAACTACAACAATCCTGGGATTTCTCTGGGAATAGACTGTGGTGGTACCAATTATTACGTAATTACTGGTTTCAGAATCTTCTCAACGGTAAACCACAACCAGAAGGGGAGAGAGGAGACACACATCCCGTGTTTTGTTCTTATTATCAGCTGAAATAAGCCGGCCAGATTTTTCCTGTTATTTTAATATTTATCAGTATATGACAAAGAGGCGTGTTTAAATAGAAACTTTCAAGGGAATGAAAAATACATGACTTTGAGAGAATAGCATGGAACACCAGAGTACTGCTTTAAAACAAGTTTTTATTGAAAATTTATGAAAGAAAATCAGGTGTGTATTTAGAAGTATTGAATTTGAACTCGTACATTTTGATAGAAATAGAAGGTTTAAGAAGTTCAAAGTGATGGCTGGAGAGGTGGCTCAGCATTTAAAGGGCACACTGCTCTTCCAGAGGTTCTGAGTTCAATTCCCAGCAACCACATGGTGGCTCACAACCATCTCTAATGGGATCTGGTGCCCTCTTCTGGCCTGCAGACATACATGCAGAATGCTGTATACATAATAAATATACCTAAAGAGGAAAAAAAAAGTACAAGATGATAGTTTGAAGGTATTCAGCAATGGAAGAAAACAGGAGAAGCCAGATGGCAAAAGATGGCTCCCTGTAGCATCTTTCCCTCCTTGTTTATCCCCACCTCCTTGTTCTCCTCTTCTCCTCCACTTCTCCTCCCCTACTTTTCTGCCTCCTACTTTTTCCTCTCTTCATGTTTTTCTCTTCCTCTTCTACTCCCTCTTCTTCTGCTGCTTCTTCATTTATATAAATGAAATGTGATTCTTCAATTCCAGCAAATTCTTTCAATCCAGGTGAAGTTCCTACACTTGTTGTGAGACACTGGGTGACAAAAATCTCTCGGTCCAAGCCAGTTTGTGTCTCTATTAGACCAGATTCTCCACTCTTAGGGCTCAACAGGAAAGTCTTGTCTTTGAACAACAACTTACTTTTTTTATTTATCACAATTGTTCCTATTTTGGCAAGGATTTAGTTCTGGGATGCACTACGGTTCCCCAGTGATGTGTCTGTCCCACTGGAACCTGGACTCTTGAGGACAGAGATGACATCTTTCTCATTCTTTGTCTTTATAGTGTGGTAAATTATGTCTACACAGTAGGAACAGAGTAAATGCCAAACTGGCCAGAACTACATAAAGGTTGGCCTTTATTTGAAGGAAAGCACTCATAAAGGTAAAATGTAATAATAAGCCATTAGCTCTGTGTCTGAAGATAGTATTTGCTTCTGTGCCTCTTTTCTTCCTTCAGAGTCTTTATCACTTACTGTACTGAGAGTAGAATGTGTTGGGCCTTATGTATGCCAATGTGTTCATGCAGTTTTGAATAAGAAAAAAATAAAGTGTAAGAAGGTGACATTTTGCTGACAAAGTAGAAAAGCCACCATTCAAAACTGGAGGTATAAACCTACAGAGCGCAGTTCCGAAGCCTGGGTATGCAGGTTTGGGAGGTACCAGTGAGTCCTCAGGAGCGTGTTAAAAGTCCTAAGGGTAATGCCAGCTAGACTTGGATACCAGCATCACTTTCTTTTGATTGAGTGAATTCTTAGCTTTTTCTGTATAGGACTGAAACAGAAAGGAAAAGAATAGAGTAAAAGAAAATAAAGTCTAAAACAAGGCAGGAACTTGACTTCTTTCACCTGGACATATTCAACATGGAAGTCTGAAAACACAGGATTTCCCCAAAGGAAAAAACACAAATCAATTTGTATACATATGTGTGGTTATGTGACAACTGCTATGTTTTCCCCATACCCTCTATCCTATGCTCCTGCATACATTTCATCCATGCTTTGACTATGCCATTGCAGGACCTACTGAGAAAATAAATTGCTAAATGATCACTGCCTTTGCCAAAGGATTTTTCCCCTACACAAAAAGAATAAAAACATATTTTTTTTTTAGAAACTCTCACCTCTGAGTCACATAAATGACTTGATTTATAGCAATATATAGTATCATATGTAGAATTTTGTAGCAGCCAAAACAATGTGTGAAGTCAGGTATTCTATCATAATAGTTCATCTAAAATTTACCAATAGTCCATTGATACAAATCCTGAATATTACCACTTATAATAGAGCTGTTTTTAAAGTAACCCAGAAGTTGATGGATCATACAAAATGGCAGCCAACCATGTTGATGAGATAACTGAAGAGCCTGCCTGGAGGTCTCCAGGTCAGACTGCCACAGACACAACATCTATCCTAGCTTGGGTGTCTGTAGCATTAATAGTGGTGATTTTCAACATGAGTCAATTAAAATATATTTCAAGGAAAGAATGTATTTGGAGAAATAAGATGAGGAAGCAGAAGTCTTCCAGTAAAGTGTAAAATGTGCTGACCTATCTGAACAGCAGCCTTAATTAAGGTTTTCCCAAGCTCCGGGGAGGCCATGCCTTCTAACATAGCTTTAGGGCCACTCTGGAAAGGATGAAGATTCATCTGATAAACCAAAGAGACATCCTTTCAGGAAGCCAGTTTCTTCACATGATCCTTGTTCATCTTCCCTTAGTTTTGACTATTTCTGAGATCTAAGTAGGTGTGCCAGATGCACATTTTGCTCAAGAAATAGAGCAGGGACTCAGTCCATGGTCCCTGACCCTGAACAACTCAGAAAGTCAAGGTTTTGCTAGAATTCCCTGGGCTGGGATGTGAGAGTGAGTGCTGTATATGGGCAGAGGTCTCTCTGAGGACCACGGCTACGGCTTGAAAGCTGATCCGTGTCAGATGACTGGAAAGGGAGGCCAGCACAAGCTGAACCTTTGCTTGGTTTCTGCATTAAGCAAGAACTGTCAGGCAGGATTACAACACATGGGCAAACAGAAATAAGATCAACCATCTTATCAAAGGCCCTGACCACTCAGGACAAAGAAGGTCCTGAAGGAAATTACAAAAAAAAAAAAAAAAAAAAAAAAACCAAGGAGGGGGGAATAAAAATAGCATACATTTTCTTCAGTGTTCAGTATGATGTGTGTAAACTGAAAAGCTGGGACAATCTGCTCAGTTACACACCATATATAAAGAGACTCTATATAAAAAATGAAGTCATAAAATAGAACTACACCAGAAAAGCTGGGAAAGTCTCAAGATAGTTCCACAAATGGCTTGAAAGAACCTGTTTTGTCTAACATAGCCATACTATAAACATTTACCCCAGAACATAGACGCTGAACTGCCTGCATTGTTTTGAAATTATTTCATATACGTCTAAATTTAAGGATGGGTAGCTGCAAAATCATTAGTAAGGCAGCTAAAGTGAGAATGGTTAAATGTGTTCCCTCGAGCAAACACAGCTAAAAATAAGGTCTTGCTTATTAGTGGCCGCTTTCCCTTGTTCAGAATTAATTTCTTCATTTAGCAGGAAAAGTTTTTTCCTCATATTAATCAGGACCTGGGGGACCAGCAGCAATTAGTCTCTCAGAATTTGCAGAGAAAGCCAAGTCCATTCCTCGCCGACTCCACATCATGTTTTCGCACTGCCGAGAGACACTGTCCACCCCTCCCCCTGAAAGCTGGAATCATGCATGTTAGTAAGTATTTCAGTTATGCCATTGACGTCAATGGAGTCATTAAATAGATTGCTGGCCCTCCCAGAGGCAAATCACTGCCAGGGACCTAGATACAGACACTTTTTTTTTTTTTTTTCAAAGACAACCATCAGGTTTTGCTATGAGAGAAAACGAAAAGTTTACACTGTAGCCGACTTGTCTCCAGTTTCTTTTTTGTCCTTTGCATTTTAGTTCCGGCCTTTCTTTCTCTTTGGTTACAGTAGACTCTAAAAGACATCCAGATATTGTTGCCTAAATGTTTTCTGCACAAATGTATCTCCTGTAATTGAGACCTTAGAGGAAGATACTGAACTTTGAAAAAAGGGGTCTCTACTATGTTTGCTCAGTTCAGACCATCTTGATGTTAATTCAGTGGCATACATTGCTCCAGCCAAATCACGTTGTCTGCTACTGAAGTTGTTTGACGTTTGGATCCGTAAACAAAAAGCTTCCTTCAAAGAGGCACACATTCGCCTTTTCTGCTGGCTCTGAACAGTTCAAAGCTGTGGCCCTCATCTCTGAATCAATCCTTTTGCAGCTGCTACGGCTGTGACACTGAGCCTCTGTAGCAAAGCGTGGAGGAGGAAGCCAGGATGACAAACTGGTTCTCATGGCTGCCTCATCTGCACCAATGCACCCACAGGAGGCTAGCCACGTGCCTGTGTCCTCCCAAACTCCAGCTGCTGCCCGCCTCAAGCCTGATCATGCAGCAACTTCCAGGCCTGTCAGAGAAAAGCCCTTCAGGACACAGCTGCCTCTTCCTGGGAATGCCTGCTGGCTCTGTTTACCTGAGCTGCAGTTGGAATGTCTGCCAAGGACTCGCTCCACACCTGGACTTTTCTACCACCGAGGCTCAGAGCCAGAAAGCTACCTTCATCATCTCTTCAGATCTGGCCTTCATCATCTGCTATGCAGGCTGTAGAATCTACTTCTCACTTCAATCCTTGCCCCTCTGCTCCATGGATTGTTCCCTTCCTTTATTTATCACTAGAAGTGTATAGAAATGCTAGACACTTAAAACTTTTGGTAACCCTTCTTGAGTCAGACAGAGACCCAGGTTCCATGTCCTTCCTGCTCTATCCCCTTGTCCTGCAGTCCTGGCCTGGGAGAACCAAGACTGCACCATCATCCATTTCTCTCTCATTGCCAGGACAGACAGCTCCTTTAACCATTTTTTTTTTCTTGTCTTTTCTTATCTCCTCAGTAAAGGACTTTGTTTTACTGTACCCAAAACATTATGGTCACCTTCCAAAGTGTTTTGTTGTCCACAGTGTTTGCATATTCTGACCCAGCCTTCTTTCTGGTCTATCATGCTTCTTCTAAACACTGTTATTGAGTGTTTTGTTATTGTCTTGTTTTGGTTTCAGGTGGTATGTGTGTGTGTGTGCGTGCGCGTGTGCTGTGTGCGTCTCCCTTATCGCCCCACTCCAATATTGTTCAATTCATGGTTGTGTGAGGTAAATATGCCAGTCTCCTGACTTTCCACACTCTTTTCCCAGGGCTGTATATGTTTTCTGTTTCTTGAATTCTGGAGTGACGATTAAAATAAACATATATTTTTGATGTAAGGCCTAGTATATAATATATGTTTAGAAAATACCACATGATTTATCCATTTCCTTCTGGAATGTACATTTTTTTCATTTAAGACTACTTATCTGGCATCTTCAGAATATGTCCCTATAAAATCCTATTCAATTATTATCTCAGAAACTTTTAATCAGTGTCTCAAAAATCTCCAGATAATGCTTGAAATTTCTTGTTTTCTTTCCTACTGAATCATGAGCATCTCAAATTCATATATGGATCCTCTTGTTTTATGCTCCCAACTAGGAATGTAAAACCTAACTGATGCCCAATAAGCGCTAATGGAACGAACAAATAGCAGTGAATGATTGCCCAAGCTTGAGTCCGAAATATCGAGTTGCTCAGCTGCTTCCTTTGCTTTGTTCAGGCTTGCCTAAATCTCTGCTGACTCTCAGAACATGCACACAGTGCTGAAATCCCTGGCTAACCTTGATGGCATGTGACACTCAAGGCACGTGAAGTGAAGTGAAGCCTGTGCTATCACTTTAGCACAAAGTAACAAAGTTACAAGAATTGGAAAGAAGCAAAATGACTAAATACGTGTAGCTTATCATAATAAACGATACCAGTTTCTCACTACCCACCACAGTGCCACAAAATGGGTACTTAATAACATATTGAGTTGAACTGAGTTAGGAATTGGGATCGGTTTCGTCTCTCCGACAAATTATTCTCCAAAACTTTGTTTTCTTATCTGGAGAACGGGCACTCTAATTTTCTATCTCTTAAGATTATTTTTAGAGTAAAGAAGAAAGGCTATGTTGGAGTGGTTGTGAGTGAAATGGAATACCAGTTCCAACTCTGATTACCTTGTGACCTTGGGACAAATTATTTAATCTCTCCATGTCTCATTTGCTTCACTTGCTAACTAGGATGCAAAGTGCACATGTCCTATAAGCTACTTATATGGATTAAGTGTCTTGACACAGGCAAAACAATGAAAAAATTGCAATTGGCCTTCTAGAGCATGCATCACAGGACCTCAGCGTGCCTCACTTGGCCTAGTTTGTTGCAGATGGTCAGTACGGGAGAGCTAAGAATCCAGGACTTCTGGTATCAGTAGGGAACCAGAACAGAAAGCACCATTGGAAGGTTCTGGTTGACTTCCCTTCCATGGTAATATGTTATGCCCCTCCCCCTTATCTGCAGTTTCATTTTTAAAGGTTTCAGTTATCCTTAGTCAACTTAGTCCAAAAGTAATAAAGCGAAAATTCCACAGACGGGGAAATTTATAAGCTTACAGCCACACGGCCTTTTGGGTATCATGATGACATTGTTACATCCCAATCCCTCCTGCCTGGGGCGAATCTGTTCATTCTACAGACCCATGCTGTACAATCTACCTGCCTGTTAGTTCCTTACTCACCCTCTGGGTTATGAGACTGGATACTGCGCTATCACAGTGCCTGTCTTTAAGTAATCCCAAGGTAGTTTACTGCTGAAACTATTCCATTTTATTGTTCGCTGCTACTGATCTCTGACTGTGCCTAACTCTTAAACGTCATCACAGGTATATGACCATAGGAACAAACAGCACATATAGGGTCCATTCAGCACTTGCTGCAGTTTTTGACATGTCCTGGGATCTTGAAATATGTTTCCTAAAGACAATGGGGGATGTGGTGAGACCTGAAGGAAAGCTTTCTTAGTTTAAAACACTTTTTCTCCTCCTCCCATAAAAAAAAAAAAATCAAAATCTAGTTATATAGAAATTGACTCTGAGTTGAAGACAGGCTCTCTGTGACATACATTAGAAAGACAGGAAGAGGGAGAATGAGCTAGTAACGAACATGTCAGGATACCAAGTCTGGCTATTACACTTGAAAACAAACTGCCAAGGACAGCAAATGGCTCTGATAAGCCAGACCTCATTTATCTGAGCTTTTTCTTGCATAAATCCATGAGGATGTCACTTTGTGAGAGAGCCTGAGTACAGCCACACAGCTCACTGCAACTGTTTAAATCCAGACATCAGGGTTGATACACACCTTTCTAGGCACAGGTTTTTCCAGCACAGGCAGCTCAGCAGGGAGTAGAAATTGAAGCCAGCTCAGAGCTGCCCTTTGGAGACAGGTGAAATCTTACTAGCAGAACACCACATGGAAAGGTGGTGCAGGGACAGGGAAAGCTCCCTCATGCATATCCTACCTCCCTTCTCCTCACCACATGGGTAAGTACAGCTTAGCCTGCAGAAGGATGAAAATGAAAAATTGCTAGAATGTCATAGAGGAAGGAAAGGGGCCTTCTTAGTGTCCCTTTCTACTCTCACATCCTTGAGACAGCATGATCCAAGGAACAGGATGGGTTCTGCTTGCTTCTGATCATTGTGGGCTGATTCTAGAGCTGTTCTCAGAAGCCAGGAGAATTTCAGGGAAGTGTTTCACTTGAGAGAAGAGAAACAAAACAGGGACTGTCCCCTTGAAATGGAGAACAGGCAATAGAACTCACTAGATCTGAACTTATTGTCTTGACTTCCTCTCATCTAGAGCTGATGACAGGGACCAAGGGTGACACTCAGACTTCTGTGTACATTTCTCATCCCTTTCTTCACTGTCTACGAAGTGAGCCAAGGCCGTGGTGGTCATCTGACTCATTTAACCAGCAGAGGCAGCCACAACAGATTCTTCCAGCTGTACTCTGGTCTTCACTTTCCAGGGTCTGGAGTCTAGCTAGCATGAGATATTTCTAAAGCCCCACAGGCCTGCCGCTGACAGCAAGAGAGGAAAGGAACTAGTAATGACTCTATCTCTAGGTGAAGGCACTATGCCGTATCCTCTGGATCTATGATCTTCTACTCACTGTTTCTGCAGGTATTGTTCCTCACAGATTGCAAAGACAGCTCAGAGAAGAGCCTCGGCTTGCTCAAGACAGCAGGTTAACAAGTGATAGGTCAGAACTGAGATCTAGATCTTTCTTTCTTGAAAGTTCATATCTCTGCACGTACAGGCACATACACACATGTTTACACATAATTGAGTCATAATAAAAATAACATCTTTTCCTAAAGCGGGGCTGGCTCTGCAGTTAGAAACAGGTACTGCTTTGGTACCTCCAGCTCTAGGGCATCCAGCGCCGCCTTCTGGAGTCCAAGGCACCTGAATGCACACGCAGATACACACATATACACATAATTTCAAAATGCTGGAAACATTTTTTTTAAAAAGAAAGCCTGTGTTGTTACCTCCTGAGCCTGGCCACAGTGTCTCTATCTACAGATCATTGCAATAGCTTCTGCTCTGTTGTTCACAGACCAGCACACATTAATTCCTAAGTACTTGCACCAGTGTGAACTTGATAACTGTAATGAAGGAGGGTATATGATGTTATAGCTATGCTCCACTTTTTCACACATAAAAGTAGGAACAGTGCTAAAACCTATTAGAGCTATGGTGTTTACACAAGTCTTTATATGTAAATCATTTATAGCTCTATCTGGCACCTAGTATTATTTAACACTGTCTCTAATTATTGTTGTGTGTTATTATGGGGACTGAACACGATTGAGACACAAGGAAGAGCTTTGTCAATAAATGACCTTGACCTGGAGTCCTGAAGACTGAACAGAAACTAACTAGTTGGATGGTCATTGAGAAAGAAACCAATACCTCAAAGGAACTTCACCCAGAGACCCCAATGAGGAGCAAGGTGAGAAAGGCTGTGAAGACAGGAGGGCACCTTACTTTCTGGTTGTGAATGATAAGTAAACTTTATTATCAGTTTACTTGGGAGACATGGAGAGGTTTTGAGAATGAGACTGGTATGAGCTAGTTTGAATTGTAAACACAGAACTTCAGTCTGAGCTCCAAGGCAGAATGATTAACAGGGCCTATGTGTTCCCAGGACCTGAACCTCTTCCACCATAATAGTTAGCCCAGTCCCACCCCAGCCCCCACCCTGAACCCCACCCCTACTCCCTAGGATTAAGGAGCAAAATCTGGAGCTGGCCTTCCTGTGCTTTAGTCCTTCTGTTTCTTTCCTGCTCTGTGATTACAAATGAATGATTCAACATGTCTGGGTCTGATTTTTCTCATCTGAGCAATGATCATTGTAAGATCAGAATTAGTCAATTGTATTTAAAGACTCTAGTGTTTAGTGTTTAGTGCTAGAGCAAAGGCACTAAATGGATGCTAATTGGTGGTGGGTTTTTTTTCTCTCATTTTTAAACTATCATCACATTTATTTATTTATTTATTTATTTATTTATTTATTTATTTATAATTGTGTGTGTGTACATGTGTGTGCATCCACTTACACACTCACTCATAAAACTGAGATAGCTCGAAGAAGACTTTTCTTTTATCTTGTGGAGACCTGAGATAGAACTCAGGTTGTAGGCTTGGCAGGAAGCACCTTTACTGGCTAAACCATTTCACCCTGCCCCAAAGAGGCATTCAGATAAGGAAGTGTTTTCTCTCAGCAACAAAGAACCTGCAGGACTTGGCAACTGTTGAGCTGTTACAGCTTTGGGGAACTTGAAGCAGTGTCTGTGGGTAGCATTAGTTTCAAAGGCTTGTGATGACAACTCAGACTACCATCTACTAACAGCATGGATGAGCCGGTTTACTCTCTTTGGGTATATAACTATGTCTCTAACTTCTCAAGACAAGCCCACATCCCTGTATTCCCTACCCTCTATCACCCCAGGAAAACCTAACACAGCTAGCCAGGCCAAGTAAATACTCACGGGAAGGAAACGTGGAACTCTGCACCGGAAGAGACTTTTCACACATTTGTAAGGTCAAGTCTTCTAGGTATTCGGTGACTGACTACCAAACAAATCTCCACTTCTGCATGCAGCTACCCAGTGTAGTCACCTTGACAGACAGTGACTCCTCCATTTGTGCCTGCTGCAGTCGGTGCCAAACATATGCACACAAATGTGTCTTGAGATGGTTTGTTACATTTTTGTTTCCAGAGAAAATAAGGGTTCCTCAGAAGAATTTTGTCATGTCCCTGCTCCCAGTGATCTACATTTCCATTTTCCTTCTCTCTCTAATAGAAAGTTCAGCTATCTTCTCTCAAGGCCCCTATTCCTTCCCTCCTGCCCTTATGACCTTCAGTCTTCCCAGCTACCTTCTATATAGTCTTCCTAAAGCAAGCAGTTCAAATTGTTGCTTCTGGAAAACTTTTTCCCACTGCCTGCTGTGGATAACTGCTCTCAGTTCGTTCATCTTGCATGAGATCAGGCAGGCTTCTCTCCTCCTATCATCCATTAGTCCAATTCAACATGTATTGTTTAAAACATATCTTCTAAAAAAGAAGTGATGTTCTCACAAATTA
This sequence comes from Mastomys natalensis, assembly GCA_021653895.1. Classification (NCBI taxonomy): domain Eukaryota; kingdom Metazoa; phylum Chordata; class Mammalia; order Rodentia; family Muridae; genus Mastomys; species Mastomys natalensis. The sequence goes on along the minus strand of JAJTUV010000014.1, from coordinate 3,113,952 downwards.
GACCCAGATTCTGATCTTGAGTTTACACAAAGACTGCATAGACAGGGACTTCTTTAATTTCACTTTCCCAATTTAGATGCCAACCTTATGTACAAAATAGCTGTAAAGCAATTAGCTACAGGTTACTGGTTAAGTAAAGGATACCATGCAGCCAATTTTGTCATTGGTATCAACTGCCCATCAAAGCACATAACCTGTTTCAAAGAGTAGCCCAGTTTGAATGATGCCTACTTGTTACAGGTTAGATATTTAAAGTTGAGGAAAATGAAAGTCTTTGTGTGCCCAACAATCTTACTTCAATTTCAGTTCACAGCATTGTTCTAGAAATCATACAGGTGTGTGTGTGTGCAAGGCCAGAAGTGCAAAACTTTGTGCTTGCACACCTGGACAGTGTGTGCATTAGCTGTAGTATCACGCAAAAGTTACTGTTCTCACATACCGCTCTACTTGGGCAGCCGATTATAAGAGAAACCTGTGGGCTTCAACTTTACCAAAACCCACTTCCTAGATCTCAGAACCAATTATTAAAAAACTCAATTGAGATTGAGTTATCTTAAAAAAGTTAATTTTCCCAGGAATGTCTTGAGGGAGATTCATGTGCCTGGAGGGTCCTCTTTATGTATATTGCTGAGTTCAGCAGGGTAGGGTTCAACAGAATTTAGAAAACTGAATTTCAATCTGACTCACAAAGTGATCTTTCAGACTTCTTTTTCAAATCTGAACAACGAATCTTCTCAGCATATTTCCCCCCAAATCTTGTGTTTCTGTCATTCAGAATGCCCATGACACTGTGCAGAACCCACTATCATCAGACAGTTCTCCCATCTTCCTTCCAGATTGTATTGACAATCGTTCCCAGCTTGAGTTCTCAGAGATGGACAACTCATCCCAGAGCAGTGTGTGCCTTTCAGACAAGTGTCAGGATCGTATCACTTGTAGCATTCATACCAGACAGCACAGACTATCACACACCAGAACACCACCCCCTCCCTCTCTACCTCACCTCACTCATATTTCTTTCTTTCTTTTTTTTCTAAAGACAGGGTCTTGCTATGTAGACCAGGCTATCCCAGAACTCTTGTTCCTTCCATCTCTGAAGTACTGAGACTACAGACAGAGGTCCCATCCCCAACTCTAAGATATCTTTTGGTGAAGAGCTGCATCACCAAGTTACTGAAGGAACACAATTGTAGGAGCTTCCTGTGGCTTAATGAGTCAGCAACTCACCATGTTTTTTTTTTTTGTTTGTTTGTTTTTTGCCCCCAGGTCTTGCCTTTTCTTCAGGTCTTGAATGACTTGTTTTGCTGAATCCTGAAAACACTTACTTCCATGTCTTCTTCCTCTGCAGGAGGTGTGCTTCTTCTGTCCCCTTTCTGAGTGCCTTGGTGGGTCACTTATTGCCTTACTCCTCGGGTTTTTGGATACACTCTTTCATTCGGAAGGAAATATTCCAGTATTATAGTTATCTACTTCAGCACTTTGGTTTGGAAAATCCACTTAAATTATTTTCTACTCTTAACGTGTGTCATTTCTTTTCAAAAGATCTGGCATGAAACACAAGACATAGGCAAAGATGTGTCAACATGGTGTCATAGCATAAACTACGTATGGTATTTACTATTAGGAATTATGTCTTGTTAACCTCAAAAATCACAACAAGGTCAAGATGGGATCCCATTTTTATAAGCAATAAAACTATACCTCAGCAAAGATGAATAGCAAGAAGACATTCAGCTAGTAAGTGACATAGCTAAGATCTGAAGCCTAGCTTTTAGCTCCAACCCCTACACACTTAGTACTAATCTCCTCCTGTTGAGAGGTCATGTGCCCACTGGCATGTGTCTTGAGGTGAAAGCTTCCTAGTGATCAAATTTACATCTGTTGCACAGTTCTGGCTTTCTCTGAACAGCACTCATCAGCACCGGAACTACATCAAATACTTTTACGTCTAGAGTCTAGAAATAAAGAAAATGTAGAGGAGATATCTTTTACTCTATTCTCTCCTTTTAGATGAAGTATTATGCCAATGATCAATGACTGTGTCCTTCCCAGCCCCTTCCCCTTCCTTCCTTCCTTCTCACTCTCACCTTGGTGAATCCCCTTCATTAACTCATCAGCCACTGAGGATTTGGAGAAGGCTATGGCAGCAGGAAAAGAAGGTAGGACCAAGTTTTCAGGACACTGCAGATTGCAACTCACTGCTTATGAGGTACCCCTGATATCTGACATCAGAAGGAGAGACTTAGATTTCAGATCTGCAGTGAAACCAGGGTGTGCCTTGCAGGGACACAGGGAGGCACTCATCCAATTCTAGACAGGCCCTGGAAAGTCCCATTTTGAATAATTTGCTCTGTCAACTTCCCTAGCTCAGATGAAACTGTGTGACTTAAATGAAAGAGCACCGGGCTGGAACTTTGGAAACTGACGTTTTGGTGCCGATACCCACCAGGTGTATGACTCGAGGTAAAATCTGTTGCCTCCCAAACTTAGTCATTTTTTTTATTTGTGGCTACTTTGAATCTTTGACTCTAGGAGCAACTTTTACAAAGCCTTCAAGCTGATTAAATGGGCCCTGACCCAGAAACAATATTGTGTGGGTGCCAAGATGGGTAATTCTTTGTCAGACAAGAACAGCTCATGGGTTAGTAACAGGGGCTTTTGGAGTTCAAGCCCAAGACATATTCTCTACCCCAAACCTTGGTCCTCTTCCATGCCCTCCCACCCTAACATGACATCACAACATTTTTCCACAACTCATTAGCTCTTCAGTATTCTCCCAATCCCAAGGGTAGGCAACATAATTAAATAGTAGATGTACATCATGCACTCCCATGTGGTGGGGAAACAATAGTACAAAGTCTACACTCTTGAGACGCTTGAGATTCTCAAACCAGACAATCTCAGCTTAGATTCCAGCTCTAATTTCAAGAGCATTACTCCTTACATCTTCCCCAAACCTTGGTCTCCGAATCTTCATTTCACCTTTAATTCCTTAATCTCTGTATTGTTACAGGACTGAATGAGTTATTTCATGTAGACCAACTTAAATAGTGCCAGTTATACAATTGTGACTGAGTCATATTTATTTTTGTTATGACTGTATGTGTTTATCAGCCCCCATGTGCCTTGGGTTTTGGAAGGTTAAACCCAAACCTTGATCATTAGCACTTAATGAGTAAGTATTAGATATTCCTCTTCTCCTCCTCTTCCTCATATTCTTCTTCCTCCTTCTCTTCCTCCTCCTCCTCCTCTTGTTCCTTCTTCTTCTCTTCCTTGCTCTTGTGTAGAAAAAGGTAAGGAATAGGAAGGGAAGTCCATGTGTAAACTTACTAAGAAGCTGATCTATCTTGAAGTGGATCCCTCAGAATTTGAACAGGCAGAAGAGAAAATTTCCTACCTTTTTCAAATTGTTTTGAATTTCACCACATATATTATTTATACATAGCATTATGTTAAATAAGGACATTTTCATACAAGCAAAATTATTGAACATATCCCCCCTCCTCTCTTCCCATCTCCTCCCACTACTCCCTTTTGCCCTCTAGATGAGTTTACTTCTACTTTCAAATCATATCACATGGATAATTTATATGAGGCATACACAATCTAAGAGCCATAGGTGAGAATAAAATGCCATGTTTGTCTTTCTGAGACAAGCTTAATTAACTTAATCTGATTGTCTCAGGCTCATCTGTTTCTGTAAGTGATATAACTTCACTTTTCTGGTTTAAAGAAATTCTATTGTGCATATATATCTAATTTTCCTTTTCAAACCTCTGTCACTGGTCATATCGGCTGGTTCCATAGCTTAGCTGTTGTGAGTCAGGCTACAGAAAATATTAAAGTACATGTGTCTCTGTGATATGTTGCTTGGAGTCTTTTCAGATAAATATCCATGATGGTATAGCTGGGTCACAAGACAGATCTATTCTTACAATTTTGAAGACTTTCTACATTTATTTCATTAGTGTGTAGACCAGGTTACACTTCCACTAGCAGTGTATATATAAAACTTCCCCACCCTGCCGACATCCTTATCAGCATTGTTATTTGTCTTTTTCATGTCTGTCATTCTAAGGAGAGTTACAATCTCAATGTCATTTTGATTTGCATCTTTCTAATGGTTACTAAGGCTGAACTTTTCTTCATATATTTAAAGGTCATTTGTGTTTCACTGTTGAGAATTGTCTATTTTGCTAGCCCATTTAATTGGTCAGATTGTTTGATTTCTTGTTTAGGTATTTTTTTTTTTTTTTTAGTTCCCTGTATAGACAAGATAGTAATCTTCCATCAGTACAGTTAGCAAAAACTTTCTCCCATCCTGCAGGCTGTCTCTTCAACCAATTAACTGTTTCCATTTCCTTTGCTATTCAGAAGCTCTTTAATTTTATGAGGTGCCGTTTGTCAGTTGTTGGCTATATTTCCCTAGTGACTGGAATCCTGCTTAGAAAGTCCTTAACTATGCCAATATCTTGACATGTTTTCTCTACTTTTCCCTCTAACAATTTTAGATCTTATATTAACATAGTGTGTTATATTATTATATTATATCATATATTATGTTATATATGTATATATAAGAGCTTATATTAACAATATCACTTGGAGTTGACTTTGAACAGAGTAGAGAAAGGAGTCCAGGCTTGCTCTTCTACATATGGATACCCAATTTTGACAAAATCATTTGCTGAAGAGCCTCTCTTTTCTCCAATGTATATTTTCCATGAGTTTTGTCAAAACTTATATGGATGTAGTTGTGCAGGTTTACCTCTAAAGCTTTCATTCAAGTTCCTTGATCTAGATGCCTGTTTCTGAGCCAGTGCCATGCTAGTTTTGTTACTATGGCTCTATAGTAGAACTTAAATTCCGGAGTGGTGATACTTTCCCCTGTTGTTTCTTTTGCTTAAAATTGCTTTAGATTGTGTCACTCTTTTGTGCTTCCATGTTAATTTTAAGATTGTATTTTCTATGCTATTGTATTTTTGCATGGGCAGAATCCTGTTGAGATTTTAATGAGTATTACATGGAGCCATCCATTTCTTTTGGTAAAATGAACATTTTCACAACACTAATTCTTCTAATCCATGAGCATGGGGGGACTTTCCTTCTTGTAGTCTCTTTGTCAATTGCCTTTTTCAATATCTTAATTTTTTTCATTGTACAGGCGAGTCACAGGGTGGGTTAGATTTGTTAAAAGGGTAGATGGGATGGTTGGTTGGTTGATTAGTATAGAAAATTGTGAGTGGGACTGTTTTCCAGATTTCTTTCTTGACATGTTGATTGTTGGTATACAAGAAGGTTACTGATTTTTGCATGCTAATTTTGTATCCTGCTATTTTTCTGAAAGTGTTTATCAAAACAAAGTGTTTTCTGATCAAGTATTTAGATGTTTTTTGTATAGAGCCAGTGCCATGATATCATCAATGGAGGTTATTTGACCTGTTCATTTCCTATTTGTGTCTCTTCTATTTGAGAACAGTGGGGGCTTTCACCCAGGTGGTTAAGACCTCTTTAGAACTCAGTATCACCTGGTTTTGATGCTTCTGTGTCAGAGAAAGAGATTCAGTTTCTCCTTCACTCATCCTCTTGTTTAGTAACTCGTTTGCCCCTAGTGAGCACTCACTGCAACATGAATCAAGCATTGTGTTGCTTAATCCAGGTACAGGATAAGTAAGATACAATGTCTTCCACTGTGGAGCTCACAGTCTGGGGAGCACACACAAATTGGTATGCAATGAAATGTGATAAGAATTTGCCATAAACATGAGTAAAGGCATGGAAGTCTAAGTCTTGCTATAAGTCATATTCTCATCTAGGATAAATGTGCTCTGTACTAATTTGTACTAGAGAATTTGTAAATAGAGCTTTATTGAATTTAAAAAAATAGTATTTCCATTGCTGAGACATATATTTCTATAGATGAACTTTCCAGTCATTCCAACCCAAGCCAGCATAATCACTGACCATCTTTCATGAGCAACAGAATTAGAACATTACAGGATTTTACCAGGGCTGTTAGAAGAAAAGATAGAGACGTAGTCTGCTATTTGGATAAGAAAGGTACATGAGTTATGAACTGAGCTCTTCCTTGCACAAGTGAAATTTTAAAAAACAAATCATGTGAAAACACACAAACATACAGAAGCTACAAGAGTAAGGGTAGTTATTGGACTAGAAGACATCTGTAAAGGCAGGAAAGGGAAAGCCACAAAAGACTAGAATGGTGAGAGATAGGGCAATAAGGATGGGTGGGCAAGATTGGCATAGTGGGATATAGGGCAGTCAGAATGGATGGGAAAATACCAGAGGGCTTTATGGGCAGTGAGCCACTTCTATTTGTTTAGCAGGCAACTGTACCATTGGAACTGTGCTTTCTTGGTGTAGTTAATACAATGTTCACTACCATGACTAGAAACAGAACCAAATGGAATAGAAGACATGGCAAAGTTGGATCTCCATTATCCCTCAATTAACTGTGTGACTGGAGCAACTTCCTGACAGTTTCTGAGCCTTATCCTTCTTGTTTCTCACAAGCAAGGTGAAAACTAAAGCAATTGTGGAAGAAACCACAACAATTGTTGATTGCTGCTCCTTGATTATCACTATGTGAGGCCACTAATGTGCAGTGCTTAAGCTTCAAAACAACACTAGGCATCCTAAAAAGTTAAATGTCCAGACCTGGGGGTGTAGCAGTGTTGATGTAGTGCTTACCTAGCATACATGATATGAAACACTTGGGTTCAATCCCTCCACCACTACATGGTGACACATGCCTGTAATTCCAGCACTCAGGAAGTGGAGGTAGAAGATCTCTCTCTCTCCTCTCTCTCTCTCTCTCTCTCTCTCTCTCTCTCTCTCTCTCTCTCTTTCTCTCTTTCTCTCCCTCTCTGTCTCTTTCTGTCTCTCTCTTTGTCTCTCTTTCCCTCTCTCTCTCTCACACACTCACTCCAACACACACCCACACATACTTTTAGGTCACATGGTTCACCAGTCCAATTCCAAAACAGTCATATGAGGGAATTTAAGGGATGATATGTCTACAAAAAGCCTTAAACACAAATATCAGAACCATTATTTTTAAGAAACTCAAATCACAATTTATCTATCTAGTGGTCAGGAACTGTACAAAAGATGTTATAATCAAACAATGCCACATCCTTTACCAATAAAAAAACAACCCAGAAATATGTGCTACAGACAACATGAAGGATTCCAAAATAATGCAGTATTAAGAAAAAGAAGGTCAGCTATGGGGTGTACGTATTCTGTGGCTGTCCTTATTTGAAATACACTGTCAAAGCTATGAAGACAAACTATAACTTGCCTGAGGCTAAAGTACAGTATAATATACACTTATTACATATGCATAAATGTATATGGGAGATAATATTAGAGTTGATCAACATAATAAAACTGCTTTTTGGTAAAAGAAAAAACTACTGAATTATATATCTGGAAATGTGACATCATTGATACATAAAATCTTCCTCAACATGACTGTTTAAAACACCAAAAGAAGATCTGGAAAGCAGTGCTACTTCAATTCTTACTTAATAGATGAAGATATTGACTTCCCAAACAATTTCACTGAAAAGAAAACAGAGGTAGGATCCAAACTCCTCCTGCATATTCCTGAGCTCACACCTCTTGTCACTGTTCAGATTGCATCCTCCCTACAAGACAATGGGGTTATGGAAATCAATGCATATGGGGTCAGAGAACCGTGGGATGTGGGGAGCAGGCCTGAAGTAAGAGTTGGGTCCAGACATGTCCAAACCCAGGACATCTCATCCTGGGATCAGCAGAAGTAGGATTGGCCCCCCCCCCAAACTCCAGGCAAGCATGTCCTGTTATTCATAGCCTTGTGCCCCAACCTTTTCCCACACACAGCACCCCAGCATCCTAGCCCTGGCCAATGATGTACACTCACCCTAAAAGTCTCTACCCACCTCCCAAAGGTTTAAATAGCTTTTGTCTCCATCATTAAATGAGCTGTCTCACTGAAGCTGCCTCTTACGAGAGGGTTCTTACCACACCACAGCTGGCCATCTTCTCCCAGCTTCCCCTCCCAGGATCCACAGATTATGATCCCAGGCAAATCACAGCACTTCCTATCAGTGGGGAAGCAGAGCCTGAATGACAGGTGCATATTTATTTTGTGTGAGATGGAAAGAAAGTGAGGTTAGATATCAAAAGCTCATAGTTCATTCAGAGTTTGTAGCAGTTGGCTAAATGGAGGGGAAGGACATGAAAGAAAATAAGGTCCATGTCTGTCCAGAGTTTCAGGCTGGACCAGGACCCTTGGCAGATGCGGAGAGAGATGAGAAGAAGTAGAAGATGAAGGCAAGAAGAGCCAACTTTTTGTTGCCTTTTTATTACTTGGAAGAAACCTGGTGTTCTGTTAACAGAAGACAAAGAGCAGGAGTCTTTTTGCCTTCAGCAAACAGCTGACACTCTTTCCCATCATAAACTTTGTAATTCAGGATGTAAAACCAAATCCAACAAACCAGCCCCGCCAGCAGGTTAAATAAATAAATGTTAAATAAATAAGGGTGGTTTGTCTTCTCTTGGCCACGAGCCCCTGCAGAAGACGCCACGTGCTTCTGGTAACTGCAGTCTATTAGTCAATGTTTCTTCCTGTGTAAATATGGGGAAAGGCCTATTTGGGGTCAAAGCTGAAGCTGTAAGAAATCATAATTTTCTGTATGTCTTGTTTCATATTTTCCCATCACAGTGCATGTTATAATTAATAGTTATGAATCGTAGGTAAGGGAACACAGCTAACATTTCATCCTTAATTATGAAATGTAGTTCAAATTCAGAAGGAAGAAACATAGACTGTGGCCTTGGCAGATACCAGCTCAGGTGAGTAAATGGGGTTTTTCCTGTATTTTCTCCTATGACTGATACAGTGTGACTCTGATGTGCATTCCATATTGTGAGACTTTTTTATTAATAATGCACATATTCCAAGACAAATATATAGCCTGGCAAACAGTGACATTAGCCCTGTGTATGCCTGAATTTATTTTGCACCATTTCCCCACACCAAGAATTGGTGCTTTCCACTGCATTGGTGAAAAAAATATGAGGATTTGTCTAATAAACATGAGACAAGCTGAGGTCGCACTCAGGACTCTTTGTCCTAGAGAGTTTGGTAACAAGAAAATGGGGTTAGGAGTTCCTTATGAAGGATAATATTAAGTCTGAAAATGCATGAGATTTAGCCCACCTGGTAAAGAGAATTCTGTACATTCTCTGGTTTTGATGACATTTAGTCTTTGAGTCACTGTCCCCAAAGAGACAGGAAAAGCTATTGTGTGACTTCCATGGTAACTGAATGTTCAAGTTTCAAGTAGCTCACAGAAATCTCCAACATAGCCAATCTAATACTGCCAGCTTTGTTAGCTGCTGCTAAGAACCCAGCCAGTCACAAGTCATTCAAAGGCTCCCTTCTTGGATACTGACAATGTCTGACAGGACCCCAAGCATTGTGAGCAAAACCAAATTAGTCTTGGTCCTCACAGAGATTACAGCTAACACACGGGATGACACGATATGTGACACATTTATCTTTAAGTGGCAATAAAAGTGGTAAATGGTGGGTTCCCTCCCCAATGAAAACTTTATAAGCTATTCCACCTCCTCCCCTAGCATGCCAAATTCACATCAACAGCTTGATGGAAGTCAGAGAAGTGATAATAGAGAGGCCACAGGTTCTCATGTCAGGGTCTCCCATCACCATGTATTATCTGGATCGTAAAATCCCTGAGGACGATGTCTGCCTAAACTCCGCATATCTTTGAAGCCAGCGCAAATGTCTAGTGTTGAATAAGCATGCTATAAATATTTATGAACACATAAATTAATGGCATAACCCTAGCAGTGCTAGCCTCTGAGCCTACATTCCTTCTCCCGGACCAGCAGTAGTCAATTCTTCTTCTTAGGATTTGAAAGACAACTTCCAGCACTGGCTAAGGAGGAACAGGACAGCTTTCTTGTGCGTGTGCCTAAGTTCTAGTTCATCAGTTTATTAACTCTGTCTTTTATCAAATGACTTATTTTTTTTCTTCAGTTTCCCAAACTATAACATGATCATAATAATATTCCCTACCTCTTAGGTTTATTAAGAGGATTAAATTAATATAGTTCTTAGGTGGTTTCATAGTATGTTCAATGAACATACTTGTTAAATAGAGATAAAAAGAACATTGGTTTGCCAGAAAAATAAATACATGTTAATGTTAGAACAGACCTAACATACCCAGGGATATGAAGTGTGAACATGTGCCCAAGAGTTCTATGCTCACTCCCTTTACTTAACACTTCCTGGCCTGAATAGGAACACAATGGATACTGAGTCAGGTGCTATCAGGTCTCTGAGAAGCAAGAACACTTTGTGAGCTAGAGATGCAGAGAAGGATTCATCAAGAACAAATTGAACCTGGTCTAGGGATAAAATAGCAGGGACAAGCAGTTTGTGGAGGAGGCATCCACAAAAGCTGGTGGGATTAAAAATCAGGTCATGAGACACTGTCACCACCCCCCGGAACTGGATCCTTTGGAATTTGTCATGGTCCAGCATGAAGAAAGAACAATGTTTAGAGCCTTGAGGATGGCACAGGTGAGAAAACAGGCAATGTTGGAATGGGATCCACTCTCTTGTAGAGAAGAAGTTGATGGCAGAAGGGCACAGGCATATCCATGGGGGTCTTTAGGCTACCATAAGCAGTTTAGAGTATATTAAAGCAAATCAGTGGCTAACACAGAGGAAATTGAAACAACAGAAGAAAAAGTTACAAATTCTGTTACAGTTCTCTCATACTTTAATGAGTACATTAAATTCTATTGGGGAGAGTGAAGAAGTACAATAAATATTGGAACAATGGGTCTCCCAAGCAGAGTTGAGAGTTCACTTGAGATCTTAAATAAGGAAGATGAGGTGAATTCAAGCCCAAATACAAGTGATTTGCTATGTGTTCAGCAAATCATACTTCATTGAACTGATGTAACTGATGCTGTTGGAAGGTGTGGGTTGACTTCAATGCCAGGAGTAATCATGGAGTATACTACCATTCCTGCCCTTTGTGTATGTTCACAGATCTGCTTTGTAAGCTTAGCCACAGGGAACCTTCCACACAGCATACTATATACCCTCGCTTCTCCCCAACCCCCACCCCCACCTGCCACTCAGAGTGGGGAAACTGTAACACTCATGAAAGAAATATGCAGTCAGCTACAAAACCATCCAGAGGGAGTTAGCAACAGACTGGTTGCTTTTGAGTTTCATACCTACAGGAGGTCTAAGCTAGACACTATCTGGTCAACCTTACCAGGCTTCTCTCAGTGGCAATGGTCCTTTCTTGATCCAGTGTTTACTACCTTCATTCTGCAATGGCAAGATGTCATGGATGTGGAAGGATGCAATATCTCTCCTTGGTACAGAATGCTCTCTTCTGACAGTAATGATGGCTAACACTTCATGAACACATGCTTTTGTGGGCGACTAAGCTGAGTTTTTCCTGAGCAGCGTCTCCATTAGCTTTCAAACAACCAGTGAGCTTAGTTTCCTTGGAATCTCCTCTTCACAGATAAAAAGACTGAACTTTAGAGAGCTTGAATATTTTTCTACAGATAGGAAGCTATGCAAGTGGGAGAGGAGAGAGGAGAACCAGACTCTGGGATTTGAGCTTTTTCACCAAGAAGCAACTTTGCCAGCTCCAGCTGTTCCACATTTCTTCAAGTTATCATATATTGTCACCATTCTATGAAAGTTACTCAGAGAAAGATGATTTTCATTTCCAACTATGTTAAAGCAGGGTTCTGTTTTCCCATGTTCTTAAAATAAGGGATTAATTCATTGGAGGTGGTTGGAGAATTAATGGATTTTATTCATATTTCCTTCTTTTGAGAGCCTGGTGAAGTGAAAATCTTGTGGTTTGTTGGTTTTATGCAAGCCTGGTGACCTGTGTTGGGAAAATTTCCCCCTCAAGTCAAATGTGCTGACACACGTGACATAGCCCACGCTGAGCAACATGTGCTCTGGGGACAAGTCATGGCCTGATCTTTTCCCACCATGTAATTTCAAATTGAAATTTGACCTTTACAACAAATTCCTGATATTGAGGTCCATCAGAATACTCAAACTTGCTATCTAGGCATCTTATCCATCTAGTTACCTGTGGCTATCCTGATGATAAGTCTTTGGCAACAAGCCACAGTTGTGTGGTTGTGGCCTGGGAGTTGGGTTGTCTGTAAATGAAGGCTCGTATGGAAGGTCTCCATTTCCACACATAATCAGAGCCAAATGGTCCTCACTGGGCTTGGGCATGAGGTTTGAGTTTCTTCTGTGCAAGGACTGGAGAATCTGGATTTTAAAATAATACCATTGGATTCTTGTGTAACCTAGTATTTAAGAACCACTGCACAAATGTCTTTCAATCACAGAATTCCTTCCCTGTCCTGTCCATATGAAGATAGTGGCTACTGTTTCTGAATGGACTAAGATGAAAAGGTAAAGTATTCTGGGACTCTGATTACTAGAATCAGACTAATTTAAAAACTTGTATCATGTACCATGCACCATTTTCTCAGTTTTGACAATCCTGGTTGCTCAGAAACTCATCTCACCTTCTTCCTCTCTTCTGTAGCTATCATCGTGCCTTAAACCATCTAAAGCACTCTGACTCTTTCATTAGAAAAGGAGCATAAACATTTCTATCACCTTTCTGTCCCATAATAAGTTTGATGAAGCTGGAGTATGTTCCGAATGGTTGTAAGTACTGATATTTGCAGAAGGTCAGCCCACCACACCCCCTACTGAGAATAAGCGGAAAACAAACGCAGATAGAGAATTCTGGTGACCCAGCTGCCCAGACCTGCCATAACAACCTATTTGAGGGATGACGTGGTAATTTGGTCTGTGGCATTTGGCTTAGTGGTTCCTGTTGTGACATACAATGATTCAGGTCTTCTCATCTACATGCCAGCGCTTCATTTTAAAATTACCTTTCTGGGGTCCTTGAGGTCAGATGAGAAAGCAGGCAAAAGCACATTGGAACTCTAAACAAATCCACTGTGTTTTCACTCTGCCTGCTGAGACAAACACGCAGCAACAGCCTGCTCTATAACTCTTGGAAGAGCATCTAAAAGGACAGAAAAGATAGGTCAAGGTCTGAAGTCTCCCTGGGGATCCCCTTTCTGCTGCAAACACTAGCCATATGACTAGCTCACTGGGATCTTTCTTGCCTTAACTTCTTTTCTCATTATTTTCCTTCATGGCCATTGTAAAGGTCTTTGGATTTAATATTTGCTGAGTACTATTACATACACTGTATATGGTATATCAGGTTGATGGAGAACATCTTGGTCTCAAACAATTTGCCATCTCTGAACCATTCCTCGGGCCTGTGCCATGGGGATTTAAATCACCACAGTAAGTCTCAAGTTCTATAAGTAACTTAATAAAACCATGGTGCTGTTATTTTTAATTTTCAAGCATGAAAGAAACCAAAGAAAGTAGAATTTGACAAAATCCTCTTAGTACAAAAAAATATCTCAACCAAGAAGCCATCCAATTCTCCATTGTGACCAGGTGTGCTATTTCTAATCAACTAATTGAAAATTCTGAACTATCCTTTCAAATTTTCTATCAGCTTCAAAAAGTGTGTGGTTCAGTGACAGCTCCACCCAAGGGAGTCAATGTTTACACCTTACAGAAGAGAGGTGAACTGATTTTTTTAAAGAAGGGTACATCAGTAGGAGTTGGGAAATTGGCATTTCTAGAGTCAACTTCTGATGTTTATTCCTAGACGAATGTGTGTACTGATCCACTAGACACCGCCTTCTGGGTAACTCTCCTGACAGTGGTCACCAAACCTAATTTATTTAGGCCCAAAGTGAATTTTGTATTTGCTTTTATCAGTTTCCCCCATTTTCATAACCCATATTAACAAGATCATTTTGTTAAGACATATTCATTAAAACACTTATGTCAATTTTCTCCTCAACCTTCATACTTTGAAAATACATATGTAAAAATGAATCTTAAGTTCTTTCTTTTTGAAGTCATGTTTATGTATAGTTTCTTTGTGTTTGGACTATATTTTATAGATTCAGACTAATCTGACAGATGAAGAAAAAACAACAGTAAAGGAAAAATCAAAGAGCAAGAGAACCTGGCAAGAGACTGGCTAAGTTAAGGGAGAAAATAAGGAATAAGTCCAAAAGGAATTTCTAGGGGAACCCCCATGGAGGAACAGAGGACAAAGGTGCTACGCAGGGTGTGCTTGGTGACTCAGGCCTTGGCTCTGCTCCTGGGTGACTCACTTGCTGGAAAACACTGAGTCCGAGAACTCTTTATAGGTCTCAAACTTTCTTGGAATCATTTGCAACTTTATTTTGTGTGCATATTTTCTTCTCGGTACTTTAAAGTGGAAATACCTGTGACTTATCCAAAATATTTGTCCCTGGTGCTAGATTTTTATCTGTATCTTTTAGCCACTTGAGAGTTAAAATTAAATGATGGTCTTTAGAATATGGAAAAACATTGAGGAAATAGGAATGGTTTCTTCCCAGAAGCCTGTTTGTCTCCTGAAGGACTAGATGGACAGTAGGTCTCTTATAGGCTCTGCACAAGCTCATACAAAGTGTGGAGTAGATGAGTGGTTTTCTTTCTCTTCTTTAATCATGACCGACAATAAGAAATACACTTCACATCGTGACTCAGTTCCCATATGTCCAGGTTTTCTGTGAAACAATGCTTGACTTTGGTATACATGTCATCTGGTAATTCTATTTTGTTCTCTTCCATTATCTTCTGGAGTTGTTTTAAATAGCTATAGATCTGACAGCTCACTACTGGACCTTAATATTTTCCCAGTGTCTGTCTTGTCCCACGTCCTTTCCAAACAGACTTTGCGATAAAGCTTGGTACAGCCAATTTTGAGGAGCATTTCTCTCACATGGTCTCCTTTCTGATAAAATACTTGCAATTCCTCAAACCTCAAGCTGTCTTTCACTTTCCTGCATGTCATTTTCTTTCCCCAGAGCACCGTCAGTATGTTCCCACCCCATTTCCTCTTTCTTCCCTAATTCTAGCTGCTTAAGATTCTACTCAGGAGCCAGCATCCCTTCCTCTGGGGCCCTGTGAGTGTTTGGAGCACTCTCTTTGGCATCATGGATTTACCTCTGTCTGCTTTATTGTGCTATGATTCAATTACACATTCTCATGTTTTTCTTGCTTGCTAGATTTCTTGAAGGCAAATCTATGTTGTATTTTATGGCAATATGAACTAGTCTAATGCTTAATATGTGTCTGATTAACGAATTTTAGATAAAAAAAAAAAGACTGTTCAGTTGGTGGGCACTTGGTATGCAGTAGGCTCAGTCCTTGGTCCACTGCAGTCCGTTTAGCACAAACAACAGAGCATGCTTCCATTCAGAGTGATTGCTGTGTAATTGGCGTGCTGGCCTTCGTTAGAATCTGCAGTTGCTATGGCTAACAGGAGGTAGTGCAGCCAAGTAGTTAAGTACTCAGACTTTGAAATATACATAATTGAATTAGAATTCTGTTTTACCAGTTGCTAATTTAGTGACCTTAGGCAAGACACTGTATAAAACCCGAGATTTCCCATTAGGATAACAACCTTCCCTTGCTGTTTTCAGGACTATATGAATATTGTTAATGACCATGTGTATTCCATAAAAACAAGACTCCTTGTGCTTTGGATTTATTTCCATAAAAGAAGAGCATCTGGTACATGTCTGTCCAATCAATGGATATTTTGTTTTGACTAGGTCTTATTCATAGCAGGTTTTTTTTTTTTTCATGTGCACATCTCACAACTCTTATGTAGAATTATTTAATATATGCTTGAGGTACATAAGAGTTTCTTGCAATTTATAGGAACAGAAGTGAGGCTTCCCGCTGCATGATAACTCATGAAACTAGCACACCAGACATAGGTAGAAGTATTTGCTTTCCTCAAGGGAGCTTTCTGATCTGTTGGACTTTCAGGATTAAATTCTGTCATTTCAGATGGTCTCTGTGCTTGTTCTACATCTATTAGCAAATTTTTGTGTGCTATGTATTAAACAGATACAAGTTTGAGTTAACATCTTAGAGAAAATTACTGGATTTAATGTTTTCTAAATCTTGTGTAAGATCCATTGTTACTTAGCATCCTTGATACTTTTCCCAATTTTGTTAGTGGATGTTTCTGTTCCAGGGTTTCATTCTTGGACCTTCCCTTTCCCAGCAGTTGTTTGGTTTCAGATAACCTGGGGTTCATTAACAAAGGTATTGTTGGGAGCTTTTTCAATTTTGCCAGCTTACACACATCTCTCCATATTATTTTCCTACCTGAGCTAAAAAGGAATTTGCATTCAATTTGTACTTTATGAACTTCACGGACAAATTAAGGGAACGTGTTCTGTAGGCACCAAGACTGAGGTGGAATCTGAGATGCCATTCCCAGATTCTGCTCAGAAAGGATCATTTGCAGACTGACAAACTGCTTCCATGGTCTGTGAAGTAGAAGACACTGGGGTTCTGGGAGCCACTGCTGAGGAACTTTAAAAAAAAAAAAAAAAGCAGTAAGTATATTTGCCAAGTGAAAAATAAAACTCAGATAAATGTATGTTGACAATATTTGCCACGTGACATAAACTCAAACATAGAGGAGAATGACTGCCTAGTGTTCTTCCTTCTTTGACCTCCTATCACCCTTGGACATTTTCAAGGGTTCTAATTCATTCTCAAGATTGACAAGCTAACCCTATAAAAAGTAGAGTGAACAGCAAGAGCTGGTGGATTCCTTAAGTAAATTAATAATTATAGAATTTCATTCTTATTTCCCCAAGTTTTCCTGACAGAAACACTGCCCACCAAAGTGAGAGTACTGACTTAGTCCTGGGGATGTGCTTACACCAAAGTGAGAGTACTGACTTAGTCCTGGGGGTGTGCTTACACCAAAGTGAGAGTACTGACTTAGTCCTGGGGGTGTGCCTACACCAAAGTGAGAGTACTGACTTAGTCCTGGGGATGTGCTTACACCAAAGTGAGAGTACTGACTTAGTCCTGGGGATGTGCTTACACCAAAGTGAGAGTACTGACTTAGTCCTGGGGATGTGCCTACACCAAAGTGAGAGTACTGACTTAGTCCTGGGGATGTGCTTAGCAGGCAGCATGCATTCTTGCATGTAGCTGACTGGAATCCCTTCTGCTTACCTACCAAGGAACCAAAGATTGTGTTGGGAAGGAGAAGAGAGTGTGAAACCATCTCTCTTCTCGGAGCCGAACTAGTGAGAGCCTTTTTCCTGCTTCTCATTTTACCTGCTCAGGAGAGGGATTTGGGGTAGCTGCCTTGGTGATCACTTAACTAAAGATAGAGTCTGGACTGAATTCACCTGACTGCTGGTTCAGAATACTTCTCAGTCCTAGCCACTCTCTTATTTATGCATTCAGCTAACATTCATAGGTAACAACAGTATGAGTACCTGTGATTTCCATGAATTAGGTGTATTCAAGGTCTATATGTTGCCCGTTGGCTGTTTATGATCTCCCAGAGGATCTGAGTTGCCTTAAGATTTTGATTCCACATCAGTAAAGACTTTCTACCCTGGCTGGGTTAGAGAGTCACTAAATGGCTAAGCAGAGTCTATTTCCAGAAGCCAAATGTACGTCTCACATATGACCTACCTTCTAGTTCTTTTAACTTTTCTGCTGGAGGACTTGTTTATGAATAATAATAATCAATGATTATTGATCTGAGTATCAGGCTATTTACTGTCTGGAGGCTTCATTTTCTCCCTGTTTAAAAAAATAGAAAGAGAAGAAGAACAATGAAATCATGTGTATGTATACATATATACCTGGGGTATGGCTTCCTGAGATACTCAAGGAAAAGTATATATTTGCACATCCATAGCCCACAGTAAAAGCTACAGATATATCCAGATTTCACCCAGTTGTGAAATTCACAAGATTACCAATAAGAGATAGGCAGATATTTAGTAATTTAAGGACGCACTTTTCTGAGTATGTTAAGAACCCCACTCTTTTGATGTATCCTATTCTTGTAGGAGGATAAGGCGATGGTCAACTGAGTCACAGGTTATAATATTCAAGTCACTTACACACTTTTGTTTTTGCCATTCCTGTTCTATTTGATCCCAAGGTTTACAAAGATGAGTGATATTGTTTTTTTGCTCTAGAGGAAGAAGCTGAGGCCCAGATCAGCTTAGAGTCTTTCTAAGACCCTCAGTACAGTGAGCAATGGGACAACTAGGAGTATATTCCTAGTCTTCTAGCCAGGAGTAGAGTGATGTTTGTCTGTTGCTTTGTAACTTTTTCTTGATTCTTTGTGAATTTCCCATCATGCACCCCAATCTCATTGATCTTTCCATCCCTTCATATCTGCCTTCTGCCCTTGTAACCTACCCACTAAAAGAAAAAAAAATTTCTGTGGAAGCTGCAGTGTATCACACAGTATACTCTTTTGCCCAAACAAGTTTATTTACAAATGTTCATTTCAATGAGTCATTGGTCTGGTTCGAGGCCTCTGGCTTCTGCTACACCATCAGTACTGGATCCACACTGGGACTCTTCTTGGATATCCTATTGTTGTTCTTTGTCTCAGAGATCCTATAGCTTTGGATCTACAGATATGGCCCCTTCACTCAGCTCCAGAAGTTCATAGATGGGGTGGATGTTGGGGTGGGCCAACTCAGAGCCCTGGATGTGTGCCTCAGTGGAAGCTGAGCTGATCAGCCCACCAGCTTTCTTGTGCATCACTGGGGCCAACTCTCCTGCTTGACCCAGGCAAGGGGTGGGGCCAGCTGTCTGGCTCTCACACCCTCAGGTCTAGCACACCTACCTGCTTCAGATGGCTGGTGGACTCTGGTTTTTATTTTAATTAAGTAAAAAAAGTACATGATCTTTTTTTTGAAATGTTAGAGATAGACGATGTTTTTTCTTTTCTTTCTCTTTCTTGCTATCTTCATTCCCTACCTTCCTTTCTTTTTTCCTCCCTTGCTTTCTTCCTGCCGTTATTAACCTTTCTTCCTCTTTCTCCTTTCTCCTTCCTTCCTTTCTTCTTTCTGTGATTCTAGGGAATCAACACTGAGGCTCTGCACACTAGGCAAACTGTCCTATCATTAAGCTACATCCTCAGCCTAAGAGGAACAAGTTTTCTTGCAACCACATAAATTTGGTATAATAAAGTAATAACAATGACATGAAAGCACTTCATGTCATAATTAAACCATAAACCTGCCCTCTAGCTTTTCTTCTTGGTGCTATGATTCAACTCTTTTCCAAAATGGAAGGTTTGGGAGTTCCACCCATTTGAGTTATGAGGATCCCATTGCTGCTGGCCTTCTGTTAGGTGATGAGTTTGTGATTGGAATGACATGTAGAACATGGTTACTGGACTTTTACAATGAGAGAACCTTCCAAAGCTTGGAGCTTACTGCTCAGCCAACCCATTGTCAGGACAGCTGCCATTATCCCATAATCCAGAGTTTTACATTTTCCAATTGCAGTATAGAAGGAGGAGTGAGGTTAATGGCTTTCAAGCTGCAGTACACAGCCCAGATTGGTTTCTGGAAGACTTGAGAAAGACCTGAAAGCTGAACCATTAGATTTAGACATAATAGACGTTGGAAATGCATAGCAAATCCACAACCAGCAAGGCTCCCTAGCTGAGTCAGCTCATACGACTCTCTCTGCATCTGTTTCCCCATTTGCCAAATAAAACACAACCAATAAGAGATTTCCCAGTTTGATAAGTTTTCCCACTGGTCACTTTTCTGTTATCTGTTGGAAAGACACCATGCATGGGTTGTGCTATGTGGCCTAGAAGAATCTCAAAACTGGTCTTACAGCTTTTGATCATCTTTGGATTTACTGTCAGCAGATGATATTAAAATTAGCTTGCATTAGCTGACTAAATCTGGACAGGCAACAGGGAATGGAAATAGGGAGTGTCCTGGGTGGTGGCTGGAATTAGAAAAATAATCCCTTGCATTTAGGAGGCTGCAGAGCACTTTCCCACACATTGTTTCACTGAGCCCCTACAAAGCCCTGCTGGGGTATTCTTAGCATCATCTGACACATGAGAAATGTGATGTTTCAAAAGGTGAAGGGACTGGCCAAGGTTTGGCAATACAGAAAGCAGAATAAAAGCCAAAGGTCTTGCTTCCTTGTGCAACACACCAGAGGCTCATTAGAATCTTTGGTAATACCTGGCTTGTCAGCATTTGTAGAGCCTCTGCAGCTCAGTTCTTCCAGAGCCTTCATACCTGCTCTTCTTGTGACTCCCATCCTCCAACTTCATTAACCTCATAACTCCTTCAGTGTCTCACCTGGAAATCACTTCCACCCCATAAAGAGCTGGCTTCCATGACACCCAAAGAATCCCCCCTATTGTTGCCAATTTAATTCAGTTGTCTTTGTTGGAAATGACCCTATGTAGGCACTGAGACTGTTAAACAATATATCAATCTCAAATTGTTGATGTTTTACCTGTGTAACCCCAATCCCCACCACAGTGGGATATCGGTAAGTTTGTTTTAAGTAAATGCTTGTAATCAACTGTAGCCAAGGGAACATTTCCCATTCATATCACCCTCAAGGGTAGGAGATGATTGAAAACTCCGTTCATGCGATTCCCAACTTTATTAAAGTGTAATGAACAAAATCAAATTGTATATATTTTGATATACATGTTTTTCTATATGTATAACAATTAAGCCAAGATAATTGCTACATGCTTCACAATCTTACCTATATTGTATGGTAGAACATTTAAGATCTCTCATTAATTTTGAAGTTTCCAATACATTGTTATTAATTATAGTCACAATGCTATACAATAGACCTCCAGAGAGTGCACCTTGATCCAACAAAATGTTATACTGTTTAACCAAACTTCTAAAACATAACCATATCCAGAAAGGGCTGGCTGAACACCAATGCAAGTCCTTTACCTAAACGCTTCCCAGAAGCAGGCCTCAGAGTGGCAAGAATGGAGGTGACTGTTTGGGTTGCTACATGGGGAAAGGTAAAAACAGATATTTTTGGAGTCCCTGGAGAACATAGCTGTGACACAGGTCTACTCATGTGTCTGGTGCTATTGCTGGGAACCAAACCTCACATCTGACCACTGCCTGTCCGATATCACTTTCAGGAAGACATTTGGATTTGCTAATGTGGTTATTTATAACTACTTTCCTATTTGGAAGCAGTTGAAGGCCCTACAGTAAAACCCGTGTATGTTATGTGATTCATGTATTAGCAGAATACAGTAAATATTGTATATGAGAAGCGATATCTAAGACGCATGTGAAAACAGCACCCATCACTGAATCTCATATTTAAACATGAAAACTCCTTGTAAGTGATTAAGAGTTAATAAGTACAAGGTCATAATTATAATATGTATTAGCTCAACTCATATGAAATGACTTGGTCCAATACGTCAGCAAAGCCATTCTATGACACAGAATCTTAAGAAACACAGACTTCTTGGCCAGGAACACTCACTGCAAAGATTGTGTCAACTTTTAGAAAAAAAAAAAAAAAAAACCTTTCAGCTACAGTGTGTACTTCCACAAATGATCCAAGACTGAGTGCCAATAAGCCTTTGATAAAAGTCACAGATTGTGTTTGGTATGTCATCATTTCTGGACTCTGGTATAAGCAATAGCTTCTAATTCTCATATTTGCTATTTTATTTCCTTCTGAAAATCTTCTCTGTATTCTCCATTTTCCCAGTAGCTGAATCTGTGTCTGGTCTGATCAGAACAGTGCTCACACTCGCTGCACCCTAATGCTCTTTTTCCTCAATTCATATTCCTCTCACATCGCCTTTTCTTCACATTTTCTCCGTTCAGGTCTCATCCATCCTCTATGGGAGTTGCTGGGGAGGGTCATGGCAGCTCTGAGGAGCATTTGACTCTAAGCAACATTTGCCTCCTCTACTAACATCTCCAGACCCAGTAAGAGCTGAGGGAGGAGGTTACACACAGTTTGACAATTCTCCTCAGTATATCCAGACATTTCCTATCCTCTTCAAATCATTCCTTTATGATATTGGTATAATCCCACTTGTGCCTAGAGGCCTCTTTGTTCATAGTAGACCACATTCAGTTTTCTTTCTATGGACATCAGTTCTCAGTGGCCACAACATTCCTTTATATCACTGATCATATCTGTTGATTATTTAAGCTTCTGGAAAGGGCATTGTTTGGGTTGCAGAGGGTGATAGAGCTGTGAACTTGATAAAGTCCTTCTCTCTGGAGATGGAAGAGGCACAAAACATGTGCCCAACAGAATTTTCAGATGGTCCAAATACAATGAGGTAATTGGAAGAACCCGTCTTGTGCTACAGCCAGAGCAGAGACACGGAGACAAAGAGTAGATGGGGGCACCACCATTTCTTCCCTCATTTCCTGAAATGTGGCTGAACACAGCATAGTACAGTAGGAAGACTAGAGAAGATTATAGATAACTCTCTCTATCCGAGTATTCAAATAAAATACAGCATGCTTAAATTTGAGTTTCAGATGAATAGAGATATTTTGGTATAAAGACTATAATTATAACATAAAAATTAAATATCATATTGTTTATCTGCAACTTAAATACTATTGGCATCCTGAGACTTTTTTGTTTGCTTGCTTGCTTGTTTTGATTAACTATAACAACTGTACATTTTAGAAAAAAGTGACACAGAGTGGGACGGGCCATGATGTCATCAGACTCTGTAGAGTTTCTTTGGAACCAACCCAAAAACAGAAGCCACTGAGCTTGGCTTGACGGGGCATGTCAGTTGTCATAGATGTTTCCTAGCATTCTTGCTGGATAATGTACCGACTTGGCCATTTTTTAAGGACATGCTTTATTTATTTATCATTATTGTGTAGATGTGTGTGAGATGTACCTGAAAAAGTGTGGGCATGTATGTGCCACAGTATGCACTTGGAAATCAAGGAACACACTTCCAGGGTCAGTTTTCTCCTTTCACTGTGGGACCCTGGGATGGAACTCATAATCAAGGTCACACAGTATGCACCTATACCCACTAGATATACCCATGGCTTTTTAAAACTTCATGTAAGTGCAATGCTTTGCTCTTAATACATACCTGTGTTCTCCTTCAATGGTAGCTTCTAGTGACACTCTGCTGGGTACAAAGGAGGCATAGTTCCTGCCCTCAAGCTAAAGAGAGTAAGTTTAAATCAGCCTACATCATGATGAAGGGTCACAGCCAAAGTGCATAATGCTCTTGTCTTTGGAGTGGAGAAAGATGGTGTCTAGACATGGAAATGAAGGCAACATTAAACTAACATCCAGCCACAGCCCTTAATTACCTGCAAGATGTTCATAAGGAATCTCAGAGAACATTGTCCAGGAAAAACTGTTCAAAGAAGTGAATGTAATGTCATGCATAGAGCATGAGCTGTCAATGAAAATATAGAAGACAAGAGAAGAGGGTAATGGATTGTCAACAAATGAGATACGGATTATTCTTAAACACTAATTGATAGAATTTTGTAGGCAGAGAAGTCATCAAGATAATGTTCAGTCCTTTGTTTCACATAAACTAAAATCCAGAAAACAAATGCTTGCTTGATATCCGTGAGCTAGTGGAGTGGCTGACTTTAGAAGTCAGTGCCCTATTTTCTCTATATGAAACACTTTCCTACAACATGTCTTGTACAGAGTTTGTAGAATAACTCATTTGATTCCATTTTTATGGGGAGATGCAGTGCTTGATTGGAAATAGAGACATTTTGACATTTTGATGAAAGGTACGGACCACAGGTCTGAGACATCTAAATGACGATAACATTATCAGAAAGGAGAGTAGGGTGGAGAAATACAATTTATATAAGTCAAACTTGGAACAAGTGAGGAGAGCAAGCTACAATTGAATACATGAAGCTTATAAATATTTAAATGAGAGGCTAGAAAGGAAGGAGAAACAACTTGAAATAGCTTACCTCGAAGGTGGCAATAAAGGGAGAGAGATGGGATGTGATGGAAACAGGGCTATAGGAAGACTTTTAGGTTGTGCTGGATGAGAAGAACACAAGTGTGTTTGCAGGTCAAAGAGCCAGACCAAAGAGCAATGAGACAAATAAGAGGGAACACAGTAGCAATCAGCAAGAACAGCACAGACTGCAGGAGCCAGGGACGTAGGACTGAGAAAGGCCTTTATTTAGGCATGAAGAGAGAAGTAGATGGGATTTAAATGGACCCTTGCCTTCTCAGGACATATTTCCTTGGATAAAGAAGTTTAAAGTGGGGGTGGAAGTTTGTGAACACTGTAAATGTTTTGATAATAACTGTTTCGAAAACAGTGGATAGATGACGAAACTGTGTGTCAGGTCCTGCTGGGGTTAAAGGAGTTCATCTGTGAGAAAGCTTGGTCCACCAGTCCTTGATGATTTCCAATTGTGGAAGGAGAAAAGAATGTGTAAGGGAAATGGCAGGAATTCTCAAAATTCTCAAGTTGGGGATGGGGGGGGGTCTTTGTAGAAATTTTGTGTCCTTAGGACAAAATACCTCATAGGACCTTTTATTTTAGGACATAATTCTGCAGAGTTCACTTTAAGACTGCTGGGCTCCACACACTTGATATTGTGACATGAGGCATGGTGGAGGATGCTATTTCCACCACAATGGATAGCAATCATAGAGACAGGAAAATCAAGAAGGAGCAAAGGTGTGATATTGCCCTAAGGACATGCTTTCATTGGTTACTTCTGTTAACCTGGTCCCATCTCCCAATAATGCCATCCATTGATTGGTCTCGCTCCAGTGACAAACATCCTCCTACAAAGCCATACCTTCCAAATGCCCCTACCAACTGGGGACCAAGTATTCAAATGCCAGAGACTATGGGAGACACAACCAACACATCTGGAGCTGTGCTTCACTCATCTACCAGGCAGTTCTTAATCCAATCAAGTTAACTATCTCAATTAGCTATCACAAGTGCCCTTCCTTTGTCAACTTGACACCAAAATATATACATCAATTTGAGCCCTACTATTATTGCTTTCTTGTTTGCTTGTATGCTTTTTAGTTACTGTTAAAAATCTAGTGAAATTCGTGCTAGATAATGAGTTAAACAGACTGGGCAAATGTGTAGGGAAGGAGTTGAAAGAATGAAGTCATAATAGGGCCAAGATGATGTCTATACAAGGCATTCTGTTGGCCTTTCCCCATATTATTATATTTAATATTGCCCCATTATTGTAGATATAGATACTCAAATTCAAACTGAATGATGATTACTTGGAGACACTTACACTGTGATAGAACATCCTTTTCGAACTACACTCTTACTTTCAACAGCCATGAATAATAGGAAAAATTAGATAATAGAGTTGAAATTTAGTGGAAAATTTAATAATTAAAGATAGGCTGTGCTGCACTTAAAAATTCTAATAAATAACAATAGGGGCAGGAGAAAAAAAATCAAAGTGTTAATAGGAACAAATGCAAAAGCCCAAGGAACCAGAATAGTTTGTCTTTTCCCATAATCTTTCTATTGAAATATAACACCGTATCAGTCTGTTTTCCATTCCTATAATAAAATACCACCGCTGATCAGCAGGTATGGGAAATAGCCTTTTTTATTCAGCTTACCCTTTTGGAGATAGAAAGTCCAAGCAGCTTGGTGCCATCTCTAACAATGGTTCTCTTGTTTGTTCCATATCAATACAGATGTTATCATGGTGGGACGACTTTCTCTCTAATAATAATCCTTTCAAGAGAACTAACAAGGTCACCATGATACCTATAGGAATTCCTTCTGAGGATAGTGACTTCGTTCACTTAGTTACCTCCTTTTAAGCCTCACCCAAAGATTTCACTTTGGTGCATGAACTCTTTGGGTCATACTCAAACCATCGTCAAAACATAGTAAACACGCAGAGAGAAACTCACACAAGTCACAGTTGTAGAGGTCAAGGAGTTCTGTTAATTAAGAACAATCACAAAACCAGTAACTTAACCAACAGCTTGATCATGGCCTGCCCCATAGAAATCTTGACTGTTTTTTTGTTTGTTTGTTTGTTTGTTTGTTTGTTTACTAACCTGGTCAAGTTAACCAATGGTTGACTGTTAATGTCACAGCTCAGTTGTTGCCTCTTCAGAACTTTGCAAAAATTGAATCATAGATCTTTGCCACTTGCTTTAGAGTATGGTTTCTTCTGTGATATATTTATGCCCTGGCTTAACGCTGTTACTGCACATGGCAATTGTGTTGATTAATTTAGCCACTTGTAAGTAGTGGCCACCTTCTCTAATAGGAAAAAACTCAGTCATGAGGCAGGTAGTTGAAAAGGTACATATACTTTTTTTTTGTTTGTTTTAACTGTGTGCTTTCACTGGGCAGATAGAGAACACTGATAAATTTCTGCCATATATAAATCTTTGTTAAAATTGCATTGATGAAGCATCGAAGATGGTGGATGACCTACAGGCACAGTCTAGAAAGCTGGGTAACAACTATCAGAAGAGATGGATAATAGACAACTGAAAAATCTGTCATTTGCAAAGTAGAATGGGAAACTTCAGAGAGCAGAAGAGGAAAAAGAGCATATGGCAGAGCCCCTGTCCAGTGAGAGAAAATGTCTGGAACCACACTTAAGACTCAGAGCCTCAGAAAGCCAGCTCTGTACTCTCAGTAACAGATACTTTAAAGAGAACAACAAGAGACAGACAAAACGGAGGGGAAAAAAATCACACCTGCAGCAGAGGGTGGAGAGGTGCTAGAAAAAGCCTGTCCTCTTGGCAGAAAACTGGAACAACAAGCAGACACCATTTTTAGAAGTTTGCTGGTGAGTCAGAGGCTCGGGGCCACAGACCTTGGTGAACTATACTAGTGGAAAACTCAGAAGAGCTATCTGCTGGAACAGGACTGGCAAAATACCTCAAGACTTCAGGGAAGAAACTGAATCAAAACCACACAGTGTTCTGTTCGGGAAGGTGGGAATTGATCAGAGCCAAAAATCTGCAGGGCAACAAGGACTCAGATTCTAAGTTGTGGGCCAGTCAAAGCACTGCCCTAAGGTAGGGCTGGCATTTGCAACTTGATCTGTGAAGAGGATACTAGTGACTTCTGTGACTTGGTCTCACAAAGAACTATCTAGGAGTGAAAAACAGCGTTTGCACTGGACTCCGGGAGAACTGCTCAGAGGACTCACCATCACATCCATGACCTGATTTTTGAAGGACAGTCCACCAGTGGGAACAGCACTCATGATTATACTTTGACGTTGTATGTGGCCTCTACAGGCAACAACAGCATTTGCAACACACACCATAAAGGACTTCTCAAAGGTGTGACCAGTAGCTGTGACTTGACTGCCTAGGAGTGTCACTGATACCTGGGAGCCCATAAAGAAACATCCAAAGAGATAGGTACATTAATCAATCAAGCAAGGCTTCATGAAGACTCTTTACTCTGCCCACTCTTTTCCCTTTCCCATGTAGTTATTTCTTCTTTATTTAACCCAGCATCAGTTTGCAGGACAGCTCAGTCCTGCTCTGGTCTGTCTGTTTCTCTTCTTCTCTGTGTGTCTCTCTCTCTTCTCTTTCCTGTTAAAATTCTATTCTTTCCTTTTACAATGTTAACTCTTTTGATGGGCTTTTCCAAAAAGTGTGGTTTGTGGGATCTCTATGTCTCAGCCCCCTGAGGCCTGGACTATATGATGGCATTCTCTTTCCATTTTACCTTTCCACTCCTTCATCCCCAACCCCTAGTGTTTCCCAGGGTTCTGTTTATGTTTCCCTCCTTGATTTTTTCTACCCATCAATATTAATCACAAGTCTAACTCTGTTTCTTCTTTCCCACTCATAACTAATAAGTAGCATCTTGATGCACAGTGTACTGTCAGTGTAACTTTACATCCTAAAATGATTAGATTTTAAGGAGTAACTATTTGTTATTTGATTACTACTGTATATTAATAGAAAGACACTCTTTGATAGAGATCACTAATTGTAGATGCATTTTTTTGTGCATTTATGCGTTAGCATTCTACGGAGCACATGTGAAGGTTAGAGAACAACTTGTGGAAGTCAGTTCTTGCCTTTCCTTATTCAGTCAGGGTCTTCCTTGTTTCTGCCATACTGCATTCTCCAGGCTACCCATGAACCTTTGCGTGATTCTCCTGTCCCTGACTCCTGTCTCCATATAAAGGACTGTGATGACAGATACATATTACCTTACTTGGATTTTGTTTTCCTTAAATGGGTTCCCCACAGACTGCTTTTGAAGACGGTACTCTATATTCAGAGGAGTATGAGGCACTGAACTTAGTGCACCAAACATAAGCGTAGCAGAGAAAAATGACGTGTCAAGGCTATTACAAGCTAATCTTTCATGAAAATTCAAACACTATCACTTAAAGAATAAGAATGAAGAAAAGCCAACAAATAATGTAACCTCAAGTGCACAAGTCACACCACAAAAACACAAAGAACAAAACAATTAAGACATAATGACTCCTCAAAAAATTCTAACTCCACAGCCATATCTTCCAATAAGAGTGTATTCAATGAAATGTGAAAGAATTGAAACAATTATTATAAGTATATTTAAAGATATCAAGTAAGCTCCCAAATGAATTTCAAGAGAACACAATACCAAGCCATATACAAAGGCAGGCCCTCAGAATAACTGCAGATTTATTGACAGAAAGTTTAAAATCCAGGATGGCTTGCAATAATGTATTTTGAACTCTGAAAGGTAATAACTACAACTCAAACTGCTATTCACAGCAAATATATCTGAAAGAATTTCGAGTATTTTATCTGAGCACAATGGAATAAACCCAGAAACTGAAAGCAACATATGCAATTTTGTGGAGGTTGAACAACATACTATTGAATGAACTAAAAATATTCCTGGAAAGAAATTAAGAAAACAAGTTCAGTCATAGTTACTGATAGGCCTGAGAACATACATAGCAAAAACATACCAAAATTAGAACAATACATAAAGTTCTAGAGGCACATGCCTGGAAAAATTAAATCAAGATGAAATAAATAAGTTAAATAGATGTACAACAAGCAATATGATTGAAACCATTTTTAATTTCTCAACCCAAAGCCCAGTCCCAGAAGGATTCACTGCTGAATACTATCAGACCTTCAAAGGAGAACTAGCAGCAACACTTCTCAAGCTATTCCATAAAACAGGGAAAGGAGAAACACACCCAGATAGCTTTGAGAGCCTTGTATCACCCTAATATCAAAACTAGATAATGATATAGTAACACAGGTACAAAAATTCCAATAAAATACTTGTATATAAATTCGAAAGCACAGTTAGCTTTATTCCTCAGATGTCGTTCAGCATAGGAAAATAAAAGTGAAAAATTATATTAGCAAATACATAAGTGGACTAAAGAACAGAAATCAGACTGTCATCTTAATAGATGCAGAAAACTCTTTTGATAAAGCCAGCTGCTCTTCATTATAAAAGTACCAGAGACACGAAGAGTAGAAGGAGCATATTTCAACATAATAAAAGCTACATACTACAAACTTGTGCCAACATCATATGAAATGGAGAAAACCTAACAGCTTTTCCACTAAATCAAGAGTAAGACAAGGGTGTCCACTTCTTATATTTTTATTCAAATGGTGCTTGAAGTTTTATCTAGAGCTGTCAGATAAGAGAAAGAAATAAAAGGGTTACAGAGAGAAAGGAAGAACCAAAGCATCGTTACATACAGATGATAGGATGCTATACAAGGAGACCATAAAGACTCCACAAGAAAATTCTTAGTGACAAATATTTTCAATACAATGTCAGGTTACAAAATTATGAAACAAAAATCAGTGTGCTTTCGATACACTAATAACAAACATGCTTGCAGAGAAATCATGGAAATGATCCCAATCATGGTGGCTTCAAAAAATAATAAAAGAAACCTTCAAATAAATTAGCCTAGGAAGTGAAAGGCTGTTATAATGGAGATTTTAAAATGCTGAAGAAAGAGACTGAGAAACACATTAGAAGATGGAAATACCTTCCATGCTTATGGAGTAGAAATGAGTATTATAGAGATGATGGCCATCTTATATAAAACAATGTAGAGATGCCATCTTATATTAAACAGTGTAGAGATGGTCAACTTGTGTTACACAATGTAAATGTTTAGTAAAATATCCATCAAACACCAATACCATTCTTCACAGAAATAGAAAACCATCTTAAAGTTTATGTCAGATCATAAAAAATATAATATATATTAGAACTACCCAAAGCAATCTTGGACCAAATATGCTTCTGAAAGTGTCACCATACTTGATTTCAAGTTATACTACATAATTATATTAAAATGGCACTGGCACAGAAACGTAGATCAGTGGAATAGAATGGTCTATACATAAACCATACAACTATATGATTTCTGAAAAAGATGTCGAGAATATACTTTGGAGAAAAGACCGTCTTTTCAGATAGAGCTCCTAAACTGGATATCTTGTAAAAAAAAAAAAAAAAAAAAAAAAAAGAAGAAACTGCTATTATTTCTCACCTTGCACAAAATCAACTCCAAGTCGATCAAAGATCTTAATTCAAGACCCAAAACTCCAAATGTTAGAAGGAAAATAGGGGAAACACTTCATGATCCAGCAGAGCAAGGACTTTTCAAGTATGATCCCAGTTGCTCAGGAAATTAATTTTAAGAAGTTGACAAACAGGACCTCATGAAATTTGAAAACTTCTGCACAGCAAGGAAGTGGTGAAGTGAAGAGATAGCCCAAGATGGGAGAAAATCTTTGCTAGCTATACCTCTGACACAGGATTAGTATCTAGAATATACAAAAGGCAAAAACGTGAAATAAGACATTAAACAACCCAGTCAATAAATGGGATAATGAACACATAAAACACCGACCTTTAATAAAGACATAAACAAACAAACTTTGACCTTATCGTTCATCAGAGAAATGAACATTAAAACTGAATTGATAGAACTAGAAAGAGGCTCAGCAATTAAGAGCCCTAGTTGCTCTTCCAGAGGACACAGGTTGGATTTCCAGCAACCACATGGTGCCTCTCAATTGTCTGCAACTACAGTTCCAGGTCATCTGACACCCTCTTCTGGTCTCTGCAGGGTTCCAGGCATACACCCCTGTCAGAATGGCAGTCATAGGAAAAAAAATAACAATAAATGCTGGCAAGGATTTATAGACTGCTGATGTGAACACAAACTACTCAGGCACTATGGACATAAATCTGGAGGCTCCTCAAAAAAAATGAAAGATACATCTGACTTATGATATAGCAGGACTACTCATGACTATTGACCCAAAGGAATCCAGGTAGCATATCACAGAGACACTTGCATTTCAGTGTTTACTGTGGTGCTGTTCACAACAGCTAAGTTGTGGAAACAACCTAGGTGTCCATCAACACAGAAGTGAATAAAGGAAATTTGCTACAAATATACAACGGAATTTTTTCAGCCTTTTAGAGAGCAAAATTACAGTGTTTGCAGGGAAATGGGTGTAACTGGAGATAATATTAAGTGAGATAAGCTAGTCTTAGAAAGTCAAATATTACATGATTTCTCACATATGTAGTTCCAATCTTTCATATAGACTAAAGTCATGTACATAGTTTCTACGTTAAAGTATAAGTAAGTCTATCTAGGCACAAAGATGATGAGCAGAAGTGTGAGCAGAGAAAGGTCACAATGGAGGGTAAGGGGGAGATGTGCTTCCATAAAAATGTCCTTATTTAATACAATACCATCAGCTAATATTTAATGAAAATATTTCATTATAGCTACTTCATAAAGCCCATCAAATATTGTGAGCAAGCTCCCTGTGATATTGTCTATAATACTGTAGCTGCTATGGCTTTACAGTCAGAAAAGATGGCACAAAATTTAGCACAGTACATGTACCAGCTTCTAACTCAGGAAAGGGTTCAATGTTCACTGTCATTTTCCAGGAAGAAAACTATTATTATGAAGATGCAGGACCTTAGGATTCACCACACTATTCTTAGTTGTTTAGAAATCATGTCTACAGAGTCCCAGGGGAAATTTTAAGGAAACAACAGCAGCTGTTCTGTAATATCTGTCCGGGAAGGCCCTCAGTTAGCCATCTTGCAATACAAATATAAATAACTGAATATCCTTAAAGACACAAGACAAAATGTTCAGGCAAATGACGTCCCTGGGTGGTTGGCCATCTAGACAAGTACGTGATTAGTACAGTGAGGGAGTTTCAAAGCCTCTAAGTTATAGCCTCCCTAGACGCTATTTCATCTTCTGTGAAACCAAGTTCACACTCAGCTTCACTCTTCCAGGCTGCTAGGAGAATTGGATGACGTGATGTGAGCAAGCACTTTGCAAATTGTACAGTGAGGATAAGCATGAGTCTACCCGGCTGTGCATCCTTGTCAGATGTTCAGGGCAGGTCAACATGTGGGGTAAAGTACCACATGGCAGCATGGAGCCTAGCGAGTGAGAAGGGGCTAGGCCTTTCATGTCCAACAAGCCTGAATAGGAAAACAGGCTCTCCCATGCTGCTGTGGCTGTGTGACTCCAGGAGTTATTTAGCCTCTTGTAGCCACAAGCTCTTTGGAGAATGAAGATAATTACACTCCTTACATTTGCCAAGAGGAATAGGTAATTGTGAGCAGGGGGAAAGCCTCCCTCATGGCACACCACCCCATACATAGAATTATCCTAATAAATAGTGTCGGTTCCTGTAATTCATAATGCTACTAACAGCACCCCTATCTTCAAGGAGCCATTTAGTGCTGCAAATGCAAGCCTCTGACAAACAATCTCCCAGAGAACTGGCCACGCTCCTCCAGTGTTAGATGATTTCATAACTTAGAGATACATTTCCAGACTAGTGATAGAGGGCAGGTCTGGAACATGACAGCATGTGGCATGTGACAATTAGGCACATATGGGGCTCAGAGGTTGAAAGAACCTCAGGTGGCCGAGCTTCTGAAGAGATAAGATGACTTCATCTCTCTGCCACACTCTCCAGAGGTGAGCTCTGATCTTTCCCACACTTCTTGGACAAATGTAGGAATAACAGACTGTCAGAGACTTCTATGAATTACCTTATATGAATACAACTGAGAAACAGACTTCACTGGTGTGAGCCAGTGATAAGATCTGGGAGAGAGGCCCAAATGCCCCAACTCTCAGGCAAGAGCTCTTTCCCCAGGAGAGAACTGAGCCTCATCCTCCCAGGACAAAGAGAGCACCGCTGCCTCTTTTGGAACAGATCTCAAATGGTCATCCTTGTGGCTTCCCTGGCCAATGTTTGCAGCCAATTTTTCAAGAAAAATACTTGCAAGTGGAATTTCTAAGCCACCTCATTTTAAAACTTCAATGTTTAAACCAAGGACCAACTTCTAAGAACATCTTCATATGACTGGGACATTTCTCTGTGTGGTGACAGTATTTGCAAATGTTCTTCCTTTGGTCATCGTCTTTTCCTGGCTCCCTCCTTGTGCTGGTGCAGATCTGACACTGTGGTCCCTATAGCAAGGTACCATACTAAGCACGGAGGATCTGGGATGGAGAGAAAATGAGATCATTGATAATTCATACTGGACACTTACTATTCTAAAGGTTCCTCTGGTTGTAAAATGGGAACACAGTACCTACTTCATGAGATGTTAGACATGAAAGGCTTAATAGCATCCTTGTCAGAGGAGGCATTTAATCAATCCCTAAATATCAATGTTTCATTGCATTTTACAGATTGTCTTGTCTCTCTCTATTGAAATTCTATCTTGTTTTAGTTACTAGAACTTTGGATGGTATTAATTTAGTATGGAGAAGATATTTGAGTTTTCAGAAGTGATGGAGAAAGAGGAGAGGGGTGTGGCTATGTGCTATGGTTCAGTTCCATCAAGAGAAACTGAAGACCTGGGCTCATGTCCAAGTTGTCCCTTGGACTAGCTATTCAATTGTAACCTCTGTGGATTTCTCAGTCTGTGAAATACATTTTCTTTTTCATGCTTGCAAGGACTCACTTCAGAGCACTGCTGTCTGGATGATTTGAGATAACACAAGCGTATACATTTGAGAAATTATGAACTTGTCAAATTATTACATCGTGACTTGTTTTACCTAATAGTTACTTTGTCACTCTTGTTGACTGTCCATCCATAGAGGTCCTGTGTTTGGTGCTCAGAGGCAGTCTTTAATTTTGTTTTGCTTTCAGTGTGGCGAGGAGGTTATGCACTACAATGTCTGCCTGAAGCCATAACAAATGGCTTGAGAGAAGATCCAGAAAAGACCATTGACACCAGTGGCCTCCACAATAAGTGGTATCTGCAGTGGCAGCCACTGCCTCAGAAGCCATTCCCTAAGGTATATGTGGCACCTGTTCCCATTCACCTGCCAGTGTCCTTGTCAAACATCAACAGTATCCTTTCATCGTTTCTCTCCAACATACTCAAAAGCAGCAAACAGCATTGATCCTGAAACAAACCGGGCCATGGCATGGCAGGGTGCAGCGAGAGGCCTAAGGCTAGTAGGATTGGGAGTAAGGACAGGTTACTGGTAGCTGGAGTGCATGTGCTGAGATTTGTGTAGGGAGTGTGTGCTATAACTTTGCTCCTCACTGTCATACCCAGAGCCCTTCCCTCCTTCCTCAGGTGTGAATCCTTGGGCTGAGGCCTGGAAAGCCCTAAGAGCTTTGCATGTGGAGCACAGCACTGCAGAGCCTCTTAGACTGTGGCACCCATGGAGTCTTCCAGGTGAGGAAAGTTTCTCACTCTGAACGCCCAGTCTTTAGCCTGCTCGGCTCAAAATGGTGGCTGAAGTATAGAAATGTACCCTTCACTATGAGGGTTTGGGTTCCTCAGAATGTCCAAAAGGTGTTTTCATTTTCTGTCACTGAAGTAGCATTACACAGTGGGGGTGCGGGGGTTGAATTAAAGCATCACACACCATGGTTTCAGCAAAGCCGTGTGCTTTCCTAGAGACTGCGAAAACCCTTAGGTTTACGTGTCTTTCCATCTTCTAGAGAATGCACACACTCTAACTCCTAGTTATTTCCTATCTCCAGAGCCAGCAAATCAAACCTTTCTCACATCATTATCACTGAGATCTCAACTCTTGTAACTCTCTTGTCTTCCTCCTCATTCTAGAGAGAGCTGTGATTGCATTGGTCCACCTACAATCTCCCAGTGATCTTGTTCAGCTGAAAGTTGGCCCAGGCACAGCAGGGACTCTGTTGTCTTCTTTCCTTTTTTTTTTTTTTAAGTTTTATTAATCATTCCACTTGTTTACATTTCAAATGATATTCCACTTCCTGGTTACCCCCTCTACCAAGCCCCCATCCCATGATATCTTACTTCTTGGTTATCCCTCTACCACCCTCCCCCATCCCACATCTGCTCTTCCCCCTCCCTTTTGCCTGTATGAGAGTCCTCCCCCCACCCACCCACACTCTCCTGCCCCACCATTCCAGCATCCCCCCCTACTCTGGGGCATCAAACCTCTCCGGGACCAAGGGCCTCCCCTCCCATTGCTGTCAGGCAAGGACATCCTCTGCTACATATGTATCTAAAGCCAAAGATACCTTTAGGTACACTTCTTGGTTAGTGGTCTAGTCTCTGGGTGAACTGGGTGGTCAGGCCAGCCTATGTTGTTCTTCCAGTGGGGATTTGAAATCCTCCTCCTTTCCTCCAGTCCTTCTGCCAGCTCCCCCACCAGGTACCCTGATTTTAGCCTAGTGGTTGGCTCTAAGCATCAGCCTCTGCATTGGTCAGTTGCTGGCCAGACCTCCCCAGGAACTGCCACACCAGGTTCCTGTCTTCAAGTGCCTCTTGACCACGGCAACAGTGTTGGGTTTGGTGTCTGTAGACATGATGTATCCTCAGGAGGGGCCGTTCCCAAGTTGGCCCTTCCTTCAGTCTCTGTTCCATTTTTTGTCCCTGTTGTTCCTTTGGGCAGAAATGTTTCTGGGTTAAAAAAACACTCTGATGGGTAGGGCCTTGCCTATCTACTGTAGGTGAACTCCACGGGTTCTATCTCCCCTTTCTCTGTGCATTACAGCTAAAGTCAGCCTACTTTCAGGTTTTGTGTGAGAGAAGCTGCAAGCTCAGAATGTCAAAATCTTTGGGAGGCCATGCCCTTGCCTCCCACAAGTGCAACAGCAACCTCAGGCACTCAAACCACCTGAAGCAGTCAGCCACCTGCTTTTGCAGACAGTTTTACAGAACACAGTCACACATCTGTGTGTCACTTGTGGGGATTTCACACAAACACAGCAGCTAAGAATTTGCAAGAGACCAGCAGCTACCCCAAAAGCCTAAAAAGGAAAGTTCCCAACCTCTCCTTTGTGGCACTCTATACACCTCTGGTTCTGACTTTAACTCTTTACAACATCATGTCATAGAAATGACTTCTTCATGTTTGCTTTTGTTCACAACTTCCTGCCCCTCCCCCCCCAACCTTTGTAGATCCCAGTGGAACTCTGCCTCCCTCTGCAGCTATTCTCTCACCATCTTCAGTTGCCCCAAGACTATTCAACCCTTGCAGCAACTCTAAGCACCACTGAGTGTCCATCTCTCATCCCTGCCACACACACAGAACCTGCCAATGTGCACCATCCTCCAGGACAACTATTCCACTTAGGAAAGCAAGCAGTCCTTCTGAAAGAGTTCCTAGGGACTACAAGTACCTCAGTGGTAGTAACTGCCACGTACACCTTTAGTGTATGCAAGCCTGGATAGAGAAACTGGTTTCTTCTACACTGTAGACAGAATGGTTATACTTTTGGCAGATGTTAGGTCTCTTCTCTGGGTCTGAATACTATCATCTGGGAAGCAAAGGGTTAGATAAAATATGGTTGGCCTCTAAGTGCCATTTGGTTTTAATAATCTTTTCCACCAGGGAGGACGTGGTGTGGGTGCTTATGGATTCAGAGGAGAGAGGAAGCTCCCACATTAAGTGTGTGCCCTGAAGAGTTGGAAATCACCACACACGTTATCACTCATAGCTTTGCTCTCAGTGTGCAGCCACAGGAGACTG
This sequence comes from Mastomys natalensis, assembly GCA_021653895.1. NCBI lineage: Eukaryota > Metazoa > Chordata > Mammalia > Rodentia > Muridae > Mastomys > Mastomys natalensis. Next base: position 3,076,893 of record JAJTUV010000014.1, on the reverse strand, counting down.
ATGAAATGCAGAGAGAGCAAGAGGTGCTGAGATCATCTGTAAATACTTGTTGCTGACGTTTTTCCGGGAGCCAATCAGAAGGCAGTGAATGTGTCCGGGCGTGCAGTACTCCTCGGTGGCAATCCACCCCTGAGTTCTGTCCATTCCCTGAAGACTCACCCTCAACCCTGTGGTTACATGGGAATCAGGCCAGGTCACATGGTCCAGGCATCTTTCCACTGGTCACTCACCTCCTTCTCTCATCTCTTGTGTTCCCCATCTCTTAGAAAGATCTTTTCTTCCCCCTTCCAAACATGGCTTTGAACATAACTATTTTCTTTTTTCCTGGAATCAGCACCTCTACTACCCACCTGCCTGCCATCCTGGGCCTCTGCAGGAGAGTCTTGTGGAAGTGCTAAAACCTACTACTTCCCAGGGAGAGGCCCTTAACTATGTCCACTGCCCTAATTGCCCCTGGCTCTCCTTCTCTTCACACCGCCCTTTATTCAGGAACATGCAGACACCAAATCCAGGCAGTTCTGCTCATTTCAGACTCTGATCCTACCCTGTTTTTCTTCAACACTAAGTCCTGTGTGAAATCTGTCTGCTCCCTGCTTTTCATTTCGTGTGGGCCCTGCCCTTCTGCCTGTGGGTACCTCTACCTGGCTTGTTATTATGCCCTGACTATTTATGTTCCGTACTCCTTTCTGGGCCCCTCCCAGGCCACATAATCCTTGACGGCAACCAGGACTGAAGTCTTTTGCCCACTAAAGCATTTGCTCTCCCCATTGTAATCCACTGTGAAGTCCTTATACCCAGGCCATCCTTTCCTGTCCCATTCACCATTTCTTGTCCATCTACCTGTCATTTACAAAATAATGACAATAAATCTACCTTACCAGATTGTTTTAAACATTTTTCATTGAGAATGAACATTACAACCTCAGCTGATGGTCGTAATGGTAAATGTCACCCTTTTTACAGTACCTCAATGTACCTCAGACTTTGGCGTATAGACTTTTTAACATTTGGAATTAGAGGAAGCAACAAACAGATTTATTACCAGTAGACATAGACACACTGATTTTGCTCATAAATCTGGAAAATCCTATACTTAGGCCTACAAATTACATTAAGTTAATGCATCTCTTTGCATCTATCTGTATATGAGGAAAGTGTTTATTAAGTGCCTGTTATTTAGCTGACACTCCTCAAGGCCCTAGCAATTTCAGTGGCCTTTCTTACAGCTGAGTCATTCATTCATCTCCAGCTCAAACCCATATTCCCTCCCCTAGAGAGGTGCAGTGTGGGAGCCATGACAGTCACAGTGTAAGAAAAGGGTTAGACTAGGATGCTCCCTCCATCTCATCCTTCTGTGATCTTCTGGGCTATGAGGTATCAGCTAGGGCTTTCTATTTGGCTGGCTGGCTAGGCTAGGTAGTTTCTAATCACCACTACAACTACTTCCAATTCATTCAGAGTGTAGCCACAACTCATTCATTCAATAAATCCAGTCCATGAAGAAACTGAATCAAATGAAAGTTTGCAAAAATGAAGCTGTAGCTCAGAAAAGCTGACTCAGCCTCAAAATGTCCACGCTGTTTCTGTGGAGTGTGGAACACTGGAGTACGAGATATTTAAAAAATGATTAGCATTCTAAGTTTACTGCTATGTCAAATAACTCAATTTGTTCCTCATTCAAGGGAGCCTTTTAAATCAGATAATGTGACAGTGTTTGACAAGTGCCAGAAGAAACACCATGGAAAATAATAAACTTCTAACACTGGCCAATGAGAAAAAAACTACCTTTAAGCAATATAGCAATACATTATCTAGATTTTCTGTTTCAAGGTCGTTTTAAAACAGTGTTCAGTTGCAATGTGTGTGAAGCTGACCAAAATAAAATAAAATAAAAAATGGCAGAAGTGGCCTGCCAAAATACAAAATACCCACTAAGTTCTTGTCTATCTGTCTGTCTGTGTTCCGGGGAGATTGATTTAAGCCAGTATTTTCTACCTAGCCTGTGCATTTACATTGGCTAGGTTTTACTGGTAAATATTGGTTTAAAGCAAACACTGAAATCTTTAATCACATTGAAACAGACCCTGCATTATTCTGACGCAGACCCTGCATTAGAACGGAGGAAAGAGAAGGAGTAGGCACAGCTGACGGCTACAGACTCCGAGAGTCAACTGGGAAAACCAGAACGAAATTTCTTTGGAAGGAGAAATGCCAGGAAAACCACTGCTGAGATACAAAATTTTGTTTTTCTTAAAATCTGGAGCTGTGTTCAGTGAAGTGACGTTGCTTACGGACCAGGGGAACTCAGGGCAGGAACGGAAGCACTGCTAAATAAGGAAGCACTGGCCTAAGGAGAACCAGCTAGCTGTGACATACCCAGCGTTGGCTTCCTCTGACTCTCAAACTATTCTTGTTTGCTATTGTGTCAAGTTGGGTTGCCATGAAACCTGGGCCCTAATTTTACATCTCCTCGAAAGTTCTGAATCAGTCACAAGGCAACTGTTTGTCTATGCACAGAGGCTGCAAAAGGCATGCTGTTAACATTTCCCCAATACACAGTCATACAAAACTCCTGTTTGTGCTTGGCTTGTCCGGTCTAAATTCGCATCTGGGAGTTCTACACGCTCATCTACAATACCATTCCCACCCACCTCCAAACACTTTGGGAGTCCATATTTCCTGCTGGGTGTTCCTTCTTTGCATCTACCACCTCGGAGCCCCACCTCCACCCCCCACATAGACAAAAATCCCAGGTGCTTAGTTGTTAGCTGAGGAAGTCTTCAAGAGGACCGACTGTTTAATCTCTAAAATCTATGATTACCTCTGCCTAATGGAAACAGTACACACCCCGTGCTGGGGTGGATGATGGGATCTGAGGGCAGGGATGTGGTGGAGATGAATAGCCAGCTCTTACTGAAACTACTTGACACAAATAGTGGGGATTTTGGTTAATTGGTTGGCTTGGCTTATTTGAGACAGGGTCTCTCTATGTATTGTTAGCTGGCCTGGGCCTCATTGTATAAATCACACTGGAACCAACTCACATAGATCCTCTCTGCCTCTGCCTCTGCCTCTGCCTCTGCCTCTGCCTCTGCCTCTGCCTCTGCCTCTGCCTCTGCCTCTGCCTCTGCCTCTGCCTCTGCCTCTGCCTCTGCCTCTGCCTCTGCCTCTGCCTCTGCCTCTGCCTCTGCCTCTGCCTCTGCCTCTGCCTCTGCCTCTCTGCCTCTCTGCCTCTCTGCCGCTCTGCCTCTCTCTGCCTCTCTCTGCCTCTCTCTGCCTCTCTCTCTGCCTCTCTCTGCTCTCTCTCTTGCCTCTCTCTGCCTCTCTCTGCCTCTCTCTGCCTCTCTGCCTCTCTGCTCTCTGCCTCTGCCCTCTGCTCTTGCCTCTCTGCCTCTCTGCTCTCTGCCTCCTCTGCCTCTCTGCCTCTGCCTCTCTGCTCTCTCTGCCTCTCTGCCTTGCCTCTCTGCCTCTCTGCCTTTGCCTCTCTGCCTCCTGCCTCTCTGCCTCTGCTCTCTGCCTCCTGCTCTGCTCTCTGCCTCTCTGCCTCTGCCTCTGCCCTCTCTGCCTCTCTTGCCTCTCTGCCTCTGCTCCTCTGCCTCTCTCCTCTCTGCCTCTCTGCCTCCTCTCTGCCTCCTCTCTGCCTGCCTCCTGCTCCTCTCTGCTTGCCTCTCTGCCTCTCTGCCTCTTCCTCTCTGCCTCTCTCTGCCTCTCTCTGCCTCTCTCTGCCTCTCTGCCTCTCTCTGCCTCCTCTGCCTCTTGCTCTCCTGCCTCTCTGCCTCTCTTGCCTCTCTGCCTCTCTCTGCCTCTCTGCCTCTCTGCTCTCTGCCTCTCTGCCTTCTGCTCTGCCTCTCTGCTTCTCTGCCTCTCTGCCTCTCTGCCTCTCTGCCTCTCTGCCTCTCTGCCTCTCTGCCTCTCTCTGCCTTCTCTGCCTTCTCTCTGCTCTGCTTCTGCTCTGCCTCTGCTCTGCTCTTGCCTCTGTCGCCTCTTGCCTCTGCCTCTCTGCCTCTGCCTCTGCCTCTGCCAAGTGCTGGGATGCAAGGTGTGTGCCACCATTCCCAGCTTCTTTTTTGTTGTTAAAAACTAGAATTAAATTTCATGACGCCCCCCCTTACAAGAGAACTCCCAGAAAAACGGTGTCTAAAATGGTTGGCTCAGATGGGATGCTTAGCACCAAGGTTGGGTTCAGATGAGACTCTTACAATAATTTTGAAAACACAGAAGCCAGTCTGAGAGAAGAGTCACTCACTGGAATTTAGCCCCAGGATGACCCCAAAGGGGTTGTCATGCAATTCGTAAACTGGTACAGTACTAAGCATCAGCTCTGAATCCGGGCTGGACTACAAACTGGATTCCAGCCTGTACTTACTGAACGAATTGTGTAGCTTTTCTGAGCTACAGTTTGTTTGCTCAGTATGAAAGATGGGTAATTACTATTTACTCGAGTTGTCACAGATATTAGCTGAGTTGATATACACAATTTCTCAAGCTTTGCTTGACTTACGATAGGAAAAACAAGATCTCCTTGGGATTTGCCTAGCACTGAGCCATGAGAACCTCTGTGATTCCTCTTGGGCAGACTTAGTAAGTTGAAAGTCCAACTCCACTATGTCTGTGACCTTGACAAAGTTACTGAACTTCCCTATTTCTTGTCTATAATATAAAATGATCTATTACATATATATGATAATATCCAGCTCATCAAATTATGATAAAGATTAAATTGGCTAATGGATATAAAGCGCCTAGAAACTGACTGACAAGTGTAAGCTACAATCCTTATTGCTATTAGCACTACTTTGAAAGCATTTATGGTGGGATGAATGGAGGCCTTGGAATATTCTGGTTTTAGCTACAGTCTTAGACTCTGGAATAGTATAGCCCAATAGAAATATGGTAAAAGTCCCACAAGTAATTTAAAAATTCTTAGTAAACTCACAAAAAAACCAAGTATATGTTTTTAAAGATTTATTTTAATTTTATGTATATGAGTGTTTTTCTGGACGTATGTTTATCTATCTTATGCATCCCTGGAAATCTCAGAGGTCAAAGTAGGGAATTAGATCCCCTGGAGTTGAAGTTACAAATTGTAAGCCACCCATGTGGGTGCTAGCAACTGATCCCAGGTATTCTGCAACAATGTCAAGTGCTCTTAAGCACTGAGCCATCTCTCTAGCTTTCAGAAACAATTAATTTTAATAACGTATTTGACTTGGTATATCTAAAATACTATTGTTTCAACCTGTGATAAAATCTAACCAGCTACTGTCTTTAATTTTTTCATACAAAATGAAAAGCCATCTCTCTAGCTTTCAGAAACAATTGATTTTAATAACGTATTTGACTTGGTATATCTAAAATACTATTGTTTCAACCTGTGATAAAATCTAACCAGCTACTGTCTTTAATTTTTTCATACAAAATGAAATGTTATATCTGCAGCACATCTCATATCAGACTGGCCACATTTCAGTAACCCAGTAGCTACCCCTGGCTGCTAGCTCATACTGGATGGCACAGGAATCCCAGATCCTAAGCAGTATGAGAACATTTCTCCCCTTTGTGGCACATAGACAGACAAGTGGAAAATCATTCTCAGGTGACCTGCCTAAAGTCTGTGTACAGACTCTTTCCTACAGCCAGATGAAAGATTTTAGTCAATAATATTTGATGAGATCAGAAAACTACTGGTGTCCTCTCCAATAACCACCTTGGAACTCAACAAGACACACCCAGCTTCCTTTATCTATTGTCCCCTTGATATTTCTTTTCTTCTAAAAATAAAGTCTGGGGCCTGGAGAGATGGTTCAGGGGTTAAGAGCATGTACTACAAGGATTGCAGTTTGGTTCCCAGCACCCATAATGGGAGACTCACCATCACTTGTCACCCCAGCTCCATGGGATCACATACCTATCTCTTCTGGATTCTAAGGGTACCGACACACATACAAATGGACACAAGTGTATAAGTACATGCACACACATACACACACAAAATTAAGAATAAAATAAATCTCTTGAAAAGCAAAACTAAAGCTAAAATTAAGATATAAATAGCCTTCACATTCCATATGGAACACCATGATCAGGCTATAGGATTTTTAAGCACCTGTCTTGTGCTTCCAATAATAATCTCTGATAACAGTCTACTTTATGTATATCCTTTACCATGTTGCATAACTCTTACAACTTGCTACAATCAAGGCAACAATTCCTCTTCTTATAGGTGCGTTACATATAGAAAACCAGAAGACTTCAGAGCTACACAGCCTAGGATTAAGCCTCTGGGTTCTATGCTTACTGTTTATGGGATTTGGGGAGAAAGGCTGAAACCCTCCAAGCTTCAGTCTCTTTCTTTATGATATAGGGACAACCAGAGCACTCTCCTAAGGTGTGATGAGGATTAAGAAGATGACGCATAGACAGTAATCCATAACGGCAAAGCACTAGGCAGCTATAAAGTGGATTAAGAGATTTATAAAACAGGTTCACACACCATTCTTTTTGTTGCACACATTTCAATGGCTCCACTTTGCCAGCAAAATAAACAGAGATTCCTTAGTCTAGTGTAATACATTGTCCTGACCAAGCTCAGTCTGTGACTATATTACCCCTGCAACTTTGTCCAAAACCAAATGTTCTAGTGAAGGAACACTGGCCTCTCTGCTGCTCCGAATGGGACACAGTGGTGTGGTTCACTTCTAACACCATACCCTTCTTCATGTGCTTCCTTACTTGCTTCAATGTTCTCGCTCTCCAAATCCCACCCATTCTTCACCATCTTCAAATCTATCCCCCACCTTTCTGTCTCTGTCCCTGAGCTCTAACTCTGTTCCTTTCAAATTTTGCTCACATATTTTTATGAAGATTAAAAATGCCACTTGGGATTCTAGTAACATTTGGTACATGGAAATTTACAAATAATTTGCTGAACATAACTTTGAGGGAGATAAAAATCTCCAGGTGATTTAGTAGAAGTCCTGTGGGCAGACAGAATGTCCCACAGTTATAACCTAGCAACTTCTAGAAACCTAGGCAAGAATGCCAAAGAAACTTAGAGCTAATTACTTTTTGTAACATTGAATAAATCACTGAGAAAAAACATGGCTTATTTGTAGATTAGTTTTATTATTTAAAAAAAGGACAAGAAAGAAGAATTATTAATGGCGTGTCTTTGGTACTTTTCATTAGCAAAGCCCTTCTCCCTTTAGTAATGGATATCCTAATATTTTCATATTTTGGGCATATCAACCAGTCTACCAATGTACTTTGCTCTTAAGGGTTAGTGTCTAGAGGGATGATATAAGCAGAAACATTTGGGTAAAATATGGCCAGTTGAGAACAGTGGCTAACATGAATTGTGAGAGCTTAAAGGAAGGGATTTTAATTCAACCTAGAATTATTAGAAAATCAAAAAGAGACAGCTTCAGGCTAAATTTCAAAAGATAAATATGCACTAGCCAGGTGGACAAGGCTGGGAAAGCCGCTGCAGGCAGGTGCAAAAGCTGGAGCCTAGACAACTACAATATCTCTCAGCAGTGAGGCTGAAGGCATCAAGCTTGAAGAGAGTCTTTCAAAGCACCTGCCTATCTACTCTCTCAGTTTTATGCTTACCAAGTGATCTTATGAATATGCTTTGGAGATGAGACAGATGACTAGGAAGGTATTAAAAGCCTTTCATAAAATGATTTCTCTCCATATATTAATGCATTAACCTCTGACTTGTCATTAGATTCTTATGTATAGGACTAGTTTTGGATTAAAGGAACACAGAACATTTTGATAAAAGTCATGTTTCTGGACAATCTGAAGGGATGTTGTATTTTGAACATCAACCAAACATTGCTACACTGGAGGTCAGGAGGTTTGCTCTCTTAGATGTCTCAAATTCACTTATCTCTACCGCCAATGCTGTTCCACAGTGCTGGCCACCTCCATCCCTTCCATAAGCAGCTGCAATTAAAAAGTGGGGCTATTTTAGTTTGTACCAGTTAATAGAACCAAATATTTGAACGGGTAATAGACTTTTATTTCTCTCAATTTGGGAGGCTGAAGTTCAAGATCAATGTCCCATCAGGTTCATTGTCTAGGAAGAGACATTCTCTGCTTTAATGTAACATCTTATAGCAACTAAGTCCTCTGCAGGCGTAAACAAATGTGTCCTCCCTCTCCTGTGACACAGGAACAGAAGCCCTAGGTTCCTTCAGTCCTTTAGTGAGGTTGCCAATTCAGAAGGCTTTACACATATAACATATTTAAGTCCTAAAGGTCCCATCTCTTAGTTCTACTGCACATAGTTAAGATTCATCATATAAACAGATGCTATTGTTCTTATTGTGTGGATGAGGAAACCAAATGTGCATACAGACCTCAAGAAATGTTTCCAAGGTTAATTGACAGTACTAGATGAGTCTAGACCATAACCCTAGAACAGTATAGCTCCAAGGACCAAGTTATAAACCACTACCAATGATCAAGTTCCTTTGATGTCCTTTAACTTCACAGGTATATATTTGTTTGTTTGTGTGTTTGTTGATTGAACAAATAGAAATGTTCATTAGCAATCAAATGCCCAAGTCAGAGTCACCCCAAAAGCAGATTTGTCAGGATAGTGGCTGTAAAGGGTGGGTAGGGAAAAGAACCAAGAAGGGTAGAGCTACTAACTGACATAGCAGGGCCCTAGCTTTCCTTTCTCTGTGTGCCTTCAAGGAAGACTAATTTTGATGGTGAACTTTTGTTTATAACAGGGCTTGTGGTTTATTAAAAAAAAAAATTCACAGACCTTTGAAGTAGAGAACTGAGGTTCTCTCTCTCTCTCAATCTCCCCTGTACTCCTCTCTCTCTCTCTCTCTCTCTCTCTCTCCTCTCTCTCTCTCACACACACACACACACACACACACACACACACACCACACGCACACACACACACATTTTAATGCTTGGAGTGAACTGTGGGACCAGCCTCAGTTTTTTCATGTGCATCACGGAAACTGCACATCATCATCATTATGCTGTCCCATGGAGTTTATTTTTCAAGGAAAAAATGAGGCATGCAAGAGAAAGTGGCTGGTAAACTGTCAAGTTCTATACACAAAAGCTAGTTGCGATTGGAGATTTGTAACTTGGTGTCTTGAGGAGTTGCTAAAGACAGCGGCATCAAAATGACCTACTTTCTACTGTTACTTCACTTGAGGGCTGTGAAGCTCTCCAGCGAATCCACCCAGGGCGAAGTCCCTGTCATAAGCAATTGCGATATTCCATATTTATAAAGACACATGAACAAAGTCCAGCCTACAGAGAGTCCACCTAGGGCTTATAAACTGTGCCTTTGGAAGAGTTGCATTGCAGAGCATGTAAGTGTTCTCTTATGGCTGCACTTTGTTCTCAGAGTGTTCTGCTTAAGGTTCAAAACACATGCTTTCCTGAGATGTTGCATTCCAATGTGAGTGAGTTTCATCAGCTATTCATCAAAATTAAGTACACAGCTTTGGGCACCACAGCTTGATAGGAAAAAAAAAAGATGCTGTTAATTGCAAAGGAGAAAATCATAAAGACGAGTACCAAATAAATAGGACAATAGCACCAACAATGACAAACCTTATCTTCATGTGGATGGAGCTATATTACATATTAACAAATATTTATTACACTATGGAGAGGAACATGAAAATGAAATAAGCATGCTCATTTTGAGGTACTTAGCGTCTTTCAAGGCACCCAGACTAAGGACATCCATAGAGCTAGAAGCTTGTGCATAAAATTAAGGTCATAAGCTGAATCCAAAGAATCTAACAAATGTATACATCTCACTTCTTTGGAACAGTGGAAAAGATGCTGGTAAGGCATCTAAGTTCATACACTTGGAGATTAGCAAGGAGCTTTCATATCATTCAACACCAAGGAGTTTGGTTCCCTAGTAAAGGGAGCTCATTCAGTGTTATAGTCGTCATAGCACCCAGCAGCAGGCCTGGCACATAGTAGGCATTCAGTGTACTTCTGATGAATGAACAAACAAATGAATGAATGAGTTAACAAGCAGTTTCATGTTTAATTCTCAGTCTCTGATAGGCCATTGCTATGGTATGTGGTAAGATTTGGTGGAAAGCCAATAAAGAGAATACGAAGAAGGCACTTTCCTGATGTAAGCCAACACAAAGGGGCATTTGTGGTCCCTCTTTACCTGTGTTCCTTTCCCTAGAGCCAAACTGTTTTTCTACATGATTTAGCTATGAAATATGTCAATGTATCCTCAGGAAAGTGAAGTCCAAAAAGAAGGAAAAAACAGAAAAAGTTCTCAAGAACTTTTGGCATGTGTTGTTTGCTTAGTCCTCACGACTGGTTGAAGCCCCCAAATAAGATGGAAAAACTGGAGATGCTGTAGGGGAAGGGCAGTCTTTTGTCTCAGAACACATGGCTTGCAAGTGGTTCAGGCAAGATTCAGACAAGGCGCAGTCAGTCTCCCATAGGTACTGCTAGTTACTTAAGAGCATCCCAGTGTTCCACAGGAAAGCACACTGCTTGGCTGACATCATTCAGCTGTGTGAGACCTCCAGAAGCCCCAGTTCAGATGCTTCCTTTTAAGAAATCCCACCCTTGTTTTTTATTGGGTGCGGTGGTTATGTTTGTTTTAGACTAGACTTTCTCTAAATGGGACTTTGTTGAAAGAAAACTATACAAAATGTCAAAAAGAAACAAATCCTAAAAGAAGACAAACTTTCCTAAAGTGATCAGATTCATGTAGTCAGGACACAGACATGTTTGAGTCCATTATGACAGCACAACCCCATAGAAGACGTCGTTTCTGGTCACTGTCATCCCCCCACCTCTAAGATTATTTACCTCTTGAATCATAGGTTCCTTTTGTGCTCCTTGCTTTAGCACTTTATGTACGTTGGATCATATTTTATTCCAGATCCTTTGGTAACTGTTTTTTTAAACCATATATATATACTTAGAAAATTTACCCTCCATGTCACATGTGATCATTGCTCTAATTGATCTGATCCATAACAATAACTATGAAACAGTTGCTACCTTCTCATGAGAAGACAATTCAATTACATGAACCTTCAGGGAAAAATATTTACATTTCTTTTCTATGTGCTGTACATGGCAAACAGGGAGGACTTAACAGACATGTTCCTGATATAAATGAAGCCGTGCTAGAGCAGCATTTGGATAACATTTAATTTGAAGGGAAGTTTATATTTGAGGTATCCTGTGATGTTTTCACTTCCCAATCATATGTATTTGTGGGGGGCAGAACATTACCTCTCTGACCTCCGACTTCCTCATTTGTATCCAGCAGAAAGTCTCAATTTAGAAAGCATCTAGGTTGCTAGGGGAGCTTCTGTCCCCTCCTCCACAAAGCCAGGGGGTAAAAAGATCACACTGAGATTCTACATTATAGCACCAGATTTTAGGGAGCTGAGGTCTGCTGCCAGCCAGGTCACCAACTTCCTAAGTGTTCGTATCTATTACGTGTGCTCTGACTGGGAGCGGCTGGCTGTAAGACAGTACCCAACGCTTTCTAATTACACTTTCCCACCCTGACCCTTCTCTGGGTCATCCTTCTAGATTTACCCCCTCAATAGACCTCCCCCAACCACACGTTGCTTCTAGATTAGAATGAAAAGATTGGGGAATTTAGACTACAATCCCAAATAATAGACAAGCGAAAACTTATAAAACCAGGGGAAAAGGAGGAAGAGCATTGGCTGAACAAAAGAGGGTTATTCAGAAGTCTACACATTGTATACATTGTGATTTTATTTAATTTATATACATTTGTATGTAAGCACCAATAAATAAATGAAAAGGTTTGGACTATGATGTTAATAATGGGGGTCTACTACTGAGACCCGTATCATGTCAAGTTTTCCTCCTCTGCCATTTCCTAATTTTCTAAAATGATCCTGCACCCCATCTGTAATAAGGAGGTATTTGTAAAACATATATGATAATTAAAAGACTATTACCTGTTTTTGCGTACATTCTCCTGTTCTACATTCCCATCAAGAGCAGAGTAATTCACTTGACCTCACTTCACATGTGAAGAAATTCAGTTTCACAGACCTTGGGTAATTGGCCTGAGGTCAACCACTGCAGCAAGATGAATGTGAGCATCATACCAGGCCTTCTGAGGAAGTGTTGCACAGCCTCCTTCTGCTAAGAGCTGCGTTAGATGGACCAAAAAGGGAAGAGGAGACTCAGGACTGACAACATTTAGGAAAGCACTTATGCAATTTTAAGGAGAAAAGACCATTGTCAGCTGTTACTTTAAATGCAGCGTTTTCAGGCATAAGACTGCTTCTCAGCTCTAGCTGAATCCTTTTTAGCATAGAGAAAATACAATCCTGACAGGAATCTGAAAGGTACTATTGTCTCTGATGATTTAACCTCTGACTTCTTCCTTAGCTCGAGCCTTAATAAAAATCAATTATACCCTCTTGTCTGTCCGTCACACAGAGGTGTTGCAAGTACTAATGAACACTGTGGAGCTCCATTGAGAAAAGAGCTATTTGGATACAATATATCATTACAAGATTAATATTAATTAGAACTTTTGTCCATTCATCAAATGCAATGCCTGCCTTCCAATTGAAGGAAGGAAAGCTTCCTACGCCACTCTTGCAGGAATGATAAGAAAGAAGGTGGGCTTTCCCTGTGCCTTCTCTTTGAATGCTAGGCTTTATGATACCATCATTCATGCTTGCATTCCCTGTTCTTAGCCACACTCCCCAGACTTGCTTCTGTAGTGATACATTACTTCCTTCAGGACCATCTTATGCATGACAGGAACAGAGCCAGCTTCGTGGAAATATAACCTGCATCGTTTCATAGAGCCCTGTGCACAGAAGAGCCCATATTTGCTGCCTCAAAGCTCATAGTTCATTTGGAACTTGTGTTTTGCAAACTAAGTTGGCTATTGGCCTGTCCCTTACTCTTTGCAGTGCTGAGAATTAAATATGGAGCCATATCATTAACCAAGCATGCTATCGCTAAGTTACAGTCCCAGCCCTATTTTCTCACCCACTCTCTTCCTCTGATCCCTGGCATCCCAGAAACCGTCCAATATCCTTCTTCCTCTCATCACCTACGACTACTGCTTCCTGCCATCTCCAACAGAGGCTGGGCACAGGCACAAGAAAGATGTGAGTTGAATGAGTGTGCTGTGCAAAGTCTTATGGTTGGGTACAGCTAAGAGCTGCCCTTGCTCTGGGTAGACAAGGGTATGATGTGGCAAACAGAACCAGTGTCTCCATATGACAAACTTCTTGTTTATCACTGTTCTGGTAGGCCTACTATTGCTATGATAAAGGCTGTGAACAAAAGCTACTTGGTTGGTAAGGGTTTATTTGGCTTTAAGTGATCACAGTCTATCACTGAGGACTCTAAGACAAGAATTCAAGCCTGGCAGGAACCTGGATGCTCTCCTCAAGCAGAGCATAATAAAATGCTGCTGAAAACCTTGCTCCCCATGGCTCTCTCAGCTTTCTTTTAGGACCACCTATCATAACTGGGTGAGACCTACAACATCAATCATTAATCAAGAAAATACCCATACAGACTTGCCTACTGACAGTCTGATGAATGCATTTTCTCAATGAAGACTCCTTCTTTCCAAATGACTAGTTTGTGTCAACCAGCATAACCTTTGACCTTAGTACTCAGCAGGTCCCAGGAAAGGGATAACAGTACCCTTAGGACTCTATCTGTAAATCAAAGAATCCTGTGCTATGGGAAAATGCTTGCCTTGCCTTTCCCAGGTCAGGCATAGCACAACAACCTGCTGTAGGAATGGTCGAGGTCACCAGTAGCTGGTGAGCTGTGTATACTCCTTCAGTCATAGGAAGCATCATTTCAAGTCTCTTAAAGGGTCTCCTCCCTTCTGGTATTTCTGTGCCTGAAAGAACATATCATTATGTGACACCAAGCCATTTGATAATTGAGTCAAAGGTATCAAAATAATGCAAAATGTTAGCAATGAGGAAAGTAAGATGCAAGAATGTAGGCACTCTATGATCTTTGAAACTTTTCTGTTCATCTGAAAGTATTTTAAAATAAGAACTTTGGGGTGAGAGGACAGAGAATGCAGAAGGAAGGAAAACACCATGCTCTACCCCTTTGCTGGGTTTTAGTCCAAAAGCCTTACACTTCCGTTTTGCCTCAAGCCCTGCAAAATGTGTTGCAGATCTTTACTGAAAACACTCTCTTGCTGAAAGTACAGTTCTGCTCTCTTCCTCTTCCTCCTCCCACCATTGTCCTCCATGCTGGGTCTTTGGGTTTCTTTGTTTGCCAATACTAACTGCTGCTCCTTCCTGCTCGCCTCTGTGCTGAGCACCGGCCTCTTTAATAAGCACTATCTCCCATCCTCTCATCTTTTCTCTTAATAACTTGAATACTCATGTCTTCCTTTTACATTTGTAGGCCATGGAAATCTAGGATCCCACAGTAGGCGTTCAGAGAAAAAGCTGGTCTGCCTGGTTCTTACTGCAGCAATGGTGTTTCCTCACCACACTGCATGTATGCTGTCCGGCCTTCAGGTGCCAAGGCTCTGCAAACAGCTTGGGCAGGCATTTTTGTTTTCACTTGCAAAGGTGTCATCTGAGTGTCTCCTGGGGTCTCACCACTGGCTATTATGGTTGGTTCTAAGGCTACAAAGCTACAAGGTGGAGGCTAGTGCCTAGCTAGTTATAAGCCTTAGCAGCAAGTGTTAGTGCTGAGCTAGTTACAACCCTGAGGAACAAGTGTGAGGCCGTCCCTCCCTCCCCCTTGTATCTGTGCCCTCTGCCTTAGTTGTGACAAGCAGGGCATGGAGTCTTGACTGCAGGATAAGAACTTGGAAAATATATGTACGGAGACAATGGTGTGAAGTTGCAAAAGGATTAATAAAAATATTTTAATAAAAATAAACAGCTGTTATGAGGGGAAAAGAATTTGGAAAGTGACCAGTTTAACAGAATTTTAAGTGGAGCAGTCTGCTTTAAAAAAATATTGTGGTTGGCCTGGGCCTGAAGAGGAAAAGACAAAGGCTCAAGATGCCACAGGGTCTGCTTGTGACGCAGGCACAAGCATCCCAGGATGTACCTACCACAGTACCAACATTGCACACACTTGCAGAAATCAGGTACTGTGGTATGTCTCTGAAGAGGCTGGCTTTTTGAAGTGCTTCTGCTGGCACAATTATGTAGTTCCTATGTGAAGCTGGAAGGGAAATCAGATCTCTTCTTGCTCTTCATGGAGAAATGTGCCTTGTGCTATTTTATCTTACAGTCATTTTGCATATCTGCTGATTCCAACAGCTTTGAGCAAACTCCTCCCCTTCTGGCTGGCCCTCTGAAAGTCTGGTCCCAGTTACGGAGGCTGCAGGTGGTGATGGTAAAAGGCACCAAAGGCAGTGAAGCCCAAGCAGCTGGGAAGTGGTTGGACTTTTTCTTTTATTAGAGGCAGAGAGTGAGGGTGGGAGGGTTCTGTCCCTTCAGGCAAAGCTTTCTTAAAGAAGTGTTCTTAGGAAACAGGGGAGTAAGGGATACTCTGGAATCAGAGAGAGACAGAGACAGAGAGAGAGAGAGAGAGAGAGAGAGAGAGAGAGAGAGAAATCTTGGAGTTGAGACAGCATTGCAAAGGTGAAGCGGAAGAGAGGAGAGGCAAGGCATGTGCAAGTCTGGCTTGAAATGAGTTTTATTGAAAACACCTAAATTCATGTCTGTGCGTTGAGGAGCGTGGAAAAGAAGGCGGAGGAAGCCACCTCCGGTGGTTTTGTGGGTTTTCAAGTATGACATACAGGATGTTGAGTTTTAAACCCTCTTTTACCATGAAATGTGCGCAATACTACAGGGATAAACAAATTCCTGACTCTGTGAACTGTGCATCCGTGGACAGGCCACTCTGTTTCCCTGGAACCACGTTTCATTTCTTCCTCTTTCTTTGCCACACACACAAAAGTCTTCGTGTGACAAGTAACGCTGTGTGGCCTCACTGAGGCTTCTCTGTAAATATGTTTGAAACCACTGTACAAGCATGCTAAAGCCAGCAGGCCTGCTGAATCTTATCAGCGGCTGCTGTGTGCTTGTGTTCTGGAATGTGTGCTAATTAGCTGCTGTTCCTTAGTCTATGTGAGGAATCTGCCTGCTTTGTATATCTGAAGCTTCATTAATTCACCTAAAATTATAACATGAATTCAGTGTTTATTAACTTAGGTCTTAAGTCAATACCCTGAGGTATTTATTGAGACCCACAACGGTTGGCTATGCCCTGGGAAGTGAAAAATAGTGTTCCAGTCACAGCCAGATATATGATCTTGAATACACTGGGGTGGTTTTTGGGGGGGGCAGTTGTTTATTTATTTGGTTGGGTTTTATGGGGAGTTTTGCTTTGTATGGAATGCTTTGAGAATTTCCCAGAAAGTGATAAATGAAGGAGACCCCCTAACATCAATGAAAAGCCTCACATCTGGCTCCACCTGAAAGTCCGGTTCAGAGTTTCCCTGTGACCCTGGCACAACCAGAAGGGAAGTCTTGGCTTTGTTTATTATAACAAGAGCCACAAGACTCCCAGGCCAATAAACATGTTCACGTAAAACTCCAGACAGCTTCTCTAGACTGGAGTCTTATCATCAGGAGACCTCATTTTACCTCTAGGTTAAGAGAGAGAATTCATGAAGAGAAAGGAATAGTCTATGCCTCGGACTTGTCCGGGCAGTGATGCTGAGAGTTCACAGTGACCCACCTGAACCATTTCCCCCCAGAATGAATGACTGCCCAGCCTGGGAACAGAACAGCCAAACAGTTGCCCCCACATGGCCATAGAGAGCCGGTTTCATTTAGAAGAAAAGCAAAGAGAGGGGAAAGCCTCCCTCATTTCTCCTCTGGACTGCAAACACTCAGAAATGACATCACACACCCCACAGAGCCCCGGGATGACTAAGGCAGAAGTAGCCTGAGAAAACTCAGCTCTGCCCTGAGTTTTAGGGCACAGTTATGCAGATGAGCGTCTGGGCGCAGGTTCCCGCCTTCTTCCTCTGAGGAAGTTTCTTGGTAGATCACTGACACCTCAT
Source organism: Mastomys natalensis (assembly GCA_021653895.1). Classification (NCBI taxonomy): domain Eukaryota; kingdom Metazoa; phylum Chordata; class Mammalia; order Rodentia; family Muridae; genus Mastomys; species Mastomys natalensis. Next base: position 3,059,837 of record JAJTUV010000014.1, on the reverse strand, counting down.
CCCGGCGAGAGGGTGAAAAGTTGGCACCGGCCACCCCACCCCCCTCCCGGGCAGAGCACCAGAAAGAGCTTGGAAGCAAGGAGTCGGCAAGCAAACAATGAAGGAGCAAGGGGCACCGTCAGTGGCGCCGGGAGCAGCCGAGGCGGAGGAGACTCGGCTATGGCCAGCCTGCAGCCGCTGCAGCCTAACTACCTGTCTGTGTGTTTGTTTGCAGAAGAATCATATCAGAAACTAGCAATGGAGACACTGGAGGAACTAGACTGGTGCCTAGACCAGCTAGAGACCATCCAGACCTACCGCTCTGTCAGCGAGATGGCTTCAAACAAGGTAAGGACATCCCTTTCTCTTACTACAACTGGAGCGCCAGGCAGCAGCTTGTCTGTTGACTTGGTCGAAGTGCAGCACTTTCTTTGCTTCTACCTTGCTACCACAGTAAGCTGAAATTTCTTAGTCCGTGTTAATGTCCAGAAACAAATTTCCGAATTTGTGCATTATCGAATATAAGTTAGAGGTATCTAAGTTGCTTTCAGATTGTTTTACAAATGTAAGTGCCTTTTTTTTAAAAAAAAAAAAAATATTAATAATGGTTTGTAGAAAACTAAAATCTGCCTGAGTCTTGCCACATTTTAATAGGTTCAGTAGACACGTGTTCAACAAGAAAGTAGGTCCATTACTTTTTTTTATGATAGCACAATTTCCTTCAAGACTGACAATTTCTTGTTGGGAATAAGGGCATTTTGGGGATTTATAACACTTCGTTTGTGATGCTGACGTGGTCTGAGACTTAAAAAGAAGAAAACAATATACTTTGCCTTCTGCTACAGAAAGTTGGGTTTTGTTTAGTTTTTCCTAATTTTAAAGGTGAAAATCATTTAAAGTTAAAATCCACCTATACCACAGAGGAAAAAAACCCCCAAAAATCCCTGATTTTACTTACAATATCCAGAAAAACAAAACAAAACTTGGTGTTGAGGAGCTTTAATTAACTGTCATCTCATTTGTTTAATTAACATCTGGACAGAGTGCTAATTTATATAGTGAGGATTGTTGCTAGTTGTTTTCTGCTTGTTTACACATTTTCATGCAAATTTTAACTGTATGGATGTGTGTGTGCACAGGTGTGTCTGTGAAGTTGTGAAGCTATATATGTATCAACATAGGTGTACTTTAAGGGAAAGCCTTGCTTCTACTGTACCCCACAGAGCATACCTTCAAGACTCCCTACAAATCTAGCTTGAGGGATTGTGCTATTGTCCTATGTTTCTGAGGCTGGAAGAGACTTCGTATCCCACCTACCCTTTCAGCCAAAGGTGCATTCCTTATTGAACTTTCCTCCTTACTTCCTGGGGGCAAAGCATAACTTTGGAACAGAGCTTGCTGGCTCCTCTTCAAAGCACCATAGCAGAGGAAACAGGGCATCCTTAGATGCTGGTGTGTGTGTGGTGGTTGTAGGGTTCTTCTTACTCTGAAACCATAGACTGATCAGTAACAGAGTAGAAATGAGCCCTGTCTGAAATGTTAGCTCAGAGTTCAACTCAGTGGGGAGCAAAGAAAGAGGACACACTGGGGTTTTAACTAGTATTTTCTGACTTCTCTCAAGCTGGGACTTTCCAGGTTGATGTAAAACCCAGCCGCTTCCCCATGTTGGGGGCTTCACTGTGTAACTTCTCCAAATCACTCTGGGATTTACATAGAATGTTTTGCAGTGGCTTTGCCTGTCTCACAGCCGTCAGCAGCTGTGCTGTTGCGTTGTCTCTTATTTTGTGATATTTGATGCAACCTGTGGTGATATTTTCACTATGAAGGACGTGAATCTCTAGAGTCACCAAGATAAAGCAAGGGACTAACCAGAGAAGAACCAGAGCAGGCAATCTTCACATTGCCATTAGTTTGCATGCCATGTGTGTCTAGAGTGCCGGCCTTGTCCCCTGCCTATCTTGCAAAGTTACTAAAAGTGTATCACTGAACATGAAGGGAGGCATGTATTAAGACCAAAGGTTCTCAGTCCTTCAAGCTTCTACTCCTCCCTGACAATTGTCAGAGGCAGGAAGCAATGAAAGGGGACTAGAGCTAACACTGAAGAGACGCCAGCAGTTAGCTGAAGCAGAAGCATGCTGCCTCACCTATTAGCAAGGTCCCCAGTGGGAAGGTGACAGGGCAAAGCAGTTATGCAGTGGGTGAATAAGAGAATACCGATTTTAAGATGTCCCCATTGAGCTTCCTCCTTCACTACTGCTCAGATGATTGTCTTGGGCTATGCTGAGCACAATGGCAAGGGAGTAATGTATAATATAACAACATAACGAGAATATATGGTGACCACCAGAGAAAAGTTCATCAATATTATCTGGGAAACTGAGACTAAGTTATGAACAATACAATTTTTACCCTATATTAAAATTCAAATGTTGAAGTTATCTGAGAGTTCTGTGGAGTTGGAAAGGTCCTCTTTGCTATCACCAAGTAGCCAAATTTGGTTGTATCTTGCTTACTCCTACTGAACAAAGGAGCCTCAGCAAAACTGAATGACAGAGCTGAAAGGGAGCTTAAATATAACTCTTTACAGAGGGTGGAAGACTGTGAAGAGCATTGGAACTGGAGATGCAGGGTTTAAATTCTGCCAGTCTCGCTGGCTAGCCATATGAACTTACTTAACAGTGCATAGATTCTGTTTAACAGTATAAAAGTGGGTCTTACCTCACAAGGTTTAGTGTACAAGGTAAAGTGCCTGCCAGGAAGTAGGAATCCAGTGAGTGATCCCTTACTAATACCTACTCCGTTGTTGCAAAATCAAATCTGTGTCCCTACTTGTGTTTCAGAGCTGACCCAAAGGCTATTGTTTACAAAGTCTGAACTTAACTTCAGAGTGCAGATGGCAGAGCCTCTGTTCTGTGAAGGGAATGTAACTTGGTAACACAGGTGCCAGTCTGTGGAAAAGGTGAAGCCTGTCTGGTAGGGGGAAAGCAAACTGCCTTTAGGGTTTCTTACACCTGGTCCAGGCAGTGCTTCCTTGTTTATTTATGAATTTCCTTGACCCATCTGTGGCCTAAAGAAATGGAGGGATTCAAAGGAAGAGCTGATTTTCCCTATGCTTCTTCAGTCAGGTGGACAGAAACTATTCCTGTATCTAACAAGAACTGTCTTTGTCTTTGCCTCCGTTTTCTTGATCCTTAAATATTAGCAATAGGCCAAATGGAATTTCAAGCTTTTAGAGTCATTTGCAACCAGATGAATTAGTGTTAAAGAATATCTTCTTTTTCAAACTTTAAAAAAAAAAAAAAAAAAAAAGTCAACATGGCAAGAAAATGAACCAGGTGAACAGGAGCTTGAAAGACATGGGTGTGGTTTGTGGTGCTGGGAAGAAGGCCTGGACCCCTCAGTGAGCACTCCAAGCAAGAGGTCAGGCCTGTCAGCCATCCCCTCTTAGATTTGTACATTAATTGTTACTTCGAGTTTTGTCAGCTCTCCTCACCTGGAAGAATTGTCTTCCCTTCAGCAAAACGCGTTAGAGCATGAGTTCATCTGCCAAAAAAACAGCCTGCTGTTTCGAAAACAGGATGCCTGAGCTCTGCCCAAAAAGAAAAAAAAGAGGAACGGAAAGAGAAACAGTATAGAAAGGAAGAAAGCAAACAGCCCCACAGGGATCCCCAGGCCAAGCGCGGCACAAACAGTGACCTCTCTTTCTGACCTTCGCTATGGCTCAGTTCCTGAGCTCCTGTCACCAAAGCCAACCCACGTCATCAGAGGAGGATAGGAGGAATGGCACAGCTGCTGTGAGGGTGACTAGAATTTCCTGTCGCCTTCCTGACCGACACAGTCAGAGAAGTACAGGGTTGCAACAACAGTGGCTGAGGAAGGACGGGTCCAGAACAATCAATCCTAGGGAGGTGGGGCGGGACTAGGAAGAGATGGGAGGTGTTCCTTCCCACTTTGGACAGTGAAGCATAATCTCTCGTCCAGTATTTTCAGGTGCAAAGCATCCAAAGGCTTATTAGTATCTGGTATAGTGAATGCAGATAGACAAGTATATTGTTATTTTCAACTGCAGCTATATTCAAATGATTAGACACTGCTCCTGATATCCTCCAAACACCCTGCTGGGGGACATTTTTCTTTCTCTATCAGCTTTGCTTGGGACAGATTTGGACCCAGATGATGAAATTGGGTGTTCTGGAATTGGAAAGTACAGTCTCAGATACCAAAGCTTCCTTTGGACTAACGAGCTGGAATAGAGCACTTGAGTAAATGTTGGCTGAGGAAGCTCACCAGCTGGGAGTAGGAGATAAGTGGTACTCTCTTGAGGCATCCTGAAATCACATATAGATACCATCACTGGAGAAGTGAGTCCTCCTAGCTGCACAGGCTTATTTCTCCAGCTCCACTCTGAGAACCTGTACCAACTAATTGCCTAGGCTCTTGGAAGGGAGGGGCTCAAGTCACTCAATTTTACCAGCCTGGAGGCACTAGTAAACCTGAGTGTGTGATACTGGAAGACGGTCATGACCGAGGCAAGACAAGTGCTCTAAAGTTGAGGGAAGTCACTTTCCGTACCCCTGAACAATCAGTCAGTAGCTTTGGGAAACACTGGGCCCAACAGAATTGAAAGGAAATAGATCTCACTGGCCAAGAGATGCATCTCGGAGCCCTATCAGAAAGGAAACAGGTTGTTGGAAGATTAATCAATGATAATGGTAAGAGAGGGGTTTCCCTTAACAAAAGAGCCTTTTGAAGGTCCCTAGGCTTGAAGGGAGCCTTGGCATGCTTTCCTCCAGCTATGCAGAAGGGCTTCATCAGACCAAAGAAATACATGTGTTCCCTACTAGACCTCACTGTGCCTCTGGCCAGACTCCTCATTCTCTGCCCAAATGGCTCTTACCTGTCTTCCTATGGCCTCTGTGTGGATGTGCTTCCACGAAGCAGGTACACACACTGAGGGCCCAGGCAGAGCCATGGTATGTGGGGGTGTGCGGGGTGCGGAGTCATGGACATGCAGGCTGCGGCAGAGGCTCCCACAAGCTTACCTGTGAGGTCCTGAGTGCTGGAACTAGGAGAGGGTAGGATATTATCCAAGTTGATGGAAGCTCAGCTCTAGTTGACCTTCTAGACTGTGATGGACTGTCAAGTTAGCACTTTAGGAGATAGCTTAAGTTACACTCTTACGCATTTATGCTTGTAGTATGCACCCTGACAAATGTTAGGGATGATCTTGCTCTAAAGTATAAAGTGAACATTGGTTCTGACCAGCAGAAAGGGCGATGTGCATTCTTTGACCCGGTTTTTTTCCCTTTACTAGCTCAGCCTAAAGTGAAAAAAACTGAATATAAGCCACGAGTTTAAATTCTAGCTCTAACTTTACTGGGAATATTTGCCAGAGCAATTGAATCATTTAAAAATCTTTTCATTTCCTTATTATAAAACAAAGTAGTTGGAATACATTATTTTTGTGGTTTACTTTAGGTCTCGAATTTATGTTGGTAGACAGCCAGTGTCTCACACAGGGGTAGATGGCTGCATGAAGATATTTGGCTAAGTCCTTTACCCATATTCATCATGAATATATGGACTCTTGGAAATAGGCACTATCTCTGGGTTGTTAAAGTGGAATTTAGCAGAAATAACTTGATTAGCTTGAATAAAATCACCATGCCTGGAAATGTAGCTCATTAGGAGAGTGCTTGCACCCATTCGTGGGGCTTTAAGATTCAACCCTAATTATAACCCAAATGTGTGCTCGAGTACACTCACACTGGTAATATGCTTGCCTAATACACGTGAGGCTTTAGACTTGATGGGGCTGGGAGAGGATCATGGTCAAGATCCCAATGAGACAAATAAATGGAATAGAAGGTGCTTAGTGATCCTTCACCGTGAACTTCGTAGCATTTGGTTGGAAGTCTTATCCTTATTGGTTAGGTCTGGTTCAGATTTCTAATGTTCAGTTACTTTGTTCTTGTAGCCTAGCCATTAATTTCAGACTCAATTTGGGCCAGGAAGTAGTCCTTCTAACACAGGTTAAGGGAGGAAACTGTCAGAGTTCTAGCAAATGGTGGATGACTGCTCATGAAAGTGGAATTGTCTGGTATGTCTGACACATCCTTTGCTTCTTGTGGATTAGTGTACAAAATTGCAAGTTTCTTTGTTTTCCCTAACTTAGCTTAAGATAAGACAGTAAAAAGTTCACTGAAGCTGTGGTCCACTTCCAAATTCCTTTTTACACTGACTAGCCACCTTCTCCCTCCCTCCCCCAAAGGAAAGATTTTAATTTTATTGTCATTCAAGAGGATGTCCTTTCCAATGCATGTAGAATGACCATAAACCAGAACATTCAGATCTCTGCAGCAGAGCTACCTGGGCTGAGGAACGCCCGGTTTCAGAGGGCTTTCTTAAATCATTGTCTTCAGAGGTGAAAGAGAGTATTTAGCTTATCAGTCTTTATTATTGTTGTTTAAATCATTTTTCTGTAACAGAATATAGTTGTATTCTTGGATGTGATTCAGTATTTGAAATGCTACTCTTATGAGTGTAGCACATGAAAGAGTTTGGGGCTAGCACTTTGTAATAAATGTGATTAGTAGTGTTTTTGCTCAATCTAAATATTTCTACATTGGTATGTATATATATAGGAGCTAGTTCCTTTACTGAATTCTGACCCAGTTTACCCAGGCTTTTGGTTAACTCACTTGCAATTTCCATAAGTGAGCAAATATCTCAAACAGAATTTCACTACTGTGTCACTCTGGTCAGCGATAGGAGAACACTATAGCCAGGGAGTCAACTATAAACCTAAAATAGCAGTTTTGAAATACTGCATTGCAGCAAGTTAATGAACTTAGCATTTGGTTTCCACATTTTATACTTCCCGCCTTTTCGTGTGTGATCTTTGAGAATAACTCCCAGACTCCCTTCCCCACCAAGTTCCTTGCCATTGTTATCTATGGAAGTAAAGCCAGGGGTGAGGCTCGTTCTTACGCAATTCTTCCAAAATATTTAACTTCTAGGTGAAATGGGTTCTGCAGGCAAGGATCATTGACTGTTATGAAAACCAAAATACCCTACCAGAAGACACCAGGGTGCACCCATGCTGGTCGGTGGGGGTGCACTCCTGTTAGCAGCATGCCAATTCTCACTGTGCTGTCCTGTACAGACTCGCTTTAGCTCTTTTCGGGGACCTACCCGCTTCTTTCTGTCTTGCCCTCTGGCCTGTGATGTTTCCCTCAGCTGGTGCCAAACCATTTAGTCTTTAGGAGATTCTGTTGTAACTTTCTTTGTTTAATTTACTTTAAAGTAGCCAAATGCTCCACAAAGAAAGGACTGTTAAGGCACTTAAGAGTGAGGACGATGGTCAATCTTCTGTTCTCGTGTGCCTGTTTTGGAGAGCACCGAGAATCTTCTCTTCTTTATGTAGCAGGGAGTAGCATTTAAAGCTAGAAACCATGCATGTCTGCTCAGCAATCACAATGCGTTCCTTTCCAAAAACAATCGCAGAGTTAGGATGGAGGGCTGTGGAAGCCTCAAGCCGTCCCAGATTGAAGTGTAGCAAGTTTATTAAGATAAAAGTCATCTTCAAGGTGGACTCATTGTTATCTTCTAACTTTTTAACTTAAAACATAGTAAATTTAAATTTTGCTGTTAAGAACCTTACAAGACCACATTGCCCTTTCTTTGCAGTAGACTGTATACTATTATAACCTTGAACAAAGATGAAATTAGAGTCCAGCTACTTAGAAGTTTTAAAAGAAGATCAACCAATATTTTTTAAAAGTAGATTTCAGACAAGAAGTATTGGCATCTAATAACTTAACAAAAAAAAAAATCACTAAATAAAAATATCTTTCCAATTGAATTAGATTGGTTGTGCTACACAGAGAAGCAAGCTAACTAAGTATTGACCTGACAACTAATGTCCTTGGTCACTATAGATGGTGACATTTGGTAGATAATTTCCAATTATAGTTTCACACAGTTGTACTAGGCACAATCTTGCAACTTTCAGTCAAGAGGGGAACTTTAAAAGTCCTATTTATGTATTTACCTGACAGGGGTCATGGTGGTGGTCTCAGGATGAAGGAGACTCATTTATTGTACTCTGAATGTGCACATCTTTGTGATTCCCCAAAGTGTAGGAAACCTGATTTGTGGTAGTGGAGGGATTGTGTTTATGAGCTCCTGTTACTTTCAGAAAAAAAAAAAAACTAATTTAATTAAATATTATTTATTTGAAGTCATTTTACAGACTTACAGACAAGGAAGCATTTTATAACTAAGGCCTATTTTCTTATCAATACAAAGTGGAGATTAAATATCTAATATACTTTTTAAAACCTTTAAAAATACAAGATATAATCTCACTAAAAAGTAGTTTTATTGTGGCATGACTTCTCCAGAGTCAGAGGATCATGGGAAGATTATGGTACTAAGATAGAGGTCTCATTTCAAATCCTATGGTAATCCTCCTTATTTCTTCCTCTGTTGGGAACTGAAGATGGCAAATTAGAGAGTTTATATACTGGTAAAATAGTCACCAGGCTGTGAATTCTTCCAGCTACTTAGCAGAGTGGCTAGCCCAGCAAATGGATATGAAGGTGGGAGTCCCAGGTTAACCTCTGCTACCCCTGCAATGTCTCTTTCCAATGAATGTCTCAATATGAAACTCTCACGGCTTAATTGAATTGCCCATTCTTGGGTCCTATTACCTAAACCACAGTAGCATTAGTTCAATCCTATTGGCGGCTGCTCACTGATAAACAGTGCCAATGCTTGTAACCATTTGAGTCAGATCAATCGTACTCAGAGAATATAGGCTTATTTTTGTTGTAAACTACCCACTCTGGCTCAAAATGAGTTATTATTTATTAAAATTTAGAATAGTGAGGTAAATATTTTAAATACTCTATAACAAATGTAAATAAGCAATTATTATTTACTGTTCAAACTTTTTAGAATGAAGAAGTAGTCGGGGAAATTAAAGTGACTTAGAGAACTGATTGTGTCAGTATAATGTTTATTAAGGAGAGGTATTCCATGTTTGAAAGATCCTGACATGCTAATTTCAGCTCTTTTGATATCTACCCATTTCCAGCCATTATTTGCATTATATAATGGGACAGAGTAAGGTGAAACTTGTTAGCATATAGTATGTAGGAAATGAAAAGAAAAATTACAAAGCCTCAAGTGAATAAAAATATTTGATGTTTAGGTTGCTGGGAAAAAAAAAAGAAGACTTGAACTAAAAACTAAAATACTTAAAAGGAGATTACACTGGAAGGAAACATGATAAAGAACCGAAATACTCATTTTAGTATTGGAGAAAAATAGAGACAAATTACAGAAACATACTAAAATTTTACTAAGCCTGATTGGTCAACAGGGTGGCTTTCAAACTTCCTTTTTACCCTTAACATCAGAGCATTTGTTAACACTGTGGCTTCAGAGCATCAGAGCTTTAGCATCACATGCAGATGAGTAAACACATTCTGTAAGCTTCTCTTGTCTTTCATTACCCAGAAAACCCCCTTCCGTTCTCACACAGTCAAGGCCCTGTGCTATGAACCTCTCCTGTTATGCACAGCCTTGCCTGTATTTCTGCAGACCAGCCTCTTTACCATCCTGTCAGTTAATATCACAGCTAGCTTTTGAGAGACCTGGCATTTGATATATTTCCAGTGTAGTTTCACATGTCCGCTTGAGTGTGTGGAGCTAGGAACCTTCTGATAGTTCACTAGTAACATAAGTGTAAGCCTCTATTCTGGATAACTTGGTTAACATATAGTCTGAAATTTAACAGGCCTGACACGCCACAAAAGAACCCTCTATCCTGCCAGCTACAAGCCCCTCCTCTGCCCACTGTGATAACTGCTGCTGGCTCCATTCTAACTCAGATGATTGAGATACAGCCATGGTGACTGATGCACTGGCTATATTTTTCTTGGCCAGGCGAATACATTATTTGTGTTCTTGACAGGATGAGCAACACTGACGTTTTCCCTGCTGTGTTTTAACACTCAGGATCTGGTTGCACAAACCTTATTTGAATCTTTCTTAACATTACACGACTGTGTCCTTGAGACTGTTTCAACAAGGGCTACCAGTATTATATTTTAAATGTTTAATAGTCAGACTCATTTAATTTCTGAGAGTTTGGTTTTTTTTTTAACTTGTTAAAGATATTTTTGTATTAAGAGTTGATATGATTAAAATACTTTTATATGATTAAAATCTGTCTAGTGTTATGTTATATGATTAACAGAGTACATTTTCAAATTGAAAATGTCATATGTTACTTTTCAAGGAAAGCTCTAGAGAGTGTATGGGGTCTGTGTACCTTGGTATATTTGGGTGTGTTCAATAGTGAGTGTGCACATGGAGTCTGGAGATCAATACCAAATGTTTTCCTTTATTGTTTAAACCATATATTTTGGTTTTTTTTTTTTTAAACAAAAACAAAACACATAGGGTCTCTCATTGAACCAAAATGGCACGTTATTTTGGCTAGAATGGCTAGCCAATAAATCGCAGGATTCATCCTATACCTTTCCCCTCATCCCATGCTAGAGTTACACTTGCACTGCCACACCTGGCTTTTCTGCAGGGAATCCAAAGTCCGGTCCTCAGGTCTTGACAGAAAGCAGTCTAGACACTAAGCCATCTCCTTAGTCCAGTGAAAGCTCTTAACACAGAAAACCAAGATACTAAAATAGGATAACCTAGCCGAAGAGTATGGACCTCTGGAGAGAAATAGATCTTTTTTTTTTTTCAGTATGGTAAATGTATTTGATTAAAACGAATAAAGCCCGAGTCCTTTCCATGTAAACATTTGATAGGAGTAACTCAGAAAACAGACTTTTCTTCCATGCTTTTCATACTGATCTCATCACCCACAACTATGATGCCTAGAAACTCTGAATCTGCCTCAGGTAACACTGGCTACAAGGCAGCTTGGGTTTCCAAAGCCCGTTTCTTCTCTTAAGGCTTATATACTCTCAGAATTAAGGTTCCACAGTACAGGAGTAAATGTGAGATGTGGTGTGTGAGCATCCTCTCAGACATTCATCCAGACATGAATCTAAGCCTTCAGAGACGTGATGGCTGCTGTTTCAAACCTGCTTGTATCTGGTGTGGTGGTATGTTAGTCAGCACTGTTCTCTCTCTGTTGCATGGCACCAGACAGCCTTGCCATTATTGGACCATAATCTTCATGCTGGCATTTCATCGATGCTAGTAGTATATCCTTACTCCAGTAGCATATTAAACTAATTCATATGTAACTAGATTGACTTCAACTCTACAATTCTGAGCAAATACATACACAACACAGATATCCTTATGTCAGGTAGGCAGTCTGTGGTTATGTCAAGCTTTGGTCAATACCTGGAGAAGTCTGAAATCTCCTAATTAGAAGAAATTGCCTAAATTAAAGAAGCATCAATCCACACTGGTATTAACATCCTGACTTTTCCAAACAGGCTTTTTTTTTTTTTTTTTTTTTTATGTTATGGTCTCAGTATAAGCCCATTTCTAATTATGGTTTCATAATAAATAAGAAGATAAATGCTTCATTTATCTTTCTGGCAATTCTGGTTACACTCCTTAGCCTGGTAAATGTTCTAAACGTCAATGAGCAAACCTGCACCTGTATGAGTAACTCATGTATCACATGACCTGCATGACATGGCACTGCATCACACATGTTGTGGGAATTTTGTAGTTAGTTATGCAAGCTACTCTCAATAACAAAAAGAGTTTAGTTTCTAAAGAGCTACAAGAAACTTCCATGCAGCTGTGAACCCAAACCTTGAGATTAAATTCAGAAATAAAACCTAGCTTCAAGCATAAATTCCATGGCACAAAGCACCCACTAGGTCACAGACATATGTCCTTTCTAGCTGTCCCACTTTAAAGGTGGAAATCCTTGGTCTCTCCCAGGCTCAATACCTTGCACAGTTTCCTAGATTAGGCTACAGCATAGGAGTTTATTTCCAAATTTGAGAGAACACTAAGCTGTCTCTGTATCACGTGTTGTAGAGCCTACTGACTCCTCCGGTCAGGCTTCCTTTGTGTTATTGAAGTCTACTAGCAAGGCAAGTCTAAAATGAACACTCCCTCTTTTCCATGTAAAAGCTAAGTGTCCATCTCTGAAATTGTCTCTATCCCAATAGTCCTGTACATCTTAAGGATACATTACGGTGGAAGTGTACATCCGTCTGGTCTAAAGTATTGTAGCTATCTCAGGAGAGCAATATGCAGAATATAGCTATCTCTTCTAATGGGATAAAAATTACCCAAGACACTTGTTTTCATCCTTTAGAGTTTACAAATTTGTCCAAATCTTCAACTTGTGGAAGATTTTTCTCAATTTGAATGTGTAGAGTCCAACATGAGGCATGGCAAAAGTACTAAAAGGGACAAGATGCATGCTTTCAGGAGAGAAAAGGATAAACCTGTGTAGCTCAAGGTTTTGATTTACATGATAGGCCCCAGAGTTGACCTCAAAACTTGACAAACTATTGGGCTGTCCCAGCCTTGAGAAACCTTAATTCAGGAGTGATTATTTTAAGGAGAGACATTAGCTGAAAACAATATAACTAATGTCAAATACATTATAGGCTCTATAGTGCTCTTTAGGAAAGTAGAGGAGTAATCTCAAAAATAAGCTATGGCAGATTTGCATAGCCCTAGAAATAGTAGACATTTTGAGTCTGAAAGTGGGGATCTATTAAAAGGAACTGTACTTCTGGATGTAGCAGTACACACAAGCCTTGAATTTGTGAGGTACAGGCAAGAACTTCTTAGGCAATGTGGCAAAACCCTATCTTAAAAAACCAGGGTCTTCGGATGTAGTCAGATGTCTGTCGTGACTCATATTCATGGACTAAGAGTGTTTGGGTGATGCTATCCTTGTTCTGTGTAGTTGTCTCCCAAGAACTGGAGGTCGCCAACCATTGATTTTGTTTTCCACTGGAGAGGATTCAAGACTTAATGTCCCATGCATCTGATTCAGTGTTTCTATTTTTTTTTTTTTTTTTTTTTTTTTTTTTTTTAGTATTATAAGATGTAGGGTTTCTAGCTGAGAAACCTTTTTAAAAGGTTTTAGTCACCAGCTTTAGAATCACAGGAAAATCTTGTGACCTTGGGAGCATAGAAGAGTAACTCAATACTCAGCCTTGATTCCTTAATTCTTTTTGTCAGTTGTTGCAATGATTTTGGTCATCTGTTGACCGATGAGGTCAGCTGTCTTTCGTTTTAGGCCAGTACTCAAAATACGTCAAGATAGTCTTGCAGATTAAAAGCAAGAAGGTAGTACGTAAGATGGCATCGTAAAGTTCCAAGAGTGGTTAGTGTGGTTAGTGGTCTTTTATTTCTCAAAAGAAGGAAAGATCTTTATCTAAAAACTAAGATTTGGATATTAGCTAAAACTAGGCATAGGCTTTCACTCTGATGTTATAACAAATGAATAACTTCGAATCTCCTTGTGAGTTATTTGGATATGTAACATCTGAACTATGCATATACTTAAAAGAGTTTTATATTTAAAAGAGTATCTTGAATTTTTATCCACCAAACCTAGCAATTCTCTGAAGCATAAATATATATGATGCATCATATGATATAATAAACATTATATGTAATTTAGAAATAGTATATTGTATAATATGCTGTGACATGTTAGCTCTGAGAAACAGTTGCAGTATTTTTTTGTCTATTTAATCATGTCACTGTAGCAATTTAGAAGGAAATGTGGGTCATGAGAAGTTTCTATAAAGGTTCTTATGGGAATTACTGCAGTGTTAGGAAGGGTCACTTCTCAGCATTCAAATAATGTGTGTCATATTTTCTCTTGAACGATTTCAGAAACTGTAAAAAAGAAAATACATGGATAGTGAAGGGACTAAATAGAAGAAACACCTAAAAATTCAGAGGGTTACACAAAGCCTAGTGTTAGTGTGCAAAACAACTGTATACTGAAGCCCCCCTTCTCCCTTTCCAATTCTCTGTTTGCATGCACTAATGTGTTGTCCCTACATGGCCTTTCATATGTCACTTGAGCAAACGCTCATCTTCTGGCTGATGAATAGAACTGGCTTTGTTCATCAGAAATGCCAACATTTTGTTGCAAAATTGTGATGACAAGATTCAGGCTTGCTTTTCCTTGGATTCCTACCTACCTCGTATCACTACATCCCTGGGCATGTAGGAAGAGAAATGACTCCATTATCAAGTCCTTGTAGAAGAAAATCGCCCTGATGTGACCCTTGAGTGGTGAATATTACCTAACCCTGTGCCCCTAGTCCAGAATTTGCTTCCAGCAGAACCTGTTGGCAGTCATGACCCACCCTGGAACTGTGTTCTCTGGCTCAGCTACTCTGGCAAAGGGGGCATGGCCATGGGCTCAGCTCCTTCTTCCATTCAGTTATTAATTCATCCAGTGCTATTCCACTTGCCTTTCAAATAAGACAAACATGCCGTTAAAGAAACAGGGCTTGGTGTTGTAAAGGACTGATGGAAGGACAGGAGGGAGGCAGCACAGTGCCTGAGCTATTAAGAACAGTGGAAATTGTGAGTTTCACAAAAGAGTTTTTAAAGAACTACAGCATATCCTTACTCCAGATTTTTTTTCTGTTTTATTTTAAAGTCAGATTTAAAAAAAAAAATTAGGGACTTTAAAATTAACCGTCTTGTTCAACTAAAGAAACAGGGACCCAAGAAGTCAATTCATTTTATCAGAGATTACATATTGCTTGTAGTCCTCTCTCACTAACCTGTGTCACCGCTTCTCCCTCTCTGCCACCATGAGTGTCTCCTGCATGAGCTCAAGAGGGATTTTCAGCCCCTTCGCTTTTCTAATTCTTGGGAATTCTCATAACGGTGTTATGACTAACAAGAGTATAAAATATGAGTCAAAAGTCAGTCCCCAAAAGTCATTGTGACTTTAATGAGTTCGGCAGTTGTTTCAAACTGCAAAAACAGGAAAATCCTACACAATAAGGCGCCTGTCTCACAGCTGGGCTCCTACGTAGATGGCCACCCACAGGAGCAATGACTGGGGCTGCCTTCCTCTCTTTGGCACCTTTCCCCCCCTCTACCCCCCTCTGCCAATCCCCCCTCCTTAAAATTTTCTCTCACTGTCTTCACCAGGTTATCATTGAGAAAAAAGTATCTTTTCAATTCAAAACTTTTCAATTAAAAAACTTTCATTGATTTTAATGATATTTTTAATCATATAGAATCATTGCTAGCAAATCCAGATTAGTTTAAATGTGACTCTTTCACATGCCCGATGATAGTCCTCTTTTTTTTTTTTTTTTTTTTTTTTTAGAAACATAATGCTACCAAGATCCTTCCAGTTCACCTTCTATGTGAAGTCACTAAGAACTCAGGGCAGTGCCTGGAGATCTTTGCACAAACCTTAAGCTCATCTTTTGAGAAAGAATAGAAAACAAGGACAGGTTCTGATCACTTTAGAAAGAGTGGCTCAGAAACTAAAAAAAAAAAAAAAAATTGAACTTATCTGATAAAATTTAATTTCAAATATTTGCTAAGTAGCCTCTCACTATTAAAAAAAAGTCTGTGTTAGATTTTGGTGCACAATAAACAACATCACACACAGCCTTATCATTTGTAATACTGGGAACATAAAAAATAAATTTAAAAAAAAATCACAGATTTTTTTAAAAGAAAGAATATTCTAGAAAAATAGTATTAAGTCATTTTTTTAAAGCAATAGCTCTTCTCTTTCTAAAACCTAAATGTCATTTTTCAATAGTGCTTGTAGATTTCATGTTGGACAGACCCAGCTTTAGGGAGGTGTGGGGAAGCTTGTGTTCTAAGGGTTCATTCACAAACTTTGTTTGTCTGTGTTGAAAAGGGAATTTGGCCATTTCCTCTGGGGACATTATTCTAGGTAGACTCTAACAGGGCTTTCTTGTGAGGACAGATTATTAAAGAAAAATAGGATATGTGTACAGGAGACAGGGGAACACATTTATCTTTGAAATGGCACCTTCCAATTTGTGGATTCTCCACTGCATTTGATGAAGTAAATAAATTCATTCCCTTCCAACTCTGTAAGTCCTTGGGCCCTGGGTTCATTCTGGATCCATTTACCTTCATATTGAGACAACTAACTGGGTAAGTCAACAGGAAGGCTCCAAGAGTCTCAGGCTATGGAGGTCTGAGTTACGACTAAGCCAGTGGTTTATTCTTGTACACAGAAGCATCGCCATTTCCCTGTCTGCTTAGCTCAGCAATACAGAAAGAGTTTTATTTTCCGAGAGGAGCTAGTTGCTAGTAGATACTGTGCTCAAACTGTAGGAGGCTGCCCTAGAATCTACCACAGAATCTTGAGAGGTTGGGGCAGAGAGGTGGGTTGGAAGTCTTATGTTTCATTCCTGTTTCACAGAAGAGAAATGTGGTGACGTCACAAGACCAGAAGTAAAGACTGAGAATCAGTGTTGATGCTTGATTGCTGTGTCATGGCTACCTATAGCTTGCCAGAAGCAACTCTCATGTCAACTGTCCATCCACTGACACCTCAACATATCAATTCCAGTCCTTGGCTTGTCCAGACGCCAGGGCCAGCCTTACCTTTACTAATCAGACTTTGTCTTGCTAGAAGGCCACATTTGCCTTTCTTAGTCTTTCAGAGCTCCTAAACAAGTGGGCCCTTCATAAGTATTTTTTGATGAGAGCAATAATTGCCTTAGTCAGTGTGGTGGGGCCCTCCCTTGCTGAGGAAAACCAGCGGTGGTTGCTAAGCAACATTTAAAATGTCTAGATTGGTTTCTGATCCTGGATGACCTTCATTTGTATACTTCGTCATGTGTATTTTATGGTTACCTTAGGATGACTTTGGAAAACTTTGGTTTTGGTATGTATTGGCCTGCCCTTAGTAAAAGGATCATAGGAGAATTCATTTAGGCATGGAAAGAAGGGAGATGGTATTCCTCTGTTTATTTGCATGAATACACTGACCCCTTCTGTAAAGACACAGAAGGTGTGTAGTTTACTTAGCCCCATGGCTAAAAACCACCATCCTTTACCACACAGACTAACGGACCACGAATCCCAACAGGGTCCTATGACAAAGAGAAGTTATATGGAGGAAGGGAAAGGAAAGAAGGATCTTGCTGTATATGATTCAGTTTTGGCCTGCTCTCATCTCCTGAACAGAACAGCCAACCAAACCACTAAAGAGTCCTCCTCACCCTCTTCAGACTGTTAACGGAGGATTAGTCAATGTATCCTAATAGATCTGGCTCATCTACTAGAAGGAAAGTTGATTAAAATCCCAAGAGGACTTTTTGTTTGCTCTTTTGCTTGCTTTTTCCCCAACTGCTTTGCCCAGCTATTTCAGGTGTCCCTTTGGTGTTTGTTGAAAACATGACAGAATAGTTTGATTGAGGTAGGACAATCCTAGTGTACTCCAAAATGTTTGCAAGTATTTCAGAGATACCAAAGGAACCAAACTGCCTGACTATTGTATTTGGCTAAATCTTGTGCAGGGAAGGGGCGGGGGTTGTGAGAGAACTAGAGACAAGATCATCAGTCTCTAAGTTTTTATGTAAGATATTTTTACTACACTTTAAAGTTTGTTACTTTGCTAAAGGTCAACAGACCAACCAGCACTTATAAAGCAGTCTTTTCCAGCTTCCTAGCCTTCAGTAAGTGCTGGTTTTATGGCTTGGAGAGGCCATCATGACAGGGTTACATCTTAACATATAACTAGAAATTTATGCAATTCACCTGGAGTTCAAAATTGCACTGAGGTTCAATATGTAGTCTACAAAGCAGAAATGATTGACCCAGAGATGTCAGGTTACTCTTGAAAATATACACACACATACACAAGCAGGGCTACCCAGAAAGAGAGTGGTTGTGTCTCTGAGGACAGCCTGTGGTACAGTGAGCCAACAGGCAGAGACTCAGGTTTGGTCTGGCTTCACCTCAAAAGGCTGCTCTCTGGGGAAGCAATGGTTTGACCTGAGTCTTAGATGCCTGAAGTGAAGCTATTGTCAGATGCAGGATGCTCATTTGGAAAGGGAATGCCTCACAGGAAAGAGAGCCAATTACAAGTTCAGGCTGTTGCCATGGTGCTTTGCTGATCCTTCAACATGCAATACAGGAACTCCCAGGAAGGCTAGGAATAGGATGTAGGGGAGGTGGGAGAAATTAAGCCAGCTTGGGCAAGGCATCCATCCCACTGCCTGTACTGTAATGCTGATAAGAAGGGCCCGGCAGGGGAGCCAGGAAAAGATGTCATTTTCAGCATGTCCTGGGTTGCTAAAATGAAACTAAAATAATTTAACTCTGACACATTTCTAACATGAATTATAAGATGTACCAGCAGTAAAATATCAAATAAACATAATGCCAGATAAATCGTTGTTTATGCAGCAAACGCTATCTCAGATTTCCTAGCGTACTCGGGACCCTGCAAGGAAAGGTTATAAATTTAATCCATTTGCTGAATATGATGTAATAAGCATATTAATGAACTGACTGAGTGCAGAAAATTGCACATTGCATATGAAGTACTTTTTGAACCAAATAAATTAATTCCATCCCCATTCATTCCACCGAGAAAAGAGGTTAAATGCATCAGAACCCAGTTGGTGGGCAAATAATGTTCCAAACGCTGATTTAAAAGAAATTCTCCTATACTGGAAGCCAAGTCAGAAATCAGCTACAGTTCTAACCTTTTCCAATGAAAAAAAAAAAAAAAAAAGCTCGGCGTCAATTAATCAAATGTACCATTACTTGGAAGCAATTAGAAGAGCTGAGCGCTGTGTCAGGCTGCATCTGCAGAGAGCTGTCTGCAGAGGAAGAGAGGGTTAAAGAACACCTAACTGGAACGGGGGAGGGTAGGACCTCAGGTTTACTTAAATATTCATGGGGCTTCCTCCATTTTAATCTTCTCCTTTTTAAAAGATGGCTGTTTCCCAGTCAGACAGCTCCCGGGGGAAAGAGATTCCCTGCTCCCTGGCAGTGTTGGACTAATCTAGGTGGAAAGCCCTCCGGGCACCAGGACTGTTCGTAACTGATGGAGTGCTTCAAGCCGGCCAACTGAATACATTTGGACAGGCTCTTGCTCCTCCTTCATACAATTCCTGGCTTCATTACTCTCTTCTGCCTGGAAATAAGCAGGGAGCGCGTAGGCTTCTTGCAAGGATGGAGTGTGAATGAAGATGAGCTTGCCTTGGATTAGGAAATACCACCCATCTGGAAGGCTTTGTCTTTTCTAAGTTTTGGTTCTTTAACCACTGGAACTGCAGCGGTTTCCTGATCCCCTGGAGACCGTTCTCATAGAACTGAATTCTTTCAAAGGGATTTGTGGATTGTGGCAAGAAGAGCTTCCAAAATGCCTGAGGCAAACTATTTGCTATCTGTTTCTTGGGGTTATATCAAGGTGGGTCAATTTGAGTGTGTTATGTGTCTTTGATAGAATGTGGTGTTTTTATGTCCCTCTGTATTTCATGGAGTAGACGGCATTGAACAGTGGTTTAACTTGTATATACATTTAACCCACTGGGGCTTCTTATAATGAAATAAGACATGTTTTATTGCATTGTATTTTAATGTACTGTAATGTGTTTCAAAATTCTGGTTCTTCTCAACTCTGTTTTAAAAGAATGTTTTCTGCCTCTCTTTTCATTTTATCTTAAACTTTTCAATTAATCTGTTCTCACTGAATATGTTATCACTCCAAACTATATTTTTGGGCATATTTCCAGTTTCTCAATTCAAGTGACATTATTTTAGCCTTTATTAAAATTTCTTTTCCTGAGTTTGCAACTTCAAAAGCAATCAGAAAACAATTTTAAGAAATTTTAAGAACTTCTATTTTTTTTTCTACAGTGACATTGCAATGCTATCAAATTGAGGGGACATTGTGATTTCTATGGCAGCTCTCATTAACCTAATGAAATTGGCTGATCCAGTCTCTCGGTTCCTAGAAAGTAAAGTCGAAATACAGCAATTGTTTGCTCTTTCTTAGACACTTAATGCATTTTCTTTTCTTTATAAACAGTTCAAAAGGATGCTGAACCGGGAGCTGACACACCTCTCAGAGATGAGCAGATCAGGGAACCAGGTGTCTGAATACATTTCAAACACGTTCTTAGGTAAGATGTTAACAGGAAAACCCACTGAGTTTCTGCAGGGTGAATTTTTACAGCCTACCAAGGGCATCCCTGTGAATTTGGAGTGAGATTGAGCACAGAAAAAACATCCGTCCAAGATAAAAGCTAAAGCCGTTCCCTATAGGAAAACAATAAGCAAGAAGATATTTCTGAAATGAAAATACCCTCTAAAAAGAGCAGGATGTGATGGGTTGCTTGCATTTACATGGTTTCATATTACTGCACCTGTCCCACAAGGACCCCAGAGCAGCTGAAGGTCCAATACCTTACCCAGCAACTCCTCTACCAGCATCTAAAAAAAAAAAATCATCTGGTAACTGGGCTTTAAGACAAAAATCTTTCCTTTTAGGTATTTTTTTAAGGGTCGTGCCACCTCTACATGTAGAGTCCATAAGAACATATTCTGGAAATAATTTGACTGTCGCTTTGGTGGGTTATCTCTAAAGGATGAATGCATGTGTGCTTCAGGGGTTGGGTTCCTGTCTAAGAGGCCTTGTCTTCTCTAAGCAGTACCAACTGTCCTTTTCTGATTTGTTTCCTGCTTTCTACAATTATGTGGACAGTACTTAACACAGTCCACTTATTTCCCAGGGTCTTGTTTGACTCTTAGAAATTTCTTAAATTTTCTTAAGGGAACTTTTCTATTATGAGCCCATTCTGCCTGTTTTAATGAGGCCTGCAGAATTGGTGTATATGTACCTCAAAATGCATGGGAAGCCCAGACATTTGGATTCTTCTCGTTTGAACTATTCTTGCTTATGCAGCTCCATATTTCTTTCCAAGGAAGTGACCCATCCTTACAGAAGAGTACTGCAGCTTTCTGCTTTTTTTTCTTTCTTTCCTCTTCTTTTTTTTTTTTTTTTTTGGCACAGCCCATTAGTAAAGGAGCATTTGCCTTGGTGTCTTATGGAACACAGTCGGCCTGCAGCTATGTTTTAAAAATCAACCCTCTATCTTTCCCTCCAAAGCAGTTCCTCCTAACAGGCCAGCTTTCTCAGCAGCCGTCCATGCAGTAAAGCTCAGTACAGCATTACTGTGCAGCCCTTGGTGTTACAGCAGATCAGCAAACTGCAAATTAGCAGGCAGAGACCATCCTCCCTGCTCTTGATACACCTGTGGGTGTCCTCGAGCACCTGCTGTTCCCAGCTGCAGTTGCAACAATGTTTCCCAGAGAACAAAGGAGAAGAATTTTTACACATACTAGTCGTCCAGTGGTGGCTGGAATATAAACAAAGAGAAGGCATAATCAGCAATCCTTTTCTTCTCTTGCCTTTCCCCATTATCTCTGAACACAGGACTCTTCCTCACACTGTGTTAGATACACACCTTGGTTCACAAAACATTTGATTATTTTTCATAAGCTGGGAACTGTTTTCAGGACACTTGACAGGAACTGACAACAGGAGTGAAATCAGCACTAATTTCCCTCAGTATCAGCATTAGAAGGGTGTTGTGTGTATAGATGTGTGTATAGGACTTTCAGTGTGTACATGGCAAACATAAACAGGCTAGATTGGCAAACAGGAAGGTTCTAAACACAGAAGGAAAAAAAAGATGCAAACATACAAGAGGCACCAAGTGCTTCATCTGAAATATGGGAACCTCGGGAGAGATGCGGCCCTTCAGCTCTTTCAACTCTGACATTCTGTGGGTCTATCACAGTTGCTCAGCAGCTTCCCTAAGACACCCTTGACCCCTCAGTAATAAGCAGACAGTCAAAGCTTGCTTCTGAACTACAAATGCAGAGCAGGGGACTCTTAGCCCTGTCTTAGGGGGGGGAACGGGGTGTCTCTGAAGGACCTCGAGGCCTCCTCATAAACTGTCATATCTGTAGTGGATGTTAAGGGCCTCATGAAACAATTTCCTCATTATACAAGAAACAGAACTGAAGTTGAGACAATCTAAAGTCATTTGACTAATATTTTTCTAAGCCAGAACGATTAATTATTTAGATTTTTAGAAATAAATGCCAGATACCATCCTTTATAGAAAGTTATAAGAGTATAAGGAGCAGAATCCCCTTTAAGGGTATGATATGGATACTATTTTGGAAATTTTTTTCTGTAGAAATCAGGATGGTTAGAAATAAAAAGGAAGGGTTAAGAATTTTCTTGGTATATAAAAGGCTTTGTTCTGAAAATGACAGTCATTGCAGAACATATGGAGATGACAATCTCAGTTGACATTATACTTAAAAACAATATCTCAGCCAGAGTGGGAGAGTGTTAAAACCTGTCCTAGAGAAAGAAAGGGTATCTCCTAACCCAGTCATCTGTGAAACTTGTGGGTTTTCCCATCTGAAAGGACAATGTTTAGGTGGTACACAGAGATCCAGGCAATAAGCCATAGGCCAGGCTAGGCACTTACTAATGCTATTATATGATAGTGGTTTTATGGTGCTGGGAAACGTGGACTTTGGAGTACCCAGTCTCAGGAGAAGTAAAAATGGTGTAGGTGCAAACCACAAATATAAAACAAGCTTTTCAAGTGTTATATTAAAAGCTAGTCAGTATTTTCACAGGTAAAGAAAATTTTCTTTTTAAATATACTCAACATCCTACCTCAAAAGCTAGAATTTTTAAGGTTTGAGGGAAAGAGACTTAGAATTGTCACAATCACAGGCTCTAGCAAGCAAAACCCTTCCAATTGTGCCACTAACAGTGTTTGAATAAGACCAGCTCTCATAGATGGTTTGTTTTTTTTTTTTTTTTTTTTTGATTGTTTACATGCTTGCTTGAAGTAGCCCATGGTATCTCCACCATATTCTGACAACTAGAAATGCTAACCCACTGAGGAATTATTTTTTCTTTTTTTTTTGTTTTTGAGTCTGTGATTCAGGTTGTTTCCATAGGAATCTGGTAAGCTAATTGCTTACCAGAGGAAATTCCAAGTAGGGAAGCCTTATGCTTGTTCCATCAGTTGCGTAGGGGAACACCCATGAATGTCGCCAATACCCTGGTGTATAATGCTCTTCTTCATTGCTGCGTTCCAGGCACAGCAGTTGTTCTGCTCATTTACTCACTGGTGCAGGGAACCTTTAATTAAACCAAACCAGAAAAGCTGCCGGTCCCACTAGAGACACTTAAATCTGCAGAGGCACAGAGGCACTGGGAAATCCAACAACCTTTTACACCAAAAGTGAAGAACGGTAGTTGGGAAAAGCAAGGGCTTTCATTTTAGCAGAAAGTGGTAGTTACTAGCCACGAAGTGACAGAAAAAAAGGGAATTTCAAAATTAAATAACATATACTTTGCATGCCAGAGACTGGAAAAAGATTTTTAACAGGAACCTTAAGGCCTGAGCTACGGGCTATTAAATCACTAGGTACAAAGTAACTGCAGAATAAATATCTGTTAACTAGGTAGTCCTTTTGAGTTTGGGCAAATAGCTGACTTCATCTGAGAAATGAGTGTAGGATTGTTATTTGTTCCCAAATCTAGTCCTGATCATCCAGACAGCAGGAGGAATTTAGATAGATAGATATTCAGATAGATAGATAAGTAGGTAGTAAATAGGTAGATAGATAGATAGATAGATAGATAGATAGATAGATAGATAGATAGATAGATAGATTTAGGTGTGGCCCATACATTTGTGGGTTTTTTTTTTTTAATTTTCTCAGTGCTATTTGACACCAAATACTTTTCAAAACCTCTAAATTAATTGAAGTGACTAAAATTCTCTAATCAAAAGTGATAGACTTATGAGGTCCTAGAGTCCTTTCAGGGGTGCTGGGGACAGAAAGTGCTAGACTCCCCCAACAGCCAGGTGGTAGGCTGAGCATGAAGCTGGCCCTGTCTTGCTGTACTTGCTTTGCTTTGACGGAATGTCTCCAGGGCTTGTGAGTAGGCAGATGTCCCCGAGGAGGACACATGAGTATGCCATCATCTGCAGGAGTCTGAAAGCAAATCAGCCCTGTCCCAGCATGTCATCTGGAAGCATGCCATTCTCAAATGGGGATGTTGTTGCTGCACTGATTTTCACTGTGACAAGCAAAGATAAATGAGGGCACTTCTGAGAGACACATTAACTATTTCAGCCATGGGTGTCATTTAGTCCTAGGAAGGATTGGGTCAGTAATGGAACCAATCACTACCTTTATGCCGCCCTGTAGAAGACAGAGGTAATAGACCATCACAAGCACTCAGAATCCCCTGCAAAGGAAAATACAATTTCTGATAGTTAATAGGTGATAGTAATATACAGGAAAGATTTACATGCATCTAGATATTCATTTATACTAATACTAATTCTGCTGTTATCTTGTATATTTAAAATAAAACTAACTGAGATTATAAATAGTTAATAACCACAAACATATTAGGAACTAAAATGCCTATTATGAATAAGAGGCCTTATTATTTACTAGAAAATTAATAGGCACAAAACATGAAGAAAATCAAATTATAATCTTCCCCCAAACCTCAAATGGTAATGAACCAAAGCTTTAAAATAATTATTTGAAGGTTATGAAACCATTTATTTTTCTAACATATATTCTTATTTAAACTGAGCCTAATTAAATTCATATGAATTTTTACATAAAAAGAATAAAAATATAATAAAATGAGCATAACATAGTTTGCTTTTGTTTAACTGGCCCTGTCTTTTACAATGAACTTTTTCTTGCTGTTTGCTTTCAGATGAGTCCCATATAGCCTAAGCTAGCCTCAAATTCATTATGGAGGTCTGTGAACCTTTGTCTTTCTGCCTCTGCCTCCCCAGTACAAGACCACAGACCCATGTCACTGTGTCCACAAATGAACATTGTATACACAAAAATATGTCACTCACTTTAACAAAAATTTTCCATATAAATATAGATACTCCACTTTGAAAACATGATTGCAATTCTGATTACACTGAAAACAGAAGATGGGGTTTGGGTCTTACCTCTGCCACTTCTTATTTCCTTTACTTGCCCCTCTGGGCCTCAGTTTACTTTGACAGTAACATGGAACAATCCATGTCTCCCACCTGCTTCACAGACCCAACTGCAGATCCAGGGAAGTCATGCTACAAGAGTTGTTTATGAAATTTAAACACAGGGTTCAAGTTGTTCTGGATACTATTGCATGGACCCTGGCATGCATGTGCTCAAAAGCATGTTCACTGTTGTGTTGCAGACAAGCAGAACGATGTGGAAATCCCATCTCCCACGCAGAAGGACAGGGAGAAGAAGAAGAAGCAGCAGCTCATGACCCAGATAAGTGGAGTGAAGAAGCTGATGCACAGCTCAAGCCTGAACAACACAAGCATCTCACGCTTCGGAGTCAACACAGAAAATGAGGATCATCTAGCCAAGGTGAGTGTGAGCTGGGCAAATATGTGTGCAGCTCTCCACTTCGAACTCTTACAAACACACACACAAATGCACACACACACTCACACACATGCACACACACACACACAAGCACATACACAGACTCACACACAGGTGTACACACACACACACACACACACACGTGCACACATGAGCACACACACACCATCCAAGATTTAGAAAAGTAAAGGGATAACATTTGCTTTGCCATTGAGTTTTATGATGCAGAAGCTGATGTAGCCTCTTTGTTAACTGCTAGAGCACCTGACCAAAGTCCTTCTATACCAAAAGACTGTTCTTTTGTCCTGAATATAGACTCAGTTCTCAGTAATGCAGAGTTCTTTATGGACAGAACATCCTGCTGGGGAGGATACAGAGGATACAGGATACAGACTGCATTATCCCAGAGGACAAAGGGGGAAAAGTATGCCAGGCACCAGGGAGAAAGTCTGCCCTGATTTGGCAGGGTAGGGATAACATGAAGAGCCTGTGACAATGCTGACCACTAAGCCCTAACCCAGTAGTGGAGGAAGGGACTGAAAGGTTCATTCCTCCTGTAGGAGGCTGACAGACACTGGCTGCTAAGGTCCTTGCAGCCTGGTCAAGGATGAAGTGAGTTTCCTTGGAGCAAAACTTCTTCCATGAGGCCTTCTGAGAACTACTGTCAGATAAAAGTTAATTAAACACTGAGCCAAGCCTCTGGCCAGTTATTCAGATTGAAATTGTTACTCCCCTCACCAGATGATTTTTGGAATAATCCCACAGCAAAGTTTCTGAATGATATTCCTTCCATGTCTGTGGGCGGCCCATCGACTCTAAGCTATTAACCGAATCAGGCAGTCTTCGGCAGCTGTTGCTGACGGGCCAGCGAGTAGTGAGAAAGAGACAGCAGAACAGGACCAGAAGCCTGTGCTCATTTGAGCTGTCTTTGAAGACAGCATCAGGTGAAGACGGGAGTTTGTCAAGGAGAGGTCAGCAACTCAAGTTATAAATGCAAACATACTTGGCTGTTTATAACAAAAGAATGTGCAGAAGCCTGTAGTTATCACGAAGAGGCTATAGAGCCAGCCCACCATTCACGGATTCTTATGCAACTGGAACTTAAATGTATAAAAGACTTGGCAGCTAATTTCTCCCAAATAAAATCTTTTAAAATATTTTACAACAAATATTATAAATACTATTATTCGTAAATTGCTCTCATTTTGATTTGCAGGAGCTGGAAGACCTGAACAAATGGGGCCTTAACATCTTCAATGTGGCTGGGTACTCACATAATCGGCCCCTCACATGTATCATGTATGCCATATTCCAGGTGAGACAGGCACAGCAAACACCAACTGTCTGGGAACAGAGCTCTTTATATTTTACACTTCATGTTACTTTTATGATAACCTTTTTTCCAGTTTTGGATATCTACTTATTCATGCCCTAATCCATTTTCTCAAATAGGAAAGAGACCTTCTAAAGACGTTTAAAATCTCATCTGACACCTTTGTAACCTACATGATGACTTTAGAAGACCATTACCATTCTGATGTGGCATATCACAACAGCCTGCATGCTGCTGACGTGGCCCAGTCAACTCACGTTCTCCTTTCTACCCCAGCCCTAGATGTGAGTAGTTACGATCTGTTTTGCCTACCTACCTCCCCTATTTTTTAAAGTATCATAAATGCACAATACCTTTATAGAAATGATACAATTGAATGGCCCTGCGTACTTGAACTACTTCTTCAGTAGCTATGGCATTCAGCAATTTTGGTTGCTTATGAAAATAGATTGCCCTTCTGCTTTCCTCATTTTCCAGTAGCAGTGTAATGTTTCTTTTTTCATCTTTGCCATCTGAAAGTTATTTAATTATTAGACAAAGAATTAGACCCATGATTGATTTTCATCATATTCCTAGTAAGGGATACACAGTATCTCAAGGCATCTTCTTTAGTGTCTGTCATACAGTACATATACACTGTATGTAACCATCTGAATTGCACAATATGTACTCATCCCAGACCCTGAGGAGGGTATAGTGTATACGCTATATGAAATGTTCTGTGTAGTCTCTGTTAGGTATAAACATCTCTAGATTTACTTTCCTCGAAATTCCAAGTAACTGAAAATCAAGAGCAGACAGGTTAATAAATAAGAAAAGCTGAACTAAAATGCTAAGAAAAACTGCTCCAGAAAACCCCTGTGGAGATGTCTATGACTCCTTCCTTTGTAGTTCAAGCTTTCTCATGAGCTACTGTAATCAGTAATATGTTCAGCCACGCCACCACTGGGCAGATGGAAATAGTGAGTACCTAGGTACATCCAAAGCGTACTGCCTGCTGCCAGAAAAGACTGACCAGGCCTTATCCAGCCATGTTGGAAAATCCAGTTTAGGAGTTAGAGAAAGACTAAATTCTTTGTTTGACTTTCATATGATCTGAGACAAGCTATCTAAGACAACTTGCTAAAATGAGATGGAGGTAAGGGTATTTAATCCCCCTAAGGGAAAAAAAACTGTGCTTTTACACCCATGAAGTCGGGTAGCAGTACTCATCTAGTGTTATACATAACTATTGTTTGGTTTGGTTCTAAATTGGCTATGGGTGTTACAGACTTAGCGAAGGGAGTATAGAGTGCTTGATATGTAATAGGATTGGTCTTTCAGGGAAGAGGTGGACAGTCAGCTAGCATTTGAATGAACAGAAGAGTTAAGTCTTCAAGGAGGCTTAAGAACCAGCAGCATTGAATGCCTAACATTGAAATCACCGTACATAGGGGAGGAAGAGGACAGAGAAGGAGGTCTTCATGACAGTGTGACGGAGTGAAGCAGTATGACATTAGGCTTTGTTTGTTAGAAATGTTCTCAACTCTAGCCTACAGTAAACATGCAGTGGGTATGTGGATGAATTACTAAATATATGACAGCCTGTGACCTCACTATAAAATAAACTTTGGCAAACATTTTACCATTTGCCTCCCAAGGCTGGAGTTTAGCCTTTTCCATCCCTCGTTACTTAGCCTGCCTGTGTATGAAGGTTACTGTCTGCCATGTTCCCAGAGCAGTATGACTTGCTTCTTTGGTTAACACAGGCTGCATTATATAAGCATCATACTGCCATAAATCCAAGACACCAACTATAGGCATCCACACACACCAGCAACATTGTGCTAATGACTTACCCAAACCTCAGCCTATGGACTCAATAAGAGATGAACTCTGGCCACCATCCTTCTCACATCAGAGATTTTATAGTGATAAACAGAGTCTTATGCTTAATTCAATCAACATCCCAAGCTCTCATAAAAGTCAAGAGTGCCTCTCCCAACAAGAGTAAAATGTGGTACTTGAACGAGATGAAACTGAAGAGTGAGACAGCTGCATTGGATGTGGAGTTAATGGGCTCCTTTGAACCCACAGGCTGTCTTCACAGACCTGGAAATCCTGGCTGCCATTTTTGCAGCTGCCATCCATGATGTCGATCATCCTGGAGTCTCCAATCAGTTTCTCATCAATACAAGTGAGTTTACCACTGCACAGTTATTCCAGATGATTCTGTGATTCACTGCAGCCTTTTCCTCCTAATGTTTTCATTATGGGTAATAACAAGGGCAATAATGAGGTAATTCTTCCATTCCATGGAAATTGCTCTGGCCTTTCCTGGATACTGTGTCCAGCTTGTCAACAGTGTTTGAGTTGCATGAGGTGTTTGGAGAAGGGTCAGGGTCAAGCCATAAAAACAAAGCCCCAAAGTTTGGAAAAAATACAATATGGAAAAAAAGAATAAAAGATTTGTAGTGGCCTGGCAAGACTAGGAAAGCTTGGGTATGTATTTGTGACTCTCAGCCTTTTGTGAAGCTAACATACATAACATAGTAAACCATGAGTGTCCCTCTATCCTAGATGATAGGCAGAAATGCTAGGCCTGAGCATTCCAGCCTTCATATAGAAGTAACATTCCTCGAGGAACACTGGAGTAGGTACCTACAGTTCAATAGCAAGGGTCATTAAAGGTCTACACATTTTCTTTCAACTGCCTGGCTTTGACTACAGACTGTGGCGAAGCAAGGGAAGGATCTAGCTTGACCAACCTCAGAATCTGAAGCGATCCCCAGAGCTTTATCTTCTCAAACCATTTGATTTTCATGTTATTCATAATTCACTCGTTGTCTCAGTTAGTGCTCCATCTCTATGTACATTTTCTTTTGATAATATTGGTTGTCTCATTATGATCATTATTGACATCTAGTACTGGCGGTTTTATAAAAGTACTGTCTGAGCTTCCTGCTAGAAGAGGCCTTCTGTTGTTTGTCCTTGTCTTTATCTTCAAAATAATGCATATCCTAAGCTTGGGCAACACTGGTTTTCTTCTTTCAATTTTAATATCTTGTTCTTGTCTTTTAAAAACATCATCAACATAAACTTTGGGTACCTGCCTCTTTGCATGGGTTGGTTTAGTCAATTTAACATGCTGATAGTTTGTTTCTCAAGGGAAATATAGCTACTTACAGTACTGAGACATATAAAGCATGTTTGTAAATCTGTGCCCTTGACTACAAGGTTATCAGAACAAGAAGGCTTAAATTACTTCAGAGAAAGCTATGGCTTATGAGAGGAAGAGAGAGAGAGAGAGAGAGAGAGAGAGAGAGAGAGAGAGAGAGAGAGAGAGAGAGAGAGAGAAAGAGAGAGTGCACTATTATATAGTAGTCACATACTACATCAGTTGGTTGCTACTCTTAGTGAAGATAAAACATGTCTTAATGAGTTTGATGACCATACACTTGGGTAGAAAGCTGTGTCAGACAAAATATCGATAAAGCAGAGTGGAGTTGTAGTTTGGGTGCCTAGCTATTGCAATTTCTGGTATAGAAAACCAGAGAAAGGAAAATCTAATAGCAACATTGTTGTAAAAAATATTCATACTCAGTTGTCCTATTTATAGAAACCTCCAAAAGCCACATTATTGTGTTAAAATAAAATTTGATGACAACACATCATCCTTTTTGAAGATCTAAACTCACAATTGTCAGAGTTTGGGAATCGTATATGAAAGTGAGCATAGTTTGAAAATCTTAATACATTTGATAACGCATCTGTGTTTTCATTTCATTCCTTTTCAAAACACAAAATTCACAAATACTTAAAGGAAATTGTAAGCTGAGATGAGAATATAGTTTATCTAATGTTAAATTTTTCATCTCATATGAAAGAGAAAAATCATATTGTAATATCTCCGGGAATCATCTTTTGCTCTGCTTCCCTAGTATGTAATGACCTATGGATGATGGCTTTTGAAATAATTTAAAATGAGCTAGATCAAATTTCACATTGAAGCGATGCCAGTGTCTGCATTATACAATTTTATTACATTCTTATGGTCATCATTTTTCTTTATTAGATTCTGAACTTGCTTTGATGTATAATGATGAATCTGTGCTGGAAAACCATCACCTCGCTGTGGGATTCAAACTGCTACAAGAGGAACACTGCGACATCTTCCAGAATCTTACCAAGAAGCAACGTCAGACACTCAGGAAAATGGTGATTGACATGGTAAGATGCCAGCCTGCATCCCTCACCTACATTTGCCATTTTCTCGTATAGACTGACTTGATTGAGAGTTTTAATTCTGTCTTTCCCCAAGGTGTTAGCAACTGATATGTCCAAACACATGAGCCTCCTGGCAGACCTTAAAACAATGGTAGAAACCAAGAAGGTGACGAGCTCCGGTGTTCTCCTCCTGGACAACTATACTGACCGGATACAGGTATCTGACGTTTATCACAAAGCCAAACTAAACAAAAGCAAGCAGTATTTAGAAAACAAAAATAGAAATTTGGTTAGTTGTATGATCTAGGTTACTACTAAACCTTTGGGCATATTTTTAAAACAAGTTAAGAAAATAGAGTTTATCATTTCATTTATGAAGTAAGCAATCCTGCATTCATTGAATTGCTTATTTCTAAAATTAAGTTGCAATGTCTATTTGTAATAGGGTGTATGTGAATATTGGTCCTCAGAGTTCACATTTGCATACAAATCCCACCAACTGCAACTTTGTTAGGTCTGATTTTGCTAAACAAATTGCCATTAGCTGTTCTTTTTTCCACCCATGGAAAAATCTAGAAGTAACTACTTTGCGTCATTTTTTGCAATCTTTACAAACTATGGGAAGAAATGTTTGCAGAATTTGACTTCTAATACCCCCTCCAGTTTTTAACCGATCACTCTAGGAAAATATACACACTTCCTTTTTGAGGCTCTAATGGTAAATAACCAACCCTGGCCAGCAGCATTGAAATACTGCTCTTTTGATGGGTGTATCGTAATTATATTCAACTAAAATGTTCTTGGTACGGAGTGTACTGGGATGAGAAGGATAAGATGTTCTGGTGGCATTTATGCTTAGTTTTATGGGATTTTCCAAAATTTGATCTTTTCAGGTTCTTCGAAACATGGTACACTGTGCAGACCTGAGCAATCCTACCAAGTCCTTGGAATTGTATCGGCAATGGACTGATCGTATCATGGAGGAGTTTTTCCAACAGGGAGACAAAGAACGGGAAAGGGGAATGGAGATTAGCCCAATGTGTGATAAACACACAGCTTCTGTGGAAAAATCCCAGGTATCCACACTAAGATAGTTTTTTCAATGTTTTTATGAGCTTTACTAATAGTAGAACTGTAGAATTCCTTTCTTTTAGCCTGTGTGTGTGTGTGTGTGTGTGTGTGTGTGTGTGTGTGTTCATCCATGTGAGTATCTGTGAAGTGATAAAGAAGCAACCATACATTTAATTCCATCATATTTATCATTCCTTTCCTTTCTCCATGCATGGTCTCTCAGGAGGGGCATTAAGTAAAGTTTTCAGTTGTCTAATACCTTATCAGATTTGGTGGACACATGAGGACCTGTATCCTCCATTCCCCTGCATAGATTTCTCCTCATCCCTTCTCCATCCAAGAGCTCAACTTCTTATCTGTGCTCTCCACATATCTGTTGCTCAACTCAGTCAAGCACGATGTCACCATTACTGAAGATGAGAAAAAGACCCATCTTTGCAATGTGGCCAAAGTATCTTCCCAGTGTAAGGCAAAACAAACAAGCAAACAAACAAATAAACAAACAGCTATCCTCTTGGTCTAGTTTGCCAACTTCTTAGTGACCCAGTTGTCCTCTCTGTCATGTGGACAGGTCTCCCCAAGTGCCATGATGTCTTCATCCACACTGCTGTTTAGTTCATGGGCACTGCTGAACATCGTATGCTTGATCTGGAAAGAAAGCTTCTAACTAGAAGTTCTTAGTATTTGAGATTTTCTCATCCCAGGTCCCAGGGAATAAACAACTACCAATGATCTTCCATGAAAGGCTGAAGTGTTTCTTACTAAAAGCAAAGCGAGTGAAGAAATTAAAAGACAATGCTGTGTTATGTTATGCATGTTTGTCTGTTGCTGTGAGCTTCTTTCTAGTCCCTGGAAAGCACTTTTTAAATGGCCTCTAAAATCTTTTCAACCATATATAGAGATAAGAGAAAAAAGTGAGTGGGTGAGAACAAAGTAATATCTGAATCATCCAGCCAAATTCTTGTAACTAGCACAGATCATAGCTGCCCTGACTTTAGTATGAGTCTTCCTCATTAAGTTGGAAAAGAAACATTAAAAGGCATAATATGTACATGCATGGGCACAGAACCTACACACACACACACACACACATAACCACATACACACATGCACTTGCACACACACATATGCAGAAAGGTAGGGCAGAATCTCACATATGACCAAAGTTCTTGTATATATAATTTGAATATATTAAATGACTGGCCATATACCAGAATATTGATAGAGAAAGGGAAACATAATGTCCCCAGAAGACCCTACCTAACCTCCCCTTTGATCCCAACTCAACATCTCTCCCTCCAGCCCCACCCATACACTGACAGGGGAATTCCATTCCCTCATTCACTGGTGCCTATTCTCTTTACCTGCCCCAATCCCCAATGTTTCCTGTTTGTCTGACAGTGAGAAGGTCAGTTTAAGGCCACTTAGCTAGCTCCTGCAGGATGCATAGCCCTTGTGTAAACCACAACAGAGTCACAGCCTTGATTTATGATCTTGCACACAGGCAAAAGGAACTGCTTACTTGTTTTTATTTTCCTTCTTTCTCCTGATGGAAATGACTGCATGCACTATGGATCCTAAACAATAGCAGCAGTATCCATACTGTAGAGATTTGTTTGTTTAGGGTTTGAATTGTTTTCAAGTATTTTATTATTATTTTAAATAGTCTCCAACAAGGCAAAGGCTTGGGAGGTTCCAGAAGAGTGGATGGTCAGCTCCTGTCGTCTTGGCACAGTGACATATTTAATAGTTATCAGGGAGAGAATATTAAACCAGAACACTTCAGACTTGGGGCTTCCTTCAGAGAATGACTCACAGAATCCAAATAGTGACGAAATTATTCCCAGTTACTTCCAGGCCTAGCTGGCAGATGTGAAAGGAAAGACTTGCAGTGAGATGAACACAGGCTTTAGAGCCAGACAAAGCACAGACTAAGGCTCATGTCTATCACTTCCAAGCTAACCTCTGTACCAAGTTTGGTCTCTATGATTCTCAGTTTCCTCCTTTGTGAACAGCAGGCAACAATACTTTGCAGAATTGAGAGGTGTTTGCACATATTATATACTGTCCAGGGCCTACCATTTAACAACAGATCAAATAAACAAATCTCTTACTATTGGTCTCCTTGGATCCCCTTCTCTCTTTAAATAGAAACCAAGACAGGGTGCTTGGTTTTCAAGGGCCCATGCAGTAACAGATGTGTGGTCCTCTTTTCCTCCAGGTTGGTTTCATTGACTACATAGTCCATCCACTGTGGGAGACCTGGGCAGACCTGGTTCAGCCTGATGCTCAAGACATTCTGGATACACTAGAAGATAACAGGAACTGGTACCAGAGTATGATACCCCAGAGTCCCTCCCCACCACTGGATGAGAGAAGCAGGGACTGCCAAGGTCTTATGGAGAAGTTTCAGTTTGAACTGACCCTTGAAGAAGAGGATTCTGAAGGACCAGAAAAGGAGGGAGAAGGCCACAACTATTTCAGCAGCACAAAGACACTTTGTGTGATCGATCCAGAGAACAGGGATTCCCTGGAAGAAACTGACATAGACATTGTAACAGAAGACAAGTCTCCGATCGACACATAATCTCCCTTTGTGGAGATGAACATTCCACCCTTGACAAGCATGCCAGCTGAGTGGTAGGGCCAACCTACCATGGCTAAGGCCTGCACAGAACAAAGGCCACCTGGCCTTTCCAGTTACTTGAGTTTGGAGCCAGAATGCAAGGCCGTGAAGCAAATAGCAGTTCCGTGCTGCCTTGCCTTGCCTGCAAGCTTGGCGGTGACCCGCAGCTGTATGTGGTAGTAGAGGCCAGTTCCCACCACAGCTAAATGGCTTGAAAACAGAGGAGACAAAGCTGAGAGATTGCTCTGCACTAGGTGTTGAGAAGCTGTCCTGACAGGTGACTGAACTCACTAACAATTTCATCTATAAATCTCACTCATCCCGTTGTCTGCCAACCTGTGTGCCTTTTTTGTAAAATGTTTTCGTGTCTTTGAAATGCCTGTTGAATATCTAGAGTTTAGTACCAACTTCTACAAACTTTTTTGAGTCTTTCTGGAACAAAGAAAAAGAAAGAGAGCAGTTTCCCCTTCTTTCTTGGGCAATATCTTTGGCTTTCCTCCAGTTAACTTTTGCAAATAGACAGGACAGATGCAGTTCTAACCACAGGCTACTTCCTCTTTTTGTCTAATATGACTCCTTAGTGGCCCCTGCATCTTAGCTGTTTGCCTGCTTTGAGCACTGTTTTCCCTTGGAAAGTGTCTCTGCTTTGCTTTAAACTCATGCTCAACAAACCAGGTCTGTGGAAGAAGCTGTGCTGTTTGCCATCAGTCTATGGAGTGCTCAATCACACAAGGCCATGTGTGCGGCTGTCTCCCAGCCTCCAGGCCACTGGGAGCTGCACACCACCTGCCAGCCCTCCTCTCTCACCCCTCCTTCACTCGAATATACTGTTTTCAATTTAATGCTGCCGTCTTTGTCTTGTACTGCCCCCTGCACTAACACTTAACTCTCTTCCTGTTTATAACCATGTATTTATTACATAATGTACATATTGTAATGTTTTGTAAGTTATTAATTTATATATCTAACATTGCCTGCCAATGGTGGTGTTAAATTTGTGTAGAAAACTCTGCCTAAGAGTTGCAACCTTTTCTTGTAATGTTTTGTATTGTGTATTATATATCCCAAACATTGCTTAAAAGAGACATGAAGCCCCGTTAGCAGTTAAGGACAGGAATGGCCGTTGTTCCAAGGGTCTGCTGCCCTTTCCTTGTGTGAGTCCCTAATTGTGCCCAACCCTTTGATGAGCTGGTTTTGCAAACAGGTTTATCATATTAGATACTAAATGGTTTATACTGAAGTTTTATTTTGTATAGTTTGATAGGGGCTAGGAGCACTGGGATGTCATTTTTTACCCGTGTTCTATCCAAGTCTCTTGGATGCATGAGTTGGGTTGTCACTGGGCTCTGCTCTAATTGTGGCTTTGGTTCTAAAAAAAAAAAAAAAAAAAAAACACTACATTTGATCACAGATGATACTGAGTATTCCCAGACTACTGACTTGGAAGAGCTAGTCTCCATACTGCTCACAAGCAGAGGAGCCATGTTCAAATTCATCAAAGGCAACAAGAAGACAATGTGAATTTTTATTGTAGAATGTGAACTGATGTCGTAAATTACGCAAATGTGAAGCTTCTGATAACACTTGTTAGGCCTCTTCCTGGTGTCAGTTTCAGTTTGTAAAATACGTGTCATGCTTCAGTTCAGCATTGTAACAAAAGTTAAAGAAAATGGCACAAAATGTGCATGACCAATGAGTTCGTACGTCTGTAACACTGCGTTGTTCCAGGTGGACGTTATAGTTATATTGTTTTCAAAAGTTTCTCAAAATGTATGTTATAATATTATTACTATTATATATTGTGCTCAAATGCATTCTTAAGAGACTTTTATATGAGCTGAATAAACAAAAGCATGAATAAATTAGATTGTAGCCCCATTCATTTCGTGGTCAATATATTAAAGCAGGTTGTTTTTCTTCCTCTTCTTCACCATACTTCACAAAAAAAGCAAGCCACTTTGCTCATCCAAATCACAGCTGAAGTTTCTTATTCTCTGTGTCTAAAAAGTCCCATGGCTCAGAACATTTCATTTTCTTCTCAGTAGATTATTCACTCAGTTCATTGGTACAGGAAGGAGAGTGGTGAAGACTAACAAACAAAACCACTTTGTTCATCTTGAACCATTTCCTTCTACCTCTTTAGAATTCTGAAGAGTTTAATCTCTTAGGTAAACAAAAGGCATCTTCAGCTGGGCTATGTCAGCTACCACAGTGACTCACAGAATCATAGTACATTAGCTCAATGTAGATAAACCTGTTGATTCATTTGACACACGAGGAATCTGAGGTCTAAAAAAGTCACCTAGACCACAACCCTCAAAGCACGTAGAAGTGCTCATGAACACCCCAGCAATCTTCCTATGCCATTGCTGGTAGGTTATGCTATTCTAGAAAGAACTGTTTAAATGTTATCAAGTCTTAAAGTCATCCTTTTAAAATAAGTCATCCTGAGTGCGTGCGTGCATGCGTAGGAGGTGACAAATACTCACCGAGTAGCTCTTACTAACTTAGCCACAGAGAAGTAAATGGCCTGTGGCCAGGAAAGAGTCTGCTCGAGATGAATTCCTCAGTAAGAGGAAATTGTTGAATTTCTTTAGAAAATCAAAAGCTTGCCTTTTGGTTCTAGCCAGGACTGACTGGACATTATCATCCGAAACAATGTCAAAACCGAACTGGTTACAAAAGTTTGCATAAAAGTATAGCTGATAATTATGCCTAGAAACACTCTCTATTCTGTTTTCTACTGAAGTGTCCTTAGCATGGAAAATACGTTTTAAATGCTCTTTGGGTTCCATTCTCCTCCAGAGCCCTGACTGAATCGGCTTTTCCTAGATGCCTACACACAAGACTTTTAATTCTCACCAGGCGACAGTAATATTGGGATAGAGCAGTGACCCACTGACTCTGTCTCCAAGGCATGTGAGCCTGAAGCCATCAGAGGTCACTATGAACCCTATGACCTCAGCATACCTTGCTCTGTGTGATGGTTTTTTCAGCATGAGTTTGGTCCTATTTTAGTTTTGCTCTTCCCACTGACTTCTCAATTACTTCTCATTTTAAAACTTATTTATTTAAACTTCATGAGTATGGGTGTTTTGTCTACATGTATGCGTGTGTTCTAGATGCATATCTGGTGCCCACAGAGGCAAGAGGAGGACAGGCATCAGGTAGTCTGGAAGTGGAGATACAGATAGCTATGAGCCATCATGTATGTATCCTAGTTTAATGTCTCCTGCTGATAAGACACTCTGACAAAGACAACTGAGGGAGAAAAAAGGTTTAATTGGCACAAAATTCCAAATTACAGTCTTTACCATGGGGAAATCAAGATGGCAAGACCTTGAAATAGCTAGTTGCATCCACAATCAAGAGCAAAAGGAAAATGCGTGCATTTCCCTCTTTTCATATTGTTTGGGATCCAAACCAAAGGACTGGTTACCTCCACTTTCCCACATCAATTAATGTGATCAAGACATATACACATGCCAACCTGATCTAGACAATCCCTCACTGAGGCTCTCTTCCCGGGTGATTCTACATGTGTCAAATTGACAAGTTAAACTAAGCACCACGGTATGTAAGTCCTATTCCAATTTTGAGTTCAATCTGAAAATAAGAGCTAGACTCTCAATGTTTCCTAAGTCTTTGGGAACTGCTGTGGAATCTTGTGCCTCAGTATCGTCATCAGTAAAACAAGAGTTAATAATGTCTTTGTCATGTGATTATCAAGAGAATCAAGTGATAGAATGATGTCTGGTTCACTGTGTGCAGGAGTGAATGTCAATTTCAAGTAAGGAGAGGTAGCATGCTTTCTATGTGGCAGTTTTTGCAATCATTTTTCATGTGACTTACCTTGAAAATTTTGATCAAGTCATCCTAGGCTTATCTACACAGATAGGATCAGAGTTCCAGACCCAAGGATGTAGTTTGTTCATTGAAGAATAGTAGCGTAACTCTTGCCCTTCTTTGTTGCTAGCATTGTCTCATGGATGAGACTGTGTTCATTTGGGGGACCTTGATGACACATCTGGGTGATTCACAAGGTGACACACAGACAAACAGCTTTCCATACCTTGTCCCATGGACTAAACATTCTATATCCTCCTGCAACTGAGTTTCTGAACCTTGTTGCAAAATTTATACTTCCCTGCTACATTTCATCTAAAAATCCAAAATGAATTCTTGCTCTAGTATCAACTTTGTGAGCTTAGGAAAGGTCCTTACCTAGTAGGGATGCAGTTTTCTTTTCTATAAAAGGGAACCATGCACTCTATAGCAAAGATTATTTAGAATGACAGTCTAATTTAGCAAAGCTTCTGACATATTCCAAGCATGCATAAAGAAAAACTAATATTAATAGCATATTGTCATGGCTAAATAAGGTAACATACATAGAAAAACATCTTCATATTACAAATTGATATTTATTTTAGCCTAAAAATTATTTTGGATTGTGATTCTGAGAATTCAGATACCACACCCTCCTTGGCACTTTCGAACTTTAACAATTAAGTTAATATTTCCATATACATTGAGATTAAAAATGATGATCAGGACAAGGAATGGAGTTGTTGTTACCTCTGTCTTCCAGATCAGCAATGATCTCTTAAGAAATGCTCTATAGGTAAGAGAATAGAGGGAAATGTAAGTTAAACCAGTTATACTATCACTAGGCTAATTTGGTCAATAGCAAATTAGGAAATACTTTACTGAAACGCAGTTATACCATATCTAGAGCACCCACTCCTTGGTGCTATCTACTAACCTAACATATAAGAGACCATATTGCATTCAAACTTCTGTTAGTTACCTTCCTCCCAAGCTACATGTTTATAATCTGTTCAGAATATGCCATGTGGCTGATGCCATATTTGGAAATCTCTATTGCTTGGCTTTAGAGAGTAGGGTAGTGTTTGCCTATCAAACACTCATAGGGTTATAGTTTATAATATTCTATCTCATTCTCAAAGCTCCCTAATTATAATTTAAAAAAAATTATTGGCAAATCCTTTTCATATCTGGGAAATCCTGCATCTGTAGACATGAAATCACTTATACAACAGAGGTGCTCTCCAAACACAATTTGCTCTGTTCAAATCATCTGACAGGTAAGCACATTCGAAGATAAGATCTTATCTCCTTTGTACTGAGGAAAATGTCCTCCTCCATCAAGTATGTAGCTTCATAGAAGATACAGTAAAGCAGAGAAGGGGTACTGAAGAGCTTCTCTACCAGTTCTCATGGATCCTCATCAACTAGCATAGAATATATCAATGAACATAGACTTGGTCTACAGAGTCAGAAATGGGGATAAACTCTTTCCTGTCCATTATGAAAGGTCATAACTGACACCATCTCACCAATGGTATGAGTTAATAATAACTGATCAGAAGAAGCCCAGTCTGCTAGGGTTCTTCTTCAGCCAGTCTGTACAATTCCTTTTTTCTGAATCTAGGTTCCTATCTGGAGGTCATCTATCCTACAGTCAAGCAAGGTTGACAAAAGAATGTTTTTACAGATTGCCACAACAGGTAAGGAAAAACAGAGTGATATATTTATTTTTATGGCTGGCTTTAGGAAAAGATATTCTGGTTTTCATGGCCCACCGTGGCAAAAGGAATTCCAGTTTCTGAGATGCCTGGAACAGGGAGAGGTATTTGGAACATGAAGTGGTAAACTAAGCTCAGATAGGAATATTGTTTCTCAGGCCTTCACTTTGGAGTACGGTTTTCTGAGTCCAAACAGGCCCCTAACATTCTTTTAGGTGCTATGCCTCTTGTGTATCTCGTGCACTGGAAGATGTGGAAAATTAGATGTGCAAGAAAAAAGAAAATGAGTGACAGTAGAAGAAGTGCTAAAGTAGAGAACCATGTGAAAGCACCTAACTCTTTAGGGCTTGGGCGCCATGCTCAGGAAGCATTCCTCATAGGAGGTCATATGGAGCCCTCTCATTAGTGTGAGAAGGGACCAGAGAGATCACTCAGCAGGTTAGCACAACTGTTGTTCATATTAAAAGGACCCAGTTCCAATTCCTACACCCACATTGTGGCTCACAACCATCAGTAACACCAGTTCTTGAAAATCTGAAGTTCTCTTCTGGCCTCCTCCAGCACCATTAGATGCTGATACAATTGAGGAGGCAGATAGTAATGCTATTTTTTAAAGTTAGTAGGTTCTTAGGCTTCGATACAAGTTCTATGAAAGAGAAGCAACCTTGGTCAACCTGTATGAAAAGGGGAAAAAGAAACATTTTATGGCAAAAGAAACCCAGCTGATAGCTAAAGTCCTGTAGTGGGAGGCAGCACAGCTCCAAGGACGAGGAGAAAGAGGCCCTGTGTGACTTACAGTGTACAGCAGTAAACAATGTTGCTTTGTGAGGTATCACTAATCAACCTCATATGACCCAATGACACATGATAAGACTTTTGCTCTTCTTTAAACACAGTGGGACTCCATCAACATTGCCAAGTAGAGAAGTATTAGAACCACACTTTAATTTGGAATGACTCTCCTAATTATAGTATGCAAACACATTCGGAGAGGATAATAAAGAATGAGAAAGATGAGATTATACACCATAACCAAACTGTGACAAGATGGTATCTTAGACCAAGAAGAGGCTGTGGAGATAAAGAGAAATAAAGGCATATCAAGTTATGTAGGAACTACATCTGCAAGTCTTGGGGATTGGCTAAGGTAAGAAAGAAAAGACTTGAGAATAAAGGTCAGATTTTTTGACTTAGAAAAGTTGGTAAAGTCATTCTTAGAAACAAGTAATACAAGGGAAGTTTCAATTTGCAGGAAGGTGTGTGTGTTTGTGTGTATGTGTGTGTGTGTGTGTGTGTGTGTGTGTGTGTGTGTGTGTGTGTGTGTGTCTGAGTGTGTGTGTGTAATTTGGGGCTATATTTGGGACAGGGAGTGGGTTGTGTGGATGAGGTAACTGAATATAGCAGTCTAAACACAAAGAATTCCAGTCTAGAATTTATCATACATGCATTTGCAAATATATATATATATATATATATGAGAGAGAGAGAGAGAGAGGACAGAGGACAGAGACAGAGAGACAGAGAGACAGAGAGACACCCATTACATGAAGCCATTGGCT
Organism: Mastomys natalensis; assembly: GCA_021653895.1. Taxonomy (NCBI): domain Eukaryota; kingdom Metazoa; phylum Chordata; class Mammalia; order Rodentia; family Muridae; genus Mastomys; species Mastomys natalensis. The sequence continues at coordinate 3,018,035 of JAJTUV010000014.1, read as the reverse complement.
ATCCAAATGAAGAAGTGTGTAATGAGGAGAATGGGTAGGGGTAGGGAATAGGAATGAACAATGAGTTTTACTGGTATTTTTGAACAAATACGTTATTGAAGTCTGCTGATTTCTACCCATGGTACAACCCTTATATCATAAGAGATTCTCTGATTTCCTCTCCTCCAAAAAGGGGTGGATGTTCTACTAATGTGCTTCAAGTATGCTTTTCTGCAGCACTTCTTGTAACTTTACAAAGCATCCTTGGGTGATATCCTAGGGAGAGAGAGTATAGTAAGAAGAGGGGTAAGGGATAGGGCTAATTTTTGAGGTAACTCTGTAATCTGTAATATAATGTTTAATACAAAGGAATATACCTGCAACAGAGAGAGAAACCATACTACTGGGAAATTTATGAGAGAACTTTGTGTCTGAGGAGGCGGAGTAGCCTGGAACTCACTCTGTAGACCAGGTTGTCCTGAACACAGAGAGCCTCCTACTTCTGTCTCCCAGGTGATGGGATTAAAGATGTGCACCCTCACTGAAGGATGACTATTTTGAGAAGGAAATTGATCACAATGGTATACCTGAGTGCACAACAGAGGAAGGGAAATCTCCATGATGATTTCTGGTGATGAGAGAAACATTTTCAGTCAAGTGATGGATCAGTAGTGAGTTCTTGGAGAGTAAAGAGGTAAGTAGGGGTAAGAGGCTAAGCATGGCGTGGGGGGGGAGCACTATGAAGAGAGTGAGATGGAGAGATATCTAGAGGAGGCAATTTAACATATAAGAACTATTTAAGCATGCTCTAATAAAATGTACATTATCTTACCACTGCTAGGAGAAGGAAACAAAAAATACCAGAGAGACCCCTGAACACCAAAGACATAGGCCTGGAAAGGTGGAAAAGCAGTGCTAAGGTACACTGATGGGTAAACCAATCTTCAAGGTCATTCAATAAGGGACAGAGAGAGTCTTTTTGAGGGTATAGACTCTGGTAGGTTAACCACAAACCAGTGGCTACCCTTCCCGCCCCCCCAAGGAGTATACATGGCCAGCAAATTATGGATTGTGTGTGTGTGTGTGTGTGTGTGTGTGTGTGTGTGTGTGTTAAAGAGGACATGAAGTTGGGAGGATTGGAAAAGTGGATGTTGGAGGGAAACACAGGAAAGAGTGAGGTATGAACACAATATAGAATGTGAAATTCTCAAAGAATTAATAGAAATATGTATGTTTGGAAAGTCATTTTTTTTCTAATGAAGTAGAAGAGGAGGGAGATGTATTGTGTGAGACTTTTCCCAAAGAGGAGACATCACACCCACCCACACACACACCACCACCACCACCACTACCACCACCAAACAATTCTACTAATGTACAATTTGACAAAGCCCTGAGTTTCTTGGGGAGGCTTGTAGGATTATAGGCCATAGGATCATGAACAATTCAAAAGCAGCTATATCACAGAAAAGCTCACACCAGCAAGAATCTGCAAGCCTGGAGCTCTCTGCATGCCTTGCAGGCAACTCAACAGATGGGGAATCTATTCTCTAGGCTATTGTTTACTGAGTCTATAACTTTGGCTGGGGGCCTATGAATCTTGTTAGTTTGGACTTTCCTGGACTTGTGAGGTGTATTTCCTGAGTCTCATGAGCCTATACATCAAGGTAGGAGTTGGTTTGTAGGTCCACTATAGGGAAAATAAAAGAAGGCCTTTCAACTGATAGCTTGTGCAGTCCATCCTTTGAAAAGGAATATTGGCAAAATCTGCCCAGGCCAGAGCTGGCACTCCAGACCCCCTCCCACACCTAGAGACAGTTTGACTCCCAGGAGGTCTATCACAACCAGGATCATATGTGAGACACTCCCCCACCCCAATACCTGACCTAACTGAGACCTCCACAGGCCCCAGCAAAGGAGGCCCTATCTGCCCTGCCCTGCCAGAGATATATCTTCCTTACAGACCACAAATCAGCCCAGGGCAGAACCGGTACTCCAGACCCCCTTCCCACACCCAGAGACAGCTTGACTACTAGGAAGTTTATCACAATCTGGATCACAAGCTCACAGGAGGAACAGGAGCTAGTCAGAGACAGCAGAGCCAGTTAACATCTGAAATAACCAGATGGCTAGAGGCAAGAACAAGAACATAAGTAACAGAAACCAATGCTACTTGGCACCATCAGAACCCAGTACTACCACCACAACAAGCCCTGGATGCCCTAACACACGTGAAAAGCAAGATTCCAACCAAAAACACCTTAAGGAGTACATAAATAATTCCCTTAAAGAAATACAGGAGAACATAGGTAAACAGGTAAAAGCCCTTAAAGAGGAAACACATAAATCTTTTAAAGTAATACAGGAAAACATAATCAAACAGGTGAAGAAATTGAATGAAACCACCCAGCATTTAAAAATGAAAACAGAAACAATAAAGAAAGCACAAAGTGAGGCAACCCTGGATATGGAAAACTTAGGAAAGAGATCAGGAGTTATCAACTCAAGCATCACTAACAGAATAGAAAAGATAGAATCTCAGGCATAGAAGATACCATAGATGATATCAACATGAAAGTCAAAGAATATACAAAGTGCAAAAAGCTCCCAAAACATCCAGGAAATCCAGTATACAATGAGAAGACCAAATATAAGAATAATAGGAATAGAAGTCAGAGAAGATTCCCAATGCAAAGGGCCAGGAAGCATCTTCAACAAAATCATAGAAGAAAACTTCCCTAACTTTAAGAAAGAGATGGTCATAAATGTACAAAAAGCCTACAGAATACCAAATAGATTTGACCAGAAAGGAAATTCATCCTGTCACATAAAAATCAAAACACTAAATGCACAGAAAAAGAAAGAATATTAAAAGCAGTAAGAGAAAAAGGCCAAGTAACATATAAAGGCAGACCTAGCAGAATTATACCAGACTTCTCAAAAGAGACTCTAAAAGCCAGAAGGTCTTGGACAAATGTCATGTAGACCCTAAGAGAACACAAATGCCAGCCCTGGTTACTATACACACCAAAACTCAATCACCATAGATGAAGGAACCAAGATATTCATGACAAAACAAAATTTCAATATCTTTCCACTAAACCAGCCTAACAGAGGATAATAGAAAAAAACCTCCAACACAAAGAGGGAAACTACACCCAAGAAAACAATCTTCTCACAACAAACCCAAAAGAAGAGAACCAGACAAACATAATACAACCACCAACAACAAAAATAACAGGAACCAACAATCATTGGTCTTTAATATATTTCAACATGAATGGACTTAATTATCCAATAAAAAGATATAGGCTAATAGACTGGATATATAAACAGGACACAGTATTTTGTTGCATACAACTAAAAGGCTGGGAAAAAATTTTCCAAGCAAATGGTCTCAAGAAATAAGCTGGAGTTGCCATTCTAATATCCAATAAAATGGACTTTCAACCAAAAGTTAGCAAAAGAGATGGGGAAGGACACTTGATATTCATCAAAGAAAAAAAACCCACCAAGATGAACTCTTAATTCCGAACATCTACACCCCAAATAACACAATTAAAAATTGGGATACAGGAGCAGATCAGCTAGTTGTTCACTGGTCTGAGTGGAGTGACTCCTCTAGAATGGCTCAGGGTACATTGTCTGCTGCTCTGCATCCAGTGGCTCCTCTAGGATGGCTCAGAATATGGTGTCTCCACAGAAGCAGACCAGCTAGGTATCTGCCCCAGCCAGAACGACCAGGCTTCAGCAAAGTGGCTGGTTATAAAATCAACTCAAACAAATCAGTAGCCTTCCTCTACATGAAAGATAAACAGGCTGAAAATGAAATTAAGGCAATGACACCCTTCACAATAGTCACAAATAATATAAAATACCTTGGTGTGAATCTAACCAAGCAAGTGAAAGATCTGTATGGGAAGAACTTCAAGTCTCTGAAGAAAGAAATTGTACAAGATCTCAGAAGATGGAAAGATCTTCCATGCTCATGGATTGGCAGGAATAATATAGTAAAAATGGCCATCTTACCAAAAGCAATCTACAGATTCAATGCAATCCCCATTAAAATCACAACTCAACTCTTCACAGAGTTAGAAAGAGAAATTCTCAAATTCATTTGGAATAACAAAAGTCCCAGGATAGTGAAAACTATTCTCAACAATAAAAGAACTTCTGGAGGAATCACCATCCCTGACTTCAAGCTGTACTACAGAGCAATAGTGATAAAAAAAACTGCATGGTATTGGTACAGAGACAGGCAGGAAGATCAGTGGAATAGAATTGAAGACCCAGAAATGAACCCACACACCTATGGTCACTTGATCTTTGACAAAGGGGCTGAAACTGTCCAGTGGAAAAAAGACAGCATTTTCAACAAATGGTGCTGGTTCAACTGGAGGACAACATGTAGAAGAAAGCAAATTGATCCATTCTTATCTCCTTATACAAAGCTGAAGTCCAAGTGGATAAAGGACCTTCACATAAAACCAGATACTCTAAAACTAATAGAAGAGAATGTGGGGAAAATCCTCGAATACTTAGGCACAGGGGAAAAGTTCCTGAACAGAACATCAATGGCTTAAGCTCTAAGATCAAGAATTGACAAATGGGACTTCAAAAAATTGCAGTTTCTGTAAGGCAAAGGACACTGTCAATAGGACAAAATGGCAACTAACAGATTGGGAAAAGATCTTTACCAATCCCACATCTGATAGAGGAATAATATCCAATATATACAAAGAACTCAAGAAATTAGAATCCAGACAACCAAATAACCCTATTAAAAAATGGGATATGGAGCTAAACAAAGAATTCTCAATTGAGGAAACTTGAATGGTTGAGAAGCACCTAAAGAAATGTTCAATATCCCTAGTCATCAGGGAAATGCAAATCAAAACAACCCTGAGATTCCACCTCACATCAATCAAAATGGCTAAGATCAAAAACTCAGGTGATAGTAGATGCTAGCAAGGATGTGGAGAAAAAGGAACACTCCTCCATTGTTGGTGGGATTGCAAGATGGTGCAACCACTCTGGAAAACAGTCTGGTGGTTCCTCAGAAAATTGGACATATCATTACCCAAGGACCCAGCTATACCACTCCTGGGCATATACAAAGAAGATGCTCTAACATGTAACAAGAACATATGCTCCACTACATTCATAGCAGCTTTATTTATAATAGCCAGAAGCTGGAAAAAACCCAGATGTCCTTCAACAGAGGAATGGATACAGAAAATGTGGTACATTTACACAATGGAATATTACTCAGCTATTAAAAACAATGAATTCGAGAAATTCTTAGGTAAATGGATGGAGCTGCAAATCAAAACAACCCTGAGATTCCACCTCACACCAGTCAGAATAGCTAAGATCAAAAGCTCAGGTGACAGCAGGTGCTGGCAAGGATGTGGAGAAAAAGGAACATTCCTCCATTGTTGATGGGATTGCAAGCTGTTATGACTACTTTGGAATAGTAGTTCCTCAGAAAATTGGAAATAGTTCTACCTGAAGACCCAGCTATTGGGCATATACCCAAAGGATGCTCCAACATATAAGAAGGACTCATACTCCCCTATTTTCACAGCAGCCTTCCTTATGTATAATAGGCAGAAGCTGGAAACAACCTTGATGTCTCTCAATGGAAGAATGAATACAGAAAATGTGGTACATTTACACATGGAATACTACTCAGCTATTAAAAATGACAACTTCACAAACTTTGTAGGCAAATAGATGGAACTAGAAAATATTATCCTGAGTGAGGTAACCCAGACCCAAAAGTACGTACATGGTATGTACTCACTGATAAATGGATATTAGCCCAAAAGCTCAGAATACCTACGATACAATTCACAGACCATATGAAGCTTTAACAAGAAGGAAGCCAAAGGTGGATGCTTCAAACCAACTTAGAAGGGGAAAGAAAATAATTATGGGAGGCAGAGCAAGGGAGGGACCTGGGTGGGAGAGGGGAGGGGGAAGAAGAAAAGGTGGGTAGGGCCAGGTATGGGAAGAGACAGGAGAAAACTCCAGAGGGACTAATAGAAATAAGTAGCAGTGTGGGGTGGGGGAAGAATTTGGGGAACCACTAGAAAGTTCCAAAAGCCAGGGATGCAAGAGGTTCCCAGGAGCCAGTGGGGATGACATTAGACAAAATACCCAACAGCAGGGAGATAGAACCTGAAGAGACCATCTCCAGCAGATAGGCATGGCCACCAGCGGAGGGATGAGGTCACCCCCCCATCTCAAAATTTTTAATCCAGAATCGTCCCTGTCTAAAGGAAATGCAGGTACAAAAATGGAACAGAGGCTGAAGGAAAGGCCATCCAGAGACTGTCCTACCCTTGTGATCCATCCCACCCACAGACACCAAACCCTGACACTATTGCTGATGCCAAGGTGTACCTGCAGACAGAAGCCCTGTATGGCTGTCCTCTGAGAGGCTCTGCAAGCACCTGAATAAGACAGATGCAGATACTCACAGTCAACTATTAGACTGAGCCAGGGGACCAGAATGGAAGAAACAGCTGAAGGGGATTACAACACCATAGGAAATAAAACTGTATCAACTAACTGGACCTCCCCCCACCCCTACCCCCTAGCTCCCAGGGACTAAATGATCAACCAAAGAATAATATACATGGGCCAGTCCATGGCTCCAGCTGCATATTTAGCAGAGGACTGCCTCAACTGTCATCAGTGGGAGGGAGGTGCTTGGTCCTGTGAAGGCTTGATACCCCAGAGAAGGAAGATGCTAAAGGGGTGAGGTGGGAGTGGGTGGCAGGCATGGGAGCACCTTTTTAGAGGCAAAGGGAAAGAGGAGGGGTGGGGGTGGGGTTCATGGAGGGTAGACCAGGAAGGGGGATAATATTTGAAATGTAAACAAATAAAATGATTAATAAATTTAAAAAAAGAATATTGACTTCCTTTTGCCATTTCTTTCAACCATGAGGGATACTTTTAAAAATTATCTTTCTTTTGTTGTTGTTGTTGGTGGTTGGTTTATTGTTTTGTTTTTGTTGGGTTTTGTTTGTTTGTTTTTGTTGTTTGAGACAGAGTTTCTCTGTGTAGACCTGGCTATTCTGGAACTCTCTCTGTACACCAGGTTGGTCTCAAACTCACAGACATCTGACAGCCTCTGCATCCTGAATGCTGAGATTAAAGGTGTGTGGCATCACCACCGGGCTTAAATCAACTTAAAATCTACTAGAGAATGCTAAGAAGGCCCATCATTGGATTCCTGGAGAAAACTGAATCACACTGAAATGTGATAACTCCTCTTCCAATTGATGACGAAACATGTCTGTCTGAAGAATGTTTGTGTTGGTCAGCCACAGAGACTTTACTGGACACAGAATAAAGACACAGTGGACTTTTCTTATTGTCCCCAAATGTGCTAAGTTTCTTTGAGATGTGGTGAATCTTTAGCCTCAGAAGGAGGCCTTTACTTCTTAAAGTAGACAGTAAGAGGGAAATTTTATCATGATAAGAAGAGCTTGGTGTCTGGGAGTTTCTGCTGCTTTGATGGGTTTCTCCCTATGAGATCATAAAGGTATTGGTTCTTCACAAGTTCTTTCTTCTTGATCCACAAAAGACAGCAAGAATTATGGCTAAGGGTTTGTCTGTGAATTATGTTTCCTCTCAGTTGTTAGCCCAAGTCACACAACTCCTCTGTCTTGGATTGTGCTTTCATTTGTATATGTGGGGGGAGGGGCTGACATGTGGGAGGTGGTCCTTAGCTTGGTAATCATTAAGAAGTTTGAATATCCTCTCAGGCAGTTTTCAATTTGTCCAGTTTGTCCATATTTGTTATTTTTCTTTCACTATGCTTATCAAAAAGTGACTTTGACTTTTTTCTGAGGGTTCTAAGCTTTCATATTACTATCTGTCTCCCACAGTTTCTCTATGAGTTTAAAACCCAAATTCTTCAGAGATTATCATTATTTAGTCCCATGAGTTCTTAACATTTTTCTGTCCCATGTCCTGGAACAATGGTCATTTCTATAGAACATAAAACTATGGGAAATATTCACTCTTAGGGATCATGTGTGTTACCACCACAGACTCTGCTAATGCAAAGTATAAGCCCTAACCCCAGTGGCATCCCCCAGGCCGTCTCAAACACCATGGGCATTCCCACTAGCTCAACTGAGAAGCATGATATCCATCGGAGTGACTAGCAAAGTACCTGGATTCAGTCCACTGAATGCTGAGCAGAGATTCTGCCTTGACAATGCTACTGCCTCAAGCTATTGAGCTATTGTCAGTCCCCAGTTGTTGCAGTGATTTTCTCTAAATCTGCCTGCTATTTCCCTCTCAAAATCTCTGTGGCTGTAATTATATGGGATTGTGTTCCTTTGCTATCTCCTCGACTGTTTAAAAAAAAAAAAAAACACTTATTGAAACATCGAGTAAACTTTCTGAGATGCTTTTCTACCAAGTTCTCCTGAATACTAGTGTTGTTTAGGTAGCTTGAACCAGCTCTTCTTATTCAACATAGCTTGCCTCTTTAAAGATCTATACATCTAACTGTTCCTTCTCAAAGACCCGGGAATTCCAGGCTTGATAGTACATACAACTATTCCATTGAACATTCAGTTAAAAATGGCCAAGTATCCAAGGATCTGATACTTGCCAAGTACCGCCTTGATCCTAAAGATACAATCAATATATATATAACTAGATTAACTAGTTGTCTTTTTTTAAACTACTTTTTTAAAAAATAGCAATGTTAATCTTTCTCTCTGGACTAGGCTATGGGATTATTTTGTGGTATCTATCCTAGAAATTTATGGTTAATGCACTGTGACTTTTTCCACAATGTACCTTGGTAAAGCTACTTGATCTATTCATGGATACTTAAGATTTTTGAACTGGAAGAGAAGTTTGAAAGTAGCCAGTGTGGCATCTCTTAAGCCTGGACATGCACACAAAACAAGAGAGGGTTTTGTTTTGTTTTGTTTTGTTTTGTTTTTGTTTTGTTTTGTTTTGTTTTGTTTTAAATGCAACGTTGGTGTTAGCAGTTGTGGGAAGACAGACATCCAAGATTCTAACATCACTGCTCCTGCTACTACTAGCATACAACATATTCTTTTATAGTGGTTAATCCTGGCTATTAATTTGACTACATTTAGAATTGCCTAGAACAATGATTCTCAACCCATTGGTTGTGATATAGATATTTACAATTCATAACAGAATCAAAATCATAGTTACAGAGTAGCAACAGAAATAATTTTATGGTCAGGGTCACCACAACATGAGAAACTGTATGAAAGGGTCACAACATTATGAAGGCTGAGAACCACTGAACTAGAAGCTGGAGGAAATCTGTGAGGGCCTTTCTTTCAGAGATTAACTGAAGGAGAAATAACTACCCTGAATGTGGGTGCCATAGGCTATAGTGCTGACAGAATGAACAGAGGAAAGGAAAAACTGCAAACCAGTGTGCAAATGTCCCTTCCCTTTTCCTGGTCCTTCATGACGTGAGTTCCTCAGCTCTCACCTCAATGGACTGAACCCTCTGCAATACTAAGGCAGAATAAATCTCTTCTCTTTCAGTTTCTCTATCATGTATCTTAGTCACAGTGACATCAAAATAACTAATACAAGTTTGAAGAGCAAGCAGGGAGTTCTCTAAGTTGTAACTAAGACTACAGTTCAGATTTTGAATGGAATTCTAGCTGTTAACAGCTGCCTTGGACTTCCACTTCTAGCCATTGCAAAATAGTAGCATCCAGACTTTTTAGCCTGCCTGAAACCAAAGGAATGAAACTTGGAAAACCATGCCTTTCATAATACTAGACTAAAGTTAATGAAGGAGGGTGACCCTGAGACATGAGCAACAAGTAAGTGAACCTCATGATTCTCCCAACTCACTGTCTGAAGAGTTTCAAGACATAGTACACAAAGAGTGGTAACCCAAGCAGAGCCCAGGTGACTTGCTGAGTTGAAGAAACAGAGTTGGGGAAGTCTGGAGAGACCCATGTGGTCAGAGTTCTCACCACAGAGAGAATTGAACACAGAGAGAACTTGTGAGGGCCTGTCTTAGGTAGGGTTTTACTGATGGGAACAGACACCATGACCAAGGCAACTCTTATAATGACAGTATTTCACTGGGGCTGGCTTACAGGTTCAGAAGTTCAGTCCATTATCATCAAGGTGGGAGCTTGGTAGTGTCCAGGCAGACAAGTTTTAGGAGGAGCTGAAAGTTCTACATCTTCATCTGAAGGCCACTAGGAGAAGAGTGGCTCCCACATGGTTAGGAAGGTCTCATCGCCTACCCCCACAATGATCCATTTCCTCCAACAAGGCTAACCTATTCTAACAAGGTCATATTGCCTAATAGTGCCACTACCTGAGCTAAGTATATTCAAACCACCACAGGGCCCAACCCTTTGAAGTTGAATGCCAATCACTAGGTTAGTGTGAGAAAACTCCAACAGACAAAATATGAACTGCTAGAGAAGACAGGGATGTAGGGCCCAAACAGGACTGGTACCAGTTTCCACATCCACTAGTCAGACTAGAAAGCTTCATGATTGTGGAGCATAGGCTAGAGAACTCAGGTAAAGAATGTTCAGTGCTAGCCTGTGAACCCCTACAATCCAACATGAGAAATCTTGAAAGCAAGACTCTGAAAGATGGACCTGTTCCCTAGTAACTTAACTCCATGACAAAAATCAACCCTGGAGATTTATTGAAACTTAGAATCTGGCACCAAAGACAGCAAAACTCACAATACAGACACAGGAGAAGTTAGAAGACTGGGAAGAAGAGAATACAACCCAAAGAAGGAGGAAACTCTAGGAAATAAAATGGACCCTGAACCCAGAAATGATAGGAGGAAGGGGGAGTACAGATCATGCTGTACTCCATGGATTCAAAATGTTAGAAATGAAGATGATGTAAAAAAAAAAAAAAAAAAAAGATTAACAGAGGATTAGATATTAGAGGTAAGAAGATCAGTGATTTAAATTTAGTCACCTGTCTCCTTGAGGGAGCAAAGTACCAACAAACTCATCTTAATGAAGAAATGGTATATTTTGCCTGTTTGTCATTGTCTTAGTTATTGCTGTGAATAGACACTAAGACCCTAAGACCACAGGAACTCTTATAAAAGAAAACATTTTATTGGGGCTGGCTTACAGATTCAGAAGTTTAGTTCATTATCATCATGGTAGGAAGCATGGCAGAGTCCAAGCATACATGGTACTAGAGAAGATGCTGGAAGTTCTAGATCTTGATCCACAGGCAGCAAGTAGAGATCGTGAACCACACTGAGCAGGACATGAGCATAGGAGACCTTTAAAGTCCACCCTCACAGTCACATACTCCCTTCAACAAGGCCACACCTACTTAATCAAGGCCACGCCTACTTATTAGTGCTACTAACTTTGGACCCAGCATTCAAACACCTGAGATCATGGGAGCCATACCTATTCAAACCACCAGAGTCGTGATGGAGAAGTCATGGTATAAGGAATCTGAGATGACTGGTCACATTGTCAGCTTGCTTTCTCCTTTTTATTCAGTCATCATCCTCAACTCACGAAATGGTACAACTCATAGTTTAGATGAGACTCCTCATCTCAACAAATTTAACATAGATAATCCTTTACTGGCAGATCTAGAGGCTAACCTAACCTAGATAATATAATCCCTTATAGGCAGGCCCAAAAGCTATTATAACCTAGATAATCTTCTACAGACACACTGATAGGCTTGCTTTCCAAGTGATTCTAGAGCCTATCAAGTTGACAATATCAGTTATCATATACTCAACAAAATTTAAAATAGAACTCCAAAGAAGAGAATTTTAAAAATAAAAACAAACAAACAAACACAACAGGTCAGCCATTTTGGATCATTTTGTTCCAAGGCATCACCCAAGCATAGGTGGTGACTCTGAAGACAGCTTTACCTCACAACCTTCCTAAGGTTCAAGGACTACAACTGTAAAGAGTCAGTGAATTCATGTTACACAGCTAATACACTAGAATGTCACAAAAATAACAATAACTTTATGAATGTGATTAAAAACCATAAAACCACATATTGAAGCCACTTGGTGAAGCCCAACCACAAGACGCTTGAAAGAAAATCTGTAAAGTCCATCATAATCAAGTGGCATAAAGCTAACGATAAAGGGGGAAACACCCAAAGAGCAAGAGGAAGGAAAGCGTAGTGTTTATAGAGAGCAACAAAGATAAATATGTGAACAGACTTCTTGTCAGAAGTAATGAATGGAAGCAGGAAGACCATGGAACAATGTCTTTAAAGGACTGGCATGTGCATGTGGGGGTGAGGGACTGTCAAATAAGACCTGCCAAATAAGTGAAAACACTTTTCAAAACTGACCATGAAAGGATGGTTTGAAACCCAGGAAAAGTTAAAAGTGCACATGGCTGAAGGGCCCACACCACAGGAACTGTTAAAGAAACCAAACAAGAAGGAACCAGACAGAAACACCAAACATCAAGGAATGAAGAGAGCCAGACATGGTAGCAACACCATTAAATGTGTACGTTTTTTTTCTTGTTTAAGAAATGTCTTTAAATGGTAATTGGCTCTTTAAATGAATGTAAAAATAGTATGGTATGGAATCTATAGCATATGTTAATGGAAAACCATGAGTGCCTGGAAAGGCAAGCATGCTGTTGTGAGGCTGTCCATTATATGGGTGGGAAAGGACAAAAATTCCACGACAATGGCAGAAACAGCAGGTTATCTTTTGGGACAGGAAACTTTCAACACTTATTCATCTTGAGGTTAATGAGTTCCTATTCCTCTTCACATCTTTCTCTCTTTCTACCAGCATATTTAGAAGATTACAAATGAATAGTCTATCATTTGGGGTTGTGTAATCAGAGAGCGATGACAATAGCCAATATTTTTTTACTGGAGTCTTCATAGAACGACCCATCTAAATCTTCCCTGCTCTGAGTCTGATTTTGCAGACTAGAATACTGTGATCCAAGCTAAAATATAGAGTTAGGGTGCAAACTCACAGGCTCAGGCCCAGAGTTTATATGCTGAAGAATGGTATGGTGTCCTGTCTGTATTTTGGGTTTTGTTTAGTTTGGTTTTCGTTTTCTGGGAATTTCTGCTTGTTGTATTATTGAAGTCATAATATCCATGTGTGTGCTCTCCATCTCAAAATTTAGAAGCCTATGATTGTTTCTTTCAAAATGACATTTGGCTTCTCTTATATAAAAAATAGCTTAATTTATTCTTCTAACTCATATATAGTAAGTACTGGGGAAAATGAATGACTTAGGACCAGTCTTTGACTTTAAGACACTTCAGTGTGTTTACCATGCTGGGACAAGGAGAAAGTAAGTAATAAAGTGTGCATTATAACTCAGTGGGTAAAGCACCTAGCTAGAGGTCAACAGCTATTTAGAGATTACAGGGAAGAGAATTTGTTATGTCTTCTTCAAGAACTACAAGGGATAAAGCTAGCATTCTGTGTGCATCACATGTTGTGTAACAGGAGGTGGGGGTGTAAAACTACTTCATAACTAATTGACAAACCAACACACACACACACTAAAGAGAGAGAGAGAGAGAGAGAGAGAGAGAGAGAGAAAGAGCCTATCAGAAACTCTTTTTCATTTTTCCCTTGTTTCTTCTTTGAGTACATTTTGAAATACTTTTAAGTACTAACACAACAGCCTCCAATGCTGTATTATGTAAATGGAAGTGCCCTAATAAGTAATCTCTGTGGTTTACAGCAACACACACTTACTCGTTCTGACACTGGAAACTAGAAACCTAAACTCAAGGTATTGGCTGGCCATGTTCTCCTAGAAAGGCTCCAGAAGGAAGGCTGCACAACTCTCTCTCTCTCTCTCTCTCTCTCTCTCTCTCTCTCTCTCTCTCTCTCTCTCTCTCTCTCTCTCTCTGCATGTCTTTGTATATCTTTCTCTTTCATGTGGGGTCTCTTCTCCTGTTTGTGTCTATGATATTGTTTTTCCTCTTCTGTATCTATTTAGGATGCCTGCCATTGTATTTGGGGCTCATTTAATTATTCAGAATGATCTAATCTTGAGATCCTTAACCATATCTGCAATATGTATATGTATATTACATTTAAAGACTTTAAAGTCTAGGATATGGGCATATTTTTGGAGGTAGGGGTAAAACTCAACCTACTAGAAGGGCATTTCTAACAACGTCTGAAAGACATTGCGAAATGCAAAGTACTCTAATAGCAAATGCCAAAGGTAAGGGAACATCTCCCAAATCAGTAATAAAGATAATAGCTTAATACAATATTTTAACTCAAAATTAATACAAGAAGATAATGGTAAACAAAATCGTTTTTTAAGCTAAAGGAGGAATTCATATTGCTGTTTTTCCCCACTCTGGCTCCATATTGCATTGAATTCCAGCAAGAGCAGGAATTTCCAGTCCATGTTAAAGATGACCTCATCGGAGTTGCAATCCTTCCCCTCCCCCACTGGCTTCTGACAGGCTTCTCAGAAACACTGCTCCAGGGAGCCAAACTCACTGTTTCAGGCTCCCCTGAGCATGGATTCTCCCTTCCACTGCAGGCTTATGTATGAGTTGTGTAAACGCCTCCTGAGAAACCTAATTAAAATGGAAGTCATGCTGCCAAATTCAAAAAGTCTCCAAACGAACACTGGATGCTGCCAGAAAATGTCATTAGTGCGCACGCGCGCGCACACACACACACACACACACACACGGTCCCTGGCTCAGGAGTGGTAGTGGGGTTGGTGGTAAAGGACAGGGGTGCAGCTTGGGGACAGTACCAAGTCCCAAGAAGCAGACACTGTGAATTACATGGTGTTGGTGTGCTCACTACTATGTGAAACTGAATAAACAGGACAGATTGGGAAAACGAAATATAAAATTTGATATGCTTACTGAGTAAAAATAATAAAAAATAAAATTGCATCCATAGTAGTTCATCCAAAGTTTAGTAAAACGCTTTGCCTAGGAGAAAAAAATAGGAAGGGTCTATAAGAAAAAAAGCTGGAAATTATCTAAAGAATTTTTTTGAAAGAGAAAGGACATAAAATTTCAGGTAATTAAAAAATTTATATGCTATAGTTTTCAGAAAACAGCTCGTATTTTAGGCTAAGAAACTGGACACATGAGATAGAACCACAAGTGTATAAACTAAGCTCTCTATACATAAGGTTATAGTGTGTGAGCCACTTTTGTAAGGAAGGCTTGGTAAATTTGATCAATCTAGGGCTAATAAATTATTACAGAAAGTTCTCTCGCATTCAGCATTACTCACATGTAGCTTGGTTAAAAAGTCCAAGGCACAAATGAATTATAAGACATAAATATCTTTTCTAAACTTAAATATAAAGAGAATAGGCATGATGGCCCAGCACGTAAAGGTGTCTGCCACCAAATCTGAGGACCCGAGCTCAATCCTCAGGATGGAGATTATGGAAGAAGTGAATCATCTCCAGCAAAATGTCCTCTGGTCTCCATACACATGTTGTGGGCATGCATGCTCTCACACATGTGAGTGCACAGAGAGAGAATAAATGATTATTTTTTTTAAATCTACACTAGAAAAGAAAAATCAATACTTTTCTCCATTAAAATATTTTTGTCAAAATTCACTATAAGTAACTTTAAGGACTCAATAGATTAAGAAAAACATGTCATGTGTATAAAACTTAAGTCATTCTCAGCCTTGGGTAATTTGCTTCTCAACAAACTTATAATGGTTTGTTTTGATTAATAAATCAGTGTGCAGAAGATAATATGGAGGCTAAAAATTGATGAAGCTAATGAATAGATGGTTCTTTTAAAAAAAAATTCCCAATGATTATGAAAATTATGAACCTTATAAAAATGAGCTGATACAAAAATAGAATTCCATTTCTCAAATTAACGAAGTTATTTTTAAAAGAGCATACAGTGCCATGGGTGGGAGGGCACGGATGGCCAATGGGGATTTTCCAGTATACTGTGAGATAACCCAAGACAGAAAGCACAGGGTATAGTCAAACCTCTCATCTGTTGCTGCTGAGACAAGCCTTCATCAGCCCAGACCCTTGAGTGAATCCCAGGCGCTTTTGTCCAAGACTTAACAGGCTCTATGCATATATTTAAAGGGGAATCAACAAATTCTACATGCCTCATGTCATATATGGGGGCTTTTGGGTACATGCTCAGATCCTCCTACTCCTAAAATGTAAGGTGGAAGAAAGGTTGGGCGTCATTCAACAAGCACAGTGTGAATGACAGAGTCATGACACGTGGTCTTGAAAGAGAGGAAAACATCTTCTTTCAAGAGGAGGGCAGAGGGAATGGTGAACAAAAGGTCTCAAAGTTTGGATATGATGTCATGAGATGTCTGTGAACAGAAGTATGGAATGCTAGGAAGTAGGAGACAGACGGAAAATGAGCACAGACAGAAATAAAGCTATCATCAATAAAAAGTGTGCAAACTGGTTCAGCAAAGGCATCACTCAGACAGCAGGGCCCCCAGTCCAAGATCAAGCTGTGCTAGTTGTCCCCAGAGAATGGTTGAGCCTGCTACTCCACACTTACAGCCTTCACTGCACATATGACACTTCTGTGGCTCAAAGAAGACCTCCTGCAGTTCTATTGTTGCAGAGGAAGGGATGAAACTATGGCAAGCCAGGAGGGGAAGTGGTAGGGTTTGTTCTGAAGCATTTTCAGCCATTATCAAACCTCCAGAAATACTGAGGCAAGCCTGGTCCACAGCTGTTCAGCTGAGAGCTGCCAGCTCATGTCAGAGACTACAGATAGAAGTGGGTGCTAACTGAGCATGGAAGGCAGAACCTATGTTTACATCCTGGCTGCAATGATGTTGTGCAAGTCACTAATTTTCCCTGAACACTAGTTTCCTTGCATGTGCAAGGTGGGTAGTAATAGCCTCTGTCTAGTAGGGCTCCTGAGTAGGTAAGATGGCATTGTGCACAAGGTACGAATAATACTGAATTATTACTGCTAACTCTAGAATATGCTTGCATTTTCTGGGGCCTCAGATAACACTGTAAGAGAAAAGAGCTAAGTGTGTGCTCCCTTATTATTATTTGAATTACTGTCTCTACTTTCCCCAGCACCCATGAGGATGACATCAAGATCGCCTAGTTACTGAGAAGATAATTCAACAGAGATGCCCAGTCTCTTCAATAAGTTCTCAAGATGATCTGATGCAGAAAAAGAATTCTATTTCCATCCAAAATCCCTTCTGAGTCCTTTTCTATTCCATGAACAAGGCTACCCCAGGCTACTGCCTTCCCGAGCATGAATAGCTAGAAGCTGTTCGTGCCAGTGCCCCCGTACACCTGCTACCATGGGAACAGGGCTCCAGCCCCCTCAGTACGCAGCCCTGGAACACAGTCCTCCTTCAGCTGGCCAGGCTGACCCAGCCCTGGACATAACCAGATGTGCTATCTGAGTTCCAGACAGATGCAGGTCACAGGCACCCTGTGACAATGATGTCTCATAGCCAGAGTCACTGCCTAGAAAAGAGCACTCAGACTAAATCATTGAGAAAAAGAAGCTGAATGGCCTACCCTAAGGGGAACTCTTGGGGTGATATGAAAGAAGCTTCCAGGGTCCCTAAAATACAGTAGAGTGAGAAGGAATATTGGGGAGTACCTTCATGCAGTGCTGGCTGACACTTGATCCTAGAGTCTCACATATTCTAGACCAACACTACCACTGAGCTATATTCCAAGCCCCTGGGGGGATTTATCTCACTACAGATCCTCCCATGCTCCCTTTCTACACACACAACAGGAAACAGAGGTTCAAATATGGTGGATCCCAGAGATCTCTTTGTCTGGTGGCAATGTGCCTGAAAGTCCCTAGGCACTTTTTCAGTTTTCTCTTTAAAAAGAAAAAAAAAAATTGTGGCTGTGTGGTCTTGGGCACATGGCCTGGTCCCTGGACTAGTAGAGCTACTACCAACCTGATTATCATGCAAGGAGGGCTTATTGAAGGCTGGGCCTTATCCTAGGTGTTCTACATGGATTAGTGTGGTTCATCTCAGTAACACAAAAGAGAGAAGCCGCTGTCTCTTGCTGACAAAAATTGAGGCACAGGGTGGATAGGGCTCAGAGTGCTTAGCCAATGTCCTGAGGTCAACCTAATGTATACTTCTCCTTTTTAGAGTGACTCTGAGGATCAAAAGGACAGTGTCAGAGAAGTTTTTATTTGAAAACTACCACACTGGGTGATGCCAAGTTGTGAGGTACAGTGAATGTTCTTAGGTGGCATCCAGGAGGCAGGGGCTAATCCCATTCTCCAAGGTGGGCTCTGTTTTTAGTGAGTAGACTGGCCTTCCTCATGCTGGCCTCTGTTTCTGGAAGCTTAGTCTACTCTTAAAGAGCCTCGGGTGTGTTGAAACTCTGTAGAATTCAGGGGAAATCGCTGCTGGGTCAGAGCCTATGCAGCTGTCCCCCTGGGAGTTTCCAGGTTTGTGTGGGCGCAATATCAATCATTTTTGTTTGAGAAGAACTGGCCAAAAGCCAGTGTTCTCTTTCCCCTGCCCAGGCTGTGGGTAAGAAAACTCAATGATTACTTCAATAAAAGGAAGAGAAATTGCTTAAGCCTGATTGTCTTATACAGAGGCTGGCATAGAGAGGGAAGGGCTTGCTCCATGCCCATTATGGACAGGAGTTTTAAAGTCGTCACTACACTTGGCTCTCATCCTGATGGAACGTACTGTCCCCATTGTACAGAAGTCAGAACCAAGTTGGCCAATATCACCCATGAATGTAGAACTAGGACTTTTTCTCCTTTCAAAGCCAATGCTTTCCTCACTGCCTGAGATTCCTTGTGAGGAGACAACACTGGGGAGCTATATAGGGCACACTGTGAAGCTGATCGCTGTGTGACTTTAAGCAGATTATTGAATCTCTCAGAACCTCTTTCCTCTGACAACAATAACAAAAAAATAACCGTAATTCACCTAGTATGTGCACCATGGAGCACTGTGAGTGTTAAGTGGGTCAAAATGGGGGAGTTACTTTTAGAACAATATACCACCCCAAGGTTAGGGACTGATTATAAAACTTGATTCTAGAAATGTTCTGTTGTCCTGCTAGTGATGTGGTGTGCTCAGAAGGAAGGAAGAGAAGACTTCTCAAGCAGTAATTCAGACTCTTTGGTAGACTGATACTTGAGATTCATGGCCTCACATAGTGCTGACAAGGATTGAGCCCTAGTGTGGATAGGGCTGGGAGGGCTCAGCCCATGTCCTGAGGTCAACTTGGCAGGTACTTCTCCTTTCTAGAGCAGCATGACTCTGAGGATCAAAAGGACAACGTCAGAGCAGTTTTTCTTTGAGAACTGCCAGTGCTCCTGCTAGTGAGGATTTTGAAGAACATATGAAGAAACTGAAAAGCAGAGATGTACGGCCACATGATGAAGCTGAGCAGAGACGGTGGACCAGAGTGTAAGCCTCATCTTGATGCCAGCACTCCCACTCTCTCCTATCACTCTGTAAAAAAAGAACAGCAGCCCAGCCTCAAAGGACTTATGCATCTGTGTGCCTCATTTGTGCTTGCCTGTGGTGAGGTATCCTCCAGGGGAAGGGTGGCTGCCATTGCATCTGTGCCACCTTATTTGGAAAATATGTTGTTTTTTGACCAGATCTCCCATTTTAAATGCTCAAAGTATAAAGTAGGCTGGTAATTTAGTAGATTCCTATAGTAGTTCAGGTTTGTAAGACATGGATCTTTGTGTTTGTTTACAGTCTGCCTACCCACTGTGTGCTCAGACTAGGATGAGAAAATGACATTGAGGAACAACGGAATCAGTTAAGTAACCAATGAATGCCTATTCACAAACAATGTAAGTTACCATTCAACAGCGTTCCATGGTGTTTGAAGTTTCATGGGACTCTGACTTTAATAGATATTAACTAGGTAAAGAAAGGCAGGATGAAGAGTATGAGAACAGCAAAGCCCTGTGGGAGAGGGGTACACAGAATTTGAAGCACTAACGGGGTCTCTGTGTGTTTAGAACAGGGCTTCTTAAACCCTTTACATTTTAACCCTAACTATAGAGGTTTATAACATACAATGTCTATCTAGGTACGTAGTATGCATGCATATATGCATATATGTATATATAAGTATGTAAGTTCACAGATCAATCATTTAATAACAATAAATTGTGGGAAACTATTGTCAAACAATTCTTCATTGTATATAATTTAAACTGAAAGCAAGTTTATATACTGAAATAGGTATGCTTGTTTATTTTTTATATAAGGAATTAAATCTTGCCTAAATATTTAATTCTGCAGGACAAAGGGAATCTCCACTGCTTTCACGGTTGATTGATATTCTGATTTTAGAATAAATGATGAGACTACTACTTTAAATCAACATGTCAAAGAATAAGGCAGAAGTCTATTTTAGAACCCCTTTAAAAATTATTAGTAATTGTCATAATCCAAAGTCAAAAACATTGAGGGACTTTTCAGGGAACACACGTTAGCAACACAGACAGTAAATTTCAAATTCAAACATCCTAAGACAATTAAAGAAATACTAGTTTGATGCTTCCACATTGAGGGATGATAGCAGCAAAATATTAAAAGTCTCTGTTTCCTTAACTAATTCTTGGGTTTCTAGATGAGCAGAGAATTTTGTGTCTGAGCTCAGAACAGAACAATTCAAAATGTTCAATACTGGGTTGTTTACGGCAGCCATCATTAACACTGTGCGGGATGGTAGCACGCACTGAGTAAAGTGCTCATGTTAGCTACTCAAAATCCTACAGTGAAGTCACACACTACAATGCTGAGTGGGAGGGGTTACCAGAAACACTTCAGATTCATTATGTGCTTGATTTTGAGTTAATGTCTGGTCATTGCACCTTTGGAAACATTTTACTATTACCTAAAATTTCAGGAACCCCACATTCAACAATATGTCCCCAGGAGCTATGGCCTGGAGCACAGAAAAATAACAGAGAGCTGAAAAAGGCAGAATATTAGTAAATTGTTCTTTCTTCTCAGAGAAGGTAGAGATTTGTATCAAAAGAATGGAGATTTTTTAATTCAAGTTATAAAAAATTCAAGCAATTTGTTTAGGTTATGGTTAATATAATTGTACCCATCCTCCTGTGGGTTGTCTTGATCAGTCTCCTAGTTGTCAGCTGACCCTAAGTGCTAGCCAGTGGTTGTGGGAAAGCTGCGGGTGCCATGTCGGTGGACAGTAATGAGCATTGCTGTCCATCCGTCGGACAGGCCTGAGCTGTGCTGCAGCTATCTGTCTGAAAGCCCTATGGGGATCAGCCTGACCACTTCGAGTCACAACTAGACCATTTGGTATCTGTGGGAACGTGAGCATTTTACTTAAGAATTTAGCATCTCGGCTTTCCAAAGCTGCAAAAGAGAACTGTTAGTCCCACCTTCAGGCATTTCCTAGCAACTATAGAAGCTCAGACTTTTAACCATCTATCAAATAATAGGCTTGATAGTAAGGCACTTCCTCAGTATGTAAAGAAAATGTAGGGACACAATCACAGAATGTTTAACGTTGGAAATATTTTAGAAGAAGCAGGAAGGAAAAAAGAGAAAGGCCAATTATTTCACCTTTCATAACAGATACTTTACTTGTTTGTGTACTATAGAAACTCTTAATATGGGGACCTGCCAGGCAGCACGTAGGCTGTTGAATCAGGCTTCCAGGGCACTGAGCAATGTTTTGGAGAACACATGCTGGCTATGGCCCTTGGCTGCTATGCAGCAGACCTTTACAGCGACTAGGAGGGCAGGCTTGGACTCCAAATTCGTTTATCAGTTTTGACAAGTGGGTTGTCTGCACGACTCCTTTACTGCATAAGATGATGTCGAGCTAGAGATGCTGAGACAAGCTCAATATTAGACACAAATGTTTGAGCTGGCCACCTGGGATTCCTGCAAAGGGAAGAAAGAGACCATCCTTCACACTGAGAGAGAGGGGTTGGGGGGCTAAGGACTGAAAGATTTCTTCAGGAGAGAGAGAGAACAAGCTAAAAGTGAGCTCTTCGACCCAGCTACCCCCAGGGTTTGATTCTAAGTCAGAACTTCTCTGGTGGAGGGCTTGACATGGAGCTATGGAGCTGATATCCAGCAAGCATTTGTTAAAGGGAATCATTGGCATAAGTAATGGATGGGGGTGGGGAGCATTAAGATTCATCAGTTCACATTGAGTTCCAAAATATATGTAAAATACATCTCAGTGAATTCAAAAATCTTCTAGATCTGAGGAGTTTAATTTAAATAAAATATTCTCTGCAGAGTACAGAGTAAGATTTGAGAAGACTGAAAAGAGACAGTTTTTCACTTTCCAAAAAGCTGAGTTTCAGAAATGCTAATTTCATCCTATTACACTGGGCCAAACCCTAGAGAATATTTTTCCAAGCATTTAGTCATGAAGAGAGTCATTACCCCGGGACTCTTGTGTGATAGGGTCACTAGACTGCCTTGAGCAGAAATCAGTTAAAAATAGTACATTTAGATTTTTGCAGCACAGTCTTCAGCTTTGACTTAAAGAAGTTAGGTGGATGGTAGGGCTTAGGAGTCATCATCAAACTCTTACCTGAGTCTATTCATGGTGCATTAGTCAGACCGGGATCATGGCTCACAGTGCAGCATGGTGACTCTCTGTCCTGGCCAGTCATTAGAATAATCAGGGGGACTTTAAAACACATCGTATCTGTCCCATCTCAGAGACTTAGATTTTATTTAGTTGGAACAGACAAGATCCATTTGAGTACTTAAAAAAAACAAAAACCAAAAAACTCCCCAGTGTTCTAGTGTACAAAGGTTTATTACATTTGTCTTCATGTCCTGTTCTTACCTACAACTAACGTTTACAATATATTTTTAAAGAAAAGATTGGAGACTAAGAAGTCTCCTGTGTTATATTTGTAACTGAGCTCAGACTGGTAGTGATGGGATTAAGTTTCTAATGAGCAAATAAGAATGCTAGCAAGATGGCTCAGCAGTTGAGTATGCTTGGTGTTCATGCAGAGGACCCAGATTTGGTTTTCAGTACTACCATGCTGACTGACAACCTTCTGTAACTTCAGTTCCAGGGGCTCTGACTTGCCTCTTCTGGCTTCTACATACCTATGTTCAGGAAAGAAAGAAAAAAGAAAAAAGAAAGAAGAAAGAAAGAAAAGAAAGAAAGAAAGAAAGAAAGAAGAAGAAGAAGAAAGAAAGAAAAAAGAAAGAAAGAAAGAAAGAAAGAAAAAAGACAGAATAGAACAATCATACAAATAAAATAAAATAGGTAAATATTGAACTATCATTTAAAAGAAATGAACAAGTAAGAAACTTCCAAACTTTCAGACAGAAAAGTGGGAAAAGGCTTCTGGGGTCTCCTGATAGAGCTAGTGTGCCAGTTAGATGCGTCAGCTTCTGTTGATGACTTAGAGCTAAGACACACAGCAAGGGTGCTGAGACCCAGGACTGCATCAAACCCTCTTCACTATGCTGGAAAAACAGAAACTTAGGGTAACCTTTCTGGCCGATGATGGTGCAGAAGTGGGAAACATAAGCTTCAAGCTGTGATGTGACTGACTCTGGTGGCCCAAGCTTTATCTACTGTTATGGTTGTTAGTGTTAACTTTAATTTTAGATTGAAAGGGAAAATGAAAGTCACTACAAATATTTTAGAGACAGAATCCGAATTCTGGAGATAATAAGCAGCTTGCCTAAATACACATAAATACCAGAGTGATAAAAACATGTCTAAGAGACATTTGGGCCTTTATCTTGCTTTTGAGATGATACATACATACACACACACACACACACACACACACACACACACACACATATTGCAGGGTGGTTCTTGAACTTGTAACCCTCTTGCAGTCTTCTGTCTGGTAAGGACTTTAGTTGCTGTTGTTTTGTTTCAGAGGGAAAAAAGGAGGAAGAGAAAGAAGGGAATGAAAGGGGAACAAGAGAGGGGGAGTAGAAAGGGAAGGAAAAGTGGGAGGGGAGAATGAGAAAAGCAAGGAAGGAAGGCAATCCCTGTTTTTCTAGAGGAAAAGAAACCAAGACAGGCCCTGGCCTGATCTGTTCCACAGAAGCCGATTGTGTCTGGAGGGAAATCCCCAAGGAAGCTTCTGGGAAACCCTCAGGAAGAGGTCCACCTCAGGAGTGACGCTGGATTATTTTCAGCAATCCTGAGGCTACCTCATAGGCGTTTGTTAACTGAAAAGATTAATTCAGGAGGTGACCTCTCCTATCAAGAACAAGGTTAAGGGCTTAGAATCTACGTTTGTTTTCTTTGACACAGAGCAGCTCTGGCTTACAGACACAGAGGCAGGCAATGAAGGCATTCCACAGCGAAATGCAAACCTATGCCAGGAGTTGATTTGGAAGGACCCTCTAATGTGTTCTGTGGCTGATTCTTGTCTACTTGAACAAGAAAAATCTCCTAGTTGGGTTTTCCTACCACCTTGCTTCTAGGCAGTCTGTCTGTCTGTCTGTCTGTCTGTCTGTCTCTTCTCCTCTCTCAGTGTGTGTGTGTGTGTGTGTGTGTGTGTGTGTGTGTGTGTGTGGTGTGTTTAGATAGAGGTCCCAATGAAGGCTAGGTTGACCTCAAACTCCTGCCTCTCCCCACCAGGTGTTGGGGTTACCAGAATGTATCCCCATCCCTACTCTGCTTGGGCTATGCTTTTTTTTAACTTTCCCAGCATCCCCATCCCACAAAACCTTGATCACATGCGATGGAGTTGCCTCTCTCCATACTGAGCACAGGGATTACGTTACATGGTACACAGTAACTACTCAGTGAGCCATAATTTATTGCAACATAAGAGACACATAAGAGAGAAAGCAGCTCCACCAGTTCTTTCGTGTAGACTGGGTGCCTGTGGGAATTAAGAGAATGTCGTCTGGGGTATCTGAATGGAAAGGGCACCTTTTCTATTGATGGTGACAATTCAGAGCATGCTCCAGTCTGGCCCAGGAACAGCTCCAAGTCTCAGTGGCTACTGTGTCGCAGGGTTCCCCAAACTGGCAGACTGCTTTCTCTTCCTCTCAAGGCCAGTCAGCCTGGAGAATGAGAAAAGGAGACACAGTCACTAGAGAGGCATAGTAAGCTGAGGGATAGAGGCCTACTCTAAGTGCACCAGGTATATGATTTCACCAAGTTCTTGTAGCCAGGGACTTTACAAAGGAGTGAATATAAATTCTTTACCTACCTGAAGACAACTTAGCTGAAGACTGCCTTAGGACACTGGGGAATTCTTAGGAACGTTAGAACAAAGGCCTTTAGGAAGGATCCTCTCATCCTCAGACTCTCAATCCACAGCTGTGTCAAAGCTTCCCCTGAATCAAGATAACAGTGCTTTCCTTCCCCTCTTGTGGGAGTTTTTGTAAAGGACAAATTTAGCCTCCGGGCTCTGCATTTTTAATTGTGAACCAGACTGCAGATTCATAGAACTTTGTGTATCTGGGTCTCTAGGGACAGCATGTGCAAACACCAGCTGCAGCTCCTTTCTCCCACATTGCCTTTTGAAGGGGTTATAACCCCAATCTGAGGAGCTGAGCATACCTTCCCACTTCTGAGAGGACATCTGCAGTCTTTCAGCCATGGCCCAGATGCCCATGTCTCTACAGGAAAGGACGAGCTCTCCTTGCCAGGCCTGGCATAAAGATAGTTGACGTCAGGGAAGGAACTGCCATCAAGTTCTGGTACTGAAAGATGATATTAGCTGTCCTTGTCCCAAATAAGTTTGACAGTTTCCTCTTCCTGGGACAGAAGCTGAATGCACCCAAGTTTATTTCTCTTGCTGGAGGAAGAAAAGAAGAGCCTCCATAGGCCTGTATGCTGCTATGTAGGGAAGGATCCTTGAGGGCACTACGTGTGTATCCTCTAGGCTTGAGACAGGACTTCCCATCCAAATTCCTAGCCAGGCTCCTGAAAGGCATGTCTGATAGAACTGTGTAGTGTCTGAAGCTTCAGATCCTTTGTCACCTTCTCAGAATGAGATATGACATTTGCTTTACATTCTTCTGAAAAATATTTGCCTTAATCGACTGTAATTTCAAGGTCCTCATTAGAGAATTCTCCAGAGAGTGTCTATTAAAGGTGTCACAGGAAGACCTTTGATTACTTTTGAACTTTCTTGATTACAGGTGCCAATTTCCTATAATTCAACCTAAATACAACAAGCCAAACACATTTTGAGCTCAAACTAACATCAAAAGTTTTTGAAGGATCCTTGGTCAAGTTCCCTTGGAATAGACATGGAGAAAAAAAGATGTGCCCAAAGGTCTCTTGGCAAGCATTGTCAGGGACAACTTTGAGGAAGGAAAGAAACAGGACCGGCAGAGAGAGAAGTCACCTGTAGGGAGACAGATGCTTCAGTCCATACTTTAGGGTATCTCTGTACTTGGTGTAGCTCTTTAGATTGTTCTCAATTAATCACTTTGCTCTTTGTGAGTATGCATATACTTACCTCTCGGAAGCGGTTTATGTATCATCTTGGATAGTCAGTTCTCATTGATTGAGAGAGGGGAATTGGGTTTTGTTTTGTTTTTAATTCTTTACATATGTTCCATCCTGACCACAGTTTCCTCTACCTCTGCTCCTCCCAATTCCTCTCCCCCAGTTCCATTCCTCTTTTGCTTTCCTTCAAAAAGGAAAAGACGAGCAATCCCAGGTATATCAACCAAATATAACATAACAAATTACAATAAGGCTAGGCACAGTCCCTCATATGAAGGCTGGAGGAGACGACCAGTAGGAGGAAAAGGATCTCAAGTGTAAGCAAAGACATCAGAGATACCTCCCGCTCCCACTGTTAGGAGTCTCATAAGAATACCAAGCTATATAATTGTGCAGAAGACCTAGCTCAGACCCACACTGGGCCTATGATTGTTGCTTCAGTCTCTGTGAGTCCCTATGAACCCTGCTTAGTTGATTCTGTAGGTTGTGTTCTTGTGGTGTCCTTAGCTGCTCTGCTCTTCCTCCTCTTTGGCTGGTTCCCTGGCTTTGTCTAGTGTTTGGCTGTGGGTCACCGCATTTGCTTCCATCCATTGCTGGACAATTGGATAATGCCTCTTTGATGACAATTGGGCTAGACACCAATCTTTGAGTATAGCATAGCTTTGTTAGGAATCATTTCATTGACTTTTTTTCCCATTTGGTTCTACCCTGGGTCTCTGAGTCTTCCAGCCCTTAGTTCCTGGCCATCCCATAGTCTAAGGTGTGGACCTCAAGTTGGACTAGTCACTGGTTGGTCACTTTCATAAGTTCAGTGGTGTTCCATCACATCTTTCAGGCAGGACAGATTTAGGTGGAAGGTTTTGGGCTGGGTTGATGCCCTAGTCTTACCAGTGGAAGCCTTTCCCAGTTATAGAACATGGTTGGTTCAAGCTCTGCATTTTTCATTACTAGGGTCACTCTTATAGATTCCAGGGAGTTTCCACTGCACTAGGTTTCTATAGTGCCTCTCAAATATCCCCCAACTCCAGTCAGTTCTCCCAATAGTCTCTTCCTCCACCTCCCACCCCTCCCCCCTCCCAGCCTGGACACTCCTGTTCCTATCTCCAGTTATCACAGTCCATTCTAGTCTATTTCTCCTTCCCAGGGAGATCCATGCATCCCACCTTGAGCCCTCTTTGTTACTTAGTTGAGAGAAAAGAATTCTCTGTGTTTTAACATTCTTTTTTTTCATTGGTTATTTTATTTATTTACATTTCAAATATTATTCCCTCCCCCATGCTCCATGCTTCTATGAGGGTACTCCCTCACCCACCCCCTCCTGCCTCAGGGCTCTAGTATTCTCCTACAGTGGGTCATCCAGCCTTCACAGGACCAAGGAGCTTCTCTCCCATTGATGCCAGAAAAGGTAATCCTCTACTACATAGGCAGCTGGAGCCATGGGTCCCTCCATGTGTACTCTTTGGTTGGTGGTTTAGTCCCTGGGAGCTTTGGAGGGTCTGGGTGGTTGATATTATTGTTCTTCCTGTGGGATTGCTAACCCCTTGGGCTCCTTTAGTCCTTCCCCTAACTCCTCCATTGGGGTCTAAGGGGTGAATTCTTTTTTTATTGGATATTTTATTTACATTTCAGATGTTGTTCCCTTACCCCATCCCCCCCCCACACCCAGGAACTCCCTATCCCATCCCCCCTCCTCCTGCTTCTATGAGGATGTGCCCCCACCTACCCCCCGACTCCCACCTCCCCACTAAAGAGGGATTTGGTGATGGGCTGTTAGCAGCCAACACTGATAATCCTCAAAGGATTTTAGAATTCTAAGTGAATCCTAAAAGAAAGCAGATGCCCAGGAGCTGTCCAATAAGGTGACAGAACCAAGGGTTATGTGCTCAGGACAGCAACCTTCAATGTTTCCCCCTCTCTTAGCAATCTAAGCACCACTTGCTGAGCATCCATTGTCTGGCCAATGTGTCCACTATGTTGCATGGATTTGTGTATCATCAGATAGAACCCCATACCATAGGTATTATCATCTTCCTTTTCTGATGAAGAAAATTGAGGTCCCTGATATGTCCAGGAGCCAAGAAAAGAGTTTAATTCATGTAAAATGTATTTGGCTCTAATGTCTATCCAACCTACAGACTGTTTCTCCAATAGCTTTCTCTTTACTGCTGTAAACTATGCTGCTGCCCACAGGGAAGAGCCCCATTCTCTGCCCACAAAGCCCTTACTTCAAGACAATGACTTTTTCTACCACAGTGTGAGATTCCTTTCTAGCTCACCTCAATTCTCTTGTTGGCTTAATGTCTTGTTTTGTTTTTGTTTGTTTGTTTTTTTAAAAAAATGAATTTTTACTTTATTCCATAGAATAAAGAATACAGTCCATAGAATACAGTCCTTTGAATAAATATGATTTCAGGCATTCAATATATTGGGAGCCCTCTATGTGCTGGCTGTGTGTACATATTCTCTTAGACAGCTCTAGAAGACGAGTGTTCCTATCCTGGCTTTACGAAAGAGGAAAACAGAGGCTTAGACAATTCAATAACTTCCCTCCAAGATCAAACAGCTTGGGTTTAAACACAGATCTGCCCTGCTTTGCCAGAGCTGTGTTCCCTCCTTCCCTGTTATTAAACAAATATGTATTAAAGGCCTACGTGCTGCCAGCACTCTGTAGGAATGTGCTAGGAGAAAGCTGTGTCTGCGACACGTGCGTGCCATGCAGCCTTCTTTGCTGTTGTGTTCTGGAGAAGCAGCTACAAACATGGGGCTCACAGAGGCTCTGAGTAAAGTGGTCAGTGAGGAATGTGGGCCAGCAAAACGTGGTTGCTTCTGGAAACAGCAGCTGCTCAGCCGCAGCCGGATGTTGTTACATGAGAACATCAACCCAGATGGCCCCTTCCTTGCTTGAAGAGTAGCCACAAATCTGTACTTCATGTGAAATATCTCAATACCTTAAAATTGCAGGCTACTCCAACCCTGCAATCATAGTTAGAGTGAATATAACAAGAGGCCTGGGTGGAACAGCAGCCACAGGAGTCACCAATGTCATCTGACCCTGACACTCATTACCAACTAAAATGAATCCAGATCTGTCTCATGTGGAAAGATCTAATTGGAAGACTATGTACACTCTTACCACATTCGGAGATTTTGCCCACATTCTAAGAAGCTTCACTCATCTCCGTGCCTCAAAGTTTTCTTACCAGAGGACCCTTCCAGCCTCTGCAGGTTCTTGCTCTCGCTTCTCAATGCTCCATTCTTTCCTGACCTTCTGGCAGGAAATGGCTTGATTGTTGGTGTTTGCAAACAGCAATACAAGGCTACGTGACCAACGCTCACAACCTCCTGTCCCTTCTCATTCCTACTGCCACCAGATGGTTCTGAGATAATACCACGTCTTTCCTGCGAAAAAATATAACATCCCCTAACCATTCTGCTAGCCCATCTGACCACACGAGGAAGGCAGTATGTCATCACCACCCACTCACTATCCTTGCTTCCCCTGTCTTATCTTTTCAGAATGAGTGAGAGGCCATGCTCTGGTCACATTCCAAAGAGTCAATCATATACCATGCTGAGAGTTCAGGGGCTCACGTAGACAGTATCAGTGTGTAGACTTAGAGTTCCGGCCCACCCAGGGATGTTTGTAGTATATTTGGGACTGCCCTGTCCCCACCAAAATGACTTGTGATGCCAATCTCACTCCTTTTCTCAGCTGCTTCTATCAGCGTCTCTAACCAAACACATCTAGTTTTTGCATCTTACAATTTTTCTGAGAAGCAAAACCATTTTACAACCTGTACCCCAAACCAGGCTTCAATCTCCTCTTCCAGCCCCTCCACTGGCTTTCAGTATGACTTCAGTACCATTGATACACCTCTAGTTTTACTGATAATAGCAGATATTAATTAGTAGTAGACAGAACAAGGCAGGTGACCTGGAATTATTATGGGCTAGAAGAGGAAGCTTTTCATTTGAAATTAGTACCTTTTAGAGAGTGAGCAGTACTCTGAAGACCCTAAAAAACCCTGTGGATACCTGAGTACATTGTTTACCATGGGAAGAAGTTGGAGCTTAAAATCATATAGTTGATTTATAAATCCCATCAAACAGGATATCATGTTATCATTTGAAAGTTTGCAAGGGACTACTTTGGATCATGAAACGAGAAGCAAGTAATTTCTATTCTCATTTTACAGATATATCAGAGATGGTGCATCATGGGGATGTTCACAACCACAAAGACTTGCCCGTCATTGAAAGTGTCCTGCTTGCATGTCAAGACTCTACTGAACCAATAATCCCCTTTTCTACTTGACCACTCTAGTCTTGAAATGAACCCAAGTGTGATGGCTAACATGGGGAAAGTTTTCTGCTCCTACTGCAAGCAGCAACTGAGGCTGCTCTGACTGAGATCAAACTAGATTTGCCATCTAGGGAAAAGCCTTAACTCCAGATTTGATGGCCACTTCTCTGGGTTTCACACTTACATAGGAAGCTCCATCAGCTGTGAGTTATGTCTCTAATCTGTTTGGAATGTGCAAGTTAATCATTCTATAGATTTCCATAAAGACACAAGTGACTAGTTTAGGAACCTGTGGACTTTACAAAAATCTGTGTATCTATTGAAGAGAGTAGTGTTGGATAAAGAGGAGTAGCCCATAAACCAACAGGAAGATACAGATGGAAGCATTATTTTAGAGATGATGGGTCTTACAAGGGCATGTGTGGAAAGTAACTTGCCTCACCTGAAAATGGGCCAGATTTACTCCCCCTTGTATCTCACTGTGCTATTGACTCTGTTGATCAGCAGTGAGGTCCTTTGACCTGGTCGTTGAAACAGCAGTCTTTCCACACCAAAAGGCCTCTCCTGTATGGCCAGTTGTAGAGGCATGGAGCAGATGACTTCAGATGTAATTTCCAATTCTTGGAATCAAATATCAAAGAAATTCCAGGCAAATAGATTACAACCCTCTGTCATTTCTTCATCAATAAACATCTGCTGAGCTCTAGTAACCCAGGCAGTAGGCCAGCATTTGAGGACACAAAGCTGATTAACATGAAACATAGCCCGGAGCTGAGTGCCAGCTTCCTTCCTTGAAGTGAAACACAAATCTCACTGGTTCCTATCTGGAAGAAAAGCAAAGTCTCTTTCCCATGCAGTCTCTTCTTCGTGCTTCATGAAACTCACAACAACTGATAGCCCCACTTCACACAGGAAGCTGTGTGGAAGCTCAAGGGGTTTGGCTTATGTCTAAGAACCTTAAGGATGGAGCTGGAATTTGAAGGAGGCCAGCATTCCATTCACACTGTCCTTACTGTGTGCTGTCTGTCCTTGGAATTTGGTGCCTATCTCAAGCATCAGTGTGAAGCACACGGAATGAACATAAAAGAATCACAGAATCACACTGGTGCTTATGTTGTGTTAGTGCCTCCTCTCTCACACCCCACATCCCCTGCATGCTGTCTCTAAAGCGAGGCTGAGGTAAATCTTGCACCGACAAAGTGAGATTTGTCTGTACCCTCCAAGGAGGCAGTGAGTACCTGAAGGGAGAGCTATGCACCAATCTGAAGCCAGATTTTAGGACAGTTCTGAGAGTTTTGGAATTTTGTTCTAAGAGACTATAATTTGTACAGAGGGCTTTTAACTTTTTACTTGGAACCAGATGACAATTATAGTCCTCCTCCTCCTCTTTCTCCTCTTCTTCTTTCTCTTCCTCTTCCTCCTCCTCTCCCTCCTCTTCTTCCTCCTCCTTCTCTTTTCTCCCCTGCATCTCTCTCGTTTTTCTATGTGTAGATCAAACACAAGGCAAATTTGTCACAGTTCTTAATAAATGTTGAAAAATAACATATCAACAACTGGAAATATTCCTCCTTTCCCAGGACACATTGAAGCCATTCTCAATAGAGGTGCTGTTCCTAGGTTTTGTTTTTGGCTCTAAAGAGAATGTAGTGTTTCTGATAGCTATCCATAGGTTTAAACTAGCATTTTCTGTATCTTTAATGATTCAAATGTTTCTTTTAAAAAGTATATCCCTGTGTCTCTCCATGCCAAGTCAGCTTGGGTCTTAATAACTCCCTGACAAAGAGATTTCTCTGACACCTTTCTTGCCTGTCACTGTAGATTCTACATACTTCATACCTTGATTTTACATATTCTAGGAGTCCATCTCATACAGGCTCTTTAGTAGGAGGCTTGACTGCCATTTTTTTCACCTCTTAGTCTATATCTCTGGATCCTTATTCACAGGGAGTTGTGAGATTTATTCCTATGTCTGGTTCTAAGGAAATGCTGTGAGTTCCCATAGATTCTCCGTATATTCCCATTCTTCTTAACGTGCTTAGGGGAGATATAGATTATTGCAGTCATCAAGTGGTCTAACCCTTTGTAGTGCCTGCTATAATGGTTTCTGATGAGAAGCTTGTACAGGTCATGTACGGTCATGTACAGGTCAGTATGGTCATGGGTACTGTAGGGGTCCTGAGGAAAGGGTCATTACTACCTTACAGTCAATCTCTTCCACTCAGCCTCTCTCCAGCAGCTAAAGGGCTGCCGCTATTTTCTGCCTCTTTCATGATGGATGAAGTGAGTTATCACTTGTCACCATGACCCCAGCTAGGACATATCACTGTCTATGTTTTACTCCTCTCTTCTCTCCAGCCTATATTCATTCAACTTCCAGGGGACATCCACTATGAACCAGACAATGAGGATACAAATATGCAAAGTCATTCAAAGTCCCTCTCAAAAATTTAATCTCTTCAGACTATTAGCTTGCTAGTGACTAGTAGAAGGCCTTGAGACACTAGGCATCCCCAGCAAAGCAGGGTAAGGTAATGAGCATGCATATGCTTTTGGCTTCACACTAGTTGGCAATTTTGCTAAAGTATTTCATCCTTTTAAATTCAATTTCCTCACTTATAAAACAAGATTAATAGTGACTCTTATGCAAGGTGCCTGTGAAAATTAGATAAAACAATATACATGAAGTACTTAAAAGACTACCTGTTTCTTTGTAACAATCACCAAATTTATTAACAAGTCTCTTTGAGGATGTCAGGAAATCCTTCACAGAAGGAAGAAAGCCTGCAGGATCATTTGAAGGAAGTATTCTTAATCTAAGCAGGCAGGTGCACCTGTGCATCTTGTTTCCTAGTCAACATTATTCATTTAAAAATGTTTCTGATAACATCCTGGGATGCGGGAGTATCCTGTTTTTATTCTTCTATTTTGCAAACAGACTGAAATGTCAGAAGTTAATTAGCCCAGACATGCTAGATTTCTTGTTTACCCAGTAGAGGCCTTCTATGAGTAAAGACTATAGAACTCCCAAAGGCAGTTCCTCCACTGTGTAGAGCCTTGTAGAGGACACAGAAATGCACTGCTATGAGTCACCACCAGGTGCCACCTGATGTGAGTGACAACATGGAGAAAAGCACACCATAAAGTCAGAAGAAAGAAATGGCCATACTGCAGTGCTGGGCTACAGCTAACAGAATACCTACTTGTTGCAAAGTAAGAGGGATAGTCAAAAAGATCATTCTAATAAAGGTGAATCCTTGTGTGGGCTTCAAAAATGAACAGAATTTCCATAGCAGGAGCAGGTGGAGAACAGGTGGGGTGCATGCTGGGAAGAGGGAAGAATAGAAGTAACACATGCTCTAGTAAAGACTGCCCACACTCACTCACTGGGCAGAAATTTGGTGTGGATGGCCAGGAATGGTAAGAGTTTTGGAACTTAGTGAGTTGGGAGTTCATCCTACAGCAGCCATCAGCTGCTTGATTTGGGTTTGCAGATCTTAGGAAGAAGGCAGATGGATTGTAATGTATAGAAATGAAGGGCAGGCTATCATGGGTTAGAATAAAAGGTAGAGTAGTAGAGGTAGGAATTCAAATCAGAAGTCATTGACATCATTTGCACATAAAATAGACCTGGCAAAGGATTAGATGACAGGGAGGTTATGCATAAATAACCACCACCCATTTTTTGTCTGGTTCTTAGAGACAAACATTTACAAGGCCTGAGTTGGAAGTATTCTCTGCTTTGAAGTATTTTTGATGTTGTTGCCCACAGACTACCCCTGACAGAATCACATAGAGTTACTAGTTTAAATTCAGAGTCCTGTGCCTTATGGCTGTGTCAACCTACCAAAGCAAAATGACAGGGAGGACGACTCCTATCAGACCACAGTTAATCAAGACCTCTCAACGGCTGTTAAGACCTGTTTGAAACCACAAAAATACTTAGTAGAGACAAGTTAATCTGCTCTATCAGATTGGAGATGTGGAAGTCATGGTCACATGACTTCCCCAAGGTCACTTTATATCTAGGATTTGGGTGAGGCCCTCCAGTTCATAGCTTGGTTGACTCTGCTGTTCTGTGCAAGTTTGATGTCTGATCAATATTGCAAAGAAGATTCTGCTCTATCTGCTATCCAAGAGGGGTGCCAGAGAGACTGACCGTAAGGTCTTTGGGTCCCGATGTAAATATATTAAATGTCTAGCAGGCTAACCTTACCAGCCAAGACACAGCTGGACAATTCTGTAGGGAGGCTGATACCATAGCCTGGTGTCATCCCACCCTAACTCTGAGACCCTCGGTGCATGGCTTTATGAGAATGTCTTTGATCAGAACAGCAGAACCCTAGCATACAAGCACAGGGAGGGATCAGTCTACAGTCTACCCTAAATTTTCAGATACACAGCAACACAGGAAGCATTTGTGAATTTATTACCTCAGATTCATACAACAAGATTTGTGGGTCCTCAACTACTTCCTATGCCATCTCCTTTGATAAGGAATGTTGTCTAAAAGTTTGTGCAATACGGCTGGAGAAAGAAGATCTAGGTTCAGAGTTTCTCTAGATTTATGATTTGGGACAAGTTAATGATGAAATACCGTTGCTATCAGTCTGAACTGCTTTTTGTTTTTCTTTTTTTCCAAGACTGGGTTTTTCTGTGTTGCCTTGGCTATCTTGGAACTTGCTCTGATACCAGGTTGGCCTCAAACTCAGATATCTACCTGCTTCTGCCTCCTAAGTGCTAGACCACCATGTCCAGTCTAATCTGGTATTTTATAGGTTAAAACCAAATGAAGAAGAAAACACAGAGGCTCAGACGTTATAACTCACTTAACATCACACAACACCTTAGATCTCGAAATCTTCTATTTCCTCAAAATGAGGAAAAAAAAACATATCAACTCTGTCTTTCTCACAATGATTTCCTGGGGCTTAAATAAGAAAGTTGATATGAAAATATACCATTTAATTTCATGTGAATTTCAGGCATTTTGAATCCTTTCTTTCTTTATGGTGGTTGAAGTCACACATGAGTGTATAATCTAAGACTGTCAGATCTGACACACACACATGCACAGCACACACACACACATGTGTACAACATGAGACTGTCAGATATAAGCTAGAGATTAATCAGACCTCATTTCCCTGCCAAAACACAGCTACTAGCAGGCACCCCACTGTGAATGTGTCTGTGACTGGCTCCCTGGAGGAGGCTCTGAACAGGATTAACTCAAAGTAGGATAAGTTCATATGCTCATTTCTAGACTATGCTGTAACTCAGCCTTGAGGTGTGCTGGGGCCATGCCCCTGCAGTGGTGCTGACCACAGCCTGAATTCAGAAAGCCTGTCAGCAGCTCATTGTCTCTGCACTTTTCTCTGGCTATTTGCCTCATCATTTCTGACAAGCAAAAAAGTGGCTTCCCAGCCAGGTTGCTACACTGCAGGGCAAGTCTATGGCCTTCATATTCCACTCATGACAAGGCCTTTATATAAATGTGCTGCACTCACTTAAGGACAAGCCGAACAACTCCACCTGCCTCCAGAACAGATGAGAACAGAGGAGAGGAGCAAAAAGAGGGAAGGACTTTCTTGGTTGTTGCTTGTTTGTGTTTTAGGATGTGTGTGTGTGTGTGTGTGTGTGTGTGTGTGTGTTTTGTGTGTGTGTGTGTTAGGATTATGTACCTATGGTGTGAATGCAGCTGCCAATATAGGCCAAATTGGAGTCCCTGGAGAAAGAGTTAGAGATGGTTGCCATCTGCCTGACATGTGCTGGAACCTAACTTGGTTCCTCTGGAAGAGCAGCTCATGCTCTTAACCATTGAACTATCTCTTCGGCTCCAAGATTATTGTTTTAATATGTGTGGATATGTGTGTGTATATATACCACATGCATATAGGTACAGGGTCTAGAAAAGGATGTCAGATTCTCTGAAGCTGGTTATAAGCCTCCTGAAATGGTGCTGGGAACTGAATTCAACCTCTGGAAGAGCAGCAAGTGCCCTAAACTACTAAGCTATCTCTCTAGCCCATTGGGAAATAATCTACAGCACAAACTAGCTAAATAAGGGTTGCCCTAAACACATCAGAATTTTTTTAAGTAAAAAAAAAAAAAAATCAGAGTTGGAGATAGAGCTAAGCTGATAAAGGCAGCTAAAAACATAATGGCCTGAGTTCAGTTCCTGGGACTACATGGTGGCAAAGGGGAACCAACACACACAAATTATCGTTTGACCTTCACAAGCCATGGTGTGCTCACACACATACACAGGAACACATATGCACAAACACACTAACAAATACACACACATGAACATGTGTATACATACATATACACATACACACATACACACACAAACAGACTCGCGCACACACACAACTAAATAAAGGTAAAATAGTTCAGTTTCCTCATACCCTTTGGCAATGTTCACATCCTAAAGCCCAAACTATGAAGTCTTACTCCTGTATCAGTATTTCTCAAAGACATAATCCAGGTCTTCATTAAACTCAATCTAGTCAGTCCCCAGATCAAGCTGACTTAGAATTATTTTGCTTTGGTATGCTCAACAGACTGTCAACAAGATTTCCATTGCAAACTAGATTTTGGAAGCCGCTACAAAGCCCTTCCAGCTATAGGGTCATTTGCACTTTGCATAGACAGAGAATACGTGTCTGTAGTCATTTGGTTTCTAAGACCATTGAGATTTAACGTTCTGCATAGAACCTGGACTAAGAGATTAGATGGTTCCAATAGAAAGCCCCCTGACGCTTCCTTTTATAAACCCTTACTCTTCTCTCTTCCTGCCTCCCCTCTCTCCACAAGCACACCGCAGTAAAATGCATCTATTTTTAAAGTTCCATTCTTACATACTCAAAGCTTTAGAAACACTACCTTGCTTGGACGTGTTGCTGTTCAAGTCAATGTTCCTGACTGATAGGCGAGGCGCAGGAGGGGTCTGTGGTGAGTGCGTCAATGGGAGGAAGGAAGATGGGTAAGGAAAATAAAGACAAGACATGGAGGCTCCGCAGGGTGTGGTACCAGGAGACACAGATGCAAAAGTTAGGTTTTGTCCCTAGCTCTGTCTCTAATTTAGTGTGTGACCTGAGATAAGTCTCATGTCTCTCTAGACTACATGAAACTCACTCAGAGCTAGGCAGACCTTTCTATGCACTAGGATACTACAGATGGAAGGATAATCCAGCTGTGAATTGCTGGATCCCTTGGTACTGGGACTGTGATATTGCCCATAGGGATCTGCATTACAAACTTCTTGGAGAGATACTGTGCAGTGTAGGAACTCAGGGACAACCTTGAAATCCTGTTTCAGGGCACATTACTCAAAGTTCTCCAGGGCAAAGCTCTGAGTGCGGACAAGGCTGAAGAATGCCTAACTGAACAGCCTAGGTAGGTCTGAAGATCAATGGGACCAGTGTGACCAGATCGGCCTAGGGAACAGTCAGTTGGGGATGAGAGAGTGAAGAAACATGATGGGGGCTGTAGATCTAGAAGTCCATTCAGTGGACAACAGGCTAGTTGCTGGCAACTGCTTTTGGAGATATGGAGCTTTCTATTGTGAGCTGTCTAATCTCTTGATCCAGGCTCTATGCAGAATGCTAAATCTCAATGGTCTTGAACGAGCGATAGAAATCAAATGACTACAAACACGTGAGAGTGTGATATGGAGTGAGATATGGAGGTAGAATATACACATTAGAACCTCATTATATTAAGATGCCATATGCGGAAGCTTGCATATGAAAGTGAAAACTATTTTTACTACATTAAAATTGAACACAGAGAGCTGGAGAGATGGCTAAGTGGTGACAACTACTTGCTGCTCTTCTAGAGAAAACCAGTTCAGTTGCCAGCATGAGTTCTCCAGCAGCTCACAATCACCTAGAACTCCATGTCTAGATAATCTAACCCCTTAGGGAAGGCCAACACATACATACCACACACACACACACACACACACAATACACCTTTAATAAAAACAAGTAAATAAACATTGTTTGAGGCAGCCTCAGCAAAGGTTATACTCTTAGCTTCTGCACCTTCAAATTCTGCAGTCCTCCCACTGGTTTTATACAATGACTTCGTTTTTAAATCACGTGCTTGGGCACATGAAGGTCCTTGCTGATCAGTTCCTCTAAGAATTTAGAGGGATCATCCTCTAAATTGGCTGGTATCGTAGGTAGCCACGTAAAGCATTATATTTGTTTGTAAAGACATCAGTGGCTGACATTTCACATTCTCATTTGCATTTGGAAGTGATTGTAGTTGGAACTTTGATATAAATGTGCAGGTCACAATATTCTTGGATATTTTGTGCTTTTCTTTCCCCTATAAGTACAGAAAGTATAATGAACTCTTTCTTAATGAGTTTTATCTAATACTCATAAATCCTCTGCAATTTTCTTCCTGACCTTTATTTTCTATGGATACAAGATGAAACTAGATGGTTGAGTGCAGTGTCCTAGGACAGTAGAGCTCTTTCCCTCCCCCTTATTTTCCCCTCTTCTTTTCCCCCTCCACCTCCCCATCTCTCTTTCTGAGTATTTGATGCTGTATACAGACATTTTGGATGCCATCTCAGAGAAACTGTTTACTTGTTTGCATTCGGAGGAGACCAGGAATGCTGGCAAACGGCTCACCCTGAACAGAAAACATTCTCACAGAAAGCATTATTTGTCCCCAAAAGGCAGTAGCCGACTCTTCAGTGGATGAATCCTTGTTTTAAGTCTCCTGTCAGTCTAATAATGTTCTGACTGAACTGTGAGTCTTCTTGGAGCTTCAAGGAGACATTGGCAGTTATGGATATCACCAGGGGTGGATAATTCTCACAGCAGCAAGTAAAACACAGGAAGGACTTCCTATGGTTGCTCAAAGTCATTCTTCAGTCAGAAGCTTTTTACACATTGCTGGGATGCTTTGATGACACCTTGATATCTATGTGACCATCTCTTCCTCCTCTATTGTCGCTTGCCTTTAAGTTCTGTATTCTACAGTGGAGCCTGGTGGCACATGCCTGCTATCTCAGCACAGGCTATACAACCAGTGCTACATAGCAAGACTCTGTCTTAAAAGAAAAGGAATCCATAGCCAACAATTTCTGCTCCTGACTCAGGATCCTGTGATCTGTGACTAGCTTGGCTAACATGGGTCCCTCTTGCAAAAACTGAACATCCTAACTTAGTCTTTTCTTCCTGCCCAAAAATTTCCTTGGAAGTCAAAATCATTCTTCCTTTTGTCATTAATGTCTCATCTCTAATATTGAATAAGTGTTTCCTATCCTCTCTGATATACCTGTACTTTTGGGCCTGTTGGCTTGGTATGTATGTATAGGTAGGTAGGTAGATAGATAGATAGATAGATAGATAGATAGATAGATAGATAGATAGATAGATAGATTAAGCCATCCAGGCAGCCATACTCCTTTCTCAATATGACTCCTACCCCCTCTCCAGTCAATTTTTATAACAGATCCACATTTGTTACCTTATTTCAGTAGCAGGTTCAATAGAGTGTTAGATAATTTTACTTTTACTGGGACTTAACCAAGGATGGTAAATTCTATTGCTAGCAGTACTTGGATAGGAGAAAGATCAATATTGCCAGGGTTTATTGGGTTAAATTTAAGGGAGCTATTCTATCACATGGATGTTTCTGTGTTTCAAAGTTAAAGAAAAGTAGCCGCCAGACACCTTCTGGAATTCTTTCCAACTCTAAAAGCCAGGAAAAAAACAATTGAAAAACATTTTAGTGTCACCGATAGTGTGTCATTTCTATTGAAATGAGGAAGTTCGTTTTTTACAGTTCAAGTCAGGAAATATTTTACATCCTCTTAGTGTTTAGAGTCACTGCAAGATTATGGTCAATAATATGATCTCTGAGAGCACTTTAGTGTTAGCAAAGTCAAGTCATTCGTTTATTTCAAGAGTATATATTGTTTGAATGATGTTCTTTAATACAAAATCATGATTTTTGCTTTGAAGTCGAGTAACTGAGGCAGTAGATGATAATATGAACGTATCATAACATCCTAGTGATTTTAACCAAAGAAGTTGTCAGAGGGTAGAAGGGCATAAGAAGAGCAATAGCAGAAAAAAAAAATCCCAATTTCCAGTTATACTAGTGGAGTTCTGAACGTGTGCTTTTTGTGGATAAAATTCCAATTGCTTAAGTCAAATATGGGACCATAATCACCTTGGATTACAGAAGATTGGTCGAGAGAGTTTCAACCTGAATATCTCAAACATGAGAATGGCAAGAATTGACTACCTCTCCCTCCCAATCTGGTGTCATAAAGCCAACTCTCCTACCATCAACTCTAGCAGGAATTTATTACCCTAACAGTTATTAGGCTTCACTTCTTGTTTCACCTTATGAGGTTCTGAACACACACATCCTACAGCCCCTGAATATGTAGATAAAACATCTTCAACACCTTGCTCTGGCCAATGGTACACAAACACATGAACCTTGCCCCAGAGACCCTGACCAACCCCCTAGGAACATAATACCCCTCCTCAAAAGTAATGAACCAGTTCTCCAAGCTGTTCCGGATGTGCTTATTGTCCATGCATTCATCACCACTCAATGAATCCTGTGCTACACCCACATGCAACCAGCTAAGCTTTCCTCCGTCTAGGCCAGCTTGGTGCATGCATGTCAGATCTGGGTACCAAGAGGGAGAAAAAGACACAGGGTGATAATCAAACATTTATTATTTATTGCTTTCAAAAATTGTAGTATTGTATTATTAAGAAAATGTTCAACATTTAATCATGGAGGAAAGGGGATTTTATAGGGTCCTATTCCTTGAGAGTCCATTGGTATTTAATGGTTCCTGGAGGGTGGGTGTTTCTATCAGTGGTATATCCAGTGAAAAGTGGCCCAGGTTTCTATAAATAGCCTTCCTCCTCTTGTGTTCACACAAGTGACTCTAATGAAACCAGTGGAACACACAATACACGCACATAAAGGGTGGAAGCTGGAAGGGGACATCTTGGGGAAGGAAGGGGGTTTCAGAAAATCAGAATATAAGAGACATGGGATAGGGAAATGGTTTTAAATGATTTTGTTATGT
The DNA here is from genome assembly GCA_021653895.1 of Mastomys natalensis. Taxonomy (NCBI): domain Eukaryota; kingdom Metazoa; phylum Chordata; class Mammalia; order Rodentia; family Muridae; genus Mastomys; species Mastomys natalensis. Next base: position 2,976,226 of record JAJTUV010000014.1, on the reverse strand, counting down.
AAAGACATGTATAACTATAGATCATCCATTGAGTATATTTCATCCCATAATTCCTAAATCATTCGTCCTTCTTGTTAGTTTCCCTTGCTCCTCAAAATAATTTCACTTTTACTTTTATGAGATGTATACATTTATGTATATATGTGTGTGAGTATGTCTGTATAGATAGAAAGATAGATAGATAGATAAGATAGATAGATAGATAGATAGATAGATAGATAGGATTAGATCTACAACCTTATGCATTTATATATAGAAACCAAATATGATAAGAAAATGCATGACAGTTGTCTTTTTAATACTGACTTAATTTGTGTAATTTTATTATCTCCAGGTGCATCCATTTTCGTGCAAATGACAGGACTTCATTTTCTATTGCTGAAAAAGTTCTACCATATGTATGTGTCTTGTGTGTGTGTGTTGTGTGTGTGTGTGTGTGTGTGTGTGTGTGTCTATGTCTGTGTATGTACATATATGCCTGTCTTAATCACTGTTTTGTTACTATAAAGAGACACATTACAATGGCAACTCTTATAAAAGAAAGCATTTAATTGGGAGATTGCTTACAGTTTCAGAGGCTTGTAGTCCATTATCATAGTGGCAGGAAGCATGGTAATAGCCATATGGTGCTGGAGCAGCAGCTAACAGCTATGTCCTGATCCTTGAGCAGCAGGCAGCAAGACAAAGTGACCTGACATGAGCTTTTGAAACTCAAAGTCTACCCCAAATGACACACTTCTTCTATTGAGGCTACACCTAGTAATCCTTCTAATCCCTTCAAACAGTTCCACTGCCTAATCATTGACTAATCTGTCCAAATATATGAGGGCCATTTTCATTCAAACCTTCACATTATATACCACTTTAAAAAGTGCATTCTACTTTTATTGAAATCTAAGATAGTCTACAACCAAGTTACTGTGAATACTTCTGCATTAAGCATTTGTGTGCAATAGTCTCTTTGATGTATTGACTTGGAATCCTTAGATCACTACCCAAAGGCAGTCATACAGTACATCTATTTTTTAATTTTTCTGAGGAACATCCAAACTGATTTCTATAGTGGCTAGACTAGTTTACAATGTCTGCAATGTCAAAGCAAACACTCTGCTCATGGTCTTTCTAGCAATTGTTTTCTGAATGACTATCATTGGACATTCAATGTAGATTGAGTCTGCATTTCTCTAATGGCTAATAAGTTTGAACACTGTTTCATATGTTTATTAGTCATTAGTGCTTCATCTTTAAAGAACTATCTGCTCATGTCATGAGTTCTTTTGACATTCCAGATATTAAGCCTCTATCGACTATATAATTATATAAAAATTTCTCCCATTCTGTTGGCTATTTATTCAGCCAATTAGCTGTTTTCTTTGCTGTTAAAAGATTTTACATTTAATTTTGTGAGATCTCATTTGTCAATTTTTGGCCCTTCATCTTGAGTACCAGAGACTTCAGAAGTTCTTGCCTATGCCTGTATTTTGAAGTGTTTTAATTTTTCCTCCAATAGTTCTTTTAAGATTTATTTATTTAATTTTATGTATATGAGTACACTGTAGATATCATGTGGTTGCTGGAAATTGAATTCAGGACCTATGCAAGAGCAGTCGGTGTTCATAATCACTGAGCCATCTCTCTATCCCCACCCCTCCCAATAGTTTAAGATCTTACAGTAAAGTCTTTAATCAATTTGTAGTTGACTTATTCATTTAAGATTTATTTTATTTATGATTATGTTTAGGTGTAGGTATCTATGTGTATGCAGGCACACCTCATGGAGGAGAAGTTACAGGCAAAATGTGAACCACCTAACATGGGTTCTGGAATCCCAACTCAGCTCCTCTACAAGAGCAGAGCATGATCTGCAGCACTGAACCAACAGCTGATTTCTATATAAGGAGAGAGATGGGGGTCTAGTTGTGTTCTTCTTCCCATGCATGCCCAGTTTTCCCAACACACTTATTAAAGAGCCTATCTTTTCCTCATTGTGTATTTTTGGCAACTAGAGCTACATGGCTTTGACTTGTTGTTCTATACTGTTCTTTTATCTAAATGCTCTGTTTTGTTTCATTGTCATGCTGTTCTTATTAGTATAGCTCTGTAGAATAACTTGAAACCAGGCTTGACAAGCTCTTTAATATTATTTTTTTGCATTGGATTGATTGACATACCTATGTCTTTGGTACTCTGATAGAACTTTAAGATTTTTTTTCCTATTTCTATGAAGAATATGTAGTAATTCTGTTTGGGATTAAATTGAATCATTATATTGTTTCTGGTAGAATGACTATTTTCCCAGTATTAATTTTACAATCCTGGAGTATGGAATGTCTTTCTATTTATAGTGTCTTCTTCAATTTCTTACATCTGAATTTTGAAGTTTTTATAGTAGAAGTGACTGACTTGTTTGGTTAGGTTTTTTTTCCAAAGTACCTTTAAAAGCAATCATGAATGGTATTATCTCCCTGCTATCATGATCACATTGTCTATGGGCTCATTGAACAATGACAGGGATGGCTAGGGAAAAATGTTGACCACATCCACAGAATAGATTCATCTATCTTATCTAGATTATTTAGCTCCTTCTCCATTGAGGTTACCTTTAATGAGCATTTACAGGGGAAACAACCTTTTTTACATCTGCCATTTGAAGACACCAGTCCATATATCCCTTCCACAAATGTCTTTTTCACCAAATTCTAATCATTCTACTTCCAAGTTCCTGGCTTCCAAGTTCATTGGCTATTGGTCATGAGTCATCAGTATAAATCACACACATCACTATTTTTCTTCAAAATGCATGATCGTTTTCATTGCCCAGAGTTCTGCCCACTGTGAAGATTTCTTTCAATACCATCCTTAAGGAATATCCAATTAATACATTGTGTCTGTGTTTCATTGTCTTAGGGTTTTACTGCTGTGATAAGTCACCATGACCAAGGCAATTCTTATAAGGACAACATTCAATTGGGGCTGGCTTACAGGTTCAGAGGTTCAGTCCATTATTATCAAGGCAGAAGCATGGCAGAATCCAGGCAGGTATGGTGGAGGAGGAGCTAAGAGTTCTACATCTTCATCTGAAGGCTGCTAGGAGAAGTCTGGCCTCAAGGCATCTAGGAGGAGGATCTCAAAGCCCAATCCCACAGTGACACACTTCCTCCAACAAAGCCACACCTCCTAATAATGCCATTCCCTGGATAAGCATATTAATAAATAATACCTTAACATTCTCTTTCTCAACCAACTTATAAGGCACATCCCATAAGACCATGCTTGGATTAGAAGAGAGATTTCTTCATGTAATTATTTGTGATGTTCATGCACAGCAACTCAAGTTACATAATATGTTGTTGGTCTACTGTCAAGCCTCCAGTATCCATTAAAGCCCAATAGCTAGGACAAGGACTGTCTCTAAAATGTAGAATATTGGTCTTCAAATGACATCAGGGACTTTCTCCAAAACAAGGGCTTTCAGGTAGAAGACTCCTGGATTTTGTCCAGAATTATTTGCCACCCTTCAATATACATGCTTTACCAAAAAGTCAAGTTACTACTTTCCATAATTTGGTCCAGCAGATATAATGCCAACAGTACAACAGACTACTGTGATACTATGTGGGAAACAAAAGTACTCAAGATTCCTGTGAACCAAGTTATTACACCAGGTGGAGAATTAATATCACCTCAAGGAAAAACAATAAAGATGTACTGTTGGCCTTTCTAAATGAAAGAAAATGGTTTGGCAATCCTTATGGACAGTGTGGAGAAAAATACATTTGAAAGAACACTAGTGTCATACCAGGAACCAGGAGACATGGCAATCTGCTCAAATAAGAAAACCACATCTGGAACAGCAGCGGTAATCAAAGTCATTACTTGATAATCAACTGTCATTCTCTATGACCTATCGGTCGGTTTCCACACAGGCCAAACAGGAGAGCTAAAAGAAGGTGTATTGGAAATCACCATCCGTCCATCTTTCAAGTACTTGCTGGGGGCATTAATCTCTAAAATTCTCCTAGGGATGTGATATTGGTTTGTGTTCATTATCTTCCATGTAAGGGGAAGCTCTATAGGCTTCCATTGACTTTCAACCCTTATTCCACAAGTGGGTGAACCAATGTGTATTTTCTGGCAAATTCTATCACTTGTATGCAGTCTAGACTGGAGAAATAGCCACAGACTGAGTTTGAGGATGTATTACAACTCCAATTTTTGATGGCATTCCATTGAACTTTTTGACCTCCATAAGCCCTAACTGGAGGACCACCATGTTTTTTATGGTGTTCGAGAATCAATGCCCATGCAGAGCTCATGTTTAACAGGTTCCCATAAAGACTTATTTTCTTTTCCACACACACAGTTACTCTAGAAAAGGACTGTATGGCTCTTTACTTTTAAAAGGGTTATAATAAAAATTTTAATAATTGTAGCAAGATCTCTCTTGAAAAAGACATGCTGTACTCTTTATTTGAATGGTTCTGAGTCTATAACATGTACAAATCAGAAAATTTGTTGAGGGGCCATGATTTTTCTGTTGCTATAATTCAGAATATAATTGGATAATTCAGGATAGACTTTGTTATTCACCCATTCTGGAATTTTTACTTATACAGAACAAGCAAGAATTAACTTAGTATGCTTCATATCTTTCATTTCTCAGAACACCTTGACTAACTAAGCCAAAGGTATACATATGTCAGACCATTATGTACATGATTTTGCTGTGCTGTAACATTCATACTGCCACTTGGCCCTTGCTCATCTAGGCTCTTAACTATGCCATGATATTTAAATTATCTAAATAAGCAGTTACAGCCCCCACTAGGAAGTCTGGCATACACAGAAAAGTATTAAGTAGTAGTAATGAGCTCATTAGATACAGCCCAGTGCTCATCTTATTAGTTTCTTTCTTTTATAAAATTTCAATACTGCTTGTGTAATAACTTTATCAATTCCTTCTATTCTTTTTGGTGTGTGTGTGTGTGTGTGTGTGTGTGTGTGTGTGTGTATTGTGTAACATTCTCCTCCAAGATTGAAACATTCTATCCTGCAGGGGAGCTCCTTAGGCCAGAAGACAAACAACTAAATACAGTTTAGGAAGTCCCTAAAACTAACTGGATTCACTAGGCCCTTCCTTCACAGAGTAAGCAATAGAAGCTGTCAAAAGTCACTGTCAGACAAGTGAAGCTGGACAAAGACTCTGAGACCAGACTGGATACACAGAAGAAGCAGGAAACTAGCTGAGATGCCTGAAAGAGTTTTAGACCAACCTGAGTCACTTGGAAAGAACACTGTACAGTCTGTTGAGCTGCCTGCAGACTGCAGGCTTTGCAGTGTGATCCAGATCCCCAGCTTTCCTGACCTCTCACTCATCCCAGGATAGGCTTTGATGACACTACTGCCTTTGAGTTATTTATGATCCTGTAAGTAACCCCTCCCCATATTCCTATAAGTAATCATAGTAAAACTTGGTTCACAAAGTTGGACTTTAATGATATTCATCTTTTTTTTTTTTTTTTTGGCATAGGCTCCCTATCTGGCCTAGAACTCATCAATTAGTATAGGCTGACTGGTCTGGGATCTGCCTGCCTCTACCTCCTCAGTGCTAAGATTACAAGTGCATGCCATGACACACTTAAATCTAGTTTCTGGTGATTAAATAAGGGTCTTAATGCTTTCATGCCAAGTGTTGAGTGACCTGTCTCAGCCCACAAGTCTGTTTTTTTATTCTATTATCACCAAGACATCATTTGGAACCTTCAACTGTGAAAAATAGGCATCACATAGCAAACCCACTCCATTGTTCTAAGGTTTCTGAGCTTTTGAATCCCATGATCAACCTCAAGCCAAGGCATATCAGACATGTTCAAGTCTTTCACAGTAGCTCATCTTTTGATGCCGTCTTTAAGCCAAATATATAAGTTCTAATTCCTTTTTTAAACTATGTGAGCTGCATTAGTAAAAACAGAACCTCTGCTCAGCACTCCTGTATCAATAAACTGATCTAGTTTGTGTTTCTTCCATCATTCCCCCACATGATTGATACTCATTCCCACATATATTCTCCACATCTGTTTGTGTGAATTAGAAAAATCAAGTTGTTTAGGGGTATAGTGCACCTCTTCATTGCTCACACTCTGTACCTTACTTCTGGGGTCCCAGTGAGCCCTAAGTCTGGTTATAGGTCTAGAGGTAAGAGTGAGTTGTGAAAATGAGCCTTTGATGGGGCATAAGCATTGTCAGGCAACAAACAAACAAGAGTGGCTTTAGTCTCTGGGTGGTGTTAGAACCTCCAGGAAGCCTTTCAAACAAGCCAACATAAGGCTTCTTTTGAATTGTCCTATCATATTATCCCTTCTACTCTCAAAACACTTGTGGATAAACTGGTAGCCCTCCAATTATACATCCGCCTCTCATCTCCTGAGACTTTATTACAGTTCTCTCGATGTCCCCAGAGTCAGCACATAATGAACTCTCAGAACATACTTGATAGTTTCCCATCATCTTCTCACTTGCCCTCCACTCCCTTCTCGGTGCATTTTGTTCCTGCCTTTATGCACAGCCTGCCCTAGCGTGGTGTGCTCTCACTCAAGGGCCTTGACATTCAGGATCTGCATGCAGACTTCCTCTCACTCACTGTAAGAAGACAGTGCTTTTTCTTCTCTATAATTAACTGTAGTCCCATGTTATATCTGGTCTCTCCAGTTCTTCTCTAAAAGCTCTTGCCTTGCATGGTGACTTGATTTGTGTCAAGAAGCCATAACTAAGAGTAACAGCAAGAAGACAGTATCAAGAAGAGGGATTTCAGGTGAGCAAGGATCTACAGAGTGTTGATTTTAAGCTGATCTGGAACCCCACAGCCTCATGGTATGCACGTGAGCAGACATGAGACAAAAATTCAACCATGAAGCTAGGGAGCCTAGAACTACAAAACTAAAAGCTGGAAGGCGCACCAGGGAAACTGAGCTGTGTAGCTTGCTTAAGTCTTCTTCTAATGAAGAATTGCATTCCCAAGAAGAAAGCTGGAACAGACCCCACCCCAACATGGAACTGAATTGCTTGAAATAATTGAAAGAAGTGGTCTTGCTTACATTCCCCTTTCATATACATGTCATCCAACCACTAACTCACATAACCACACCTCCACACATCCACACCATACTCACATACCACACACATATGCAGCACAGACGCATGTGCCACACACATATATACATATACAGCCCATGTACACACACAGAAGTATCCATACACCCACACCATATTCACATACCACATGCATGATACATATATACAATACACACACACACACAGACCTCTAACACCCACACCATACTCACATAACACACAAACACACACCATACATGCATACCACATACATTCATATATACACACAGGCACACACTCACATACCACACACATATACACATGTAACACACACACAGCACCACCATCACTACCACCACACCTTAATGATTAGAATGATCTCTGAAGATTCCTTGGGTCATTGACAACTTGAATATTTCTACTTAAGAAGTATTATGCATGAGTTTATTAAGAAGGGACCCAAATTATGCATCCCAAACTGGCTTCTACCTGGCAATCCTCCTGCCTTGACCTCCCAATACTAATGTCTTTTATAGGCATGTAACATTATGTCTAACCCATGTACTAATGTTTTCTAGTAAATAATCTATACTACCACCCTGGTCAAAACAGAGAAAGTTTATTCTATAGATGTGTCTGCCTTCCTAGTGTCAGGTCTGCATAATCACCTGTGTGGTTCTAACTTTTGGTGAAATGTCACTGCAAGAATTTGAAAATGGATCTAGCTTTTCTCAGAAAGAAAAGGCTGTATAGCATCCACACTGAGGTTGTTTGTAAAAACAGACTGAAGTGGAATGAACCTGCTTGGCAGGCCAGAGAGAGAGGAAGGCCTTGTTTCTTTGTGCATGAGTGGGTTTACAGCACCATCCAGTGGCAGAAAAGCAACATTGCCCCTAGAAGATGGTTCTTGTATTCTGTCTTTATTTTTAATTCAATCACCACGTATTTATTCAAGTGCCTTGATTGTTCTAGACATGAACTAGGAACTAACAGTGTAGCAAACATTAATTTAAAAAGTCTTTGTGCCGAATTAATAGAGATATTCGATGCTCTTTCTACAGGTATCCTACAAGGAAGCCAGTAACTCTGTCTTCAATACCAAGAAGACAGATTCCTCTCATTCCCTCTTCTATGACCCACAGTGACCTCATGATCTCAGAGTCTAAAAGGTACAGACTTAAGTCCTAGTGTCCCTATGTGAGTATTTTGGATAGGGAGAGAACTTTAAAATATCTTCCTGGATGATGAACACCCAGTTGACAGCATTCTGAGAAAGTTAATTCCTGAGTGCTAGCTCTGGGCCATCCCCAGCAACTCTTCACTTTCCTTTTCTTTTGTTGATGTTTTTCTTTGGTTTTCCTTTATCTGGCAGTAGAGATTGGACCCAGAGCTTTGAACATGTTTGACAAGTACTCTACTCACTGAGCTGCATCCTCAGATTTGGAGGGTTTTGGGTCAAGGTGTTGCTATGGGCTCAGTCTGGCACTGACCTCATTATGCATCCCAAACTGGCCTCTACCTGGCAATCCTCCTACCTTGACCTCCCAATACTAAGATTATAGGCATGTAACATTATGTCTAACCCATGTACTCTTAGAGAAAACATCCTGTGATTAAAAAGTACATACTGTGGTACTTGAAGAGAAACCAACCATATGTCCAAGTCTCAAAAACCACCAGATCAATAAGCCAATCTTCTTTACTTCCTGTTTATTATGATTCTACTTTCTAAGTGCCGACCAAACTTGAGTTGGATAAGATTGTGTTTTGTACCTAAAATACAGAGAAGGCACCATTGTCTGTCATTCTGGGTAACCTATACAGGCCAAACAGCCAGCTGTTAAGTCAGCTTTCTCTTTGATGTTGCCTTTAGATGTATTTCGACCCAAAGTCACAAACTACAAGATTAAACTAAGAAATAAATGCCTTGCTTTCCAGTACAAAGTTCTAATCATGTCTTTGCTTTTTAGTTGCGGAAGTAATTGGAATTGAAATAGTTGAAATAAGTATTTATAATTTATAATGTAAGCTTCATTTCACCGCTAACCTTCATTTCTCTTACTAGAAAAATAGAGTGTATTGAGAATATCCCTGGAGAACCAGGTGTATTACCCTTCTAGAACATGGAGGAAAATTCCTTAGAGTTCTAGAATACCAAAATCTTTAGCCTTTAACTTGTCAAAGGCATATTTAGATGTTAACTTCTGGAAGAATGGGATATGAGGATAAGGATTTACTTTACAGGACCCTCCAGATGAAATATCATCACATGGATAGTTATGTTAATATAATATACATGATTTGAATGTGTTGATGCATTTGTGGGAGTGAAGGAAAATACATAAATCTATGAACTAAATAGTGACAGTTACAGACTAATGCATAAAACAGTAAGGAGTGAGCCCGAGAAGGCTTGATTGCCTGGAGTTAAGTACTGATGCCACTCTGCAATTGCCACCCCAACTAGGGTTTTAGATCATACAAATTGTATTCAATAATGTAATCAACCATTTAAATAAATAAGCACAAGGAATACAGAGAGAAAGAAATAAAAATTTGGGCAATCTCAAAACCCACAGATATGAGAATGCCTTTATAAAGAGTTCAAAAGTCAAGTGTCAAAGAGTAAAAGAGATAAAAAGAGTAGATAAAACTAGCAAAAAAAAAAAAAAAAAAAAGACAAGAGAATAAAACACATCAAGGAAAATTCTAGAAAGATCTAAATAAAATCTACAGATTACAAATACAAATAAATGAGTGAGCCAACAAAACAGCAGAACTGAAGACATAATTATAGAATTGGAAAACAGAACTTGAAGGAACTACCTCTCACAAAGCCCCAGTGGTATAGGGATGAGAAAAACTCTCCTTGGACTGTCCAAAAGCTCAAGTATGGAGTCTGTGAAATATATTGATACTGAATTATGTGACTTATGCATGAGTGTGAAGATTATAAGAGTCAAAGAAGGAATTCAGGATTGAAGTTTTTAAGACATTTCTAGCTATAGAAGAAAAGGGGCTTGGGCATTCTAGGGGAGAAATAGCTACATGTTATGCAAGTACATAATGAGGAAGTGGGATTGCTGAAGATTGCCTTGCCATGCAAAAAAGAAGTCTCTTGGGCAACCAACTCTGTTTCAGAGAAGCCCTCAGATGAACAGTAGCCTGTAACAATGTAGCACTGGTCTTCTTTCGTAAATCCATCTTCTTTAGTGGGTAGGATTCTAAAGAGGGATTATAGGGAGACTATGCTCCTTTGCAGAGAGTTATCTTTGGACAGATCTTCAGAGAAGGCTCTTTCTTCTGATTCAGCCCCCTTTGAATGATGGACAGGAAAGTTAGGGAGTCAGAGAGACTATAATCATTCTTTACTCAAAGCACTTATTATGTCAAAGTGCATACTTTGAAGTATGCACTCAATACGCAGGACATTCTAAGACCCAACAATTATATATATGAATATATGATTAAGAGACATAGATGGTGGGAATGAATCCGAGCATTGTTGGAGTCCCATCAAAGAAAGCTGGTGCACACGTGCAAAGGGATGCTACGTCGGGGGTTAAGGAGGCAACTTCTCAACAATAAGCCTGCATGAGGAATGCAAGGGCAATGACAGAGGAACTCTGAGTTTGACCAGCTAGGTCCTTATCTTTACAGCAGATCCCACTAAACCTGGAACTAATCAAACAGCAGAATATAAGATGCAAGTGTGTGGTGAATAAAGACTGGCCTGTTAGCAGCTAAGAGACTCTAGGGTGATAAACACTCTTTGAGGAGCAGTTCTTTCCAGCATAGGCACCTGAAGTTGGAAGAATCTTCTTTATAAATGTGAAGTGATTTTACTACCACTACTTCTATAATTTCTGACAATAACTACCTAGTAATATGTCAATGAATAATATTAGGGGCAATAAATCCTGAGGTCCCACGGTTTCTTAAAAGAACTGTAGCAAAATGTCTCAATCTGGATAGCTTAAAATGATAAAAAGTTAAGGTATCACATTGAAGCTAGAAGTCACTTTATGAACAGATCATATTCTTCCCTGTAGGCTATAGGGACTAGTAAACTCTGTGTGCTTTTCCTGGTTTCTGACATTACTGGAAATCCCCATCACTCTGACTTCTGCACCAGTAATCATATGGCTTTCCCCCTGTGAACATGCCTCTGTGCCTCAGCTCCTCTTGAAAGGCAGGAGCCACACGGAGTGCATCTTACTCCTTTATATCTGCATTTTAATAAATTATATATGCAACAACCCTTTTGCCAAATAAGGTCACACTCAAGCCTCAAGGAAATGTGTGGATACTGAGACACTATCCAATTAAGGGCCTTGGATTTAGACCCTGACTCGGCTGCCAGTTAGCTGTGTAATCTCAAGCAAGCTGCTGACTCTGCCTGAGCAGTTCTTTTCTGTCAATCAATAAGGGCAAGAATATTAATTCTACAGGCCTTTTGTAAAGATTCGTGAAAGGGCTTAGTGTGTGCCTGGTACACACACTAAATTATTTCTACGGATAAAAATTGTTTCTATAGAAAAAGAGTAAATGTTAACAAATATAAAGGGAGAGGAAAAGGTCATATAGATCTGAAATGAAATATGCCATTTAAAGCGAGAAACCAAAGAGCATAGTGTCATTCTTTTGTCTCTCATGTTATACTCAGTACCTAGTAAGGCATCCAACTCAACTCAGGGACAGTGGCCTGTAGTTCCCTATTTCTTAGTGATGCAAACTACCTATTCCAGGTTCGTGCTGAAAGCTCAGAAGGCACACACCACGTTTTCTAAAACTACCTGTCTAATCCAAAAGTATGTGTTACTGTCTTTTCCATTCCTTTCCCTCCATTGTGCAAGCCAGATGTTCCAGATAAAAAATCATTTTAACTCCATCTCAAATATGCCCATGTCTTTCTGGTTAGCAGGAGGGAGCTGTATGACCTATTTGGCAGGATGGAATTGTCTTGTCAACCTAATTGAACTTCACTAAGGTCGGGTATGGATTTGGAGATGTTATATTCAGAGGCTGCAATTAACTTTCTAGAAGTTAATTAATTAATCAAATATCTCACAAGAAGCAAACTAAGGGAGGGACAGTGCACTTTGACTCATAATGTAGGGACTATAGTCTATCGTGGCAGGGAGGGGTGGCAGCAAGAGGATGCATGCTCACACCTCAGTGGATCTGGAAACAGAGAGGAGGGAATGCCAGCATTCTTCTCTTTATTCAGTCAGGGGGTCCATCTTATAGGTGTCCATCATATTCAGAATGAGTCTCCCCACCTCAGTTAATTCTCTCTGGAGATCCCCCAAGACATCCCAAAAGTGTACTTCACAAATGTAAACAAGGGTACTAATGCTTGTGGGCATTTCTAAATCCAATCAGCTGACAACCAGATTGGAGCACATGACACCATCCATGGGTTAGAGTGTATGGTAAAGATTAAGACCTTCTAACAGAGGCCGAGGACAAGGACACAGTCTGGCTCATGCTAGAGTATGACTTTTACTAGGAAAAGGAAACAAGGGATAGGAAGTTTGGGGTGAAAATATTTGTTACCCGACGAAGAGAAAATCTCAGAAGCAATATTTGCACTATTTATACCTGCATAACATTCTAATGGTCCTATAGAATGCCCTGTAGGTTGGTTTATATATGCATATGTTTACAGGATGGCTAAAGCAAGATGTAAACACAGACACAAGGACTCAGATGGTCACAGCTCACAATCTAGCCTTTCCATTTCTTAGTTTGTGGTTTGGGGACAAGAAGCATAGTCTTGGTGTGACTCAGGCAGAAGTGGTAGCAGGCTCTACTAGCTGCTGCAAAAATTAAGTTTTTAGCTATATATTTGAGCACTATAGAAAACTGCTTTACCCATAGATGATTTTAAAAAAATATTCTAGTTCATTAATTCATAGTTTCTAGTCAAGACATACTGCTGTACCTATATTGTCTCTTCAGCATCCCATTATGTATTTTGCTTTGAAACAATTAACTATAACCACTCAAGGACTCTGTTTCAAACTGATTCTAAGATTCTGTTAATTCATTCCCAGCTGAATGTATGTAAAATAAAAGAAACACATTTTAAAGAGTAGGTTGATGGGCACTTCATGCTGCAGCCTCTGTGAGCTTGTCACCCATGTTGGGATTAAAATTTTAAAGACAACTTTTTGAACTCTCCCATGCTCCTGATCATTTTTCCAGAACAAGTTCATATTGAATCAGAACCAGAATGGAACAGCATAGAAGAATCCCATGAAAGTGAAGCTACAAGATGATTGGTAGAGGCTAAGAAGGACATCTCCCTCAGTTCCTCATATCTTAGGGGTAGATGATTGATTTTCCTTTTTCTTGGACTTCTACTGAATACCATGGTCAAGACAAACAAAAGGCTAGATCCTCCTTTATCCCTCTGATGCTTCAGAAAGGAGGGACAAAGGAATCGGGATTCTTAGTGAATGAAGACCTCTGAGGAATAAAGACCCTCAGTCTCCAAGCTGGAATCATCTACTGTCCTCTCCCTTGATCCTGCACATCAAGATTATAGATCCGTAGGTAGGCAGAGTCCAAATCCCTGCTTAACAGTGAAGGAGCTTCTGTTGGATCTTCAGCCATCATTGACCCTTACAACTAAGGGACTAGAGTCCTAGGGAGTGGGAGAATATGGGCAAGAGAGAAAGTCAGGTAATACTAAAGGGGGTGGAAAGAGAAAGGAAGTTTCATCTGGAGTCTCTTTGTTTAAGAATTAACACCTCACAATTAGCATTTGCTCTGAAGATTGCTTATATAAAGGCAATATTCCTTTCTTATAGAGATATTTTAAGCAAGAACGTTAACGTAGGAGTAACCATGGCTATACCTTACACTTGAAGTTCTTAAAGTTTTACCATAATCCTCAAATAGCAGTGAAACTATATCTTCTTGAGAATTTCACATACAAGGTTATGAGTTTTGTTTAAAGTTAAAACACACATCCTAACTCCCTTGTAATTTCATAGACTATGGCTGCCTCCAACCCCTGTGACCTGAGGTTTCATCTTATCAGTTTGTATCCAGGAAACCTCATGATTCACCATACGTTATCACTTACAAGAAGAGAAATAAAACATCACTGCTTTCACTGTTAGAAGTTATAATCATTTAGCAATTTCCCACCCCAACTCCAAAGCACACAAGCCAAAAACAGTGCCTGATAGTTGACTGACAGGACTGCCTAAAGAAATGCTGGACCTAGACGGAAGGTTAAGGCCTAGGTAACATATTAAGGTCTATGTAAAATGCTAAGACCTAGGTAACTGTTACCTAGCTAGCCGCCATCATTAGGAAACTTTCTCATATGTTTCTGCTGTTACTAGGAAAGTTTCTATTGTCATTTGATTACATACTCTATTATGTTCTAAGCCCTTAGGAGACAATCAGGATAGAAGTCAGTAGAACTGTTTTGTATACTTACTCACAATAAGCTTGGACCCGAACCAACCACCTAGCAGCACTTTCTGCATCAGTGTATAAGTTCTTATGGTAGACGCTGCCCCTGGGATAGACCCCAACATAAGAGAGACACCTGCACCAATATAAGAAACTAGTTGGAATAAGACTTCCGTTATGAGTACTGGTTGAGTAAAGTTTAAGTTCCCAAGACCTCCCTGGGAACTGACATCCTACTTGGCAGACAGAGACACACATGCACATGGGTAATTGACATCCTGGTTGGCAAGTTTAGAAATGAATGTTAGGCAAGACATGTCCCATCCTAGTAGACAAGTTAAGACATGAATGTTAGACAAGACAAGTCCCCTACCACAGTTGAATACCTCAACCAATGGAAACAGGATAAATGTACAACAAAGCCATGTTCCTAAGGAAATCCCCTATCCCTAAATTCTGATTGGTGCAATAACTTGGCACAGATGTTTGTAGATTTGGGGCTCTAAAACCCTGTAGGATCTTAACTCAGGGTCATGGTTCAGCTCCCAAATCTGGACCATGGTCCTGGTCAACAAGTCCTGGGGCTCAATACACTATCCCTGTTTGATTGAGGTCAGTGTTCATGTGGTTTATGAGACAATTCCTAGACCCTAACAGAACAACATGTGTCTCCCTGGATGAGATGCTGACACAGTTTTACTAGTGGCAAATGAAGAGTTGTATTTAATACTTGTTGCTGTTTTCTCTTCCTTCTTCTATTTTTATTGACAATCATAAGATTCACAGGTCATGTTACAGGTTCTTTACACAGATTTATCATTTATAAGAGAGATTAGGAATAAGGTGAAGTGCCACAGAGGACTAGGCAAGTACAAGCTATGATGACACAGTCCTAAGGCTTTGAAAGGAGAACGGGATGAACAAGATCAGAGCTGTCCACTTCCTACCTAAGGGGCTTTTACTTCCCTGAGACTGCTTTTATGCTCAGAGTTTATCCAAACAGAACCATTCCATTCTCAAACAATTGCTCTCCTAGGTCTTAGAACCGTGTGCATAAGCAGCACTCAACGTGACCAGATGTGAACTATAGACACTTGCAGGGACAAGTTACATCTTTAGGCATTACCACTTCCTTAATTGCTGCTTTTAATTAAAAAGCCAAGCAGCACACAAAAGTTTATCCATTGTGAAGGTTGTTTAGGCAAATATCATATCCCCTTGCTCCAGTCTGTTAGCCAATAACAAAGTTCTTTAAACAATGTACTTCATCTAAATCTAGCAGTAACAGCAGACTAATCTGATTTAGTCTGACCATGAGGGGAGGGTTGTTTTATTTTGTTTCTTGGATTTGGTCTTCTTCTTCTTCTTCTTCTTCTTCTTCTTCTTCTTCTTCTTCTTCTTCTTCTTCTTCTCCTTCTCCTTCTCCTTCTCCTTCTCTTCTCCTTCTCCTTCTCCTTCTCCTTCTCCTTCTCCTTCTCCTTCTCCTTCTCCTTCTCCTTCTCCTTCTCCTTCTCCTTCTCCTTCTCCTTCTCCTTCTCCTTCTCCTTCTCCTTTTCTCCTTCTCCTTCTCCTCCTCCTCCTCCTCCTCCTCCTCCTCCTCCTCCTCCTCCTCCTTCTCCTTCCTTCTCCTCCTCTTACTCTTCCTCTTTTTCCTCTTCCTCTTCCTTTTATTCTTCTTTTTGACACTCACCTTGTTCTTGTTGACATGCTACAAAAATAGAGTTGAAAAAATGAGATAGTTTTGACTGGTGGAATTGGAACCAACGCAAAGCTGAGGTGGATGCCTCTGAGTGCCCTGGTCAGCTGGGCTTCTCTTCCCAAATGTGCTATTCCCACAATGATCCTAGCAAATAATGGTAATTGAGACTGTGTATGTTCACTGGAGTCTGCACCTGTGTATCATAAACACAACTATCCGTCCTTCCTTCAGAATATGCAGGTACATAAAGTAGAACACTCTGGTTGTATGAGGGAAAGACATTCACACAATACTTATATTTGTAAAAAAAAAAAAAAATGAATCTCCTTTTTTAATATGTCTGAACAGTTTTGAATACTAATGTAATTCTTTCTCATAAAAGTATAAAGTAGCAAATTTGGTTATGAATATCAGTACATTATATTCATATCAAGCTGTAAATGTGTCAAAAATCTGCTCTAAGGACTTTAGTTAACTCAAACAGAAGTAGCAGTCTTAATCCTCACTCCAACCTGTGAGGATCAATCTCTATGCTCCTGGGTTCCACTACAAAGGGATAAGTGAAAGCAATCACATACTCAAGAAATTGGAAGGCTTTGGAATGATGGAGGGCTCTTCTGGTCTTTTTGCTCGTACTGGAAAGCAGCAAGTACACATGGGATCCCCACCACTGTGGTTACAAGGGTAGAGAGGAGATGCTGCAAGAAGCTCTCTGGCTGATGGACCAGAGGCAAATTCTACGCTCTACTAACTACACACTAGAACGTTGATTCTAGGAAACAATATGCTTCTCATGTCTCTAAGAGAAGCATGAAGGTGTCCCCCAATGACAGAGAAATTGGGAATGTTCTCAATTATGCCATTGTCATGACTCTGAGGGCTTCCCAGAAACTAAGATGCTATATCAGATAAAGAAAAAGTTGGGTGGGAGGTCTAAAGTGATAGTATTTTCCCCAAATCAACTAAGAATCCCTCACATGACAAAGGCAACTAAATTGGCAATATTGAGTCCCATTTTTTGCTGGAATATAAGTTTACGGAAGAAATTATACTTTGTTACAAGGGGAAAGAAGCTAATATTTCCTATACTTACCTACATGGATTTTAGATATATGTATATGTGTGTGTGCTTATTTATGTATATACATATGATAAGAAAAATATTAATTTATAGAAATTATGTATAGGAGCATTGCAATTTAAATGTAAAAAGAATTAAAATTTTTCTTCAATTTGCAGAGTTGCCCTGACAATTTGTTAATTTGTCAGTGGAATATGGATCAAGGGTTATAGGAATCATAAAAATGACTATTGTCCTGAAGATCAGACTCTGGAGTAGACTCTTCTAACTTGGAGATGCATCTGTTTTTCACTGCACATTAGGGGTTAGGGATGCTGGCCCGTTCTTTTTGGATGCCTTAACTAACATCTTAAGGAAAGTGCTGCCAAAAGCTTTACCATCTCTTTCATAAACGTGTAAGCTGTAGAAATTCCAACAGAAGATTAGGGTTTCAGTTTATACTGATCATGAAAATACAGATATTTGAGGAGCTATTATAAGGTAAAGGTAAATTTAAAAACCAAATAAATAAATAAAGGCATAGATGGTGCCTGTGCAGGAGTGACTGCCATGCTGTGGGGGAAACATGGCGAGTGCAGAATTCAGGAGTAGTTTCTGTACTCCCTTGGTGAATCTGGACCTGCCTAAGAACGTAAAGTTATATCAACAAGATGATGTTTCATTCAAAATGAGAATTTGGGTGTTGGAGGGATGAGCCAGCATTTAGCAGCACTTGTTTCTCTTGCAGAGGGCCTGGGTTAAATTCTCAGCACTACATGGTGGTTCACAACTGTCTGGAACTCACGTCCCAGGGAGTCCAATACCCTCTTCTGATCTCTGCAGGCACTAGTTAGCCAAGTAGTACATATAGATATGTATAGGCAAATCACTCATACACAAAAAATAATAAAATCTAAACATTTTAAAATATGAATCTTCCCCTGTAAAAGTAGAATGTGATAAGGTATATACTGATTTCATAATTTTGAATAGCTAATTTTCTATGAGTCCACTAAGGCTTTATCAAGCTTACTGTGACAAGGTGTAGATAAGGCTTACACGTTTTTTAAGTCATTTCCTCATGGGATTCTGAGCCTTGGTTCTTATGAACAGTAACACATATTCCAAAATCATACCCACAAGAAATAAGTTGTGCACACATCTTTGTCTTGAGTTTTTATTCTTCAAAAAACAAGCCACCTTGTAAGATTGTCAAGGGTATTCCAGTCAAAAGGTGTGTGCTGTTAATTTTGCTTTTCAATTTTCCTCTTCTCATTAGAATTTCCCACGTGTTAACTTAAAAATATAGGTGAAAAGTAATATATGCAAAACACTATTATCTTCTTTTCTAATCTTGAGTAGTTTTACCCAGGGGAAACTTCAGCATTTCACATTGCATGAAATTGCATGAAATATCTTCAGGGTCTCTTCTGATCCCCATTGCAATATTTTAGTAACTGTTTTGATATCTGCTGTATTTTAATCACTAAATTATAGAAAAGGTACAAAGGTTAGATGTGATGATTACATGTGTAGAAGATGATTTACAGTCACAGTGGCTCAAACTGCAGGAGCTAATTTATACAAAAATAAAATCAGCGTCTTGACAGGTGCATCCAGGAGAACATAGCTCTTATGATCAAGATAAATGTGGATTAAATCAGTGTGACAGTCAAGACAGAATGGCTTCATCCATTACAAAAATTCTTGATTTTGTCAAATTGTGGTCGCGCACCAACCACGTACCTGAAACAACCAGCTTATGTAAACTACACTGTTGATAAGCATTGGATTACATCACCCCTTATCATCTAATCTAAGGTCTGTAGAAGTTACTGAGTTACTTGGTGCCAGAATCGTTTATGCGTGGCTTCCTTAGTGTCTGCATAGGTTCTAAGGAGTCATCTCCAAGAACCGCCATTTTACTTCAGGAAATCCTCCATTAACTTATCTGTGTTTCACTGATTCTCACCGTATGTGTGATATTTCTTTCTATTACCTTTGGGTGTCTATGTTCTTCTCTTCCTAGTACTTTAAGACAGAAGTTTAGATGGTTGACCAGAGGCTTTCCCACCCACCTGTATACATTTAATGTCACAAATTTCTCCTGTACTAGTGTTTCAGTTGTACCACATATATCCAAATATGTTAGTGTTATTTTCACACACATGCTAGCATTTTGTCATCTGCATTCCTTCTTGCTCTTTGAGCCACATGTGTGATGATTAATTTCCATTTGAACAGGTTTTTAAATTTTTTACTATTATCTCTAGGTCAATCAATTTCAACATAATGAGAAAATAAGCATTTTTTATTTATTTTATTTATTTGAATTTATTTAAATTTGTTGATGTTTATTGTATGCCCTGCCCTGATAGGTTCCATCTTGATGGGCATGTAATTGCATTTGAGAACAGTGTAGATTCTGAGTGAAGAGATCTGATAAGGTCAGCTATGTCAATCTTACTGATTATGTTGTTTATATCTTCTCTGTCCTAACTGGCATTCAAAGTCCATGTTATTGGCCTTCTGCCTGATTTTTTTCTTCTTTTGTACAAGTCTCACATTGGGTCATTTGATCTTCACTACCTGCATTGTTGGTCATCATTCCTTCGTTATTTCTCTTTGTGCTTCAGATTGGGTATTTTCCTAGGTTCACTGGATGTTTCCTTCAGGGTACCAACTCCACTGAGAACTTCATTGTCCATCTCTGTCACCACAAATTTAATTCAGTACTTTGAATTGTGTTATTTTTTTCCTTCAGATTTTCTACTCAGGCATTTCAAACTATTTATATATGTTGTTCATATTTTCTCCATAGTATTCAAGACAATATAATAATAATAATAATAATAATAATAATAATAATAATAATGGCTAACTGACTATTATCTGTCAGTCCTAAGAAGGTAGTATTTATGCATTTAGTAATATATAATATATATGTACATTTAGTAAAATATTATCTATAATATATAGGTATATTATAATACTTATGCAATGACAATTAAAAAGAGGTCATGAGTTTGATAGAAAGAGTAAGCTGGTTGTAGGGGAGAGGTTGGAGAGAGGACAGGGAAGGAGGAATGATGTAATTATAATTTCAAAAATAACAGAAATTATTTCAAAAAATCAACTGCCTCTAAAATATCTGCAATAAAAGAAACTAACCATTTTCCCATGTTCATGAGACAAAGTCATCAGCAAAACCAAATTTATAGATATTGGAAATAGTATAATGTTACTTGTATCTGTGTTTTCAGGGCTGACCAATTGATCCTGGATAATTATTTGGGGGCTCTTTCCTGGGTAAGACTGTCTCTCCCTATCTTGGCACCTTCCACTTGCCTATAGTTCTTTGCCTAGGGCTTAGGCCTCAGGAGATTTCTCCCTTCCACATTAATATGACTACCAGTTTTGTCCTTGTTTAGGACTTGTTTAGGCAGTCATGTTGATGTAGCTTCTCTGACATTCTCAGGAGACAAAATCTCACAGTAAACTTCCTGTTTTTCTGACTCTTACAATTTTCCCATGACACTTCTACAATAATCCCTTGGAGGCAATTTTTGAGCAGCAGAGCTAAAGTTCTGTTTTTACCTCAGTGCCCATCAGTTTAATTAATTTAACATTATCATCTATGAAAAACATGGAAAAGTGTTTAAATGTTTGCGGAGTAGTCAAGCTTCTGTTTTTCCAAAATTAGTAGCCTTCTCATATACAAATGAAAACCATACTGAGAAAGAAATCATGGAAATAGTACTTCAAAATAATAACTTGATGCTCTGAATCTGATAGAAGAGAATGTGGGCATGCTCTTGAATTGACTGACGCAAGGAAAACTTTCTGAACAGGAGACTAATAGCACAGGAACTAAGGCCAACAATTAATAAATGGGACCTCATAAAACTGAAAAGCTTCTGTATAGCAAAGCACATCATTATTTGAACAAAATCACAGCCTACAGAATGGTAAAAGATCGCTACCAATTACACATCCAATAAAGGGTTAATACCTAAAATATATAAAGAACTCAAAATATTGAACAACAAGAAAACTACCCCACTATTAAAATGGGGTACAGAACTACAAAGAGAGTTCTCAAAAGATGAAGCACAAATAGCTGAGAAGCACTTAAAGAAATGTTCAACACCCTTAGTCATCAGGGAAATGCAAATCAAAACTACATTGAGATTTTCATCTTATACCAGTCAGAATGACCAAAGATAAATAAAACAAATGACAACTCATGCTGGGTGGGATATCGGGAAAGGAGAACACTTATTCATTGCTGGTAGGAGTGGAAACTCGTACAGCCACTATGGAAATCAGTGTGACGTTGCCCTGAGTCGCTGGGAGCAGATTTACCTCAAGATCCAGTTATACCACTCTTGGGCACATAGCCAAAGAACTCTTCCTCTTACTTCAGAGACATGTGCTCCTCCTTGTTCATTCCTGCCTTATTCATAATTGCCAAAAATTAGAAACAACCTAAATGTCCATCAAGAGATGAATAGATAAGAAAAAGGCAGTCCATTTACACAGTGTAATATTATTCAGCTGTCAGAGAAGATGAAATCATGAAACTGAGAAGGAAATGGATGAAGCTAGGGGAAACAGTCATCGGAGTGAGGCAGACCAGAACGCAAAGGCAATACGGTGTGTATTTGCTTGTATGTGGATATTAGCATTAAAGCTTTTTTTTTAAAAAAATTATTTAATTATTTAAATAAAATCATAATTTTTACTTATTCACACAGGGGCTATAAACACAAAAAGGCAGGATGTGGGAAGGAATGACACCAGAGCGTAGGTGTTCAAGGGAGTACAGATATCTTTCAGAACAGAGTCTCGGCTGGGTGAAGGTTCAGGGGACAGGTCACTATGATTCTGCCTAAGATTCACTTGTCCTCATCTAAGTTGGTACTATCTGCCGAGGCTACCTATTTACAAGGTCTATGACTACTCAGGCTGGTAAATTTCCATAAAAACTGCCTGTTTACAAAAGCTTATAGCCATTTGTTTCAGTGTTTTTCCACAGAGACCCAAGACTTTGTGTTAGCATGTATGTATGTCAGGCCTATTGCTGATTTTAGGCCTATGGCTGATTGTAAGCCTTCAGTGTATAAGCAGGGCTGCCCCTGACATCTCCTCCCTTCTCTGAGTATAGAAGGGCCATGGTGATTCTTATCTTGTGAAGGCGGGGATAGAGGCCTGACCTCCAGTAATTGAAGGGGACCTTGTAATTGCTCCAGTCCTCCTGTTGTTGTCCAGTGAGGCATGAGGGCCATACCCATCCCGATGTCTTTTTCCTGGAGAGGGGATACTTTTGACATCAACCCCTATGCAATCAGACTTGTCCCTCAGGGAACCCAGAGAGATATTTTTAACTTTTGTTTATATTCCCTTGCAGTGCTTAGCCTTGCAGCCTGAGCAAGAATTCAGATCGTCAGTCAGAGGGGGTTCTGGGTGGCCCCTCTCTGCTTGGTCTAGGGGAGCATTGAAGCTTTTGATAGGCATGCTACAATATATATATATCCACAGAGGTTAAGTATAGGGTAAGGGAAGAGGAGGAGGGGAGCATCTTCCAAGGAAGGGGAAATAGAATTTGATAGTTACATAGAGATCATCATTAGGGAGGTTGGAATGACAGAAGGGAGAGGAACAGGAAAGAGAAATAAGAAAAGGAATTTGGGAGGAACAACTAACAATCAGGACCATTTGAGAAGTAATTTGGAAACCTACTACAGTAGATGATTCTCTTTTCTCATAGTATTTATTATTATTATTATTTTTGGGAATTATTTATTATTTATTTGAGAATTTGATACATACCCCAGTCACATTTGCTTCCCTGCTCCATCATCTTGCCCTTGCACAGCCCTCTACAAAAACAAAACAAAACCACCAAGTTTAATTTGTGTTGCCCATATACTCATTGGAGAATGATCAAACACCCAGTGGTCAACTCCTTAAAAAAAAAAATTGAAACTTTCTGCATTCCCCTACCAGAAGCTGTCAGCTATGAAGAACTACATTTCAGCATCATTAGCACAATTTTTTAAGACTCTCCAATAGACACTCTGACTGAACTGCATGTCTTCCCTCCTCCTCCCTCCCTCCCTCCCTCCCTCCCTCCCTCCCTCTCCCTCTCTCTCTCTCTCTCTCTCTCTCTCTCTCTCTCTCTCTCTTGAGATGAGGAGAGGCTGTCACAGACCTTCAAGTCTCTCATTCTCAGTTATGAGTCTGCAGTAAATGATACCACCGCAAAGGAAGCTTCTTTGTCCATAGCAGTCTGAGGCGTCAAGGATCATAGCCTTCTGCGTGGTTTCTGGAGGCAGCGCGGATTGTGGACAGCAGCATGGGGATCATGGACATCACCATGGTTTTAGGCTGCAGCACAGACCACATACATCAGCATGGCTCCTGAGGCAGCACAAACCAAGGAAGACTTAATCCAGAAAAATGAACCATGAGTTGAAGAAGAAGACTTTATCTTGAGTATCTTGTCGTTGCTAAGCATCGGGATGGTAGTGGCGCGAGGTGGGGGGATGGAATGGGGTGCAGCAGAACCTGCTTGAGCTCCAGACTGCTGTATACCACTCTGTTCTTGTCACCACCACCCTGCCAGTACCCAGGGCATGACTATCACTATCGTGTTTGCACCCCAAGGGAAGTACTCTCTTCCTCCTAGCAGGACAAGTGGCAGCAGCCTGAGACTCACAGTGGCCCAGGGACTGGCCCTATTCAGCAATAGTATGCTCCTTTGTCCACCACGGCCACGATCCCATGCCTGGTGCTGATATTGCATCTTTAGTTCTGCCATATTTTTTTCCCAATTCCACCTTTTTTTAAAAAAAAAAAATGTTCCCGTAAGACCTTCTTCTTTGTAAGTTGTTCGGAAGATACTATGCACTCTGCTGGCTTATGCTCTGGCTCTGGCTCTGGCTCTGCCTCTCTTCTCGAGGCATCTGTGAGTCTCTCAGGATGCTCAGCCTGAGGTCTGGGCACTGATGGCTAAGCTTGACTCTCCTCTCTTCAAGAAATGTGCACATACATAAAAGCAATCTAACCGGAGTCATCAAATAACAGGGGAAACAAAGCCCCAACTAGACATTTTGCACCATCAAGTGAACTCTCAGTTACCTATCCAAAACCATGGCTTCTTGCATGCTGCCATGCTTCCCACAATGATAATGAACTGAATCTCCAAACTGTAAGCCAGCCTCAATGAAATGTTTTCCTTTATAAGAGTTGCCGTGGTCATATGTCTCTTCACAGCAATGAAAACTCAGACTAAGACAGGGTCCCAGTGCTGAGAGGAAGAAGTAAACACAAGTTCCCACCTTTAACCAAGTGACAATGCTTACAAAGGAAAAATTGATTTTCTCCAATGAAGTCTCACTGGCTATATAGACCACACTAAAGGGCACAACCCAGACTCAGCAGTAGAAGCAGTAGAAGGCAAACACAAAATAAGCTCTATGGTATCTTTGTACGTTTGTTTGAACGTTTGTTTCATATTGCTTTGTTTGGTCATTTTTAACCATACTTACTTTTTGCTTGTATGTTATAGTTTCTGATTTTGTGTTTTTATGGGTTTTCCTTTTGTGTGTGTCTCTCTCTTTATGTGTGTCTTTCTCATGCTTTTCCTTTGTTTTAGCTTTTTTTTAAATACTAGTTTGCTTATTTGCTTTATTTGCCTGTTTGTTTTCTAAAGAGAGGGAGAGAGAAAGAAGGTGAGGAGCTGGTTAAGTGGGCCATGGGAAGAAACTGGGAGGAAATGTTGGAGGGAAAGCCTGTCATCTTGTTCAGGCAAACAATAAAAGCTAGGATTTTGCTAAAATAAATGAAATTAGCCTCTCACGGACTTGTTTGTTCTTATATGTTTATTCATGTACTACTTGCAATGGCTATCAATTGGAATATGGATGAACAATGTTCTGTGGAAGGTAGCTTGTGCCTGTAATTCCAGCACTAAGCCAAGAGGACCGCTGTGTGTTCAAGGACCATCTAAGCTGCATGGTGAGTTCCAGGCCAAGCTGGGCTACACTATGAGGTTTCATGGCAAAAAGAATAAAACTGTAAAAGGAAAGAAGAACAAGAAAAGAAAGACAATTTTATACACAGAGTGGAATATTCTTCTACACATTAATATGAAACCCTGTCAGCTGTAGTACACTGGATCCTTTTGTGTTCTCCTAGACACGATGTTGAAAGAAGCGAATCAGACACAGAAACCCAAACATGCTGTCTGTCAGCAGCAGCAGCTAAAAATGTTGAACTAAAAGAAAAAGGAGAATAACAGTGATTATTAGAGGATAAGAAAGATCATAGGGGTAGTTATAGAAAAAATCTGGGTAGCAAGTTCCAAAACAGGTTCCACAAAAGGAGTCACTTTCAGTAAATGACTACACTTTTCAATAACCTACTATACAGTTTATGGAGAGAAAAACTTAAAGCAACAAACACAGATGCTGGGTTGTAGGCACTAACTACTCCATCCTTATTCTCCATTCTACACACTCACTGAACTATCACTCTGTATACCGCATATGCATGCAGGGGTTGTTCTTTTAAAAAGACAAAAACATTTTATGGAACATTCCTTTGTAAGGTAAGAACAATATTATTTTCAGTATGGTAGGTGGAATACAGATGTATTTTTTTTTAAATGCATTTTCCTTCAATCTTTTGGCTTAAATTCTTAGCATATAAATCACTATAAAATTTAGACCATAATGAACATATTTAGATACCTAAAATTAATTGGAAGTCATATTATAGACATAAAACTACCTGAAGGTTTCTTTTTTTGTGGTTCAATTGTAAGCTTTAGAGATCATTGTCAATGTGAACTCTGGAATCTTAACTCCAAACACTGATGAACAGCTGTCCTAGGGAAGTGTTCTATCCTGGCAGCACAATGAGATTGTGACCTTATGGAGACATGAGGAAAGAGCCAGCATAAGACATGTCAAGTTCCGTAATGTTTCTCTTCATCTGCATGTGTAAGTCTCTCACATCTACCCCTTGCATCTAGAACAGTGTCCAGCACATACAAATCACTCCAAAATCATTTGTTTTCTGAAGACCTAGATAATGAGACATCTTCTGCACTGCTTGTGTTTAGCCTCGGGAACACACTAGACATTTAATGATGAAGGCAAGTACGAACTTAATCGCTAGGCAGAATGGTTGTACCAAGTCACATCTCAGCTATTAAAACAACAGTGTAAGTTAAATTTCATAAATACAGCTCACACCATTTTGTAAGCTTTATTTTCATTGCATTATCAAAAGTGGTTCTATCACTACCAAAAAGAAACCAAGTTATATTTGGTAGTGAAGGTAAGTTCAATCTTTAAACAACTTAGTATTTGTATTTATCCAGCCTGTGCCAGGTTCTGT
This sequence comes from Mastomys natalensis, assembly GCA_021653895.1. NCBI lineage: Eukaryota > Metazoa > Chordata > Mammalia > Rodentia > Muridae > Mastomys > Mastomys natalensis. The sequence continues at coordinate 2,949,515 of JAJTUV010000014.1, read as the reverse complement.
GAAGGGAGGGCACAGGAAAAAAAGTGTTGGAATGAAAGAGCAGGAAGACATGAGCAGAATTTGATAGAGGAAATAAATCCTCCAGCTCTAACAGAGGATTACTTTTTCACAGGAAATGCAATAAGATTCAGACGAACATCTCATACCTGTTATAGAAGGTCCTAGTACATAAGGATTTTGTGATCATTTTGACTCACTTATGAATGTGAAAAAACACATTCATATACCAGCATTTTACTTTTTGTGGCTCTTCTATCTCATACTGTCTGCAATAACCTGTAACAACTTTTGTTTTGGTCTAAATTGCTTTTTACAGTGGGGAAAATGTCATTTTTCTATGCTTCCACCTTGCCCAGCTATCATGATTGGATTTTGTTGCCTTGGCAACTACACAAGATTGAAATGTGCTGCTGTATCCACCTGTGATGTCATACACATGGCACTGTCTCTCTGGTCTTATTTGTATTATCTTAGCAATACTGTGCAATGAAGAAAAATCTATTTTAAATGCAGTACCTTCTTAAGCATTCTATTCCTCCAGAATATATTTCTCCCCACTCCTAGCAATCATTCATCACAGTACTGAAATAGAGGCTATCCTCGGTCCCTGTCACTGTTTACTGTTTATGCAGCTTCCAGTCCTTTCCCCCTCTTTTCTAGCTATGTTACACTCTTTCCATTCTCCAACAGTTAGGACTCAGAATACCTGACCATCTATATTCCATAAGTGGATTTTCAAATCCATAAACAACCATAGTAATCCCTACTCAGTGCTTTGATCAGGATACCCAGGATTAAACTCACCAATCTTCAGATGTACTTTCCTAGTAACTGAGTCGACCAGGTCCAGGATGTGGCTGAACCTTATGACACAAAAAATAACTTCTATTCCATAACTGAAGGAAAGAATTATTTATTGCCAATAAAGTGCCAAGATTTTTTTCCACAGCTATAGTGGCCAGGCATAGGGACAGCATGAAAGGTGAAGCTCAAGGCCAAAGCTGACACCTGGCAATTGAATAGAATAAGAGTAACTCTTGGCTGTGCCTGGCTTATTGACTGCCCCAGCTCTGGAATTTCTGTGGTATGAGGTAATGCATTCTGTTACTGTGGAATATGCTTTAGAATAAGAGTTTCCTGTTTCTTCTAACTGGAAGTATCTTAACTGATATACTTCTAGTATCCAATATCAAGTATGTGATCTTGGACAAATATCTTCTTGTCTTTTTATCCCACCAACACTACTGAACAATGAAGGAGTTCAGTCAAAACTCTTTACTGTCTCCTAAAAGGCACAGCATAGTTTCAAACCCCAGGCATTTTCAAGACAGTATCAGAACTTAAGCAAACAGTTAAGACCTGAAACTTAGGCTGGAAGGATAAAGAATACATCAAAGATTGCCTTATTTCAATAGCCTAGGCCTCTAGAAGTTTACCTGAAAGCTTGGCGGCAGGAATCTAACTGACAAATCTCAAGTTATTAGAAACAGAAGGTCAGAGACTGAGGGAGGGGCCGTTTGGCTACTGTCCCACCTGGGGATCCATCCTATGTGCAGTCACCAAATGCAGACACTGTTGTAGAATGATGACAGGAGCCTGATATACCTGTCTCCACAGAGGCTCTGCCAGAGCCTGACCTATACAGAGGCTGGTGCCCTCAGCTAACCATTGAACTGATCACAGGGTCCCCAATGGAGGAGTTAGAGAGAAGACTGAAGGAGCTGAAAGGGCTTGTGGCCCCATGGGGAGAGCGACAATACCAACCAACCAGAGCTCCTGGGGTCTAAACCACCAGCCTGGGAACACACATGGAGGGATTTATGACTCCAGCTGTATTATGTAGTGGAGGATGGCTTTGTCAGGCATCAGTGGGAGAGAAGATCTTTGGTCAAGTGAAGGCTGGATGCCCCAGTGTGGGGAAATTCGAGGGCAGGGAGGTGGGAGTGGGTGGATGGGTGGGGGCACACCTTCAAAGAAGCAGGAGGAGGGGGGATGGGATAAGGAGTTTCTGGCAGGGGAAAGGGGGAAAGGGAATAACATCTGAAATGTGGATAAATAAAATATCCAAGAAAAAGAAAAAAAAAGAAACAGAAGGTCATAAGATTTGAGGAGAAATAGCCTGCAAAGAGAGACTACTTGCTTCCTCGTGGCCACTTGTGAAGAAGTGGTTGGTTTTCTTCACCCTAAACAGGGGGATCCTAGAGGATCAATTGGGATTGTTGGGGGTGCCAGCAATGAGGGAAGATTTTAGTTTATTTTTCATAAGATATTTACTTGAAAGTTTGGTTGGTGAGATGTCTCTGTGGGTGGAGGTGAGTTCTACTCCATGCATGTGTAGATGAAATGAGAGAACTGACTCCCATGTTGTCCTCTGACATCTATGCTCTGTTGTGACCTGCATACCCACTTGCACATACTGACAAAGAAAGGAAGAAAGGAAGGAAGGAAGGAAGGAAGGAGGGAGGGAGGGAGGGGAGGGAGGGGAGGGAGGGAGGGAGGGAAAATGAGAAAGAATGAAAAGAGATAGAATGATAGATAGATAGATAGATAGATAGATAGATAGATAGATAGATGATATGGATGGATGGATGAATGGATGGATTTGTTCACTTAGTCTTGGCTTACTAATCTTCCTTTTCACAGCCTGACTAAAGGAAGACATAATTAGAAAATTAACATTCTCAAAAAGGGAGAGTGAGGTAGCCTATCTTAAGCCTACCTGAGGCTATTACTATTATTACTATTACTATTACTATTACTATTACTATTACTATTACTATTACTATTACTATTACTGTAAACAGTACCATGTGATCTTACCTGGCTACCTGACCAATCAGACAGCCTAAGTAGGACTGTCTTTATGGGGAACTAGGCAACAATTGTATCTGTCAGAGTCTGGATCATAGAGTCTTGTAGATGAGAGATGCTATGCACACGCAAGTGAAGTTCCAAGTGTTGCATCTATCACAAGTTCTGCTGTAATGCAGGCTCACAGTTCACATTGATGGAAAGAAGACTAGGAAGAAGCAGAACATTGCGTAGTACCATGTGACTCCAGCTTTCATACATGGTTTTGGTTTTTAGTAAATATGTCTAGACATTCCATCATTCCTCAGACTCACACTAAACTTCAAAGTCTGAGCACCTCCCTGTTTCTCTCGCTTCATGCCCTGCCCTGCTTTACCCACACATGCTGTTCCTATAACACTGAACACTTGCTGATCTTTAAGTATCGTACAGACAGACACACACACACACACACACACACACATACACACACACACACACACACTGCCTGGCCCCTAAATTCCTTTTTTCCTGCTCTGTCTACACTCTTTCCTCTATCAAAAAGAGAACTTGAAGATCTTCTTACGTTTTAGGGTTCTCATGTACATCACCTTGTACATCTCTTCATTATTCTTTTTTAAATCCCAAATCTGGAATTCATTTGCCTTCAGTTAATAACATGTATTTTTCCAGTATTAGTTCCCAATGCATGTGCTCTTTGCTGTATTCCCATAACTCCTTAGAGTTAGAATTTGCAGTCTTTGGGTATTTGTGCTTTATTCTGGAAAGTATTGGCAGCATTGTCTATAACCCTACTATTTTTATTGCTAGAAAGAGTTTTTTGAGGATTTCCTAATCAGCATTCCTTCTTCAATGACAAGAACTCTGAGGCTTTGAGAGGTGAACTGATTTCTCTAAGTATAAACGCTGTGCCTAAGGCAAGTTCTGTCCTAATGCAGATTTTCAGTGCATATGTATGGAAGGAAAGCAGGACTGAAGTAAGTTAAACAGCACTTTTTGTGCAGAACTGTGCATAGGCCCCTATGTGAAAATTTATAGCAAAGCCAAAACATAAACCCTAATGCCCCTGTAGACAGTGAAGTGTTATTGTTTTGCCAGTACTGAAGACAAAGCAAATCTAATTGCCTTCAATTGAGCTCATTCTCAACTCCATGGTGAGAATATTAACCATTATCTGAGTGTTTTTCACATTGACTTCAGAACCCCTGGTCACTTCTTTGAAGGTAGGGTACTCAAAGACAATAAATGGTGGGTTGTGCAGGAGCAGAGCACACATAAGGAAAGACAGAACTAGCAGGGGATTAGTAAAGAAGCCTATTCTGTACCTGTTCCAGACTTTAAATTGTCTCATAAACTAGAAGGAAGCCTACAGATTACTAAGATGAGTGCTTTCTATGTGTCAAGCATTCTAAAAGCCTGACGACATACAAAGTGTCAATAGCTCATCAAAATGTTTGCATTGTAAAAAGTATTATTTCTATTTTTAAAGTGATGGGACTATAGGTCAGACAAAAGAAGTGTATGCCTTCAGTTTACTGCCTGGAGCTTCTAGCAGTCATCTACATACTCACCTGTGCCCATCTGAATTGTTTGCTCTGAAAGCAGGTTGACTTCCTCTAGTCACATCTGCAGATAGTCATGGAATGGCATCCCAAATTCTTCTGGAATGTCTCATCTGGAGAAAATAATGTTTTGTAGGGATACTCTTTGGACATATGCAGAATTCTTTATTTGTTTTCCATTAGCAGATCCCTCATATGGCTCCCAGAATACAGCCGTTAGAAACAAAGCCAGGAGTCGGTGCTTCGTGGTACCTCTGCTTTCAAGTTCTCCATCTTTCCCAAGACAGAGTCTTCATTCCTCTTGAGGAAACATGTAACATTCTCTCAATTGTGAAACTTTCTTTCCAGGCTCACCCCTGGGTGGTAATTGTTTTGCATCCTATTTTCAGTGCTTCTGTTGGGCATATAGTACCAAGGACAGGACATGGTACTCTACTGACAGTCTGCTTTCAACTGAATTGCACATTTCAAGGAATGCAGCCCAAGCTGATTAGGTCATTGGGTTCCCAGTGCCATAAAGATTTTCTGGGCACCATTCTACAGTGTTCCAGAATGCTCAGGAAACTCTTGTAACCTAACCAGAAGTCCTTGGAATTCTTAATTTAAAAGGAGTGCTATTAATATCAGTCAAATGTAGCTTACTGAATTTCTAATACATCATGACAGGTTTTCACAGGAAATCAACAAGCCACCCAGATCATATTTCTGTTGAATTTGTTGTCAAGCTCCTGTATATGGAGAGATATTGCCATCATCTGTACTGAGACATGCATTGCTTTTGTATGACATCATTTTTAGGAATGCTTCAGTTAGTAGAATATATTAGGAACAGAATTGCAACTTCAAGACTGGGGCACACACTAAGAAATTTATTTCATTCCTTTTACTTCAAATTGTAAGAGTACTTTTTTGTGTCAATGGGTTGAGCAACTGGACAACAAGTAAGCCTTTATTTGCTGTGCAAGGGAAAATCACAACAGCCTGAAAAATGTTTTTCTAAGGTTCTCAATCATCAGAAGAGATGAAACGTTTAGCCCACACAAAGTAACACAGAGCTCAGACTGTCAAAGCACAAGTAGTATGTGATAATACTCTCTTGTTTACATATCATAGCATAGTGAGTTTGCATATCTGCAATAGAAGAAAGATCCAGCTAGATTGTAATCAGCATGAGAACACTTCCTCTTAGCCATTATATTTCACACATGATGCATAGTACTGAATACAGCTGGATGGATAACTAAAGGTATCAATGGCACCCACCCTTCAAAGGTAGACACTGGCTTGAATTACCAGGTTTGTGTGTCTCCTGCTGGTATCTAGATACTTTTCAATGGTACACTCTTTAGATTGTTTGCTTCTCTTTCCCATTAAAAGCCCCTTATACCCAGCCTCCTTAGATAAAAGTCAGATACTCATGCTTTGCATCTCTCCATGATTTAACTGGATAAACTGTGTGAGCCAAATTTCTCCTTCATACAACTCTTTTCTTCATTTTTTGGGAATATGCTGTGACTAAGACCCTTTTCCATCAAGAGAAGATGGTGGGCAGAAGGCATATAAGTTCTAGCTATCTAATGTAGATAGTGTGATTATAGTGAATAATAGATTATTTTATACATGAAATTTGCTGAGATTAAATTTTATGTATTCCTCCATCCATATAAAAGGTAATAAGTTTATTAATTCAACGGTGACAATTTCTCTATGTATATATGCATGACATTATGACTTGTACACTTAGTACAAAAGAGCTCTGCTGGGGCCTTTGCATTCATGCCTGCTTGAACACTCCTCCATTGTTGGTGGGATTGTAAGCTGGTATAACCACTCTGAAAATCAGTCTGGTAGTTCTTCAGAAAATTAGACACATTACCTGTGGATCCAACGATACCACTCCTGGCATATACTCAGAAGATGCTCCAACATATAACAAGGACCCATGCTTCACTATGTTCATAACAGCCTTATTTATAATAACCAGAAGCTGGAAAGAACCCAGATGTCCTTCAACAGAGGAATGGATACAGAAAATCTGGTACATTTACACAATGGAGTATTACTCAGCTATTAAAAATAATGAATTCTTGAAATTCTTAGGCAAATGGATGGAACTAGAAAATATCATCCAGAGCGAGGTAATCCAATCACAAAAGAACACACATGATATGCACTCATTGATAAGTGGATAGCCCAAAATCTCACAATACCCAAGACACTCACAAACTCACAGACCACATGAAGCCCAAGAAAAAGAAAGGCCAAAGTGTGGGTGCTTCAGTCCTTCTTAGAAGGAGTAACAAAATACTCATAGGAGCAAATATGAGACAATGTGTAGGGTAGAAACTGGAGAAGGGAACATCCAGAGACTGTCCCACCTAGAGATCCCACCCAGATGCAATCACCATATGCAAACACTGTTGTGGAAGTCCTGAAGTGCAGGCTGACAGGAACCTGATATACCTGTCTTTTGAGAGGCACTGCCAGAGTCCAACATATACAGAGGTGGATGCTCACAGCTAACCATCAAATTGATCACAGGTTCCCCAGTAGAGGAGTTAGAGAGAAGACTGAAGGAGTTGAAGGGGCTTGTGGCCCCACGGGGAGAATGACAAACAACCAGAGCTCCCAGGGTCTAAACAGCTAGCCTAGGAGAACACACATGGAGGGACCCATTTTTCTAGCTGTATATGTAGAGGATGGACATGTTGGGCATCAGTGGGAGAGGATATCCTTGGTACCTTGAAGGCTGGTTGCCCCCAGAGAGGGGAATTCAAGGGTGGGCAGGTAGAAGTGGGTGGATGGGTGGGGCACACCCTCATAGAAATAGGAGGAGGGAGGATGGGTTAAGGGCTTTCGGGAGGGGGGGATGAAGAAAGGAGATAACATCTGAAATGTAGATAAATAAAGTATCCAATTATTAAAAAAACAAAAAAGAAAAACAAACAAGCAAACAAACAAAAGATAATGGAACTGGCTATAGCTATAGCAGTCAAACATTTGAGACTTTTTAGCAACAATTTAACATTACCCACATTATGGGGATTCCTTATCATTGTCAAGGACAAGAGACTGTGGTAGGGGCCCATGGAACTTTAAAACAATATCCTCATAAAATAAAAAATGGGGAAATATATCCCTGTACACCACAAATTTATTTAAATCATGTTCTTTTAATTTTTTATTTTAAATTTTTTTAAAGAAAATTTGGACACCAAAGAACTTTCTGCTGAGTGTCTATGGCACTCTACAACTAGGCATACTTATACATAGGTGAAAGGAAAGGATCCACTTACTGGCATACAGTATGATCCCAATCATGTATTAAATATGGGGAAGAGGGCATGCTTGTCGTTTTTTGGCAGGATGATGAAGGAGCATGGTGGCCGCCAGAACAATGGGTGAGACATGCTGATTCCAGGACAAAGAATCATGCTGACCTGTGTGTGAGCTTGCTGAGTGCCCTGATAATGGTGACTGGGAAGCTGTATTGGACATATGTTACCAACCCACCATTTCTTACCTATCCCTGATGGGACAAGCTGCCTTGCCTCAAGTTTTTAGACTTGTGGAACAGAGAATCAAAAAGAGAAGTTATAATGACACTTGCATTGTTCTTAAATGTGACCAGTTATTCAGACTCAATCATGGACTGGTCTAGAAATCAATCCAATATTGGAAATAACAGTCTTCATTTGGAAGTCTGATTCTGGACATATTCAGAGACATATATGGAAATTAGCTGCAGTTCTCCATGATGTTATGTTGGCAAGAGATAAAGTTTGGGCACGATCTGCATTTCAAACAAGTGTTAGCACATGAGTTAAGGCTCTTTTAATTGTAAAGTTATAAATATTTTTGTTTCTTCTACAGTATTTAATGTAAGTTGCATTAATTGTACACCTTCTAATTGTGTTTGTGTTTTGAAATCCAGCATGTCAGTTATGAAGGTCTATCAACCAGCTTTTGTTTTAGTGCCCTGAGTATCACAGAACCTTGGTATTCTAAAAATAGCTTGCAAGTACTGGAAGAAATGTGTCAGGCTTTAAGCAGAAGCAAGAGAGTAGTAGGCTTGATTATTGCTGGTATAACAGCTTTAATTACATTAATTGCTAGCACCACTGCTTCTGCAATTGCTGTAACAAAAGAAGTTAAGACAATTACTTTTGTTAATCATTTAGCAAAAAAATGTTACTAATGAGTCGAATGTACAAGAGGATTTAGATAGGTATTTGGAAGAATGGATTGATGCCCTTTATCCTATTCAAATTATTGGAAGGAGGTTCAGAATTAAGGATAAGGACCCATCTTGAGTGTCATGCCAAATACCATTGGATTCATGTAAGTTCTAAAATTTACAGTGGTAGTCATTATAATTAGGAAGATGTTTAAAGACACTTGCAGTGTATTTGGAATAATTCTAACACCTCTCTGGATGTTTTAACATTATATAGTGAGCTTATGAATTTCAAGAATGCTGCTCTGCTGAGCGTTGATGTGGTAGATACTGCAGATAAAATTACCCATGGCCTGAGGTCAGTATTTCTATTTTGGTCAAGCTTCAAAAATGGCATATATTGCTTTATCATGCTAGCCCTTTTTGTCCAGGAAATACTTTTATTCATGCCCATTGTGTGTTAAAGCTTGTCTTTAACAACATAAACATGTTGGCAGCCAAAGTACATGGCTTGAACCTGAAAATGGACCCCCAGACAGAGTTATTAAATTAACAGGCTGGCAAGCCAATGACAAGTAAGATTCTGCACATAGCCTTACCAACCTAAGACATAAGTGCATTGCTTTGGATAATGCATATTCTGTGATGGGTAAGGAAGGCATTCTTGTCATAACAAACTAAGACAGACTCAGTCTTATTAATGAAATAAAAAAGGGAGAGAGCCAGAGAGCCTTTGGGACTGCTTGGCAAGAATCTGACATGGGCCAAGGACAAGGAAATGGGCTGCTTGGCAGGAATATGACATTGGCCAAGGACAAGGAAATAGGCTTCAGGCAGGAATCTGACATTAGGCAAGAATGAAGAAGTAATTTCAGTTGGGACTCTAAATCTTAGGCTAGAACAAAGAAGTAATTTCAGACAGGAATCTAAATTTTAGGCTAGAACAAAGGAAGTAGGCTTCAAACATGAAAATGACTTTGGGCTAGGACAGGGAAGTCAGCTCAGATATTTTAGTCATCCTGATAAGGCCTTAGAAACAGAGATCACAGAAGTATTTAATGCCTTGCTTGTTCTTTGACTATTTGTGTTTATTGCCTTGCTTGTTCCTTGACTATTTGTATCTATTGTATTGCTAGTTCCTCAACCTAGAACTGACCTTAATACATGCATGTAATTAAAATGGTATAAAAGCAAAAAGGAGGAGGGGAGATGGGATAGGGGGTTCTAGGGATGGGAAATTGGGAAAGGGGATGACATTTGAAATGTAAATAAATAAAATATCCAATTTAAAAATTAAAGTACATTGCTATTTAAAAAAAAGAAAGAAAGAAAGATACCTCAATAAGTTAGCATTTATTTCTAAACAAGATGTTAAAATCAGATTGTAATACATAATCATGGCATGCTCTAATAACCAATGTGGTCCAGGTTCTTATAAGTTAAAAATACACCAAAACACTAATGAAATCCCAATATTCTTAAGATTTAATGGTAGATGTAAAACTATGACATGCCTTTTTTTTTTTTTTTTTTTTTTTTTGGTTACCCAAATGTTTATAACTGACTACTTGCCCATTCAGTTTTCCATAGATATTATTTTCCATAATATCTGAAATACAAATTAGATTATAAACCAAGTTGATGCCATTTGTGGTATTTTACTAAAATATAGGCTTTGTTTTGTAATTAGAGAAGTAATTTTTTGACTTTGTCTTAGTTACTGTTCTGTTGCTGTGAAAAGACAATATGACCATGGCAATTTTTATGAAAGAAAGCACTTAATCAGAGGCTTGCTAACAGTTTCAGAATTTTAGTCCATTATCATCATGACAGGATACAGACAGGCAAGGTTCTGGAATAGTAGCTGAGAGTTACATCCTGGTCTCCAGGCAGAGAATGAGACTCTGGGCTTGACATGGACTTTTGAAATCCACCTGCAGTGACACATTTTCTTCAACAAGGGCTCACCTCCTAAGCCTTCTAATCTTTTCAAGCAATCTAATTCCCTGGTGACTAAGCATTCAAATGTTTGAATCATTAGGGGCATTCTTACTCAAACCATCAGAGACTTTAAAGGAATTTTGTTGATGTAGATTAATCAATGTAACATATCAATTAGTCAAAAGAAGAAAGGTTAGTTGCTTGTTTAGAAAAGGTAAAACCAGAAGGTAATTGCTACTTCTTTTTCACTTTGTCAGCTGTTTGAATAAGAGATGTTCAAGCAATGGTCAGTCACATGAGAGAAAGGAGTGGTAAAATGAGGGGGAGACAGAGAAAGAGACAAAGAAAGAGAAAGAGAGAGAGAGAGAAGAGAGAGAGAGAGAGAGAGAGAGAGAGAGAAGCTGTTCTTGAGCAAGGATCTACTTGAACAAATCAAAAGACAGTATCAAAAAGATTACACAAAGAAAATTTTGAGTAGATTTGCCTAGGATGCCAATTATGGGCAGAAGAGGCAAAGGTAAGGAAAGAGCGGTAGTTTGTTGGCTCAGAATGTTTGTGTGGCAGCTTCCCAGTTCTATCAAGATAGGCGGCAGTCCTCCATCAGCTTATTCATGTGGAATTCGAGGTTGCACTGTCTGACACAGCTGCTATCCCCATGTGTACTGCAATCAACAGCAGCTGTTCTGCTCGGTTTTTTGATGAACAATTGCCAAACAAACAAACTCAACAAAACACCAGAAGAGAGAAATAAAATTAAAATACAGGTGGAGAACCTCTGCCACAACAAGTCCTGTGGATAAATTACAGAAAGCTGCTGTTATTTCTCAAGCATGTTAGAGCAGAGGAAATGGTGGAAACTTTGTAAAAGAGTGTTACACCCAGACATTAATAAAGGAATAAGAACACTGGGTTGTCTACAGAACATAAAAAAGGCAATAATGTACAAGAAGCAAACTCAAATGTAAGTCTGGCCCACGTGAGAATTGACAAAGTTCTGGTTAGTTGGTTGAACAAGATCCCAGGATATGCCAAAGGAAAGAAGGCCCCAATGTGAAGTCATACTGGGTCTATCTAGCAGGCTTTTCTTAGGAATAACTGCAGAATTAGTCAGAGATGTCTAAGAGAAGCTGAAGTCACATGAACTGAAACAGGTCCAGAATTCAGGAAAAAACCTTGGAAGACCCAAGCTGTGTGATGCTGATGGCCACACAAGTCTGAGTCTATAGCAGCCAGGGGCCACTCTGTTACTTGTGTGCATATAAGAAGGGCAGATGAGATTATAAAGCATCTGTTCTCCATCTTGGCTTGAGTGTTTACTAAGTGTGGGACTTTGGGGGTTATGTTAGTTATCCCTTGAGCATCAGTTTCTCTACTTTTAAAATAGTATAATGTCTACTTCATTGGCTGAATCAAGAGCATTTTAAAATACAAAACCTTTCAGTTCAGAGTTGAATACATGGCATGTAGCAAAGTCTCAAAGGTGGGTATTATGTTTATAGTAAAAGATTTCTCTTTTAAAAGCATAAGAATAAAACAGTTAAGTAAATACATATGGGTCAGGTATCAAGTTTTCAAAGTGCTGTTGCAATATGACTAACTTAGGAATTGGGCAAATTTGTCTGGTAGTAGCTATATACACTCAAACCAAGGAAACTGACCAAGGTATTTACAGAGCAGTCTGAGACCCAACCATCAAAGGGATGTCTTAAAGCAACTACTTTGAGGAATGACTGGGTGGCATAGTGGGTAAAGGTGCTGCTGTACAAGCCTGATGATCTGAGTTTGATACCCAGAACCTACATGGTATAAGGAAAGACCTGACTCGCAAAACTTGTCATCTAACCTGTACACCATGACACCCATATGTGAGACCCATATGTACACATGTACACACACACTAATAATAAGTAAAATCAATATTTTTAACTCTATTTACTCTGTGCATTCTTTCTTAAAGCTTCCTGCTAAAATTAAAGTACAGAAAGAGAATATAAAATATTATTTCTTTAAGGTTCAAAAGATAGCCAAAGTCTGTGTTTCAATTCAAGACTCTCTGAGACCTACTTTACTCTTATAGAGATGAACTATTTGAAGCACTGGGATTGGAGTACATTAATATTGCAGAAAACCCTAGAAGGACTTGGATAGAATTTATTTTCTTAAATAGTTTACTAAGAAGTTTCCCCAGACATTTTTTTCAAATTATCAACCAGAACTAGTAAATCACAATTCAAACAATGAATAAAATACACTTTAGACAGTTTTGTCCATACTTTTATAAATTTCCAGAAGCACATAGATGCTTTAGAGTATATACATATATTAAAAAGTTTCTTTATGAAATTAAAAGAGTCAAAGGTGATTTCTACATCTTATATTGTTCATGTTTCAATGGCTAGGATAAAATATAGAAGAGTTCCTTTTAGATTCCAGTGGGGGATGCTTTAATGGTGAGGGAGACACAGTAGCAGGCGGCCAGAGCAGCAAGCCAGCTGATGGCATGTTAATTGCACCCAGGAGGCAGAGATAAGAGCTGGAAATGAGATGAGCTATGAACTTGCAGAGCTCACCCTCAGTTATGTCGTTCCTTTAGCAAGGTGGTATCTACTAAAATTCTATAACCTCTCCAGTTGGGGCCCAGTGTTCAAATAGATAAACCTATAGGAGACAATTCTCATTCAAACCACCATATATTATGTGTGTACATAAAATTACCAAAATTAAAAACAATTATCATTCAACACCAATAATTTTTAAATAAAAAATATAAATTCACAAGTACAAACAAACACTAACAACATAATGTCTAGCTATGTCTGCCACACCATTAGCTGTGGACACAGAGAAACAGTGTCATTATTAGCTTAATTAACCCAACTTAGAATCAAAAGAAATGATCCATGAAGCAGGAGTTGTTCCCAAAGACTTTGTAAGAAGTACAGATTTGTAGGTCTCTGTCCAAGAGAAGTCCAAAATATAGAAATGATTTCCCATCCATTCAACAAAGAACCCTAAATTGAGAGCATAGGGCAGCAGTTCTCAAGCTGTGGGTTATAACTCTCCCAACTATCTCCTAAAATATTTATATTACAATTCATAACAATAACAAAATTACAGTTATAAAGTAACAACAAAACAATTTTATAGTTAGGGTCATCACAACATGAGCAACTGTATTAAAGGGTTGCAGCATTAGGAAGGTTGAGAACCACTGGCTTAGAGCATTGAAAAGACAACAGTGAGAAGAGATGACAAAAGAAAGTGAGGGGGCAAAAGAAGGAAAAGAAAGAAAAGAGGAAAAAGGAGGAGGGTTAGGAGGGAAAAGGTGGAGGAGAACAAGGGAGGGAAGGAAGTAAAGAAGAAGTAAGGCAGAGAACTAGGAGGAAAGATGGAGGAAAGAGAGGAAGGAGAAAGGAAGTAAAAGAATCAGGAGGAAATCCTATAGGTTCAACAATTCCTGGGATAGAGATAATAATGCAGAACTGTTTTTGTCTTACAAGATCTTGTCAAGGACAATTTATGTCTCATTTAATACATACCAAATATGTGAGCACATGCATACACACACACCCATACCCACTCACACATCCATGCATGCACACACATGCACAGACACACACACATACATTGCACATGCACATGACCATGACCATGCACACATACATACATGCATACATACACATACACACACACACATACATGCATGCACACACATACACAGACACACACATGCATGCACATGCACATGCCCATGCCCATGCACACACACATGCACACACACGCACACACATATAAGCAAGCACACATGCACAGGCACTCACACACCAAAAAATGTCAGCAAAGCTATTTTGAATAAGTCAGGAGTACAAGACACAGAGTTCTGACTGTCTAGAAAACCCTTCAGTCTTCCTCACAGCCCTTGGAACAGAATCCTTTCAGAACAAATGGGAAGGTTGCATTCTCAAAGAGTGATTTTGTTAAGGACTATTCAGCATTCATTCTTCAAATGTTGCTCGGTACAAGGTGCTATTCTCTACACAAAGAGCAACACTGTGGAAGATGGAATGAGATAAGAAGCAGGGCATTGATTCATCCTTAGGGAGCTAAGTCCGTGAGTCCTAAGAGAGACAAGCATGAGGTTTGGAGCATATGGCTGCACAAGGTCTGCTTAGCTGTTCATCTTAGGTAAGTGAATCCCCTGGAGCATTTCACTGTCCTTCAGAGTAGGCCCGGGTGTATGATTTTGTCCTACTGTGAATTTCTGGCCCCTGCTAAGTATCTTCACCTTGCGAATCACAGGATGCTCTTTTGGAGTGAACAGTGAAGACAGCTCAGTGAGTGCCCTCCACGAAACAGAAAGTAGGAGGCACATGTTCACCCCAAGACCAGGAAGCCAAACAGAGTGACACAGGAAACATTCCCATTGTCCCCTTCAAAAGCATGCTTCAGTGACCTAAAAACAGATCCTCCCCTCCAATAGCCATATCCTGTGACACAGTCTTTATACAACACATGGGCCTGTGGGAGACATTAAATGTCCATGCTATAGGAAAGAGGCAGTGAGGGAGAGGACAATGACCAAGGAAAAGAAGGGATGGGCCTGTCTTTGGATTTTGTTCTGGCCAACACCTCCCCAGCTCACAGATACAATTGTCCCATTGTGTCTCCTGCTTTGCCTGTCATACTAGTTTGTCCCAGGTCTCATTAACAACCACATCACAAGTAGAAAAGGAAGAGAGAGGCAAAGGTGAACTTTAATTAGAATTGTGTTCTGCTTTCAGGATTTTCAAGAGAGTAAGAGCAGGCACAAAAGGAAAACACACTGGCAATACGTAAACTTTTCACCCTTGACTTACATGTCCTCCTTAAGCCTTGGAAACCTTTTAACTCTAAGACTAATTAACAATTATATTTCATAGATAATGTGATGGCTGAACCAATAAACTACATTTTTAAAAGTCCCTTCTTATTTCCAGGCACAGACATTCTAATGACCAGAATGGACAGAGTTGAGGGCAGGATCTCCACAGTTACCTACTTTGATGTTAACTGATCTTTGTTGACTTTGAAGCTTAGCTTCTGTACCATGACCAATGCTAGGAGCAGAGCATCAGGCCTGGTGGTTGGGGGTCATGAATGTCAGGGACAAAGAGAACCAATCTTCTTGTGGCCCAGGGACAAGACAGAAACAATATTCAGCAGGGTCAGGGCCACTCTGGTATCACTTGAGACAAATAGTATAGATTAATAACCCTATGTGTACGCTATTTACTTAAAAGATAGTACTAAAATTGTTAGTGGAGACATGGCAGCCTTTTGTTTTTAACAAACCAAATCCTGTCTAGTGTAATTATGTTTTCTAGACTCTCAAAATCTCAGTTGGCCAGTCACTCAAGACAGCAGTTAACAAGCATCTGAATGGTATCTTCTTGTCTCCAGGGTAGCCCAAATCCTGTTCCTCAGCTGCTTTCTACCCAGAGCCTTTACGTCTCCAATGTTACTCTTTTTCTCTCCTTGAAGCTGCCATCTCTCCTGGGTCCAGCTTCTTATGGCTTTGCTTTTGACATAGGTTTTGCATCCTCCCAAATTGCCCATTGCCATGACAGCTTATGTTCTGACATAGAGATTAAATGCCATTTCCTTTTGTAACTCAGATATTTTCAATCACACCCTCTTCAGAGCCACCTAGTATAAGACAGAACAGATGCAATTGCCTGACTCCTAAGAAGTCTCTGAGGAGCCTGTGAAGGCAGAAACTAGAACCAATCAGCTTTTATCATTGCATCTACCTCCTGTGGCTTTTAGTATCTTGAGTGGTGATTATAAAACTGTGAGAGAATGGGGCAAACACCCTCTGCCATATGAATGTTAATCTTAGAATTTGCTCTAATCAATGGGCCCCTTTTCAGCAGAAACAGTGCTGCAGACTACAGGTTGTCGGGTCATCCATACCTTGTTAGAGCCCAGATCCTTATGTCATCATGAACAAATTTCTCACTTCTTTGAAAATAAGTTATTTATGTAGAGGATAACAGTAATAATAACTAAGGCCCAAGTAGGGATGCTTGAATCACACTTAGAAGGAAAATCAAATAGTCATAGAAGGCAGAGGGAGGGGGTAATAGGTGGAAGAGGGAAGGGGAATGGGAGACAGAATCAGGTGTGGAGAGAGACAGGAGAGAGACCAAGAAGGCCTCCAGGAGAATGAATGGAAATCTGAAGCTGCTGGGATTTGGAGGGTAGAGGCAATCTTTAGGAAGTCCCAGAGACCTGAGATGGGGGAGTCTCTCAGGAGTCAATGTGGGTGATCTTAGCCAAGATGCCTAAAAGTGGGGACATGGATCCTGAAGAGGCCACATCCTGTAGCAAGGCAGGAACCTCAGTGAAGGCATAAGGACACCAACCCACCCACAAAACTCTCCACCCAAAATTTGTCCAGTCTTAAAGAAATGCAGGGACAAAGATGGAGCAGAGACTGAAGGAATGGCCAACCAATAACCCATCCCATTGGCAAGCACCAATCCATGACATTACTAATGATACTCTGATATGCTTGCAGACAGGGGCTACTAATAAAAACATGTTAAAAATGACCAGTTGGTGTAAATTTTTAAATTAATAACTTATGCATTGAAAACAAAAACAAGAAGACTCATGTCTTAAAACAGCCATTTGTCAAAATTTCTAATGTTACGGGAACAGTAGAGAAGTGTCTCCTAAACTAATAGAACTATGTTATTAAAATATGGCAAACAGTACCACAGTTCAGAATTTTTAACATTCTCTGACTCAGTTATTTTGGTGTATTTCTCTTTAAAAAAGGAGTTAGAACTTTATGTCACCAACAACGTATCTGTAAAAGCACTTACGTCTGATTACACAAGCTCACACAATCTTTGACCACACAGTGGCATTTTGATCAACAAAAACCTGCATATGATTCTAGTCCCTTAAGTCTATAATGGAAGCTGGAAAATACACATTGCCTAGTGACACTGTAGCTATGACAACAGCATTGCACAACACATTACTCATGTAATTGCGATGATAATGCTGTAAACAAACCTACTGCACTGCCCTTCAGATAAAAGTGTGGCACACACACCAATGTGATGATGCTAATTGACTAAGAACCTGTCTTTTTGTATTCATTACGCTATAATTTTGTCGTATTAACATTTACTTTTATTTATAAAATATATTTACTACATTTGATGTCAGTCAAAAGGCAGAGAAGCAATAGATAATGTTTAGCATCAAGATAGAAATCTGCATTGCCTGGGCAGCAGCTTCTCATATCTCCTGTTTATTTATCTCATCCCTTGATTCTATCAAGCCATACCACACAGCTGATGGATTACATCTCAGTTTATGTAAGAAGAGTCTGGGACGTTCGTACAACCATGAAATCTAGGTTTGTGTTAGCACTCTTTATAATATTCACACAGTGAAAAAAGTCACCTAAGCATTCATTTCTCATAATATGTTCCTGTCATAAAATGTGTACATCTGTGTTTGCATAGCCACAAGCTACAGAATTACTTAAAAATGAGTACTTCCATAGGGAAGCTTTCTCAGCAATAATTTAAAACTATTTTCCATAAATGATGTGGAAAATCTTATGAGCTGAAAAAATCCTTCAAGGTTTGTTTCCATGATCTATAGATATAATATGATCACATGCTCTTAACACACCTCTGACCCAAGCCATTGCAAATGCAAACCTCCTATGTATAGTAGAGTTTCATAGAGATGTTGACAGAAAATTGGGCTTATGAGGAACTAGTTAAAGATAGGGTGAAAAGTAACTTGTAACCTCTACCTCAGTGTCCATTAACGCTACTCAGAAATCCAGCAGCTTACCAAGCTTTTGTTTCTCTTCAGTTTCTCTTACCAGATTCCTCTACAGAGACAGACCATTGTGATGCTAGGTTTCCTCAAAATCTGGTGTTTCCACTTCCTGTTACTTTTCTGCAAGGAAATACAGCTTGTCTTTGATATTTGCCCATTCAAATATTTCTTTATTTGCATTGATTTTGGTGACAGCATAGCCTGATGATTAAAAAAAAAAAAAATACTCGTCAAATGTGGGATTCTTCCTTGCAAATAAAACAGGAGGTATTCATCTACCCTGAAATTCTTTTGTGAAAGAGACATTTTATATGTTCTTTATTTGCTGATGGTTTCATACATGTATGTAATGAATTCCTGTCATTTGCATGCCTCATTATCCTCTCTCAGCTCCTTCTCTTTTCTACTAAAGTATTCTTCCCAGTAAGTCCTCCTCTTAATTTCATATCCTTTCTTTTTTGGGATGTGTGACCCATTGAATTTAATTAAAGTCATTTGCATGGGCATTGGTGAGGTTTATTTACTAGAGTTAATTTGTAACTTACCAGTGGATACCTCATTGAAGAAAACAGCATCCCTCCTCCAGAGACCATTAACTGCTTATAGTCCTTTAGGCATGGGGGTGCATCATGAACCTCTCCCTCATCTGTGATGAAGTGTTGACAAGTCCAGTCTTGTGTATGCAGTGAGTTCATCACTGCAGCAGCCATGTAGTGTCCAGATATCTTTCTGTACCATAACTCTGGCTCTTACATTCTTTCCACATGTCTTCCTTGATGTCTGCTGACCATTGGAAGTAGCGGTATGGAGCCAAACACTCACCAACCACTTAGTTTTGTTGCTCTGTCAAATTATGAATCTCTGAATTAACCACTATCTAGTACAAAAAGAAGCTTCTCTGATGAAATCTCTGAATGACACTAATAAGAGGGTGTAACCATAAGTGTGTTTTGAATGTTTATAAACCTTATTATAAAAAACCGTGCAAATAAAAAAAATACCAAAATTGTCTTCGTTATGATTTTATTGGTATGAAGAGACACCATGACCATAGCAACTCATAAAGGAAAGCATTTCATTGGGGCTGGCTTACAGTTCAGAGGTTTAGTCCATTATTGTCATGGCGGGAGACATGCAAGGTGACATGCTGCTGGGGAGGTAGCTGAGAATTCTACATCTGGATGAGCAGGCATCAGGAAGAGAGAGAGACTGGGCCTGGCTTGAGCATCTGAAACCTCAAAGCCCAGCCCCAGTGACACACTCCCTCCAACAAGGCCACACCATAGATATGAGTCTATGTGGGCCATTCTTATTCAAACCACCACAAAAATTAACCAGGCCCAAAGTTTATACATCTTGGAGATCTTCCACATTCTTAGAACAGTCACTTTGAAGCTGTGGAGCTTGGTATTAGATTTTACTCTTCCACTATTAAATATATTTTTATACACTTAACTACCGCCAAAACTGGACAATTCCATGACAGAAACAGAACTGGAAAAACAAGTAGCTTTGTGTCTTCTTTCATAACTTGTATCTATTACCCATATTCAGTCTTTCCTCATCCCCTAGTATTTACCCTTCCTTGTTCTCTTTTCTACATTTTATATTGTACCCACATGAACATTTGAAATGAAAGTTTTCATACACACACGTGAATACTATTCAGCTCAAAAGAAATCTGTAATAAAAATTTACAGGAAACTGGTGGCCTTTGAATATGTATTAAAGGAAGCCACACAATCCCAGAAAAAATCCTAATGTTCTCCCTTATATGCAGAACCTATCCAATAATATACGTGTATATATGTATACAAATGTACATGTGGGAATACAGATTGCAAGTAGCTACAAGACATTTTGACAGCATTTACCAAAACAACAGTAAGTTCCTCCGTACAGCTCTTATCATATCTACAGTTCCCAAAGTGAGTTCCATCCTGTAGAAAAGGTCTAAAACCAATACGAAAGCAATGCATCACCCCTATAGCAGTAGTGGCACTGTTGTGCCAGTGGGCACATCATTCCTGGCAGGTTCAAATTGTACCTTATGTGGTTCACAATGGGGTAGGACCATTGGTGATTTATTGTCCCCTGCAGCCTGTAGAGCATCTGGTACTTACGAGAGCTTTGTGACAGAGAGGATGTTTCTAGCTCAGTTCTTGTTGCTTTTTTTTTTTTTTTTTATCTTTAGTGACCCAAGTGTACAGTCTCCCTTTAGCAATAGGGACTAATCATTTAGTTCTGTATTATGTGGGTGCCTATGGGGCCTCACTAACTATAAAAGGTCTCCTGATCTGGCACTGGGGCTTTTATTTAGTAGTCTATGGCTTTGGGGAGGACTGCTAGCAACCCATGCAGGATACCTCTGATCAAACTCATAATTATTGGCAGTAGTAGTAGTAGTATAGTAGTAGTTGTAGAAGGTCTTGAAAAGCTTACAAAAAGATTTCCATAAGGCTTCCTTATAAATTCTTTATTTGTTACCTCCTCCCAGTCCTTCCCACTCTTCTGTTACTCCTAATCCTATTTTAACCCTTCTACCCCCAGTATTTTCCCATCTAGTTTCATATCATATGTGTTCTACTATTCCCTCCCTTAGCTTTTCCCCTGATCCCTGTTTAGTAACTCCTTCTATTTTCCTGATCATTGCAGGTACTCAAAGCTAAAATACTACTATAAAATTCCAAAGCTAGTATTCACATATGAGGGAGAACATGCAATTTGTCCTGGGTTACCTCAGTATAATTCTTTCCAGTTTTATTCATTTTCTTTTCTCTCTTGCTCTTTAACAGGGTAAAATTGTATTGTACATATGTACCATATTTCCATTATCTAGTCCTCAGCTATTGGGCATCTAGGTTGGTTCCTCTTCCTGGATGTTATGCATAAAGCAGCAATGAACATGGATGTGTACATATATCTATAATAGAATACAGTCTTTGGGCTGTGTGTTATTGTTCAATCTTGTGGAAATTTGGTTCTTAGCCTTGGTAACACCCCCACACTGATTCTCACAGTAGGTGCTCCAGTTTATACTTCCACTAATAGTAAGTGTCCATGTTTCCCATGTCTTCACCAACATTAGTTGTCATTGGTTTTCTTAATAATAGCCATTTTGACTGGGGTGATAAAGAATCTCAATGTAGCTTTAATTTGCGCTGCTCTGATGACTAAGGATTTTGAACACTTTTAAAAATATGTATTATCTACTCGTCTTTCTTATTTTAAGAACTCTACCCAATTCTCCAGCCAAGTATTAAATATTAGATTCAATAAGAAAAATTTGATCACTGAAGAAGCAAAACAAATTCATTTATATCCAAAAGAAATTAATTCATTATAGATATTTACATATCAATAGATTTTGATCTTCATTAATTAAATATTAGTATAAACATTAAAAACACTTTAAAATAGCATGTGAAGAGGAAAACTACGCCATAATTGCAATTTTATTTTTAATTTATTCTTTGCCTAAAGGAGTTCAAATTCATTATGACGTTATGATTGAATAATAACTATATAATCATATTTCAAAGCACTGTGTAGCTGGTCTCATTAGTGGCTCAATAATCTAATCACAATGAAAAAAGAAGGTGATGAAAGCAATGTGGGAGGGACTGGACTAGGGCACATGCTGGCCACCAACACCTTTTGCTCAGAGGTGGCCTGACTCAGTCACACAAGTCTAGCTCACTTTTTAAATTAAGTTGCTTGTTTTCTTTTGCTTAGTCCTGTTGGTGGTGTTGATTTGTTTTATTCTGTTTTAGTTCTTTATATGTTCTGGATATTGATTCTCTGTCAGATATAGAGCTAGCAAAGATTTTCTCCCATTCTGTAGGTTAAATAACATAGGCCTTTGTTCTGTGTTCTACTTGAGACAGGATCGGGCTAGGCATCCCATGCTACTCTCAAACTCCTCCTCCCTCAGGCTCCAAAACAGTAGCTATAGACATATCTAGTGAGCCTTGTTTTAATAGAGTTTCTTTTACTTACTAAATAAACATATGTAGACATTTTAATTTTATCAGTATTTACTTCTGGAAAGTTATATAATTTTATTTCTTTCTCTTCTATTTCCTATTCATAAATATTTTTACAATTAGTGTGAAAAAATTTAAAAAGTAACCGAAAGCTTCAGATCCCAAAAAATGCTGGTATGATCTCTATGGGTTCAAGTCTAGCCTGGTTTACACAGTGAGTTCCAGGCCAGTCAAGGTTGTAGAGAGATTTTTTAAAAAGAGACTTTTTCTAATAATTTTCCATTTGTACATTTAAAAGGTTGCATCACAAGTGTAACTGACTATTTCATGAGTTAGAATCAATTGTGCATACATTGCAAGTCATGATCAGTAGGAAAAAGTTCTTTTTATTGCAAGATACTAGAAATATAGAAGGAAATTGGCTTTTGGATAATGTGGAAGAGTAGAAACTCCATCTTTGGTAGCTGGGTTAAGAAAAAGTAGTATAAGAAAGATTAGGATATTCTAGAAAGAAAAAGAGGAAGAGCTGCAGAAACTCATGACGGGGGTGAGAGACCATTGGAAAGGGCTAAGATAGACAACATGACTGAGCACAGTTCCTACTGCTCATCTCCCTGTACAAAGAAGGCAAGCAAAAGTCCCATCCAAAACAAATTTCAGTGGCCCTGGAGAGATATCAGTCTTAACCTCAGGACAAGTCTCAAATCTACTTGCCTCTTTTCTTGACACCGTGTTCCTCTAACAGATGGCCCAACAGTGCTGAGAACACTCATTTTGTCACTATGATTTAAAGGGTAGTGGCTGAGCACTGTCTAGTCAAGGGTCCTTTTTAAGACTCAGCCACCATGGGGACTTATGGATAAAGAATGACCAGAGTCTGGCGGCCTGACATTAACCTGCTAGCTCCCCTAGGGCTAGACAGCCATGAGAGACAGCTATGGAGAGGATGGGCATGTTGAGACAATGAGGAGCTGAAAAGTGCTAGCTGCAGGCTTGCTTCATGTGTGATGAGCAAAGTCCTACCCTCAGTGGTTGGGGACAGATCTCATCAACTCAAGTTTGACATCAGTAGGCAGCCCAACCTGAAGAGCCCCCATCTGCCACTTCCTGTTATAGCCCAACACTGAGGTACATGCTCCTAGCAGGTTGAGTAATGTAGATGTTGAAAGTACAAAGACAAACTTTCCAATTCTATAAATCTCAGTGTTGTTTTTGTTCCCATAACCCCAATACACTTGAGAGACCCTCCCCCCAGATACATCATAAGCCACACCAGGGGCTCCATCTTGGGGAGTCACAGGAGGGTGAGAAAACCTACACAGATCATAAATGGCATAACTAAGGGTGACTAGTAAAGACTCTAGGTACATAAAGAAGTGCATGAGACGTTTGTCTAGTACAAGCCAAACACCAACATAAATCATAGCACAGATAAAGGCCTTCAAGTTAGCAGACTCTTCCTCCCCGTGCAATAACTGACACTTTCCAGGTTTAAGAACCTGGAAAGAAGCTGCTATACTTCACCTCTCTGTCTCTGTCTCTGTCTCTCTGTCTCTGTCTCTCTCTGTCTCTGTCTCTCTCTCTCTCTCTCCCCTTCTGTGTGTGTGTGTGTGTGGTGTGTTTACATGTATCTGTGTGCATGTGCACATGTACACATGTGTGGGACTGCGTAAGGGTATCCTGGTTCTTGGCTGGGCATGGGCCTAGAACCCCGAGACTCCAAGGGAGAAACGGCAGGAGTTCGGCTACGTCCCCATAACTCAGGGTCCTAACAAGCAGTCTAATCTCCATAGATCTACATTGTTCAGTCACGAAGGCCATTACAGCCCCTCCCAAAGTGCACAGGTAGAGGGTGTAACTACAGGCCTCAGGCCCTAGGGATTTACATACTAATGAAGGTCAGAGGGCAGAGCCAATTAAGCATTCCTCCCCTCCCCAGACCCTTCCTACTTCCCCCTCCCTACTTAACTCAGGTCTGCCCTGAGTTTGGGGGGGTACTTCCAGATCCATCTACCATCCGCCATGACAATAAACCCTTTTGGAACCAAGGACTTCCTTGTATCATTGGGGCCTGCCGGGCCCGCCGCCGCCAAAGCCTCCAGCCACTGGAACTAGGGACCTTTCTCCAGTATGTGACACAGGCTGCCTGGAGGCCTCCAGGCAGCCTCCACCACGCAGGCCCCGGGCCGCTGTTGAGCAGGCCCCGGCCTGCTGCGGGCTGCTGCTGCGTGGGCCCGGGACTCCACCGCTGCGACCCGTTTCCACCACGCGGGCCCCTGGGCCGCTGCCCTGTGGGCCCAGGGGCTGCCGCTGCGGCCCCCCCAGGTTTTTCCCACACACATGTACATGACACCTATAGGTATGTATGCAATTTTGTGTGTTTATGTAATAAGACAAGAAATCAATTCACATCACTAAAAATAAAATATATCTAATTAATATATATACTATATATATATAATATATATATATATATTATATGGAATATATCATAATAGAGAACAAGATTATAAATTTGGTTTACATGATAGGGATTGGTCGTCCACCAATGGCTTTCTGCAAATGGGACATCCAATCACTCAGTAACTGTTGAATCCAAGAAGCTGGATTCCCTCAGAAGTCTCAACTTTCATTGAAGACCTGGGTTTAGCTTGAGAGCCATTGGCATTGGAGCCATATTGAAAGGCCAAGGAAGTTGGCCTGAAGCTGGAGTTAGGTGTCTGAGGACAATGGCAACAGTGATGGGGACATTTGTTCATAAAATGAAAGGGACTTCCTTTGTTGTGAGACCTTCCTCCTCCAACTTCTTTTTCTCCTGGCTCCAGGCCTGTTGGATGATACCACCCATATTTATGTCAGATATTTCATATGTCAATCTTCTCTGGGAAATCCTCAACATACACAGCAGAAGTGTTTCCAATCTGTCCTAGATATCTATTATTCCAGTCAAGTTGACACTACAACTAGCCAATCATCATTCTAAGTGACTATATCACTAACACTGAGCCTCAGTTTCTTCACTATAAAAAAACATGCCTGCCTACTGATGTTATTGTGGGAATTAATGTAATTTATTTCAACAATTGTAAAATAACTCCAATATCAAACATGCTCCCATTTTAAACTTTAAGAGTAGAAATTGAAGTGGATATTTAACATTGGATAAGTGACTTAAGTTATTTGTTCTTTAGATTATTTCTTGCTTGCCCTCACTTTATCTGCAGAGAAGAAGTTTTGTCACTATTGTCAACACTTACATTAAATACTTTACCCATATTATGCTGTTGAGACTATTTCTGGATTTGGAGTGGAGAAATTCCATTTAGCACTCCCTTCTAAGTTTACATCATCAAAGAAAACCCCTTGAGCCACCTGTGAGTACTGTCAACCATTTATGAGAACATTGTGGAATCATCTTGGTCTAGAGCTTTTATGGCACCCTTTCTCTGGGTCTGATAACTGCTCAAATCATTTCATTGTTGAAACACGTATGGCCCAAAGCATTAAACTTTATCTGTGTGAATGTGGGAATTTGGGAATGGCAGTGTTCCCTCATTAATGCTTGATATGACACTATCAGGGCTTAGTTCAGACAAGGCTCAGGTAGCAATCTTGGTAACAATATTGAGATATCCAAATTGGAAATGTTAATACTCAATCCTTCAGCCTGTGGAGCTGACTCACCAGCCATTTAATCATGCTATAGGAACTTTCACTCTTCCCATGAGTAGATTCCTGAATGGTTATTAAAGAAGGGAGTAAAAGAGAACAGAGACATGTCCTCCAAAATCTATATAAAATGATAGTAGAATACTTTAAGGGGAAAAGAAATAAGCAGGGTGGTAAGTCAAAGGTAAATTGGGAGCCTGGAAATAATGCAACAAAGCAGAATCAAAATGAGAGTGACCTAATTCTAATTCTGAGGGGAATAAAACTCAATATCTGACCCCATCAAATTGTTGATTATGAAAGCATTCATTTAAGACTTGGAACTGTAAATAATTGTTCTGATCAAGATTGAAATCAGGCCACAATAGGTGGTATGTAAACAGCCAGTTAATGAAATGAGCCATAAAAATGAAATGAATGGTTCTAACATCTACTCTAAAAGCAGCTGCTTCTTTGCTTTGCCTTTTTGTGGAGGAATGAGAAATAGAAATCATTGGTGGATACAAATAATATAGGACTATAAGTAGGGCAAAGTTCATCACTTAACTAGAGGCCATTGAAGGTCAACCACAGAGTATGAGTCTACAATTCATGGAGATGACAAGACTCACCTTGTGAAGTCCACTTTCTTATTTCATGTATGGGCACCAATGTAAATGAATTAACTTTAATGTAAATATAAGCAGTGAATTAAATCAGTGGCTATATTTCTTACATTATACTATGTAGGCAGCCGTGTTTAAGATAGCACCTGGGATGGTTGCAAAGTCTTATGACTAGCACCTGACGATGTAGGCAGCTGGCTTCCAGCATGGCCAGCTCAGCTAAACTGTAAACAAGTCCTTTGTGCATGCATCAGCCTCCTGCCCCTCCCGAGTGGGCTTATGCTAATGAGGTATTGGCAGCTTAACCTATCCTGAGAGAACACGTCACCCAGCCTGCCTTGGGAAGATATATAAGCAACACATTTCTGCTGCTGGGGGGTCCCCTCCATAAGTCAAGATTCGTTCCTACAATAAAGCTGACTGAGAAGGATCCAACCGTGTCTTGTCTTAATTGCTGGTCAAGGGGACGCAACATATGGCGGCCTGTCCGGGGACCCGAGGACTTCGCCTTCGTGGATTAAGAACTCAGCAGCTAGGAACGGTGGTACAGGTATATTGTTTGCAACAGGAAGTGCCTGGAAAGTGGGGCCGTCATAAGGTCCGTGGTCATAGGTCCTTGGTAAAGTGGCAATTGAATCACGAGAGACCTTAGAAGTATTATGTTTGTGTTTGTTGTAGACCAGGTGTGGGTCGGTCTGGGTGTCGTAATTATGTTTTTTTGGTGTATAGTCTTTGTTTCTGTTTAAATGGTCATCGTCCAGGGCATGAGTGCAAAAAAGACAAAGGACGAAAAAAGGCCTCCAACATTTATCCTAGCATAAAAGATTTAGAGACAGAGAGTTCCTCCAGCTCCAATAGCTCAGATGAGGAGGAAGGAGGAACTTAGACAAGATGGTGGAAGAAGAAAATTTAGAAAAGATGGAGGAGGATCTAGAGAACCTATTAGTTGAAATGGAGTCTGTGACCCTCTCTAGGAAGAAGAAAGGCAAACATGGGGCAGAGAAGCTTAAACCACCTGCTTGGGAGATGCCCACAGCTCCGCCCCTAGGCCCGCCTCCATATCTGGAGGTTCCTCAGGCCAGTCCACCCCCAGGGACTCAATCGTTCTGCCCTGAGACTTGAAGGAAGGGCGTATGGCCTTCCCAGTTTTTGAAGATCCGAATCAACAAAGATATCATGAGCCCTTGGATATCAAGATGCTAAAAAATCTAGCAGAGTCAGTTAGGGCCTACGGCATTAATGCTTCCTTCATGCAATCCTTGATAGAAAGGATAGCGACACAGGCCATGACACCATCTGATTGGATGAGTACTGTGAAAGCCTGCTTAACTATGGGGCAATATCTTGATTGGAAATCTATTTACAGTGATTATGCTCAAGGGCAGCTCGAGCCAATGCCGCCGCAGGACAGCCCTTGTGGAACCTGGATATGTTTCTAGGTCAGGGACAATGGGCAGATAACCAGACGCCATGGCCATTAGAGCCTGGAAGGCTCTACCCAATAGGGGAGAAGTTTCTGGCAATTTAACAAAAATCCTCCAGGGTCCTACTGAGCCTTTCTCCCACTACGTGGCTCACATTATGGAAGCCGCAGGGAGAATTTTTGGCTATCCTGATACAGCCATGCCATTGATAGAGCAATTGGTGTTTGAACAGTGCACCAAAGAGTGCAAGGCAGCTATCACCCCCTGGAAAGCAAAGGGCTTACAGGCTTGGATGAAGGCTTGTAGGGAGATTGGTGGACCATTGTCCAACTCTGGCTTGGCAGCTGCAGTTATGCAGTTGTCTAAGGGTAAAGGCATGACCCCTGCCAGGGGCTTGCTTCAACTGCGGCCGCCAGGGACACTTTAAGAGTCAGTGCTCCCAAAGAGACAGGGAAAAACAAAGAGGCATTAAAATAAAAGAGGGATTTGCGTTGGATACCGGGTGACTTTATACCTTTGTGGGCCGTCACACGCACCTGGCCAGTGCCTATGCCGGTCCATTCTAACTCCCCGGTCCTCCCTACCTTTTTCTCTACTTCTTGTGCTCGTAATGCACCCTGTATTGTCACAAACCAGGATTCCCCTCTAATATACAGGGCCACAAACTTTACACTCAACAATACATTATGCTTTGCCTACTTGCTAATTCAGCTCTCTTGTGTCTCCTCTCTCAGGGGACTATGTATTACTCCTTTGGTATATAACTCTTCTCAGTCTCTCAATCAGAGCCGCCTCCTGTCTGAGTACCTGAAAGGAAATTGGTCGAAGGAAGGCGAGGACCTATCCAGGAGGTTCCTGTCACAGATCGCTACCCTGAATGGCACCCGCTTGGATCCCGTTACTTTGGAGGGGCTCACCACTTGGGTCAAGGATGCTCTCAATTTCTTTAAAGAATGGGTGGGAGTATTTATCTGGGGAGCCACTGTTCTCCTGGGATGTGGTTTCTGCCTTTGGTTTCTGTGTCGTTTGCACCGTGACCATGCTAGGCATAAGGCTGTGGTTTACCAGGCACTGACTGCCATGGAGGAAGGTGCTCCCCCAGGTATTTGGCTGGCCTCCCTTAGGGAGGCATAGTGGGAAGCTTTCTGGACCTGGTAATGGCCTTCCAGGCATTATCCCTAGATCCTGACCATCTTGACCATTGCCAAGGGTGTACACTCATGAGGCTCCTACAGCATCACCTCAATTTTTCTGAAGCAGGGAGTACGAGGAGCACCTCGACTAGAGATGTTCTCAGTCCTGAGATAGATTCTCTGAAAGCATGTCCGAGTGCATAGAGGTTTTGTGCCAAATGTACCTCTCCCTGAAAAAAGGCACGAAGGCGGGTATGGCAGAAATATAAACTTTCCCATTACAATGCCTTCACTTTGCACAAGGGCTCGGACCTCTGTTTTCCACCGCTGACTTGCTGGCTAGCGCGACTTTCTAGGTGTGCCTTCAATCGCTCTTGCCAAACCACCTAATGAATGAGTTCAAGCATGCTTGGGTGTGGGATGCCTAAGATCTGAAGGGTCCAGAGGTAACCTAATTCAAATTTAATAAATAAATAAGGGGGAGATGTAGGCAGCCGTGTTTAAGATAGCACCTGGGATGGTTGCAAAGTCTTATGACTAGCACCTGATGATGTAGGCACTGGCTTCCAGCATGGCCAGCTCAGCTAAACTGGTAAGGCCAGCTCAGCTAAACTGGTAAACAAGTCCTTTGTGCATGCATCAGCCTCGTGCCCCTCCAGCGGGCTTATGCTAATGAGGTATTGGCAGCTTAACCTATCCTGAGAGAACACGTCACCCAGCCTGCCTTGGAAGATATATAAGCAGCGCATTTCTGCTGCTGGGGGTCCCCGTCCATAAGTCAAGATTCGTTCCTACAATAAAGCTGACTGAGAATGATCCAACCGTGTGTGTCTTAATTGCTGGTCAAGGCGGACGAGACAATACTATTCCCCAATAATCACACAGAAAAAACAACATTTATTTAAAACTGACCTCATAGCTGAGCAATTAAATGATCTACTTTTACTTCCTATGTTAATCTGGCTACCACCCAGCCCCATCCTATGATACTTGCATATTATTATGTATCTGGCTCTTTGGGCTTCAGGTGTGTTTCCATGATCTCTCTCTCTCTGGACTCAGTTCTCATGGCTCCAAATCCTCCATCCTCCTGACTAATTAACTCTCCCTCACTCCCTCTCTTCTTCCTCTGGTTGGCAGACATCCTGCCTTATTCTGTCTTCTGCCCAGCCACTAGATGATCAGCATTAATTAACAAGGCAAAGAATAAATGATAAGAATTGTTTACACAAACTTAAGACAGGAGATTCTAGACAGACATAAGCTTTACTATGCTGTGTCCATGATTGAAACATGAGATAAGGGCAAAGAAATCAGCATTTGAATAACATAAAGATAACCTTTTACACAGTGCATAAAAACATTATGGCTACAATCAGGCCTTGATGAGGAATAGTGGCTGAAAAGCTGGGGTGTCTTGCTTCTGGGCAAGGAGGAGGAGGCAATATTATCAAACCATGTATCACTGAGAAGGTGGCATGAGCTTGGTCAATGGCAAAGAGGCCTCTGGCATACTTCTACCCATAAGTGAGCTCATTCTGTGCTGGAGTTGCACAGTGATGCATTCTGATTCTTCCCCTAGCACAAAATAGGTTTCACACTTCCTCCCAAGAAAATTCTTCAAATGTATACTTTTTAAGAAATATCTTTCCATATGTTATATTTTTTTTAATCTCAATATCCAATTTTCTTTATTTTCTTCTTGTGATGTCATTAAAATGCAATCATTTGAAATCATTTGGTATTGAAATAAGAAAATTCACATGTTTTCACTCTCCTCAAAGGCATGAGTTCATTAGTATACCATAACTGATAATCATGATAAAACTCTCCATGCATGCATAAATTATTTAAGTTCAGAAGCAATGAATGTAATAAATATTTGAAACGCATAACATACATGGGATACAAAGATGAGAATTGCTTGCTTTATCTTGTATCAGCTAAAATACCTATATTACACACACCAGGATGCTAAACTGAGCCTGAGACAGATTGCCTTCTTCAGGGGCTCCTGCTATACCAAATTAATTTATTTTTAAAAGATGACACTGAGAAGCTAATACAGATATCTTAAACCCTCAGCCAGATTAATGACTAAAAACAAGATCAACCAGAAAATAAGTCGAGCAAGAAAGATATTTGAGGGACACATTGTCTTGCCAAAAGTCTCTACACTCTCTTCAATATTGAAGCAAAATAGAGATACTTTTCTTCAATATCTGAATTGAATTTCACTTCAGGTCTATTTAGATGATCGGCAAAGGCACCTCACGGGGGAGATATACCTATGCTCTGAGGCTGGGGGTTGTCATGAAGATTAATGTCTATGAAAGCAAAAGTGAAGTGAGAGCTAAGGTCTCAAAACAGGAACAGAAAGAAGCTGGCTAATTACAGGCCCTGAACCAAAAGAGTAAATATGCATTGGGAAAGACCTGTTTTCTGGAGAGATGAATGATGGGAAATCTTTCCTATTGGCCATTTGTGGGCCAACTGAGAAGGCATCAGTGTGGAGTTTTCTGAGCCCTACATGATCGAACCACCTGGGGAAACAAGATAACATCCAATGCTTAAAAAATGGTAATAAATCTTAACAAAATGAAAAATATATATTTCTGATGATCAACAGAAATGGAAGTGAGTAAAAATTAGAGCATACAAAGCATGCCAAGCCAAGAGAGTTAACTTTGATTATCTATTAGGTTCATCCAGGACAGCCAATTACATCACTGGCTAGGTATGAAAGGCATACATAACAGACAAAAAAAATGCCATACCCTTTATTTCATCTCTATACATGCCTTCATGCAAACCAGAGGTTGAGTGTATAGACTGATTGAGCAGGGATGGATAAACCTAGTAAAGCAGGGTTCATGCCTCCTTCCCAACTCTGCCCTCAGCATGGAGCATATGAATCTAGAAGTGGGAATGATATAGGAGTTCAAATTTTTGGCTAAAATATTAGAAAAAGTAATCCATATGCTAAATGAAGGCTGAAGTAATCACAATATTGTACATTTCCAAGACTGAGCAAAAATTTCTTAGGGCCTTCTCAAGTGCTACCAGGTTATAAGGGAAGATGCTTGTCTAATGGGGAAATTGAAATTTCACTACAGTGTGACACCCCCTTTCCTGATGAGTCCAGAGAAAAGAAATTTATTGTGGCCACAGGCTTTGCACAAACTGAAATGGGCAAATAGAAATATCCACTATGAGAATAGGAATTGCTATATTTTGGCAAGGAATATCCCTAAAATCTTAGTAGTCTTGCAAATAAAATTTTATTTCTTATTCATTAAATCTACTTTCAGATAGGCAGCTGTTCAAGGTTATGCACTTTCTACTATGGACTGAATGTTTATCCTGAATTCCTACATTGAGAGCCTACTGTCCATCACAGGTATTAAAAATAGGATTGTCAGGTCATCAGGAGATGAAAGAAAAGCCCTCCTGAATGAGATTTAAAAGAAGACATGTGAAAATACAACAAATTGAACAATCTGTGACCTTGAAGAGAGTCTTCATCAGTACTTGGCTCTGGTGTTACTTTAGTCTTGAAGTTTGGATCTTAGATCTATGAAACATAAATGTCTGTCTGTCATGAGTCATCCAGTCTATTCACTTATTATTGTAGCCTATAGACACATACCAAATAGGGATCCAGGCTGTTTCCTGATACCTATGCTCCCAACAGACAGCTACCAAACTCACTAAAGAAGGATCCTTCAGAAGTCACACCTAACCCTAAATGCTGCTGCCCAGAAGTATCCACTATTCTGCTTCCAAACCACTCACTAAACCTACCCACATGGCTTCACCAAATTTATGTTGCCTGGAATGTACCCAGGACAGAAAAAATAAATAAATATGTCAATCAGAGCCTCCATCGAGTTAACGTGAGGAAGAGAAGGATTTTGGCCTCATGGCCCAGGAGGCTGGCAATGTTTCTGTCTCTTCCCACCTGTGCATCCAATACTCAGCTGATCACACCTAGACCAGGCATTCCCAAAATCAAGTTGCCACCATCTTTTATAACCCTCCTCTAGGTACAGGGCCACACTCTTGGTGCAGGCCATTACTGGATTCTGTATCTATGCAAGCAATGTGTCCCTGGACTAGGAGATTGTGGAGCTATTATAGCTTCATTATGTAGAGCAAAAAGGTCTTAGCTTCACCCAACTGTTACTCTTCAAAGGTTACTCTTCTTACCAAGCATCCTTCCTGCTACTGAAAATAATTCTGTAGCTTGAATCATCCATTAATAGTGGAAGCAAGTCAGTCATTCCCTTAATCTGATTTTTGTGGCACTCCAAAACATACCTCTCTATTAAAAAAAAAAAATACTTAAGTGAGTCTTCATAGCCTGGGTTACCTAAAAACATCAGGGATTTGCCTACTACTGAGGATTAAGAAAACCACCAAGATCAGGATTATTTAGAGCAGAGACTTAATGTTCCCCTGTTTTGTTTTCTTGGCCTTGCAAGACTGCTGGTGTAATAGGATGATTAATTTATACAAATTGTACTTTGCATAGTAATAGGGCCTTTATTATTTAATAAAGAACTTGGAGAAAGAAGACATCTTCTCTAAAGGATCAACATGAAAGGTAAGATACAAAGAGATAATAGAATCTACAGATCTATATTGATTGAGTGCACTCTTGAGTGGTCCTGCATTAGACACTCAGAGACATGTCCAGTAATGAGGCTATGATAGCTCCACAGTCTCCAAACTCAAGTGTCCTGACACTTGAGTTCCATCTTTGAAAAACTCTACCTTAAAAATCTGTAAGAACTACCAGCAATAAACACTGGTGAAACTAAATACCAAGCTTCATAATGAACACTAACTTACAACCCCAAGAAAGTAGCTGAAATCAACATCCAGATATAGGACAGAAGAAACAAACTGTACAAAACAAGTCAGAACAAAAAGAAACAAGTCAGTACAAAAAGGAGAATCGCCAGAGGTTGATTCCTCTTGAGGTTCCAGAAATCACACAGATGTAACTTTGAAAGGATATGGTGTTTACATAAAATTCATTCTCAGTATTTGACACAGCCCAATTTACCAAAATAGTTTGTTCATAGATGTTGATTTATTTTGCCTCTTTCAAAAACATATACAACTCTAACAAATGATTCATAATTTCTTGACAGTTTCCTTTTGAGTGGAGATCACTACAGATATATTTTTTTAAAAACCTCAATGTAATTTCACGTGCAACATATGTAGTTTTACACTGTGTAATAAAAGTCAATGCCAGTGTTCAAAGATATTTTATCACCCACCATCTTAGTTTATGTAAGCAAACACTATGATGTTCTCATGACAAAGTCACTTAAGGACACACTTCTCAGAATGTATCTCCGTTACTAAGCAACGTATGACTGTGTCTTTCACCCATCATTCCTTGTGGTTCTTTTTGTGCAGGTTCTAGTGAAACGCTGAGAAGGTCAGTGGTAATCTATGGTTCCATCTCCACAACCTTTGAGAAGTTCTTCCCCACCCCATTTCCTCCTGTGGTTTATACTGATTCTAATGTATTTCTTTAGCCTCTAGTGACAATTTTTCCAGTTTATATCCTGTCTGTAGTTTTCTCTTCTTCAGCAAAATATCTTCCCCAATTTGTGATGTGAACAAACCATTGCCTTATTAAGGTTTTCAGAATTCCTCATTGCTTGTAGCAACAATCTTGAGAGTATATGCACACCCCTGTGTATACATAATGAAAGTATCCTGAGGAGAATTCAGTCGAGAACAACTTTAAAAGAACTGAATTCCAGATATCCTAATTCTGTTTGCCCTCATTTCTAAAGTTAGAGTACTGAGAGGTCACATGTGCTCAAAGAAATTCCAGTAATTTCCTTTGTCTACCAAAAAAAAAAAAAAAAAAAAACGGTAGAAGTGCCCAGGCCACCAAGTTGGAAGAAAGAAACCTGAGCACCTGCCTCCTGCACCACTACTGGATGAATGTGTAATGGAGAGAAGGGAAGGATGGGAATGGACTATGTGGTGGAAAGACTGAAGAGAAAATGAAGCAAAGGAATTCATATACTGTGCAGAAAGGTGGAACTGGAGACTCAGTGGCTGTAAGGAACATGCAGATATGTGGAGGCCATGGTGAGGTCCTGGCCCTAGATGTTAACAAGGGCCATGGCTGGGTCTATGGTCTTGCGTCAGCTATAGACTGTGTCAAAGTCTGTGGTCTGAGATACCACCAACAGCCAAGTGGATGTCCATAATCTGGGCTGCCATTGGAGACCATGTGGATATCTGAGGGCTATGCTGCCTCTGAGGGTCATGCTGATCTGAGTGGTCTACACTGCAGGCCTGAGGCCATAGGAACATCTGAGTCCATGCTGTCTGAGTCCATGGCCCTTTAGCAGCCAGGGTTTGAGTTGATGCCCCAGTCCCATGTTACCATCAAAGGTCATGCATATATCCCTGGCTGGATTGTCACCTGAGGCACTGTGTTGAGTTGTCCCTGCCCTTATCCAGCTACCATACTAGGGAGCGTGGACCCTTCACCTAGCAGCACAGTAGAGCTGACTCTGATGGCAGGGAAGGGTTGAGTCAGCTCCAAGACATGAGAGTAGGAGAGCTGATCCTGCCCCTTGCTGGCTGCAGCATAGGGTGAGCCAGCTGGAGCAGGCTAAAGAGCCCTTTAAGCACAGTTTAAAGTAGTTTAAGCACAGGAGAGCTTGAGGCTGACCAACTCAGCTACCTCTCAGGTCCAGATCCAAGGCTTTGAATTGGCCCACCCCAACATCTACCTCATCTATGATCTGCTGGAACACATGAAAGGGCCAGTCCTGCAGATCCCAAGCTGCAGGATTTCCATTACACAGGGCAAGAGAATATGAGAAAGGAGCTCCTGTGAGGATCCTGTATAGATAGCGTAGCAGAAGTCACCCATTTCATCTACAGTCAACTCTGTCCAGAGAAGAACTCATGTAACAGAATAGTCAACTACTGACTTTGTCAAGACAGGGACAGAGGCCCTTCCATTTTCTGCATAATAAGTCTGTCATATAGATGATTCTTGGCTAGAAGGCCAGAGATGGATGCTCTTGGATTGTAAAATATTGGGAACTGTCAATATAGTCAGCTGTCTTTACATTGGCTTAGTTTTGGAAGCTATGTTTAGTGCTTCTTATATTTTCAGGTAATACTTAAGATGTTCGCATACTTAATTTCTGGCAGGATTGAAAATTGGTTGTCATCTCATAGCCAATCCAAGCTGTTTAACATTGAGAAAGGTGATATAGTTTTGAGAGGATGGTTTTCAGATGATAACAATCTAAAACCAGGACATAACTCAGATGTAAAATTATAAGCCTTTTAAGTTAGGATGGATGGTAGAGTACTCTATCTAAATTGACAAATTGATGGACTGGATGTCATTTGTACCTCATACTGTATAATTTACTTGTCATAATTTTTTTCAACTTATATCTGGGAGAAGAGGTGTTTTGTTGTTGTTTGTTGTTGTTGTTGTTGGGCAGAAAAGATAAGATGTAGGAGGAGGAGCTAATAACTAAAATCTGGTTCCCTAATTGTTTCTTAATTGGGTCAATAAAGACAAAGAAGCTAATCGCTGGGCGAAGGATAAGGCAGGAGTTCTGGGTCCCAGGAGAAAGAGAAGGGATGAGAGAGGATTGTGTTTCAGACCAGGTGGTAGAGCGGCTAAGAAGCAACAGACATGTAAGTAACTCTCAGGGACTAATAGTTTGTAGCCTCCGCAGTGGCCTGTAGAGGCTAAGGAGGATGGGACAAGAAATTCTTCACCCAACAGTTGTGTAATATGTCAGGTTTTAAAATATTAAGGATGTCTGGTATTTTTCATCCAAGGCGACTCAGGTGGACAGGAGAAAGTGGGCCACCAGAGCATTCAGTAGGTGGAACTCGAGTGGTACTTCCAGGCATTCTCAGGAAGGATGGATGTTGGGCAGCTTGGCAGAGCCAGCTGGAGGAACTGAAGGGATGCAAGTGGAGCCAGTGGTGGTGTGATCTTGGATCTAAGTCATGAGGGGCTGTGGCACTGGACAAGGAGACCAGGCAAAGAGCAAGCCTGCTTTTTAAAGAGCAACCCTTCATGTCAAAAGTATCCCCTCTCCAGGAAAAAGACATCAGGATGGGTATGGCCTCATGCCTCACTGAACAACGACAGGAGGACCTGAGCCATTACAAGGTCCCCTTCAATTATTGGAGATCAGGCCTCTATCCCGCTTTCGCAAGAATAGAATCACCAAGGCTCTTCTATACTTAGAGAAGGGAGGAGATGTCAGGAGCAGCCCTGCATATACACTAAAGGCCTAAAATCAGCAATAGGCCTGTCATACATGCATGCTAACACAAAGTCTTGGGTCTCTGTGGAAAAACACTGAAACAGAAGGCTATAAGCTATTGTAAACAGGCAGTTTCTGTGGAAATTAACCAGCCAGAGTAGTCATAGATCTTATAAATAGGCAGCCTCAGTGGACAATACCAACTTAGATAAGGACAAGTGAATCATAGGCAGAGTCATAGTGACCTGTCCCCTGAACCTACACCCAGCTGATACCTGTTCTGAAAGGTATCTGTACTCCCCTGAACACCTATGCTCTGGTATCATTCCCTTCCCCACATCCTGCCTTTTTGTGTTTATAATCTCTGTGTAAATAAGTAAATTACGATGTGATTTAAATAACTAAATAAATTTTTAAAAACAAAAAAGATCTGAAAAAAAATAAAATAAACAGCAACCCTAAATAGCTTGTAAGACGAAGTCTTATACCCACCAATGCTCTTCCCCTCTGCAGCCTCAAAAAAAACCAAGCAAGAACAAAGAAAAGTCAGGCTGGCCCCCAGCATAACACCCACATTAAGATGGTCTTCCTACCTTGTAGCTAAACCGAGAAAGTTTCTCACAGACTTGCCCAGAGGTTCTCCTCTAGGTCATTTCAAGTTAGGAACCAATACTAGCCATCACAGACACTAAATAGTTTGATAACAGACCACATTTTCTCTGGGCAAACATCTGACAGACACAAGAACCACTGGCTACTGGTACAATAGGATTTATTCCACTTCCATTGAATTATTTCAGAATATCTTCTTTAGAACCTTGTGGTGGTCTGAATGGGGATGACAGCCATAGGCTCATATGTTTGAATTCTTGGTCCCAAATTGTGGAACTGTTGGGGAAAGATTAGGGGGAGCAGGCTTTGAGGCTCCAAAAGCCAGTGTTATCGCTAGTTATCTCTTCCTCTCTGCCTCTTAGTGGTTGTCACAAGTTCCCGGCTACTGCTCCTGCCTGCTGTCATGCTCCCTGCCATGATAGGCGTGAACTCTAACCCTCTGGAACCATGAACTTCAAATTAAATGCTTTCTTTTTGGCTTGGTCACAATGTTTTGTCACAGCAATAGAAAAGTAACTAAGACAAAACTACAGTGTTACAGATTTTAAAATTGGGGGTGAGGGTGGCTGAAGATATGGCTCAGTGGTTAAGAGAGCTAGATGCTCCTACAGAAGATTGATTCACAGGACTTACAGAGTCTCTGATAACATCTATAACTCCAATCTAGGACAGCCAATGCCCTCTTCTGGCATTCCAGGCACTGAATTCATGAGCTGTGCTGACAAAACACATATACACATCAAATAAAATCTAATTTAAAAAATTTAAGTGGAATAGAATTGATGCAGATACTTGAATCATTCTAATGGAATTTAATATTCATCTATGGATTTTTATATTAACCTTTAAAAAGAAAGTAGTCATTATATTAAGAGGTTCACTGTCAAGAAAATGTTAGTGCTTATATTTAACATTTATCAAAATTTATAACATATTTATGAGTTTTCCAACTAGAAGTGTTCTATATCAGTTTTAGAAAGGTTTACTAGCCAACTATGTTTATTAATAATTCAGAAAACTATTCTCATCTTTCAAGGTTTCACATTTATTATTGACATTTAGGCATATGGATACAGAACTAAGAAATAACTCTATGCTGCTCATAAAATAACTATAAATGTAATTCCATCAAGAATTCAATTACGGAAAAATTTTAAGTTTCCAGAAAATATGTGAATGGAATGACAGAGGTTGGGGAGGGGGTTAAGAGTGTGGTGGGAATTGAAAGAGATAAAATGGGCATTGACAAAAATGCATCACGTATGAAAATGACATGGGAACATCCTGTGTGTGCTACTATAAAATTGTGTTTTGATAAGTAAAAGTAATTATTGATGTAAAATTCTACATGGTAGAGTAGTTTCCTGTATTTAGAACGACTATATGCAAGTCACTATCATCAATTTGCTGGCAAGAAAGAGGGTGGTGGGCTTTAGAACTGTTTGGAAAACATTGGCTTGATGACTGAGATGCTTTTCAGACTACCTATCATCTGCCTGGAGTCTACAACATAAAAAAGTTGAAGATAATTACGATATGTCTAATAGTGGTGGGATTATCAGAGAGGACAAAAACCATTTCCTTGCCAGGAAGGACCAAATCGTGGAGCTGTGCAGCCTAGAAAGACAGCCCAGAGTCAGATGTGCAGCTGTAATCTGGAAGAGTAGCTATACTCTTGACAAACATTGCTCTCCACTGTCATTCCTGTTAGCATTGGCATGCCCTCCTTTAGGAGTGTGACCTCTTGAGATAAGAGATCAATGTCAAATAAGCAGATCACCCCCACCCGGCTGATGGCCAGAGAATCATAAGAGACATGAGATCCATCCAGCAGCTATCCATTCCTTCCAATATAAAATCACACTATGTTAGTAGCTTAAGCATGCATCGAGGAAATATCAGGTGTTCAAGACAAACAGCTTCAGTTCCTGGAAGATGTGTCTTTTTGGACATTTATGTCTTCAGTACAAAGCACAGATAGTAGTTATCTCTTTCATAGGACTTTTGGTAGAAATCTGAAGGGGATAAAATGTGCAAAATACTTAAAACAGTGCCTGGAGTCCTAGAATATACTACATGCTCCCTGTTCACCGAAACCATCATTTGCTGTCAAATCATTATCCTGCCACTCACTGATTTCTGGCAGGAAGCCTTTGTGAGCAGCTCACAGGTCTCACAGGAGGAAATGTGGAGTCTTGCTGAAGCATTGCTTTATACGCTGCAAGCATGACTTAGAAGGCTATGGGCTGAATGAGGTCCTGGGCCATCAGTATTTGCCTACTGCTTTAATTTATCCAGAGATAATTTTTATAGAGAAATTTGTTTATTTCAAGATTTATGATTGCTTGTGAATAGAAAAGTCCACCTCACAAGTTGAATCAATAAATTTATGCATTGGGTTTAGAAAAGCAGCAGAGGCATTTTAAATGTAATCGTCAGAAGGGGAGAGGGAAGCAGCTGAGGTGTTATCTCAGATACCTAAAATTACACTGAGATTTTTATAGCTGCACAGGGTGAGGTACTTACTCTGAGATGGGGAAAATACATAGATATAGGCATACAGTGCACACACACACCAAACATGCATAAACAGGAAATGTATTTCATGTATTCTAAAAGTGTCCTTTGTATATAGGCACTTAAAATGAAAAAAAAAAAACTAAAAATAAATATATCAAAATATATGCAAGATTTTTATGTGAAAAAAATGTGACATTTGTTGAAAGGCTTTAAAGACATAAATAAATGTTCACAGATTTTAAGACAGGATGACAGATTCTCTCCATCTCCTTAACTCAAATAATATGAATAATAAAATTCCACCCAAGGTGTTCATATAACGTGATGGGCTGTGTCTTGTTAGGGTTATCATTGTTGTGATGAAACACCATGACTAAAAAACTTGTGAAGGTAAAGGATTGTTTGTCTTATGGTTCCAAATCACTGTTCATCACCAAAGGAAGCCAGAACAGAACCTCAAACAAGGCAGGAACATAGAGGAGAAAAAGTGATGCAGGAACTGTGGAGGGATTCTGTTTACAGGCTTGCTCATTATGGCTGCTTAGCCTGATTTCTTATAAAGCCCAGGACTACCAGTCTAAATATGGTACCACTCTCAATAGGCTGAACTCCCCATCAATCACTAATTAAGAAAACACCCTAGAGCCTTGCCTATAACCTGATCTTATGGTGACTTGAACTTGTGTCAATTGACATGAAACTATCCAGCACAGATTGTAATTGGCTATATGGTGTTCTCCTTAAAATTCTATATTAAATTGAAAATGCGAGTGTTTTAGGGGAAAGGGTCAATGGAGAGGTGATACAGCTGCAATGAGGTCATTGGTACAGTCCTTGATCCAACATGACTAGTGATTTTAGTAAATGTGGATCTGAGTCTGAAGCACCTCTGCAGAAATCCCCAGGTTCCTTGTATCCTGGAACAATGAGCTGGACCAGGAACATATGGATGGTGATAGAAACAGTGGTAGTGTATTACGGAAGGGGAATAGCAGTCTCAAGAGTAGAACTGAGCTACTCAGCAGAGAACACAGGCTCTCAAGAGCTCAGACTACCTGAGTTCCTATCCATAAGTTTATGTAGGACCATTTTCTCATGATCTCTTCTTGTGCTTGCTGTTCGTTGCTGTAGTCTGGTGGAGAGGAACTTCTTGTCTTTCTGCCAACTTGATTCTTTCATATGGTAATCGTGATGCCTCTTTTTCGGTGCCACTACTCTACTGTAAAAGTATCTTCATTAAAAAAGGAAAATTTGAAAATAGGTAAGGATAAAGAAAAGATGACATGAAGACCCTCTGAGGAGAACGTGGCCATTTTTAATTCAAGAGTATCTAAAGCAGACTTTTTTTTTTTCAAGAACCCCAAAGGGGAACCAAACCCTTCACCTTGGACTCTGGAGCTATGTGAATATAAATTTCTATTGCTTGAGCCACTAAATATGTATTACTTTTTATAACTTAATATTGAGAAGCAATAGATCATGAATATACAAGACAAGTTTCAAAATAAGTGAAGTAGGCTAAGAAGGGTATTAGTATATTACTTTAAGTTATGTTGACTAATGCACGGTAGTCTGTGAAGAGATGTATTATTTTAGCTTTGTGTCACTGTTCAAAAATACCCAAATTAATTAACAAACAAGAGAAAAGGTCTGTATCATTCTCAAGGTTTGAGAGTCTAGTCTAGGACTGAGTGATTCCATGAGTTGGGGCTTCTACTGGGGACATTAGATGGCAATGGTGAGTCATATAACAAAACACAATAGCTGATGTTACCTCCAGAAAACAGGGTCATATCCAGCATCCTCAGGACCTCTCCTTAGGACCCACCTCTGAGGATCTACTACCTCCAGTAGTAGCACCCTGGCAACCAAAATGTTAATACAAGGACATTTGAAGGCATTTCTCCAAATCATAACAGAGACATAGACTAGTGGAATCAAATAGAAAGGACAGAGACATAGAATGTGTTTTAGTGACATTAAAAAATGACAGACAAAAAAAATGACAGACAAAAAAAAAAAAGTGAAAGTGTTGGGACACTGATTTGCTTGGGAAAAGTGAAATTCGATTCTTACAACCATAAAAAACGGCGCTGCCAGTAGATGGCGCTTAATACAGAGCTCCATACTGGTTAAACTGCAAATAAACTGTGGCTCAGGGTAAATGTGACATGGGTATCACACCTCCTTCCTTTAGGGATCAGGATCATGGGGAAAGTTGGAGCTGGAAGATTCTAAGAGCTAGAGACTGCTCAGAACTGCTGCAAAACAGTGTTTTCCAGAACGATAGTCCGTTGCACACAAGAACTCAAGTAGCTGTGGCTATCCATACTACCTACATTAGATCAAGCCAATAAAAATCCCAACTTGGATGGTGGGGAGGCTCACAAATCTCCACCCCTAGCTGAGGAGTTGTTGGCAGTTGATGGTTACCAATAG
Organism: Mastomys natalensis; assembly: GCA_021653895.1. Taxonomy (NCBI): domain Eukaryota; kingdom Metazoa; phylum Chordata; class Mammalia; order Rodentia; family Muridae; genus Mastomys; species Mastomys natalensis. The sequence goes on along the minus strand of JAJTUV010000014.1, from coordinate 2,906,494 downwards.
AGGGAGTATTGGTTTTCTTTTGAGATGCAGCTATGGGTGTTAGCCAAGATAAGAGTAAATGGTCTCATTCCCACAACACATCCTCACAGCACCAATTGGACCCAGTGGATTAAAAAGGACATATATGAATGTGAGAGGAAGATGTGGCTTCAAGGGAGAAGTTAGAGAAGAGGGACCAAAGGTAGATCTCATCAAAGCACGTTTTAAATACATATGGCATTCTCAAAGAATAATTAGAATATTTTTAAATTAAAACCAAATTTCTACCAAATAGAACAAAGCCTGAACTCTAGGAGCATCACATTTAGAATCTAGAATATAGGACACTATTTGGGCAGGAAAGTGCCATTAAACCAGACTCAAAAGACATCAGCAGAGGGGCTGAAGAGATGGCTCGGCAATTAAGAGCACCAGGTGCTCTTCCAGAGAGGTCCTGAGTTCAATTCCCATAACCACATGGTAGCTCATAAAACCTTCTGTAATGGGATCTGATGCCCTCTTCTGATTGTGTCTGAAGACATTGACAATGTACTCATATACATAAAGTAAATAAATCTTTGTTTTAATCAGCATAAAGGAAAGACTGGGAATAGCTTAACTACAATAAAATTAAACATGTATGTTTACAAAAAACAGTAAGAAATTAGGGGAAAGACACATTTACACCAGGACAATTATTTGTAGCAAATATAACTGAAATGCATGAATGACTATTACAATTCAGTGAGAAAAAAAATGACTATATTGCCTAAAAGGGCAAGATATATATGCACAGCAGTTTGTAGATGAAGATGATAAAGGGAGGCTCAGCGCAGATTAAAGCCAACCCTCACCTAGGCAAATGTTAAAAAATCTAATACTAACTAATGCTGGGAAGTGTGGGCCGTGGAGGAGAATATGTGCCCTCTCTGGAGAGTAAGGATAGAGTCTTTTCTGAGAACTAGTTAGCAATAGTTAATAAACTTGAAAATAAAAATTCACTTAAGAATTCTCTAGTCCAGCTCCTCCCCCTGTGTGTGTATATGTTACAAAGAACATATATACATTTATGCACATGTACTTTCAATAACAAATAATTGAAGAATCTTCTACATGCGAATGGGTCCATGATGTTTTTTTATTTTTTTAGCAGTAAGTGAATCTGAGCATCACAATAAATATACTTGATTCTCACAACCTAAAAAGATTACATTTATAATATGGAAAATCATATGATAATATATAAATATTATATAATATATAATGACTTCTCTGCCTCTATACATCTGTTATAATGTATAAGTTTATCTATAGATATATTTATATATAATGATACACTGTTGATATCAAGATAAAATGAAACCATTGTTAATAGTAACATACATAGTGTGTTAAAAATATATTGCCTAAGAATTGGAATCTCAGACCAGGAGAGATGTTTTAGTCAATAAAGTGCTCACCGAACAAGCATGAGGATCTGGGTTGAGATCCCAGTGCCCATATGAAAGCTGGATTTCACTGCGCATCTCTATAACCCTAGCACAGAGTGGCTGGAGATGTTTGGGGTTCAGTAAACGATCCTATCCAAAACCTAAGGTGGAAAGTAGCAAAGGAAAACAGCTAATGTCAACCTCTGACCTCACATCACTCATCACACACACTCACACACACACACACACACACACCACACACACCACAGAGGAGAGGTAGGAGGGAAATAAGGGAGGGATGAAGGGGAGGAAGGAAAGAACGGGAACCTTAAGTTCAAATTTAAGACACTCTTTTTATTGGGTATAGCAGTTTATTCTGGGCTCAACACATAAAGATAGCATCTATTTTAATAAGAACTTATTTCTTCCATTTATTATACCAAATTTATGTCTGTTACATAGATTAAAGCTTTAATGTATTAAAGGGCACTAGTAATTTTACTGTAAGTTCTGTTACATTCCAATTATTACAAGTGACACTAATTATCAGTCATTATTTCCTTATCTAATCATGATTTATCATTTCCCATAATTACCACTATTCTTTCTTAGACTGACAAGAAAAGCAGAAATCTACGTTACCCATTAGCTAAACAAGATATTTTTGATGCTGGAAATGGGGGCAGATGCCTATAATAGCAACACTTGAGAGGCTGAAGCAAGAGGATTGTGAGTTCTAGGACAGCCTGGGCTATGTAGCTAGATCCTGCCTCAAAACAAACAGGCAAACACAACAACAACAAAACAATAAATAAAATGTATTTATTAGACTGGTAAGCAATGAGCGTGGGTGCTGATGACTGAAGGGAGTTTCTCTGGCAGCCTTCATTTAGTTGCTTATCCAAATAAACAGTATCCCATGATTCCTTTCCTCAAGTGAGCTTTCTTCTTAGCACTCAGAAGCACTCGTATTTTAAAAAATGAATTTATGTGCCTCTGTCATAGTTTTCCTTCAGACGAGATACTTCCTAGATGTCTATCTCTGGCAGACATATTGAGTGGCACAGAGGATATGTTCTAAAATGTAGTGCTGGAAATGGCTTAATGAAAGGTAAATTGAATTAGAACAGAATAAGCCCAGAGAGAAAGGCATGGGGGAACCGAGCAAGAGAGGGGAGCACATAACTCTTGACTTGAATGTCAGTGGTCCTTGATCCATTCTTCACATGGAAGACCAGAGGCCATTTTTGGAATGTGAGTGTGGAGATGTCTGGAAACAGCCTTTCTGATCTGGAATCCCAGAGAGTCATCCCTAATTAGGGAATTTCTCAGAAAGAAAGAAAAAGAGAAATTTGCCTTCTTGAAGCTGACCCTGAGTGGAAAGTTCCAAAGAGAACAGATCTCAGAGAGTAGTACTCAAATGCTGGCCCAAGGTCATGTGACATAGGACAAGAATTCACCCATGTAGCCAGTGAGCCTGAAGTAAAATATGTAAGTGTACTCCCATATTGTAGTTTAACAGGCATAGACAGAACAAATAGGCCCACACTGGGAAAAAACATGTTTGACTCAGTTTCCTAAAATACGTATTTTCCAGCCAAATGAACTCACAATCAGAAATCTTATAAATCAAGACTGAACAGAACAATAATCTGCAGAGTTTAATAGAAATTAATTTGTAGGTTAAAATTAATTGATAATGTATTTTAAATGATGTTGAAGGTGCTTAAAAAACTGTAGAGCTAAAGATGGTAATAAAGGCCTATGGTCTCTCTCATCTAAGAAGTGTCTGTTTTTGAATGATTGTTAGATTTTATAGGCCATATTTGAAGCCAGTGATAAATATTTAATTGCTCTACCAGTGGTTGGATCTACATGGGTATTTCAGAGGCATCTATGACTTGACATATCATCAAAGTGCTGTCAGTGGCTGGTGATTTGGGTTGAAATAAACGTATTTAAATGTATATCTCACTTTCAGTGACTACATTTCCAAAGTCCCAAAGTCAAAACTCATTGCATGAGATGCATAAGAAAACTTGAAACTGGGACAGCATACTGCAAATCTATGTACTTCAGGAAAACTTGAGATGCATGTTTATTAGAAATGAGTAACAATGAGGGGATCTTAGCAGAGCACCTGTCAGTATCTTCATATCCATTTCCTTATTGAAATAGCTAGCCCATTTACAAAACAGACAAAACAAAACAAACAAACAACAAAAACTCTCTACTTGTTTAGCTCTGCATTGGGGAATAAACAAATAAAAGCGAGAGGGCCTAAATATAGTACTTGGATTGAGCATTAAAAGCAGACGAGCACCCTTAAGAGGACAAAGCGTGTTTGACAGCCATTGTTAACAAAGGCTGCCATCTTGGGGCCAGAACCAGCTACAACAGCTAGCAAGGGGAGGGTATGTAAAGATGGATGACACTGTTCAGAAACCACCAGGATTTCACCAAACTCATAGTAGAGAATTTAACCAAGCATAGAGTCACATGAGATATATCACATAGTGTGACTGCAGGATACTAGCCCACAAAGTTAGTTGTATCTGGAGGTACGTTCTGTCTCCATTCTCTCAGGAAAACAGGATTCTTCTTACTGTTGAAACCATCATCTTGTTTCAGTAAAGCTTAGTTTCAATCGGGGTTGGCGGTGGGTCCATCAGAAAGGATCCATTTCGGACGGTTTCTTCATGGGCAATGGGGTCTATAAATGGACATCATTTGAGTCTAACGTTTTGCATTAAAGGTCCAAACATGTTAATAAGGACTAAAACCACAAATAGAGCAGTGAAACTTTGAGAATTCTGCGAGGAAGCCTTTCACTTCTATACTATTTCATTCTCATATAAATAAACACTTAAATTCAACACAACACATATGAACATATTAAACTCTGAAAGATCCTGTGTCTGAAATATTTCCCAACAAAAGTACTTTGAAAGATCTTAAGCTAAGGCAACCATGGTCTTTAAACCAGGGTTATAGAAGAGTGGCTTCTGGCTCACCCCTGCAGCACTAGTGACCTCAGGCTCACATTCACTCTGTATCTCTGTTCTCTTACATATCGGGAGAGTTAAATGTATGTTCCCTACGGTCCTTCAGGACCAGCATTCTACTTTCGTAAAATAATTTATTAATGTATAGTTAGTTACAGAATAAAAGAATACTAATTCAACCTGTCTAACATTGGATGAAATTCTTGAGAAACAGGGCGCAGTGTCAATTAGTGTGAAGCTCATTTTAGAAGATGTGAAGATCCTTCTTCAGATGCCACTTGTTAAAGAAACTGGTTGCAAAAACAGAACAAATTAGCCCATAAGAGCACCCTGCCCTCCCAGCATTCCAAAAGCAGAGGTGGGAGAACTGTTAACTTCAAAGTGGGCATGGACCATTTCTAGACACATTGTGAGAGCTCCCGAAATCAAACCAAAGAAAGTGAAACAACCCAAATTCCTAAGCTACCTTTAGATCTGATTAATGACAGCCTAGCCATTCAGCGATTATAATCACTAGCATTCAGCTTTCCCATTTATTTCTCTACCTTAAAGATTAGTTTCAACCGTCTTTGAGTCAAGATGCCTACAGCCAGTGAACCATTTCTTCCTTTCACTACCTATGCTAGTTAGGGTTTCTATTAATGTGATGAAACACTGTGACCAAAAACAGGCCCTACTGGATTAATGGTTTTCCTTTTCTGGATGATGCTGGTTTATAATTTATCATCCCCCCCCCTTTCAGGATAGATCAGGTAAGATAAACCAAGGATCCAGACAGAATGAGAAAACTGGTGCTGTAACTGCATGAGCTTCAGCAACACATAGCTTACATTTCCACATAATCATTCATCATCAACAGAAGGCCGGAAAGAAACTCAAGCAGGATAGGAGTCTGAAGGCAAAGGTTGAAGCAGAAGCCATGGAAGGGAGCTACTTACAGATTTATTCTCCATGGCTTGCCCAGTCTACTTTCTTACAGAACCCAGGATTACCAGCCTAGGGGAGGCCTCACCCACAGTGGACTGGGTCCTCCCCCTTCAACTGTTAATTAGAAAAATGTCCTACAGGCTTGACTAAATAGCTCAATCTTCATGAAGACATTTCTCAGTTGAGTTTCCCTCCTCTCAGATAACTCTAGATTGTGTCAAGTTTTCATAAGATTAGCCAACACACTACCCTTCCATACTACAATCTTTTCTTGCTTCTTAACTGCTTTAAAAAAAATCTCAGTCTATATTTGTAGTCACTTACTTGTACATACTCAGGTCCTTGCCCATCTTTGTCTCTCCCTGATTGAATCCAAACTTCCAGTATTCCATCTCAGTGGAGTATATTACCTTAAATTCCTGAATAAGAACTTCTGACAGGAACTGGAGAGGTGACTCAGTGGTTAAGAGCTCTAGCTCTTCCAGAGGACCTGGATTCTAGTCCACCACCCACATGGTGGCTTAACACCTGTAACTCCTGTCACAGGAGATCCGGTGCCCTCTTCAGGCCTCCATGAACATGAGTACATACTGTGCACAGACAAACTTGCAGGCAAAAACACCCATACACATAAAAAAATAAATAAATGAATGAATATGTGAAAATGGAAGAACTTCAAGCATCTCTTTAGTGCTCCCAGAGGACCATGCTGTTTCACTGGTTACCGAAGGCAGCATGCAATGCTAGATATAAGAAATGCCTGTGCAATGGGGAAAGAGAACATTCTAAACATCACCCAGTGATGAGAGGACTGTGAACACTGCAAAGGATTCTGGGTAGAGGAGACTAAATTTTGTCATAGGTAAGTTCAGTGCCCCAGCAGGATGTGAGGACATGGATGATGAAGATGGGTAAGCTTCTCTGTATGTAGACAGAATATAATCAAGCCACAGGGAACTATGGATCATCTCATCCTGGTTAGAATGGTTATAACCAAAAAGGCAAACCAACATAGCAAACTTATGCATAGAAAGGATAAATCTCATATACTGTTGATAGGAGTATAAATAAGCATAGCTAATATTGAAAACATTATAGAAATTGAACAAAAACTACAGACTACCAGAAACGTGCAATTCTACTACAAGTTATGTATTTAAAGGAAATGACATCACTGGATCAAGAGGACGTGAGCCTTCACTCCCACATTTACTACAGCAGTATTCTGAGCTAAAACGTAATCAGCCCAGATGCCTTGCCATGAATGCATGGATGGAGAACATGGGTATATTTACACAATGGAATATCTCTCAACCACGGAAAGAATGCAAATTTGTCATTTAGCCCCACATGGGTGGAAATGGAAGTCATTATGTTATGTGAAATAAGCCAGGCACACAAAGACACATACCACATGTCCTCACTCATGTGTGGAAATAAGACAGTTGTAAAAGAATGGAGTGGAATGTTGCTCAATAAAGACTAGGGAGGCTGGGGCTGAGGTTGATAAGAAGTTTAATAAGGGCAGTGCATAGCAGGAAGGGATTACTTCTGGTTCTTCTGAGAACAATAGGGTAATTATAAATATAATAATCTAGTATCTGTTTCAATATGCCTATAATGGTATGAAATTTACAACATATAAATCTGATCAATAGTTAAAAATTTGGTAACACTACTCCTATTTGCTTATTACACATTTAATGCACATCTTGAATAGCCATAATACATTCCAAAAGGTATATGATCATCACATTTACACATAGGAAAGAAAAGACAAAAATGCACAATTGACAGTGATATTAACCAGGCATTGTTAGACCCTTAGGCACATGTCTGAAAATGCCCTAAAATGTACATATTTTATAGATCACAGAAACCTTTAAAACCTTTTCCTTAAATGATTGTTTTAATTCATGAGTAGGAGGATGTAAAATAGGGTTGAGAGGAGTTGGTATTTTTTTTAATACCCAAGCTGTTTAGTTAATTGAAAACAATCTTTCGATGTACCTGATGCTATAAAATGCTGTGCATTGTGCTTGATACTTTCCAAGATGGAACACCAGTCTCCATGCTTTTACTCTTGCACTTAAAAATATTTTAAAGAAATAACAACATAGATGTCTGGTATTGTTAACACCACTGTTACAAATGAAGAACTCTTTATGTCTCCCATGTGCCTACTGGATTAATGGCTTTCCTTTTCTGGATGATGCTGGTTTATAATTTATCATTTTCCCCCCTTTTCAGGATAGACCTAGGTAAGACAAACCAAGGATCTAGAAAGAATGAAGAAGCTGGCGCTGTAACTGCATGAGCTTCAGTAACACACACACACACACACACACACACACACGCACCATGCATATGATGTGAATGTGCACATACACCATCTCTCTCTCTCATACACACACATACCCAAGCTCACACACAGTCAACTCAAAGACCAGTATCTTTCTACTTTCTACTATCTATCTATCTATCTATCTATCTATCTATCTATCTATCTATCTATCTATCTACCTATCTATGTACTATCTACCTATCTATCTACTACTGTACCTACTATCATCTACCTACCTACCTATTATCTATCTATCTATCTATCTATCTATCTATCTATCTATCTATCTATCTATTCTATCTCTATCTCACACATACACAATTTTCCTGTTGTCTCACTTTTCTTATTTTAAACCTAGATCAGTTTATTTTTTTCACTAGCTTTTCAAATTCACAAAAATAATCTGATTTTATTCAAGTAATTCTATAGGGAAATTATTTTCACTCTTGCTTTATAGAAGAGAAATTTGAAACTGTCAGAAGTTATTTCATCAAGATCAGGCAACCAGCAAGCACAGACTCGGGATTAAAAATGTAACTAGATGTACAGAGTTCTTAAACTAAGACCTTTGCCAGCCCAATAGCTTGAAGGAAAAAACAGACATGAATATAGTTCCTAAGACATATGGGTAAAATAGTGGAGACGTTACTAGCCTTGAATACAAAGAAGGATTCTTGCCTCAAACTATAGACTTTCATTCCTGTTGTTTAGATAAAAGTGGCAGTCACCAAAATTAAAATTAAATGTATAATATTTGACCACAGTGAGAAATTACACTAAGAACCTTGATGGGAATTCTCTAGGGTTCAATTATTTCATTATTTAGTGAGGCAGGCATTCAAGAGACCAGCCTACTGTCATTTACCAAGACAGTCACTGAAATGAGGCTGGAAAAAGTCTCTCCTGCTGGTGCATGCCTTGCTTCCCTATGTAAACTCCTCTCTGCTTTGCATGAGATGGTCTAATGCTATCAAGTGACACCTGCATCAAATATTTACTGAGCACCTATTGTGTTCAGGTACTGTGATGTAATGATAAACAAAAGGATGTAGTGCTAAACGAAATAATCTGTTCTGAGACTTATAGCTTAGTAGGAGTTAGAAGCATTCAATAAATAAGTAAATATATGATAACTCACTATGGTATGCATTATCAACACAGCACGGTGCTTTTCTGAGAATATAGCCAATCTAGTTCAGTACCAAATAGACAGTCCCCTCTCCCATATTCATTCTCTTTGTTTACATAGTGATAGTTCTTTCATTTGAGGGGAGATTGGATATCGAATTAATTTTCATTTTCCTGCTGTCTTAGGCTGTTGAACACATTTATTGTTATTATGTATATGTGTATGTATATGTATAAAAAGGGGGCTGGGGGAAAGGCCAAAATAGAACATAAGATGCCCTGAAGCTATAGCTACAGTCAGTAGTGGGCCACCCAGTGTGGGTGCTAGAAATCAAGTTCTGTTTCTCTGTAAGGATGTTTAGAGCTTGTAACCACTGATCCATCTCTCCAATCCAGAATACATTAAAAATATTTACTGTCCATTTCTATATCTTGTTTCAAAATTCTCTATTCAGTCCCTAGCTTGAATTTCCATTGGGTGGTTTGTTTCCTTGGTATTTAGTTTTTTAAGTTCCTTAATATTTCAGATATTAATCTTTTGTCAGATTCTATTTGGCAAAGATTTCTATACTGTGTAGTCTGTCTCTTCATTTAACTAATGGCTTCCTTCACTGTACAGAGTCTTTTAGTTTCTTGATATCCCATTTGTCAGTGCCCAGCACTATTTCCAAGCAAACAATGTGTGTTAATTTTGCATCTTGCCACTGTGCTGAAATGTTTATCAATTCCTAAAGTTTTCTGATGCCATTGTTAGGACTGTTTACATGTAGAAGAATACGTCATCTGCAAATAAGGATTCTTTTAACTCCTTCCTCTCCGGGTTTGTAGTCTCTTTATTTTTCCTTAATGCTCCAAGACTTCAAGTGCTATATTGTAGAGAAGTAGAGAGAATGGAACAGGGTTTTGTTGTTGATGTTGATGTTGGTTTTGATCTTTGTGGAAACGCTTTCTTTTTTTTCTCTATCATGATGTTTTCTATAGATTTATAGTAAATAGTTTTGTTCTGTTAAGAGATGCTCCTTCCATTCCTAATCTCTTTGGGAATTTTATTATGAAGAGATGCTGGATTTATCAAAACCCTTTTCTGTATCTATTGAAACAACGTGATTTCTGTCCTGAAATCCATTCACATGATTATTTTATTGATTGATTTATCTGTGTCAAATCATCCTAAATATCAGAAATGAAGCCAATAATCATAGCAAATAATGTTTCTGCTGTGTCTTAAACGTGCTTTGCAAGTATTTTATTGAGAATTTTTATATCTATGAACATTAAAGTAATCTGCTTGTTATTTTCTATTTTGTTGTTTCTTTACCTGGTTTTGGTATCAGGGAAGCAGTAGATTGGAAAAAGAAGATTTTGGAAACAATCATTTATTTCCTCTTTTATAGAATAATTTGAAGAGTTTGATGCTAATTCTTCAAACATCTTGTAGAATTCTTCAGTGAATCTGTCTGGGCCTGGACATTTTATTTTTAACCAAAATTTTACTGTGGAGACCCAGAAAACCCTGAGAGAGTGAAATCCTGGGGGAGTGTGTACTGTTTGGTATGGGTATGGCTAAGTTAAGGACCAAAGCCTCAGACCCATGGAAAGTGCCAAAGCCTTCCCACGGGGGTGAGGCTCAGGGGATAGCATAGCTCTCCGCTTATGTGTGTGTAGATGCTGATAGTGTGTGCAGAAAAGCTGACGAAAGCAAAAATGAATGATTAGTTTTCCAGCATGGCAGTATTCCCTGGGAAGACCAACCAGCTGTCTGTGGGTCATTATTTGTTCTTACTTGAACATTTATGAATCGCTATATAAGTTTTCTGTCCTACTTGAGTGGTTCTACTAAACCATCATCTATTGAGTCACAGAACACTTTATTCACAGTGTGATTATCCCACACAGATATTGTCTTCATTGGAGAAACAAATTGGCAGCAAATCAATGTCAGAGAAGGCTCCTGCCCTCAGAGTTCACTTAGTTTGCCATCTTTCCCATCATCCTTAGGAGTTGCCCTGTTATCACCCTGCACGGCCTCTTGATGACAGAAAACATCAACATCGGGATGGTGTATGTTCTCTGAATCACCAAGTAGTCTATTGTTATTGAGACATATGTTCCATACACAGACGCATGAATTTAAGAACCCTGTTGTGAAAATGAAATAGCTCATCTTATTCCACACCCAGGAATCCACAGTCTCTTCTAGAGAAGAGCCCACAATAGACTAGCTAATCCCAAGTTATCAGTCATAAACACATATACATATGAGCAATACTAAACTGGACTTACCAGGGTGTGTGTGTGTGTGAATTAAAAATGAGATGTCATGTATTTGAGAAGCAGTGGAAGACATGAGAGGAACTGGAGGAGAAGAGAGGCATGGAAATTATGTAATTATAGTACTCATAGGAAGTTCTCAAAAATACATTTTTCAATACATTAAAAATACATTTTTGAAAATTTAATTCTGGTTCTTAGATTTTGGTTTACTGCTTTTAGTTTGTTTGCTAGTTGGATGATGTAGCCAATCTCACTCATTTCCTCATCCCTTCACATCTGTCTTCTGTATCTAGAATCTCCCCATTAAGAGGGGAAAAAAGCTTTATGGAAGCTGCAGTGTGTCACACAGTATATCCTTTTGCCCAAACAGTTTTACTTGCAAATACTCATTGCAATGATCACTGGTCCTGTTCAAGGCCTCTGGCTTCTGCTACACTATCAATACTGGATCCTCCCAGACGCCTCTCAGATATCCTGTTCTTGTCCTGTGTTGTGGGGATCCTGGAACTTAGTATCTACAGACTGGCCCCTTCACATTCTTCAGGAGTTCAGAGATGGGATGGATCTCAGGTGGGCAACTCAGAGTCTGGTTCTGGGCCTGGTTGGAAGTTGAGTTGTCAGCTTACCAGCTCTCCAATGTCCATGTCACCAAGGATAGGTCTCCCACTTTGCCCAGGCATGAGGTGAGGCCCCTCTTTTCCCTATCAACATGCCAGTTTTTTGGTACTGCCCAGGAGAGTTAGGTGCGGTCCAAGAGTTGCAGCCAGTGAGGGGTGGGGCCAGCTCTCCCATACCAACCAGAGGAGCTGTTCCCTGCTGCCCAGGCAAAGGCCAGAGACAGCTCAACACAGTGTTCCATCAACACCGTCTCAGGCAACAACCCAGACCAGCCCAGACCAGGAATATCCAAATGGTCTTTGGTGGTAACACAGGCCTCAGACATCAACACAGAACCCAGCTGCAGCATAACTTAGACTAAGACATGACACTTAGCAGTGTATCAGGCCAGGACATCACCATGGCCTCAGGTGGCAGCACAGACCACCCAGATCAGTTTGGCCTCCAGCATCAGTACAGCTCCCAGACATCAGCATGTTCTCTGGCAGCAGCCAAGCCCACTGGTATCCAAACTAGATTCAGTGGCAACATGGGCCAGTCATCCTCACAGATCCCAGATATAGTACAGTTATGGATCCAGATATGGCCCTTGGTGGCAGCCCAGACATCACTTTGACCCCACATGGCTCTGCAGATTCCTCATACCCACCTGTTCTTCACCTCCATTATGTCTCCAGCTCCACCTCTTTCCACCGTGCATGGACTCCTCTGCTTCACTTACTCTCCCTTAGAGTAAGTTCTGTTATCTTGAACCAATTCAGACTGACAGAGCAAGTGACCATCTGTGACTGGTCTATTTCGTACCCACAACCTCTGTGGAAGTTATGCCCAGTGTTATAAACCTATATACAGAAAATGGATACGGGAAAATGTTTGGTAAAACCAAATAAATGTCTGAAAGGCAGGCCATATGAAGATGTCAATGGGACAGACAACAGTGGATCAGGTCCAGAGACCAGGATAAATGGAGGGTGAAGCTTCAGAATCCAGACAATGCCCTGCCAGTGCTGACTACAAACTAGCAATCCAGGCTTTACCTGATGTTTGGAATGAACACATTTTCCAACGTCCTTTACAGCATTTCTCAAGCTCAGTTTACTATTGGCATAGCTGAGGTTACGGATGAAAGAGATCAGTACTGTGGGATATAATGGGGACACACACACACACACACACACCACACACAATCTATGATAGTTAAGTACCACAATGATGGCAAAGCTTATCACCAATATGAAATTAACACATTGAATTACAATCAGCAAATGCTGTGATGAAGTTAGCAATGACTACATTACGTTAGACTACAACGAGAGATATTCATCTCTGATCCAATTCTCACATTCAATGTGTATATCCAATTCAGAATGCAAAGTTTTCCACTTAATAGGATTTATGTCCCTACCACTATTTTTCAAGTAACCTTGAAAGTGAAATGATCTCCTTAGCAAGACTCATCTCTTACTCCAGTTTATCGATGCGATATTTGGTTTGTTGATTATGCAAGTTTTAGGATTAGAGACCTTTGTACTATGTCCCTTTTATGGTAAATCATTTCAGTCTTTTTTGTGTCCAAGCCTTCAGCCTTCCCAAACCTTAACTTTCAGTGGATAAGTTACATGATTCCTATTATATCACGGGCATACATTGATCTGTTTCATTAACAACTCTCAAAAATGTAGTAGTTCCCATACTAATGGTGCCAGGTTCTGCAGTGAGTTTGGCCTGGATACTTGTCTTCTGGACCACAACTACACAGTTTCCAAAAAGCAGCTTCAGGGTTGATGGTTTTGTACCTCACTCTGTGGTATGAAAGCGTGCTCAGCTCTAGCTGATTGACACCTCTGCATGTATGTCCATCATCCACACACTGTACCTGAACATATGCTAGGCATGTCAGACTTGATTACAGTACACACTCTCCAGCCTCTGCCCATCTCTGTTCACAGCAGTGGCCCCTCTAATGCGATCTGTCAACAAGGCTCCTTCTAGTCGCTTGCTGACAGGGACAAGGAGCTTATGGCTTTTAAATGGAAAGGATTTGCTAAATAAAGCTCCAACCGAAGCCTTCACCCCTCCTTTCTAGAGGGCAGAGCATTAAGGTCCTTGGTAGCTATGGCAATCACAGGGTGAACTGATGAAATATTGACATTTTAGAGCCAACTGTCTGACACTGATCCAGTTAAACCCAGCTAGGAAATTAGGTTTATGAAATTATGCTTTCAAAATGAAAATGCAGAGTGAGAAAGCTTTTTTTTTTTCAACTAGGTAATTAGATATGGTGTGTGCCTTCTAGGCCTATCATCACAGATTGATTAGCTCCTCACCTAAACCCCAGCACATCATCTTGGGCACTAAATTTGTCGAGAGAGCCACCGAGCTTTGTCTTCTGGGTTCGTTCTGTATAACCTATGTTTCCTCGCCAATACGGTGCATTGCGTGTTCAGCAGTCTTTCTGATTTTTTTCTATTTGGAACAAGCATATAATTTCGATTTTAATGGTCATTATCTTAAACGTAGTGACGAAAACACTATTTTAAGGTGGAACTGACCTGTTGCAGACCCAGTTCCTTAAAGAAATGCTTTTGTCTAATGAAATTCTATTTACTGCAATTCCACTTGTATCTACTTTTTAGGGGAGTGTTATTGGTTATTGGTGGTTTTTTGTTTGTTTGTTTTTTCTTGGTGTCTGTTTTTGGGTTTCCAGTGAGCCAACACCAGGTCTTTGTAGACATGCTAAGCGTTGTCTACCATTGAACCACCCCATCAGCCTGCACCAGCATCACTGATCTAAGCCTATTCTTAACTCTGGTTTTCATAAGCAACCTTTTAAAAAGAGAGAGAACTTTAGTTTGGGACTCTTTCAGAATAAATGGTCTAGGATAGGCTCAGTCCTGTTCCCACCCCCTGTCCTACCTCTGGTGTCTTCTGATTCTCGTATTGTTATTTTCTTTGTCTCAGGTTCTATATTCTATTTGCATCTTGATCATGTTTAAAAGTCTGAGTGTTACTGAGTTGCAGGCTCCAGTACTTCCTAGGGTGGGTTGATTCATTTGGTGTTTCTTTGCAAGTGACAGATAAACGGCCTACATTGGTTTGAGGGAACTCTTTGTCATCCTATACAGTTTCAGTGTACGTACCTCCCTTGTAAATAGGATTAAGGGCTTCCTAAAAGTCTTCACACAGCATTTGAATCATTTACCCTTCCTTCCCTCCCATCCTGTAATGGTCTCTTCTAGAGTAGGCAGAAACAAAAAATCATCTCAGAAACAGAATAGCGCTCAGCAGACACTGAACCCACAGTTGGTTCTGTACGTCCCAGACTCCAGCTGTGAGAAATAGATCTCTGGTGTTATAAACCGTGCCTGTGGTATTTCACAGCACACGTGGGCTGTGCTCCTCCAACCCAAAGCAACAGGAAGAGCAGGCACCAGTCAATAAAGCTGACTGCTTCTCTCCATGACCGTTTCATTATCTCCTGCACACAGCTTTCCCATGTAGAGGATATTTAAGGAATCATAAAGATTTCTTGTTTGACTTCCCCCAGAAGGCTGGAGGGAGTCCCAGTAGGAATATAATTCCACAAAATCACCCTTCTCATTCAGTCTCAAAAGCCAAACAAAAATCGGTGGGACTGTTGCTGGGGAAAACAGAGACAAAATCCACAGAGAATTATGATAAACATGATTTAAAAAAAATATTTTGATTGGATTTATGTAACAAAATAAAGCATAGCCTACTGTTTATAAAATAATTATTGAACACGTGTAGGAAATAACCAAGAAATAGAATATGGGATCTTTTCCTTTAGATATTTTTTTTACTACATCTCTTTATAAAGAAATTATTGCTGTCATTTAACAGACCGCCAGACCTTACTAGGTCCCAGACCTTAGTACAACTGCGGCCATGATGAAAGTACCATTCAGGCCTTGAAACCCAGCATATAGGCACCAATACCTGCCAAAATGAAAATAAATATCAAATCCATCAAAGTCCATACTTCTGGGGAAGTCTCTGAATTAGTAACCTTGGGTTTTTTGGCTTCTGCAGTTCTTCTTCTGGCTACCTGTTCTTACTAACTGATGTATGTCAACACAGAATGTAGTTTTCATGCTTAAAAGCTCACTCTGAGAGAGGCTCAGGACTGCACTCAGGTTCTAAACACCCAGTGTAGTCACCAACCTGCTAAAAATGTCTTTCTAGTGACTTGAACCCATTTCTGCCTAGTCTTCTCTAGTGGATACCTCACAACAGTCAACCATCAGTACTGGTTGTACCTGTTTAGTCCCAATGACTAGTCAAGAGACAGTCATCTGATACTAGTTGGGTCAATAATCCCTTATATCCTAAGCCATGGCCTAACCTGGGCAAAACAGAACTCTTTCCTGACAATCAAGAAAATCCCGTTGAGTAGAAGGATTCTTTTCCCACCAGGTTATCAAGTAAATGATAATTAATGGGCATGGAATAATTATATAATAAATAAGAGACCTGCCCCTAGATGCATTGCAGGTGTGGCTACTGTGTTACATGTGCATAAGTAGATGGAAGAGGAGAGGGGGCTATGTCTAGCTTCAGCATTCTGACCTATGAACATTTGAATTAATAGCTTATCATTCCCTGAAAAACGTGAGCCTGAGAGGACCACCAGTCTGGTAGCAGGAAGGCCCTGGGTACAAGCCAGAAACTAGAAGAACCCTGCCTGGGACCATGGGCCCAAGGCAGGAGTGAGCCCAAGAGAGATGACCCTCACAAAGGGCCAGGTGAGAGGACAACCAAGGCATCACCATGGAGCCTGGTCAGGAAGCTACCCTGAGATGCCCACCACTCTGGTGCAACACAGGCCTGAGGGGACAGACCATGTTCAAGATGACCTCTGCCTGGCACCATAAATCTCAAGCAGGACATAGCACTCCTGAAACCATTCCTGAGATGACCCCAGACACTCAGAGACCATGGCACCACTAAGAGGAACAAGTAAGTGGTGGAGTAACCAGTGATACTACCTGGGACCATGCTAGGGTCCTAGACTGTGCTACCACCAGGAGACATGTCTGGGACCATGGCCTTGCAGCAGCAGGAGTCTGCTCTCACCAAAGGCCAGGCATATGTCCTTAATCTGGGCTGCCACTTGGGGCATGCAGATGTTTGAGGGCTATGCAAAATTGGCCCCACCACTGCTCTGGGCATCCTGGCCTAGCTGGTCCTGGAGTCCTGCCAGCAGAAGAGCTGACCCTGCCCCTATCCAGCTGCAGGACTCTTGCCACCTACAGCAAACAAGAGACCTGGCCTCAAGATCATCAGAGCAGGAGAACTGTCCCTGCTCCTCACCTGGGCAGCACAGCAGAGCTGGCCCTGGATGTGGGGGTTGTGGGTAAGCTGGCCTTACCTCTCTGGATGGCAGCATGGACAAAAGAGAAGTACCCTCCTTCCCTCCCTCATCCAGCACCATCTTTGGCAGAAGAGAGAGCTGGCCCCTGGGTTGTGAGAGTGGGAGAACTGGTCATGTCCCTCACTGGCTGCAGCACTAGAGAGAGCAACCAAGCACCTTGCCTGGGCAGCAAAGTAGAGCTGGCCCTGGATGTGGGGTTGAAGTGAGCCAGCCCTAAGGGCATGAGAGTGGAAAAGCCAAAGTAAGGACCAACTCAGATGCCTCTTAGGAGTAGATCCAGGGCTTTGAGTAGCCCACCCCAACCTATTGATGAGCTTCTGGAGTGAATGAGGCACGTGAAGCCTTACAGATTCAAAACTACAGGGTCTCCATGACACAGGGATATCTGAGAGGAGTCCCAATGAGCTTCCTGTATCGCTAGAGTAGCAGAAGATCAAGACCTGGCACCAGACCAACAAGTCATTGCTATGACTGTTTTCAAGCAGAGAAGTGCCAACGAAAGGGTATGCAGGGGAACACACTGTGACACACTACAGCTTCCCACAATAAGATTTTGTTTTCTCTATTTGGAGGAAGATTGCAAAAGTAGAGAGAGTGGGTAAGAGGGAAGGGGGAAATGAAGGGAATTGGGGTACATGGTACAAGATTCACAAAGAACCAATAAACAAGAAAAAAGAGAGAGAGAGAAGGGGGAGGGAGGGAAGGAGGGAGGAGAAGGAAGGAAGGAAGGAAGGAAGGAAGGAAGGAAGGAAGGAAGGAAGGAAAGAAAGAAACAAAAGTAACACACACACAAACAAGCAAACAAACAAACAAAAGATAAATGTCATCCTGCACAAAACTCAAGTCCAAGTGGATCAAGGGCCTCAGCATAAAACTAGATACATTAAATCTCATAGGACAGAAAGTGGGAAATAACCTTGAACACATTGGTACAGGAGACAATTTCCTGAACAGAACACCAATTGCTCAGGCTCTAAGATCAACAATTGATAAATGGGACCTCATGAAACTGAAAATCTTCTGTAATGCAAAGGACACTGTCAATAGGACAAAACTGCAGCCTGCAGATTGGGAAAGAATCTTCACCAACAGGACTAATATCTAAAATTTACAAAGAACTCAAGAAGTTAGACACCAACAAGCCAAATAACCCAATTTAAAAATGGAGTGCACAGCTAAACAATTCTCAACAAAGGAATCTCAAATGGTCGAGAAGCACTTAAAAGAAATGTTCAAAGTCCTTAGTCATCAGGAAATGCAAATCAAAACAATTCTGAGGTTCTATCTTATACTCAGCAGAATGGCTAAGACCAAAAACTCAAGAGATAGTGCATTCTGGGAGGGAGGGGGGATGGGAAGGGGAGTCAGAGATTCGGGATCAGGTGTGGGAAAAGACAAGAGAGATGGCTAGATGGCCATAAAAATGAATGGAAATCTGTAACTGGTGGGGGTGAGGAGGTGGGGAACATATCCAGCAGGAAACAGAGACCTTGGATGAGGGAGGCATTTAAGAGAATCAATAGAGGTGACCTTGTTAGCTGTGATTTATAATATTTGGAATATGGAACCTGAAGATATCACTTCCTCTAGCCAGGCAGGAACTCCATTGGAGCAATAGAGACACCAACCCACTCACAAAACTTTCAACCCAAAATTCACCCTGTCTAAAAGTAATTAGGCTTGGGGGATGGAGTAAAGACTGAGGGAATGACCAACCAATAACCAGCCCAACTTGAGATCCATCCCATGGGTAAGCACCAATCCCTGACACTATTAATGATACTCTGTTATGCTTGCAGACAGGAGCAAGTTGTCCTCTGAGAGGCTCCACCCAGCAGCTGACTCAGACAGATGCAGACACCTACAGTCAAACAGTGGATGGATCTTGGGGACACTTATGGAAGAATAGGAAGAAGGATTATGGGCCCTGAAAGGGATAGGAACTCCACAGGAAGACCATCAGAGTCAACTAACCTGGACCTTTGGGGCTTTCAGAGACTGAACCACCAACCAAAGAACACACACAGGCTGGACCTAGGCATCTCCGCACATATGTAGCAGATGTGTAGTTTGCTCTTCATGTGGATCCCAAACAATTGAAACAGGGGCTATCCCAAAAGCTGTTGCCTGTACATGGGATATGTTCTAGCTGCACCTCAATGGCAAAGGGTGTGCCTAGCCTCGCAGAGACTTGAAGTGTCAGGGTAGGGGACAAACCCAGAGGGCCCCCACCCACTCAGAGGAAAAAAGGAGTGTTTGGGGTAAGGATTGAGGAAGGGGGTGACTGGGGCAGTGAGCTGGACATGAAATGAATAAGTAAAAAATAAATAAAACACAATACAAAATAAAACTATAAATAAATAAACAAGCAAACAAACAAATAAATAAGAGATGATTCAGGCTGTGTAATGGTTCATTTCTGTGTCACCTAGGTTCTGGTTATGTTGATGGTAGGATGTTTCTAGAGCATACTGGCATTTGAGTCAAAGTAGAAACAGACACATCTTCACACTGTACACACGTGGCATAAATCCCTTGAAGGCCTAAATACAATCAAAGACAAAAGCAAGGTTCTATCTTTCTCTTTGCTCAAGCAGAACGTCAATCTTCTGCTGCCGTTGGACGCTGACCTCCTTGTTCTTGGGATGTCAAAACTACACTACCAGCTTTTGGGGCCTCCAGCTCCATGTTGTGAGTCATGGGGTTCCTCTACCTGCATAGTCATGCCAGCCAATGCCTCATGTTCCGTTTCTCTACATACATGTGTTTCAGCTTATTTGGTCCTTTCTCTCTAGAGTACACGGATACAGGCTTTATATTCAAAAACTGGTATAGTCACTGCAATATGACTTAAAAGAAAGAAATGCACATATGTTTCCATCCAGGTCAGGTGAGTGTTGTGAGAGAATGTCCATCAAGCTATGGAGCCTCCGGGAAATGCTGCTCCCTCTGACCTTACTACACCTTTGGTTTCAGCTTCTAAGAC
Source organism: Mastomys natalensis (assembly GCA_021653895.1). Taxonomy (NCBI): domain Eukaryota; kingdom Metazoa; phylum Chordata; class Mammalia; order Rodentia; family Muridae; genus Mastomys; species Mastomys natalensis. The sequence continues at coordinate 2,886,408 of JAJTUV010000014.1, read as the reverse complement.
TTGGGGAAGTGACTACAGGGAAAACCTATAAATGAAAATCTGTAGAAAAAGAATTCTAAGCTGTTAATGAGATCTTTAGAATGGTCTGTGTGGACCAGAAAATGGTTGATAGACAGATTAAAACAACACATGATGTGAAATATTAAATATCAACAAAGATGAGGTTCAAAAGGTGTTTATGCATTGGGTAACTAAGATGCAGTAAGGTGAGAGACAACTGAAAAAGCCAAAGAGCTGTGAGGTAGGTGCCTTGGTTACAGAAGAGAGGCATAAGTCATGGTTGAGACGGGAGGTAAGTAATGGAGAGGACTGTGAGCTCGCTGCTGAGGTCACAGAGGGAAGCCTTACTGGAGGTGGGGAGAGGCAGGTAGTAAAAACAGCAAGCAGAGGAGCTGCCCTCTGGAGATACTTTTGATTGGCAGGTAAGGTGGGAGCTAAAAATGCCACCTGTCCAGGGGGAGTTGAAAACTGGGGGCGGGGTGTTCAGAAAAGAGGAGTGGCTACCAATAGGTTATCGTGGGAGGAAAGCGGGGGGGGGGGGGGGGGGGGGGTGGAATCAAAGATAGAGCAACAATGAGATGGTGACTGTGTGATTGGGTTATTGTGAGATTAGGAGAGTGTGAGATTAGGAGAGTGTGAGATTAGGAGAGTGTGAGATTAGTGAGTGTGTGATTAAGTGAGTGTGAGATTAAGTAAGAGTGTGATGTTAAATATTTTTACTTCCTGTTCAACATCTGGTACCTGAAGGGTTAGGGGAGGAAAAGCTAAAATTGGAGAGAAAAATGAGAATGAGGAAGCAGAAAGGGAGTGGGGCTGACTAAGGAAAGACCTAAAAGAGCTGAGCATGGTAGAATGTCCCTGCAATCCCAGACTCTGGAGGCTGAGGCAGTGTGAGGACTGGAAGTGGCAGTCAATAGATCAATTAGGCAACAGGGATGCTATATCCAAAAAAAAAAAAAAAAAAAAAGCTGTAAGAATATTTAAAGAGTATTTGCATCCCTAGAAAGGGCCATGAAGACTGGTGTGTGTTCCTCCTTCATCCACTGAGATGCCTTAATTTGGAGCATCTGCAGTCCATCTGCCCTGCCAGTGTTGCTTGCTCATTTGCCTCCCTAAGCTACAAGCTGCTTCAAAGACTTTTTTCCATCTTTATGTCCCCAAAACTTTGTCACAGCCTGACAGAGATCATTCTAATTTGCTTTTATTATCACCATAGTTTCATTTCTTGTTTTGCTTGTTTTGCTTTCTGGATTTTTTGTTTGCATTTACACTGTTGTTTTGTTTTGTGGGGTTTTGTTTTACTTTTGTTTTGTTTTGTTTTGTTTTGTTTTGTTTTGTTTTGTTTTGTTTTGTGTGTTGTGTTTTTAGTCAGGGTTTCTCTGTGTAGCACTGGCTGTCCTGGACCTCTCTCTGAAGACCAGCCTGGCCTTGAATTCACAGAGATCTGCCTGCTTCTGCCTCCTGAGTGCTGGGATTAAGAGCATGTGCACCACTGCCCAGCCACAGTTTTATTTATATACTCTAGTTTCTAGCATTTTCCTATATTTTCTCCCTGTCCTTACACGTACTTCAGCTAACTTTGCTTATCCTACAGTTTTAAGTGTCTGTTCACTGCACACAGCAATGGGTTCACAATGATGTACTTGTCCAAATGTGTCATGTACTTTGATCACAGTCACCACCCATCACCCTCTCCTGACCTATTTCCCCACTTACACATATGTTCACACACAATAATAACCATAAGTTTTAAAATCAATTAATATGTTTTGCTTAACCAAATGTAGAGAAGCATTGCCGTTCCTACACATTATAAACATAAAATGATAATGAGACATTATATTCTCTTTGCTTTGTACTCTCTTTAAATCCAGAGTGTATTTTATATTTGCATCTCTTCTTAGATTAGGCACTTTACATGCATCCAAGAGACTACTACATTGTACAGGGCACTTCTAGACGCAGAGTGAGCTTCATTCTTGCCTGTCAGTGGCTTCCTCACTTGAAGGCTCCAGTTTGCATTGCCTTCCTTGCCTCCGTTTAGAACATGCATTGAATAAATTATTTGCAAATGATTATGCTCATATCTTGTAATAAAGAACTCATAAATAGGATTAGTGTTCCCTATAAAAGATTCCAGAGATATCCATTCCTTCTGCAATGTGATTGCATGGGAGAAGGTACCATCTATGAGCAAAATAAAAAGTTCTCTCCAGACACACTTCTGGCATTGATTTTGAAATTCTAGCCTTTAAAGCTATACAAAATATGTTTATAAGGTACTCAATGAATGCTATCTAGTGATTACAATAACATGGATTACACATCAGTTGTGTACATGCAATCAAGATGACTATAGACAGTCACAGTCAACACTTCTACAGCCTAAGGAAAACCACAAAGGTCTCTGTCCAAAGGTGAGATAAGAAGAGCCACATATTAACTTCCTTGTGATCAAGAACAAGTCTTCTTTGGAAGTTGGAGGAAAATACAGAGAATCTGCAGGATATTTGTAACATCCATGTCTGGAAAATTCTGTTGATATAACTTAGTCACATTACTCTATTCACAGGTAGATACAGCCTTCCTTTGCACCCAGACAGAGAAACAGTGTAATAAGCAAATGATGTCTCTGACAACATTTTTACTTCTTTTTTATCCTGATTTTTTTGGTTGGCATCTATTAAATTATTCCAAATTTCAAATAATAATGAGAAAAAGCATTTAAGTCTTATTCTTGACTTCAGTTATTGGTAATGAGAAATAAATTATTTGTCTCCACTTAAGATGCAAATTTTTTTAGTAGAGGTTTGTGTGTTCTATCCCAGAAAGCTTTACAATCTCTATTGTTGTTGTTGTTGTTGTAACTTTAATATATTTAATAAGTGTCATAGTAAAAAACTTAGATAAGACCTTTGCAAAATTTGTGGAGATCATTGCATATAACTTTCGTTTTGGTGGCATGATGATTAGTTTTAATTGTCAACATGACATAGCCTAGAATCACATGGGAGGGGTCTTACACTGATTTGGCCTCTGGGAATGTTTGTGGGGATTATCTTAACTGATGTAGGAAAACCCAGCCTAGTGTGGAGTATAATACATCTTAAGCAGTGTGTGTGTGTGTGTGTGTGTGTGTGTGTGTGTGTGTGTGTGTGTGTGTGTGTTTACTATGGACAGTATAAGAGAGAAAAACGCTTACTGGGAGCAAACAAGTGAAGATTCATACATTGCTTCTTGCTCTGATCTTGACTATGGATGTGTGGCTTTAAGTCCCTGCCTTGATTTCCCCACAATAACAGATCATAACCTGAAATCAAAAGCCAAATAAGCCCTTTCTTCCCTAAAGTGCTTTCCATAGGGGTGTTTTATGTATGTTAGTAGCAGTAATGAAACCAGGTCAGGTAGCTTAATATTGGTAATTGTATTATTACATAATGTTCAATCATTTTTATTATTCATAGAATAGAATGCATTGTGGTATATATTGTGTTATGCTTTATGATTTTGTTGGCTGACAATTAAATTAAAATTTTTGCGTCAGCATCCATAAGCAAGAAAAGGTATGGTCTAGTTTTATTAATTTTGTCACGATCCATAATTTACAAAGTGAATTTTGAGATTACTCTGTTGTGTAGTTTCTTGGAATGTTAAAGTTACATCTGAGTCCATCATTAGGACAGTAGCAAGCCTGAGTGTGGTGACAACCATACTGCTATGTGTGTCTACACTCTAAAGATGCTGACACTGTACCTATTGGTGTTTGATCTCAACAGTATATGTCATCATCGATTATAGCTACAGGATTTAACAGTGTTTTAGAAGTCAGGGATCCTACTTACATGATTTCTCCCTGGTTCTTGCTATATCCATCATCACAGTAGTAATCCACTTTTACTGGTTTTTTTTTTTTTTCACTTTTTAAATACACTTTTCACACAGTGTGTTTTGATCATGGTTTCTGCTCCCTCCCCTCCTCTCAGATCCTCCCTACCTCCCCACATCTCCACATATCCAACTTCATGCCCCTCACCCTCCCAGACAGGCAAACAAACAAACAAAAAGCAAATCAAAGTTGTAAAAGCAAAAGCACAAGAAACACACACACACAATCGGAAACAATAATATACAGTCAAAAGACCAGTAAGATTAAAATATGGCCAAACAAAACAATATTTGACTGAAAAGAATCTACCATCTTTTGCTGGGCACGGGGATTTCCCTTGAGTGAGATGCATTATTCAATGAGAGTTCATTGAGAAAACCTTTTTTTTCCTTTTCCTTTGCAAGCAATTTTAAATTGCAGATAGCTTTTTATTCAGGAGTGAAAGCTCATGACCACTTCTCCCTCTCAGCACTGGGACACCATCTGGCTTGGCCCTATGGAGCCACTGTGCATGCCGGCACAGTCTGTGAGTTCTTATATGCAATAGTCCTGTTGTGTCTGTCTGTATCTTTGGTAGTGTCAATACCCTCTGGCTCTTTTGTCAGTCTTCTCTTCTACATAGTTTTCTGAGCACCAAAGGGAAGAGTTTGATGAAGAAATTCCATTTAGGACTGTGTTCCAGTCTCTTACTCTCTGCACATTGCCTAGTGATGAGTCTCTGTTACTTCACATCTACTGCAAGAGGAAGTTAAGGCAATGATCTATGGGTATAGCAGAATGTCATCAACAGTCATTTTACTGCTGTGTTCCTTTAGCAGAACAATATTATTTGGCTTTCCCCTAGTCTCAGGTTTTCAGTATCTTGGCAGTATCAGGCATGGGTTCTATCTCATGGGGTGGCCTTGGATCCAATTAGATAGTGGGTTGTTTACTAATGCAGCATATACACCAGTGCATCTTGCAGTCAGGTCATCACTGTAAATTCCAGGGTTGGTAGCTGGGTTGGTGGTTATCTTTCTTCTCTGGAAGTGTGCCTTCCAGTACCTGCCAGTACCATGAGGTCTAGACAGTAGAGGTGAAGGCTCCAGTTAAACACTAGCTTGACTTCTCTGTGTTTAATGAAATATGTAAATGTTGTCTTCTTCAATAGAGTCTTACCACCAGTTAGTGTAAAATAATCAATAGCTTTGGCAATAGTGTGAGTTAGTTGAGGGCCCCTTTGGCCAACAGCTCCATCAGTTGGAACACATTCCTGCCACTGCAGTTTTACTTAGCAGTGAAAGATGTCTAGTTGGATTTTGTCTCCCCTTATTTGGCGACTCCATTGATACCTCTTTCAAATATGTATGCATTTTAATAATCTTCTATTGTAGTAGGTTTCATATGCCTCCTCCGGTTAGCTGTTTCTTGATGTATTTCCTTTTTTATCCTCTCTTCTCCTCCCCCATTAACCCTCCCATTGCAGTCTCCCCTCTGTTACATAACTATATATCCTATTTCCTCTACATTGATGATCCTTCTTTCCCCCAGTACCTTACTCTACATCTAATCTCTGTAGTTATAAAAATTGTATCATGCCTAGTGTAGGCTTAAAAGCTAACATCCACATATAAGACAGTACATACCATATTAGTCTTTTTGGGTCTGGGTTATCTTACTCAGGATGTTTTATTTTCTCCCTCCAAATATTTGCCTACAAATTTCATTTTCTAAACAGCTGACTAATATTCCATTGAACAAATGTACCACATTTTTTTTATCCATTCATCTGTCAATGAACATCTAAGCTGTTTCAATTTCTGGCTATTACAAATATAGCAGTTGCTGTATCCTTGGAACTACATCAAATTTGAAAATTTATTTTTAAGAATTATCTTTTCAGTTTCCTTCACTGTCAAGTAATTTCCTCTGCTTTGGTGTTAAACTACAGTTGTTTACTTTCCTCTGTTGAAAGCTCTCATTCTCTGAGTGTATTCCAGTGGTAGTACCTGTCTTTTTAAATGTAGGGCTTGATCAAGCAATACAGGTAGTTGGTATAAATTTATTCAGCACACACATAGGTATATATGCCTGGCTCTCTGGACAGGTATGTTCCACTGAGTACACCATGTGTGACTAAGTGGTCAGCAAGTAGGAAGTGTAGCCCCATGGGAAAGTATAGCTTCCTCTCTGCGTGCAGTGTGTGAACATTCACACACAGTTTCTCAAGTCTGCTATCTGGGGGTCCCTGTGTCATTTTGAGTGTCTCTATATCTGGGGTACTTTTGTACTTGATACACTGAGCAGTGTCTATGCAATAAGTTGGTTTGTTACATTGTTTCTTCCTCACATCCTTAGAAATAATGTCCATTCTTCCCTTTGAAACTGTGTCTGCCACTCCTGTAATGTGAGAATTTCAAGTTGTTCTGGATTGTTTGTCATCTAAATTTCCCTTACTCCCCATCCCCAAGTTTGGTCCCAATATTGGACATGCAAATAAGTTAAAGGTGGTGTTTGTCTTATATAAATTCACCATGAAGCTTCATCAGCATGGCCCCATGGATTGATCCAGAGAGTGAACAATGATCCAAGTCAAGGCGATCAGAGTCCTTCCATTGATGGAAATATTGGACAGTCAATAGCCAGACCCTGATCACATGGAGAGAAAGTACTATGAAAGAAAGATATACTGGAAAGAAAGAGGAAGAGAAAGACAGACAAAGAAGTGACTAACAGACAGACGACAGACAGACAGATGAGTAGTCCCCTTACTGCTTCTATAGTCCTGAAACTATCAGAATTTAAAAATAGATACTTTTTAAAAATACATTTGCTACTTTAGTACTTGGTTCTGGTAGCAGTTTCACAACGTGTCCTGGATCTGCTTTCCCTCAGCTGTTCTGTCCTTCCTGCAGTTTGTTAGCTAGACAGACAAATTCCTTTTGTCTACTTCATTAATATTTCGAGTTGTAATTATTTCTTTTTAACTAAGAGTATTATATATGCATGCATGTGTGTACGAAATACATATTCCCATAGAGGTGTTTTATACATTGACATATGGGTATGTGAAAAAAGAACAGCAGAATCTCACCAGCAACTCATCTGCTTCCACCTCATTATGAATCTCTCACTCACAGTGACTCATAGAACTGGGTCTCCTCAGGGGTGACTGCCGATCTTAGTGCTGGAGCAACATTTTCCCTCTCACAGTTATTGATTTCCTCCAAGGAGAGCGTGAAATGGAGAGTCAAATGTTCCGCTAAGATGAGCACCTTTAAAACTTCCTCCTGGGGTCAACTTTCCTTCCTCTTTCATGACCCAGTTCTCATCCCTTTACTTCCACCTCTGTTTGTATTTTTGTTTATTTTTGTTTTTAAATAGGAAGAGATAATACCCTAAGATGCTAAAATGTAAAATGAATAAAGAAGTCCAACTTTTGAGAATATGATAGGTCTCTGATATCTTTCATTATTTTTGTATGTATGTATATATGTATGTATGTATTTTATTTTTATTTTGAGACAGGGTCTTACTGTGTAGTCCTGGCTGGCCTCAAGCTTACTATGTAGACTACTCTGGCCTTGAACTCACAGCTCCACCTTCCGCTGGAGTACTAGAATTGAAGTTTCGGCCACCACAGCAAACTGGAATCCTATTCTAAATCACTGATAACTAATGAAGTATTACTCCAATACAAACCTAACCTCAGAAACATAATCCAGTGTTTAGTGACATCAGCACCTGGGTTGTTGGCCTTTGGCCGGCCAAAGATCTGTGAGTCTAGTGTGACTTGGATCTATTTCTGTCATCCTGAACAGGGCTCCCATGAAGTGCTTGTGCTCTGATGCTAGCAAACCATCAAGCCCATTTTTTTTAATGATCTTTAGACTGCAATTTCAGCCAAATTTGTGGGGAAAAGCCCATTATTTCAGCAGCAAGAAATTCTTTGGGGCTTGTCATCAAGGAAAGAGCTGTCTCCAAAAGTGAGAAAACTTGGGCATAATCTAAAACGCCTCTTATGTTTTTGAGCAAGACCATATTCCCCTAAAAACTTTTATGAGGAGATAAAACCAAGGTATTTGAACTTTTCTATCAACATATTTGAGGATGTTTTAAATGTGAAATGGAAATCTGTTGCTTGGATATTCTTATAATTGAAATAATAGCACCATCTTTTTAAAGGACCCAAAGCAAACAGCTGACGAAGCTGTGGAGAAACGTATCTGACCTCAGGACTGACCTGACCACTTTTCTTACACACCTCTTTGTTGGTCCTTCTGAGGCAATCCTACTTCACATTTAGTTTTCCCTATAAACATAATAATTATTGGCCAAAATGTTCTGAATCAGCCTTTCTTAAAAGAAGATATATAAACAGCCAGGAGGTATGTAAAAGATGTGTAATTCCACTAATTACCGGGGAAATACAAACCAATTACAATTGTCTATTAACAATAAGAAAAACATAACAGATTCTGAGTGAGAGCCAAGAAAAGAGAACTCTTACATGCTGTTAGTAGAAGTGCAATTGTAAAAGCAATAAAAAGCTTGCTCAATCTGACAGTGGATTACTACATGGTCTGGTAGTTCTACTACTGCATACACACACACACACACACACACACACATATATGTACAAAAGGAAGGAAAGCAGGATGTTAAAGAGATATCTGCACTTACTTGTGTATTGTGTTATTATTGGCAATAGTCAAGATACGGAATCAGCCTAAGTCCATCAGCAAATGAACAGCTAAGAAAAATTTCACATACATGTATGACTATTCACATATATATGATTATTCATGTATGATTATTCATATATATAATGGATTTTTCATTAATCGAAACATACAACAGCTATTTACTGTAACATGAGGAAGGTTGCAGGACATTAGATTAGGTAACAAAGTCCCTCAAGTACAGAAAGATAAATACCACATATTCTCATTATATGTGGAAGTGAACCATTTGATTTGACTGACGTAGAGAATAGAACTGTGTTATTGGCAGCAGGTAACTATAAGGGAACAGATGAAGGGAAGATGGTTAACAGGTGTTGGGGGGGGGGTGGTACAGCTGGATAAGTGTAACTTCTAACAGTCCATGGTGCAGTAGAGTCATATGATTGGTCATATTGATCATAGTCGTGTATGTCTAAATAGCTAGTAGGAAAGATTTTAATTCCCCCTTCTCTTACACACACACACACACACACACACACACGCTGCACACATTTTTGAGATGGCAGACGTGTAAATTACCTTGATCTACTCACTAGGCATGCTACATCTTTTCACTTATATAAGGCACTTTTCACATTGCGCCTTGTAAATATGTACATTGTTACTATGTACATTAAAGCTTTTCAAAATATATTAAGAACAAGAATCTTTGACCTACTTGTTGATGGACACTTAGACTGATTCCCTATCTTGACTATTGCTAATACGAACACAATATACAGGTAAGGGCAGATGTCTCTTTAACATCTTTCCTTCCTTTTGTACATAAATATGTATGTATGTATGTGTATGTATGTATGTATGTATGTATGTATGCAGTAGTAGAACTGCCAGACCATGTAGTAGTCCTTTGCCAGGTGGAACAAGCTTTCTATTGTTTTTACAATTGCACTTCTACTAACAGTGTGCAAGAATTCTCTTTTCTCAGCTTTCCCTCAGAATCTGTTATGTTTTTGTCTTATTATTAATAGACAATTTTAACTGGTTTTTTATTTCCCTAGTAATTAGTGGCTTTGAGAATCTTTTACATACTTCCTGGCTGTTTATATATCTCTCTGTCTAGCTATTAGTCTTGTTGCAATCCTAGTACCAAACGTGTGAGCTTGCAGTAAATGTGAGAGGTTCCACTCTGTTACAGTAGAGCCAGGACTGGGAGCAGAGGCAGCAGACTCTCCCTGTTATCTGCAGCCATGGTCCATCTCCTGCATTTCCTGCTTCCATTTACCTGCAGACTTCACCCAACCGACCTTCACCATTCAGAGTTCCTTATCTATTTTATAGCATCCACCTCAAGTTTGCTCCATTTCCCCACCCCCCTCAACTATCTTAAAATTCCATCAGCTTGGGTTTTCCCAATTAGTCTTTCTTGGCTCTACTTCCTCTTCAGCAGCTTTTCAGGCCTCTCCAACAAGCTGGCCCCTCTGCCTCACCTTATCTTTCCCCATTGTTCTCAGTGGGTGTGGCTGTCTGCGCATTGAGGTCTCTGGCTGTAACCTTCTGGACACAACGTGGCGGCCCCTCTGTGTCAGTGATAGTAACTATGCAAAGCTAACATGGAGGACTTAACGAAGCTGTAGACACAGCACAAGTAACTTTCAAGTAGAGTATCAGAATACTTCTGGGGATATAGTAAGACATTACCACAGATTTGCTTTATTACTATTTATAGCAGTGGATCTCAATCTTCCTAAAGCTTTAACATAGTTCCTCATGTTGTGGGAACTCCCAACCATGAAATTATTTTCGTTGGTACCTTATAACTGTACTTTTGCTACTGTTACGAATCCCAATGCTAACATCTGGGTTTTCTGATGGTCTTAGGTAACCCCTATCATTTGAGTTAAAAAAATGTTCATGGCCCACAGGTTGAGAAACACTGGCTTACAAGCTTGTGAAGTTGGTGTTATTCTAATTTCCATTTTATAGGCAAGAAGCCAAAGTCCAGAGTTGCACGACTTGCCTAAGGTTTCAGACCTCAATGAAGAAGAGCCGGGATTCCATCCATTCTGTTCCACACCACTGTCCATCCAAGTTGTTAATCTTCATTAAAATAATTTGCTAATCACACACATACATCCTTTATGCAATAACTCACTGCAATTTTCAAAGCAGATCAACTTGTCCTTAAGACATGTGTTACTTTGTAATCTCTTCCTTTTAAAACTCTACTGCCTCATAGACATAGGGGAAAAGCCACAAGCAAGTATGCCTTCAGGAGACTTTAATTTTGAATTGCAGAAAGATGTTTACTTGAGGGAAAACAATGAGGCTTTTTTTTTTAATTAAAAACAAAAAACAAAACAACAACAACAAAAACCTTGTAAGTTGCTAAGGAACTGAGTTGCTTTTCGATTTTGACTAAGTCGTCTCTTCGCTTGGCCTCTTTAGTATCTCATGTGCCCTCTGGAGGAAAGAGCCAGACTATGTCGAGATCTGGGTAATAGTAAGTGAGGGTGTTATAAATGATCACACTATTGTTAGAGATTCCGATCTGATCTTCAATAAAAGGCTTTTCATAGCCCCGGTTCTGCTATTCTTCCTTAGTTTAAAGAGACCTTTCTCTAGCCTCCCATCTTCATCATCCGCTCCCTACACTCTCATAGGCCTTCCTTACTAGGTTCAATTTATTTCTTTTTGCTTGGCTGTTTGGCCTGGTTAAACCCAGCATCTCAGGACACCAGGCCTGGGAGTCCCTCCCTTTGAAGGACTCCTAGGGCTCTTGAGAGCACTCAGGTGACAGACCCTCAGCTCCACCAGACTTTGTGCCTGAACCTTTCCAGGCAGGCAGATCCCATCCTAGCAAGTTGCCATGCCCCGGGGTCCGCCTATTCCTCCAGCGCAACCTGGAACGGTTGCCCTCCTCTGGATTTCCCTTGGGGTGAATGACTGGGCTCCTAGGCGACTGAAGATCGCTGGAGGCGCGTCTTGCAAAACGTGCCATGTAGCAGGGGCCGCAGTTGGCAGCTGTAACCGAGGCTGCAAGCGAGGCTCCCCACCTGGGGCGAGCGTCGGCCCAGCTCCGCCAGAGGACGCGGTGACGGTGGGACCCGTGGCCCCGGGGTCGCGGCTGCGGAGCGGAGTGCGTGGGAGGAGGCGACGCGCACACGCCTGCGGCGGCCAACGCTTAGGCTCTTGCCTTCAGCCTCCTCTCCCGCCTCTCGCCCTAGAAATGAGCTGGAGCATCGCCGGTTTGATTCCAGAGCCCGAATCGGGTGGGTTCTTTTGTTTCTTTGTTTTAATGACAGTTGCCAGCCCTTGGGCATGTCATGCGCAATTAATTTCCTGCTTCCTTTCAAAGGCAGCTAGGGTGAATTTTTTTTCCTGCATCATCCTTTGGGGGATGGATGTTTATGATGTGACGTCAGCGAATTGATTTTTCTCTCGTGAATGAGAGGAAGAGACACACAAGGAGAGACAGAGACACCTAGACAGAGAGACAGGGCGGGGGGAGGCAGGGGGCAGAGAGACAGAAAGAGAGAGCAAGCCAGCCACTGATGACAGATGTACACAGAGGCCGGGCGTTGACATTGAAATTCCTTCAGGTCAAAACGAGGTTGGAATGGGAATGTAAAAGTGTTTTGTCAAGACCTGGAATTACTAAGAAGTGTTTTCTTTAAAAAAATAAATGAAAGAGAGGAAAACAAAAAAAAAAATTCCCTGGGCTCAGCCTCTGGGCTTTTTTCTAGCTGGCATCCTCTGTCAGGGTGGCAGTTCAGATCATCGGGCGCCCTGGAGCCGCAATAGGCTTCCGAGGACCACGAGGAGGGGCGGGGGAAGTGCGTCACCAGGTGGGGAAGGGGCTGTGTGTTTGGAGAGGAGCGGGAGGCAGTGGGGGTGGCGAGCAATGGGGAAGGGAAATGGGTTCCGTGCGCTCTCCGGGGGTATTGTGTCAGGAGATGCAGGCTGGCTACCATGTGACGCGGTCCAGAGCTAAAGGGATTGGCCGAGGCAGCGCAGGCGGTGCAGCTCGCCGGCTTGCTGTTCCTCTGCCTTTCTCTCTCAGCATCTTCCTGGGAGACTGTAGGTGAAGCAGCACCAGCAGCATCCATGGCCTGTCTTTCGGGTTAACACTTGTCTCCTTTGGCTTGGCAGCAAGCAGAGCAGACCTCAGCGGCAGCTTTGTGAGGACTTAGCTGGGACCTGGAAGTGTATCCTCCTGTGTTTTTTCTGACTTCTTGGAAATTAAGGAATGCAATTCTGCCACCATGATGGAAGGTAGGATTCTCTCTGCTGTGGTTGGCTGGCTCCAGGCAAGATTTGGGTAAACCAGTATGGAAGAATGCATACAGCCGGTGGTGTCTGTGTCTAGAACCTGGCTGCCGGGATTTTTGCAAACAGATACTGCAGCTTGCTTGCAACTGGGCCCGCGGGCTTAGACTAATGGAATCAAACCGCAGGGTTTCTGTCTAGCTCAGAACCTCCACAGCTCCCAGCCCCTTTGAAAAGAGAAAAGCTTAAGTGTTTGCAGGAAGCTGAGACAGCTAAGAAGAAGCTCTCAGACCAAACAAGTTGGGGGACAAGATAAGGGTTTTGTAGTAGGTTAAGCACACTGGTTAAATCTTCGCAATGGAAAGTATTTTCCGAAATTGATATTAGACAGAATAGGTCATCGACGGAGTTATCCACGCTGGTGTTTTCAGTGAACTGCTTACATATCTTACAAGATATTCTGATCGCTGGGGTTTGCCTTATAATATTGGAGTGAAGAGTGCAACAAATTTGGTTCATAACCTAGAGTTTTATGGGCTGTCATTGCAGCAGAATGAACGATTTAAGAAAAATACCTGGGCCTCTTGGCACCTTCATCAGGATCAGAGCAGTTCAAAGAGGAAATGGTTCTTAGTTAAGCATCAAATGATTACTCGCTGATTATCTTACTGCATTTAATACTAAATGTGAGGAGGGACTTCCCCTGCGAGATGCTATTTAAACTATATATTATTCTACCAACTTGCCCTTCCCAGTCTAAGACAGTGACAGCCAACATCGCCTCAGAAAAAGCAACAATTTGGTCAGAGAAGAAGCAGGCAGCTCTATGCTGGTTTTGATTTTCTGTTTTCACATTACAGGATGGTGTAAAACTCCTGGCCTTTTCTAAGATGACAGGCAGAAATTTTGTACCCAGGTTAGATTTTATAATGCAGAATCCAGTACATAATGGGTCTCAGATCAGCCACAGAAATGGCAGAGGGGCCACCTAAAGCCAAAGTCTGTCCTACCAGTTGCCAATGGGCAGTGGACCTTAGCAATTTGCCAAACTGGAATAAAAGGAAGATGGTTTCAACAAAACCAGTGAAGCCCCCTCCTTTCTTGCTCTCTCTTTCCACCTCCCTCTCTTCCTCCTTTCCTCCCTCCCTTTCTCCCTTCCTCTCTGTCATCATGTCAGATGTCATTAGTGTGACTCTAGGGAGAGAAGAATTCTGGAGTAAAAGCTCACAGATTTGGGGAAATAGCCTTAAATGGAGGCAGTGTATCATTCTGTTTAGAACCTGGTCTTGTGTACAGAGAGCTAAGTGAGATTGTTAAGAGTCTATGATTAAATCAATTTTAGTTAATTCTAAATGAGTTTAATCTTTGACTAGCAAGGCAAGACAAACAGAAAGAGTATAACTTATGTACTTTTCAAGTCAAAGCCCGAATGACTTATCCTCATCAGAAAAAACAAACAAACAAACAAACAAACACTTGTCTATAGAAGTGTACTATTTTGATAGCTAAATTTTACAAAGGATGTGTTGAAATGCATCTGCATGCATTCTGATTCAATTCTAACCTTCCATGGGAAATATGAGGACCTTTCCTTTTACTTCTGGGCTTGAAACTATCCCATGAGTCCGTTGGAGGGGGTAACGTTTCCTGGTGCTCATTAGTGGTTCCTCTGGTAATCAGGTCTGTTGTGCCGTCCGGAACATCAGCTCGAAGCACTGAGATAAGCTTATCTGAGCTGCAGAAACTGAAACGGGAACTCTAACAAAGACTGGTGTTGAGCTGAAGTAGCACTGTGGCTAGCTTGCCCAATTTATCTAATGGAGGATGTTATCTTCGCACTGGTGGGATCAGAGAAGACAGGATGGGTTCAGCTGCTTCTAATGAACCTCTGCAGGAGCAATTAGACAGGTGTGCCCCTGCTTTCACATTCCATGTGAAACTAATAAATGTTTTCTATCTGTAATTCCTATTTAAATAGTCTCCTATTGATTGTTCAGTGACCTTGGAAAAACAGGTAGGACCCTTAACCAGAAATCTATTTGCCAGTCACTGGCTTTCCAACTAAATTGCCAGTCTTTAGAAATGTCTGTGTCTATGTCTGATAGTGCATCCCAGAATCCATGCTCTAAATTTTTCTTACCCCCAAGATATGTTATAGCAGTTGTGTCCACTGAACTCACCTCTAGAGAATTCCAGGGTATTGCACATGCCACAGTAACCTTGGGAAGATGAGAAACCCCCCAAATGCTGCCATGGCAGCTCTCTGCTGAGATGCCATGTGTGTACTGTAAGATTGCACCACCAAGCATCTGCATAGTTAGTCCGTTCTCAGCCAGAGCCTGTGTGCCACATACACATGGTCACATATGCATGTGCAGTCATGCACATAACCACAGTTCTAGAGAGGCTGTAGTTGATACTTCCATGTGCGCGTGCGTGCACACTGCTATATTGCTGCAGTGTTTCTGTCTGCTGGTTGGAGAAAGCATGGCAGGGCAACTTTTCAACCCCTCTTGTACTTTGTGAGAAACAAGAATAAATACATATTTATTTGAATAGTTTATGGTTCAGATTCATGTCTCTGTTTGATTGGAACAGGATATAGGCTTCATTTATCCAGTATCTTTTAGAAGGCCTGCTCTTAGATGAGGAATGGTACACCTCCCTCTTGCTCTAATACTGAGAGCCAACTTCATAACTGCAGGGTCCTTCAACAGATCACCGCCACTGTGTGGCCCCATGGCTTTATTTCAGTTATCTTCATGAAAGCAGTATCTTTTAAGAGGCTTAATTTGTGGCTTCCTGAATTCTTTATGTTTTTGACAGTGGTTGTTATTGAGTTGTTTCTTTGCTGAGAAAAATACATGATGATGTTTGGATGTAGTATGGGAGTAAAGGTTGTAAGCAGAAGGAACCTTTGCTATGGCTCTGTGCATTGCCAGTGCTATGTGCATCGGTGAGGCTAAGACATGGTCAGTGTGGTTAGGGCAGGAAGTCAGGGGCTATTCTTTGATACATTGTTATTAAAAACCTTAAATTTTTAGATTTTAATTTTTGGGCATTTCCTAAGATAACTGAAATTAAGCTACGGTTTCTTAGAATCTTTTCACTTGTGAGGTTGGTAGGTAAGTATGTTTCTTGTTCCGTGCAGAAGTGACTGTTGCTCTGTGGTTTTGAATCTGATCTTCAGGCTCATAAGTGCTGTGTTCAAAATATCAGTTTCCTGGTGTCAATGATTTCATTCTGTATAACAGTTTTAAGACAGGAAAAAGCACTTTTTAAAGGATTTCATTGCAACCCAAGATACTAAATATATTTTATTTATTTACTATTCAAAGGAATGCCAGTATAAGTATATTTTGGATATAATATTTTATAACAATTTTTCCAAATTTAAAAAATTAAAAATAATACATTGTGGCAGGAAAAAAAAGGTAGAGTGGAATTTTAATTAAACTTTGTTTAACAAAATTCATAATTTTCAGCCTTTAAGAGCTTTTTTCTTTATTACGTTGTATCAGAGCAGGCATGCCAACCACACTGAAAAACATACATTTGTTTCTCCAGTTGTATATTCTATTTCTCTCTACATAAACTCCAACTGTTGGCAGGGCCCTGCCTTTTTCCCCTTATTAGTGTTTTCCTATTCTGCAAATGATTACTTAGATGGTTTTGTCCAATTTGAGATGAACTCAACAGCTGTTGCTGTAATAAGCCTGCAAACTCTAGAAATGGAATTTTCTATTTGGAAAATTCTTTGATTTTTAAAAAAGATGGAACAAAGCGTTTTGAACAAAAGTGCTCGTTTTATAGTTAGCTCCAGAGGTTTTAGAGAGGGTGCTGTAAACGCTGCTGATTCCCTTCCCTTAAATGGTGAAGTTACTTTAATAAACCTAAGTGTGCATCTGTCTGAGATTCTAATATGCACTCCGTCATTTATGTAATTTCTCTCCATCTTCTGGTGTGAGTTGGGAAGAGACTGTTCAGTTCTCATCCAATTCCAGTGGGCAACTTCAAATCACTGAAAAGAGTGTGTAGTCTTTTACTGTCCATCGGGGTGGTTAACCCAGTTTTAGACTGGATACTAAATACTTGCTACGAACACAACAACTATCACAGTGATGCAGCAGAAGAGAATGGTGGGTTTTAAATGCGTTTTTAATTTCAAGTATTGCCTTTGGATGTTGCTGTTAGTCCTCCCTCATGGCTTCTCTAAGTCAGTTATTAACAAAGAAAACTTAATTAGAAGAAAATGAGGAGCTAGAGACAAAATTTGAAGGCACCTCCAGAAATTATTTTGCATAGCTTTAGAGACTTGTGATAATACAGTATTTTTTTTTATTCTGTTCAGTTTTACCTTTCTATTCCATTCTTGTGACCTACCTTTTCTTAATTCCATTTTATCATAGGAACCATCACCCGTGCTAGGGTCATTACATAAACTCATGAATGGAATAAAGAATGGGAGAGATTTTACTGAAATGACTAGGAAGAAGTTGAAGGAAGGATTTAATGAGTTGGACCACATTTTAGCTTATGTGTCTTAGAAGGTTGAGAAAGAAATTAGCTTTGTGAAGAGGTAGTCATAGATAGAAAGGAAGCACAATGAGAGCACGGTCCCCTGGGAAGAAAGCAGATGTGCACTGGCCATACATATCGCAGTAGGGGTAGTATAGCTTTCTCACAATGGGACAGCTACTAGAGAAGTACTACAGATGTGGGAGAGGTGAAGCGCCACTCTTGGGATCTAATATCAGCTCATTGCTTCTATAAGATATTAGAAAGAGACGGAGCATCTACATTTAAATATCATATGCCATGTCACTTCCTCATCTGAAATGCCCATTCCTCTCATTTCCATTTCCCTTTCAATCCACAGTCCACACGAGCCTGTATGCTCTGTCCTACCCTCTTCTTCAGGTTCATCTGATGCTTTAGTAACATAGACAATCATACTTCATGCCGTCTAGTATTTAGAATAGTCCTTTCCCTCCAGCCAAGCTCTGCAAAAATCATTCTTCATAGCTTGTGGAATCACTAGTTCTCTTATAATTACTGCAAAACTGCCATTTCTCAGCAGTATTTCCCTTTTGTTCTTGCTATCCCCAAATATCATGCACACACCTTGGGCCACTGAGTCCTCGAAGTTGAAGGCTTGGAGGTAATCTCTATAAAGACAGACATCTGGTCTACCACGTTTACCTTTGTAGCTTTTGTAGCTAGGAAAAGCCTCACACATTTATTCATTGAATAAGAGAACAAAACTAAATATAAATATATAGCTCTGATAACTACACCCTGTACATGATACATGTAAAAAGTAAATGTTCACATTTATGTTCTCACTAGTGACATAAAACTTATAAACATGACACAATTAGAAAATAAAGCAATGTGTTATGAAGTGTTAAAAATAGTTCATCTGAGAATATGCACTTGAGCTCGAATTATCTTGATGATTCTCTCCAGGGAAAAGAATTCATATTGAGAAGAAACATGTTGTGCAACACCTATGCAAAGAAATTTGAGTCAGTTTTTATCAATACACTGCATGCCTCCTTGATATTTTGCCTTCTCTTGCTCATCTTTCCTGTTTTTCCACCCTACCTTTTCCATCCTGTGCTCTTTTTCCTTTTCCCTGCTTTAAGGCAAAGTCTGAATATGATGGATTCTAAAGCTAGAGAGTTTAAAGTAGAAACTAATTTAAAATAAATGGATGAGTATCATGAGTGTATAGTTGAGCAATGTGCTTGTGTGTACAAAGATAGCATCATAGAATGTTAGTTTTTTTTCAGATGATGAATTATTTCTGAGTAGAGAATTTGTTCACTCAGCTATAGCTTGGGCTTTTGTAAATACAGTATGGATCGAGAAGTGAGACTTGAGTGTGAGTCTAAATGTTGGGACCGCTTGGCTGGATGCCTTGAGGAAGTTACTTGACATTCCAGGCTGTGTTTCCTCAGGACAGCATGAGATGATTGATCTGTCCTGTCTCTAGGACTCCGAGCTCTGAGAAACCAAGGCTTCTGCTGAATGATTGGCTTCTCCCACATTTTCTTCCTCTAAGGCTGAACTCTGAGGCTAGGCACCTTTCCTCAATCCCAGAAACATATGGCTGGCACATAGTTAACTCAGATTACTAGTGTCTTTTGTTGTTCTGTTTGCATGCCACAGATTTGTTTTGCATTTTGCTGTACTAGAAAACATGTACCTGTCACCTATAGAGCCTAGTATAGAACTCTTTATTTATCCATTAAAAAATACGTATTGAACTATTAAAATGAATAGAATAAGTGTCTAGCATATGAAGTCATAAATAAGATAATCTATATCACACCCTTTTCCTCAAGGATCAAGGAATATCACAGAAGAGGAAGCACAAAGATTCTAAGAGCCAGAGGTTAGGGAATGTCAGAGCAAAACTGTGTCTTCTAGATATGACAAGACTAATACATTGATGGACTCACAACAGTTGTGGTTGCCTGTTGTGGTGGTTTGAATAAGAAAGATCCCTATAGGCTTGTATATTTGAATGCTTAGTCGCAGGGAGTGGAACTATTTGAAAGGAATAGAAGGATTAGGAGGTATGTCCTTGTTTGAGGAAGTATGGCCTTGGAGTAGTTGTGTCATTGGGGTTGGGCTTTAAGGTTTCAAATGCCCATACCAGGCCCAGTCTTGTCTACCTGTGGAATCAGAATGTTAGCTTAGCTACTACTCTAGTCATGCATACTGCATTGTCCCCTGCAATAATACACACTGGCCCTCTAAAACTGCAAGCAAACCCCAATTTAAATGATTGTCTTTTTAAGAATTGCAGTGGTCATGGTGTCTCTTCACAACAACAGAACACTGAGTGAGACACCTGTGTAAGACCTGCACAAGATCAAGCCAGTTGGCATTCCATATTTAAAACAATTGGATCTTTAGAAGGCTGAGATTATCAGACCAACACAGTGAATGTCTGATGCTGGTGCCTCTTGGGCTTATTCTTCCCACCCTTTTAAGTAAATGGAGGTATGTCATGTCCTTGTCTCAGTTCATCATTTCAGATCCACAGAGATGAGCATACAGCTATGATGCTAAGCTTTGAATACATCCAACAAAAAGAGGCTATACCTATTATAAGACTCAGAACCAGGATCACTTGTCAAGTGGTGAGCTTTCAGCTGAATCTCAAAGGCCTTTACAGAAGGGAGAAAGGGCAGAGGAGCCGCTATCCCTATCTGAAGAGCTATTAATAGTTGATAACTGCTAGGGAAAGGGGAGTCAGTTTTCTTTAGTGGTGTGGTCCCTGGTAGGTTGAGTATGCTCCAGTAGATGGGCCCAGATTTATGCGTATGTGGTCAACATGGTTTGGACTCGTTGAGTTATAAAAAACATTCTTGTTTTTGTTTAAGAGAATATGATGTTATAAGGAAGTGGGGGTTGGAGAATGGATGCGAAAGGAGTTAGGAGAGGGGCAGAGAGTAAATACAATCAAAATACATTGTATGCCTGTATGAAATTCTCAAAGAATTAATACAACATTATATTTTAAAGCAATTAATAAAAATGAGTATGTGGTTAAAAATTATGTATTGGATGCTCGACAACTTGTTCAAAATGCTGTGCATTCAATAGTGAATGATACAACCCAAAATTCCTCCAGATATACTTGGAACTTTTTCTTTAGTTTCAGGTACTTTATTTGCACTAAAAATGACAGGGAAACGGAGCCAACTGTAGTCTCTGTCTTTAGAAACCTGAGTCTGGCGTGGTGCCTAGTGAGGTACTACCTTCTCACACACATTGCAATCCCACAGTCTCTCTGTGTGGGAGAAAAGGATAAGTGTTAACATCCCGATTTCAAACAGGAAGGAACTGGGGCTCTGTGAGATGAAGTGACTTGATAAGCAGACTAGTGAAGACCATCAGTAGCTAGACTCTGACTCCCAGGCAAGACCTCTTCCTTTGTCCAGTGGTATGACTGGAAAGTGAGGGTCTCTGACATGCCAGCAGCAGGCTGTCTAGACTCAGTGTGATATTTCATCACAACTAGGAAAGTTGGTTTCATCACCTCGCTCTGGTCCTTGCAATCAGCCATCAGGTTGAAGAAGGCCCCTAACTTAGCAGAGGCCTCTACTCCTTTCAGGAGCACACATTGTCTTCCCTGGAGTTTATGGTGACAAGGGTCACACTGTGGTGTCACTCTTCCCAGGGACTCTAAACTTTCACAGCTTACATTCTACAAACATTTTATAGAAAACCTGCTTCTCACCATGAACAAAAGCCCCTTTCTCCCTTACAGGGACAGCTCAGTTTCCCCTGGCATCTTGTGAAAGCTTGGGCCATTATCATGAACATACGATAGTGCACTCCATCATTTGAAGGTTAACTAAACTGGTCCAGCCTCGTTTTATAGTTGAGGAAACCAACGCCAAAATGCAGCAACTTATCCAAGGGTCTTTATTCTCTCTGGAAGATAAAGGAACATTCACTTTAGTCAAGATTCCAAAAATGTGGATAGACAACGACTGGGAACCCATGGTGTCTTTCACATTCAAAGGTGCTGAGGGTGGTTGGGCGACTGCCAAAAGACACACAAATGAATGTGTCCCCAGGGTCATCATTCTACTGAGCACACATACAATGTGACCATTTATAGCACTTTCCTCTGTGAGATCATGCACCTGCTGTCAGTGAAGAGGACAGACCTTGAACCCCCCACCAGCTGTGTGACCTTGAGTGAGTGCGGGAACTGCCTGGCCTCAGCTTCCCCATGCTCTTGGGATAGGAACAGAGCTGGTCTCCACATCCCAGCCCAAGTGGGATAATGAATATGAAAATATCCGAAAGAGCCCTGTGCACATTCACTGTTTTCTCAGGGCTCTACCCCAGTGGTTACTCATTCATTTTCAAAGGCTTACCCTTGCTTCTCCTTGCTTAACCTTGCTGTTCCTGTCATAGAGAGGGTTGCTACACTGCCTCTACAGACAGGCCTTGCACCCGTCTTTCTTCTACATACCCACTTTTAATTTATTAGCATCTTCTATCATCCTTTATTCTCCATGTCCACATGATAGGCTGCTCCTTTTTCAACCATGCCCTGCATCATTAATCAATCCCAGCAGTCTTTCTGTCCTGCTTCAGTAACTGTCTTGACATCATATTCCTAAGCACTTGTGTGAATTGGTTGGTGCTGGCACAGGGCTTATCACTCTCTGTTTCCTCCCATGGACTGTTTCCCAGAGTCAAAATAGAGTGAATAAAACCAGAATGCAGGTGGTAACTATGCAATCCCACACCACAAATGCTTTCTATGTAGCTGTAAGAAGACAAAAAAAATGCCCATAGCATTACATAGCGCTAACTACAGCAACAGTGACAAAGCATGGTCTAATCCTCAGAACAGGAAAGTTGTGGTGGTTGTGTTATTAACCTGAAAAATTGCAAGAATTCAATCAAAACTATACTTAGAGTAGTCCTTCTTAACCTGTAGGTCTTGACCCCTTGAGGGTCACACATCAGATATCTGCATATTGGATATTTACATTACAATTCTTAACAGCAAAATTACAGTTATGAAGTAGCAATGAAGATAATTTTATGTTTCAGGTCATCACAACATGAAGAACCGTATTAAAGGGTTGCAGCATTAGGAAAGTTGAGGACCATGACTTAGATAAGACCAAACCACTGAAGGAAGGAAGAAGAGAAGCGAGGAGTGGAATGACAGAGAATGGGGGGTTGGTTTCAGAATTGGCTCATATACATGGCTTGTGGGGACCAGCATGAGAGTTCTAGGTCACACAGGGATCAATGCTGCTACAGCCTAGGTACCCAGTGTTGAAAGTCCAGAAAGTTTTAGAAGATGTTCTCTGTGGGCACAGGCCTTTCTTTCCAATCAGTCCTGTTTCTCGAATAAAAGCTAGAGACTATGCCTTGGCTGAAACCTGCCCTGCTCATTTTAATTAACACAGGGTGGGGCGTGTATCAGCACTCAGGTATCATCTAGTGAATGAATGAGCACTGGGAAGGGATTAAGGACCTTAGCAGGGTAGCACCTAGCATACAGTTATTCTCAGAAGCAAAGGCCTTAACCTCTGCAAGGCATTTAGAAAACAACTTGGTTCATAGTAGAAGCCCTACAGAGGCTTCTGTGTGGCTTTGAGATGTCAAGCAGTGCCTGGATTGAGTCCTCTCTGCTGCTCCAGAACACAGTGTGCCATGGAGGATCCATCAATCTGAGAGCCACATGCTGGTCCTGACAGCATGAAGGACTGTCCCACCATGTCTGCCCACTGCTCTCCCCAAACCCCTCATTGTAAGTTAAGAAGTTTCACTGTTTAAATATTGAACAAAGACAACATGGAAATCTCCCAAAATGTCACTGTTTTGAAATAACAACCATTGCCGAAGCTTACTGAGTGTAGAATATGGTCTCTGAAGATGCACAACCTGCAATTCCTTAACTCCCAATGACAATATTAGCAAAATAGTAAATTAATGCCTACTGCATAAAATTGTTAGGAAGATTAAATGAGATGCTAAATAATCGCACTCAACACAGTACCTGACATATACCAAGTACATGCTCAATAAAGTATAGCTCTGAATAGCTTTATAGTCAAAATATTTTTATGTCAAATTCTAAATATTCACGTATGTACATACCTGTGCATACATACATATATGTGTGTACATACATATGTGACATTTTCTCTATTAATTTGATTATAACCACTATTCTAAGTGGTGTCTACTTTGTTAAAAACCATGAATTCTACGAATGATCTCTCAAATTCAAATTCTCACATCTCCACGTTTATGTGAACTTTCTCAAGTTATTGAACCTCTTTATTTCTTGGTTTCTTCTTCTGCACAGGATAGTCTCTACCTGAAAAAAGTTATTATAAGAATTAGATTCATTCAATATTCAACATGTATTATTATTAATTCTACACATGATCTTGAGGTATTTCTCAAAAGCATTGTTCTCGTTGGTTACATAATATCCCACTGAATGATACATTATATCATGAGGTGTTTAGATGGTTATCAGGAACTTATTTGAGCTAAAATTGCTCTTGTCAATAACTCATGTTTTAAATATGAATTTGGGGGTCTTGTTCAGTAAGTTATTGTGGCACTTTGCTTCTGGATTTGCCACGTGGGTTTAGAAAAGCCATTCATAAGCTATAGATAGAGAATTTTGTTTAAATCAAAAACTACCCTGTCCTAGCACTGCTGTTCATTGGCTGTGGTATAAGGCTGAGTCGACTATTGAGAGGTCTAACACTCCCTCTGCTGGCTGTGCATTTTGGACATATTGCCACTTCTCCGTGTTGTCACCTGTATCATGGTGAATACTTTAAGCATCCCTAACTTTACCACCTTGTCATACAGAGCATAGTGCAAAATGGAAAGTATTTGGGAACTTATGAAATTTTATACAGATAAAATATAGCCTTGGGGATCTTATTTTCTTTTGTATCTTGGGAGCTTTGTTTTCCATTAAAGGATTAGGTTTGATATTAATAACTCTGAAGATGTAACTAGTTTTAAGGTCTCTGATGAGCCCTCACCACTGCCAACCTTCCCCCACATCCCCTGATGCTCAAGTCTACAGTCTTCATTTATGGATACCAGGGGGTATATACCTTCCTATTGTGTTGAATTATTTATTACATTGAGGGAAGCTATATATAACTTTGTTAAGCTGGATAAAAATATTGTTACTAATAATGGCTGTTTAGTGAGACAGTTTCAAGTACAGCTGAAAGTGTGCTCAAATAAAATGTACCTTGGCCTGGTTACAAAGCCATCCATAGTTCTGAGTCCAATGTCAGATTAAAGGTAAGAGAGGATTCTGGTCTAATCTACTCCCTCGAAATGCCAGATCCAATTATTCAAACTGGATTTCTTCTCCTGGCTCTTCTCTTGCCTTCTCCTTCATAGGAGCACAGTTCATCTTGGCTCACTGAAGAGTGGAGCTCGATGGGGCTGGTGAAATAGTTTAGTCAGGGAATTGCTCGCCACATGAGGACCAGGGTTCTATCCCCAGGACCCAGGTAAAGAGCTGTGCCCATACTCCCAATGCTTCAAAGTTACCATGCAAAGTTCTGGGGCTCCAGGTGAACGGAAGTGCCAAGCACCAGGGCAGGGAGAGTACTCATAAATCAGTAGTATGTGAGGAACTATTCCCAAGATTGACCTCTGGCTTCTACACACATACACACATTGTGCAGCCACACACATGTGCACCTGTGCACACATGAATTCATAAATATGTACACATACAAAATGGATCTTTTCACACTTTTGATCAGCTTTTAGCTTAGGGACATTGGTAGTGTCTTGGTGACCATGGAATGTTGTACAGCAGCCAGAGGTCTAGATGTGAGGTGTCCAGGACACACAGAGGGACATAAAATTAACAATTAAGAGATGGCTTAGCAAACAAATAAATAAATACTTAACTTCATGTGATGCAAAGATCACTAAAACCCAAGCAGAATCTTGTGCTAGGTGGTAGGGCTGGGAAGGACTCCTGAGAAGATGTCCTCAAGCTAAGATGTCTCCATGCCGTGACCCATGGAGATACAGGAAGAGACTCTTAAAAGGATTGAATGAAGCAGACCAGAGGGACCTGGGACTTGAGGGAAATCAATGAGCCAGGCAAGGCAGGGAGAGGCAGGCTGGAAGACTGAGGTCAGGCCAGGCTTGGTGAGCAGTGGGGATGGATCTGACATTTATTCTGAGGCAATGCAAAACCACTGGCAGGGCTTAAGGAGAAGGTCATGATCTCATTTGCATCTTTAAACAATTACTTTTGATGTAAGATGGGCTTCTGATGGCATCCTGGTGACTCTCTTTCTCTATCTATCTATCTATCTATCTATCTATCTATCTATCTATCTATCTTATCTATCTCTATCTCTTCTTTCTTGGTAGCTTATCATCAGTTTGTGTTTGATAATAGATGCCCTCAGTTTATCTAATTAAATTTTATGATTACTTGAGGCAAAGCTGATAGAAAGTGGAAAGGACCGTAGAATCCCTTCCCCAACCTCTCTTTGGCATCATCATTCACAAGGTCTGAAAGGGAAGTGAAGATTTAGTTCAGTCACTGAATAAACTTGTTTTCTCATCCAGATGTTTCTGGCATTAGGCATTTTCAGAGTCATGCTAACCAGGTGAGAAAGAGTTGGAGATAACACAGATATAATATGTCCTGTATTTTTTCCTGTGCTTCTTTTGAAAGACTTTAATGTACCTCAGTCCCTTGATGGTCATTTTGAGGGTGAATTAGTTAGATCATGAGGCCAGCTTTCCTCACTGAGGCCCTGTCCCTGGACCAGATCAGATAGAGAGAAACGCTTAAGATTTCTTACATCAGCAGAGGCTGATCTCCCATATCAAAACCTCTGTATCCTGTCTGGATGCCATTGGCCGTGGTCTCTGCTATACCCTTAGCAGCACTGTGTGCTGACCTATACTGACAAACACATTTATATCCCACAGGAAATTGCACTGGACTCCCTGTAGGCAGGAGCTGCTCCTTTTGCAGCCTCCTTTGTGCTAACTTCTCTAGTTAGTTCTCTTCTTCAATTACCTACATGGTATAGCAGCTAAGGACACAGGCATGGAAATTAGACAGATATGGCTATGTGACTAGCTGGATATATGTCTCCAAGCAGGTTTAAACCTGTTGATTCCCACTCTACCTCACCTCCCACCTTCCCCACATACAGAGCTTGTTAGCTTTTTTACTGTTGTTTTAATTCTTCTATGATGTAGTATATCAGTTTCCCCTCCCTCTCCTCCCCCAGTTTCACACACACACAGTTCCCCTCTACACCAGGTCCACTCCCCCTCCTCTTCCCTCTCTCCCTCCCCTCAGAAAAGAACAGGCCTCCAGGGGTCATTAACCAAACACAGCCTAATAATCTACAATAAGACCAGGCGCATTCCATCACACCAAGGCTGGATGAGGCAACCCAGTAGGAGCAACAGGGTCCCACAAGCAGGCAGAAGAGTCAGAGACAGTCCCAGCTCTCACGGCAGGAATCCCACAAGAATCCCAAGCTACTCATCCATAACATATATGCAGAGGAAAGTTAACTTAGCTTTTTAATCTGGACCAAATTCACAAGCTTGCCAGCAAGTGTCTACTAAGGTTCCAAATACAGTTAGGAATGAGGTGTGTATGAGGAACAAGCACCGTGAGGCACACCTAGAGGAGTTTACAATTTCATGACACCAATACTAGATTAGTACGGGTAAGTCAGTGACCTCAAGGAAGAATTGGGAAAGAAGTGGGGAATAGGGTTCTCAAAGGGCTTCTGAAATCCTGGACAAGTGAGGCAAGTTATTAAATGTCATTGCATGGGCAGAACTGAGCGTACTTCCTGTTCTGTTGCCTCCAGTGGCTTTCAGCTACTCTGATGATAGCTACTATCATGCTCGTGTCCTCTGTATGGCTCTGGCCCTGTTCTGCAGGAAGGTTTTAGGGAGCTTGCTACAAGGTGCTGCTAGAACATCTGCAAGGTAAACCCCTGGTTACTGGCTTGGCCCAACTCCGAACCTGACTCCTGATTCAGGCCACCTGCATGGTTTCTGGCTTGGTGTCTGTGCAGGTCCTGGGGCAGGACCCCTCCATACATGCAAAATAATTTAGTTCCCATCCATACCTTAATTCTCCATTAGAAAGCTCTTCCTCCACACATTCTCACAATCTCAACAGGACAACTACCGTGGACCTTTCAAGAAAGTTTTTAGAAGAAAAGAGATGTTTGCCCCTCAGTTGAAAGCATTTTGAGGGGACTCTCACAACAGCCATTTGGCACTACAAGTACCTGTTCTGGCTGAGTTGTAGAACTGGGGTGTATTTCTTCCCATTGAGAATATTGTTTTGGTTACCCCTGTCCGAGAGCCATTAACCTGAAGACTTTACAATTCCTCTATGATGGTGCCAAAAAAAAAAAAAAAAAAAAAAAAAAAAAAAAAAACAACACACACAAACCAAAAACATTTTCTTGCAGTGTGATACCTTAGGGCATTTATGTTGATGATGGCCATGCATGGTTGGCCTTAACTTTCCTGTGGCATTGGTGAGAGGAACAGCTCTTTGTAGCTATGAGCCCTTCCTACCAGGGCTGCTCATAACCATTGTGGATCTTCCTCCATTTCCGTACAATTTCTCAGTAGATCTTATTCAAAGAAAGCTGCCCTCACATGTAACTAAAACTGCTTGTGCTCAAACAATATAAGCTGTCTGAGATCATGGCGTAATAAGGAAGACTAAGAATAACATTATTAAAGTATTTTGCCAATTCTTTTATACAAGTAACTGTAGTCCCTCCCCAAGCACCATCTCTCCCCAAGAAGGGGGACTCTTTAGATTTTTAATGTAAAAATAGTATGCTTTGCTCTCTTACTGTGTGCAAGAAACTATACTTCAGTTAGAATTCCTCTAATTTAGCATTCACTACCCCAAGAGGCTGAGACTATAATAAGCACCTGCTTACCCTATGATACCTTGAAACATCTGTTGAACCACACCTCAGCCTTGCTGGCTGTTAATAAGATGAGCAAAGGCCAGTAGAAGTGAGAGACTACTGCTCATGCCATCTCTGTTCTTTCAGTCAGATGGGTTGTCAATGTAAATGGTAACAAACCATGAGAGTGCTCCCGAGAAATGTTGTCATGTCTTTCTCAGCATCTGCTGCAGTTCTTCAGTGACAGATTTAACAGTTGTTGGGCCCGTCTTCTGGTTTTGGTTATAGTAGACAATTTATTATATAGCATTTCATAAGAAAAATCAGTCACCAGTTGGCTTTTGTTTAACATGAAAAATAAAATCATTTTTTTTAATTTTTATTGGTTCTTTGTGAATTTTACATCATGTACCCCAATCCCACTCATACCTCATACCCACCCTCCACCTTTTTGAAACAAAGAAAAAAATCTTGTTGTGGAAGCTGTAGTGTATCACAGTGTATCTGACAGTATACACTTTTATCTATATTTTTTATATTGCAAATGTTCATTGCAATGACTAGTTGGCTTCTGCTACACTATCAATACTGGATCCTAACTACTACTCCTCTTGGATATACTGTAGTTTGTCCTGTGTCACAGAGATTCAACAATTTGGAATCTATAGGACCAGCCCCTTCGTGCAGGTCATCAATGGGGTAGATGTTGGGATGGACTAATTCAAAGCTCTGGTCTGGGCCTGAGAGGTATCAGAGCTTGTCATTCCATTGGCTCTCCCACTTTCACACCCTTGGAGCCGGCTCACTGGCAACCATACAACCATGGCCAGCTTCACCCTAAACTAAAGCGAGGTGCAGGAACCATTCTCCCCAATGCTGCAGCTGGTAAGGGCAGGGCTAGCTCTTCTGCTCTCATGACCCCAGGACCAGGGCCAGCTTTCCCACACTCACACCCTTGGGGCCAGTTTATCTACAACTCCCACAATGGGGAAGGGGGGCGTTCTCAAGTAGTGCATCTGACTAGGGGTAGAGTCAGCTCCTCTCTCTCAACCCCCATATCAAACTGTCCCACAATCCCCAGGCCAGGCGTAGGGCCGGTTCTGCAGAGCCCTCAAACATCAGCATGTCCCCAAGCTGTACCTCAGACCATGGGCTGGCCTTTGGTTCTAACAGACCCCTGCTGCTGCACACCCATGAACCCAGATGTGGCCCCCAATGGTAGTGTAGGCCAGGACCCCATCGTGGTCCTAGTTGGTATCAGGGCTACTCACATCAGGCTGTTCCTCACTACCCTTGAGTCTGCAGATCGGCCTGTCTTCATTGTGCCTACATCCTTCTGTTTTTCTTACTCTTCCATTTCTCCATCAGTTCCTCCTCTTAGTGGTGCCAGGGTCTCTGAGTATCTAGAGTCATCTCAGGGTGCTTTCAGGAGTGCTATATCCTGCTTGTGCATTATGCACTGGGCAGGCGTCATCTCAGGCATGGTCTGCTACCCCTACCAGCCTTTAAGGAACCGAACCGTAGTCATGACCCTTGGTGCCAGACTGGTGGTCATCTCAGGCTTACTGCTCACCTAGGCCTGTCCTTGAGGCCCCATGCAAGGGTCATCTGTGTCAGGCTTACTCTCATTTTTCTTTTAGGATTTATTTTTATTTGATGAGTATGCATGATTTTTCTGCGTGTATGAGCACCATACTAGAGTTGTGAGCCATCAAATGGGTGCTGGGAACCAAACTCAGGTCCTCTGCAAGAGCAGCAAGTACTTATAACCACTGGGCCATTTCTCCAGCTCCTTAACCCGACTCTTGATATTAATATTCCTAACAGCAGATGCTCTGTTTTCCACAACTATAATAAAATGCATGTTTTGGAAATGTGCAAAAATATGCAGCTCTCTCCAATTTTATTTATAATAGCATTTATGCTATTTGCTTAGCAGTAAATAAAGACACAACTCTGACTATTCTCTTTCTGTTCATGTGTTTCTGTTCTCACAAGTTCATTAGCTGAGCAGGAAAAAAAAAAAGCCACACATGAGTAGCACTGAACTCTACCTATAAGGCTTGTGACCTTGAAGTGAGCCAAAGTCAAACCTCTGCAGGCTCTCTGAGAGGGAAATTGACACATACAGAGGTGGGTCAGCCCCACTCATGTCTGGTAGTCATAGCATGTGTCTGTGTGCCAGGCCCGCTGCAAACATCTGCACCCATGGGGTTTACCCATCTCTCATCATAACTCTGAGAGTTGTCTTGCATCTGCTTTGATAAATGTGAAAACTAAGGCTTAAAGTCACCCCCACAGCTAGGGAATGGCAAATGTGGGATGTGACTGAGTCCTAGCTCCTGTGATCTCCGACTTGTGAATACTGCAAGATATCCCCACAGGATGGCCTCGGGTGCCAGGCTGGCTGAGACTTGTTGTCCCTTGCCATTGGCAAGGACTTTCCCACAGAGCTCTTCCTCCCCACTCATCTCCTGCCTCAGCTCTTGAGCTTGCCTGATTTGCTCGCCTTGTTTGGAGCACCTTTGAGATGACAGCGTTTGTTGGTAGCATCTTTTCCTGGGCTGTGTGACCCTTGCTGCCTCCACCCACTCCCTTCTCCCCTGTGCTAAGCGCCCTTTCTTTTTGCCCTTCCAGCTTTTCTTCTGTTCTCTGACCTGAATTGCATTGTGCAGCCACTCACTGTGCTGCTTCTGGACAGTCTCCACCCTTTGCTGCTTCCTTTGGAGCCAGGATGCTTGGCTTTTAAGTCTGACCCCACTTAATGTGCTACCAGACTAGCACAACTCTCTGTCCCTGCTTCATGTTTTCTGGTTTTAAAATATCAGCATTGCGATACTCACGACAGCTCAGAGAGTGTTTTTGGGGGGGGAAACAATCACTTAATGTGTGTGAAGAGCTTAACTTAGTGCCTGGCTCATGGTGATGATGTCATCTGCATGGTGACCAGTAACTTATATCAGAAAATACATTGTTAGGTCGAGGGAGCAATCCAGCCACAGCAAGGAAAATCATTCTTCCTGGAAGAAAACATAAGTTCTCCTTCAAGGTGCTTCCTGTTTCTTACTTTCCCATCTTCCCTTGGCTATAGTGAAGGGAGTTGGCTGGCTACCAGTAGGACCTCAGAGATCAACACATCAGCTAAGTTTTATTTAGCTCCTAGATCTTACAGTTTCTGACTCTGGCCCATGTTCACAACACAGGGATGCTACCCACATGCGTGGCTCAAGTCTGTGATCCTAGGAGGCTAGGTCAAGGCCAAGGAAGGACGTCCTTCACACAGACTTCTTCGAGCTCTTCCCACAGGCTTCGTTTCTCCACTTGTAAGACAGCAGGCTTGGGTATGATGATTTTGGAGTCCGGACCCCTGGGAGCTGGTACCTAAGCTCAGCAGTGCCACTGTTGCTGGTTAGCTCCTGAGCATCTGTCTTGTGCAAGGACAGGCCTCATTGGCTCACTGCTGCTTGGCTTGTGCCGCAGCCGTCTGCAACTCTGGCACTGAGTCAGTCACATTGCAGCTTTACATTATCATGCTTCTTGTAGCAAGCAAAGATACTTGGCTCCATTACTACAAAGCAAATCCTCCAAGAAATCCCATGGTGCTCCAAGAATCTTCTTCCAGAAATTGTTTAATGTGTGTGGCCTTATCCTGAACCTTAACAAACCTTCAGAAGAGAAGATGTTCCACAGAGCCCAAAATGAGGCATAGTCTAATATGAAAGAGATGAAAACCCAACAGCCATTGAGCGCTGTGGAGTTAAACACTTCTTGCTTTGTGGGAGTGGCCACTTTCTCCATGGTTTGGAGTCAAACCCTGTGTCTTATGTAAAGAGTTCATGGCTGGGTCCACATGTATGTTTTGTGCAGTGACAGGTTCAGCCTTGCTGCTACTCCTCTTCAAGGCGGTATTTTGAATAAGACCTTCTCCATCTTTGCTTATCTTTAAGCTTCTTTGCTTAGAGAATCTATCTAACACCAAGTTGCAGCTTTAATTATCTCAGCAAGCTAAGACACCAAAGCACATTTTCTTCCTCTTCCCTTATGTGACAAGTCACCAAGTACTATCGGTTAGTTCTGTCTTGAAGATGTATCTTTCCATTGTTGCAGTCCCCACAGCAGAACTGGACCCGACAGCACTCCTGGGATCCTGAAATTGATTCTAGCTGGTCACTCTCCCAGGCTTGTGTGTGTGTGTGTGTATGTGTGTGTGTGTGTGTGTGTGTGTGTTGTATGTGTGCGGACCTAAGCTTTCTCAATCTTGTCTGAATTCTCTTCAGCTGACATTACCAAATACTTTGGAATTCGAATAAACAAAAACTAACTAGAGCAGTGGCTCTCAATCTGAGGGTCCCAACCCCTTTTGGGGTTGGACATCCCTTTCACAGGGGTTGCATATCAGATAATCTGCCTATCAGATACTTAGGATTCTTAACAGTAGCAAGATTACAGTTATGAAGTAGCAATGAAGACAGTTTTATGGTTGGGGTCAGCACTACATGAGGGACTGTATTAAGGGGTCACAGCATTAGGGAGTTGAGTCATCACTCTGTCCTTCCATGGCTGCCATCCTCATGTTACCTCTTTACCGATATGTTTTTTGGTACAATTGTCTTCACCTACAAGGTCCGGCTTAAGTACAGAAAAGAGCTCTGCTCCTTTTGTTTGCCGAATCCCAAGGCCCTAGCACAGTGTCCAGTTCATGGGCGTGCTTTGTAACTATTCGTCTGTTATAGCTTCTTTTCTCTCCAGCCTGGTTTAGAACAGGATTCTAAATGCCAGCATTGGCTCTGTGGTCCGAATAGTTCCAGAGGGTGCCTTTGCTTTCATCCCCTTAAGGAGCACTGACATCAATGCCACGGCCGTTTTCACTGGGAATGAATGCTAGCTGTGACTGCTCTCCTTAATGACCAGCTCAAAAGAGCACTTCTGATGTGTCAGGTCTGAATGTCTCAGCAATACTTTACTCATAGGTGATAACATTATCCTACCCCTTACTGATTCGAAAACTGAGGCCCAGAGAGATTAAGTTATTTGTTCAACTTAGGAATGCCATACCATGGCTGAGACTAGACGGTAAACCAGAGATTCTGACTACAGAGTGGACAGCCATCGTTACTATGCCGTGCTGCCTTCTGGAGATCTTTAAAGCATAACAATTATCAAACATCTCCCCACACACATTCCGAGCCTGACAAACAGCTCCCAAGTCAGCCCCTACAGCCAGTAAGGCACAATCTCACCTTGTTCTGAATTCATAGCCCTTTAGACTTGTCTCCTGTTTACTCAGTTTCTGGTGTTTGCCTGGCTGTTTATAGAAGGGTCTGCTCTTGTGTTTTGGCACTAAGCGATACCAGCTGTGCCATAGCTAAAGCTTCAGAAAGGAGTCATCCAGCACTGAGAGGCCACATGGCTGAGAGCGGGATGAGCCTTCTTT
Organism: Mastomys natalensis; assembly: GCA_021653895.1. NCBI lineage: Eukaryota > Metazoa > Chordata > Mammalia > Rodentia > Muridae > Mastomys > Mastomys natalensis. The sequence goes on along the minus strand of JAJTUV010000014.1, from coordinate 2,852,676 downwards.
AAGGAAGTTATGCTTCCCGGAGCTTCTCTGGCGTGCCACCCTAGGAAGCTCTTCAGTGCAAGCCTCTGGTTAGCTGAATAAAAATGAAGTGACCATTTGTGTTTCCCTACCGATTGAATTGGCGTCAACCTGATGTAGGCTCAGACTCACAAAAGCATAGACAGGCTTGCTTCCAGGCTTGCAATGGAGCTGGACCAGACAGGCTGTGTGCCCAGCTTCTTACAAAACATGGCTTTGGATTCTTGTCACTGGTACCCTTTAAAACTGAGGTGTCAGAGTCTCCTGCCCCCATACCAAGTCGCGGGGTGATTTGTGGAGATGCCCTGCTTCTGGTGCCACCTGGATCCTGAGCAGAGGAGTGTGCAGACCAAAACGCTCTTTTCAAGGACTGAGTGCATCCATCATAAATAAAAATGCTTCGTAAGACAAGATATCTCAACTGCCCCTGTCTCAATTATTCAAGCTTAATATTTTTGCTCCATGAAAGTGCTTTCTCAGAAGAGCTTAGATCTTGAACATGTGGATATCATTTATTTAAGGGAATGTCAGGTTAAAGTGAGTTAGTGCTCCATACTGTGTAGCAAACACTAACTACACTCCTTTCTTCATACTGACCAGTCAATGTGTGGGTTCCAAGGGCTCCTCTGGTGCACGCTAGGTTCACAGTGAGTGGCAATTTGCTGGTTTTCTAAGGTATAAGCACGCATCTCTCAGTGACATGGGGGTTCAAGTACAGGTAGAACACAGTGACATTTTGTCTCGTCTCATCATGCTCTGATGCCCTCTCGGGTAGTAATGGTAATTTCCATTTCTCTTCTGACTGTCAAGAGTAAAAATGACTCCCGCATCAGTCGCATAGGTTTTCCATATCTGTCCACATGGTCGTGACATAAGGATTTTGGAATTGTCACTTTTCAGGGCAGACATAGATAGTCAGTCAGCCAAACTGGTCAAATGTAGTCTCACCAGACTCTTCCATGAAGGTAAATTGACTTGATGCCTGCAGATGTGACAATGGCCCACAGTTGATGGATTTTACAAGCTCTGAAACTAGCTGCTGCTTTTTCATTTGAGCCTGTTGGTGAATGCAGATTTCCCATTCCCTCCTGTATAACTTAGGTCTTTCAGACAGAAATTGCTAAGTATTTCCTAAAAGCATCAGGAAAATGGGTCACTGTATTTTATCTGCTCGCCTTTGGTAAATGGTCCTGAAGTAGATATTTTAAGAATTGGTGAAGAATAGGAAGGGCAAAGGCCAAAGTTCACCCAAGAGAAAATATTCACAAGGGCAAATAACGTGGCAATAGAAACTTAGAAACTGCCCAAAGGCAGACTATATCTAGTCTTTATCAGTTAGTAGAATTAATATTAACTAGAAAAAAATATTGATGACTTGTGGAATGCACATTTGGATCTGTCTACCCCAACAGTCTAAGCACCCCCCTTACATGCCTATGTGTATGTTTGCCTAGTGTAGCATGTTGGTCTGAAGATCCCTTTTGTTTTTAATTTGCATCTTAAAACTGTCAATCACCCTCAACTGTGGGAAAGCTTGAGTAAAGAAGTGAATAAATATTTACTGTGATAGCTCCCTCTCTGACTCTAACCCTGCGTCAGCCTAAGGCTTGTATTAGTGATAACTTCTTTTAATCATAAGAAGTTTCACAAAACAAGAGACAACTCTCTTTCTCTCTTTCCATTCCTTTGACTTTGAGAGATGTGTTGACTCCAAGGTCACACAGGCCTGTGAAATTTCACAAAAGCCCACACATAGGGGAGTCCCATGCCTGGTTTAATGTTCTGCGATTATCTTCTTGAAAGTCTAAATCAGAGCTGAGACAGGTCAGTGGATAAAGGACAAGCCACACAGCATGGGCACTGAAGTTTAGATCCCCCCCCAAGCCCAAGTACAAACAGGATGTGATGTGGCACATTTTGTAATCCAAGTGTGCATATAGAAAAACAGAAGATGTCTAGAGAGAAGATAATTCCCAGAGGTTTGCTGTCCAGAAACCCTACTGAACAATGAGATACCCTGTCTAAACAAGGTGGAAAATGAAGGTAACTGAGTTTTTCCTTTGACCTCTACAAATGCCCAAGAGCACACATACACTGGTATTTATTCAGGGACATTCATGGACATAAACATGGACCTAGGCACATATGTACTTGACACATACATCTCACATGGAACACTATAGATTACATTCTAAATCTTTTTTTAAATTTTGTGTTGTATGTGTGCCTATGCAGAGGTGTGTGTATTGTGAAGGGGGAGGTGCACTTGTATATGTAAAGGCCTGAGAGCAACCTCTAGTGTTGCTCCTCTGGTACCATCCACATTGTTTTTAGAAGCAGAATCTCATTTGACCTGGTTCTTGCCAAGTAGGTTAGTCTGACTGACCAGTGAGTCCAAGTCCCAGGTCTCTGTCCCCACCCCAAGACTCAGGATCCTAAGCACTTAAAAATATGTCGATAAATCATTTTAAGTCAAGATCTGCATTTCACTTTTCACCAAACCCTACAAACTATATATCCAGCCTTGAAAGCCTAATGTACACACACTGTGCTAGACTGACAACCATGAGTCACCTCATCTCTCCCATCCACTTTTCTTACCACATCTGAACCCACATATAAAGGCTAGGTTTAAGATGTGGGGTTGACTTAATTAAAGACTCTGAACAGCCTCTGTCTCATCAGAGAGAGGTATATCTTTGCCACTCGGGCTTCAGATGACTATTTTCAAATTCCTACATGGTTTTACAATAAGGGGGACCCAAAGGAAAGGAACCAGAATATGAAAATGACTTCTAAGGCCCTTTTACAAGAACTGGGATGATGGGAAGAGGAAAAAAATCTGAGCAAACTGGAATGATCCCACAGAAGACACTAAAAACTTGTATTGCTTAACCCATTGTCTCTATGGTACTTCCAAGGTCAAAATGTCCTCAAAAAATGCTTCTCTGGTGTTCATGTGTGCAAGAAGTGCATGCTGACCCTGTTGAGATTCAGTGTCTCATATGTTCAGCTAGGAGAAGCTTCCAACTCTGTATTTACAATAAGCTTACACACAAGGCTAATGCTGATGCTTCATGGTTTATATGTCGGGCACTAAGGTGGCAGGCTTACAAGTTCTCAGATGTTGCAGCAGATCCTGAATTTTTGCTTCATTTGGCTTATGGTGGCACCACTACCTTTCCTAGAAGCAGTTTGACCTTTCCCATTTCCTAGCACAGTATAGACAGCTGCTCATGAGCACACATCCATGTGTGTTGTGACCATGTGTGTGTGTTGAATGTTCAGACCTTCGGATAAAAACTGGCTTCAATCTGCTTTGAATAATGAGATCTATTATCTAATGCAACTAAAGAAGCAGAGGGAGTCAGACAGAGGCTTCAAGAGCTGTTGAGTGTCTGGTTCTGCAGTGTCATCAAAACACTGCTTTCTTTTTTCTTCCTTCTCTGCTGTCCTTGGCGCTGTAGAATGTCCAAGGTCATCCTAGCCAACACCTTCATGTCAAACCCCATCAGAGGTAGAAAGAGCTGTGCTTCTCGTTTCTATTTAGGATCTAGAAGCTAATCTTCATAGTTTGTCAATTCCCGGAGCTCCATTCAAGTGTTGCAGGTCTGTTCTAGTCCAGTCACTTCATCATGAGAATGGGATGGCTGTAATTATCTCATTTTGGAGATAACCAGAGAGAGTTTGCTGGAGCCAGCAAGGAGGCCAATATCCCTTGGAGTATATGGATTTGCAAAGGAGTGGATATCAGAAAGAAAAAAATATATATACTCTATTGGAGAGAAGAAATATGGCATCATGGGGGAGAATGAACATGGCGTTGGAGCCAAGTGTCTTCACTTATAATACCCAATGAAAATCCTGACTCAAAGGCAGCAAGCCATCTTCTGGCCTTCTCTTTGATTTTCCTTAATTTACCCTCTCCCAAAGCTGACCTCAACAATGCTTGACTTGAATCGCCAAATCTAGCCTTTGCTACTGCTTCTCATCTCAGCCAGTGATCTGCTCTCAATTACAGTGCAAGTGGAGAAGCATCCAGGAAACGGGGGAGTATCTGGTTGATGCTGCTGCCGACTTAACTTGGCTGGACTATTGTACATTTCTTAGATCCACCCTCACAAAGCATCAGATCACTCTTCTACTTCAAACTTAAACGAATTGAGGAGACTCTAACAGTCTGACACTTACCCTACCCTCTTGTTCAAATCTTCAGACATCCACCAGAAGGCTGGGTGGGAGTCCTTGGTGTAGACAATGGATGAATTCTGTATCAAGCAGTTAAAACATAGCCAGCCCAAGTACAGACTCACAACCAGTCAAAGTACAAAGGATAAGTGACTGCAGTACTTGGGCCCAAATAAGTCATCTTTATGACCTATCACCATCACCCCCAACCCCAGCAGCACCTCTTCCATCACTACTACCACCACCAACAACAAAAACAACAACACCTCCAGCTCCACCACCACCATCACCACCATCAGCAGCAACAGCAGCAGTAGTAGCACACCATCCCTCCCCAAACCTCAGGGAACATTGCAGTGGGAGGGGATGGGAAGAATCTAAGAGCCACAGGTAGGGGAGGAATACAATGAAGCTGTCCTCTGGACATGGCATGGCTGTTACACTCACGAGCTCAGTGCAGCTGTCATTATCTGCATAAAGGGCAACATAGATTAAGCTCCTGAACATCTCATCATGGAAAAGAGAAAGGCTCATAGGCTCCAGCCTTCCCTGAAGGACTATTAACAGATGTCATTTTCTTCAGTGGTGGAGCCACTGTTGTCTACAGTCCAGAAAATAACCTCTTGTCCATGCTCATGTAAGCAACCCCAATGAAACTCAGTGGATCATACACGTGCACACACACATACACCACACACATGTGTGCAGACATGCACATACCCACACACACTCACACATACTATACGAACGCACATGTATGCACATGTTTAAACACACATACACACACTCACAACACATACATACACACATACACACACACACACATGAGTGGTGTATTATAAGCATGGTTGAAGGAAAGAAGAAAGAGGGTTTCAGTAGAAGAGGAAGGAGAGGGTTACATAGGATAATGGGATGAAAAAGACTAAAGTTCTTTTTCTCCTGTTTATTTATTTGTTTCCTTACTTGCTTACTTTACATCCCAATCGCAGCCCCCTTTCATCTCCCTTCACATGCGCCCTCCCACCCCTACCCTTCACCCTGAGAAAGGGGGAATCCCCCCTAGGTACCAACCTACCCTGGTGCCTCAAGTCACTGCACAATGTGCATTAGACACATCCTCTCCCTCTGAAGCCAGAAAAGGCAGACGCAGTTAGAGGAATAGGATCCGCAAGCAGACAACAGAGTCAGGGTTAAGTCCCTACTCCAGTTATTGGGGAACCCACCTAAAGACGAAGCTGCATAAAGTTTTTATATACCTGTATGAAACTATCAAAGAATATAAAATAACTTTTAAAAGCCAACTTTCTCGACAACTTGCCCAGAAGATTCAATTATCTACCAAACCCCTAGTTTAAAAGTATTAATTACTTTAACCAACATCAGGAAGCAGAGGCAGGTAGATCTCTTGAGTTCAAGACCAGACTCTTGAAATCACCATTCCACTCTCAACTTCTGCCCAAATCCCTTACTTAGATTCCAGTGAATGAGGGCATCCAGCACTTGGCTTTATGTGTCTAGCTCATAGCCCTTAAAAGACAATCTCAAGTTCTGTCTAGATTGTCTCAAGTGATGGAATTTCATTCTTCTTTACTTTTTAGCTAAATACTATGCCATGGTCTATATGGACCATCATTTTCTTTATCCAACTTTATCCACAGTTGATGGACCCAAATTGTATCCCTTTTCTGGCCATTGAGAATGTGTAGGGTACAGATTTCACTTCTTTTGCATATATATCCAGTAATAGGATTGCAGAATCATATGGTAGTTTCGTTCTTAGGGTGTTTTTTTACTTGTTTTTTTGTTTTTCGTTTATTTTTCTTTGTTTGTTTGCTGATTTTTTTCTTTTGAGGAGCCTCCATATTGTTTCCTACGACCACCAGTTAGTTTTTATTACCCTGCTCATGTGCAGGGGCTCCATTTTCCTCACAGCCTTTCAGCCCTTGGTATCTTCTGTCGTTTGATAATACCTATTCTAACAAGAGTGCATGCTGTCCCCCTGTGGTGTTGAGTTGAATTAGTCTTTATTTTTTGTTTCTTTCTGTGAATGGGTCAAGATCATTGCTTGTGGTGTGCGTTGTGTGTTTGTGATATGTGTGATCTTGTGATATGTGTGATATGTGTGTGGTGTGTGTGTGTGGTGTGATATGTGTGTGGTTTGTGTATGTGTTGTTGTGTGTGTGATATGTGTTGGTGTGTATGTGTGTAGTGGTTGTGTTGGTGTATGGATGTGTATGTGTGTGTGTGTGTGTTGTGTATGTGTGTGTGTGTTGTGAGTGTGTGTGTTGTATGTTGTGTGTATGTGGTGTGTATGTGTATGTTGTGATATGTGTGTGGTTGTGTATGTGTGTGTGTGTGGTGTGTATTGTGTGTGTTGTGGTGTGGTTGTTATGTGTTGTGTGATGTGTGTGTGGTTTTGTGTGTGTGTGTGTGTGTATGTGTATGTGATATGTGTGTGGTCTGTGTATGTGTGGTGTGTGTTGGAGTGTGTGTGTTTGATGTGTGTGTGTGTGGTGTGTTTGCTGTTGTGAATGTTGAATGTGTAGATGAGCAGAGGATGCTTAGCATACAGTAAAAGCTTTGTGTTTAACCCATGTTTATTACTCCTTTTGCTGGGGTACCTACCCCCATGATGCCTTACCCCTTCTAAAATTATACCCAATACAATGTTTTTCTCCATTTCAGGGAGAAGAATCCTATCTCCTGTTTTATGTTTTTCATGACACAGACAACAGTTAACATCAATTTCCTGCAGTTCCTCAAAATAATCCAGAAAGATTACACAGAACTGTAAGCCCAACAGCTCATAATAGCTAAGAGTAATTGAACACTTAGTTCTAGCTTTGTTTTGGCTCCCCACAGGGACTGTCTCATTGGAGCCACCACACACCCCCAAAAATCACTTAAATATGATTCTTCCACTTTTACAGATGAGGAAATGGAAGCACACAGAAAAGTCAATTCATTTGAATAACTGTTTTCCAGTGAAATTCATACAGCAGCAGTCAGCTTTCAGTAGGAAAGTAGGTGGACTCCCCGTTACTGAGTGGTTTGCTCCTGTGTTCTCATCCTCCAGCTTGGCCAGAAAGCATTGTATTAAAAAATTGTCAGCCGGGCTGGAGAGATGGATCTTTCAGAAGACCAAAGTTGTATTCCCACACTCAGGTTACATTTATAGCTCCAGTTCATGGGAATTGGACACCTTCTTCTGGCCTCCATCAGTATTGGGCATGTATGTGGTGCACAGACATACATGCCAACAAAATACATATACATTAACTAGAAATGAACAAATCTCAAAGGAAATTTAAATAAAAGCCATCTGTCAGAATAGCCTTGGGAATGTAAGAATAAATGACCACTTAAAGACAGCCGAACCAAAGAAATGAGGAAATCTGTTTTCAAAGGTATTAATAATTGCAAGTAGGATTTAATCTTTAAACACTTTTATATTTAACTGAGCAAAATTGAGGCATTAATTGCCCTACAAACTCATCCAGACACACACATACACACACACACATACACACACACACAATACACACTAACGAAAAATTTTTTTCAATTATTAAAAAAAAAAAAAAAAAAAGAAAACCATGCCAGTCTCAAAATTTGCTTCCAGCTTTGCCTTTGGTTGTCTGTTCCTGATAAAACCCTGAGTCACTCAGAGCAGTGGCTGCCATCCCAAAGAGTTCTTCAGTATCAGTGTAAGTGTGAGAGTCTCTTGTGACCTAAAAGGCTCAGTCCTTCACTAGTTGACATGTGTTAGTGCCAGCCTGTCCATACGAAGGACTCAGCAGCCCACAAGACGTGAGGGACAAGATAGAGAAGCTCTGATCAGGACAACTTTCAGCCTAGGCTCTGCATAAGTAATAGTTTGAGATTGTTTGCTCACATTTTCTCAAATGCAAGAGATATTGCAAGAAATTTTAAAGCAAGTATGTTGCCTACCCAAGAGTTTCAAAGAGGCAGGATTCCTCTCCCTGAAATAGAGAAAAACCTTGAATTTTACAAGGGGTAAAACAGCATCGGAGGCAGGCGCCTCAGCATGAGGAGTACCTGAATCACCAAACATTGGTGACCAGAGGGCTACAGTGAGGGCTCCCAGCAGGATCCACACCTTGACAAGAGGTGGATTTGGTAGGTTTGCCAATAGTAGCTCCCAGCTTGATGTTTGTTTTATCGTTTTCATTTTATTTCAATTAAAGATATTTTAGGTTCATTTAGATGCTGAAAGACAGCCCCATGGTGTGATAATGGGGTGGGGGAGGACATGGAGGTGGGGTTGGTTAGTGAGTAAAAAGAATTGAATTGCTCTAGAAAATGAACTTGTGAACTTTCTTTCCAGAACTTGCTAGAAAGAAAAGAGTTTGTAAGAAGGAGCCAAGCAAGATATGCAGCAGAGGCTGGGGGATGAAGGTGATCTGCACTTTTCTAGAATACTGGAGTTCCAGATTCAATCTTAGATTTTCTGCAGCCATTCTTCCTGCACTCTGTCTATGCTAGATGTTGTTTCCCTGGAGTGATGCTTTCATGTTTGCCATTTGTGGGAAACCGAAAGGGCAGGAGCATTGTCCCTGAGACATCAGCATAACGTGGGGAAAAAAAAGACAGTCTAAGCAAGAAAAATAAAAAAGAAAGAAAACCTACAGGAACGGAGGGGAGTGGAGTGGGGGAGTGGGAGGAGAGTCTGGGGAGCTGGAGGAGTGTAGGCCCAGGCTGGGCTGCATAGTTCTGTTTCAGCACTACTTGACAGATAAGGCCCAGGGCTGTGCTGCCCCTGGGGTCACTTAGGGGAATATAAGTTTTGTAAACAGGAGGGAACTTCATTGGGTCATCCCAATATTTCTTTAACAGTTTGGTAAACAGGCCAGAGGGTGGGCAGCTGAAAGAACACAATCAGGTCTGAGAAAACAAGCCCTAACAGGTCCCTCCTCCCTCCACTTGTTCAGCTGCCCCATCTGTCTTTACCCGGGAGGAGTTGGCCTGCAGGGTGTTTGGGAAAATCCTCATGATTTAGCAGTCTCCAGTGGGCCACTGGCTGAACAGCTGGGAAACTGTGAATCACATTGGATGGAATGCTCTGTTTACTTCCTCTTCACAGGGCTAAAGGGAAGCAATGTTTGTTCTCCCCCTGCCCCTTCCAGTTAAGTTGATTGGAAATGGAAAATCATACCCAGGGTTTCAGAGAAGGGGGAGCACTGGAAATATTGGATTTCAGAGGAATAAAGGAGAAGGGACGCTATCTCTTCTCTAACTCCAGTATTAATTAATGCTTGCTCTCACTGCATTGCCACATGAGGTCCTCTCAGGGGCAGCCAGAAAAGGAAGTGCATGCAGAGATTGCAAACAGACTGTAGTAACTGGGAACAGTGGCAGGCAGCTAACTTAACTGGGACAGAAGCCCTGATTTAAATAAAATTAAAGTCAAGCCCAATAAACAAAAACTGATAAACCTGGAACTGCTGAGATTGTATTAATGATTGATAATATTGTTAATGTTTCTTGTCATCATTATGGAGTAGTCTTGAGACAGGTCTCTAAGGACATCACCGGGTAGCCAAATCATGGCTGCCAACTGGTTCTAACAATGTTCACATTCAAGTCTCTTCCCCACATGCTAATGAGTAGCATGTCTGGGTTTGAACTCAGGTCCTTTGACCTTTCTGTAGCTCACTGTAGTAGTCAAATATTCCAGGGACTTAAACCTCACCTGAAACTAAGATCTGCTTAGGGGCAGAAAGTGACAGTATGAGCCAGAGCAAGCCATGGTTATTCTGTCTAGTAAAGAAGGTCACTGAGGCTGAATCAGGGAAGCTGTGTGTGACTTGACTTTAGCTAAAGAAAAGCACACAGCATGCAAGAAGGTGCCCAGGAGACATGTTTACTAAAGTGAATTCATCCTGAGCAACTTATGTGTGGCGATCCCACTGCTATTGTGTGCCAGTGTCCTACACAAACCTGGATGGTATATCCTCTAGCACATGTGGGCTGAATGATGAGAACTCACCATATGACATATTGGTGATACCATGAACAAACCAGCACAAGACTGAAACAAGCACAGGAAGAAGGTAAAGTCGAGAGACTCAGTAAACACTAGACAGACGTACGATGCTGCTGCAGATTAGACAATATATTCTGTCTGACATTAAAAACAAAGCAATAGTAGCAATATGATATAGTAAATACAAAAGCCAGCAGAGCAGACATTTATCAAGTATAACATAGCTTATGCAACTGTGTATGCTACGTTTAAATACTACTTGCAACCCAATAGGTTTATTATTCCAGCACATCACAAACATGTGTGATAGGGTGTGTTATGATCATATAATGGTATGAAGTCACCTGGCAACAGGAATTTTCTGGCTCCCTTACCAACCTGACAGAATCATTATCATATACTAAGTGTATAGCCAACCAAAGCATCATTACATGGCTTAAGATTATAAATCTTCAAACCTTGATATTAATGTGTCATCTGCCATTTTTTTCTTATGTTGGATACAGATAAAGCCCTGTTTTGTTTTGTTTTGGAAAAAAAAAAGTGTGAGTGGGAAATCATGCTGCACCCATGAATTTCTTCTTGTAAACATTTTATGGAAGGAACATTCAAAAGGTCACACTTAGTAAGGGACTTGGCTTTGATGAAATGCATGCTTCAAACTCACAGAATCTATGACCTGTGGAGCAGTGCTTCATCTGCTTCAGACTCCCCATCAGGAGGAAGTGAGGAGAGAATGAGGGTTACCATAAAGCCCCCTCAGCCAGTGCTGAAGTAAGCTTTTCTTAATTTCTTATTTTATTTTTGTTTGTCTTATATAGGTGGGGACAGCCATTCACCCATAGTGTAATATTGGAGGTCAAAGGTGTGGGAATAGGGTCGATCCTTCCCCGTGTGGGTCTGTGGATTGAACTCAGGCTGTCGGCTTGACGTCAAGCTAAGCCATCTCACCAGACCATAAATTATTTTTATCTATGTTTACAATTACTCCATGAGAGTTATCAAAGTTTTCATGGCCAAAAAGAAGAAACTGGGGTATGGAGAATTTAAAGAATCAAAGTCTTAAATTCTTTAGAAGCAAAGAGTAGATATAAAGCCATGGGCACTGGACAGTCACAATTTGCTGTTTATTACAATGACCCTCGACATAGTCATGCTTTATTTTAATTCAGAGAAGAAGTCTTTCCACCAGCACATTGTTATCGGGCATCTGATTGGATGTCCCTTTTTGGAACTAAATTTATTACAGTTATTATCTAATTAACTCTGTAAAACAGTGTGTCTCTTTTCTTCCATTTACATGGGCTTTTTTTTTTGTTTGTTTTCTCTGGCCTGGTTTCCATTGATGTCTTAAACATGTTACTGTATTATTCTTATGTGTGTCCTTCTGAAAACTGTCCGTGTTATTAGAAACAAAAAAATATCCATGTTCAAATACATGAGAGCTTTATAAAGTTACAGAGGATATAAAAAAAAAAAGATGAACTGAGGGGTTTTTTTCAAGTTTTAAAAATTACCTTGCGTTTGGTTTGATTTTGTATGCATGCGTGTGCATGAGGCCTACAGCTAGCATACAGAGGTCAGAGGCCAACTTGCAAGAGTCAGTCTCTGTTTCCACTGTTTGATGCCCTGCAACTGTGCTGGGACCATCAGCCTTGGTAGCAGGTACCTTTTGTGCACCAAACCATCTCACTGGCCAGAGCTGAGGCTTCTATATCACAAAATGTAGAATTCCACTGAGGACACCAAGAACTTTGCAGGGAAACCATGAGGCAGTAAACACATTCCAAATGAGAGGAAATATGAGGCAGCTCTGAGAGATTATTTTGGGAAGAATGTGCTGAAATTTGGGCTTAGGATACTGGGAAATAAAGTATGTCATAGTTAAACGCAAAAAATTAAGGGACTCCTGCTCTTCTAAGTCTAAGAAATCATTTGTTTACAAGTGATTCAACACACTTCTCCCAACCCAACCCCACTCCACCCAGTCACCCCCACCTGAGCTAGACTCTGCTTAGATACCAGGAGGTGAACCTAGTATCAGTTTTGTCTTTACTTTAATGTTTAGTCTCCCAAGAAAAACACATTTACTAGTCATGTCATAGTGAGCTGACAGGAGAAAACCAAGCGCAAGAGATGCTGAGCGCAATCAGCCAGAATAAGCAGCACTCCAGTCCTATTTGCCAGTCCATTTTAGAAAAGACACAACTTATTTCAAGTGATTTATTCTAGATTGTTAGCTTAGTTGGCTTCAACCCAGACAAGTCTTTTACTAAGATAGACTGATTTTAATGTCTCCATTGTGAAGAGAAATTGGTCAGTTTAAAAAAAGAATGTTGAAACAAAGCCAACATGATGCTTCTAATCCCAACATTGGAGAGGCTGGGCAAGCAGCCCGTGCTAGTACCAGGACTATAGACTGAGACCCCATCTTAGCTTCAGAACAAACCAAAATACAAAAAGGTGAGGAAGGAAAGGGTGGTGGATGTTGGAACAACCAGAAACAGCCTTATGTGGAGGACAGCACTGATGATTGTAAGCAACCCACCTCAATGCATACTTGCTAGCTCACTTGCTTTTGGAATCTTGGGATCTTTTCAAAAATCAATGTGACTAATGAGAAATCATTGTCCCTCAGGGACCATCAGCTTTCTTGGAAGATGATTCTTGTCACACTTGTCATCTTCATTTTAGAGACACCTGGGTTAACAACGATGTACTGCAAATAGAAATATTATACTTTTATGTTTGCCTCCAAAACCATCTCTTTTTCTAGAAAAATAAACCTACTTGTTTCTGAGAGAACCATTCTTTCAGTTTTTGGAGTGGTGAATATCTGTCTAATGCAGATCACAATCTGGCTAAATGAAATAACACTATTTTAGAGAAGCAACACTAGGGCTGGGATGGCTCAGTGGTTAAGAGCACTGACTGCTCTTCCAGAGGTCCTGAGTTCAATTCCCAGCAACCACATGGTGGCTCACAACCTCTGTAATGGATCTGAGGCCCTCTTCTGGTGTGTCTGACACAGCAACAGTTACTCACATAATAAAGTAAATAAATAAATCTTTAAAAAAAAAAAGAGAGAGAAGCAACACTATTCTCTCAGTTGTAGCCCTAAACACACCTGTTGGATGCTTGGTTTTCCTCTGCAGGGTTGGATAATAATGGTAGATATGATTGTGATGAAAACACCATACAAATAGGGAGTATTTTATTATTTTGCCCTCCTAGGGAGCATTCATTCCTTTTTCTAAATGATATCCAAAATTCTCCCCATGGAAACTAAGGTGATTCTGTGTGTAGTACAGAACATGTGTAACAAAACTGACTAAGTAGAAGAGTTAATGGTGCCCATAAAGAGAAAGCAGCCACAGCGACTGGTACAGAAAAGCATGTGTTACTCAAACTGTCCTAATAAGAATGAATTTTGTAAGTTGTTTTGGACCTATAGGCATGATATCCCAGTCATTTTCATGAAAACACATTGGAAATGGTATGAGCCTGAGGCTATAAACTTCCTACAGGAGGATTGAAAATGAAAGCACACAAAACAGGTGATTGTGTTCCTTCTGAAGTATTTGTGCCTTTTATTTTATTTCCTTGTCTTATTGCATTAGCAAGTACTTCTAGTATGAAGTCCAACATTCTCTTTGGTAATAGTAACCATCCTTGCCTTGTATTTGGTCTTAGTGGAGTATGTTACCTTAAATTAAGCATGGTGGCTTGTAGGTTGTAGGATTTGTAGATGGTCTTTATTGAGTTGAGGAGCATTAGCCCTAGTTTATTTTTGTTCTTCATGAATAAGCACTGGATTTTGTTAGATGCTTTTTTTTTTTCAAATCTGTGAGTGTGACCCTATTAGTGTTCTGTAGGGTATTAATATAGTGGATTGCGTTGTATGGTTTTCTTGCATATTAGTGTAAATTCTACATGGAATTCTTTTTATACAAGGTCTGATTCCATGAGCAGACTACATCTATATCATTGAGAAGTTTTTAAATCTATATTTTTGAGAAATATTGGCTTGTAGAGTCTTGTATATACATATACATATACATACATACATACACACACATACACACACACACACATATAGTCCTTGTTTGTGTATTTAGTTAATTATGGACTTATAAATTAGTTAAGATCATTCATCTACTTCTATTTTGTGAAATAGATTGTAAAGAATTGATATTTCTTTCTTCTATGTTCAGTAGATTTCACTAGTGAGTCTGTGTGGGCAATAATGCGTTCTTTTTTGAAAGTTATTAAGTACTGGCTCAATTTCCATGTGTGTGTGTGTGTGTGTGTGTTCATGTTTTTCGAAGGTTACACCTTTCAAGGGATTGGTGCATTTCATCTTGAATATCAGATTTGGAGCACAGTTATGCTTGATGTTCCTTTATTACTCTTTAAATACCCACGATGCTTTCTCTTATGCTTGTTACTTTATCATTTATATCATCACTCTTTTTTCTTATCTTAGCCATAGGATTACTTTTGATCATATTAAAGTACTAGCTTTGGTTTTGTTGGCAGACTATTTTTAATATTGCTGACCTCACCATATGAAATGCTACCAGTGGAGAGCCATAACTTTTTCCGTATCATCGTGCTAGGAACCTTCTGAAACTTCTTCTTTGAGACCAAGAAAACCCCAAGTGTTTTTGCAAAATTGATTCTTAATATTCCTATAATCCAAGCATGCATCTCAAGGAATAAAGTTATATTTTTTTCTAGACATTCTTAGGCTGTACTGTTGGGAAATTTATTCCAATGTTAAGCATTTGACTGAGAGTATTCACCATTAATTATCACTAGGCGTAAACCAAATTTGAAAAAAAAAAAGGTCTGTTTTGTCTCCCTATCTCTGGTGTCAGTGTGACACCCAACTAATTCTCTACCTTGGAATTCCCAGCTGTGTATATCCAGCCACTCATCGAAATATTAATTGTGTATACTTAACAAATATCTATTTAGTATTTACTTGATGCTAAGCATTGTAATAGGCATTGGGGACTCAGAATTGAGCAACAACCACCTAATTACCTGCTGTTGTAAAGCCTGTATCATCGTTTCAAGTCCTCATCACCTGCTTACTCCCCTTCATTCTTCCTACCCATGAAAACTTCTGGTAAATTTCCAATCTTTGAACAATCCCATTTCAGAATTATTTCTATCCCTCATCTCTTTTTCTATAGGACATTACATTTGAAGTTTCTATTCATGCATTCCCTTTAAGTGCAAGAAAATGAAGAATGTTACACAGTCCTGGGGAATTATACCAGGCATTCTTAGTAAACATGAGGACAAAAGAGGTGAAGAAAGGATGCCCTAAATGAAGATTTTCAAGAATTGTTACAACCTAATGCAACATGGAATGTAATGAGCTCCTGAGTTGAGCAAAGACACTATAAACTTAATGACCAAATTCAAGACATTGAGAGCATGCCTGCCTGACTACATGGTGCCAATTAAGTAGTGTTAATTTTGCTGTGAAAATAGATTCTCTTATGCAAACACACATCTGAAAGTAGAGGTACAGGATCATGGGAGATGAACGAAAGGTTCTCTTGGTGGTACATTCATATATGGAATGTCGCACGAACCACCCCCCCAAAAAATATATATATATATATATAACTAAAAAATTTAAGAAGTAAAAAATAAAACAATCAAAGTGAGAAATTGTTGGGAATTGATATGTGCATGCTTACTTTTTGTTATTCTCTTTCATAGTATGTGTTTTCATGACAAAATTATAAAAGTTGGCCACTTGTGTAATACCATTTAAATCTGTTTTTGATTTATAAGTTTAAATTAATTCATGGGTTACCACACTGGTTACCTGAAAGGCTGGCCCTATACTGATTTTCACCCTCCTGCCTTCTCCAGGATTATTTCTTGCAGGAAAACCACTTCTCTTAATGTGCCCTGTTTCCTAAACCAACCATGTCCCTTGAGACTGCTAGTCTCTGGTGAATCCCATTCCCATTGCCCAGGAGCCTCTTCCCCTCCTTTTCAGTACAAAGTATTTCCACTGGACTATCTGTCCCATCTAGTCATTCACTCCAGATTCCCCCTTTGCCCATGTTTCTCTGAGTCTTGCAACATTTATTATAAGTACAATGCCTGTGTGTCTGTCTCTTTACTCCTGGTCCCATTATGGCACCAGGAAAATTAAAGGTTGCTTAGTAACTTTCAAATTAATATCTATAGAATGTTCTCCTTGTGTCTAAAGGGAAACATTTAAAAACAGCCTATTTATATCCTACAAGGTTTCTCTCCCATCTCTTAAGTCTTCACAGAGATGAGACTCTTCTAAAAGGGCAGAGGGATCACAGTTCTAAAGCCCTGGACACACATATGCTAGATAAGTGAGAGCAAGCCAATTTTGTTGTTTAGATTTAATAATTGTTAGAACAGCTGGTATTTCTCCTTAGAAAAATATTGAGAGGTGACTCCTTTAATGAACATTTTCCCCTGACCCAGCAATACTTAATTTGTACTTAATTTCTTTGTGTTTATATGTTTATATTAGATTTAATTCTTTGACTTCCTCCCCAAATGTGTTTTTATGGAAGTTCCTCCCTGGCTATTTGGTTACAGTGAATTAGTTTTTCCTTAACTCATGAATTAAAGATTTGAAACCATGTGTGAGATTCCCTTCCACTCTTGGGGACTTAGTTTAGATCACCGTGACAGTTGCTTTGAGTTTTTCTCTGTGTTTTCTGTGGAGTTAACTGTGTTTTTTTAAGATCTAAGAGAGCTATAACCCCCAAACCTTGAGTATGTGATAACCAGTTACGTAATCCTCCACTTAAGTGTGGTTGTCTTAAAGTATATTTTACACAACTGAAGTAGAGGTGATGAAAGGTTATACGTGAGTTATTAAGTAAACACTGAGCCAGTACAATGTGATGGATCCTTAAGAGAGAATCTCATTTCCAGCTCAAAGGACTGAAGCATTAGTGTAGGCTACAGTGTGCTTCTGCCTTGAAAACATGTCAAGTGAAAGAAGCTAGTCACAAAAGACCACATATTACATCATTTAAAATTTGAAAATGTCTAGATAAGGCAAGTCTGTAAAAACAGAAAATAAGTTAGTGGCTGCTGGAAGGATTTTTGGAACATGGGGAGCAATTGTTAATGGTTCTCTTAGAGGAATGATAAAAATATTCTAGATATACTTACATAGAAGTGATGGTGGCACACACTGCTATTCTACTGGGAACCATAAACTTACAAACAATGATTTAGAAACACTAATAATAGTTTTTCCAGTAAGATCTGTTTAAGCTTAGACATCTAAAGGTGGATTGGTGTTTTAGACGGATGCTGCTTTGCTTATAGACATCTGAAGTGGATCTGGTGTTTTAGACGGATGCTGACTTTGCTTATAGACATCTGAAGTGGATCTGGTGTTTTAGATGGATGCTAGCTTTGCTTATAGACATCTGAAGTGGATCTGGTGTTTTAGATGACTGTAACTGAGGTAAGGCAAACCCTGTCCTTTCAGTGATTTTTCTCCTTATTTTGGTTTATTTCTTCCTTCACATTACAGCTCAGTGCAGGTGTTGCTAGAGAACAGAGTGCCATTCAAACCCATTCTACTTACCTCTAAAATCTCAGAGTATGCTATGTTTAGAATGCCTATGAAACCTCTACTTTCTTTTGGCAAGTAAGGAGAGTCAAAAGAGACATCTCCATTTCTCTGCGTAGCCCAACTTGGGAACAACCCATATGACTTCTGCTCAAGTACCACTATGTGCATGGCACATTTAATTGAAAGACACTTGGAAATGGAACTGAGTTGTATCCAGGAAGAAGAGACATATCTAGCCAGTGTCTAGCCAGTTCTTGCCATTGAGCCATCCCCACACTACACCTACCTCTGACATCACTCTGTGCCCTGCCCGATCTTTCTGCCTCCTTTGCAGGTGCTTATCTCTAGTGGTTTGTTTTACTCATCACCCAATAGAATTTTATATTTTGTGTGCTCTAACAATATGTGTGTATTATATCACACACATATATACACATATTCATACATATAAATACAGCATGTGTGTATGCTGTTAGTGTTTGATTGTCAATGCCTTTTGCTTTAGAAATTTATTCAGTGGTTACATTTTTCTGCTCTTCAAGGATGTGAAATTTTATTTTCTTTCATGAACTGTGGCACTAGTTGTCTAGTGTTGATTTTCCTTACACTGCAAGCTAGTATTAGCTCTATACTCCCAAATGTGGAGAAGCATGGACTCATAGAAGCAAGGATGTATTATAGAGTTGCCACTCATAGAACAATTAGAAAGCACAGAATCCTTGCTCATATAATATATACTTTGCATTTCACCTTTAGAAGCATTGGACCTGCATGAAGTTGGTGACGCGAGAGTAAAGGGTTTTCCAGAAATTCAGACAGCATTACAAAGATGATGGCAGAGATTTTCCTGAGTCATATGTGAATTTCCCCATAAGATTGCTACTTTAAACATCATAGTAACTTGATTCACACTACAGTCTATAAGTGCATTTTCAAAGCCACATTTCATTTGGCCAATGCTTTTACTTTTATAAGTACTTGACTTTACATTTATATCCAACTTGGGTCTTGAATTTACTTACATAGCACCCCAGCTCCAACTTGGCCTATTATTTAGTTGTATATGTTCCCCACAGCCTATTTTCTGGTTGTATTTAGAAATGAGCCATTTGTGATTAATGGTTACTGGGGGAGGGTAATTGCTGATAAGTTATCCCATATTCCTGTGAGTAACCCTAATTCAACTCACTGGTACTCCAGAAAATCAATGAGCCATTCAAAATTAACATTCAGAGCTGGGCATGATGACCCATGCCTGTGATGTTAGTATTCATGCTGAGGCAGGAGGATTATATACATCTGGAATTTCTGCACTATGTGGCATACACGTCTCAAAGTAAATCAAAGCAAAAAAAAATGAATAACGAATATCTCAAAAGTTTAAAATTGGACCCAAAATACCCAGTATAAATTTTACTGTAATAATGTAAATAATATCAAGTCCACATTTGTTGACATCCTGAATGTGGCTCAGTTGTAATGTTCTCCTGCAAGCCAAGAGGGTTCAGTTTTCACAAATCAGAAGAAAGGTCAGGTCTGATTTCTAATGCCCCTTCATTCTTCACTCTGTGTACACTGGGTTGCTAATGTCTGGTGCCTATGTACTTTATGGTAATATCACGTCATTGAGTTTTTTCTGTACCCATGGCTAGAATCTGACAACTTCAAAGTACGTAAAATATACATATATGTATAAAGCTTAGTCAGAACCTCTAGTCATTGGAGTGCCTTAGAAAGACAGATAGAACCATTTTGCTTTTGTTATCATTGACTCATGCCACCAGACCCAGCTGCAGGGACAGTTCTACTACTACATAGGAGCAATGTGCATCTTACTTAGTTTACATGGCCTTTCTTCCTAAGATCATGTGGAAAGTGAAGCTGGAAATGAAAGACAAAGAGTCCAGAGGTACAATACTTGCTTATGGTTTGTATCAGAAGGTCAGAAATAGATGTGCACAGTAACAGTAAGAGGGTGGCTCTCAGGATGGTCCTTCCAGAGCCATTAAGATGACACTGTTATTGCTACCTGTATTAGCCATTGCAGTTTTCTTCTTATAAAGCCAATGCTACTACAATAGTCATCAAGTTGGAAGATGAGGAAGAATGGGAAAAAGCTTTCTCTGTTGAGTGAAATACAGTGATAACTCAGGCATTTTCTACCACCAAGCCCACAGTTACGATCCCAATATAATGAGGGTCTCCTGTTATCAGCAACCCAAGTTTAAAACTGACTCTTCATTTAAAAGCTGTATGAAACTATTTTGTCACATAGCAATAAGCTTCAGTGTCCTTGTCTAGAAAAATGGAAAATGATAGTGTAAGATTACAGTAAGGATTTAAAGAAAGAGTGAGCCTAATAGACATGGTAAACAACCTTATTGGTTCTCATTATCTTGCATACAATATTCTAGATCACTTGGCCCAGGCTCTTCTGCCTTTACTACTTTGCTCCTAAAACCCTGCTGTTGAATTTTCTGAAATAATTTTCAGTTTTGTTTTCTCCCCTCTGGTTTTGTGATTCCTTCCCCCTTGAGGTAGGTAAGTTGCATGATGACCACAAAGACAAGCTGTTCTAGAAGGAGGGTGCCTACAGATTAAGCATGTGACACGTGAAGTTGGGTTCTGAAGATTCTTCCCCACTGATTGCAGACTAGACAAGGAAGTGATTGTCTTATTTTGCCTCCCCTCCTTCCCTTGTAGAACTGCTGCCTAACGAGGGCTGCAGTGTCAGCTGTGTTGAGCTGGATGCTTGAGAGTACAGCTGTGGGGAGGCGAGCTGAAGGATGCCCTCCAGATTTGTTGTCAGAGAAGGGCAGCTGCCAGCAAGCCAGAACATGCTCCACTATCTTCAATATGAGTTACCTGTTACTAGCTGGGGTTGTGTGTCCTCAGCTAAAGCTCAAATCGCTGTTGAGACCATATTCTCCTGTTGTTAAATGCTTTGCCCTTTCTTCAAGGTCCATTTCAACTATCAGTTCCTGCATGCAGGACTTTCATAGTCTCTGATGGTCTTCCTCCCCATCTCAGTTTATGGCATGTGCTAAGACCTAGAACTTGTATCTGTGAGCTTCCTTGACTGACATGGTGAAGTATCCAGGGCCTTCCTCCACCCCTGCCACAGCAAAGAGCACGTTGAAAGTACTGATAGTCCATAGTCTGCACTACAATAATATCCTCTAATCAACTGGTTTTTTGAGGTTATAACCATTCTTTGGTTTTCATTCAATATAAATTGATGCTTTAATTGACCATTAGTTTTATCCATCCTGATTTCTGATTCTGACCACATGGATCATACATAAATAAAAGTACATAGAGGAAAGAGACCACGGAACTTTTTAGCTGATGGTTATTACTTTCATTCATTTGTACTATTGTGAAAACTCTGGCTTTTTTTCCCCTAAGTGAGGGTCCAGCAGTTTGTTTTTCCAGGTTTTCAATGGATTAATAATTTGAATTTGATGAGCTACTTCACTTAGCAGCATGGAAAAATGATACCAGTGAGTGCTGTGTGTGTGTGTGTGTGTGTGTGTGTGTGTGTTCCCATGTGCCCAAGTATGCACCTTCATGTACCCTCTACATGTGCACCCCTTTAAGAAAAATGAGGGATGAGAGTATAATGAAAAACTGACTCATTTTTAGGTTATACTATGAAACTTTCCTTACTTTTTTTGTACTTCCCCTTGATAAGGCAGTATTACAGACCAGTTGTCCATTTTAGCTCTGGGGTTGAATTCTGTGACTCATTACTCTTCTGGAACCTACTTTAATTTGGGCGTGATGGCTTACACCTATGATTCCAACACTCAGTAGACTGAAGCAGATGGACTGCCATGAGTCCAAGGCCATCCTGGGCTTTAAAGTGAGACTGTCTCTAAAAGAAGAAAAAGGTAGAAGACCTAGTCTAAACAAAACCATGACCCTATTTATAAATTAGTGTGCCTTTCACCAGGGTGCCAAGTCTTGGGTCAACATTTGTTATCTTACCATTGTCCCATTATCACGCATAAATTCCTACCATCTACAGCTACCTAGATTGGGGAATCCAACGTGTGTGTGGC
Organism: Mastomys natalensis; assembly: GCA_021653895.1. Classification (NCBI taxonomy): domain Eukaryota; kingdom Metazoa; phylum Chordata; class Mammalia; order Rodentia; family Muridae; genus Mastomys; species Mastomys natalensis. The sequence goes on along the minus strand of JAJTUV010000014.1, from coordinate 2,830,793 downwards.
CTGGCTGATTTCCCCAGTCTCTCAGGAGTGCCTATCCCTGAGCCCATCCTTTGAGATTCTGAGTCAGGATACCCAGGATGAGTTTCTTTAAAAAGCTTTTCCCATGAGGTTAATGAGCAACTGATGTGGAAACCATAAGGATAAAGAGCTTAGGTTCTTCCTGGTAGGAATCAATTAACTGCTCAGGAAAATCAGATGGAAGAACAGATAATCCTCAAGCGTTAGATTCTGAGATACCTAAATTCAGTCCTGTACCATTTTTGAATTGTTTTATGAAGTGCTTGTATACAGATTCTCCCACAGATAATGCATTGTTCGTTCTTTCTTTCTTTCTTTCTTTCTTTCTTTCTTTCTTTCTTCTTTCTTTTTCTTTTCTTTTCTTTTCTTTTCCTCCTCCTCCTCCTCCTCCTCTCTTCTTTTTTCCCTCCTTCCTCCTCCTCCTCCTCCTCCCTCCTCCTCCTCCTCCTCCTCTCTTCTTCTTTCTTCTTCTCCAAATTGGTATTGATGAAAAAGGCATAAACTCACTTGCTTAGAAGCCTCACAGTCCTGAATGAGCACAGCTGCAAACACTGAGCTCCATACCCTAAACTGTACAAACAATTGAGTGGCCCAGGGTATGTGTTGGTGGTGAAGAGGTCCTGGAGCAGTGAGCAGAGAGAACCTGAGAGGATGAGAGCTTCTTTAAAAAGCTGGAATTGACAATATAGATACATCTGAAATGCATGTTTTCTGGATGTCTGGGGGTAAATCTAAAGAATAAAAACAGCAGGGAGCATGGTTCCCTCATTTATTTGGAGGTTTAAAGTTATATATTTGCTTCTAACAGGATTATCCAAGTGTTTGTTGTTGATGTTGTTTAAAAGAAGTAACTGTCCCGTGTTCCCTCCATCCCAGTACCCACAGCATTCCTCTCCAAGAAGTGTGGTGCTCAGCATCTCCTGCTTTTCCCTTAGCACAGACGAAATGCTTGGAGATGTGCACTGGGTACACAGTGGCTGGCATTAGATGGTGAGCAACGGGATGCCTAGTACCACGAGTTTTGTAGGCTTACATGAGAGAAGTAAGCATTTCACAAGACAGAAAATGACATACAGAATTGTGAAAGGAGACCATACCGCCAGGCACTTGCAAAGTTGGGTTCTTTCTGCACATGAAAGACTCTTTATGACCTTGACTCTGCTGAAGTCCAAAGCCACACTTGTTCTTACCTAGAAGGTTGCACATGCTTCTCATATGATTCTTTTTAATCTGTCACTGACTTGGCTTGCAGTCCCTGTCAGATAGAAATAATAGTCCTTGTCCATGCTTTCTATACAGCTGCCCTAAATAAAGTTTTATGGACTCCTATGAATCTTATTTTTCTATGCTCTTCTCAATACAATTGGCTGTTCTGTCCTTGTCCTCACTATGTTGTTCCTATCAGTTGTTTTTGTTTGAGACATCTCTGATTTCTCCATGTATCTTGTATTGATTCTAGTCAACCAACTCTGCTATGACCTCTTGTGTCACAGAATATCCTAAATAAGTCACACACACAACACACATACACACACACACACACACACACACACACACACACACACACACACAGCTTCCCCCTTTTAAAACACAGTCTGCTCTCTCCTGGTTGTTAGCCTCCTAATTGTCTTCTCTGTTTCCATTTATAGCCTCACTTCTATCATGCGAGTAAATATGTGGCTAGTGTTAGCTGATCATTTTAAAACATAGAGCAGCCCGTGTCCAGTTTGCAAATAGGTTTGTCTGAAGAGGAGCTGGCTGTGGCGTATACAACATGACCTAGGATCTACCGTCACTGACTCCTCCTCAACCTGACCTCAGCTACATGAGGATTGTTGCTGTTTCCTGGACCTTATTTATTTTCCATCTATGTTCAGAGGTCTCTCCTGATGATGCAACCTTTATTCCAAAGTCCGTATTACACCTGAATCTTCCCTTTTCCTGTCCACACTACTTCTCCTCACCTGACACACTACATATTATTTTATTTGTGCATCATCTTTCTTCTCATATACACCAAAAATTCTGCTTGCCACTGTACTAATATCCATTGTAGTGCTCCCATAATGGCTGACTGGATAAAAACACCCAATGTTGCTACTTAATGTAGTCACTTCTTTTTTGTTTGGTTGGTTTTGGTTTTGGGGGGGGGTTGTTTTTTGTTTTGTTTGTTTTTTGTTTGTTTGTTTTTCTTTTTTTCTTTCTTTTTGTCACTTCTTTATATTCTTGTTTGTACTCATTTATATAGACAGTCCATTTGATCATTTTATTTCCAGTGTCTGGTACATAATAGGTTCTCAAAAAATATTTAGAGGTGTCTTAGTTATGGTTTGTATTGCTATGGTAAAGCACCATGACCAAAAGCAACTTAGGAAGGAAGAGTTTACTTCAACTTGCAGTTCTACATTACAATTCATCACTGAAGGAAGTCAGAGGAGAAAGCTGAGGACAGAAACTGAAAATTGTTGATTTATGGCTCAGCCTGCCTTATAACACCCAGGACCACCAATCCTGGGATGGCATCACTGGCAGTGAGCTGCCCTTGCCCCACCACCAATCTTCAATGAAGGAAATATCCCCAGGCCAAACCAGTGGGGACATTTTCTCTATTGAGGTTCCCATTCCAAATAAATCTTGCTTGTGTCAAATTTACATAAAACTAGCCATAACCAATTGATAGAAAACTATATAGTATAAAATGTTGGAATAGCTCTAGTAAATTGATGTACTAGGTACATACAGGATTTGTCTTTATACATACAGGATATGACTATCATATCTATAAAAATTAGTTGATATAACCAATGCCTAGCTGTTTCTAAGTTTGTTTTGGATATTCATTAGTGAGGTTTTGTCAGTTTTGATCTTTAAAAAAGTAGCCAACACAAATACAAAAAACATAAGAAAATATATGGGAAATTTGGAGAAACTAGAAATTAGATTTTCTGTTTTAAAAACTCACATGCAGAGGGCTGTATTTTCTCTGAAATTTAAAATGGTTTATTTGGCTTATCCTCAGTGTTGCTCAACATGAGGTATTATGTATTCCTCATTAAAAAGTCCAAATGATAGGAATTTCTTTTGTATTTCTTGCTGATAATGGTTATCTTAATACTGGATAATGTTAAATGCAAGTTTACTATTGACTTATTTAATACTTCAACATGAAAAAGTACTGGAAACAAGATTTCTCCAGTAAATGCTAAGGGCTATCACTTAGAATTGGCTTCACTGAGAATCAGTGTAACATGAATCGGTGAATACATGCCCAGAGAGGATATGAGGCATTAAAGCATTGCCTACTGTTGGGGCCACAGCAGAGGCAAAGCCAGCTGTCTGCCACTCTGTACTGGGGGATTCTATGCCTCCCAGTGAAGGAATATGAACTCTGTCCCAGTGAGTGTCATGACAGATTCTAAATCTCTCACATCACAGAAAGAGGAAGAACGGGCAGGTTAGTGATGACAACAAGGTCAGAATCCAGGTCTCCCAACATCCGTGAATGTTCCTTCCACTTTGCAGTTCGTATGGCTGGTAAAGAGGTTGTGAGTTACGTGGAAACCTGGGCAAAGGTCATCTTGATTTTAAGGCGGTTCATAAATACGTAATGACGATAAGCAGACTAGAAGAGTAATGGGCAGGGGGAATATAAAGCATTACTGTGTAATGTTGCCTTTGGAAATGAACAGTTGTGTTGGAAGGTACTTTTGCTTGGGGGACATACGCAGATGAACAAGTGAATGGAGATAGGACTGTACTGTTGAGCCTATTCCCAGGACACTCTCTGTGAAAGAGGGTCAGGTCCCAGGCTGCAGTGTGAATGGAGAGGCATTGTTCCCTGGTGATCTGAGAAAGGTACTCAGCTCCAAAATTTTTGATTCAGTGAGAGGAAGCACACTTCACAGGCCAGAGATGTAAAGGGCTTTGACAATTTATGTCTCTGTAAAAGTAATTAACTCTTTACAGCCAAGAATGAAAAGGAATTAGAAACAAAAGTTCATGGGTTTAGCTTAAAATAATGACCCATCTTCAATAATCTAAGGTTTTGCTCATATAACTTTAGCCACAAAAATCTCATTCTTAATTCTTTTGATTGATCGTTGTTAACTGTAACAGTGTTAGCAGTTGTAATGTGCTAGGAAAATTCAACATAACATAGGTAATAACGTATTTATCTGTCCTACATACATGTTGAAACTGCATCTCACAGGTCACTTGCAACCACATGTAGCAGAGAACAGCTGTGAATGTATAACTTAACGTAATGTGATAACTTACTTAGCACATTCTGAGTTTTTGAAGTTGTGTGTATACGTGCACAGGTGAAAGTGCCGATGTAGACCAAGGGCAACCTTGAGTGTCATCCCTCCTTGGTTACTATGCACTTTGTTTTTTGAGACAGTCTGGGACTAACTTGATTACACTGGGCTAGCTAGCTGGAAAGCAGGATCTGCTTGTGTCTACTTCCCCAGTACTGCAGTCACAACTGCATATTACTGTACCTGCCTTTTTAATATCGATTCAGGGCATTGAACTTGTGTCCTGATGCTTGGACAGCAAGCAATTTACCAAGTGAGCTATCACCCCCCCCCAGCTTGCATCATATTTTGTATAACTCGAATGCATGTTTCTCAATCATAAATTTGTAGACGATTGGACATATGTACAAGAAAATCCAATTTAAATGCTGATTTATAAAAAATACAAATTATATACTATTAGTTAACATCAACTCTAAACATGACACAGCCTAGGCTCACCTGAAAATATGAGTCTTAACCAACTTACTGTCTTTATCAGGATGGCCCATGGACATTCTATGATGAACAGTCTTGATTGCCTGAATTGATATAGGAAGGCCCAGCCCACTGTGGGCAGTACCATTCCTATGCAGGTGGTCCTAGGAATGAGTTTGTGCTAAGCATGAGTTTGTGTATGAGCCAGAGAGTAAGAGAGTCAGCAGACAGCATCCTGTGTGGTTCCTGATTTCCTTCAGCTTCAGTGCATTCCTTGTCAGAGGTAATGCTGCATGAAACAATAAGCATTTAGGTTCCTGCTGTGAATCCCTCAGTGATGCACCAGTGACCTCAAATCTAGATGAAATGAACCATTTCCTCAAGTTTCCTCTTACTGCTCTGGCAGAGTGTTTTGTTGCACAACAGAAGGAATACATAGTAACTTTATTCACACATGCTTGCACACACCCAGTGTCTGATGCATTTGCCTCAGATACTGAATTACAGTGTCCCTTTAGACCCTGTCTCACAGTTGTTTATCAAAGAGATGAGACTTCAAGATTATGGCCCAAAGTACATTTGACAAAGTAGCAGCTGTGGTCACATGCTAGAAAAGTCCACCTGGTCTTTATACAACCAGAAAATGATTTTGCAAGTAGTGGGCCATAAGTTCTTTTTATAGTATAGAAGAGAGAGACAGATATAACCAAGTAACCAGTCACAGATTGTAATCCATTAACCATTTGCACCAGAATTTATATTGCATTCAGATTAAGTCCATTTTGCAGAGTCTTGAGAATAGGCCTCAGCAGTCCCTCTGCACTGAGTTCTGTAGTGGTCCTGTGCTCCCTCTGGGTTCTCAAACCCTGGGGTTGACTATTTGCATCACAACTGGCCTTGACTGTGAAGACAGTGACAATCTTAATCTTTATTTATATAAACAAAGACCAAAGTTCCTCCATTCTTTGTCAGCCCTGTTCTGTGCCCTTGACTCTGTTGAGGCCTTTTCCTGTTCTGTTTAATGTCTAGTAAATATTTCTCCTTTACACGTTCTTACATTTGTTCATATGGTTTATATTAGGATATTATCAGTAAGAAAAAATGTTTTTAATTCTAATTCCCCTAATATGTCAATAAATCTCCATTGCATCCTTTTTCTCTAGTTAGTAATAGTTAATATTTTGGAAATATATTAGCTTAAAAGCCTTTTTGGCTGAGTGGAGCCTTTTTGTGGAATAGAAAGGAGTCCAGTCCTTAGAGAGATCCCAAGAACTAGATTTGAGATAAACCAATAAGTAGAATGAGCACGGGCTAGTTTAGCTGCTGTTAGAGGGTTTTCAGATTAAAGTGAATCTTTTGATTTGGCATCTGCTTCTACTTAGACTCTAAGATTTCTGAATTTGTGAGTTAGATGCTAGTCTCTCCATCTCTTCAATACCTAGCATTTAGTGCAGATAGTAAAAGGGAAAAAAAAAGTTTGTTGGTGTCTACCTTAGCCCTTGGAGAGAACATCTGCTGAGCAGATGTGGTTCAGACTGCTCACTGCCCAGACAAATCAACTTCAGTTCCTTAAAGAGATGCTTGTCTCTGAATATTTGAGGAAGAAAACATTTCAACAGCTATCTGTCCATCTCCTAAGCATGCAACAATTTCTTCTGCAGGCCCTGTTAAAATTTAGCCCCTGTTAAACACCCAGACCTTCTTAAATTCCTCTAGTCCTAGGCAGATTAATTGGTTTAAAAGGCAAAACAAGTATATTAAAACCACTCTACTGTCCACAGAGTCTTTTTCCATGAGACAGAACCACTCAAGCTGATGAAATACTATGTAGCCTTCCTCCACCAAGTTGTTCTGCAAGGTTTCCAGCTTGTCAGATGTCTACCAGTATCCGAAATGTGATAGTAATTTTTAGCAAGATATGTTAATACATTTAACAGAAAATAACATCAGGACAGTGGGAGGGGATTGGTGAATGTATAACTTGCTGGGGAAATATGAGCAAACTTCTGTTCATTCCAGGTACAGTACAGTGAACAGTACCAAAGGAACATCGGCCCAGTGAGTTTACTAGGCACACAGTGGCATGGGGTGGGGCTCACCTCTAGCAAAGCAGGTGCATCACCAGAACCCACAGCATGGGTAATGACACCAGGAAGCTGCATACCACACTTCCTGACCAACTTGTAGCTCCATTGCAGAAGCTCTCCCGGAACAATTGCTCACTGCTGAACCAAGGGAGGGGTCTCTTGGGTTTCTTGAGCTCCCTGAGTCTTATGAGAACTCTTTTCCTTTGGGACAGAATGTTTTAATTAGAAGAAAACAGTGATACGATGAAGGTGTAATTCAGTAGTACAACACTGACCTTCCATGCACTAAGACTCTGGACTTTATGTGTGCACACGTGCACTGGAGCACACATGTAGTAGAAGTTGGTTATTTAATCCCAAATTTGCCACTGTGAGTATCCTAACTGAATGAGACCAGTAAAGGAAAACACAACTCAATAATTATGGGATAAATAGCACGCCTAGATTGGACAGGTTTACCACTACACTACTCTAATCCCCGGCTATGAGATCCCTTATAACTTGCGGTTATCCCAGGCCGCGTCCTTGTCCTCCAAGCTCCGGCTCCTTCGTTGTCAGCTTCCTTCTATCTCCGGCTTCCTTCTGCCTGCTTCCTCCTGCTTCTACCTCTGCTTCTCTCTGCTTCTGCTCTGCTTCTGCTTCTACTTCTCCCATCGACTTCCTTCTGCCTTCTGCTGCTGGCTTCCTTCTGCTTCGACTTCTTCCTGCTTCTACCTCTGCTTCTGCTCTACCTTTTATATCGAATTCCTCTCACTCCCTCCTCCCCTAAGCCTTTTTCTCCACCTCCCCTTCTACTGCCCAATCTCTGGCTCTAGTCTTTATTTTACAGGTTTTAATTGGACAGAATGTTTACAAGATGTCACCTGTGTACAGATTCAATCATCCTCTGCAGCCCCTCCCAGAAGGGTAGAACTAGGATCAAATACAAGGCTGGGGCTATCCATAACATTGATTCAATCCTCTCAGGAGGGTGGAACTTGGATCAAAATACAAGGCTGGGGCTATCCACAACACACACACACAGAACCACACACACACCTTAGTGGATCGCACATACACAAAAATTCATGAAGATAGGAGAGGGAGTAGTCCAGGAGAAGCAGGAGCAAGATAAAGTAATAAGGAGTGGATATGATCAAAATACATGTATCCATGTATATATTGCATACATGTATGAAGTTGTAGAAAACAGGAAGCTGTATAAATATAAAACATAAACAAGGATAACAGTGGGTAGAAGGCCTTTCTTCCCTGCAGCCCAAATCTATGCCCATGGGTATGTGAGAAAACCTGACAGATGACAGTCTACATGTGGTGACTTTCCTTGTGGAGCCTGAGTTGGCCCTACTTCCCACTCTTCTCAAATGTTTCCCACTGGCAACCAGGCTTACCACTGCTCCCGCTCCATCAAACAAGAGCAAGCAGTGCAGCAGTCCTTGCTCATTCCCTCACACAGAGCTCAGGTAGCATCTCTATCAGAAGCTTCCCTGGATTACTTTCCAAGCACACCTGTGTTTTCGTCTAGCCCCACAATTATTCCTGCTCTCAGGACCCTGAGTCTGTCTCTGTGCCTTTACCTCTGATCACAGGGTGAGTTTATATTTTGCCTGCCTGTCTTTTCTCATTGTTCATTTCGTGCATGCCCTTTCCTCTGTTGTCTCTTGAATTCTTGGTGGTGATTGTGTTTGTTTTCTTCTGCTTTGTTTCCCTTGACTTGTCTACTGTGACCTTCCATCAGTTTGCAGGCCACCTAACTGTCCCAGTATGGCATCTTTTAGACCTTCCCTCATGGAGCCTGAGACTTTATGCTTGTTACACAATATAACACTTCTTTTGTGTGGAATAGGTCTACAAAGTAAAGTTATGATAATTTGGACCTCTAGCCAAAATGTCTGTCAGCTTCTACTTAGACTATAACATTTTTGAATTAAATGTTAGTATCTCCATTTCTCCAATACCTAACTTTTAGTACAGATAGTAAAGGAAGTAACTACCCTTGTGTGTGATGCTGTTTCCAGTAGAGTTGGAAGGATCTTGAAGCTTTCCATCTGTATCCAGAGAATAAAGACTGTACACTGGCGAGTCCTCAAGCCTAGCAAGATTTCCCAGAGTCTTACTAAGAAATATTGCTAATTTTCCATCCATCCTATCAGTTGTTGAGAGATGTGCTGGTCTCTCACTGTTCCTTTCTTTTGGGTTCATCAATATTTGCTTCATGCATCTTGCAACTCTCCTGTATATGCATTTTGGGTTGCTATTGTCCTTTTATAATGGAAGTTTTCCCTATACCCACAGCAATGGCTTGTCCAGATGCCAGCTTTGTCTCATACCACAGTCTCTCCTGCTCACCTTGCTTCACATTTGCATAATGTGTTTTCCCATCTTTCCATTTTCAACCTACACAATTACATTTGAAGTCAGTTTCTTATATGCGGCATTCAAATTGGTCATATTTTTAACCATCTGGCCAATTTCCGTTTTATTACACATATTTAGTCCACTTACAGTTATGAAACTATTGATGTGTTAAAGTGTAAGTATGCCATTTTGGGTTGTTTTCTGGTTTCTTTTTCCCACCTTCCTGGAGGCTCTGGATTAAAGATTTTTTTAGAATTCTGTGTCATTAAAATATATCTCTTTATATGGTTTTTTCAGTAGATTCTTTAGCTATTATAGTTGTATGTATAACTTACCACAGTGCCACTTCGGGGGAAGTGTGGAAAATATTTTGTTATATGCTTTTATCCTCTCTAGAATAGAACAGATATGGCATTAGACTGCAAAAGATGTTGTTATAAGCTATATTATGTTATTATATTATATTGTTATAAGCTATATTGCTATATTATAAGAAGCAACTTATAAAACTTGAGAGAAGGTAGAAACCCTAGTGTATGTATTGATATTTTTGCCTTTCATGGTTTTTACTCCCTCCTGACATTCCATGTTTTCTCTGCCATTCTTGGGAAACTTTTAGTTTTTCTTTAGGAAGCAAACTGTTAAAGTGTCTTATTGTTTTCTTTCCTCAGGCAAGGATTTCGTTTTCCTTTATTCCAGCATAACAAGTTCCCTGAGTGCTGAGTTCTGGGCTGACAGAGGGCTTTGTTGTTGCTTATTTGGTTTTAGGACTTAAACATGTATTTGCCACTTTCCTCTGGTTTCCATGATGTCTGATGGGAGATGTGCTGTAGTTACCAACCATTTTCCTGCATAACCAAGATGTTATATATCTCTAGTTGTTTTGTGGAGTTATTTATAAATGTTCCTTATAATTAGCTTTTGAAAGTTCAGTTATAATACATAGGTATCATCGTGGATTTAGGGGTGTTCTCTTTGTAATCAGCTCAGCTTCCTGAATTGGTATTTGTTTCTTATCAGATTTGGGGATTGGTAGCTACTTCTCTGAGTACTTTTTCAGACATACCTTCCATCTCTTCTCCTGAGATCCACTGATGCGGATGAGCGCTCTTTGGTAAAGGCTTGCGCATCTTTTATGGTCATGTTTACGTCCCCCCTCTGTCTTTTGAGTTTTTTTTTTTTTTTTTTTTTTTTTTTTTTTTTTTTTTCAGATTTGACTGTTTCTTATCTTTCACTGTCTGGGTCACTGATTCTATTCTGCTACCGAGCCTTCATCCAAATTTTTATTGAAGTTATTATGTTTTTAGGTGAGATCAGTCCTGTTCTAACCCATTCCCTGTCCTGTCTGCATTACTTCCTCTGCAGCTCTAGATGAGCTGGAAATGCCCTCCCATAATAGTCCAGATTAGTCTGAATGCTTTCCTCTTGAACACCTGCATTCCTACATTCCTAGTGCTTATATGTATGTTCCAGAATGCTCCTGATTCCAGTAGGATCAGGAGCTCCAGGGATCACTCCTTCTACAGTGAGACAACCATCCTGCATAACTAACCATGTTACATCTGCCCAAAGCAAGCTGCTTTTAGGTTCTGCTCTTGTGCTACCCATTGCTCCCTTGTTAATCCTCTTGCAAGGGGTGAAGGAGCGGGAGAGCTGGGAAAGGGTAGAGAGGGAAAGGGAGCCTTGTAAAGCTTCATAATACTTATCCCTGAATTTTCTGCCACTAAAGCCTTCTTAACCATTGCCAAGAAGGCCTAAAACACATACATCTTCATTTCTGTCCGTTTCCTTTAAACAATAATAATGAAACATGAGGGCCTCGCTTCATCTGAATTACATATTAACCTTGGACTCACAAAATAAATCTGCTAAAGTATTTGTGGCAATGTCATTCTCTGGTTGCTGTTTAGATCCTCTTCACTCTAAGTTTACTTCCAAAGACACTTTTGTACTAGAAAGTTTGTTATTATCAATATATAAACTCTTAAAATTGGGAATAAATATAATCTTTTTTTTTTTTTTTTTTGATTTTTCGAGACAGGGTTTCTCTGTATAGCCCTGGCTGTCCTAGAACTCACTCTGTAGACCAGGCTGGCCTCGAACTCAGAAATCCGCCTGCCCCTGCCTCCCAAGTGCTGGGATTAAAGTCATGCACCACCACTGCCCGGCAATAAATAAATATAATCTTAACATTGGAAATATATATTTATATAATCTTAAAATTGGAAATACATATATGTGTGTGTGTGTGTATACATATGCACATATACACATACACCCACACCCACACACACACAACACACACACATATATATATATATGATCTTAAAATTGGACCCATAGAGAGATGTGGCTCCGTACCCTGCCTTTGCTTTCTTCCATTATTTCCACCTGCACAATAGGACCCTCTTCTGTGTCACTGAACTGTTGAGGAGAGTAGAGCCATGATGATTCATGTTCAAAATAGGACAGGTTTGATAGTAAACAATATTTGTCAATATTTGAAGATGAATCCTCTAAGGCAAAGATGTGTTCAGTCTAACAATAGTACGTTGTAATTTAATTTTTACAGTAAAAGAACTAGCTAAAGAGAAATAATTTTTACTCTTTTTAAGCTGGTATTGCTTGCCTTGCATGGCAGTCAAGGTCCATGTGCAGTTTACCTCCACAAGTTTTCCTGTTTCCTTTACTTTTACTGCCATTAAAATCTTTATTATATATTCTTTCATAATTTCATACATGAGTATGATAATTTTTGACTGTATTCACCTCCCATTTCCACTCTCCCTCCCACTGCCCCTAGAGTCCCACACACATTCTCTTCCCAATCTTGTCTCCTACTTAATTTTTAGAACCCAGTGAATATAACTGTTAGTGCTGCCTGTTTGCACATGGATGTGGAACATTCACTGGGACATAGGCAGCCTGTGATGGGCTATGCAAATGGAGAAAATTGACACCCCAACCTCAGCAGCCCTCACCTACTGGAATGCCATGGTGAGAGGTGGGACTTCCTGTCTATGATGGGGTACTAAGAGCTTGACTTTGTGTAGGTTTTATGTAGGCAACCATGGCTTCTGTAAGTTCATAGGTGCAATGACCCTTTCATGTCCAGGAGACACTATACTGCCGGAGTGCTCCCCAGTCTCTGGTATTTACTGCTTCTTTGATTTCACATTTAATGTACCTGATTCTTTTCAGACTGTTGCATCAGATTCTTAGTTGAGTATTTTCATAGATTGAACAAATTTTTATTATAAATCTTTAGGGGTTTTAAATACAGGTGACATGCTGTCTTTTTAGTTCTAAAATTTTATAAGGTAAATTTGGTAGGAATGTGATAATTAAAACAAGGAAAGCAGGGCTGGAAAGATGGCTCAGGGGTTAAGAACACTGGCTGTTCTTCCAGAGGTCCCAGGTTCAATTCTCAGTACCCAGATGACAGCTCATATCTGTCTGTAACTCCAGTTCCAGGGGATCTGATGCCTTCACACAGACATACATGTGGGCAAAACACCAATGAACATAAAATAAGTTAAAAAGAAAAGAAAGAACCTTATATCCATCCTAACACAAGCAGTGGAAGCAGAACTACCTTCCTAACTTCTAAGTTTTCTCCCACAATGAAGTGCAGACTCTCTTGAGTGAACACGGACTTTTCTTCATTTTCTTGTCTACATCAAAGCACGTTGTGCGTCGGCATTCAGTTTTTCATAGTCCTGGTAGATAAGTGAGAACTTTTTTCCAGCATTTGAGGCTCAGAGGAAGTGAAGAGCTCGGGGATTTCTCATGACTGGAAGGAAGTGGACAAATTAGCTTGAATGTTTGCTACAGAGGTTAGGGCCTGCTTATTTTAGATTTTTCCCCTTCTTAAACCATTTAGGCACAGACATCTCCTCTGTCCTTAACCCCAGTTTCTCTTCTTTCCCTAAAACCAACCAAAACAAATTCTTTAAACACTGGACAAAAATAGGCAAGTGTTCTTAAATCAAGTGCAAACTTTCAACCTTTCTAAGATGTGAACTCCCCAAGGCTGGGGGCTGCTGCACTGTCGGTGAGACTCCATGCTTCCTCACCTCACTTTCAAAGCATGACTGCATGGAAACCAAAGCCCAGGATAGATACTTCCCTGATAAATACTGCATCCTTTGCGTTGTGTATAGCAGCCCTCAACTCCCTGAGTTCAATAAATAAGAGTATTTCATAACATTCCTCAGTCGTAATCTGTAAACCAAGAGGTTTTTGTTTTTATTTATGTCTATGTGTCTTGTCTCTGTGAGCATATACAATGTGTGTGTAGATGCCATGGAGGCCAAAAATAGAACTTTATATCCTGTGGAGCTGGAGTTACAAGATGCCTAAGGGATGCTGGGAACAAAACTCAGGTTCCCTGCAAGAGCAGCAAGTGATTTTAATTAGTGAACCACGTCTCCAGCCCCAGGAAAGACTTTCTAACTGAATTGTCCTTAGATGTCATGGAGATGTCTGGCAATTTAAGCCCAGCTTGGCTATAAAATTCCACTTCTCTCTCTGTATGTCTATGTCATATTCAATCCTTTAGGCTTGGCTTGAACCTCCTAGAGTAGACTAAACTCTCATTCAACATCTTATGCTATGTTTATGGCATTTATAAACCATGATGTACTGTTTACCACATGATGATATGAAGCTGTATGCTCCATCTTCACTTCATCTGCGTGTACATCACCTCTTTAAGATTGTAAGTTCCTTATGGGCGAGGCTAGATTAAAAGTTCAAGGATCCCTATGTGCCAAAAAGGGTTTGGCATCCTCTGCCCCTGTGGCATCTAATCTAAAATTTAATAACGTTATTGAGCCTGATAAGGATAAGAAATTCCAGGAAGATTTAAAATTTCCCTTATTTGTTCTTGAAACATCATTCTTTAAAAAAAAAAAAAAAAAAAGATACAGCAAGCAAATGCTATAATGCTCTACCAATAAACCCTGATTTGTTTGAAGATAAAAATTGGGCATCCATACAGCTCCAAGGAACAATTAGAATGTGCCCACATCTATAGTCTGTAAGATTTGAGGACACATTAGAAATGACTCTCATTTGAATTATTGCGTTTATAATGTGGGTTCTGTATATCAGATCTCTTTGCACTGTGAGGCATATTTTGTATCTACCATCCAAATGACAGTAAATTAATTGTCTTGTTTAGGCAAATGCCACTGGACAATGGTTCTAAACTAGGGAGAGAGAGAAAAATGCTAAAATGTTTCAGGAGAAATTATATATGAACTCACAATAAAATCAAAATCTAATGTGTCTAATGACTTTTCTCTAAACTTGAGCTTTGGTTCCATGATTCCAGGAAGGAAATGGGGTCCTTCCCCCCTCAGATCCTCACTGGGTTCTGTACTTAGTACCAAAGTTGGGAAGCATCTTAGCAAGATACTTTCCCTACAGTGTTACATTTTTCCTTTACAAAATATTGGTTCTGTTTGTTAACAAAGATTTCTCATAATCATTAAAGCTAACAATAGGTGAGATTCTTCGGGTCCAGATGGCCTGCTATCATGATAGTCGAGGGAAGAGATGCTCTTCCATCCCGTTGTAACAGTCTCCCTGCTTTTGTTGGCTCTGCCAGCTTTTTTGTTTTCAATAGATTTCAATTTTTAGGGTTTTGTTTCAGGGTAAAATTGATCAAAAGGGGCATACGTTCTTGCTTCCTCCTAAAGCAAAGAAGGTTTGCTAGCCCCAATGAGCCTATCGGACTTGGCATCACCTCTGGGAGTCTGTAATTTCCATTCTGATTTACTAATATCATACATTTGTGGACTTTGACAAGTGTATAATATTTGTACACATTATGGAATAATAAAGAATTGTTTTACTACCTGAAAAACATAGTTCGTGCCCAGACCCCAACTTCCACCCCATCATTTCTGGCAGCCATGATCTTTATGCCTTCTCCATGGTTTGGCCTGTTGCTGGATGTCCTATGGCTGCCATATTCATATTTCATATGAACTATGTCTTTCTTTCCTCAAAGTGCAATGTGAGTTCTTAAGTGTGTCATTCATTTATAACTATCAGATGTTGAAGGAGAGCAAAGATCATTCATGAGGTAACTTAATGAGAAGATCTGTGTGGAGGAATATAGAAATGACAGCCATCTAAATCTCCTAAATCTTAATTTTAGAATTCTTTTTTACTCTCCATGGGCCCCATGAGGAAACTTGTTCCAATTTATTAGAACTGTTGTGAATGTGGCAGGGTTTCTTCAACTTGTCCATGTGAAAACAGTACCATGCTTCCTTTTGCTTGGGTTTATTGGTGTGACTGAGGGGCTGATTCACAGCTCAGAGGTGGCTGAAGGTCAGAAGAGACATTCACTGATAGTGTCGACTCGGAGTTGGGATTCCAGGCTTTGGTCCTGCTGTCCCTCTACCCAGAAAACTTGAGTCAATGCATTTCTGTTCATTTACTGGAAGTTTCTTGCCTGAACAGAGCTCAGATACATCAGTCAGACTTGTCTCTATAAACCTCATTTTATATTTGGTTTGGCTCTTTTCATTCCATGCCAAGCCTTAACTTTGCCAATCCATGTGGTGGCCTTTCTCTAGCTTTGTCAACCCCACTAATGACAGACACCCGGTGTGTATACCTGTGGCAGACGTAAGGGATCAACTAGTTTCTGATGCTGCTGAACCTGAACTCATCCTCTAAATTTTCCCCATTACTGCCCTTGGGGCAGCCACTGCCAGTCACTCCTCATCTGTACTGGAAGCAAGATGTATTTGCCATCCTGGGAATGGGCCAAGATGACATCACCGTACCCTACTTTTAGCTAAAAGCACATTAGGTCTCATGGTATTGAGAGAACTTTGCCACTCTAAGGTATTTTAAGGATAACTTTCAAGCCCTCCAGAGCATCACAGAATAGCAAAAGCTAATGATGAAAATACTGTGAGTGAATTCCTGAATTCTGCATTCAGGGTTTGTGTGTACAGAGTTTGTGCTTAGGGTGTTTCCATTGACTGACTTCCTTAACATCCTCAGGTAGTTTACAATAAGTCTGATTAGTTAAACAAGTGCTGTTTGGGACAGTCCAGAGGGATGGGTGAGGGCTCCTGGTACAAACGCCCTGCACAGAACTCAAGGGAATTGTGTGTTGAAAAAAGCCAATCTTGGGGTGAGAGAGATGAGTCAGTAAGAACACTTGTTCTGTCAACATGCAGACCTCAGTTCAAATTCCAGTACCCATGGAATAAAACTGTGCACACCTGTGTGACCCCAGCCCTTGGGGAGTAGAGACTGGCAAATTCCCAAGGACCAAACCTAACCAAGCTGTGAGAAACTCTGTCTCAAAGCAATAAGGTGGAGACACTTGAAGTTCTCTTCCACCTCAAAGGACAGTCTTAAAGAGTTAATACTGAATGATCCTGTTTGTGTATCTCTGAAATGACAACACTTAGAGATGAAAGGAAGATCATGAGATCCCAAAGCTTTGGCAGGAGGGAAGCACAAAGCTGTATTCGATAATTTAAGGGTACCCAAGAGGTTTTGCAGTGGACCTTGGAGTTCATAAACATGTTGTAAAACTGCATTTTAAAAATATAGACAGGGGGAGGAAAGACATCTCAGAGCTTAAGACTACTGACTGCTTGATCTTCCAAGGTCCTGAGTTCAATTCCCAGCAACCACATGGTGGCTCACAACCATCTGTAATGGAATCCGATGCCCTCTTCTGGTGTGTCTGAAGACAGCCACAACATACTTGCATAAATAAAAATAAAGTTTATATATATATACATATATATGTATATATATATAATATATATATATTTATATATATATACATATATATATATATATATATATATATATAGAGAGAGAGAGAGAGAGAGAGAGAGAGAGAGAGAGAGAGAGGTGGGGATGAGCAGTAATGAGCAATTTCTGCTTTTGAAAAAGACCTGGGTTCAGTTCATAACTGTCTGTAATTCCAGTTCTGGGCATCTCATGTCCTCTTCTGGCTTCTGAGAGCACCATACATACCCATAGTATGCAAGAAAGACATTTATACAAAGAAAATTAAGGTGTCTACATTGTTTAAATCAAAAACCAAACATACATTAAAACACACAAACTCTGACTAGGTGGGTAGGCTGTAACAACACTAAGATTTTGTCTGTGGCTCTGTGCTACAGTTCTAAGGCAGTGTCACTAGAAAGGAGTTGGAAAGGTAGGTAAGGTCTCCACTACATAGTGGGGTTTTTTTTCAATGACTTTTCCTTATTTTTTTTTTTTACTTTTGGACAATTTCATGTGTTTATATAATGAATTACAGTGTTTTAGCCCCATTCTCTCCTTCTTCCCCTCCCTCCTCCCTCTGGACCCCTCCTCTACCACATCTCCCTCCTCCTTCTATGCCTTCTCTTTGAGTGTGGACACTGAGTTTCTTGCCTGGTGTGGATCAGAAGTTATTTGTTGGAGCACTGGTAACTTCTCAGTGACTATAACACTATAGGAAATGAGCTCTCCCTCCCTTGAACATCAGTAACAGAAAATAGGCCCTCAAGAAGAGGTGGAGCCTCATGGCCCCTTCTGCCATCCATGATACAATATCCACAGGCCTGATTGTGGAGGTGTGCAGAGAACGACAGTGAATTGATGAGCACAGTGGTGATGTCATGTCCGGGGACTGTATATTTTTGCCTCACATCTCAGATTCTTTGGGTCTTCCATTCTTTCCGCTCTCTCTTCCAAGGTGTATTCTGAGCCTTGGAGGAGGTGGTACAGATGTCCCATTTAGGGCTGTGTACTTGAGTGTCATAAAGTCTTGGCATGTTAGTCAGTTTATAGGTTATATATAGGTTTCTGTGTAGACCATGACCCACTGAAGTGAGTAGCTTCTTTGAGAACAGTGGGCACAGCACTAATCAATCTGACTATAAACCTGAGTATTTAGAAGGCAGTTTGACAATGTCTCTGTTCTTTTTAAAGATCCTCAATGGACATTGAGAACTGCAGCTGTGTTTTATAAACACTGTGTCTCAAAGAGGATTCTTGCTTTAGAATAGTTGGAAATGTTGCTCAGGTCTTTTCAACTTTTAAATGACGATGTTCTTAAAATTACCTCTATTTTCCTTCTGTTCCCCAAAGATGTATATTCACCCCCTCAATTGGCCTGAATCATCCATTCTGTAGCAAAATACTGTTATTCCAACATTCTTTCAGCCCAAAAGAACCTATTTAACACATGGAAGAAAATTGGTTTCTAGTTATTTGTTTTCTTTTCTATTTTTAATATGAAACTAAAATAGGTCAATAAAAAACATGAGCTATGGCTCTTTATTTTCCCTTTGGAAATGGGAAAAGAGGGTGTTTCATGGATGTAGCAAACGTGGGATAACTGTACTGCCCTTCGGCACCCAGCCCTGTGCAGATCCCAGATGTCAGTTGTTGATCATGACATAAGGTTTTGTGGAGTACATGGATGCTCCCTCAGAATCCTCCTTACCACCCTCTGCGCATTAGCAAGGTCACCATTAAGTTGTCACTGACACAGGATGGAGCCCTGATCTCGGCATTTCTGTTGTAATTCTCCAACCCCCAGTATAGGGTTTTCTAGAAGATTCTATCAGCAGCCCATGGCATGTCTCCACATCCAGTTTGTCTCCTCCTAAGTTTCCTCTTCCAAACATAAATTCCATGCTTGCTGAAATGCTTTTATCTTTTATAAACAAATATTTCCCAGTGTGGTATTGTTTTTCATTTAATTATATCATTCCTTTAAAAAAATTGGAGTTCCGGATGTAGCTGGCAAGCTGTGACAGATATTAAATTATTTATAGATCAAGAAGAAATGTCCACAGCTGTAGCACAGCGGTACAACATGTGCCTAGCATGAATAAGGCCTGAGTGCAATGTTGGGTAGGGGGGGCACAAACCTAGCATGGGTAAGGCTAGGACAAAATAAGGGGGAGGAAGAGGAGAAAGAAATAAAGGGAAGAGAAGGGAAGGGAGGGGAAGGGAAGGGGAAGCAAGGAGAAGAAGAGAGGAAGGGAGGGAAGGGGAGAAGAGGGGAGGAAAAAAGGGACAAAAGAAAAAGGGAAATAGAAAATAAGAGGGAAGTGGTGTAGTTAGAAAAGAAACAAAAAAGCCCATGTGGAGGGATGCAAGTTCTTAGGCCAGCTTAAGTTCAAAGCTCTGTTGTGTGTACAAAAGCGATGTGTACTGACAACGTAAGTGCGAAGGTTTACCAGTTTCTTAGGATGCTGGCTCTGGTGGCATTCAGCCTTGATAAAAGAGTTGGGTGTTTGGTTGAGACAGGGTTTCTCAGTGTAGCCCTGGCTACTATGAAACTCACTCTGTAGACCAGGCTGGCTTCAAACTTACAGAGATCCTCCTGCCTCAGTCTCTTGAGTGCTGGGATGAAAGGCATGTGCCAACACATATGGCCAAGAGTTAGGTTTTTTAAAATTAGTTTTATTTGTACATCCAGAGAACTGTAAGAAAATCAATAAGAACAAGAAAAAAATAGAATAATTTACTTACCTGAAAATATGCTACAGGTTCCTATCCTAACTATGGTCGGATCGAAAGCTAGACTTTCCAAACTGGGAACACAATATGTTTAACTGAATATGCTTGAAGTGCTTATACTTTTAATAATAGACCATGCCATGTTCCCTTAGATTATTCCGTATCCTAGCATTATGGGCTTTGAATGGTCACTGTGATGAGACCCAAACCTACCACAGAAATCAGCAGGGAAGGGGAAAGGTTGGAGGGAGAGTTCTCAACAGAGTGAGCGGCAAATGGTTCCTTCACTAGGTGTACTTAGCGACAAATACAAGAGCTCATTTTTCTTTTGTCTTGCACGTGTTTTTTTTGTTTTTGTTTGTTTATTGTTTTTCCAATCAGGTACTAAATCATTGTGGGTCTATAAGTCAAGTCACTTGGGTCTCAGTGCTCAGTGACAGGGGCACAATTGGGAATATTCCATCTTCTACAAATATTACTTAGATCTGGGGCTCTGGGGTGGCAAAGTCAAATTATGTTACCTGCCTATATTCCTTAAGAAAAACCCATAAGGTGGGAATGATCAGTCTCTCTCTCTCTCTCTCTCTCTCTCTCTCTCTCTCTCTCTCTCTCTCTCTCTGTGTGTGTGTGTGTGTGTGTGTGTGTGTGTGTGTGTGTGTGTGTGTGTTGGGCTACACATGTCTATCAAGGTCAGAGGTCAACGTCAGGTGTTGTCCTCAGAAGCCATCTACTCTCTTTTTAAACCTATTTTTATGAATATGGGTATTCTGCCTGCAGGTATGTCTGTGCAGCATTTGCATGTATGATGATGGCATCACATCCCTGGGAGTACAGTTACAGGCTGTAAGTTGCCTTGTAGGTGCTCTGACTTGAATCTGGGTGCTCTGGAATCTGAGTGCTACGTTGTTGTTGTTGCTGCTGCTGCTGCTGCTGCTGCTGCTGCTGCTGCTGCTGCTGCTGCTGCTTCAGAGATTCTCACTAGGAAGCCTTGGTGGGCCTAAAACTTGAGCTGACCTTGAATTCACAGAGATCCACCTGCCTTTGCATCCCCAGTGCTAAGGGTTAAAGACATGAGACACCACCACCTGGTTTCACCCTATTCTTTTTGAGACAAGGTCTCTTACTGGGACTTTGGGCTCCTAGGTTAGGCTAGGCTGGCAGGCAGGTGAGGCTCAAGGATCCTCTGGTCTCCCCTTCCCCAGCACAGGCACAGACTGATGTGGGTACTAGAGACTGAATTCTTACCCTCATGTTTGCAGGCAAGCACTCTCCCCACTGAGTCATCTCCCACCCTAATCAGCCTAATTTTACACACTCAGAAACAGACTGGGGGCGGGGAGGCTGGTGACTAATCCAAGTCCTCTCCACTGGCATGTGACTGCCTAAGAACTCACAGCGCATCAGGAGTCATAACTAAGACAAATGCCAGCATCTTGATGGCCTTCCCAGCGCTCCTCTGGTGAACCCACGCTTTCCCCAAACCATTTGCCTGGATTCATGACATGGAGAGGCAGGCTTCCCTCTCTCTGAACCTTATCCAGGGAATGTATAACTGGCTTCCAAGCTTGCCCTCCAGATTCTGAGTGTGTGAGAGTCCATGGGGTAGCATGGTGACAATGTGTGTTAGGTATTAACAGACACTAAACCAGTATTAAAGCACCTCCTGGGGCCCACAACCAAGGAGATCCCAAGGCCTCATAGAGAACCTCTCCTCCGGTTTCCTGCAGCTAAATGACTGAGCCTGCCTGTCAGGGAATTGGACACTTGGGATCTATTTTCAACCTAGAGCAAGCTCTAGTTTAACACCGCAGAGAGTCTGGATTTTCTTTTTAGCCCTTACAGAAAGAAATGGTCCTTGAACCATCTTCTATCCCTTCTGGGAGACGGGTACTATTGAAACCTGAAGTCCAAAACCCTGGATAGAGCTTTCCAAAACTTCTTGGCCTCCTTGAAGGTGTGTTTAATACACAGCTTCCCCAGGTTTGTTAAGTTCCCCTCTGTTGTTTCTGGTGACATTTAACATGTGCCTTCGCACTATAGTCTGTGCCTTTAGGCTCCTTTTCTTTTCTTCTTCTTTTTTTAATTAAATTATTTATTTATTCTACAACCTGATCGAAGCTTCCCCTCTCCCCTCCCATCTTCCCATCCCCCTTCCTTTCTCCTCAGAGGAGGGAAGGCCTCCTGTGGATATCAACCCTCTTCTAATATCAAATTTCAGTCAGACTAGAGACATGCTCTCCTATTGAGCTTAGATAAGGCAGCCTAGTTAGGGGAAGGGGATCAAAAGGCAGGCAACAGAGTCAGAGACTGCCCCTGCTCCAATTGTTAGGGGTCCCACTTGATGACCAAGCTGCGTATCTGTTACATAAATGTAGGGGGCCTAGGTCTAACCTATGCATGGTCTTTGGTTGGTGGTTTAGTCTCTGTGAGCTCTTATGGCCCAGATTAGTTGCTTTTGTAGGTTTTCTTGTGCTGTCCTTGATCCCTCTAGTTCCTTCAATCCTTCCTTCCCCCTTCCACCAGAGTCCCCAAGCCCTGCCAAATGTTTGGCTGTGGGTCTCTGTATCTGTTTCCATCAGCTGCTGGGTGAAGCCTCACAGAGAACAGGTTATGCTAGGTTCCTGACAGCAAGTATAGGAGAATATCATTAATAGTCTCAGAGGTGGGATCTCTCTATGGCATGGGTCTCAACTTGAGCCATAAGCTTCTAGAAATTTAATTTTTAAAAAGATTGATTATTAAATTGCCCTTATGGCTCATATTTAGACTAAAATGTACTTCAGATTGACACTTTCTTTCTACAATTTTAACCAGTTCCTCCAATATTTGTGGAATGTGCATTGTCAGTCATTCTGTTAGAAACTGGAGACTCAGAGAACAGCAAGCAGAGAGACCCCCTCCTCCAATCACACGGATGACTTTATCCTCTTGTGGTGTCTCAGTAATCAGGCATCTGCAAGTTCCCAGTGTCTGGCTCAGTGGGAAGGGATGATGATTGAGCTTTATGCTGAACATTAAGGACTTTTTCCAGGGGATATCACTAGGCAAAGGAGAAACTAGGAAAGGCATGCTGGGAGGGATGGAGGATGAAGGTGTAACCATGTGGCCAGGGGAGAGAAGAAGGGGAATGCCTTCAGGCTAGAAAAGGTGACACACTTTATAGAGGTGGAACTTACCAGTCTGAGGCAGGGGCATGACATGATCAGGTTTGCACATTTGGAAAAAAAAAAAAAATCTTCTGGCCTGGAATAGGTTCAAAGCCTAAACCAGGAAAGACTCCAGTGGGAGAGATGCCAATGACAGTCACCTTGTCACTCTAGATGATCAAATGACTAGGCTGGATGGACAGTAGACTCTTATTGGAAATGGTAAATCAGGGTAAATCTGTGCAAATTATTTAAATGTCATTGAAAGCATTCTTTAAAGTACACTCTGAACCAGCCCTACAAGATCTTTAATGGCTGGTTTAATAGCTGCTCCTTTTGATGTTGTGTGTGTTTAGGGAAAACACACAAGATAATAATAGGGTGTAAGGAGCGATGTTTGATCTGAATAACCAGTAAAACAATATGAGAACACCAGCAGTCTCATCTCTCTACAGATGTCTTACCCTGAGGGCCACACAAGCATTAAATTTAGAGTCCAGAAGCACACAGACCATTCCTTTTTTCTATTGTTCTTTCTTTCCAATGAGCCATTGAAACTCTCTAACCTTTTGTTGCCTCATCTTTAAAATTTCAGTAATAATCATATTTCATAGAATGATGAGAGTCAGTACCTGATACCATTCCACTTAATTTAATACATAACTATTTTAAGTGTTCTTCACATTATAATGGCTTCGTGGTGCAGTTCTCTTCTTGTGCTTGCTCGGAGAAATCCAGGAGCACTTCTACATGTGCTCATCTTTGCCATGTTCTCATCTGTAGGCCCTTCAGAAAGATGTCTTCCCAGGTGACCCAGCAAATGGCTCCCCGCTTATGCTTCCCCTGGAAATACCATCATCACTCCAGTTTGGTGTCTTCTTGACTCTCCAGAGGAACATAGTGTAGAGGAAAATGTAACTATGAGTTTTCCACCCATGCTCTAGTTCCAGAAATAACAGCACCAAGACTTATTATTTATGAATAATTGCCTAGGCCATACGTGAAGACTTGTTCCCCAACTAGCTCATAACTTAATTAACCTAATTATTCTATTCTATGACTGCCACATGCCTGGTTAGCTCTTCTCAGCTTCTCAGCTTCATGTGTCTATCTCCTCAGAGTTTGGAGTGAATCTCTTCTCATGCCAGTCGCCCTCCCAGAGTTCCTCTCTCCCTACTGGAACTCCCACTTCCTATTTCCTCCCTCAGCTAATAGCCTTCAGCTTTTATTGATTGGTGATTCTTCTATACAGTACATAAGATTCTCTCTCTTCAGAAAAGTCCTCTTTTACTTCTTCCTGTTGAAACCTGGGCATCTATTTAACTTCCAGGACTTCATCTTCTACAATTCTTAACTGGGGATATGTGGCTTCTTTCCTATGGTTACAAACTGAAGGAATGAATGAACAAATGAATGAAGTAACATTTCTAAATTGATACATGGATCAATTTCCTTGCAAATGCCACTTTTCAGATAAGACATGCTCAGCCCATCTGAGTAATTTTCACATGCTGAACCAATGTGTTCCTTGTGAGCATAGCAGAACTACTTCCAGCTGAGACTCCATAGTGTGCAGAAACAAACTAGAACTTTGGCCCTTGGGCTATTACACATATAGGCTTTCTGACAGCAGCAGTATTCTCTGGAGGGACTTAGTGGTCCTAAAAGATCTCAAAGGCCCAAAGCTTAAGCATTAAAAGAAAACCAGGTCAGAGACTTGATTCAGGAGACCTCAGCTTCTAAAACAACATGTTATGGATTGAGTCTGAAATGTGTCCCATAGGCTTGTGTATTTGAACACTAGGTCCCCAGCTCATGGTGCAGTTTGGGTAGGTATGGAACCTCTGAGACAGAGCACCAGGCTAGCAGAAGTGAGTCACCCAAGTCTTTGAAAGCGATTTTGGTTGAACTAGCCACGATTCTGGTTGATGCGTACAGCATTTCACTGCATACACCTGCCTGCTCAGACTGAGCTGTTCTTTCTGCCATGCCTTCTCTATCCCAATGGGCTGATTGAAATCCCCTGAAACCATAAGCCAAAGTAAATACCTCCTATTTAAGATTGCTTCTGTCAGGTATTTTCCACAGCGATGACAGGAGTAACTGACACATTGAGCCATGGAGCAACTTCATCAAAATCATTCAGGGAACTCTGTTATATAAAATTCCTTGACCTCAAGATCTATGAACACTTAGAGATGAGACCTTGGAATGTAGAAACTTCAAAAGCTTCATTCCTGATCCATACAGCATAGGACCGAGAGTGTGTGGTCAGCTCCCAGTGGGCATGTTCTCCTCGTTGACCTGGAAAATAATGCCTAGGCTAATAATAGCAATAATAACAAAAACAACAATAATGATGATGATAATAATAACAGCATCAATAGAGTATCTGAAGAGATGGATGAAAGTTCTGGGAATTTTCTAGAACTCAGACTTGGGAAGGTTCATATGGAGTTTTAGAAGCATGATCAATTGAAACCTGCCATGAGCTACTGGTCTCTCTGAACTAACAGGTTGGGTTCTATTTGTTACCTGTAAGAAACAGTAGCCTTTGTGTATATATTGACATCTCTCCTTTTATAAATCTACATCAGAAAGAGCCATGAGCAAGTTCACCTCACAGTTGATGAAGCATATGAAGGCTAAATGGACCAGCCTTCTTAGACAATGCATTTGGACAAGTATTTATCTATGGAGGACAAAGTTTTGTCTTTTTTAAAGAACGTACCACAAGATTTTACAGGTTGTTTATAAGACAAAAACAATCTTTATTTGTATTACTAGTCAAGATTTTTATTCAATAATATGTGATTGTGTTTTAATATAAAAGTCCACAATCTTTGCAGAATTCGTATATCAAATTCTCTACTTTGTGTGAGAGTTTGGGCAATGTTATATAGGAGTTGCATTTCTATCTTAAGAATAAGCCACACTATGGCTAAATGGCTTAAGGTGATCCAAGGAAAATTTAAAACTGAAACTAGAGGACAGAAATAAGAATATTCACTTACAGATGTATACTAGAACTTTGGAGTATAAATCCATAGATAATATAAAATACCTAGTCATCTGGGTTACACTATGCTGGAGCTGGGATGGCTATTAAAAAGAACCTTCACCAAGAGTTTAATCTAGGGCTGAGCAGGCAGCTTAGTGGTAGAGCACTTGCCTCACTAGCATGTGTGAGGCTATGGGTTCAATCCCAGCACAAGGCTACAGGGAAAAAGAAAAAGAGCTTAATATAAATTCTTATAGCAGGAAAGCTTAATCTTTCGGGAACAAATATATCTGTGGAAAGATCTAGAAATGAAGATCAAATTAAATAGTAAATAGAGCAATTAGGATTGTTATGGTTATCTTTCATAGACCTGTATCTGAATAACCCCGAATCAGCTCTGTACAGGATGATGTGGGGGATGGAAGGGGTCTGAGGACATCCTAGTTCTTCAACCTCCCTGTTACTCAGTTCTGCCCATAGAGTAATACCTCACAACACGAGTGAGGACACTGTATAAGAGCTCATGAATCCCCTTAGTACCTGCTGATTTATTTGATCTTGTCGTACTCTGGTAAGGTAGGTAGATTCTGTACCTAGAAAATAACTCTAAGCTAAATGCAAGTCAAAAAGACACAGTGCTGGGGTCGGAGGTAGGATGCTTTATTGCTGACAAAAAGACCATCAACCTCCTTCCGTGGGTCTATTTCCAGCATTGTGACCCACATCTCATAATGTAACATATTATTCTATGTAAGAAACTACTAGGCTCCAGAAGCCTACTGAGTCTGAAATAATTAGTGAAGGAGTGGCCTTTGTTCCCATCCTGAGCATCATAGACAATGAGACTCCTCTACTGCAGAACAATGGAGACAGTGTGGGTTAAAGCATTTGAACTTCCCAAAATAGGCAAAGTGAACTATTTTGTATGGTTTAATGTGAAAAAGGAATTCCTGGATTTAAGTGAGCTAACCTGAGTCTAAGCCTTCAATCTGTAGCTGCCTGTTACATGACCCTGATCAAGGCTATGAACTTAAATTCTTGTCCATGCAAGGACAATACAAAAATAATGCTGTTGCATAGAATGATTGGAAGGACAAACTATGGACTGAGATAAATATCCAATGCATAAATTATTATTACGGTATAACCATGTGATCATGGACAGGGTGGTGCACCCTTTGTTCAATTTAAAACAGCTTTGTCTTGTCTGGCTAGCCCAGACCTTCCCACTATGCTAGGTTCTGAGTTCTTCTTACTCCCTCATCTCAACAGAGAGTTACCTTTCCGCTGCATCTTCTACATGCCTACTTAACCTCCTCATTTTCTGTCCATTTTTATAGCATTGTCTTATTTACAGTGCCCATAAGGATTCTTAATTCTTGACTAGATGGTTTTAAGGATCCCAAAACCTAATCTTCATTCTTTAACCCATCTTCCCTATTAAATATAGATTTAACTCATTAGATATTTCTCTAAAAGTTTATATTTGCTTCCCAATAACCTACAGGCTGAAGTCTTTATCACTACAGTAACATAAAGAGACCCTTGACTTCTAATCTCTACCAGACTTTGCTGCAGCATCTCCTGTCACTGTCTCCTTGTTGTAATTAAATAAGAAATAGCAAATTGCTTTTCCCACATATATCATTCAGTTCACTGTGTGTGTGACTTAGGAAGAAATTCTCCTCTTACAGCCTATAGCTCTGTATCAGTGGTTCCCCGGCACAAGCCCTGTGTGCAGTGTTCCTAAGCTCAGGACCCTGAGCCTCGCAATTGCCTTGCCCACAGGAAAGAGAGAGAGATAGACATGGGGAGTTGTCAGAAAATAAATCAGAGATACCACATCCCCAGGCATCTCCATAAAGAATTGTAATGCAGGGCTTTGTCTTTGAGTTGATTACTTGAATTAAAGGAGACTGATCACCCCCATAACCCGAGGCTGTGTCTAAAAGATACAGCTGTGTCGGGAATCAAGCATTAATGGCTTAAATGTAGAATGAATCAAAAATGTGACATGTGTGGACCTGGCATATCCCAGAACCCTTAGAAGATATAGCCCAACTGCAGTTCCCAACCCCTTTATATCCAAACACAGGCTGATAGTCTTGCCAGAACAGTTTGTAACAGTCACTGTTTTCATCTAAAGGAAACACAGGTAAGGCTACTTGGTGACTGAAAGTCAACAGAAAGAGGATGTGGAGTTTGGCTGTCTGACACCATTTTTCAACTTTGTGGCTCAGTTGGCTGTGTTTTAGCAGAGGGCAGCGTGTGGCTGGATCCTTTCAATCACTATGTGCCTTAAGCCCAAGTGACACCAGGATTGGAAGCCACCTGACTGTTCTAGATGGTATAAGTTATTCCCCCACCCCACGTCCATGCAAATCTCTTCATCTGGACATGCTTTGAGACCTCTTGCAGATGTAATTCATTTCAAGATACAGGAACTAAGGAGTTAGATGGCAGCCTTTTTCTCAGAAAGCAATTTTAAAGTATTAGAGGCTGACATGGTGGCACACACCTATAACCTCAGCACTTGGGAGGCTGAGAAAAGATTGCCTGAGCTCAAGGGTAGCCTGGGCTACAAAGTAAGATCTCAACTCCCACTCCCTGAGATATACATGTCACTGTACATCTAAACACTAAACTGGCAGTCAGACACACTCAGATTAAATCGTGCTGTCATTTTAAGCGCTAGGTTTTATGCGAGCCCCGTGCTCTCTCAGACCCTCTAGCTTCCTACACATAAAATGCAGATGGATGTTCTTCTCCAGCAGGACTGACTTCAGGGTTGAAAAGATAAGGCCTGGGAGACAGCCCAGCTCTAGAACAGCACACTGTAGGAACTGTGGATTTTTTTCCTTCATCATTACTAATGGCCAAGCGCTTTATCTCTGTTACTTCAATAATTGAATTTTTATCTTTTTTTCACCTCCTACTCAAGTTTGTAAGCTTCAAGCCCAGCAAGATCACTGTAGCTATTTGTAATAGAAACAGAAATTTGAATGACTAAACCAGCCAGGGAAAAATTAGGAAGGTTCCCTAGGGAGACGTGACAGGAGCACTTGATTGACTCTAATTCAGAGCACTCATCTTCATGGGTCCAGGGACAGACACTGTGCTTTAAGCCTGACTTGGACTCTGATTCCTTCAAGATGTGAAGTCAGTGAATGACTGTCTGATGAGTCACTAGATGCTTGGTACAACTGGGTCATCTCTGCCAAGATAGCTTGTTATGTGTTCTTATACAGTAATGCAAACAAGTTATCACTGTAGAATAAGAGACTTGGGTGATACTCCTAGATCCACTAGGAAACCTGTAAACTTCTGGACTGTAATAATTTTTATTAAACTCTCAAGGGTATATATGACAAAGACTGAGAGCCACTGCTGCACAGAGAAAGACAGTGATTGTTGCAGTGTAGAGAGACCACTTTCATGAGCATGTCTTTTCTGCAATCTCAAGATAGAAACCATCAAGAAGACGGGTTTGGAGTCCTGCATTGTGTCTGAACCATAATATGTTGTGCTGGGACTGTATTCAATTCTAAAGAGAATTCACAGATAATCCAAAATTCTTCTTAAAAGCTGGTAAAACTCATTTGAGTTTGGAATACACTCCTAACCATAAATTCACCATATCAGTCTGTTAACATTTCAAATAGGTACTACTATTTTCACAAATGTAGTCATTTGTGAAAGCTCTGTGAGACTGGGGTACCACAGTGTGGAGTTTCCCCCTGCTTTTTCCAGTAATTATGTTTGTTACTTACGAACAAAGCATGCTGAATCCTGGAGAGTGCCTTTAGGCTGGTGGAAAGCACTGAACTACTTCAAACCCAGCCGCCTTGCAATTGGGCATTTGGTGGGTAGCATGCACACACCATCGTGCTGAGGGGCTTGTGCTGGACATTGTTGACAAGTGGAATCAAAGTAAGGAGGCCAAAGTTACTGTCTCTGTTGCTAAAATAAAAACTGAAAATTCAGAGATGGAAACAGGACATCTTCTAGTCCAGAACTGAGTCCAGGTTCCACTAAGGCCTGCAGTGACACCCTCTCTCCCACCAGGGGACCCTTTTGCAAACTCTCCATTGCAGCTTGAAAAGTTAGCATTTGGTAAAAAGAGCAATTTATTTTTTTCAGCCATTCCAACCATTGAGGGTTCTTTCTATACTTTTGTTTCCTTATAAATTTAAATTTCCTTCTCTGTAATAATTAGCAAGAAAACAAAACATAGCAGATGGGACCAGGAGTACTGGGAGAGGAGAGTAAGTCCGAGGGTCTCAGCAGGGAACAGGAAGCTAGTTCAGTTCCTGTATTGTGCTCTCTCTCTCTTCTTCTCTCTCTCTCTCTCTCTCTCTCTCTCTCTCTCTCTCCTCTTCTCTGTCTGTCTCTCCAACCACTTTGCAAAATGAACATAAGTGCTTAGCACATAAGCCCACAGACCTTGAAGATTTCTTCCTCCTCCTCCTCCTCCTCTTCTTCTTCTTCTTTCCACTTAGATGCTGTGATTTTTTAAGGTGATAATTAATGCTTGAACATAGTGTGGTGTATTTGTATTAGCTTAAGGCTATACATTCTTTTTATAGTAACTTATTACTGTTTTTGAAGTGTTTGTTGTGCATATGAATTGTACATGGTATTGTGTTACATGAGGACATTTTCATTTGAGCATATATTGTACTTCATGCATTCTTATTTCACAGAGGTTAGTTTTAGCAAACTAAGAGCTTTTTAGGGTTCACAGGCCATAATAGTATTTCTAAACATCAGTGTGCATACCATTATAGCCACAGGTTCTATTTCTAAGGTTGTCAATCAACCACATAGAAAAATATGTATGAAATATGGCAATATAATAACAAATAATATAAATTAAAACTTCATAATGACATATACATCACACTTGTATTGGGTCTTATAAGTAATCTAGAGATGATTTTAAGAACATAGGAAGGTTGTAAGTAAGTTAAAAACTAATATACTATTTTATAAAAATGCAATTGGCAATCTGTGAATTTTGATGTCTGAAGAGGATCCAGGACCAGATCCCCACAGACACTAAGAAATTTGAATGTGAAGTTCTATGTACAATATGTAAAGTATGTACATTTCATAATCCTAATTAATCTAAAGTCATGAAACAATATGCAACCATTTTTATATCACTGACTCAAATGACTTGACAGAAACTTCAAGTGAGGGATGTTAACTTTTGGCTCACAGTTTTAGAGGAATTCAGTCCATTATAGTTGGGACCAAATAGCAGAACAAACTCCACTGTTATAGCAATAGCATGTTCACATGGCACCAACGGAATTCAGAAAGCAACCAGAACTGAAATTGAGTGGATCCTGCAAAGACCAATCCCTAGTCAATTCCTTTTGTCTTTCAAAGAATCCACAGCCTCATACTCAACTTTAATCTTCAGTGGTGAAGAGTGCATTTTTATAACTGTGTAAACAACTTAAAAGTGCTTTTTATATTGGCCATTGGTTAGAAGAGGGTTCTCAACTTGTAGATCATGACCCATTTGTGGATCACATGACCCTTTCACAGATGTTACATGTCAGATATCCTGTATACCACATATTTATAGTATGATTCATAACAGTAGTAAAATTACAGTTATGAAGTAGCGATGAAGATACTTTTATATTTAGAATCACCACACACAAGGAACTGTATTAAAGAGTCACACAGTACAAAGGTTGGGAACCATTATCTTAGAATATTAATGAATGCACTATGAAGTAATCACAGAGATTAGGGACACGACTGCTACACTCTGGACTGGTACAGAGGGCATCAAAGCCTTTGGTTGTCTAAGGCACAAAATGTACCACTTCCTCTATGACAGCTGCCATTCGTACAGATGTTTAATTTGTCCCTTTGATGAACCTCTCTAATTTGGGGCTGCATTTCCAGTCTGAAAAGGGAGATTTAAAGGACAGAAGACCCAAGGGTAGGTTATCTGTTCTTAAAGAAAGGGCCTGGTGTGAGTCTGATTTAGAAAATGTAATCAAACTACTGAGACAAAGTTCAACTATAAAGGTATTGGCATCACTGGAATTATGATTCATGTGGTTGGGATAATGCTATCTGGCTAAATTGGGATTTGATATGCTCTTCCAGACATCTCAAAGTGATGAGATACATTTAGCTTAGAAATAGAAACAAAAGCTATATTAAAACAAAACTACTCAGTATAGGAGAGTTCTATGGAAGACGGATGCATTGTGTTCTTTCTCTCCACCCTTATAACTCTGCTTACCTTTCATTGAGACATGTTTAATGGTGGAACATGGTAAAAGCACAGTGGATCTGTCCAAGGGGATGAGCGTGTGGAGACTCCCCCTGGTTTTCTAGTGTGACCTTGTGCTGTAATCGCCCTGGACTTTGGCTTTGCTCATCCGTTATCAAGCCACACCTTGTCCTGCATGCTGATGCTGTGTACATTGACTACCTGTAGGCTGTGCCACGCTATTTCCCCTTTCTGGTGCTTTCTTGGAAGCTGGAGAAAAGTCCATTTCCAAGACAAAAGTTTTCTTAAACTGTCCCTTGGGAAGAACAAAAGTTTCTAAAGTATTCTTCATTTTCCAGAGGAATGACTGAGTCAACTATATTACAGATGTGGTATTTTTAATTCCAGAAAGGATTTATCCTGCTGCCCATTTTATATTCAGCTTGATTTCTAGAAAATATCGATTGCAATGAGCTATTTATGTCGCTAAGCTTGCTACAGGCAGGAATAATTTGCTCCTTGTTGACAACCCATGTGAGAAGATCCATTTTATAGATTTTACTTGGAGAGAGCCAGGCACAGGATCTCATGACAGGAAGGTGAGGAATGCTGCTTGGGTTTTCCATGTGAACAGGTGTGATCATGGATCAGGATTCGTGGAACCTGGTAGTGTTTCCCAGCAGCAAGTGCTGGATGTGACGTCACCACATGGCTCCTGAGGGGAAATGGAACTCCACTCTGCAGTCTAATGGAGAAAGATGCCTTGCTGCTGGAACGAATTGTATACTTTACTTTACATGATGTGCACCTCTGTGGCGTACTATTTTCTTACCCTTGATTAAAATGATAATAAAACTTACATAAATAAATGATGGCTTTTACCAGGCAGTTCTCTCTATATACAGATACATCTTCTCATTACTACTGTAATCATTTGATGCATATAGTCTACAGTCACAGATACTCAATTTTTGAGAAATTATTTTTCGTAAATATCACATAGCTAGTCAGTTGTAAAGCAGAATCAGATTTCAGATTTGATTGCCAAAGTGAAACAAAACTGAAGGATTTGAGTTTAAGACTATGAGGGGTCCATAAAAAGAGTCACATGAGACTGCCACAGTTGACAACATTATACATCCTGTCACAACTAGAAAGTTCTTATGAGCTAAGAAATGCTCTAGTGTTCAGCTGTGCTAGAATATTGAGTGTTGTACTGGGAGTTTGTATTTCTCCATGAATACAGAACTTAAAACTTGTTTTCAAATAATTATGTGTCATAGTACTCTGCCTTTTGATGAACTAGGAAACACTAGTTTCTTGCTTATCAGTATGGCCACACTACAAATGATTCCTATTATCCTGGAGCTTTTTGGTCCCAGGTAATAAACATTGCTGTTCAGGGGAGTAAACAGATTTCTAATACATTCCCATTTCTAATTCTTTCAAAGAATTCCCTTTACATTTAAATTAGAGTATCTGAAATCTATC
This sequence comes from Mastomys natalensis, assembly GCA_021653895.1. Classification (NCBI taxonomy): domain Eukaryota; kingdom Metazoa; phylum Chordata; class Mammalia; order Rodentia; family Muridae; genus Mastomys; species Mastomys natalensis. The sequence continues at coordinate 2,797,200 of JAJTUV010000014.1, read as the reverse complement.
CTCTTGAATGCCATCACAGCCCATCCATTGTGCTCCGAAACACCATGCAGTTGTGTGTAGCTGTTACTTGAAAAGTACCTAAGAAGGTGCAAAAGTGAGTGGCAGATGCTTACTGAGAGGGGTGTTGAGGACTTGAGAAACCGAGCTCTTGTCTCATGTAAGTCAGAGGTAATAGAATACCAAGCTTAGAAGAATCTCTGTCACATGATAGATGCTCCCCAGATCCCCTTTCCATCAACGACTGAGCAAGAAGGTGGAGAGATCTTCAGAGACAGATCACCCATGCTCCACAGTCCGTCTGACCAGCACTGAATGAAGCATACCTCTCTGCCCAGCACTAGAAAAACAGATACTAACACTAAAATAGAAAATAATATTCAACAGTGACTGGAAATTTCCATTCTGAGACTGCCATATATGAGTGAGTGTGTGTATGTGTCCTGATTCATTTTGGCACCTGCAAACCCTCCCCAAACTATCTGTGACATATGGAACAACATTGATTTCTATGTCTTTGCATAGCTAAATTGTGGTTTTGAAGCACAAACAGAAAATTCAATTGAATTATAATTGAAAACACAATTGAATTATATCTCCTTTTGAAGACAAAACAAACAAACCTTATTCAAGTAAAAAATTAACCCAAAAGAATGCAAACAAATGGAAAAGCCTTTTGTAATCCCTGGTCCTTCAGTGTTTCATCCAGGGTGGAAGAAGCTCTTCGGCAGAAATAAGATCTGTTACCACATTTATCACCTTAGGCTTTGAGATAATTTTCTCAGAGGTTAATTTAAAAGGGGGTGACACCCAGAGATTGAGAGTGACTTTTGATTGGTCAAGACTGTTGTAACCAAGGCAAATTTAAGATTTTAAAATTTTGATTATTTTCAATTTTGGCTGTTTTTATTATTATTTCTAGAGAAGTAAAGCTGTAGAGCTCCTAGCAGCGATGAAATTGAGTATTTAGTTACCTTGTGTCACCATTTAGAACACTTGACTTGTTTTACAACCATCAACAAGTCAAGATGGACAAGAGAAATATTCATAAAGTGATACCCAGTATACCTCACATTCTACATTAAAATTTTTAAACTTACTGCATTAAAAATTTTAAAACTTACAAAACCGTTTATAATTATTAGCTGAGGAAATAGAGACTCAGCAAGATTAAGCAGCCATTCCTGACGGCAGTGAGGGAAGCATGGAACCCAAGTCTGGACCCAATGTCCCCACTTTCTTTCCAGCAAAGTATGCTGCTGGAGTGTCTGAGTACAGTTGCTGACAGCTTAGTAAAAGTTGTCCACCTGCTTCAAATTCTGGTCACTGAGCTCCCCAGTTCCATTAACACTGGCACAGCAAACATGACCTTTGGAATCAAATGTATTCTGAGAGTATCTTCTCTAATATTTTCTTCTATGTCACCAAAAGGTCAAATAGTTCTCGCTCAAGAAAAAAAAAGCCATGTTAGCCCTTGAAGTTCATCACTGCCATTCATTAGGATTCTCTATTTCAGTGCCTTGACATGAATTTCCAGACGCTAAACCTAAACTTACTGCTTGATCGTTCCAGACTTTTACAACCCACTATTGTTGGACAATCATGGGATTCTTCCCAGTGGGCTTAGCTCAGAATGTCATGTAAACAGGCTTTGCATTTAACGAAGTACAAAGGTCCCTTGGACTTCCTTTGATCACTGAAATGTCAAACTACAGTATTCAAACCAAAGAAAACATGTCTACCAACTTTGAATAATTCCTTTAGTAAAAACTGCAAATATATAGAGCAGCCAGTAAACATGTAACTGGCCGTCACGAGCTGGTATGCTCCAAAACACTGGCCAGAGCTCTTCCTGCTTCCTGGCATTCACTTTTAATAAACATATCCCACATTCCAGGCAGCAGTATAAGCCTGGGAAATCAGAAATATCAAAAAAAAAAATCATTGGAGGGACTGGCTTGTATCTTAAATGACCTGGAGAACTGGGATAAGACATTTTGTTTCTTTTGAACAGTATGAATTGAATCACAGTATTTGTGCTTAAAACAGAATGGAGGGCTGAGAATTTAACTCAGTGCCATTCCCAGCCTTAGAGGAGAGGCTGATGTGCAAAGCCCCTGCATCTTTCCTGAGATACAGGCATCATAATGAATACTCATTGCTATGCTGGAGTTGCCATCTGCATGAGGCATCATGCCCAGGGCAATTAGATTTCCCTGTTTTTTATTCCTGAGACTAAATGCTTGGCCTGGGTTCATGCAGAAAATAAGTAATTCCATTACATGTGATTCACCTTTAAGTAACCCTCAACGTTGATGAAGACTCCAGCTGAAAATTCACATTCGTTGCAGAAATAATCTACTTAGCCAGACTTCATTAAGCTTCCCTTCTGTTTACTGGGAAACACACAAAGATTTCCACATGCAAAATATAGTCTTTATGTTTAATTAATGTGCAGCTCAATTTGCCTAGAAATGTCTTTCCATTTTTTTTAAATCACATTGGAGAGAACATTCCTTTTGGTAAGCAGGCAAAAATAGTTGTAAACATTAAGAGAAAGATATTCCAAGGAAAGGAGGAGCCAGGACTCAGTCTGGCAGAGAGATCTTTAGAATGCAGTCTGTCCGACGCTACTTGGTGATCTGCCTCTGCTTCTTCTCATGTGCCATGGTGTATGATGGGTAGGCATGACTATAATTGCTGCCTTCAAAGCATTTGGGCCAAGACAAACAAGTTCCTTCCTGTTGGATTTCTTCTCTCCATGCTTCATATCTAGGTGAAGAAGACTCCTAGAAAACAAACAATAAGGTTCTTAGAGTCATCCTCTCCTGAACTACAATCCCAAGTGCATGCTTGGCTGCTTTGTTTTGTTTTCCTTGTTGGTTTGTTTGTTTGTTTCATAACTTCTGGAGATTAAACTCAGTTCCTCATGTTTGCAAGGCAAGCACTTTACCAACTCCCCTAATATATACTCTTAAAGCCAGAAGGTTCTGTTGTGTGTTGTGTTGTTACAGGTTTTTTCCTTATTTCAAGTTTTATTTTCACACATTTTCATCAGTGACTGGTATATACAATACTATAAGATGAAACACAATCATCTATTATTATAACTAATCAGTCCATGACATTTGTTTTCCATCTTTAATTTTAATGTTGCATTTTTTAAAGGCAATATCAGACTCATGGATAAGAGAGCAATGTTAGCTTGAACATAGTATTTCAAGCAAATACCCAGTTTTTATACTATGGCTCTGCATTGAACAAAGACTGGGGGATTTTTTTGTTTCGTTTTTGTTTGTTTTAGTTTGGTTTGGTTTTGGTTGTTTCAAGACAGAGTTTCTCTGTGTAACAGCTCTGGCTGTCCAGGAACTTGCTAGCTTTGTAGAACATGGTGGCCTCAAACTCACAGAAAACGGCCCAGAGACCCCTGAGTTGGAACTGACTCAAATGCTTCCCTCCTAAGGACTAGATTTCATGGTACCAAAATAAATGCCATGGATTCTTCTAAATTAGGGAGACAACCAACAGTTTTCCTCATCTAGGACACCTATGAACCACAAGGACAACCATCTTGGCACCATCACCCTAAGGATGCACTTGTGGCATATACTCCTTGGCTGAATCAACAAGTCTTTCATTTGACTTAAGACCTGTTCAACAGACAGAAACCATGCCTGGTGCTGGAAACCCAGCTAATTATTCAGTGTTATGAAGTCATGGCAAAGGTCTTTGTCCTTAAGACCATAAACTGGTGGACTCTTCATCCCTCTTCAAGGAAATTTCTCTTTGCAACAGAGAGAGACCACTACAGAAAACCACACCAAAGAGAATGCAGTTATGTAAGCCAATGCCAATGGATACATAGAATATTTGTTAAGATTTTATCTAAGGGTGTGCGTCTACTGACTATTATTTGACTGCAGTGAGAGTAATATGTATAAGAACTACTAAGGACTGTGGTAGAAGATAGACTTTCCAGTGTGTGTGCAGGGCTTTATAACATCAATGACAAAATGGAGCCCTCAGGACCAGCTCGGTGATGCACACCTTCAGTCTCAGCACTCAGGAAGTAGAGGCAAGTGGATGTCTGTGAGTTTGGGGCTAATCTGGTCTACAAAGTGAGCAAGTTTGGGGGTTTTGCTTTTTAAAAAAGTCAGCAAGTGCTACAGAGGAAACACCAATCAACAAATAATTTGTGTTTCAAATTTAATTTTTACAAGTTTGTTTTTAATCCATAACCTATCATCAGGAATGTGTGTGTTTAAGAATGATGGAGAAGCCTTGTTCTCTAGCTGTTCTGGCTATCTGAAGAGGAGAGGAGGAGATAGTCCCTGGCACCTGACATGTGGACGATGCAAATCTACATGAGGAAAAGAACCCTCAGGCTACAAAGTCCATCCCTCCTGAAGAACCACTGCCTGGGAAGAGACTTACACAAACTAAACCTTCAGGCAACCTGAAATCTCCACAACTATGTTAGTATTAATCTTTTAGGGTGACACTAGTGAATATATTTTGTCTGGCTTAAATGATGCCTGGAGAGATAAAGGCCAGTTAGTAGTCAGTAATGTCACAGCAAAAGATTGACAACAAATCATTCAAGGAACCAGGACTGAACAAGAACAAGATGGAGAGCAGCATCCCTATGTAGTAGAAGTTGTTTAATCGGCCTCTGGATTGGGCGCCAATTTGTAGTAGGGAATTATTTAAACCCCAAATTTGTAGCTGTAGGATCTCCTACCGAAGGGAGACCAGTAAAGGAAGACACAACTCAGTAATTATGGTATAAATAGCACGCCTAGATTGGCAGGTTTACCACTACACTACTCTAATCCCGGCTATGAGATCCCTTATAATTGCAGTTATCCCAGGCCACTCCTTGTCCTCTGAGCTCCGGCTCCTCGTCATTGGCTTCCTTCTATCTCCGGCTTCCTTCTGCCTGCTTCCTCCTGCTTCTACTTCTTCTCTTCTTCTACCTCCTTCTTCTGCTCTCTGCTTCTGCTTCTGCCTCCTTTTATATCGAATTCCTCTCACTCTCTCCTCCCTAAGCCTTTTTCTCCACCTCCCCTTCTACTGCCAATCTCTGGCTCTAGCCTTTATTTTACAGGTTTTAATTGGACAGAAGGTTTACAAGAGTCACCTGTGTACAGATTCAATCATCCTCTGCAGCCCCTCCCAGAAGGGTGGAATAGGATCAAAATACAAGGCTGAGGCTATCCACAACATCCCTATGTGTTTCTGATGTAGAGAATGTGTGTGAGAATTGTGTGGAGAATGTACCAAGAAGGTCTGGAGAAACAATTTATTTAGGATGCTGGAGATGCAGAAACCACTAGACAATGTAGCTCAGTATATGACGTAAATATACGAAAGATCAACAAGAGGCTGGCATGAGGACTACAGGGACTCGTGAAAGACAAGGGGCAGCTAGAATGTCTGCTCACTCTATCTGTTTTCACAGGGGACATCTCTGTGCTGCCAAGAATATGGTCAGGAGAGTCTCAGTAACTATACAGATTACATATTATTTTGATCAGCACTTCTTAACATTCTTTCTGAAAGGAGAAACCAAGACAGTATGGTGATCCCAAGTTAAGTGTTTGAGGGTTCATCATGGTTGTACAGATACTGATACAAGAGCACTGCCTGGCATTGAACAGGCATGAGATGGAAAGCCAAGCCCCAGTGAGTCTTTGATGTAGAAAACATGGCATGAGGAAGCAAGTACAGCCACACAAGAAGCAGAGGCATGCAGGGTCTTGACCCAAAAAAAGTCACTCTCTTTCAACAGTAATGATATGATGAGCCCCAAACAGTGAGAACTTGAACTAGAAAACCAGGTGGCTGTTATAGAAAAAGCTGAAGGAAGACCCTCACGTACAAAGAAGCTGCCTTTACAGATATGAATGAAGCTGAACAGCCTGAAGTTCTAGAAGAAAAGGAGCCTGCAAATGTGAACACTGGGAGGAAGGGTTGTGCTACAGAGATCAGTCAGGGTAACCAGAAGAAGGAGCCACTGAAACAAGAGCTCCTGAAGAATGAAGAAACATCCAAGAAGGGACATCTGTAGAATTCCCAGTTCATAGTCACACAGGTACAGCACAGTTAAATAGCTTTATGGTGGAGTTGTTGGATTCCACCTCAAAAGAAGGAGTGACAGGAGTCCTAATAACACTGGTGAGTAGAATAATCCACCTTGTTTGCAAAGGTGAGGAATCAGGAACACAAGAGCAAATTAATAGTAGGCTGCTGAAAACAAAACTAACACTAACGCTAAGTCCCCATCCCAAACTGAAGCTGGCCTTTATCTCACCAGGTGTCATCAGCCAGAGACTCTGATTGCCAGGACCACAATCCATGTCCTAGGTGCAGGATTTGGGCAGAATCCAGGCTGGTGATAGTTGTCTTGTTATTGCCATGTTCCATTTCCCTGTGAGTGTAAAAGAAATGAATGGAAGAATTCAATTATTTGACCATTTAAAAGGTTACTGGTAGGGCTAGAGAGATATCTCAGCAGTTAAGGACACTGACTGCTATTCCAGATGTCCTGAGTTCAATTCCCAGCAACCATATGGTGGCTCACAGCCATCTGTAATGAGATCTGATGCCTCTTCTGGTGTGTCTGAAGACAGCTACAGTGTACTCATATACATAAATCTTTAAAAATTGAAAAACTTTTAAAAGGGGGGGGGCCTACTGGTAAAGATGAGTTATAAGGCTTTTGCAACGTTATGGCCCCAGAGCTTCCATGAATTCTCCTGTCTTCAAGTCCAGGATAAACACTACTGCATCTGGCTTTACATGGGTTTTGGGAATTCAAACTCAGATTCTATACCTACAAAGCTAGTCCTTTATCACTGAGTCATGACCAGTGTGAATGTGAGCTTCTGAGACAAGGTCAAAGGACCAAGAAACAGAATGAAGTGTGTTTGTTTCTAGAAGCTCTGCACATACCTGAAGAAGGAAAGTGTGTGTTCTCAGTAAATTCTCATGGAATAACCTTTCTTCACAGTGGAGGTCACAGGGAACACAAACTTGTAGCTGTTTCCAGATATGTCCTTCCATTTGGCATCACAGCATGACATTGTCATCTACCATGTTCACAGTGGAGAATGACACAATTGAATTTTGTAATCACCAAAAATTACATCAAATCATCTTAAATAATGTGTGATTTTGTGTTGATTGTCATAAGTAGTTATTGAAGACCATAGGCCTCAAACTTTTATAACAAAACTGTCTTTTTCTTTCACTTTTTTCTCTCCCTTTGCAAAATACCTTGACCTAAACTCTTCCATATCTTTTCTATTATGTTAAAATGCACATGACATACAGTTTTCCATTTGGGTCACTTAGCTTACATAACTCATCACATTTTATATACTTTCAATGCCTTAGAATAAACACCACAATCTAGACTCAGAATTTTCCATCATCAGATAAAAAGGGCCTCTGTCATTCAATTATCCCCATTCCTCCTTCCATCCATCCCCATAAACATTATTCTGATTTTTATGTTGCTGAATTTGCTGAGTATTTTCTGTAAATAAGATTGCATAATAGGTGATGTTCTGTTGCAGTGAATTAGTTAATCTACTTTGGCTCCTGGTGGGTTGCACACACTTGCACCTGCTCAAGAGCTCTCTGGATTCGAAAATGAAAGACATATACATGCCAGCTAATTTTGATGTGCCTTGACTAGCTCAATGGCTGAGCAATTCTAATCCTCCCTGTGGTTGCATACATTCCTGTTCTGTATTCCTGGATTAACATCTTTTAAAATCTATGTTTTATCTCTGCTGCCCTGTTACCATTTTGGCAGCCCCCATGCCCCATTGGGCTCCATTCCCTTTACATCTACATTGTAGGATGCTTTCTTTCCTGCAGCTCTTAAATCTGATCCTTCTCCCTCCGAGTCATGGCAATTCTCCTCCTACTCCCCTCTCTCCCTATCCCTTGCCCCACAATCTAAAAGTCCCGCCTCTGTCTTTCTGCCCAACCATTGACTATATGGAAATTTATTATCAACTGAAGCCATCTGTGGGCAGAGACCCTCAGATCTGTAAGTGTGGCTTTAGGAGCCAAATTAAGACTAAGCATTAGAACCAATTCTCAACAATGTTCTATATGTATCTATCTTCAGATATCAAATGTTTAAGGTCTATTTATGTAAAGCAGGTATCAGCACTTAATTCATTTTCAAGGCTGAATAATATCTATTGTGTAGATATACTACATTTTGATCTGATCATAGAGAAATACTTCATCTTCATTTACTTAAAGAATAATATAAACTAAATGATGAGACATGTCTTAGAGGTTAAAGGTTTTTATAGAATGCAGCATCTCTGGGCAAGCCAGGATAGTAGAAATAATGTTCATTCAGAGCATAGATTCAGGATTTATCTGCTGCAATATTACTTAAGCCAACCCTCAAACTGATTGCCTGAAGAGAAAATGCCAACTACATTTTCACATTGTTTGTAAGATGGACTAGTGAAATGGCTCAGTGCTAAGAGAGTGCAATCATGAGGATCTAAGTTTGAATCCCCACACTCATGTGAAAAAGCAAGTTTGTCTCTAATCCCAGCATTAGGGGATGAAGATAGACAGATACTGGGAGTTCTGTAGCTAGTCAGCCTTGCTGAAATGCAGTCTTACAGACCATCAAAGACCTTGTCTCAAGATAATCAAGTAAAAGGCCATAAAAGGAGACACTCGATATCCTCTTCTGGCCTCTGCATGTATACTCATGGCACATGGATCCATTGACTCATTGTATAATACACATATACACACACAAGTTAAAGAGTGCTTGTAAGACTTTTTTTTAAAGATTTACTTATTTTATGCATGAGTACTCTATCTGCATGTACATCTGTCTGCCAGAAAAGAGCATCAAATCTCATTATAGATGGTTGTGAGCCACTATGTGGTTGCTGAGAATTGAATTCAGAACCTCTGGAAGAGCAGCCACTGAGGCTATCTCCCCAGCCCCTTGCCAGACATTTTAAAGAAATAACATATGCAACTAGTACCCAACCTATAGTGCAGACCTTGGGTGACAGTTTCTGCTTAGCACTTAAGTGTTGCCATGGAATTTTGCATTAGCACCACCAATTCTCAATTTAATTATTCAGGAGAATCATACTCAGAATTGTCTAAATTGAGATACACTTCTAACATCTTTTTAATCATCTATTTTTAATGTTGTCTCTTCAAAATTTGACTGGTTTGTCTTGGGACACCAGAGGAAAGAAACAGGACTTCAGTCAGATAAGGGGCACCAGCCAACTCACCAAAACTTAGCCAAGACAAGAGTTCTGGAGCTGCCCATAAAAGTGGCCTTGATTCCACCACTTGAAAAGAACCGTTCTCACCCTGGATCTTCCCAGCAGATCTTGCTCTGGACCTCAGCACCAGGGGAGGAACATTTCTTTAAAATAAAACAAACTGTAACTTCTGCTTTCCTATTCATTTTTTTTTTGGATATTTTATTTTTACAATACAGATGTCATGCCCTTTCCCCATTCCCCTCCCTAGAACCCCCATCCCATCCCCCCTCCTCCTTTATACTATAATACATTTTGATTACATGCATGTATTAAGGTCAATTCTAGGTTGAGGATCTAGCAATACAAAAGATGCAAAGAGTCAAGGAACAAGCAATCAATAAACACAAATAGTCAAAGAAAACGCAAGGCATTATATCCAATTACGTGAACACTCCTCTGATCATTGTTTCTAAGGCTTATCAGGATGACCAGAGTTATCTGAGCCTACTTCCATGTCCTAGCCCAAGGTCATTTTCCTGTCTGAAGCCTACTTCCTTGTTCTAGCCTAAAATTTAGATTCCTATCTGAAATTACTTCTTTGTACTAGCCTAATATTTATGTTCCTGCCTGAATTATTCTTTGTTCTAGCCTAAGATTTAGATTCCTATCTGAAATTATTTCTTTGTTCTAGCCGAATGTCAGAATCCTGCCTGAAGCCTACTTCCTTGTCCTTGGCCAATGTCATATTCCTGCCAAGCAGCCCATTTCCTTGTCCTTGGCCCATTTGACATGCGCAGTGTAGTTTGGCATAATTCTTAACACCTCTCAGGATGTTTTAACGATACATAGGGAGCTTATGAATTTCAAGAATGCTGCTCTGGTGAGCGTTGATGTGGTAGATACTGCAAATAAAATTACCCATGGCCTGAGGTCAGTATTTCTATTTTGGTCAAGCTTCAAAAATGACATATATAGCTTGATCATGCTAGCCCTTTTTGTTCTGGGAATACTTTTATTCCTGCCTATTGTGTTAAAGCTTGTCTTCAACAACATCAACATGTTGGCAGCCAAGTACATGGCTTGAACCTGAAAATGGACCCCCAGACATAGTTATTAAATTAACAGACTGGCAAGCCAAAGGCGGGTGAGATTCTACACAGAGCCTTATCAACCTAAGACATAAGTGCATTGCTTTTGATAATGCATATTCCATGACGGGTAAGGAAGACATTCTTGTCAGAACAACCTAAGACAGGCTCAGTCTTGTTAATGAAATAATAAAGGGGGAGAAGCAGAGAGCTTGGGGCTGCTTGGCAAGAATCTGCTTTCCTATTCTTAATATAGTTGACCAAAATTCATGCCTACACCTAAAACAGTCCTAATTAGAAAATGACTTTAAAACTATCATGGCATTATGAAGTCAGAATTGGAAAATCATTAGTTTCCTTTTTAACTTTTCACATTTATTCATTCATTTTTATGTGTATGGGTAAGGATGCATGTATGCTAAAGTACATGTGTGGAGTCAGAGACTGCTTGTGGGATATGGGTCTTTCATTCTAGCATGTGGGTCCCAGGGAATCACAGTCAGGTTGTTAAGATCAGTGGCAAACTACTTTACCCTCTGAGCCATCTTGTTACCCAGTGTTTCCTAGGTTATTACAGTATGCCACAAAATGTCTTTACGTTATTATTCTGATAATATCCTTGATAATCATTTCTCCTTTCTGTGATTGAGGAGTCTGGGGTATAGTAGTTTCAGTAGTTTTATTCTATCTTAACATGGGTTCTGGGGATGCAACTTGCAGTGACAGAAAAATCCTCTACCTGCTGACCCATCTAACTGACTCCTATGAGACTTTTCCAAAATATTTTTTGGAAAGTTCTCAAAAGGCATGACTGACTGCACTTCATGTTTAGCAGAGATGTTATGACTGTTTCTGCTCAGATCTTTAAACTATCCAGTAAAATAAAACTAACTTATATCTTATGTTTTGTTGCTTTAATCAAAGTTTTTGTACACATTCCTCATCTCCTCAAGTCTCGTTGCACTTGTCATGGAGGGAGACAATTTTATTAATGCTTAATTAGCAATTTGACTTTTTTTTCCTGACATATCACATATTTGTATGTTCCTTTTTTATATTCTTTGTGAACATGTATTTTATGTTAGAAACATGACTTTCAGTGACACTAAAGCTCCAGACAGGCAGAGGATTTTATGAGAATGTGTGATGCCTTTGCCTCTTACTGTTCTCTGCTTTTGTCTAAACTGAAGACTGAAACCAAAAGAGAATAGAGGTAGCAGCGAGCTCTACAGCCAGAACTGTAGCTGTACAGACTCTGTGTCCCCTGACTCTCAATCTGATGCACTTTTTCCTGGAAAATAGATAACTGGGACATTCATGACATAGTTCACATTGGCTGTTGTCCAAATTTGTTGGTCCCAAGGCTTGACAGTCTTGTGGCATTACCTGGAATCTGAAAGCTGCTGTACTTCTTGGACTGTTCTGGAGGACATGCTGTCTCTTACAGGGAGAGTTACCAATATAAAGAACTTGAAAATACAAATTACCAATGGTTTTGTTATGTGGTCTTAAAGTCTCAATAGTGATTCAGGTGCACAGCAATCATTGTGAACCTACAGCAAAATTGGAAGCAACAAATAGCAGAAACCTGGGGTAAATAGATAGAAGAAAACCAATAATTATGTAACCACAGCATTCGTCCTTATGGGGGAATAAGACAGAATAGAGATGGAAGAGATATTTTAACAAAGAGAATTGCAAATGGAATGGGGTGGGGGCAAGGGTTCCCAAATATTATGAATCCTTTGAAATGTCAGTCAGCTCACCTATAAACTCATCATGTGAAGAGTAATAGAGAATAGCTTTATGTGGGAAATAGTTTTTAAAAAGAACACTGACATTTTAAAGACCTAAACATCTTAAATAGAATGACTATTAAATGCAAAAATCAACTTGCACAGAAGCATTTTGGAAACTATATTTGAGTAGTATCCTTAGAGACAGCTAATGGGTGACTCAGATCGTCTTGGCTGACTCACAGGTCTGAGAAAGCTATCAAATGCCTGATTCGGTCTGTTTTTCTGGTTGTGCTTCATACCAAACAAATCTTACAGCAATAGTGACCTTTTTTTTATTTTATTTTTGAGTAAAAGGTCTCACTCTGTAGTTCAGACTGGCTTTAAAGTTTCAGCAATCCCCCTGTCTCAGTCTCCCAACTGCTGAGATTATAAGGCTAAGTCACCATGCCCAGCCATATCAGGTTTGTCTTTTAAAAGTTCATATCTCCCAAAACAGCTTTCCCAAGGTTCTGATAGAGCAACCACTTGCTATCATAAAATAGTACTTGCTGACATAAGAAAGGTCAGCTGCATGTGTACCTGTGGAGCATGTAGGAGATGGGAAGGCTCAACCAGTCCTTGTTGGAGTAAGAATGGAAGCCCAAACTGGGGTCCATTCACAAGGATGGAGAAGGGAGACTTCTTCCACCCTAAAAGATGGGCAGTCAGATGGGGTAGGTGGGCATACATGCAAACCAGACAGCCTGACCTCTAGACTGGGAGGTGGGGGCTCAAAGTCATTAGAGAATCTGAAATTGCTGATGAGTAGCACCACTCATGTGTCGATTCATACAAGAGCATCAGTAAGGTCCTATTGGCATGCGGCGTTGGGGCCTGACCTCCAAGGATGAATTGCAATTCTGATCTCTGACAAAATAAGCAGTGAGTTTCAACCAGAGATGAGAATGCTGCAGAAGCGATGCCAGAGCAGCAGTGTTGGGTGTGTCCAGAAAATAGTTAATATCCAAGCCTGGCCATGATGCTAAAGATGAGAGAGGAATACAGAATGAGAGATGGGGAGCAGAGTGTGCATAGCTCTTCTTGTATGCTCTGCATTTTAGGACCCACTCTGGAAGTAGCTATTCTAAGTCTGTGACTCCGTTTTTGGCAAAGTCTTCATCTTACTGATGGATGACAGTAATCTAAGAAAAGCCTGTGATCTCTCCCAGGCACAGCATCCTTATGCACAGCATCCTTCTGTTGCTTATGAGTCTAAGAACCTCCCCTCCTAGGGCTCACAGACACCTGTTGAAACCTCAATAATGAATCACACGCCCATATTCACATGCATATGCATATGCTGCACTGCTCTATGCAAAGTTAATAGCTATGTAACAGTTTTCCTTATTCTCTTTAGTATTGGGGATTGACCCCCTAGGGTCAGGTCTGTGTCAGGCAGGTGCTCAACCACTGAGCCATGTCCCTAATACTCCTAGTCCTTATTTTTTTCTTTACCTTTTTGTTTTTAATCTTTGAGACAAGAAATCATAAAGTTGCCCAAACTGATCTTAAATTCACTCTGCAGCAAAGAAGGGGCCCCTGGATTTGAAATGTCCCAGCCTCTGGGCCTCTGGAGCAGAGGATACTGTAGCCCTCACCAGGTCTGGCTGCACCTTCCCTGGTACAGTCACCTGGACTGCTGATTGTTTTCTGACTATTTTCTGTTTTCTCCACAGGACTGAAAAAACGTACAAGGAAGGCCTTTGGAATACGGAAGAAAGAAAAAGACACTGACTCTACGTATGTACCTTAGAGTTTGCCTTTCTGGGCTTTAGTCTAAGCCACTGATGTTGATGTTTAAACAGCACCCCAAGGGTTCTTCTCATAGCATGTGCTCATTTGTTTGGTTTTCTGAGCTTTTCCCCACTTCTGGGTCAGCTGTCACTGTTCATCATAGATACTTCTTAGATTTATACCTTTAAAAGGTAGAGATTTTTTATCACCTGTTCAGTTCTTTTATCATGTACTTTTTCACTGCCCCCTATCTAATCGGTTACTTCCAAGCAGAGAGGCAGAAAATGTGGTTATTACATGTGTAGAGGATAAAAACACCCAGTTATACCCAGAACTGTCTGTATGATGTGATCCAAGAAAATAACATCATACCTTTGAAGGCAGATTCGCCCTAACCCAATCCCAAGATGACACACCAAAGCTCTTATTTAAGATCCCAAGACTGGGCAGGCAGAACTGTAAAACAAATAGAATGGGCAGGAACCTCAGTATATGTCACTGCCAGTAAGAAGCCAATGCCAAAACAACCATGGGCTTGCTTTCCTGTAGCTAAGTGACCCTGCGCAAGAAAGTCGATTCCCTGCATACCCCCGTCGACCCCGGAGAGGATTAGTAGTATAACACGGTCATCTTGTTCTTATTTAACCATACTGAGTGTTCATTTTGAAGCTGGCCCTGACACAAGATTTTATATGCATTTTTGAGATGAACAAGTAACATCATACATGAAGTCTAGCAGCCAGGAACATGGGCTCCTCGTCCTAGCTCAGTGATAGGAAAGCAGCAGCAAGCAGCCACAGCTGGCTATAAGGAAGAGAAGGTACAGGTCTGGGAAGGCCTGCTGCCCTGAGATTACATTCCGTTCCATCAGAATGGAATCCAGCAGAATCCTTCATCCAGCATACATGAAAAAGAACCATCCAGAAATATCACAGCTCTATGTGAAAAGGTGAACCCAACTCATTAGTTTCATCTTCAAGCCTTTAATTTCACTTTAATTAAACATAAATCTTATCATAGGACAGTTACCATTTTCTTGTGTCCTTCCATCCAAGAATATATAATTCAATCAATAAAGTATTACACAAATTAAAAAGTCTTTCCTACATCTAAAGGCACCATGTAAAGTGCCTCCTGGGCTCTTGCATATTTAATAAGTGTCAGCTGTGACTGCTCTTCTGACTGGTATAAACTGATAGTGATGAGTTCCTCATGAACAATTAACATGGAATTGCAGAGAAAGTTGAAGGTAAGAAAGTCCACATTTGGCCTGATGCTTCCTGTCAGGAGGACATTGAGTCTAGCCTTTTAAAGGATGAGGGAATGCCTTTCACTCAAGTGGAATAATAAAAGCAAAAGCAGAGAGGTGGGAAACCTAGCAGGCATCAGGACAGGGCAAGTGGGCAGAGTTGTCATATGTCATATACCTGAAAGCTGCTGGTAAATGTGGTCAAGGGGGTCAGGATGGAAAGTGGATGAGGTGAAACAGGAAGGACCTTAAATCGTAAGCTGAGAGGCATCCATCCTTGACATTGGGTCACCTTGGACCCCTGAAATGTTGTAAGCCAAAGATGTGAAGCACTGAGAAAGGAGGTTATCTTTCTGTGTAGACACTAGATGTTAACTCTATTGTTTCAGTTTATGTTTCCTCTTTAGGTAAATATTTCTTGAAAATTACATTTATTGTCGTGAAGTGGTTTCTAAATGATTAAGTTAGGAATATTTTTTCTGAGCATCTAAAACGTTAGGATGCTTCTTGATAAATTTGCCATCTTCTAAATATAACCACCAAAATACATCCCTTCCACTCTCCTTTGAATTTGAATACCTGTCTTTGTTATTGCCCCAATTCAACCAGGAGAGTCTTCAGACCTTGCAAATTATGCAGTCCTTTACTTGGCCTCAGTTTCCTTACCTGTGACAAAGAGCTTTGTATGGGGTGAAATCCACGTCCCCTAGAAGGCCACACACTGCCATGTGCCATGTGTTCGGTGGAGCATTGTTGAAAGGAAGCATCTCCAAAGAGCATCGCAGCAGAAGACAAATGTGCTGCTGTGAAGCCCCCTCTGGAACTATACCAGGGATTTGGAGTGTCTGAGAAAGACTAAAAGGACTTTTAAAAAATCACAGGGGGTGGAGCAGAGAGGCAGAGAAGCAGAGACAGAGAGGAGAGAGGGAGACAGAGGGAGACAGAAGGAGGCTAAATGAGCCCCAGGGCAGGTTAGCATAATTTGCATGTGGCCAAAGCACTTCTTGTCCATTGACAAGTCTATTAAAGTAAGTTATTCCTCATGGCTTTGCCTCAGATGGCCATTGTCTCTCTGAGGTCTTCTAATGAGGCATTACTTTATAGAATCTCAAGCGCCTTCCTTAACTTCTCATGAGTGCTGAATTACTTACAGGAGAGCAAATTAACAACCTGGTTCCCCAACAGCTAAAGGACATTCTGTCTTGGGAAAGCTTTTGTTTTCATGAACCCCTGTTCTCTAATTGGATCACGTGTCATTCTTGGAAAAGGAATCATCAACACAAAGGGGTTAGTAGAACGCTCTGGCAGTGTGCTGTCCCTTCAGCTTTAGATAATGCATATGTTAGCCTGCAATCATTAAGACCTTGTTGATGTGAGCCTTTTTCAGAATTGTTGCAACCAGCGTAGGGTTGCTAGGCAACCAGCTAGGGTAGCAGCCAGCATCAGCTTCAACTGATTGGACCTCCTCAGAGAGAGAGGGATAAAAACCAGAGCTTCCTGATTTGATCATCATTAGAGTAGTTGGTAGAGAGAGGAAGGGAGGGAGAGCCTGTGCTAAATGGCAGAATATGTGGCTGCACTGCTATCCTTCATCTTCACATAATTCAATAAGGGCAGTAACAATACCTCACTTCTAGAGATGAGACATCAGTGCCAGGAGGGTTAGCAACTTGCAGAAGGCCATGATGTAAGCAAGGCTTAGAAGAGAACCCTGCTCTAGAAAAGATGGGAATGATCTATAACCCAGACAGACCATTAAAGAGAAATAACAACAGTTACAAGAAACTAATGTTTAAAATTAGAGGCCACACAGACATGATGAATTATGAGGTTTAAAATAGAATTTATCCAATATAAAGTATCTCATTTAAAAAAAAAAGAAAAAAAATTATTAAAATGAAATACAGGTCTAAAGCTTGATTGATTCTCTTATAGGATGCAATATAAATTTATAGAAAATTGTGTAGAAAATGGTGAATTAAAAGCTGCCTCTGTGTGGCCTGGTGAAGAACAGTCTGTCTAACTCTGAAAGAGAAAGAACAGAGGAATGTCAGAAACACACAGGGAGTGGTGGGGCAGCTGGAGAATGTGAGCAAAAGAAAAGAAAGGCAGTGTACAGAAAGAAGCAAGAGCCAGTGAGATCCCCAGAATCCTCCGATGGGAAGCAGCCTGAAGCAGCCACCAGCCAGCACACACACTTATAGAACCGCTTTGAGTCTCTGGTGGGGGCCTAAAGCTGCAGTCTTCCACAAGCACCATAGGTGGCTGTCTAGAAGAATGTCTGGAAGGCCTAGATGAGCAACAGCATGAGAACACAGGAACTGTGAGGAACCAGGCCCAGTCCTGTCCAACCAATGAATGTATTTTCAGGCACTATGGGTCACTGATGAGGAAGAGCCCAGGATCCCCAAAGGAAGAGAATGTCCAGCAGTGGAGGTAAACACAAGCCTGCCAAGTGCCTCCTAAACACTAAATGCCTGACTGGAAAGTAGGTTCCCCAAGCACACCACAAAGAGGTGGGATTAGATGGCTTGCCGTCTCCTATTAGGACATTCTAGCAGAAAAGCCGTGTCCAGCAGAGAAGCCCCCTCAGCAAGGGAGCACATCCAACTTGTTTGGATCATTGAAACTAGCACCTCACTCCCCACCTGTAGAGACAGCTACAAGAAAAATAGCAAAAGAATAGGGGAGGGGTATAGCCATGCTATCCCACCTAGGAAGAAGTACAAGCTACTGATATAATATTTCCTATTTCATTTCATTTTTCTTTGTTATTTTTTGCTCGTTTTTTTAATATAGCTATTAAAAAGAGGGTGACTTTTGTTAATTGAATATTTTATTCACATTTCAGATGTTCTCCCCTTACCCCATTTCCCCCCTCGCTCCCAGGAACCCCCTATCCGATCCCCCTCCTCCAGCTCCTATGAGGGTGTCCCCCCACCTACACCACCCCACCCCCCACCCCAGAATTCCCACACACACGGCATCCAGCCTTCATGGGACCAAGGATCTCTTCTCCCACCTATACCTGACAGGACCATCCTCCCTTGCATATATAGCTGGAAACATGGGTCCCTCCCTAAGTGCTCCCAGACTGGTGGTTTAGACCCTGGGGGCTCTGGTTGGTTGGTATTATTGCTCTCCTCATGGGGTCGTGAACCCTTTCAACTCCTTCAGTCTTCGACTCTAACTCCTCTATTGGGAACTCCATGATCAGTTTAATGGTTAGCTGTGAGCATCTGCCTCTGAATATGTCAGACTCTTGCAGACCTCTAAGGAGATAGCTATGTCAGGCTCCTGTCAGCATGCACCTCCTGACACTCCACACCTTTGGTGACTGCACATGGAATGGATACTCAGGTGGAATGGTCTGCAGACAACCCCTCCTTCAGTTTCTGTCCTGCACATTGTATCCATATTTGCTCCCTTGAGTATTTTATTACTCCTTCTAAGAAGGACCAAGGTCTCCCACTTGGTCTTCATTCTTCATGAGCTTTATGTGGTCTGTGAGTTGAATCTTGGGTATTTCAAGCTTCTGGGCTAAAATCCAATAATCAGTGAGTGAATACCATGTGGTTCTTTTGTTATTGGTTTACTTCACTTGTGATGATATTTTTAGTTCCATCCATTTATCTAAGAATTTCTCAAATTCATTGTTTCTAATAGCTGAGTAATATTCCATTGTGTAAATGTACCACATTTTTTGTATCCATTCCTCTGTTGAAGGACATCTGGGTTCTTTCCAGCTTCTGGCTATTATAAATAAAGCTGCTATGAATATAGTGGAGCATATGTCCTTGTTATTGTGAGAGCATCTTCTGGGTATATGTCCAGGAGTGGTATAGCTGGGTCCTCAGGTAATGATATGTCCAATTTTCTGAGGAACCGCCAGACTGTTTTCCAGAGTGTTGCACCATCTTGCAATCCCACCAACAATGGAGGAGTGTTCCTCTTTCTCCACATCCTTGCCAGCATCTACTATCACCTGAGTTTTTTATCTTAGCATTCTGACTGGTGTGAGGTGGAATCTCAGGGTTGTTTTGATTTGATTTCCCTGATAACTAAGGATGCTGAACATTTCTTTAGGTGCTTCTCGGCCATTTGCATTTCCTCATTGAGAATTCTTTGTTTGCTTAATACTCCATTTTTTAATAGGGTTATTTGGTTGTCTAGAGTCTAATTTCTTGAGTTCTTTGTATATATTGGGTATTAGTCCTCTATCAGATGTGGGATTGGTAAAGATCTTTTCCCAATCTGTTGGTTGCCATTTTGTCCTATTGACAGTGTCCTTTGCCTTACAGAAACTTTGCAATTTTATGAAGTCCCATTTGTCAATTCTTGATCTTAGAGCATAGCCATTGGTGTTCTGTTCAGGAACTTTTCCCCTGTGCCTAGGTATTCGAGGGTCTTCCCCACCTTTCTTCTATTAGTTTCAGTGTGTCTGGTTTTATGTGAAGGTCCTTTATCCACTTGGACTTGAGCTTTGTACAAGGAGATAAGAATGGATCCGAGTTGCATTCTTCTACATGTTGTCCTCCAGTTGAACCAGCACCATTTGTGAAATGTGTCCTTGTTCCACCGATGGTTTTAGCTCCTTTGTCAAAGATCAAATGACCATAGTGTGTGGATTCATTTCTGGGTCTTCAACTCTATTCCACTGATCTTCCTGCCTGTCTCTGTACCAATACCATGCAGTTTTTATCACTATTGCTCTGTAGTACAGCTTGAGGTCAGGGATGGTGATTCCTCCAGAAGTTCTTTTATTGTTGAGAATAGTTTTCGCTATCCTGGGTTTTTTTTGTTATTCCAAATAAATTTGAGAATTTCTCTAACTCTGTGAAGAATCAAGTTGGTATTTTAATGGGGATTGCATTGAGTCTGTAGATTGCTTTTGGCAAGATGGCCATTTTTACTCTATTATCCTGCTGATTCATGAGCATGAGAGATCTTTCCATTTCCTGAGATCTTCTTTGATTTCTTTCTTCAGAGACTTGAAGTTCTTGTCATACAGATCTTTCACTTGCTTGGTTAGATTCACACCGAGGTATTTTATATTATTTGTGACTATTGTGAAGGGTGTCATTTCCCTAATTCCTTTCTCAGCCTGTTTATCTCTCATGTAGAGGAAGGCTACTTATTTGTTTGAGTTGATTTTATAACCAGCCACTTTGCTGAAGTTGTTTATCAGGTTTAGGAGTTCTCTGGTGGAAGTTTTGGGGTCACTTAAGTATACTATCATATCATCTGCAAATAGTGATATTTTGACTTCTTCCTTTCCTATTTGTATTCCTTTGACTTCTTTTTGTTGTCTAATTGCTCTGGCTAGGACTTCCAGTACTATATTGAAAGGTAGGGATAGCATGGGCAGCCTTGTTTAGTCCCTGATTCTAGTAGGATTACTTCAAGTTTCTCTCCATTTAGTTTGATGTTGGCTACTGGTTTGCTGTATATTGCTTTTACTATGTTTAGGTATGGGCCTTGAAATCCTGATCTTTCCAAGACATTTAAAATGAAGGGATGTTGAATTTTGTCAAATGCTTTCTTAGCATCTAGTGAGATGATCATGTGGTTTTTGTCTTTGAGTTTGTTTATATAGTGGATTACATTGGTGGATTTCTGAATATTGAACCATCCCTGCATTCCTGGGATAAAGCCCACTTGATCATGATGGATGATTGTTTTGATGTGTTCTTGGATTTGGTTTGTGAGAATTTTATTAAAGTATTTTTGCATCAATATTCATAAGGGAGATTGGTCTGAAGTTCTCTTTCTTTGTTGGGTCTTTGTGAGGTTTAGTATGAGTGTGATTGTAGCTTCATAGAACGAATTGGGTAGTTTCCTTCTGTTTCTATTTTGTGGAATAGTTTGAAGAGAATTGGTATTAGGTCTTCCTTGAAGGTCTGATAGAATTCTGCACTAAAAACATCTAGTCCTGTACTTTTTTTGGTGGGGAGACTTTTAATGACTGCTGCTATTTCTTTAGGGGTTATGGGACTGTTTAGATGGCTTACCTGCTCCTGATTTAACTTTGGTACCTGGTATCTGTCTAGAAAATTGTCCATTTCATCCAGATTTTCCAGTTTTGTTGAGTATAGGCCTTTGTAGTAGGATCTGATGATTTTTTTGACTTTCCTCAGTTTCTGTTGTTATGTCTCCCTTTTCAGATCTGATTTTATTAATTTTGATACTGTCTCTGTGCCCTCTGGTTAATTGCTAAGGGTTTATCTATCTTATTGATTTCCTCAAAGAACCAACTCCTGGTTTTGTTGATATTTTGTATAGTTCTTTTTGTTTCTTCTTGGTTGATTTCAGTCCTGAGTTTGATTATTTCCTGATGACTACTCCTCTTGGGTGTATTTGCTTCTTTTTATTCTAGAGCTTTCAGGTGTGCTGTCAAGTTGTTAATGTATGCTGTCTCCAGTTTCTTTTTGTAGACACTTAGAGCTATGAGTTTTCCCCTTAGCTCTGCTTTCACTGTGTCCCATAATTTTGGTATGACGAGCCTTCATTTTCATTAAATTCTAAAAAGTCTTTAATTTCTTTCTTTATTTCTTCCTTGACCAAGTCATCATTGAATAGAGTGTTGTTCAGTTTCCACGTGTATATGGGCTTTCCATTGTTTTTGTTATTATTGAAGACCAGCCTTTGTCCATGGTGATCTGATAGGATGTAATGGATTATCTCAATCTTTTTGTATCTGTTGATGCCTGTTTTGTGACCAATTATATGGTCTATTTTGGAGAAGGTACCATGAGGTGCTGAGAAAAAGTTATATTCTTTTGTTTTAGAATGAAATGTTCTATAGATATCCATTAAATCCATTTGGTTCATAACTTCAGTTACTTCCACTCTGTCTCTGTTTAGTTTGTTTTCATGATTTGTCTATTTCTGAGAGTGGAGTGTTGAAATCCCCCACTATTATTGTCTGAGGTGCAATGTGTGCTTTGAGTTTTAATAAAGTTTCTTTTATGAATGTGGGTGACCTTGCATTTGGAGCATAGATGTTCAGAATTGAGAGTTATCTTGGTAGATTTTTCCTTTGACGAGTATGAAGTGTCCTCCCTTATGGTTTTTTGAGAACTTTTGGTTGAAAGTCGATTTTATTCAAAATTAGAATGGCTATTCCAGCTTGTTTCTTGAGACCATTTGCTTGGAAAATTGTTTTCCAGCCCTTTACTCTGAGTTAGATTATGTCTTTGCCACTGAGGTGTATTTCCTGTATGCAGCGAAATTCTAGGTCCTGTTTATGTATCCAGTCTGTTAGTCTATCGTCTTTTTATTGGGGATTTGAGTCCATTGATGTTAAGAGATATTAAGGAAAAGTGGTTGTTTCTTCTGTTATTTTTAGCTATTAGAGGTGTAATTATGTTTGTGTAGCTATCTTCTTTTGGGCTTGTTAGATTACTTTCTTGTGTTTTCTAGGTTGTAGCTTCTCTGCTTATGTTGGAAGAGCTCCTGGGACTCAGGCTTCCTCTGGGATCCTGAAAAGTGCAGTGGTTCTCAGCTGCTCCGAATGCAGTGGTTCCACCATTGCTTTAAGATGGTTCAGGATATGGTGTCTTCACATGAGCAGACCAGTTAGGTGTCTGTCCCAGCCAAAAGGATCTAGCAAGGGGCAGAAGGAGAGTGGTATTCCGGAGGGGCAGGGTTTGGATGGGAGATAGGTCCAGAGTGACCCAGGCTCCCAGTTGCAGTTCTGTGGAGTAGGGTTGTGGGGAGGGTTCTCATCAGCTGCTCTAGGAAGGTTCAGGATAAGGTGTCTTCAAGGAGCAGACCAGCCAGGTGTCTGCTTCAGCCAAAAGGACCAAGCAAGGGCCATTTTTTGTCTTAAAGTATCCTAGTGTCTCTGAACCTTACTGAGTACACAAGTGTTTGCTTGGTTTTTGTTTGTTTGTTTGTTTGTTTTTAGTTTTGTTTGTTAGTTTGGTTTTATTCTGTATGTATACCAAGATTGCCATAAATCACATGTTTGTATATGTAGTTTGCTTCCCCAAAAAATTGTAATGAGAGAGAATCCAAGCAGAAGCTATTAGATCAGAAGACTCCCATAAATTACATCAAACAAACAAGTGAAAAGGGAAAAATTAAAACCTAGAGTTCATAAAGATCCCAATAAATGTACAAAAAAAAATCAAGGGAACAGAAATCACATGGGAAATCAAGTCACTCTAGCACTTTTGCAAGTTTAGAACTCAAAGACAGAAACAAGGTCTGGGTAGCTGGAATGGCAGAAGATTTGACTCTTGCTATTAAACATAGAGGCCTCATCCAGTAGATAAGTGAAGAAAGAAAGTCAGCTTAGGACTACGTGAGAAAGCCAAGGTAATGATGGTCAGTGGTATGGAGGAAATCTTCAGAAACATGGAGGAATTCAGATTTAAAGAAAAAGAAAACCAAAAGAAACATTGGAAATAAGAGTCATCAACAAACAAGGATGAGGAGAAGAAAGCTTACAAGTCTGAGAATGAGGTCAGGCATACATGAAGGAAAGTAAATGAATGAATATGACCAAAGCTTCCAAGAACTCTGGCTCATGTTCAAGAGACTACACACGGTTTAAGGGGGGGCGGGGCATAGACAATCTAGTCTGTGAAGTTATAGCAGAAAATTTCTCAAGTCTAGAGAAATGGACATCTGAACAAGACGAATCTAAAATACCAAGGTGTGAACTGAGAAGAAACTTTGTATAATGTATCTTATCAAGATGTCCAAAATAAGAGAGAGAAAAGAGAGAGAGAGAGAGAAAGAGAGGGAGGGGGAGGGGAGGGGGGAGAGGGAGAGGGAGAGAATATGCACACACACCAAAAGTTGTAAAGAAGAAAAAGAAAACTACTAATCCACAAAGGCAAACACAACAAACTAACGCCAGATCTCTCATCATTTAAAAACCAGGAAAGCATGCAATATGCTTCAAGCCCCAAAAGTAAGTAACTGCCAATGAGTCTGCTATATTTAGCAGAGCAGTCTTTTAAAACTGATGCAGAACTTAGGACATTTTAAAACAAGCACCACTAAAGCAATTCATGGCAACCACACCAGCACTGAAGGAAAAGCTCACAAGACTGTGGTACAAAGGGTGAGAAAAAAATCATCCCAAACACAGGAGCACAGGAAAGAATGACGGTGGTGGTGGTGGTGGTGGTGATAGAAGTAGGGGAAGAGGAGACCCACTGTGGCCACACAGTAGTCCCTCATCCAAACAGGGAGAAAAGAAAAAATATATCTAATATTCCAACAAACCAGAAAGATAGCCAAAAGCATGATAGGAATATCTAGACATTGCTCTGTAATGACTTTAATGTAAATGGCATCAACATAGCTGACAAGGGCTGGAGAGATGCCTTGGCAGTTAAGAGCACTGACTGTTTTTCCAGAGGATCTGGAAAAGACCCACATGGAGACTCACAACCATCTGTAACTCCAGTTCTAGGGGCTTCAATAACCTCATCTGCTTTCCACAGGCACCAGGCATGCACAAGGTACATAGACAAACAGGCAACCAAAACGCCCGTACTCATAAATAAAAATAAATCAATCTTTCAAAACAAACCAAGGTACAACATTCTAGTTCTTGCTAATAGTGTAACCCTTTGTTCCTTACAGTGAACTAAAAGCATGTTCCTATATAACAGTGGCTACCTCCTCGCTTACCCCCTTTGTATTAGTGACACTGCAAAATTGGCCATGACCAAGACAATTTACAGGAGACTTTACTTGAGCTTAGGATTCCAAAGAATTAGTGTACATGACATCAGAACAAAGGTAGCACGAGGAGGAATCTGAGGACTTACATCTTGAACCAAAAGCAGGAAACAGAGGGCACGAGGAATGGTGTGAGCCTCAAAGCCCCACCCTCAGTGACGTACTTCCTTCAGCAAGACCACACCTTCTGAGCCTACGCCAACAGTTCTGCTAAGTATTCAACCTGAGACTATGGGGAGGCATGTCACTCAAACCACTACACCTTCCCTCGCTTAGCCAGTTCAGTTTCCGGCTGTAACAAGAAAAGTAATTTGCTTTCTCTGTACTGCTCACAGTGTAGCTGGAAGTGGGCGGTTTGTGTTCCCAGTGAAGAAACATCAATGGATAAGAAAAGAGAGTAAAATCAACACTTGAATGCTTAGCATCTGTCAGGAACTAGTATTTGTTCAGTCTTTGTACTATCAGATTGAACGAGTTCAAAGTGACAGAACTTAGAAATGGTGAGGTCTAAACCTCCAGGTTCATTTACGCTAAAATTGTTGAGCATCACAGCTGGTCACCACCACAGAACCGCTACCCTAGGATTCAGCAACAGAGGGCGCCACTTAGCACAATTCCAACCTCCATCCCTGTCCAATATTAGAAAGGAATGTAATTACAGAAATATGGAAGGAGGTACAGATTCTCAAACTGGTTGAAAACTAGAACAAAAAGACAATTCAGAATCACTCACAGGGGAAAGTTAAAGGAGTACACGCCTGTCTGTATACGTGTTTTATGATAGATCTAAGTGAAGCCAGCAAGACTGGGACAAGAGACATAGCTCAACAGCTAAGAGCCAATATTGCTCTTTCAGACAACTCGATTCGGTTCCCAGCACTAAGGTCAGGGGACACACAACTATCTGTAACTCCAGCTCCAGGGGATCTATACACTCTCTGGCCTCTATAGGCACTTGCACTCACACAAGCACATGCTCTCACACAGTCATACAACATATACACACAATTTAAAATAAAATAAATCTTTTTAAAAAGAAAGGGCCAGGCTCATGAAATATGTAGAGCAAGCTCCATCACTGCCAATGTGTGCCTTTGTACTTCAGTTCATTTTGAGGTTATCGATCGCTGCCTGACACATATGTGTCTACCTCTCCCTCAGATGTCACTCAGCTTGATCGTTTTGTGTCTCCTTAGTGAGGTTTACCGCAGTGGGAATACACGGAGGATGAAGGTGATGGCTAATGGTTTTTTTAGTCACTGCAGCAAGAGTGATTCTTTTTCATAATTTCTATCAATTTCCTTTCTCTTACAGAGGCTCGCCAGATCGAGATGGAATGGTAAGTATTTAAATGACCATTTTTAGTGGGCTTGCACCACAATATCTGCTATGTTTAAATTTTCCCAAGGCCAGCTTCTCTCTATTCCTTCTCTTTTTCTTCTTTCTTCTCCTCTTCCTTCTTCTTTCCTCCTCTTTTCAAAAGCCCAACTATTTTAATTCTCTCTAGTAAATGTGCATGAGATATAAATGTGGTCTTTGTCAAGTTAGAGTTTATATATTGTACTCACCTAAAACCCAGCCACAGAGCACACAATCAAACTAGCCATGGAGATAGCAAGTCAAAAAAAAAAAAAAAAAAAAAAAAGCTGGATAGTTTATACAGGGGAATTTTCTTTTCCACAGTCATTAAGGAGCAGCTTCCCAATAAAACTGAAGGAAACTTTTCCCTTGAGCAGCTGGGCCTCAAATACATTTTCTATATTAAATTCAGAAATAGGGAACGGCCTTAAAACTACTTATGCCTGAATTTTATAGCCAGAGGGAGAAAAAAATGTATCCACTGGGCCTCAATTGAACAGAAAGTGACTCCTAGCTGGCTGCCAGATTTCTTGGTTTTTAAAGAGGTCTGGGATATGCCAGCTTAGACCAATCCTCGTCAGACTTACGGGAGTCTGCCCTAGCTCCCAAAATGACTTCCTTCCTATCTAATCAGATGCCTATTCAGAGAGTTCAAAAGAACAGCTGTTACTCCGGGGAAATGGACACACATTAATCTCCCTGGGCCAGAATAAGAACTAAAATAAACCCAGTGGTTAAAAATATAATTTAAAAAAAAACCTGCTCTTTATAATATTCTACCTAATGGGGTGCTAATTGAAGCCATAGCAGGAGATTTTCTCCTGCTTTTGATTTAAGAGTTTTCGGCTTTGGGGTGCCTTTTGCATTCATGTGATTCTTGCTATGAAATGTTCCTTTAAAGAAATAGAATGAAATTGATCAGACTTTGGTACCTCTATAATCAAGGCTCTATTCAGCAGGGGAAAAAAAAGGCCCAGAAGACTCAGCTTCTCCTCACCTCTTGCTTCTGGCTCAGAGCCCTCTCCTTAACTCTGTCTCAGGTACTCTCTGCTTCTGTGTCTTCTCTTTGCTTCCAGCTTGGTCCTCTCCCTGGGTCCTCTGTCCTCCCGTCTATGCCTCTGCTAGGCTCTGTCACCTCCTCTGCCCTCCTTGTATTGCTGCTCCTGGTTTCTCTCACTTTCCCACTCTCTTAGTCTTGTCTTTTTTCCCCCCTCCAAGCCACCCGCTGCTCATTGTCTCCGAGGTCCCATTGCTACCTCACTTGTCTCTGCTCTTCTACGGAGCTCCAGTTTACATATCTGTTAGAATATGTACCACGGCACCTGATGTGGAAGATGCCCATGAACATGTATTGCAGCACAATGCTGTCCAGATCTCCCTGAGTTCTTCTTACACCATCCCAAGTCCTGTAAAATCATTTGTTAGCAGTTTGTGTCCTCTCTATTATTAGTTAGAAATGCCATAAATAAAAATGCTCATAAGAAGAAGGAAGTAAGCGGGGCAGTGGTGGAGCGCGCCTTTAATCCCAGCACTTGGGAGGCAGAGGCAGGCGGATTTCTGAGTTCAAGGCCAGCCTGGTCTACAAAGTGAGTTCCAGGACAGTCAGGACTATACAGAGAAACCCTGTCTCTAAAGCCCAAAAAAACAAAAACAAAAAAAAAAGAAGAAGGAAGTATTTAATTTTAATTTTTCCAGAAATAAACCAAGCCTATTCGGAAAAGCGCATTTTCTCTGAAAAAAGGAGGTCCGCCCTCATGGATAATTGGAAATTATAATTTAGCTATAAGCTCTACTAGAAAATGTTCAAATTACTCCCAAACATTTGACCACCAAATTCGGAAATCCAGTGTCGTGGGCTGCAGTGAATATGTCCATTATTAATCTGTAGGCATCTCAGCCTGAACTTCTTCTAAACTCAAAATGATTTTTTAAGTCCTTGAATCTGTGGGCTGAAACCGCTTTGACATGGTCGAGAAAGCTTCCAGACGCCCTGATTGCTTTTCCAAGGCCCGGAGCTGGTGGTGTTTGTATCTTTCACGAATGCGATTCTACAAGCTACAGGTATGCTGAGCTTGTACAAAAGTCGGGAACCAGAGTCTGTGCAGAAGCTTCAAAATGGCCGTACTTCAGTTCAGTTTCTCAGACTCCGATGGAGCCCATCACTGATGAGGCTGCATGGCGGGGCTGCATGCTGTGAAGGTGGGTGTGTCTTGTTGCTCACTGGCTGAGTGTATGCCCATCCATCCTTGGCAGAGCTGTTTGTCACAACGTCTAGACCTCAGGTAGCTGTGTGTGACAACACATTCTAACCCAGAGACAAACTGTCATTGCTGCAGAGTAACTGCAGCCTTCCCTACACGGTTCTAATTCTCCACACTACACTGGGGTACCAGGGTCAGGGTCCCTGGCTTTGAGATCTGTCCTGCTTGTCTCTAAACATGCAGGCAGGAAAGGGCACAGTTCTGGAATTGCCTTCTGTGTGCCCTATTACTCTTTGTTGACCTTTTGAAACTTTTGAGGCTTTGATCAGGGGGAAAGAGGGGAGCTAGGCTTTACATTCACAGATTAGAAATGAAATCAGAAATTGCCCAGTTCCTTTCTGTATGTCTTGGTGTCTGTTCTCTATGCGTGGACTAAATGCCATCTGAATGAGGATCCAAATGGCCCCTGGTGCCCCAGCCCATCTCCTCCTTCCCACTTCCTCTCTTGGCTTAGCCAAACTGGTCTGCTGAATAGAGCCTCATTATGGGCCCCAAAGTCCGCTCTTTGCCTACAGAAACCTGCCATGATTGGTAGGCTGAACAATTTGGTCTAGAGGTTGTCTCTATTGTGATATGTTTGCTGACTCCGTGTGATTCTTTATATGTGTCTTGAAGAACAAACAGATCCTTTAACAACTTTTTTCTACATGAAAACAATCAATTCCAGCAGCCCAGCCCACACGAGCCACCCTACCATAGCAAAGCAGAGTGTGCGCGTGAAGGAGGGAAGAAAGCTTCGGTAAGGACCCAGATTTCAGTTTCAAATTTCCGAGGGGTTGTAAAAACAGTGAGGGAAATCCCCACTTCAACTCTGGAAAGCACAGTATCCCTATTCAGTCAACAAGGTAACTCCAAATTACTTCTTGACTATCCAGGTCCAGGTTTTAAGTCAACCATACGAACGTCATGTGCTGATGTCTGAAGATTCCATTAAGACAATAATCAAGCCTAAAGACTCACGTTGTCTTTTGTTTTAGGCAGGGGACAAGGATTTAAACTTTCCAGGTTTTTAAAAAAATTCTGGTATCTGTAAAGATGACTGTGACTATATAGTATAAATATCAACATGCAATTTGAATTTGATTTTACTTGGTAAAATAAATACCAACTATACTATCAATAATATTAGGAGTTTGGCAGGACCCTGCCCTGTGGAAACCAGTAATCTTGACTAAGAAATCTGGGAGTCGAGGATGCTGATCCTGGTCCAAGCTGTGCATTAACTACAGCTGTGTAGCTCTAGGAAACTATTTCAAGTTCAATCCGTTGGTCATACTCGCCACATTTCAAATACTATATAGCCCCTCCTATGTAGTGGCTACATACAGAACAACACAGAGAGTGTTTTCATGTTTACAGGGAGCTTCATTGGAGAGTGCTGTCTTGTAAGACTGCTTACAAAATGACTTAAGTCTATTAAGGAGAAGAGAACGTTTTGATAGTATATCACATATTTTTAAGATCACTGTGTAGCAGCTGTAAGCTGATCTTACCAAAAAGGGGCGGGGGAACATTCACAGTGGAAACATATAACTGTTGAGTGCACAATTGAGAGGAATCATTACTACAGTTATTGATATAACTCAGTGGTTCTCAGACTTCCTAATGCTGCAACCCTTTAATACAGTTCTTCGTGTTGTGGTGAATCCCCACCCCCAAACCAACCATAAAGCTATCTTCTACTTCATGACTGCAATTTTACTACTGTTACGAATCCAAATGTAAATATATAATATACAGGATATCTGATATTTAAACTCTGTGAAAGCCTCCTTTGACACCCTTAGGGGATCATGACCCACAAGATGAGAACCACGGATCGGGCTCCTCACATTATCCAAAGTTAAATGCCTATGAAAACGAGACGACTACGCCCATGGGTATCAGTCACCTTTCAGGCTATAAAAGTTATGCTACACAGATCTGAAGAAAAGAGAAAAGGGAAAAAACAAAAGAGCATATTACTTGGACTCCAAGATGAAAACTAACCACTCGTAGATGTTGCCATCAACCTTAGATCCAACTGTCCAGTCATGGTTCTTCACCACATACATCCCCGCTTTGATGTCTTCCACTGAAACTGATACATCCACTGACTACGAGCTATATGATGTTTAAAAGCAAGGATTACTTTCCCTTGTGCCTAACCAGAAAAATCCCAATAAAAACCTGGCTTAGCTTGTTCACTTGAGAAGAAACAAAAACAAAAAAAAAAGTTACAATAAACATGCATGAATGAAAACAAATTGCCAATTCCTCTAATAAAGCTGTGTGTGTGTGTGTGTGTGTGTGTGTGTGTGTAGTAGTGAATCTTACCAAAGCAATGTACTGTTATGATGTGTTGTTTGAATTTGGTATTTGTTTTTAATATTGCTATAAGAGGAAAAAAATCCCTTAGATTTTTTTGTTTTCCTTTGTTTCAGTCTTCCATTGGTTTCCATGGAAACAAGGAAACATTTAATAGGCTCAAATCTAGAATTTAGTAAATTCTTTAGAATTTAGTAAATTCTTTATTTTAGTAAATTCTTATTTTAGTAAATTCATTAAATATATGTTGTCAAGAAAAAATAGAAATATAGTAACACATGAATATACATGTGTTATATACATATAGCTTATTTATATTAACTTGTATAGTATCTTGAATTTAAGGAGGTTTAATCACAGAGAATAATAACAGAGGAAAAAAGCTGTAGAATTAGACAAACTTTGAAGTCTTTGATTTACCTAAGTTTTTGAGTTTATAATAGCACTCCTTTGTATGAAGAAGCCATTTTAAAAGTGAAAGGCAGACTGGTGGCAAGTTACACTGGTGACAATATCCATGGGTTTGTGTCTCTGGAGTCAGTTTGGCTTATTTGATTCCCTATTGTTATGTCAAATTTTGTGCTGAAGTTGGTTGTCATATATGCTTTCTAGAAAGGAGTTGAAGCATCTTGCAGTAAAACCATAATTCAGACAGATTAATAAAGCACAAACTATATATATGAAAATTGGAGGCAAGCCTTTCTCCAAGAGAGATTATTGACACATAAGTTGACCAGGCTCACAATAGTAGCATTACAATGCACACAGGCTGGGCTAACGACAGGTTTTTAAAGGCCTTTGACAAATTGGGAAAACTGCCACTGAAGCTCAAACATCACGAAGGCAGTTCTGTGGGAAGAGTGAAATGATGTTCTGCATACAAGTAATATTTGTGAAGAATGGGGGAAAAGAGCGACCAGCAGAGACCTCACATACTGGACGCAAGGCCTGGTGAACTCTCGTGCAATGATAGTCTGTAGCAAGGGGAGCACACCCTTACACCTGTGCACTACGCCCCTCGATGAGCCACGCACAGCCTGTTCTTAGAGTGCCCAGTCAACTTCAGTAAGTGTAATGGATGGTGACAGTTCTCCTAGGTTTTCTAGAAATCCTCGTACATAGGAGCAAAGCCTTCCTATACTTGTTCACTTTGATAGTTACCAGCAACAAGTAAAGCAAGAGGCCTTACTTGTGTTTGCAGAATGAGAGGCCCTGTCCTCAAGCCCTGTATGTCACCATATGTGTTGTTCTGAGGTCTGCTATTGCTCAATGACTTAGCATCGCTTTGTGTGCTAAATGCAAGAATGTTTATAGAATAGAACCTTCATCACTAACCTTATTTGTGCTTTTGTCCAAAAAAAAAAGAAAGAGAAGCTTATTAATTTTCTCTTGGAGGGTGCCACATCCTTGGTCTAGTACTTGTGTTCATGTGTCACAATTCTACTGTGAGCCGAGATAAAACTTAGATAAGCGAGAGACAGACATGCTGGTTTCCCATCTTCTTGCAACAGTGTGTGATGTGGTATAATATGGAAGCACAGAGCGCATGAAAGAACAAACTGGCCCTTGATCTTCAAATTAGATTTTAGTAATTTGGTAAGAAGAGCCTTTGGAAAGAATAACAATACAATTTTCAGTGATCCAGGAGCTGAATGAACTAATCTAAAGCTGATTGCATTTATATTTTATCAGTTGAGTCATGGTGAAAATAATTCCACAATTAGTGACTCAGCTGAATACTCTGAGCATACTGGAACTATTTTACCTCAGCAGCACAGAAGTCAAAGTTTTCCATTTTATATCGGTATGATTTTAATCCTCAAGATACAGAGAATTAAACCATAATGTAAATCCTACAAGTTGATCAGTGATTGAATAAACTTTTAACAGCTAGCTATACCTAATTTGCAGTCTTGTGAAATATGTGCATTGGCTTCTCATTCAGTGCTGTGGCAGCCCATTTACCGCCCAGTTACACCAGTGTGCTTTCTATCAGAGGATGCTCTAATCCATGTTTTGATAGCTAAGTACAGATAAGAGTTAAGTGTTTTTTATTTATTTGGGTGTTTTGTTCCATTGTGGATTTTTTTCATTTAAATTTCTCCCTCCTAAATTTATTTTTAAATTTATTACAGAAGAAAAGCAATGGGGCACCAAATGGATTTTATGCAGAAATTGATTGGGAAAGATATGTAAGTATAAGAACATTTTTCTTTATATACAACTTTAAAATGAATTGGGACACTTAGATACATAATGGGACACAGAAATTGTTGGAAAGCTGTATGCTTTATTAGGAAATGTCTGCTGCCATTCTTAGGACAGACTGACATTCACAGCACTAGAGTCTATCAAACCTGGCTAGAAGACCTGGCCTCGCCAAGTACCAGCTATGTGTTGGAGTAGAGTCAATAGGTACAGCAGTTACTTGGTGCCTTTGATTCCAGGACTCTGAGCTAATTGCTTGCACATCCCAGGAATATACTAAGCCCACAACTGTATTCAGAAGTACTTTTTTTCATATTAAATCTAGGTAGTTCCCTTTCTAAGCAGCTTTGAATGTGGAGGCAAAGAAGTTAACTACTGAGCCTGGGATATGTGCTGAAAACTATATGGTATGAACTTTTTCCCGGGCAAGTGATAATCAGTTGATTTTCAGGTAGATTCCCAGCTGAGATCTAAACTTTCCCCGTAATTCTTAGCACCATTACCATACACACCACTAACCACAACAGAGCAGCCTGTTCATCCAATCTGTACCACCCTCAGATTTCTAATCGTATAGAACATGTAAATCATTTTTGCATCAGAGATCTCTCACTGCTGCTTCTCCAACCCCAACTTCAGAAGGGCATAGTCCTTCCTTCATCAGCTGAGGATTCAGTCTCAAATCACATAGAGTCAAGGAGCAAGTCAGACTCATGCTGTCACACCGTCCGATTACATTTCGTTTCCTTTTTGCTTATTGAGCTCATCCTTGCCAAGTGGGATTGTCATGTTATGACTGTGCCACACATTTATAATAGGTACGAAGATGTGATATATGAACCCAATATGCACACTGTCTTTTATCGTCTCCAATTTCCCCTTAAAAGTATTAGCTCTCTGCTGTTAGATTCATCTGGCAGTCAGACTCCCAGGACTGGAGGGTAGAAACTTTTTAAAATCTTCTTGAAACTTCCCTCCTCTTTTTCCTCCTATCACTAAGAGCTGACAATCATTTCCTCTAAATGTCCTTGGTTCGTCCTATCCCATCACCAAAACTTGAGCTACAGTCTTAGCAAGCATGTCTGAGTTAATGCCCATATTTTAAATGAGTCATCCTTCCTCCTGCCACCAATCAACTTACCATTCTGTCCCCAACATGTTCCACTGTAGCTTAGAAACTTCAGCAGCCCTAGCAAGACAAAGCCCCCACTCTAGCACAGTTGCCTATGTCTGTTGCCCAGCCCCCCACGCTCACCCCACTGTACAGCTTACTTTCCAGTCATGCTGCCCTTGATACTTGGACCATCAGCGCCTGAGTCACAGCCTCAACCCAGGCTTGTCACAACACTGTGGAGAGACCCCACTCCCCAACCTCACCCTCTCCTATCAACATTGAAAGGCTCCAGCAGCTCCCCTTATTCTTACAACTAATCTATTGTCCCCTCAATTTTAATATCTAACATTGCTATACGTGCTATTTTCTCTATAATTTTTTGCCTCCAAGAACATATTGTAAATTTGCCTTAGGGCAAATAGTTTGCATTTCAATCAACAGTGTCGCTTAGCACAGTCTGTGGCTTGTAAGAAAGGCCTGGTAAGTTCTCTTTGAGTGCTTTCTTTTGTGGGCCGTACATTGCGGTCCTTCCAATATCCTTGAATAAAGATTTAAACACAGACTGCTTAGCATTCACTTCCAAATGCTAAATCCTCAACACCTTAAACTAAGAGGCTTGTCTATACTTTTGAGTAGAAGATTCTAGAAGGAAAGCAATGCCTCTGTCATTTTGGAATAATAACCACTTAACATGCATTTATACCTTATTTTTTGAGAATTTGAACAGGAGTGCTATATTCATAACATTTCTACCCTCATTCCAGCTTCCAGACTCCTCATGCACCCCCAACATCCTTTTAACCATCCTTTATTACCTTTACATATATGAGTGTATACATATATGCATGTAATATGTATGTGCATTTGTGTCTTACAGAACTCACCTGAGCTAGATGAAGAAGGTTACAGCATCAGACCTGAGGAACCAGGCTATATCCTTTCTTTTTAAATGTTTTAAATGTATATTGTCTGAGGAACCAATAAGCTAAATTCAGGTTTCACAAAGGTGGCAAAATAACCAAAGCTACTATACTTAGTCTCAAGATGAATAACTATCCCCAAGCACACCCTGGTGGCTGACAAATGTGGATATGCTCTGATCTAGTCAAGGGACAGAGATAAAGCAATGGTGTGGAGGAAGTGTGCTGTAAGACAGCCTGCACACTGTGACCAAGGGTTGCCTGCTGCACCCCGATATGGCAGTGTTATTAATAGTAAGCAGCAAAGAGCTTTACTGTCCTCTTCTTTCAACTCTCCACTGAAAGACTCAATCACCCTTGCCTTACTCTGGCCAACTCCAAAACCCTTAAGACTCTTCATAAGTGTCCCGTAAAGTAGCCATTCCATGTCTGGAGATGAATAACCTCCTGAGTTCTTGTCTGTGATCTGGGTGTAATACACAAACTTCACCCGAGACACACACACACACAGACACACCACACACACACACACACACACACACGTAGGATTTGGACCAGTGCTCCTCAGAGTCCACAGTCCTTGGTAAGCTTCTGAGGACAGTGAACCTAATCTTTTCCTCCCTCAATTTTGTTGGTTTTGGTTTGTTTTCCTGCCACCTGAGGTTACTTTTGCTTTATCTATGTATAGTCATTCTTGCTTGTCCTCACCCAGACCTCCCAGCAGAAGGAAGAGCTAAGTGTCTTTAACTGTGTTCTACCTACCAAAGGAAAGCACTTTTACTCTTCAAGTGAATCTGAAGAGGAAGAAGAATCACACAAGAAATTCAATATCAAGATTAAGCCCTTGCAATCTAAGGACGTCCTTAAGAATGCAGCAACAGTAGACGAGCTGAAGGCTTCCATAGGCAACATCGCACTTTCCCCGTCGCCTGTGGTGAGTGGAGTCTCCATGTTAAGCTTTGGTAAGGCTGGGCAGAGAGCTGGGTTCTGACACATGTGCTAAGAGTGACATGTGTCCAATCTGATGACCTCTGCAGCCCCTGAGTAACTCATTCTTACCCTCTTATATTGCAGTTCCTGTGCCTTTCAAACTAGCAAATGCACATGAAACTGTGTTTCCTTTTATTTTCTAATAAGCATCAAAGAATAACAAAAAGATCCTCCAGGCTTCTGATGGAGACTTAATTTTTAAAAATCTATATGAATTTCACTAGCCATTTCTGTCTTTATGAAAATACACGAAAGCCAAGAAAATCACTTTTAAAAATACTTCCCCTTAGGATGCTCCAAAATCATAGTAAATAAATAAAATCACACTAGATTTTTAAAATTCACATTCTTCATTATTTTATCCTCAAATCATTTTAAATACTCTTGGCATTGAGGCCCCTCACATAGAGTTCTTGCCTCATTTATGTTATTCATACTGGTCTTCTCCCACAATCTGAGCTCCCACTCCCCATTCCTAACTACTTAATGTCTTTAGTTGCTGAGTATGAGTGCTAACATTTCAAGCATCTTCTCCCTGGGGTTTGAAAAATGCCAACATTGTTTTCTAAGAATAGCTGTGAACACAGATGCAGACTCCCTAATGAGATTCTCTTGGCTTCTTGAGGGAGCCTCCCCCTCAACAGCTTAGTTAATAAATGCCACTTTCTAGGGGCTTCTAGAAATATCTCAAGTAATCTTTTTAAAACAATTGTAATTGTTCCTTTGAGAATAATCTTTTGCCTTCCTAGAATTAAAAAACACAAAAAAACAAAAAACTTAGCCAGGCCGTGGTAGCGCACGCCTTTAATCCAAGCACTTGGGAGGCAGAGGCAGGCGGATTTCTGGGTTCAAGGCCAGCCTGGTCTACAGAGTGAGTTCCAGGACAGCCAGGGCTACACAGAGAAACCCTGTCTTGAAAAAAAAACTAAAAAAAAAGTTTAAGTAAAAAAAAAAAAACTTAGATTATTGTGCTTACATTGTCCTTGATTCCATCTGTCTGTGAAAATGAAGATGATTGTTAATAGTAACCTAGCCATCGCAGATGGACTTTGCAGTAATTTTTCATCATATATTCACCTGCTACCTTAACCGAAGCATGAAATACAGTTTCTCCTCTGCAATGGAAGGTGCAGATTTTAAACTCGAATCCCATCCTAAAAGTCGTAGGCCAGGAAGCACTGTAGCCTGCCTACCCCTCTGACTTCATTTTCACTGTTCAGCCAATCCTTTCTCCTCACCTTTCACTGCTGAGTCATCGTTCATTTGTTTGTTTTGTTTGCTTGCTTGCTTATTTTAAGAAAATCTACTTCAATGGCAGAAACAAGTTTATATCCACGTCTCTGTAGGGCCTGATAAATTGAGTGGGTATTTGGAAATCACATGGGAAGATGGAAGAAGGGAAGTCCATCAGATTAAAAGGATGACTGTGTACAAAAGTGAGCTTTCTATTTACGTCCCAGAAACATAGCTAAAAGCCCACAGGATTTAGGCAAGGTGGGATCCATTGTGTCAAAATGAATGTGTGTGTGCCCAAGTCACTTGGTGCGTTTTCTTCCACCCATTATGCTACTGAGGCACAGTGAGAACAGTGCCTGGAAGCTGGAAGCTTCCTCAAAAGCTATCTGTAAGGTAAGCCATAGCCATCAGGTGGTTAAGACCAAGGAGATAAGAGAAAAAAAAACACATAGAAACAAGGTAGATGAACACATTCTGAGACTACAGCAGAGTAAAGCTGCTGACTCCCGCCACAGGTTGGCCGGCTGCTCTCTGGTCCCACTCCGATTTGTTCCCTCTACCAGGAACTGTTCCTTCACTAGAGTCACTCACTCCCTCATATTTGGAATTTTTATATTCAGAATAGGAATGAGTTCTTGACAGTCCTTTTAGGGACAGGTAAGCACGGGCATTCTGAGTGCACATAAGTATATCTAAAGAGAGGGCTGAACCTATGTGGTTTTAGAATCCCTGCCCTTTTCTAGATACTCTATGTAGAAATAGATCAAATGCTGTATCTTATCAGAAGCACGTGGACAAAAATAACTTTATAAAGTTCAGACAGTGTCATGATGGAACAACCACTGACCCTGGCAAAGCTTTGGAGGTTTCTAGTCAGACAGTCAGACATTTATATGTGGATATTTTCCTTCAGCGTTAGCGTTAGGAGTTCCTAAATCAGTGAGTGCTGCACCAGAATCTTCTACTAAGGTTTTTTTTCTGTCATGCTACAAAAGCATCAAACCCAGCATTCATAGAAAGAGATGAGACTCTAAATGGGTCATAGCAAGGTTTCAGTGGAAGTTCTAACTTCTCCTCATTTAAAATATATATATATATATATATGTTGCTTCCTTATATGTGTATTTTTCCTGCATGTGTGTTTCTATACTATGTTCATGCAGTGCCCTCAAAAGCCAAAAGATGATGTATACCTTGGGACTGGAATTACTGATGGTTGTGGGTCACTAATGTGGATGCTAGGAATTGAACTCGGGTCCTCTGGAAGAGCAGCTGGTGCTTTTAACCACTGAGCCATCTCTCCAGTCCCAATTTCGAGATTTTTAATTAGAAGTTGTAGTTCACATGTTTCTTTCACTCATCTCTGAGTTTGTGTTCCTTAATTGTAATTCACTCGACCACTTTTATTGTGGTTTCATTCTTCTTAGTCCCTTTTATAACTAGTCAAATCGTTCATTAAATAAGTAATATAAAATAAACAACATCATCATGTGCAGACACATATGCAGATGCATCATGTGCAGACACATTGCACACTTGTCTGAAAATAATTCTTGTCAAAACAAAGCTTCAGCAACAAGGAAAATTGGAGGGCTTTTGATTTTTTTCTTTCTTTTTCACATTTTTTAATTATCAAATAAAGTGACAGATTTCTTATGCATTTTTAGACACACATGTCCAAATGCTTTTTTATTTATCCTCCTTTACTCCTCTGCTCTTGGTGGTCTCATCTCTTTCCCCAATTAGTCTTCTCCAGTGTCTTCATGTTGTGTGAGTTCCATTACTGCCCGCCCCCATCGATGCTCCTTTAAGATCCTATTCCTTCTCATGGTCCCCTTTTTACGTTTATCACACACACACACACACACACATACACACACAAACACACACACACACACACACACACACACCTGAAACCTGCATATGAAAGCATGCAATATTTTACTTAAAATGACCTTTTATCTCTATAAATTTTCCCGTAAATGACATACCACCATTTATTTTAATGACTGAATGAAGCTCCAGTTGTCCATATGTACCATATTTTCTTTGTGCATTGGTCTATTGACAGACTTCTATGCTGATTTCATTTCTTAGCTCTTGTAAACAATGTAGCAATAAACACAAATGTCCAAGTGTCTCATGGAATGCTGACTCTAGCATATACCTGGGAGTCATGTAGCTGGGTCAGATGGTACCTCTGTTCTTGAGGAACCTTCACATTGGTTTCTAGAACAACTAGACCAGTTTACATCCCCGGGAGCAGTGCGTAAGTGTCCTCTTCCCCTTCATCTCACTATTTGTCTTCGGACAGGGGTGAGATGGTCTCAATTTTTTTAGTGTTTTTTAGTGTTTATTCTTTTACAATTTCATACACATAATCCTTTGAACAAAATCTCCACCATTATCCTGTCTGCCTCTATCTCCCACCAACCCCTTTATTTTCAAGTCTCCTTTTTGTTTTCTTGTCTTTTGGGGAGGGTATAGGATAGTTGCACTACATTTAATGGATAACCCGCATGAGCATGGGTGAACTGTTATTTGCTTTAGTGGTGGAATGTACTGAGGACTATGACTCCCTCTTTCCTTTGTAACAGTCAATCATACATAGCCCTTTTGGAAGAACAGGATCTTAGGAGCCCTTTGCCTATTCATGATGGGATGCTTAAATGGGCCAAGACTTGTGTAGTTCAAGTGAAACAGCCATGTCATGTCCAGAGGACAGCAATGACAGCAATGGACAGCTCTACTTCCCATCCTCTAGTTCTTATTCTTTCTCCCCGCCCCTGTGAAGTTCTTTGAGAACTGATATAGACATCTCATTTAAGGCTGAACACTCAAGCGTCAAGTGCTCTCTCTATTAATTGTCACTCATCATGAACAGAAGCCTTTCTGACAAACAATGAAATCACCCATGCTTGTTTTGGATATGGTTACATTTGTATAAGATAGAGCACTGAGTTTGAGCTGCTTCGCCAGAGTCTTTAATAATATAAAGGGTTTATCTCTCTCACATTAATGTCAAAAGTGCTAGATAGCCCAGAAAGCTAGAGAGTCCTGTTCCCAAGTGTCTCTCAAAAGTCCAGAAACTTTCTATATCATTGCTCTGCCTTCCTCGGTTAATACATCATCAAGCACTTCTCTATTCAGACTTAGACATGGAGGAGAGAGAAAATGGAAACCATGTGTTTTCCTTTAAGGGTTTAACTTGGAAAGTGCACACATCACTACCACTAAGATCCTAACAATAATTCACTCCCATGGATGCATCGGCTGCAAGGGAGTCTGGGAAATATAGTCTTCCCTGGAAAGACATGTGGCTGACTAAAATTCTGATTCTGTTACCAAAAGACAGAGAAGCAAATGACAATCAGAAGGACATTGGCAGTTTCTACCACTGTATCATAAATGAGCCCAGATTATTTGGGGGAGACCATTGAAAACCAAGTAAAAGGTGTAGGAAATTCTCTTTCAAAAATGTCTTATTATTAATTTTTAAAGAATAGGAATGCATTACTATACATTAGCTACCATCAGACTGAATGGAAACAACTTTGAGTTTAGGCATCTTGTGTGGCTAAATAAGATTGACTTCTCTGTCTTCGCAGCTCTTTGTCTTATTTGAGACAAGGTCACTAGCTGACCTGGAACTCACTCTGGAGATCAGGCTGGCTTCAGATTCACAAAGTCCTGCCTCCTGACTGCTGGGATTAAGTGTGCACCACTATTCCTATCCAAAAGGCCCACTACTTCTTAGAGCAGGGAAATTCATTGTTGAATGTCTTACAATTTTTATCCTTAGTTATGGCTGTGCAAAGATGATGTCTCTCCTTATACCAAATGGCTTTCTGCAGAGCCACCTAGAGTTTGCAAAATGTTTACTGACAGAGACCTTGAATTTATCACTTGTGTGATGTGTGGGATGCTGTGGGCAGAGCAAGATGAATGCTTGTATGCATCCAGCAGTAGCCTGAATGATGCCTCTGTGTTATGTTTGGCTGAGGAGAACCATATCCCCCGTATCAGTCAGTACTCTAGGAGCCATTGTAAGACATGACCTTGAGCAACGAGGTTCTCTGCAGTTGAGATATACACATCTGAAGACATCTGACTGCTTCCAAGTTGATGCAAGCAACCCTTCTTTGGGGGACTACGCATGACATCCCAAATCTCTTGCATTTGACATGGAACTTTATGAGTCATTGCAAGTCAATAAATGCTTATGAGTCAACAGAGTGAATGGGAGCAGGGCAAGGAGAGGGCAGTGTGGGACATGTCACTTGTGTCACCACTCTCTGCTTCTACACTCTTCCCTTTGTTCAGCCAATGATTCACCCAGCCATGCCCTCATGCTGGCCACGTACCTCCCTTAATTACTTGATATTCAAACTAGCTACAGTATTGTAAATCATAAAATACAGAGCTGTATTTGGGAGACATATAGCTTCTCCAAAAGCTGTATGAGAAAAAGATAGGTGGGAGTAGTTAATATAACACCTGAGTCTTTTGCTTCCATATGACTTCTGGAAATCCTTCCATTTAAATACTTGGCTCAATAATGTAGGTCACTAGGGAGCAGCTACAATGTAACAGAAAGAAGGCATGGCTTTGAGCTGATCTGGCCCCTGTGGTCTTCCTATGTCTCTTTAGAGGAGCCCTGGGATAGAGAACATATCTCCTCATCGATAAAGTCAAGGTCATAATTTAATCCTGGGGTGATTTGGATGGTGATTTTCATAGACTTCAATCTTAGTTAGGGTTTTACTGTTGTGAACAGACACCATGACCAAGGCAACTCTTACAAGGACAACATTTAATGAGACTGGCTTATAGGTTCAGAGGTTCAGTCCATTATCATCAAGGCAGGAACATGGTATCACCCAGGCAGGCATGGTACAGGCAGAGCTGAGAGTTCTACATCTTCATCTGAAGGCCACTAGGAGAAGACTGGCTCCCATGTAGTTAGGAGGAGTGTCTTAAAGTCCACCCCCACAGTGACATACTTTCTCCAACAAGGCCATACCTCCTATTAATGCCACTGCCTAGACAAGTATATACAAACCACCACAGCCTCTGTCAGGGAAAAATCTCACTTGACATTCTGTCCTCCATGCTTAATGGGATGAGGAGTACACAGACATGTAATAATGGCTAAACAACTGGTACACCCAGAATCATGGTAGTAGTACCTGGTTGTCATTGGTGGTTTGCAGCCATGGATTTTCTCGACACTATTCTGTGTTGTTTTTGTTTGTTGTTTTCGTCTTTTTTTTCCTTTTGAGAATCATGTTCTGCTCCCACATTTCCAGTCCTGTCCTAAGAGTACACTGTGTCCTTGTGCCCTGACAAGTATATGAGGCATTTACAGTTCAAGGCTTG
This sequence comes from Mastomys natalensis, assembly GCA_021653895.1. Taxonomy (NCBI): domain Eukaryota; kingdom Metazoa; phylum Chordata; class Mammalia; order Rodentia; family Muridae; genus Mastomys; species Mastomys natalensis. Next base: position 2,754,603 of record JAJTUV010000014.1, on the reverse strand, counting down.
AGTTAGGAGCTTAGCATGTCTGCCAACCTCAGACTTTCTGTCTTCAAAAAATCTGACTTGCCATCTAGAGGAACTTTGAAGTCCAGTTTCTCTATTCCAGACAGCTAAGACAGAGAAAATGTACTTGTCACCAACTGAGGTGTGTTAAGAAAGGTGTCCCTACTGAGTTCAGCTTGCTAGCTCTGCTGCTTGTCAAGGTGTTTAAACCCTTCTGAGACTCCAGTGCTTGGGCTCCGAAATGGGAATAACAAACACCTTTCTGGGCAGCAGCTACAGTGTCATTTCTGATCTTCCCAGCAGCATGTAAGACAGGCCCTCTGCAAACTCGGAGTGGATGAATAGCTCCATTACAATGATCAAGGGACAGCTCTGTTCTTAAAAAGTAACAGTGAACTTTAAGAACAGAATTCAATAGACAATTGAGTTTCACCCAATGTAGTTTTCTTTAAGGTAACTGGAGACAAATGAATGCTTAATGCAGTAATGTCACAGTTGCTAATCGCCTCCAAGCTGGGAACCTTGGTGGGTTCCAAACACTGCCCTTGTTTCTTCATCTGAAAGCACTGACAATTCCTATCCTACCTCCTGGGGCTGCTCGGAGGGATGCAAGGGATGATGGCTAATGAAGACTTGGAATGCACACGACATTCAGAGACCATCTCAAGTTGTTAGAACTGTCTGAAGGTCCTAGAGCACATTTTAAAGAATATCATTAATACTGATATTTAGGTAACCCAAGTACTCAAAAGTCATTTAGACCCAAAATCAATATTTAATTAGCCTAAGCACCAAACTGGGAAAACATGTTCATAACTTTCCCTAACAGTAATTCTAGAAGCCTTACTAAATCATTTCAAGTATGGGTCTTCATTCCAACACAGCACTGAAGATGAGCAGCTACCTGGAAGATAAACTTCTTCACTCTCCTTTAATAACTGGTCAGCACTTTCCATGTAGCAGCCACTGAGTTTATATCAAAAGTATGGAACAGACAATGCTGCCCAATCTCCTTGACAACACTGCCTAAAATAGTTACCAGAAAACATCGTGCAAACAGTATTGCTTTCAGTAGACACATGGACACTGCCCTATGTCTCAAACCCATCTTTCTTCCTTTGGTTTTCTGAAGCTGTTGATCTGTCTCCCTCCCTCCTCCCTGAGTCTCTCGGGTGGGCATCTCTTTCCTTCTGGAACACATGGGGAATAGCTGTAGCCATACTCAGTAGATACTGGAAGACCTGAGGCTTCCGTGGAATGCATGTGTTGCGACTTTTACCTCTGGTCTTCAGTGAACCAAGACATTGCAAGCTTGCCTTGAGAAGGTTTGTTTTTATACACATTTAGTTCTGCAACAGTTCAGGGTTTTTTTTTTCTCCAGATTGAGTCAAAGCTAAATTCACATTGTGACTCATCCAGGCCTTGCTGATCCATGTGACCTTGGACAAGTCACTTAACTCTATAGCTTCAAGATATCCATTAACTGGGGCTAAAGTTAGATTAGAAATACTCTGTACTTCATAAGTTCTTGTAAGGCCTTTTTTAAGGCATATAGAGTGCTTAGGACCTTTTAAGTAAGGTCCCAAAGTGGCCCTTAGAAAATGATAGCTACTATTAACCAGAACAATAGTGTCTCATGGCAGTGACTGAAAATCCCCCCTTTAAGGCTAGGGACCAGTTTAAGAATGTGCAATGGTGGCAATGATGGCTTTTGAATGTTTGAATGTTGTGTCAGATGCTTCATACACATCTCATTAATTTTCATGGCAGCCTCATGGACACTGTGCTGTAACTAGCCCCACTTTGCAGATGAAAGCCTGAGGCGCCAAGGAAGTGACTCACTCAGCATGTCACCAATAATGAAGATGCTGGGCCTTAAACCTACAAAGACTGATTTCTGATTCAGAACTTAACTGTCACATTGTTACATTACACTGCTTCTTAACGATTACATTATATTGCTTTTGATGAAAGCCACTGTCTTTCTTCCCAGAAGGAAAAATAAAATAGCTCACCCAAGACATGCTATACACAATTTCCAAGTGCTCATAAATGCTTTGAAGGCTACTGATAGAATCCCAAGAGCCCACAATCCCAGACCTTCCACCCAGAGAGTCTCCCTCTACAGAATGTTTCTTCTAGAATGCCTCATGTGTCATCCCTTGTGACAAGAGAATAAGGCCAGCTGGCATCTTGCCAGTCTCTCATTTAATCACTGTAGTATCATAAGTGATGTCCAACCTATTAAAATTTCTTGGTTTTATATCCAGGTTCACATGCTTTTGTTTTCAGCGGTAAAAGTATGCCACTTATTTCAGCTGCCCCAGTCAGTTCATCAGTGACAAGTACTTCTGCGTCACGGGCACATTACAATCAAGCCTTATGTTTTGTAAATGCCCAGTCATGATCTAAAAGATGAGTGAGTTTCAGCAGTATTAGGCAGCCCTATATCACAAAGAATCTGATGCAGAAAAACCAAGAGACTGTTGGAGGTCTAAGGAGCAGGACTCAGCTCTAGTGTCTGCCCCATTTTTGCTTGGTTAAACGTGGGTTAAAGCCATTTTGTGATTACAGAGCCAGCTCTCTTTAAGGTTGCTCTCAGTTAGCACTGTCCTATGATGGCCTCATCATCATTATGGGAAACACTCTGCAGATTGGGTGTACAAGCTCTATTTCCAGACTACATCTCCAGCTCATCCTTTGAAGACCAAGAGCAAATGAGAAGAGGGCAGGCCAATGTCTCTGTATCCTGGCTGAGTCCCTTACCTGTGAGCCTCTGTTCTTCAGTCTATAAAATGGGAACAGTAGCAGTACTAGTCTTCTAAAGGTTGAGGTCAGAGTTACAAGAGATGATGAGAAATGTCCAGATGTGCCTGAGCAGCCAGCAAGGGCTTCTGGGTAATTAGTCCCCTTAAGCAGCACTTTCCTTTTCCTTTAGTTGAGAGACTTGTGGGAGACAGAAGGAAATAAAAATAGCAAGGAAGGATTTGTGTGAAGTCGAGAATAGTTCTGTAGAATAGATGAGAATACGAGGCAGTTAAGAGTAGGTTTGTACACTCTTCCCCCAACCCCGAGAAATTCTGAGACATTGGGAGTGTGCATTACCAAGTATGATGGAATTATTCCATGATGGAATGATTTTGGTAGTCTGAGCTTGGAAATGTGCAATCCATAATGGAGTTATTTATTGAAAACTCCGAGGTTGGGGAAAACAGCTTTGAACTGTAGGCAGTCTGGTGCTCACTGCCGATTCCAGGTGGCCCACCCACCTTCCACCCCCAAATTACCCTGCCAAGGAGCAAACTCCACAAATTTGCTGCTGCTTGGTAACACCGCCCCCTTCCCTGTCCTCACTTTGGCAGGAGGTTCAGCACCCCATTGACTTCAGTAGAAAATAGGCATCGGTGAGGGGAGGAGAGCTCCAGGCTCCTGCACACCAGGAAGAGATGAACCACCTGGTTCTAAGCCCTCCAGACCTCCTGCACTCAGGGGCCTAGAGGGTGGATGCTCAACTTGCCTTGCTCACCAAGTCAGCTTTAGGCAAGATTTTGATTGGTTTAGACTAGGGATACCAAGCATAGCACATTAAAGCTTCCAGTCTTTCTGCCAAACCTCTGCAGACATTGCAATAGGTAGTTTAAGAATCTCCCTCTAGATGGGGCTACAACAGTAGCCTGACCCACCAGTACAATTGCAACTAAGACAGTGCTGTTTGGGTTTTTTTGTTTGTTTCAAGAGCCTAAACAAAAGGTAGAGAAAATGGGTCAAAACTTTTCTTCAAAATATCTGTCACTGCCTTCTCCACATTTTAATAACAAAACTGTCTGCAGAGAACATTTTATGTCTAAAATACATTTTTTCCTTTGCTACTAATTTTTTTTTTCTTCTGGAGAATTCTGTTGCTTCCATTTCCTGATCCAAATCATGGTATTGTTTTCCAAACCACCCATGCCTACCTTATTTAATTAAGAAGAAATCCTTGCATTGCCTTACACTTTGATCTGAACCATGAGCAAGTATTTGGTATTTATCCTGGCACTCCTTAGCAGTTACATGCCCTGAGAATGCTGGTTGTACTTAGTACAAGGTCTTGTTTCCCCATATGAGCTCTAATAGATTTTCCTGTGTAATTTCAGATTATTACACTTTGCTCCACTGACTTAGGCAAGCTGAACCTACTACTCTAGATGAGTAGGTCATGGTAGAGGTGACCACAGACATATATTGATGTATAAACCTCTTCGACTAGCATCACTGGAAGTAGCAAATTCTTGAATTACATACTTTTAATTATGCCGCTTGCAATTGTTTTTAGAAGGCAGAATTTTCTGCCTTTCAAATTCTCCTTTGCTGTGTTTGTCCTCCCTCTGTGGGGTCTGGAATCTGAGTTCTTTTTAGTAGCTAATTGCCACAGTCGAAGGACAACAAATCCCAAAGAAGCAATCAGTTGATTAAACAACCTCTAAACCTATGCATCATTTGTGACTAGCTCTGGCAACGATCCCTGCACTCAGAGGAGGTAGGTTAAGTCTCCCCTAAGGAGCAATTTCCTCCAGCACGTGCAGCGATGAGTGACACAGTATATGTGCTAGGTTCTCTGGAAGAACAGAAGTGACAGAATGGATGTATATTGCAAAGGTCAACTTGTTGTATTAGTTTACATTATGGTGGGGGGACAGTAGTGAATAAATAACTCTTTGTATACTGAAGAGGGCAAAAGCTCAAATGCCTCATCAGGCCCAGCCTGTCACTGAAGGCCCGGAGGGTTCCTGGAGAGTGACTGGTTGGTCACAGGCCAAAGACACTGGATTCCAATGTCAGCGAATATTGATGGCAGCAGCAGTAGCAACCGATAGGTAGATGCACTCCATCAACTCACCAGCAAGGAGCAAAGGAAACCAAGCAAACAAAAGCTCCCCTGCTTTTCCCTCAGACCCCTTACATCTCAGCTGCTCATTCTGGGGGAGGGTAGCCCTACCCCACACCTATTAACCCTGCCTAGACATTCCCTCACAGAATTCCTTTCCATTCCCAGGGGCATGGTTTTGTTGTTGTTGTTGACTCCAGATCTACACTGGTAGACCATATTAGATGTCACAGACAGGATGTAGAAAATAGTCATTGATGACATGAATATAGTTCCAGCATGAGAAATTATGGAGAACTCAGCATCTAGCCATAAATATATGTGACTTACATTGTGTTATTTTGATGTGTTTTGTTTTTAATATTTATGGTCCCCAGTTTCATGACTCTTTTCCACTTTCTGTCATCCACACTTCCTCTCCACTGATGGAATGGTGACAATAGACCAGCAACTTCCTGGTCCCCTGATGAGTTCCAGGTTCTTTCATCACAGCCTATCCATGTGTTTCCTTTCTTGAGACTTCGCTTCAGGACTTTCCTACTCCAGTCCAATCCTGCACACACTAGTAGGAAATCTGTTTTCTCTTCTCAAGCTGGGGTTTTCTGTCTGTGATCCTTAGCACTGAGAATTCAGGCATTTGAAATTATCTTTCTTAAACCATAACACTTAGTTTTAGCCTTTTAAAAAAAAATCTATAATGTATGAAAAAGTATAAAATTTGGACAACAGTGAAAAAGTAAATATCTATTATTTGTCCCCTGAAGCCTATTGTTGTTCAATAAAGACTGGGATTATAGGGATGTTCCGCCACCTCCAGAAGGAAAGATACTTTTCAATTGCTTTTGAAAAAATTAAGTGTGACTCATTCAAATTGTATCAAAAAGTAGGACCACGTGTATCAGCCTGGGCTTTATGTCCCACTGTGGACAGCACAGACTGAAAGCAAGATGCACTGTGCCCAATTTGTTTTACCTCTTTGAAATTTCTTACCCACTTCTGACCATACTTGGAGGCTGCTTTTGTATTTTCCAACATGGAGAACAAAAACAAACATCCAAAGAATAATACCAAATAGTAGCGTGTGTTACATCTATGCGTTTTCTAGCATGGTTTCCTGTGTTAGTGTGGTGGCTTGTAAATGCTTGACCCAGGAAGTGGCACTCTTAGGAGGTGTGGCCCTGTTGGAATAGATGTGTCACTGTGGGTGTGGGCTTAAGACCCCCACCCTAGCTGCCTGGAAGTCAGTCTTCCACTAATAGCCTTCAGATGAAGATATAGAACTCTCAGCTCCTCCTGCCCCAGTCTGCCTGGATGCTGTCATGCTCCAACTTTGATGATAATGAACTGAACCTCTGAATCTGTAAGCCAGCCCTAAATATATGCTGTCCTTTATAAGACTTGCATTGGTCATGGTGTCTGTTCATAGCAGTATAATCCTAAGATACCACCTTATTTTTAAAGTTGAGCATTTGTAAAATCTTAAAAGGCCTGTGACTTAAACCTGACTTTGTAAGGTCTCCAGCCTGTTCTGTGATATTTGATGCCCCAAGACCCCAAGGGCAGCATAGTTACTCATATCAAGCATGGACTAAGAGCACAAAGCTTCCAGTGAGGATCAGCAAAAATCTAGATGCATTTTCTGCATATACCACTGCCAAGCTCAGCTCCTGTCTTCACCGAATTCAATTTCAAATATTGCTAATTCTAGCCCCTTGTGGAAAAAAGAAGAGAAGAAAAGGTAGGACTCAATGACACCAAACTTGAATGAGTGAATAAATGTTTGCATCATTGTCTTATGTATCTGGAATAGTAACAGCTAGAAAGAGATTCTGCCTTTGTGGTCTGTGTGTTTCTTGAAAAGTCACTTATCTTAAGGTTGAGCTGCCTTTTAGAAAGGCTTGCAAATCAGGAACCAAGTTTTCTTTGTCTATGGGAAAAGAAAATCTTTAATTTAGATTTTTCTCCAGTCTAAAAATCCAGTTATTCCCTAACTCAACTTTGATGTTACTAGCTTATTTTTGACCAAGAAGTGTCTTGATTTCTTACACCCTGAACAGAATTGTCATTATTTTGTATTCTTGTTTAACAAACTTAAGAAACTCTTACAGTAAGAGACTCTCTGTGGTGTTAATGGTTGCTAACACAGGGGATTTAACCCATCCTATAGCCTGGGATAGAGAGGCACAGGAAGGACAGAGGAACCCATATCATCTCTGTTTTCATATTTATTCTTCTAATTGTAATAGAAGAAATGCATTTGATTCTAGAAAAGGCTAATAAATATGCCTTACAATCAGTTTAATCCACAACTGAAAGACTATTAAAAGGTCACACTGAGATTCTTGCATCACTGCTGGAGGGACAGCATGATTTACTTTATCCTTTTATTTGGGCATTAGACCATTTTGTTTTGGATCACAATGCTGATCAGGTCCCGAACAATTGATCCATCTAGTTAAGAGATTTGGGTCTACCCAAGCTTTTTGGAGTTAGATGACCTGGGACTCAGCCACTGATTCTTTGTAACCCTATGGCCTTAGACCTCAAATGACCATTTCCTTTTATCTTTATATCTGAATCAGAGAGAGTGATGGCACCAACCTCGTAAGGCTAAGATGTTGTAAGTGTGGGGTCTGTTGGTTGATAGCTTCCAGTATAACCCTTGTCTTTCAAATATTTCCTTACAGGAAATCAATGACCTGTGCCATATCACAGAATTAAGGGCCAGAGTGACTTCCCAAAAGGCATTAAACAAAGAACAGTTTGGGCTAATTTGAGTATGTAAAAAGTATACACCTCTTCCACTGTGCTAACCCCTTTACAGCTACCTATTTTAACCCTAAAGGTGTATTTGTCTATAGATTTAGAACCTACACTTATCATGCTCATCTCTCTTTACTTTCCACTGCCTTTCTATATCTGAAAAAAGGCACTAATGACAGCCTTACCCTGGTCCCCAGCCCTCAGCTATTAGGAAGCTTTATGTTTCCTATAAGAGAAATCCCACCCATGATACGTAGTTCTGTAATATTCCTTTAATGTGTGGTAAGCCATGCTTCTATGGAGTCTATAACATGTGTTAGACCCAGAGTCACATGGCAGAGAAATGAACATTGAAGAAGGAGCAAAGTGAAGTACTGATAAAGCTAGGAAAGAAGCATTTCAGACAAGGCCACATACCTTGGCTGTTCACAGTTCTGCCTTAGAGAACAATATAGATTTTTCCATTTCAGAAGACTATTTGGCACTGCCACTACAAAGTTGAACAGTCCTTTGAGAGAGGAGTAAGGATTAAAGATAGGAAAGAGAGAGATGGGAGAGCTTCGGGTCAATACCACACCAGCAGCAAGTTTACTTTTCTTAGCCATTTTATAATTTACAGTACCATGGGAAGCAGAGCCACAAGCTAACAGAAACAATAAAATATTCACATAAAGACATCTGTTCCCATTCAAAAGCTTCCCTGTTCCTTCCACCAAGGTCAATAGAATCTTCAGCCCCCTTGCCTTGAGCCTCAAGTGCACCTCCCCTTACTGCTCCATGCTTCAGCAGGCCGGGAAATCTGCCAGCAGACCCTGACCTGCCTTGACTCTGCCTGGCATGCAGATTTTTCTTTTATAATTTCTCCTTTTTTCATTTTATATAAGTCAAAGCTGCTTCAGCTATTGGTGCAGAAACACTGTGCCTGTCTTAGTGTCACCCCAAGAAGTGTGAACCTTACCTGTCATTGGTGCATGAATCCTGGCATTCATACCCTGTCTGAGGTCAATCTACCTCTGACAGAATCTTATCTGTCTTTGACTACCAACCTCTGCAATGGAATATACAACGTATTAGATTACAGTTTTGAGCCATATATGATGGAGATCTGCATGGATGTTCAAAGAGAAATGGAGGGTACACTTAGCCACAAGTGGTAACAGGCATAATTTTATGGCTATAATAGATACTATAACAAGAATTCCAGCAATGATCAATCTGGTCATTCTCTTAGGTCTACTCAAAGTTTTTTGAATTTCATCCAACACTTACAAGCATCTATCTGAATATCAAGGTTCTGAAATATTAACTGGAAGCTTAACAAATAAAGGTTGATGAAGTAACATAACAGAAATTCCTTGTACAATGTCAGATACACAATTAGTCAAATTACAGTCATAGCAAGTCACATTGACTCTGAGCCCATAAAATTATTAACAGTGCAAATATCACAGGTTATATTAAACAAACCTCCAGACATAAAAAAACATTCATTTGCTCAACCATCAATGCATGAGTCAAGGATACACAAGCTGTTATAAAACCTGTCAAGGGACATGGGGTTGTTTTCATAGAACCCAGGGAGGTTCTTTTTTGACCCAGCATTTCAATGTGTAGAGTAGGACACAATGGATGTTTTATCTCTCTTCTGTATCTGCTTCCTACTGACATTATGACATTGCAAAGGGGCCCAGGAATGCTGAAATACCTGTCAAAGGCTGGGCAATGGGGCATTTATCAAAACATCTGGTTAGCTGATCCAGACGAAAGACAAGGAGCAATCACATCAGCTGGACTTGTTAACGTCAGCTTTCAGCAAGTCCAGAGCAGCTCCACAGCTGATCCTTGGATGGAGTCTGTCATTCAGTGAAGATCTGCTGACACAAATATAGACTAGGAACAAAAATTAAAATTGTCTAGCAATTGGGGAAGGTAAGAAATCCAAGATGAAAGGAAAATCCCATTTTTAATAACAAGCAGTATATTTATCTGGAGTCCATTTGATCTGTGACAGGTGGGTCCAAGTCTTAGGACTCTTGATTAACCCAAGCTTATGTGAACTTTAGCTTACCAAAGGATGTACATAAATAATTACCATTGTATTGAAATCTCTGTTTTAGAAATATAGTTAACAAATGTCTGTTAGACAACAGGAATAGACTCATGCTCTACTGACTGAGCTAGCCAGGCTCTTTCAGCATCCTGCAGAAAAATACAAATATGCCCTCATCCTCATATTAATACTGGGTCAGGACCATGCCACATGCCAGTAAGCAAGTCCTTCCATTTCACCTAGGCATAAATTGCTGAGTGGTAGGGTACCATAGACACTCAGCAGCAGATAATTCCTTGGCATCCCAAGGTCAAAAAATTCAAAATAAAAAGTGAAGGAGTATATAACTCCCCCATTTTATTTTATCAAACTGATTTTTTAGAACTCTATGGGCTCATTCCATAATTCCCTGTTCCCGAGGACATGCAAAATTATGTATTTTATATAGATTATAACTCATATTTCATAGTTTACTCATATTTAATTTCTATTTAACATATATAATTTCTATTTAACATATATAAGATTTAAACTATATAAATAATATTTAATGTATGATTTTATTCATGGTGTATAATGTATATGCTAATGTGCATAAATCATATTCAATGTATATAATTTATATTTAACTTGTATAATTTATATTTAACATATAATTTATACTTAATGTGGATAATTTATATATTCATATGCATGTGTGAATATGCATGTAGCTATCAAGGATGGGTCATCTTCTGAGGACACATGAATAAAATATACATTTTATATACATGTTTCAATGTATATAATTTCTAACTTGTATGATATATGTTAATTTATATAATCTAAATTTGGGGCCACCTGTGTGAAAACCAAGAACCCTAACTCACGAGTCCACAGTGCTGTCTGCTGTAGCACTCCATGTCACCATCTGAGAGGAGGAATAGGAGGAAACAAGCACTGGCTACCAGCCACTCAGGACACCATATCCCACTCCATGCCAGCTCCTCTACCCCCTCATCATTCCTCTCCCGAGTCCCGTGGTATACCACCATCTCCGCCCCTCCAGGAGTTGGCAGGTGCTTCTTTGGTAGGTGCTAGGTGGAGGGGCCAAGATTGGGACCAGCAAGGGACTACCCCCTGGATGCCACCAGCTGCCTGCACAACTACAGGGCTGCTCACTGTCACTTTCCTTCTCTGAAACCCACTTCTCTCTACTAGCCCTAATCAAGGTCCAAAAGCTAAAAGTATCTACAGTCACTTTACCTGGTCCATGCACATCATGCATGGTCTTTCCCAGACTCTCTTCCAGGTTGCTAAATTTATTGTACCTTCCTCAGGAAACCAAGGGCAATTCTTTTCTACAAAATCTAAAAAGCTATGTCATTGCTGTTGCCCTGGTTTAGTGAAGCATGTTCTTAAGCATTGACACAAAAAGCATATGTTTCCATTTCCCATTTTTAATTTGTTTGTTTTCTACTTCTCTTTCTTTTGATTTTAACTTTTTTTGAGCTCCCTTACTTTTTCTGAGCTCCCTAATATGTATTTTCCTATGTCTATTACTCCCAAGAAACTCCCACTGCATTTTTACCTTTTACAAGGGCTTGCTTTTTCCAAGAGATGTCCACCACTTAATTCCCTACTCACAGAGCTCCATGGTTCGGGCTCTACCTATACTGGACCCAGGGTGGAACAGCCTCTGAGGAGGGAGTGAGGACTAAAGATAGAGAAGGCAGAACGAAGATGCAAGAGACAGATATGGAAGGGCTGCAGGTCAATACCACGCCAGCAATGAGTTTACTTTTCTTAGGCTTTTTATAATTTACAGTGCCATGACAAGCAAAGCCACAAGCTAACAAAAACAATTGCTGAAATATACACATAAGACATCTCTTTCCATTCAAAAGCCTCCCTATTCATTCCACCAGAGTCAATAGAATCTTCAACCCCCTTGCCTTGAGCCTCAAGTGCATCTCCCCTTACTGTTCCATGCTTCAGCAGGCCAGGAAATCTGCCAGCAGACCCTGACCTACCTTGATTCTGCCTAGTAGGCAGATCTATCTCTTTCTTTTTACTGCTTCAGAGAAGCAGCAAATGGCTTCCAACAGAAGACATTGTGCTTCAATCGTTTACATAATGCTGTAATGGACCCAAAAAGGGAATCCATGAACATGAGAGCAAACCATACATAGCACTATGTTTGGAGTTACAGGAGGTTCACTTGTAGCCACTGCTGTGGAGTTGAAGAGAGATGGCAGCTAATACAGAACAAAATGGGAACTGCCAAGCATAGTAGGAGCATCTTCTTTTGTTTTATTTAGAAAGGTGGTTGTGAACTAACAATGTGGTGCGAACAAACAAGAGAAGGACTTTTGTGAGGGGGTGTCTACCTTTGGGAAAGACCTTGTGGTCTCATGGGAAAACTTTTTTCTTCTGGACTTAAAAAGAATGCAGAACAGTTTTGGCTGGCTGTATGGGAGAAGCCGTTGAGGCTGATGACAATGGAGAGAGAAGGCAGAAAAGCCTTTGGTGTGTGCCACACTTCATGTATCAAGAAGAACGTGCCGTTAAGTTCAGGCACCCCACCCAAGAAAAACAACAAGGAAAGGGTGGGAGCCAGTAGGCAGCTGCAGCCCATTAGGAAGGCATTATGCTAGAGAGAAGCTCACATTCAGTTCTCTGAACAGACAGGAAGTTTTTGGCTGACTTTTTTCTTGGAAGGTGATTCTGGAGACAGTGCCACCACTGGAAGTAGAATCACAAGCCAGAAGAACATGTAGAACAGAGCACTACTGTCTGCGAGAGATGATGGGCCCCTACTAAGATGTTGTTGAGGAAATAAGAGTGTCCTGAGGGCCAGGAGTCATTCACCAAGCACAGATTTAACTGTCCACAGAGATCAGAAGGAAATGAACAATGGGATCAGAGACAAGCTAGCTGTAGCCAGGATGACTTAAGAAAAGACATTGTCAGTTTTCGTAGTGAGATTAGTTTCTGGAAAATTCTCATGTTGTCTTGTAACAGACATGCCTACTGTAATGAACTAATGACATTTTCCAGTTACTTCCAACATTCTGTTCTCAAGACATAAATGGTTGAGCATTGAGAACCACTGAAAAGAAAGCTTACAGTGTGCTTGGGTGGAGCCATGGAGCCAGGTCTCTGCCCTCCAGAATCTTGAACTAAAGACAATAACCCAGGAGTGACCATGTCAGACACAAAGAGAAAGCATTTGCAGAAACAATGCCTTAGTGGGCTGCTTTAAATGAGGTCATTCTGAGTCTTTAGTGCCTCTTCTTGGAGATGTATGTCAACCCTCTCATTTTCTCTGTTTTTCTTCCCCATGCCTTCGCTTTCAGAGGAAAAGTCCGGTAAGAGAAACCAGGTCCTTTTCATATTTTGGACAAATTATATGTATTCCATTCATTTTTATCATCTGAATGTCTAATGACTGTTTGACATCAAAACAAGGTTTCCAAAATTAAAACAAAGCTTTGTGAGCCAGGACAAGGCCAGTTTGAGGACAAGGAAATTAGTTGTTAAGAGATACCATGCCCATTGTTATGGGCTACAAGGTAGATTTTAGGGGGTTACATTTGCCTTAAGTCACAGGCATATAGCCCAATATTTATTCATCCAAAGTTTTACTTCTTACAGCTTCCGCATTAACTGGTCAAGCTACCTCAAAAATAAAACCATGAACATTTAATTTTTTAATGGACAACCTGCCGGAATCCTGAGTGTTTATGGAGCTGGCCTCTGAAGGGAGAACAATAGAGGATATAGGATTATTTTGTTTTTATTTATTTGTTTTTGTTTCACTAAATCAAAATATCCCCTTTGGGGATTGCTGGAGACCAGAAAGAGAGATGTTTATAAATTGGAAAATGGCCCTGTGGGTAACAAGTGTTTGCCACCAAGTCTGATGGCCTGAGTTTGAATCCTGGAAACCACATGGCAGAAGGAAAAATACTGATTCCTACAAGTTGTTTTCTGACTCCCACACAGACCATGGCATGCGTGCGCCCACATGCAGACACACACTATTAATATAATAAAACAAATCACCTTGCTACTTGCTAGTGCCAATGGGTAGTTTTTAGTGTCAGCACCAATCTGATACAATAGGATTGCATCTTTATCTTGGAGCAAACTAGGTTTAAAAACAAATTTAAAAATAAAAACAAAAAGAACATGTTCATAGCATGCCCATCCCAGACTGATGAGGATGACGCTAATGTAAAATACAAACATGGTTTTTCTTATCAGCACACACTAAGAGGTGGATGATTACTCCACTAAGCTCAGCTAGGGGGATGCTGGGAGCACGTGCTTACCTTATGCCCTGGCTCCATCTCTACCTCATGAGGAAACTGCATTCCAAGTTCATATGTTAGGAGGGAGGCGGAATGGGAGACAGGAGAGAACAAATATGAGTCCAAATCATAAGGTTTACCAAAACACAATCCAAGTTTTTATATTTCTGAAATTAAAACCAACCAAGTGCAATTTCAACTGTGTTCTGTTGTTACTAAGCTGAACCTCTGTGAATTGTGCATGAGCTGAGGGTCACACAGTATGCAAGGCACACCACATCACTGGTGCTCTCAATATAGCCTTATGTGGGACCAACTTTATATATTCTTCTTGACCATAGATTGTCCTGTGAGCAATTTGGCCAATTCTCATTAAAATTTGCCATTAGCAATTTCAAAACTCTTCATTCTTCCTCAGTTTTTCCTCCCAAAAAAAAAAAAAAATTTTTCCTTATAGCAACTAGAACTAACCACGGTCTCACTTTCACTGTGCCTTCAAGACATTATGTAACTCTCTGATTTTTTGAAATGTCCTCCATGCTGATTCCTTAGTCAGCTCCCCTGTGAATGAACTGTTGATTACTGGTAGGATCTTAGTTGCAACTCCCCCATGGGTTTCAGAAGATCACCTAAGTCTGTCTAATTGGAAACAATCGATAGCTGATACAGCCAACCTTGTAATTCACAAGAACAAGCTTAAATATTGACAAATACAATAACGAAAATAGAGGCCTTCCGTATACGTTACCCTGACCCTAAAGCATTTAAAAGCAACACAATCTGTTGGCCACAACTGGAGTAATAACTTGTGTTATTACTCTAATGTTAATGAATTCTAATTCTTTCCATGAAAAATCTGCAATACATGAGAGTTGGAGAGAGAGCTCAGTTGTTAAAGCGCTTGCTTACAAACACAAGGACCTAATTTAGATCTCCAGAGTTCATATAAATTCTTTTTTTAATCCTGGAGTGGTTGAGTTTCCATATGGTCATAGAGCCAATGAGACAGAGATGGGGGATCACAAATATCAGGGCTTACCTCAAAAATATCCAGAAAATACAAAACAAGGATTACCTCAAAGAGAAAATAAAATTGATCCTCAGAGCCTTCTTAGGGTGCTCCAGGTGATCAAGGGATTTAAATAATGATTAATTACAAATGGAGGAAATGTGTCCAGAACACCAGCAAATGGATCACAAGGCCTCTGACTGAATGATTCAGGCACGACCAATATTATGAGAACAAATTCTGTGTGCTACAAATGTCTGCAATCAAAAAACGCATTAGCCACCTGCAGGCTCTGCACAACTGAATGGGTGTTTTACTTGGTTATGCAGTTAAAAATAATTTTGGCCCACATTTTAAAACTAGACCAATTCATTTGTTTAATCTGGTTATTCATTTCTCTTTAAAGAGGAAGCAGCAGTGAGCCCACCTTCTCACACTGTGGGTTCAGTGGCCAATGCAGCAGAGCTTATAATACACGATTTCCTGACTACACAGTCTTCCTATCCTGAGAGTATCTAGACAGGTCTGCCTGCTTCTAGAACAGACCAGCACCAGATCCTAAATCCATTCTCATCTACCTTTGACGCAAATTCTATGATCCGTAGAACACAAAATGTTAAATGTTTTGAACTTTAGGTAAATAATTTCCCTTTTACAATGCACAGAAGGAAGTCAGGGCCTCACACATAAAACCGATTAGCAGGCAAAGGCCCAGGCCCCACCCCAGCTGGTAATAAGTTTCCTGGCCTTTCTTTCCTGTAGAAATCTTTAATGGTAATGAGTTGTGTAAATCCTCTCCACTTCACTACTAGAAATCTCTTCTAAGGGCTTCAGGAGCTCTTAATCATAGACCTTCAAACTGTCTGCGTCTGTATTTGGCACAGCTTCGTGTGTTTTGGGGTTCTTGCTAATCAGCCTGCAACTGCATGCATTTGAACAGCTAGTCTTAGATGGAAAAAAAATGTAAATGATGTTTCTAAATGTTATCACAGGAGCTTCCCCTTTACTAGAAAAATATAAGAATGAACTAATTGCTAAAATATATTTTTAACTCATAGAAAATTAAGATATGGCTTAATTTGAAGTTAATATATTTGGTAATATTTTTAAAATATTTTGTTTAATTTTAAATGGAGACAGTGTTATATTTAAGATTCTACTTCTATTTGGCCATAGCCTGCATTTTATTTTGCAAGAAATATCATAATCTAATATTAGGGGAGTATGTCACCTATAGTGTCTTATTTATAGTATTATTTATTTTTGTCATGTAACCTCCACATTTCCATATTTAAAGAATTTTAGCCTGGTCATTAAACAATAATGTAGCCAAAATAGTCATAAAAATGGTATTTTTTTCTCTTCAAAACAGTATGATAGGCTCAGCCCAAGGATACAGACTGTGTCCTTTTGCTCTAATACTACATAAGTTGCATCCACACAGAGAGTGGTTTGAAAGGAAGATGAGATGAACATGTAGTGGCGCCTGCAGTTGATACAGTACTAACAATAAAGTCTAAACTACTAGGAGTCAGGCTGGCTAGCATATGTCTAGTGAACTCCTTTACAAACCTGACCAGTCTCATAAATGGCCATGCCTGGATGGTAGCCCATGCCTTAGCACCAGCCACAATTCACTCCAGAATCCTCCACAATATAATACTCGAAATCACAGGAATGGAGGTCTAAAACCTGGTCTCAGTTCTGCTGCTGACTAACTAGGTCTCAGACTTCACTTTGAACTAAGTGTCCACGGCAGCCTCCCAAGTATAAAGGCTACAAGCTTTTGTTCCCGAGATCAGTTTATCTTTGTCTGAGCCCCTTGCCTGTCCCTGTGTTTGAACTCTTGGCCTCTACTGCAGAACTTCTTTTAATCCATCTTAAAAGCAAATCTTTGAGTACCCCCTTCATCTCCCACATTTGAGTCCCTCCTGTTGAAGCAGAAGACTTCAAAGGAGACTCCTGGGACACATGGATGGCAGCTGTCACCAAGGTGGGAGGAGTCAAAACAGCAGTGTCTCTGTGAGATGTGTTCCCCAGACATCACCTGGTCAACAACTGTTTACTGTTGCCAGGCAGTTTCACAGTTCCCATATGTATGTATCGGGGGTTATCCATAAGAAGGTGACCACATCCTCAAATCAAGGTTGCACTTCAAAACAACTGTAACTACTATTCCCATGAATGAGCATTCTAAAACAATGAAGAGAAAATCCAGAGAGTAGACTTTCTGTCCTGCCACATCTTTGGAGGCTCCCTCAGGCCCTGCTTATAGGAACACAGGAGTCAGTGATGCTGGTGCATGCTGTTTATAGAAACAGACTTGTCTAGGCTATCTAGACATCCTCTAAGTTCCTTCTCCAAATATTCTGGAGAGAAACTGCTTTTGACAAGACATTTATAATATATCATCAATGGCGATTCTATATATTCCTACCTTGTTCTTATGGATAGATTTTTTTTTAAAAAGTCCACCACAATTGTATACAGTGGTCTCTGGGTTTCTTCAAAGCCTTCTGTGGTTTCATGAGCCCTCATCACATGCCTACCTGCCTGCCTGGCTCTGACCTGGTGATTCGGAGTGTGTGGTTGGTAGCTGTTTTGAAGTCTTCTGTCACCCACTCCTGTTGACTGATCCATCATTCTCTGACTAGGTGTCTGTTCTCTCTTCCCTTTTGCTGATCACAGAGGCGCAGTCCGGTAAGAACTCTCAACATT
Organism: Mastomys natalensis; assembly: GCA_021653895.1. Taxonomy (NCBI): domain Eukaryota; kingdom Metazoa; phylum Chordata; class Mammalia; order Rodentia; family Muridae; genus Mastomys; species Mastomys natalensis. Next base: position 2,736,904 of record JAJTUV010000014.1, on the reverse strand, counting down.
TTAAACGTTAAACGTGTAGAGAAAGTTGCTGCCAAAGGGAGGTAGCCAAGTTGGTTTCCCATTACCCTTATGATCACCCTGTGTACAAGAAGTCAATGAACTGGGTTCACTGGTTTGAAACTTCACTGACTGTCTAAATTTAAAGGCATAGTTCAGAATTATCAAAGTGTCTTTCCATAACAAAGTAAATTAGTGCTGAGTAGTGTACACCTAGTATATGATATAGGGATATTTATGTGTTGATGATGTTGATGATGATGATGGTGATAATAATGAAGAGGAGAAGAAATTTATTCAGAAATAATAAATAATAATGATGATGTTGATAATGATGATGACGATGATGATGATAATGATGTAAGGCTAGAAAAATGACTCAATAATGAAGTGCCTGTAGAGAACTTGAATTAAGTTCCCAAAGCATGCATTGGCAAGCTCCCAGCTGCCTATAACTCCAGCCCTGGGGAATCTGCCCTGTTCTTGACTCTGCATGACCTGTACTCACACGCGCGTGCCCTCACACACATATATACATAATTTTAAAATAATAAAAGACCTTTTAAAATAGTAATGAAACTGAAGAAAGGAATTTCTAAATAGTATTTTTAAACCCAAATTCAAGATATGCCCTTGGACCATAGCTTACATTGGTCAGTACACACTAATACGTATTCATAACTCACCCTGAGACAGGGAGGCATGCTGTCCTAAGAGTGTCACATTATTCAAAATCCCATCATTTTAGACAACTTTGGCAAGGTATTCATCATGGTAGTCTACATTTTTCAAAAGGAAATCAGCAGTTTTCCTCAGGTCAAAGAATCAGAAGAATTTAAAACAATATAGAAGACGCTTTGCTGTTTGAAATAACCCATCTACCTAATCAGTCCCTTCAGAGATGGATGGCAGGTGTGGTGGTGCACACTTATAACCCCGGCACTTGGGACTCTAGGGCAAGAAAATCGTTGCAAGTTCAGAGCCATCTTGGCTACATAGTGAGTACAAGTCCACTTGGGAATACTTAGCAAAATCCTATCTCAGAGAGAAGAGGGAGGGAGATGGGGGGGGGGGGGAGAGAGAGAGAGATCTGAGAAAAGAGAGAGATTGGGAAGAGAGAAATACAGAGACAGAGGACAGAGACAGAGACAGAGAGAGAGAGCACAAAGCTCTAAGCTTGCATCAATCAGTAATCAACTATTTGAGGGAAATACCACCTTACACAGGGGACATGCTGCTGGTTTTCAGTTTAAGCTATGAGATGATATCTTCAGATCCAGAGTGTGATAATTCTGACCCAGTCATTGGGTGCTTTCTCAGATTGTGAGAAGTAACTGATATGGAATGAATTCATTAATTCAAAATGGCAAGTAATTCACTAATTCATATATGTATGTATATATATATATATATATGTATGTATGTATGTATGTATGTATAAATATGTATACACACACTGTGTGTGTGTGTGTGTGTGTGTGTGTGTGTGGTCATTGAAATGAAAACATGGTCACTTGAGGTTTCAGTCAATGTGTATCCTTTCTGGATGTGGACTCTGTGGTGACAGTACCTCAGCCTCCTTCTTGACTTGTCATGCTGCAGCCTTGGGTCCTCAAGGGCTGTGTGCCACACACCAAGCTGACAGTGAGACTCCTTCCTATTGGGCTGGCTCGTTGCTGAAGGCCATTTAGAATCTATTCCTTTGTAATTGCGTTATTCCTTCTCATTTCAAAATAGCCAAGCCTTCCTGTGTACTTTTTCAGTGTCTGGCTTCCACTTAACTCGCCCATTGCTAAGGTGTACACAATACTGTTACAGGAGCTCCCTTGCTGACTTTCAATGATAAGTGTCTATGCAGGGAATGAGTACATGTGGTACTGGGTGAATGCTGAAGAGTGCCCTTCTTGCTTCCTTGGGTATTGCAATTTTAATAACTTGAGCAGTGTAGATAGACCTGAAGGGCTTCAATGAGACTCTGGTATCTCCTATTTGCTAGATCGCAGTTTTCACAGTATGATTCAGGTCCTGCTCCTTCCATCAGCTCATTACTGTTGGGATCCAGTACTTGTACTGCTGTGCCTCTCTCCCTTTAGACCTTAAGGCAGTTCTCCTATCTGAGGGTCCACAACATAGAAAAAAAACTTTTCAAGTCTGCTTTAACAATTCATTCTTCAGTCATTTGTCTATATATCTCCTGTATTCAAACTCCCATAATGAGTAAAGCAGGTTGAAATCAGCCTATTTACTTCATTATTAATCGTGTGATCATTCTCTGTGTAGCACAGTAAAACCAAACATATTGCCTTGTGTTCAAGCAAAATAAACTAGAAAATGCAGTCTGTGAGATTAAGCCACCCACCAAGAATCATTTAATGGATCTGTTCTTACTCAAATTGTTTTGTCCTAAATGGATTCTAATTGGGACAGGACAAAAATCTGATTTGCTAGCTCTAGGAAGGATAAAATGCATCCCACGGGTCTTCTGGAAAGTGCTAAAGCATGCCCTACACTATTGACATTATAATCTGAGAGAACACAGTCCAGCAGCTCCCTCCGCCACAGTGAGAAAGGTGGGAATGGGCGTGTGCCTCTTGGACCATTTCCTTTAATTCCGCCATTCCTACCTTTCTCAGAAGGCGAGCCATGCCCTGCCTCTTTCCAGAAAGAACCATGCTAAGAACCTTTCACAACTTCTGATTTATATCCATGAGTCGCTTTTCTTGTTATCTGGATAAATTTATGCCCAAACTCTGTAGCTCTAGAGGTGATTGGCATGGATGCTCCATGCTGGAGCTGTTTGCATTCTGAAGAGCCTTTCAGGAAAAGAGAGTTCCTGGTTGGCTGACTGGTGGCAAACAGAGACAGGAAGTCAAAAGAGAAGAGAGGGAGGGAGGGTGGGGCTTCTGGGCTCCCTGAGTAAACCACTCCTGTCCTTGAGACATGAGTAAACTTTAATAGTCACCATCCGTTGGTTCTGATGACTGTTTCTACTAACCACTTCAGGATCCTATCTGACTGGGAGCAGACAGTACTCACACTCTAGAATTCTCAAAGACTGAACATTTATTAAGTTTGGATTCTTATTGCTAGAGTTCAAGGGGATCCTTTGTGTTAGAGACTAATTCGTGTCCTTACTAAATCCACCCAGGTAAAGGGCTTGCTCATTCTGGTGACTTAGAGATCACTCTCCCTCTTCTCAGTCATGATAGAGGAACATGAGAAGCTGGTGTATGTGCAGGCACAGGTTCCAACTTCAATGTGGTTTAGAGACAAATTTTCTGTTTCCCAACCTGGGGTATCTCAGAGTTCAGTTTAATTGAAATGACAGAAATAATACATATTGTACATAACGTATCTGTGGTCTTAAGCCTTATAGTGTTTATTTCTAATTCTAGGGTGCAATTAAAAGGAACTTATCCAGTAAGTATATCTTAGCTCCCAGAAATAGAGTATGGCTTGGCAGAAGGAATAGTTCCTTGGATCTTGGAGTATATTTGCATTCAAATTGCAGTTTGGGGAATTGATTTTTAAGGCTTAAAAAAAACATTTACAGTGAAGATTTCTTTTTTGATGGAGGGTATCTGGTTCTGAATAATGTTCAAATTGTCAAAACCAATATGTTTTTGGAAAAACACTGGTGCTTCCTTCCTTATATTTGCCAGCTCTGGTTGTATCTTTAAACCTAGAAATTGATTTAATCAACTGTATTTGATTAGACACTCTTGCTAGGGGTGGGAAGAAGGGACTGCAGAAGGAACTAAAGGCAGATACAACTTATCCATTCTTACATTATTAGCTATAAAATGTCCAGCCCACCCAAGTGAGATATGATACAGGTAACCATCTACAGGGTCTTCTACCCCTCCTGCCACATGCAATGTATCCTAGGAAAATCTAAATTCATTCTTAAAGGCACACCATTTTCTTGCCATGAAAAGAGCAGGCTGAGGACTGGATCTGTGTACTATGGGCATGTGGCCTGGATTATTATTCCCTCATGGTAACTGAGAACCAGAACCCATCCGGGCAGCAGGCATTTGAAGAATGATAGGCTGTTCCTCTGAGCTCTACAGCATACAGTCTTTAACTGTTGGCTTGTTTATGGTTGTTCTTTGGTTAATGAGGTTTCACAAATGCCAGAGAAATCCTACTACACATTACAGATGTATGGCTGCCACACTGCCAGGAGAGAGGGTTTGTTTTGCAGTTTCCACGTTAAGTTGATTTAAGTTGATGAGACTTAAATCTCTAAGTGTTCCCAAACATAGCTCATATGACACACCAGAAGAAACTGCTGTGTGCCTAAAAAGGTCCTTTGTCCTGTGTGTCAGGTGAAGAAGTTGCAAGACCCAGGCGTTCCACTCCAACTCCAGAACTTACAAGGTGAGCACAGAAGATACTGGTTGCATTTTACTAACCATGAACTTTTAACTGTTCAGCAAATATTCTCTAGGCCTCTGTGAATGAAGGACCTAACATATGTGTGAGTTCATATATCCCTAGCATAAGCCAAATATGCTGTCATTTCTCATACATGCAGCCCAAAGGGGAAACTGCGTTAAGTGCTTGCATTTGTCTATAGCAGAATTATGGTCTATTCACTGATGAGAAGCCTGGAGTTCTTCATAAAGAGGACTTTTAACTTCTGGAATGTTCATCTGAGATACATTATACTGCCCTAAAAAGAGAGAAGTCTGACCGTTGAATAGGCTTTCATGATGCATTCCAAGTTCCATAACAAAAGAACCTCTTATTTTGTTGTTCTTTCTGCCCCCCACCCCACAAATTATTGTATTCCACTGAGGAGTCTTTGAGCGACGTGTTATACAGATATTGTTTCCCAAAGTGATAGTTATCTACATCTCTTAAAAATTTAGATTCTTTGCTGTCTCATCTTTTACCAGCTTCTCTCCTTTCCTCTTCCAACATCCTCTGTATGACACTCAGACACTCACACAGAAGTCGTTAGGCTCCCTGACAGGAATCAGGTCTGGAGAAGTCATTGAAGCAATTATTCAACATTTACTCAATAATCAATTCATAATTAAGATGAAAGATGAGGTATCTCAATACCCTCTCTAAGACGTACTCAGTTCGGGACATCACTAGTTTATTAAGTGGGAGGGGCAAGATGAAATTAAAAGCAGAGGATCCCAGGCTTTTTTTATTCTAACACAAACTTCCTGGACACCCCTTAAATAGCGCCATGCCTAACTTTCATTAAACTGTGTTAACTACAAGAAGTAGTAAGGTGATACCTTGGTTGGGGTTCCTATTACTGTGATAAAATACAAACAGAACTCAAGGAGGAAAAGGTTGAACAGTCCATCAACAAAAGAAGTAGAGGCAGGAACTGAAGCAGAGGCTGTGGCGGGATGCTGCTTACTGGCTTGCTCCTCATGGCTTGCTCTGACTATTTTCTTCCAGGACCCAAGATCATCAGCCCAGGGATGGAACCACTCACAATAGACTGGGCTCTCATCTCAATTAGCAATCAAGAAATGACCTTGCAAACCAATCCTATAGAGGCATTTTTCTCAATTAAGATTCCTTCTTCCCAGATGACCCCAGCTTATTTCAAGCTGACCTAAAAACTAGCCAGCATAAGTAATGACAAGTACAGATTTTTAGGTCAAGCATGTTAGCACAAACCTATAGCCCCAGCACACAGGAGGCAATGGCATGAGGATAGTGAGTTAAATTTAAGGCAACCTGGGTTTTATAAGAAACTGTCTCAGAACCATGAAAAGTAAATAGGTGTAGTTTTTAGTTCATATGACAGGAAGGTGCCTTGTAATAAACTGGCATCTGTAATATGTCACTTCTATGTGTAAAGACTTACCCTTTGACACTGTCTTCTCCTTCATTATGCTTCTGTTGGCACTGCATATGAGCCTCTATTAGGAGCACCGGCTCTTATCTCCCGCCATGACCCTTTTGCATGTGACATCTTCATGCTGTACTTTGTAAGCCCAACAGAAGCTTCATACACACGTGTACATGCCTGTGCACACAAATGCACATTTGTTTAAACAAGCAAAGTGGGAGTTTGTGTATGGTTTCAAGCATTAATTTTTGATCCTTCTCTCTGTATATTCTGCCGCTCTCCCAAAAAATTCATGATTTAGCAAGAAGCCTATGGATGACACTCTGGCCCTTGCTCCCCTCTTCGGCCCACCGTTAGAATCAGCTTTTGATGAGCAGAAGACGGAAGGTAGGGAACCCTATGTCTACAGCACTGCTGTCTCGTTACTTCTCCAAGGTAAACGTACAGAACTGAAGTGGACTGTGAGTGTGCCATCAGACCATCATGGTGGAACAAAAGCTCTGAGTGTGCTCTCAGTTTAATTGGAAAACATCTATTATTTTAGGATTTGAGATTTTACTCCCAGGATAACTGATGGCTAACAAATTTACTCCTGAAAATAAGCCAGTAAAAGTAAGTGCAGATCTATACAAATCCTTATGGGGTAAACGCAGCAGAGAAGCATGAGCATGAGTTAATGGACAGTGGTCTTCTCACCCTTGGGAGGGAGGCCCCTCTGGTGCCATTCACCATTTTCCAGCTCATCAAGGCAGTGCCAGTGAGATAGTGCACGGGTCTACGGGCTCAAGACCCAGGAAGCACTGCCAACCATTTAGCAATGCTATGAGAGAAATATCTTCATTTCTGTTATTATCTTGAGTTTGCCTTCTAAATACATATTCCACAATTAAGTATTTAAGTCTTTAAAATTAACCATGTTTTTGAAGGGCTATAAATAATGCATATTTCATTGATATAAACTACCCCCTTTAAAAATCTATTCTATGTTTGAATTTTGTTTATGCCCACCGCATATATTTCCAATAAATGGCCTTGATATTATTAAATGTCATTATAAAAAAATTGTTTGACTTAAAACTCTAAATTAGGGCTAGATATAACCCCACATTTATGGAAATATGGTTAAAAGCACACGCTACACTTGCAAAGGACTCAAATTCAGTTCTCAGTACTCATATATTGAACAGCTCACAACTGCCCGTAACTCCAGCTCCAGGGCACTCAGCACTTTCTTCTTAACTCCAAAGGCATCTGCATTCACATGTGCATGCTCATAGACAGATATACATATACACATAATTTAAAAATACTATCTTTTCTATGATAAGATAGTAACTCTCTAGGCTCCGTTAGAGAAATGTCCTTAAGACTTACCAGGTATAGTGGAGCATGTCTTTAATTCCAGCACTTGGGAGGCAGAGGCAGGCAGACCTCTGTGGGTTCTAGTCCAGCCTGGTCTACAGAGTGAGTTCCAAAACATCACAAGACCCTGTCACAAAAGAAAAAAAATTACATAGAAAGTAGACAAGTAGACTAAACTAAAGTAACAATGAGATTTCAAAGTACAGTAATAAAGGCAGAATTTATTTCTTGCTAACAATTAAAGGTAACCATAGGGTGGCAGGACTGCTCTTTAACCATCAGTGGTTGCCTTCATCTCTGAGTCCAAGGACTTGTTCCAGCTCTTACCATTCCAGAAGGTGCCAAAGCACTCACTGACACCTGTCAGAAGAACAGATCACTTTTAACCAAAGTGCATTACAGAGAATTTGGTGTAACATGACCAACTAAAATTCCTTTTTCTGTGAAGACTGGTTCTGTAGCAGCCAGCTACTCCTGGGTGCTTTCAATGATTTAGTGAGACATTTATAAAGTGCATTCCTAAAGCCCCTCTTGGTGGCATTACACTTGTAACCTAGAACTATACAAACTGTAGCCTTGGGAGAAGGCTGTCCTTTGTATTACTAAGTCATCTATGGTCAATCTCATTTTTCATACATAATTGTAAGGTAACAAGTGGTGAGAACTGGTATGTTGCATTTGAATTTGGCCATTTAAGGAATTCCATAAGCATACAAAAATATCTCTACTGAAAATAGAAACGTTTTTTTAAAATCTAGGTTGTCTCCCCAACATTGAGCCTGTGGAAGCAATGCTGTTCCCGGCACTCCCTGCATGGAAGCCTGTGATAGGGCAGACATATATCTAGACTCTCTGAGGAGTCTGGCTTGACTGTCCTTCTGGCTTTAGCCACTGAACTTCTGCAAAGTTCTGGCATTTGCACCAACCACACAAGGCCTTCCCCTGGCCAACCTTCTCTTTCTTATCAGCTCAGATAAGATAATCTACTACTTCAGACTGATGTTACTATCGTTACTATATGCATTGGGCATAAATAAAATTCAAATATAGAATAGGTCTTCTTTTTAAAGGAAAATATCAAAATATATATTATAGATCTTCAAAAAAGATGGCTAATTTTAAAGATTTAAATACTTAATTGTAGAATATGTATTCAGTAGGCAACTCAAAACTAATGGCAGAAATGAAGATATTTCTCTCATAGCATTGTTAAATGGTTGGCAGTGTTTCCTGTGTAGTAACATTAGCTGCTTAGAAGACCCAGGAAGCAATGAGCTGTGACTGCATCAGGCCTTGGCTCCTCTGCTTTTTCTATGGATGTTAGTCATTGGGTTTTGGTTCTTTTTTTTCTTTTTTCTTTTTTTTTTTGCTCCCCCAAATGGCATTGACTTTTATCACAAGGTGGTGCTTTGAGAATGAAATACAAAATAACAGCTATTGGCCTCAGATGAGCCCTTCATGTACCTTTTCCATGCATATATATGTTTGTACCCCGCCACCTTCTTCATCCCTTTCCACTTGAATAGTATCTTCCTGAGGTTATTATTGTCTCCCCTTCCCACTGCGGGAGAAGCACTCAGAGGAGTTAAATGACTTGCCGAAGATTCTACAGTAATCTAGAAACTACAGTGAAGGCCACATCCAACTTGTTTCCTGCACTGCACAATGAATAGCAATGCGCTTGCTGAAAAAGACCTGATTTACACATGAACAGCGGCAAAACAAAGAAGAAAAATAGTGTTTTAAATTCAGTGCTCTTAGACCAATACCTAGTTACCTTGATCTGTTTCACACATCTAAGGAACTACTCATTTTCTGGTAGCTGGGCTGGAGAGATGACTCAGTGGTTAAGAGCATTGGCTGTTCTTTCAGACAACCTGGGTTTAATCCCCAGCATCCGCATTGTAACTCATAACCATCTGTAACTCCAATTCCAGGGGATCCAGTTCCCTCTTCTGGCCTTTTCAGGCACCAGGCATACACATGGCACACAGACATACATGAAGGCAAAACACCCATACACAGAAATAAAAATAATTTAATTTTTAAAGATGTTCTGGTTCTCTCAAGATGTTCAATTATTCCTCTTTATGATGCTGTAAAGGGTTAAGAGCCTGAACAATCTTTAAAAATAGGAACCACTGCACGGAATCCAGATAGTTTCAACATTGAAGTATATTCATAGAACTCTTTAAATAAACCAGCTAACAGCAAAATAACTTCTCGAAGTAACTTCTACAATTTTGGAATGGTACAGAAATGGGGACAGTATGTGTAGTGGTGTCTGGAATGTCCTTAGGTGACCAACCAGGAAGAAAATGTAGGTTCTAACTGGATTTTTGCTCAACTTAGCTCCATGTACACACACACAGATACCCCTTACCCCTTGTTCCCACACACGCTGTGCTTCCAGTCCTGTTCTCTGCCTAAAGACTGTGTGGGTCCTCGGCATACTCCTAATCATCTAGGACAAGTGAAGGCGTGGGGATCATGTTCTGAAGCTCAACTTTAATTGAAGTTCTAAACTCTTGTTTTAACTTACCCTGAGAAATTCTATTTTTTGTGTTTCCAGTTCTTTTAGATCAGCCTGAGATATGGGGTTCAGGCCAACCAATTAATCCAAACATGGAGTCGCCAAAGCTAGCAAGACCTTTTCCAACTGGAAGTAAGTTATGTATCTACTCATCTTGCTTTCTGACCGCATAGTAAAAATTTTAACAACTCCTAGAAGGCCTGGGTCAATAATATTTGAATTAAAAAAGAGACATTACTATCTAACAGAACTAGGTCAGGTTACCTAAACTGTGATAAAATAACAAAATGAAGTGACATTGTTAATCTTGAGGCAGCCCCTCTTATGACAATCTTACATGCCCCGTTGTTCATCCATCTTTCTGTGTAACTAGCTATATACAAATATGAAGTTAAGCTGAAGGCACCAGACAACCACACAACACGAGAACTGAACAAGTCTGACTGGTCTCTTCTAGTCCAAGTGAACAACTGAGACTACACAGGGCAGAAGGGACCCACAGACAGGAAAGATCTCTTGGAAAGCAAGACAAGCAGGCTCGAAAGCACAGAGATACTACAATGAGACCAGGCCATTTGTGCTGGCTCTAGCCCTGGTGACTGGAGAGGGTCCCAAGAGGCCTTGTAAATCCCTTACCTGTGATGAACTGGACTAGCTGAGCTGAATCGGTTCCTCACTAGATCAAGCCAGCTGCTCATGGACTTATGAAGTCTCCATCAATAGAAACACACAGCAGGATATGTATAGAGGGACTCCTTGGAACAGTGATGGGAGGAGTGGAGTTTAAGGAAAGATATCTGAGTTAAGTAGATTTATGCATTGATACTCACCAACAAGTACTTTCTCTAGCCCAGCATCTCCAGGGCTTCCTTTTTGGTATTTAAAATTAACCATAGGAATTAGCCAAGGGGATTCAAAATTAAAGGCTAAAAGGTTATTTGCTGGGAATGTTGTCACTGTAAAGCCATGTGATCCAGCCTTTGCAAAAACTATTTTCCTCAAAATAGTTAGAAAAGCAAGAGTCAGCAGCTTTTCTCAAGCCTCTGAACTCTGAAGGGTCTATCAGAGATGGTTTGAACCTTAGAGGCATGATTCTGAGTGCTGCTTCTCCATGCACTTGGAATACAATATACAATGCCAATGCAAAGTTCCTTGGCGGGGTGGTGGGGGTGGGGTGGGGGTGGACACCTTCTTTTATAGATATGAGCTATCCAAACTATTCCTAGAAAACTCTTAAATGGCAAGAAAATTTTAAAAGTCATGTTTATGGTGATAATGAGTTGGAACTTTAGAGTTGTGAACTGTAGATTCTGCATATCCACTTAGCACAGCCAAAACTGCTGTTTAATGGATGGGCATCTTCTACTTCTGCTTGCTTTGTGGTTCCAGTGTGCATTCTCCTCTTCAGTGTTAGGCTTTAAGGTATCTGAGTACCTGATTTCTGTTATCTAGTGATTACCATCTTGACTTTTTATAGAGGTGATGAGTAAGGAGCAGAATCTCTGATTAGCTGCTAACTTCTATGAAAAATATTCACTTGCGGAAGAATTTTCGACAGCTAATACTAAGACTAAGAACCACCTATCTGACTGGAGAGGTGACTCCGTGGTTTTAAAGCACTTGCTGCTCTTGTAGAGGACCTGCGTCTGGTTCCCAGCACCCTCTTGGCTGCTCACAACTCTCTGTAACTCCAACCCATAGGATTGGACACTCTTCTTCTGACTGCCATGGCACTCACATTGTCTCACACACATGCGGACACACACACACATAAAATTATTTTAAAGAATGACTTACCCATGAGCTTTAGGAAAGGATGGATAATAACAGCTAAGCGGGAAGAAACAGTCATAGACAGATTCCTAAGAGCTGTGGGTTGTACCAAACCCTATAGGCTCCTGGTTTTTCTTATTAAAGATGCAGTGGTGATAAAGTTTAATTTTTAAATTAGAAATAGAATCAATAACTACTTCCATTCTATTATATGTGGTTTATTATACAAAAATAACTTTATAATAAAGAGGAGAAATTACAAGAACAAAAAAAGGAGGGATATAATATATAAATATGTAATATTATTATATATTATATTATCTTAAAATTATACAACATAGTATAATATATTATATATTATGTACTGCCTTTCTATCTTTATGTATATAAAATAGTACTGGGGGTGAAGAGGAGAGGAAGATCAAGAAGACACTCTTCCTGGGATGCAAAGGGTGGCAAGGACTAGTCAGGGCTTCCAGCTTTGGGTCCACTTGGATCCTTCTGATCTCAGGATATGAAAGATGAGTCCACACTTAGGTTCACAGCTGAAGTTAGGGAGGGCTTATGACAATGGTGTGAACTCCTGAATCTACCAAACATGACAGATGAGAAAATAACATATATTTAAAGAGAGAAAGATCATTTACCTATTGGAAGAATAATTCCTGATTTTATCTACAAAATGAGAAACGCTATTTGAAAGGATGAATCTTTTGGTAGAGGCCACAATGTTCTGCTTTTTTTTAATCTTAGGATTTTATTCATGAGAGTATCTATTGGGAATATTTATTCTTTGATGTTTATTCTTTGACCCATTACTACATTCTTCACTTTCTAAGACATACTAAGATTGTAAAAGCATAGTGCTATAAAGTCTGCCCAGATCCACTGTATCCAGCCTGGATATAGACCCCTCCATGGAGCCCCCTCGGAACCCTTACTGTTTCCCTGATCACACCCTGCACTGGAGCAATGTGTGACCAGGATGCATGTTCAGTCACAATTCCTCCTGAGCAAAGCCAGTGTTTACTCAGCACAGTGCCCCTAGGAAAGGAACTGAACTTAACTGTGCCCTGATGTTTGTTGAATGAATAAAATGTTGATGTTGTTTACAGCCTTTTGAAGCACTCCCATGGGCATATAAAATAGAGGAGTCTGAGTAGTCTGTCTCTTGGTGTCCTAGTCAGGGTCATCCCTGCTGCAACAAAGCACCACCACCAAGGGCAACCTGGAGGGAAAGAGTTTATTTGGCTTACAAGTCCTGAATCACCGGTCACTGAGAGAAGCCAAGGAAAGAACTCAAACAGGGTAGAAATCTAGAGACAAGAGCTGATACAGATGCCATGGAGGAGTGCTGCTTACTGGCTTGCTTCCCATGGCTTGCTCTGCTTCCTTTCTTATAGTACTCAGGAGCACCAACTCAGGGGTGGCCCTGGGCACAATGGACTGGGCCTTTGCACAACAATTACTAATTTAAAAAAAAAAAATAGCTCTACCAGCTTGCCTGCAACCCTATCTTATGGAGCCATGTTTTCAATTGAGGTTTCCTCTTCTCCAGTGACTCTGGCTTGTATGTAGCTGGCTAGCACACTTGGTGTTGTCATTTTTAACATTTAGACCATGACTAGCCCATTTCCAAGACTAGGGGTATAGATGAAAGCCTAAATCATACGTCCTTTTACATTGCTGTATAATTTTGGAAGAATGTGATCACTGACACGTTGCTTCTCTCTTTATAGCACCTCCACCTCTGCCTCCAAAAACTGTACCAGCCACCCACCTCGAACAGGCTCCCCCTTAACAGTTGCAACAGGTAAACTAGAATCTTTACCGTTCTGAGATGATGTGGCAAACACAGCCACGGCCTTGGACTGCAACGTGCCCTTGATGTTGGAAAGTGCCGGCTGTGCTAAAAAAAAAAAAAACCGCTCAGTATTGGTGTTGAATTTCAATTTCACTGCAAGTCAATGTGCTGACTCACTGTAAGGTACACTCTCGGTCTTCATGGATACTCTCACACTTGGGTTTTCTTCAGTGTATGTGATGAAGGCTGCACAGATTATACAGTAAAACAGCCATAAGACAAAAAGTCAACTGTGTGGTTTACTCCATGTCTTGACTGTGTTGACTCTCATTTGAATGATTTGAAAATGAAGTCTCAAAGCACAGTTTGAATCTTTCAAGTCTTTAAGCCTTTTATTAGAACTAACACATATGAATGCTTAGTGTTTAAAAGCCTTAGTGGGTCCCAAGATGAGCCATATATTGGTGGAGGTGTTATTGTCCCCAGTGGCCGTTCATATATTTAGTCATTTCACTGCAAAAGCTGGGGTAATCATTATAAAATATGGCAAGAAATTGCTGTAAACTATTTTATACATATCATTTCTGAGGCACCACTTTTCCTTACTATAAAAATCAATACTATGCATTCATGCAATTTATAATCTGCCGGGTCTTATTGGACAAGCAATTCAAAAATGGTGATGGTGATTTTATTTACTTGGGCCTTAGAATGTGGCTCTTTATCACCTTTGGAGTCCTGTAGCAGGTTTATGCTTGGCTGTCTCTGCAGCCTGGCAAATTTGATAGAGACAGAACAGGATATTTATCAGAGAAACAGAAAGTTAGGCACAGTCATTTATGAAATGTATACTGACTCAAGCCCAATAGAGAGTCATGAAAACCATCATAAACAAGGTATTTGCGAGTTCAGCTGTTTGGAGACCCTGTGTTTCCACATAAACTGTGACAGTTACAAAATTATAACTTATCGCCAGTCAGGCACAATGCTGTGAAGCCTTGGAGAGGAACTCCTTTCCAAACAGAAATATGGAAATACCAAGCCAGTGCTTATAGCCCATGAGTCATTTGCAAGTAAAATGAGGTCTGGCCGTGCCTTGCAGCTATTTAGGTAACAACTTCTAATTTGAATAACCTCATTTATTGTTTAAAAGAAAGAAAAAGGACTATCCTCCAAATTGTAATTATCAAATATTTTATACTTCACTGAAGAAGTTGGTTTTTAATTTTTCCATATTATTGATACATATTGAAAAAGAATATACTGGTAACATTTAAGCAACATGAAGTACTCTGCATCACACTTGAGAAAGCTATGCATTGCAGTCACTACTGGTTTGTTAACAAGCTCAGCTTTGTGAGAAAGAAAATTCTAAAGATGTCTGATAGTGTTCTTCTCCTCTGTTAAGCAGGTACACATGTATCATTTCTAATCAGTAGCAAATGCCTTGCTGTGCCCCTGTGTGTGTTGTATATGGAGTGTGGTGTGTGTGTCTGTATATATCCATGTGGGGTTACCGTCTTAAGTACACTTTCTGTGTTTCTGGTATATTTAAAGTAAACCTATAGCTAAATGTGATGTCCTGTTCTGTTTTGCTTTGTCTTTTTTTTTTTTTTTCAATTATCAGAGATTATCATTAGTTCCACCAAACATTCTGTTTAACACCCTAGACTGGAGACACTTTGTAAAGATGAGCACGATTTTCAGAAATCTTTTTCTCAAATCTTTGTGGCCAGCGTTTTATGTGTATTCAGCAGACCAGCTTTTCAGAAGTGCCCTCCCTTTGGGTAGCTGCCCTTTCAGAGCCTGAAGGTCGCTGTCACCCTCATACTATCTTTTCAAAATGATCTCTGCTACTCCACTTAAGAGGAGTATCATGCTCCTCATTTTAAATAATGGGGAGGTGGTCAGCCACAGTCACCTTACAAAGGAGTGAGCAGTAGCGCAGAAATGTGATGCTCGTGTATTGAAGTGAGCGTCTACCTGCCCCTCGACCTTCAGTGTGTAATTCAATAAAGGTAATTTTACACCGTGAAGGTGTAAAATTTGAGGCACCTTACAAGGTGCAAATATGCCTGCTAAGCTTTGCTTCCTCCCTCCTTCGAGCCCCTATACAGATAATAGTAAGAGTTAATAAAATTTAAAATCAACTACTTTAACCACAGGAAATGACCAGGCAGCCACAGAGGCCAAAATTGAGAAACTTCCATCCATCAGTGACCTGGACAGCATTTTTGGGCCAGTGTTGTCCCCCAAGTCTGTTGCTGTTAATACTGAAGAGAAGTGGGTCCATTTTTCTGATGCATCCCCGGAACATGTTACTCCAGAGTTGACTCCAAGGGAAAAGGTGGTGACCCCACCAGCTGCATCAGACATCCCAGCTGACTCCCCAGCTCCAGGCCCACCTGGCCCCCCAGGCTCTGCAGGTCCCCCAGGGCCTCCTGGTCCTCGCCATGTACCATCTCCGCTCAATTTAGAAGAAGTCCAGAAGAAAGTCGCTGAGCAGACCTTCATTAAAGATGATTACTTAGAAACGCTCTCATCTCCTAAAGAGTGTGGGTTGGGACAGAGAGCAACTCCACCTCCCCCACCACCACCCACCTACAGGACTGTGGTTTCGTCCCCCGGACCTGGCTCGGGCAGTGGTACGGGGACCACCAGTGGTATGTCTTACTGTTTGAGTGTGCTTCGTGTGCTGGGGAATGGCCGTGGCTGCTGCGATGCAAGAGCAACACCCTCCTCCTGCCTGGCAACTGACTGTAGGGCTTCTGCCATTCCTCCTTTGGTCTGGTGTCCTGTGGCCCTGTGGCATGTTCTAGTCCATTGAATGCTCCAGTTGAGTCCAAGCCTGTGAATGTGTCCTGTCCTGCACTCCCAGCCCTGAGAGTGCGCTGACTCATACCCTACAGTTAGGAGGTATGGAGGGGGTTGGTTTGTTTTTTTATAAAGAAAGCTGTGATGTCATTGTCTAGAATTCCAGAAAGTTCTAGAAGGATAGATGTCACAGCAAGTAGATTACAGGTTAAATGTCTGATTTTTTTTCTTTTTTCCTTTTGGTCAGACACCTCACAGGGGCCCTACAGTTTATAAATCAAAGTGTGGGGGAGGAGTACTTGAGAACAACCATTGGATGAGTTATTGTGCCTCCCTTGTACCTGAGCCTCATGACCAGACTTGGTGTCAGACATCAGAATTTAACATTCATCAGGCCACCATGCCAGCTTAAGGGTAGTGACAGACAGTGGGACTTGGGATGCAAACTCACTTGTTAAATTTTTCTTTTTTCCTCTCTCTCTTTTTCATTATTTGAAGCTATATTTTGTGTTTTCTGATTATAAAACATTAGGAATACCAAGAAAATACAAGGATTTTTCCAAACCATTTACACCACTGCTCAGTCACCCAGTGAGATCCTTGGTTCCCATTTCTTCTGTATGTGGGCTCAGTCTCAGCACATCCCAGGAAGTCATAAGTGCCACTTTGATAGTAACCTGGAAAGAGGCCACCAAGTGTGAGAGGCTTCCATCTAGAATGAGACAGGGGAAGGGCATTGACCTCTATCTTAATCCCGCTTCTACATCTTGTTGTAAAGTGACAGGTTCTAAGGACATCAGAGTGGGCTGGATTAACTGTGTGCTCAGCTCAGCTCCCCCAGCAAAGAACACACTTAAAAGCAGGAACTGAACCAGCCAGCATCTTTGCCATAAGAACCTTAAGAGCTTTTATTATCCAATAATAAGAACGACTACAGTCTCCAGTCCTAAACACCTTACTTCAACCTCACAGTGACCACCTGTCTTCGGTAGTAAAATATCCCCCATTTTACACACACCAAAACTGTTTACACAGCTCATGGTGTAAGACTTGACATTTAAACATTTGGCTTGTCTAAATCCAGCCCTGAGCTGTTCCTAACCACTGTGTTCTTCAAGTACTTCCAAAAAGTCCAGTCACAAAACAAACTGAATGCACTTTACTACGGAGGCCCACCTGTACCACGTGGTGCTATGAGTTCCAAAATGTTCTCAAAAGGCCCAATTCTATGCTTCTGTCTCTGGCATAGAGGCCTAGAGCAGCCTCTCCATGCAGACATTACCTCGTAAGGTCTTATCTAGGATACAAAACTACATGCTCAGCTGTGAAGGGAGTAAACAACCTCTTGAACAGCAATCCTGAAGAAGTTAGCTGTCAGTTTCAAAGAGAGCTGTACCTCCATCATTTCCTGAGCTGTTCCTGTTCCTGGCCAAGGTCCTTAGGGTTATGAAAGGATATTTCAAGAGTCATCATCAGCCAATGGTGGGCTATCATGCACTCCTCAAAGCAAATGCCTTCAATCTGGAGAGTTTGCTGTGCACCTGTGTTCTACCTTGCCTGTCACATGGCATATTTAAGCTAATTTGCCACTGATCTGGTGAAGAAAAGAGCTTAACTTTCTGTTCTGGGCTCTTCGAGAGTCCGGTTACTATTTCAGTGATTAGCTTCCATTTCCTTATATGAACTTATTTTTAAAATGTTACCAATAGAGACTATTAATTCTTGCTAAGTGAGCTATTGACAGCTACATTCACTTACATTAAGGTATTAGATTTATAAGTGGAAATCTGAACTCGGCTAGTGAAACCCATGAATAAATAAAACTATACCATTAACTCCTTAAGTCTCAGTTAATTAATGACTTCATCTTGTATTGGGAGAATGTCGACAAACGGCCCAAAATGAAATTTTAGGTTAACAGTAAGATAGTTGAATTCTGCTCTTCATAACACTTAGCCTGGTATGATCAGCATTTCCTAGACATCTCAAAAAAATGTGTTTAACCACACCCAGTATACACCCACCACAGGTATCTGCTGCTGAACAAGTATAGACCCACAGGAGAGCTACTTGCTGCTGAAACAGTCGGCACCCAATAAATTGCTCCAATAGCCTTAACTTCTTTCAAGCAAAAATTCCCTAAGCCTCACATAGAGCAGTTTCACTGAAGTTCAGGTGCTTACTCTTGGCATCTATGTGGTCTTCTGGAAACATTCTGCTGGCCTGCAGCAAGTGTGAAAACCAGGGAAAGATAAGAGTTAGGTTCAGAATGACATGTCCCACCTCAGAAAACTAACACACTGCCAAACTGTGTTACTCGAAATCACACACACACAGAGAGAGAGAGAGAGAGAGAGAGAGAGAGAGAGAGAGAGAGAGACTTTGAGCACCTACAGTTGTTTCTTAGGGTTGCTGTTGCTATGATGAAACACCATGATGGAAAGGAACTTGATGAGGAAAGAGTTCATTTGGCTTACAAACAGAGCAGGAGCCTTGAAACAAGAAGGCACGGAGGGATGCTGCTTACTGACTTACTACTACTCATGGCTTGCTCATCTTGCTCTTCTATAGAATCTAGGAGAACCACTGGCCCAGGGTGCTACTCGTAAAATAGGTGGAGCATGCTCCCATGTAGGCCTGACTAACAGCCCAAACTTATGGAGGCATTTTCTCTGTTGAGGTGCCCCCCTCTCAGATGACAATATCTTGTGTCAAGTTGACATAAAAGTAGCCAGGGGAGGTTGAATTGACCAAATTAGTTGCTGATCTTAGGGAAATGGCGATTAGCTTCATCTGGCAGACCAAAAACCAAAGCTCAAGGAGATAACTCAGTCCTACTGACAAACCTTATGAGTAGCAGAGCTCAGATCTGCTGAAGATCTGTTGGAGTCCATGACCTCTGCCTCTATCAGTTGCCATCAGCTGCCTCGACTGCCCCCAACCCCATCCAAACAGACACATAGGAAGAGACATAACACATACACCTGTGATCTTCAGAAACTGATAAAACTGCAGGTTGAGAGCAGCAAATGGGCCAGGAGCATGTAGAGATTGCCAATATTGGTAGCACAACTTAAGTCTTAAACAGTGGATTGCCCTGTGTTTTTCACATCATCCTTCTTGAGAGTAAACTCTAATTAAGGGTAAAATGAAAAGATTATTGAAAATCAGAGAGGATGAAGATATACAAATACGATCCTGCATCCATAACACCTGAAACCCATGAGCAATGTCAGAGAAGCATTTAGAGCATTGATTCAGTTGTTAGACACTCATCAGGCCCTGCATATCCCTGCTAGATCTTGAGGTTCTGGCCAGCAGAGATTAACCAATGTGTCCTTTAGCTTCTATACATTCCTGAACTGTCTACCTACATAATCTATCAATCCTATTGCTTCATTAAGAGTAATGTGACTTAAGTAAGGAGTTTATAAAGGAAAAGGAAAACAATTAACTTTCAAGGAATAACATTTTCCTTTTACTTTTGGATATACCTGCATCAAAAGACAGTCTTTAGCATCATATGCAGTATCAATTGCCTTGTGGTAGATAGCATCTTAGAGTTTAGCAAACTCAGAAGCTCTTTCAGTTTGAGTGGTTACAAGTACCTTGCAAGGTAGAACATTTATAACATTTTGAACACCAAAGCTGCATCTCAGAGAGGTAAAGATCCCACTCATAGCTGAGAAAAAGGCATCAGGACCACAACTTAACCTTTTCACCCAGTCATATGGCCCTGGTGACAGTCTTCATCCCAAGCATTACTAAAAGGGTGTCTTGAATTTCTCTTCTGAAGCTCGTGTTTGCCTGAGCTCGATTCAGACTATAGACAAATGAACAAACATTTTGGAACACTCCTACAGCAAAAGATAGTCCTAAGGCTGTATGAAGCAACCCTGTCCCCAAAAAACTTCCTACCAAGCTCTACTGTTTAAGAATATATGTCTATCTCTACACTGTTGCTTCTGTCTTCTAAAAATATCTGAGGCATAACATCTACTTAGTACTCAAGAGAAACTTTGTAAGTGGGCCTGCCAAACATACTTCATTTTTAAAAAAGACTGCTTACCAAATACTAAGAACACTTGGATTAAGAAATATGTGTGCAAGATGTCAAGGTGCAGGAGAGGGGACAGTTTGTATGCAAATTGTGGTAGTCCATAGTCTATCTGAGGCTTCAGGAAACATATATCCTTTGGAGTTAAACATACCATTTGTGCTTTATGATCATGGACATGCCACTAAAAGAACTTCAGTCTTCACTGAGATGCTAAGAGGGCCTACTGTCAAAGTTAAGCATGAGGATAATGCCACGTATGTAAAGCACTAGCACAGATCCTGGCCAACTGAAGCAAGAGTAAGAGTAGAGTGAACATACACAGTTGGTAATGGTAGGGGAGGCATGTGCAGGTGTGGAAGAGCGGCAGTAACAGTGTCTCCACACTTAGGACATAGAAGCAGTACAGAGGCAAGACTCATGATTCCCCTCTTTAAACAAGAGAAGTAAGTCTTGGGCCCAAAGGCTCTCTTAGGATGAAAAAATGATTCTGAGATGGATTTGGCTTCTCAGATTCAAAGTCCTTTGAGAATCTCAAAATCTGGAGTGAGGTGCTGGTCTAGAACTCCAGGATATTGGTTTTATGTTTTGCTGTGTAAAGGAAGTAGGTAGAGAAGGGTGGAGGATATGGAGGTGGGGGTGGGTGGATGTGTAGGCAACTGGTAAGAGAGGGGTTATGGAAGTGGTGGGGTGTGGAGGTAGCTGGGGGAATGGAGACTGTGGAAGCTGGGGAGATGTGGAGGCAGCTGGTGGGGGAAATGTGGAGGTGGGAGTATGGAGGCAGCTGGGGAAGAATGTGGAGAGAAAGGAGTATCTTTCTAAAGCAAGAATTACTGGAAATTCCTTGGAATGATTTTACAACCTGCTGTTTCTAACCTAGTAATAGTTCTGAACAAGAGCTGTCTGAACATCCATTTCACCTCTTAAGGTTTGGGGCCAGGTAGTTCTCCATGCATCCCAGATTTAGGACTGAAGATAGACAGGTCCCTGAGCACCAAGCTCGGTGTGCATGGCAGCCTCTGTGTGTCCCCTGTGTTTCATATGCTTGTCATGGACAGCCAGAAAAGTAAATCCAAGAGACTTTTCAAAAACTGCCAGAGACAATCAGTAATAACTCTACTTTAACAGGCCCCGGGGACAGTCCATTCAAAGCACTTGCTGTGTTTCCATTAAAAAGATTCGACATACAAAGGACTCAAGTCCTTTATTCATGACACATATATGGTATAGTGATGACGTTAGCACTCAGGGTTGACATACAGTCAACAGCATAATTCTCTTACCTGTGTTTAAAAAAGAAAAATAAAATGTGGAAAAAGCATTCACTTTCCTCTGAGTTTAAACTTCCATTTTCAACATGGACATAAATTCTGATCATAAATCAAAAACAAGAAAATGTATCATAAGTTCTGTGTGCTCATGATCAAAATGAAGCACCCCTCCCGGCCAGCCGAGAGTCTCCCGAGCTGACCTTCCATCAAGGATTTACCTTTCACTGGGTGTCACATGACAACACGGTACCAAGCTTCAGCTTCTGCCATCAACCATGGTTCAACTGAGGAACTTTTTTCTTTATTGAAAGAAAAAGAAATGTGTTTAGCATAGTAACTGCAAAGAAAAAGGAAAAAATTGCATCCGTGCTAGACATCGCCCTGTGTGCTGCCGCATTCTGGCTGCCTGGGTTTCCTGCTGCTCCTAACACCCATCTGTTTTCCAGGTGCATCTTCTCCTGCTCGGCCAGCCACCCCCTTAGTTCCTTGCAGCAGCACCACTCCACCTCCACCTCCTCCTCGGCCTCCATCCAGGCCAAAGCTACCTCCAGGAAAGCCTGGAGTCGGAGATGTGGTATGTTCCTCCCTGCTCTAGCTTGCTCAGAATGAGATCCCCAAGTCCCTTTAACACTGGGCATCTCAACTTCGGATCTAAGCAGTACAGCACGTATACAAATGGCCATTGCAGGGGCCAGCTGAAAGGAAGTAGCTGCCTTTTCCACTCTCCTCAGATTTCTCTCAGCTTTCAAGCCAAGCTCTAAAATGCTAGGAATCGGATGCTTGGGCTGTCAGCTCTGAGGCAGCAGCTGGAGGCAAACGTGAATACTGATGGTCAGTCATGTGAATCTTCATCGAGAAAGAAGGGATTCTTTTTTACGATAGTTGTTTTAGTTACTAGAAAACTGTGAGAGAGGAAAAAAAAATGGTTCCTGGGCTGAAGAGATGGCTCATCAGTTAAGAGCACTGACTGCTCTTCTAGAGGTCCTGAGTTCAATTTCCAGCACCCACACGATGGCTCACAAGCATCTGTAATGCTACCTGATTCCCTCTTCTGGTGTGTGAGAAGACCCAGCACTCGTATATATTAAATAAATATTAAAAACAATTCTGGCTTCTGACCCCAGAAGCCAGATAAATCAGCAGAAGAGATTCGACGACGTAAATGTAGAGTGGTGCCCTGTAGATGTTCTACGGTTGCTTCCTTGAATTTTATCCTAAGACTGAGGCATGGGAATGGTCTTCTCAGTGGTTCAGTTAATAAGCTTGTGGGGAAGTAAATCTCATTGACCTCTGTGTAATAGTCACAGAATGAATGACATCATAACCTTCAGATGCTGTTCTCGAAACCTCTTTATGTAGGAGTGCATCCATTTAGGTCCTGGAGCACCCGTAGACATCTCGTGTGAGCCAGAGTGACTACTGAGCTCACAGGCTCGGGTGTATGGCTCCTTGCCCTAGATACAGCACACTGGCTTTGTATAAATACAGTCCCATCCAGTGAAAATGGTGTCATGGCTTTCAAGAACCTGGGTTTTCATATCCAGGGCTGAGAGCCAATAAAGATACAGAAACCAGGTTTGGCAGGATGGCTCAGTGATGTTGGCACTGGCTGCCGAGACCTGGTTTCAATCTCTGTAGCCCACATGGGGAAAACATTGTCATTTGACCCTCATGTGCACTCCATGACATGAACACAAAATAAATAAGATGCAATAAACATTTTTAAAAGACTGAACTGAAGTATTATGGCTGTCTGTGTCTAACTTTCCTCTCTTTTCTTCTCCCTACAGTCCAGACCTTTTAGCCCACCCATACACTCCTCCAGCCCTCCTCCGATAGCACCCTTAGCCCGGGCTGAAAGCACTTCTTCAATATCGTCAACTAATTCACTGAGCGCAGCCACCACTCCCACAGTTGGTAAAATGATCTCTCTCTTTTCATGTTTGTGGTTGTTGACTGCTGTCCTTATGATCTAGCTCCCCAGGGCCCCGTTTCTAGTCTTAATTGTTGTTGCTGTGTGTTTGCTACTATCACCTGGTTCTTCTCTCGAAAGCACTTTCTCAGCTAAGGAAGCCAGCGCTTTAGCCATACAAATTAGCAATGTCCAGAATGTGAGAATGCATGTGTTCTGTAGGAGTTTTCTTATGTTATCCCATGCAGATAGACTCACAGAAGAACTCATCAAGGAAGGTGCTAATATTTGGATGTTTCTCATATTCTCCTTTGGAGAAAATGTTGAGATCAGAAGTAATTTTTTCTTTTTTTTTTGATCTTGGAAAGTTCGCTTTCTTGAAACTTTCGATTCTTCATCATTTTTGGTTATCTGAGGCAGACATTGGCATTGGGAGACTTGAGAAATTTTTTCACATTGCTTTTCAGTGATACGTGGTCAGTTTTCCCCAGGGTAGGGGAACTATCATTTCCAGCAAATTCCCCTGTACCTCTGGGTGTACATCGTGATGAAATCGAAGGGCGACTCAGAGGGTGGCCCCCACCATCACCACCTCCCATCTTCCCCTGTGCCTCTCTTCTTTACTGCATGCTGTCTGACCTGGAGCTTTCCCTTCCCACGTCCCCATGTGCCCTTGCTCCCTCGCCCTTCTCTCAACTGCTCTGCAGTTCTTCCATGCAGTAAAGCACTGGCCCATTCTGCACTGCTCGGGGGAATCATCCACTCAGCTCAGTGAATTCCTGCTGCTACTTCTGGAAGAGCACATCACAGAATCACCCATTTGAGAAATAGCTAGATAAAGCCAGAAGCTCTTCTAGAGAATAACTGCCCATTTTTTCCCAAAAAAAACAAATGAAGGTGTGCCTCTAAGAACCACAAAGGGAATTTCAGCTCTATCATCTATTCTATACTTTAAGCCAGACCATCCACCACCCCCACTACACATCACACTCACTACACACACACACACACTCACACACACACACAATCAACACACACACACACACACACAGAGAGAGAAACTTTCAAGTTTGGCTTAAATTAATAAATTGAAAATATAACCACTTTCCTAATTTCAGGTGAATTTTTGTTCCTTTTGGTCTTTCAAGACAGTCATATGTATCTCAGCTCACGTAACTTCTTAACAGACAGGTTTTGTTTTTTTTTAAGATTTCTTATATAGCTTTATCTGTCCCCTTTCTGTATCAATTAGGACAATTTGTGAGTTCCTGATTTTTAATGTATATTAGTAGTATTAGCTCATTTCTCTGATTCCTTGTTTTGTTAATTTTTGTAATTACTAACCTCCCCCCAACCCCGCACCATCTTCTTCTTGATTTCAGCAGCCATTTGCCCAAATCCTGTCCTAACGTTGAGCTTCAACAAGTTCATTCATTCCATGCACTCCATTTGATTTGATGTGCTGGGAAAAGAAGGAATTAAAGTGAGTTGTCACTTAGAATATAGCCGCACTGTGCCTTAGACGGGCCGGCCTGTGTGTTCTTTTGGCTCGCCGTAATTCCTGGAGAGAACTGAGCACGAGGAATGGGAGCACCGTCCATGCTTCTAGACAGTGTTTTTCTATACTCCCTGCTGCAGAGATCTCCAGTTACAGACAGCAACATTGGTCCTCCTTGTACCTTGTGTATTTTCTTTCAAGATGAACCACAGAGGGCTTGAAAAATGGAGACAAGTAGGAAGCTAGCCGAAATGTCTCCTGCCAAGGCATATCCTCATCTGCCCCCTAGATTCTGTTGTTTTGGTTTGGTTTCATCTGTCCACTAAAGTTCTCACCCACCTAGTCTTTATTCCTGTCTGCTTTGGTCACGTGACCATCACTCTTCTCTGAAGTAACTCTGCACCAGAGTGACCAGCCAGCAGCATCTTGTGTGCTGTTGTTTCTGGTTTTCCCCAAAGGCTATCTTTTGCCTAAAATGACAATTCACGTAAGCAGTGGATTGGAGGAGGTTGAAAATTCACAGCAATTTCCCTTAACTGGTGGATGAGCAGTCCCCGACCACCCCACAACTGTTTCCTGTGCCTTTCTTTGTGTTGCTCCTAGCACAATTACATGGTACCGACAAGCCGCTCAAAGTCATATGTGAACTAAGATTTTTGAAGCAAGACTGTGCCACATTTGGTAGTGTACCTCAGGAAGCTGAGGCAGGGTGAGTCACACACTCCTGAGCTACGCAGTGAGGCCCTATCTCCAAAAATAAAACAACAGCAATTTTCAAACTCTCCCACACACAATAATTCATTAAAAAAATCCATAAAGAACTTTAAGTGTGAATATTTTTACAAGAGCTATGATCCTAGGGTAGTGAACCCAGTGAAGAAGATAGTAGTTTCTGTGTATCATGACCCCAAAATAAAGAAGAGTTCTTACACACTGTATAACTTTTAACTTAAGAATTCATCAATTTGTGCTCACTTCTGCAGCACATATACTAAAATTGGAACTATACAGAGAAGATTAGCATGGGCCCTGCACAAGGATGACATGCAAATTCGTGAAACATTCCATATTTTTAAAAAAAAAAAAAAAGAATTCATCAATTTTTTAAATACATTATTATTTATATGACTAGAAATTTTATATCTCAAATGTGTCAGGGTAGAACTTTTCTTAGATACTAACTGTGTGATCCACCCCAATTGTAGACAGCTGAGGATGTGAAAAAAATGCACTTCTAGAATGGAGGAGATATGTCAATGATTCTTGTGCTAGAAAATGCCCATAGCACCAGCACTATGTGATTTAGAGGAGAAATAAACCTATTGTTGTTAATGGAATAAAGAAAGTGTTTGAAGTTGTAAGAATCAGATGAGAGCTAGCAGGAGAGATATCGGAGCCTTATCTCTCCTTGCAAATATCCACTTTATTATCTGCTTCTTATTTCAGTGAGTGTGAGAAGTTTCATGTTCGTTTATCTGTTTAGATGTTTGTAAAATATTTCCTAAAATGCCACTGGAAAACGATGAAAGACAGGCATTTGCTTCCCTGTTCATTATAACACGGGCAATTCCCTGACAATTATGCATTTTGATTTGCATCTTTAATGTGGTAGGAATCTGTAACAAAGGAAAAGTAACAAAGTGAGTGTTTGTCAGATAGACTTTGATGTTTCCTTTGGTCCTTAACTTGATTAAAAGTGACTTATTCTAATCAATGTATCATAAAATATTTTCTCTAATGGGGTGGCAATTCTAAATTTTATAAACTTTCTGGGAGGAGTTATATTCATGCAGAGTTAGTCTGCAATGGAAACAAAAGATGTATTTTGTGACGCATCTGTATCTATATGCCCATTTGATGGAACAAGCGTTCCCCTGAATCATTCCACCAGCAAAGAGGCTAAGAGTACAGCGCTGACAGTTAACATCCTGGAACCTGGGGCTGCAGAGAAGGCTCAGTGGTTAAAACTCTAGTTCCAAGGAATACAGTGCCCTCTTCTGGCCTCTGAGGGAACTGGTATATATGTGGTGCACAGACATACATGCAGGCAAAACATACATACATAATATATTAATTAACTAGTTAATGTATTTATTTTTCAAAGTGCTTGCTGTTCTTCCAGAGGGCCCAAGATTAATTCTAAACAAACTTAGTTTGTCAGATGGTATACAAACCTAAAATCAATTCCGGAAGAAAAAAATCTAGCGCCCTCTTCTGGCTTCCTTGGGCACAGCATGCACTTACTCACCCACCCCGAGAGACACACACACATTTACACATTCATATACATACTCACACACACATTTACACATTCATATACATACACACACATTTACACATTCATATAGATACACTCACACACACATTCACACATAGACACACTCAAACTCACATTCACATATACACATTTTTTTAAATCTTAGAACCTAAAGAATTGAAAAGGAAAAGTTTTCCTACCATATACCCTAAGTCTAGGCAGCAGGTTAATAGAATGACTTCCAGAAGCATCACTGTTCATGAAACATTTGATGGATCCTAATTTCTGTGCTTAACTTTTCTGCAATGTGGATAAGTTTCCCCATTACTGGTTTTATTTGCCTAATCTATTAAGGTTCTTATAACACCTTTGAAACCTGGGGCATTATTTTTTTTATTTCATATAGTAAAAAATAAGTTCCATATATTTGTAAGTTGGCAAGAAGAGAGATTGGGATCCAAAATAGTTGAAGTTCAAAGTCCCAGCTCATAAAGCTGTGGCCAACTTCCAAAGATGTTTAGCCACAGTTGGAACCATGATCAAAAATACTGGTATGAGACCACCATTCAAAATGAATGATCTTTAACTGCCAAAGGCAGGTACAAGCAAATTAATGACACCTCTCACAAGGGAACACTGGATTTATACTGCTTCTTTGTGGTCAAGCTAACTCCTTCCTTCCTGTGGGTAACGTATATGTCAGGCGATCTTATTGAGCTGTCAGGAGCATGCTGGGGTTTGTATTGGACATACACCTGGCCCCTTGAGAACTGCATTGGAGGGAAGTATTCTCGTAGAAATCAATTGTTAATAATAGTCCCTGAGACAGTGGGGCATAACCCCTTTCCTGCAGCTGATTTCCACCACATTGACAGATGCTAAACCCTGACTCTTTTTAATTCAGTTTTTTCCTCATAGAATCATCTCAAATACACTCATCAGTTTCCATCTTCATCCTAATCCCAATGTCTTAACTTTAAGTTCTTTCCTTTTGCCATGAAAGTCATCCCTGCCTTGATCGGTAAACTGTGCTTCTCGGTTTTCTTTTGGAATCTGTCCTTGTGTTTTTGTTTTCCATTCGTTTATGTTTCTTTGGTTTGTAGTGTCAGAAGATGATGTTTTTTATGACAAACTGCCCTCGTTTGAAAGGCGCTGTGACACGCCTGCAGGTATGGTGCTGGCTGAGTGATCTCTAGATACTTAGATTTTTCAAATCCAAGCTGTTTTCCATCTGAATGCTAGAAGCTTCATAGACTTGCTCCTCACCTCATGAGTCCCAGTGCCTCTCAGATGCACCCTGTACATGTCCCATCCATTGCAGAACCCATGTCACTGAACCTATCTTAAGTGGACATTTTATTATAAAGCAGCGGGTTGCATGACAGTTTCTAAAAAAAGAAAAGGCTCAAACCAGGTGAGAGTCATTGCTGTGTGAATTTTCAGAGGAAGGAGTGATTTAAGTACCCAGAATCTATTGTCTGCTTTCTGATTCAGCAGTTAATGGGGCACCATTGGAAGTGTCTCTTCTCTTTGGTACAGAAGTAAAGGGTGTGTTGTGACTGGATGCCTATGGCGGTTCCCAGAGAGGGACAGGAGATCTCTGATATCATCTGTGAACTTTAAATTGATATGCAATGCTGTTGTCATTGAAAAGCTAAGCAAATGTCAAATATAAACCACTAGCCAAGTTTATCGTTTGTACCAACAAGCAAGGGATGACATGAAGATGAAACGATACAGCAATTGCTGAATGAAAGTTTGCCCAAATTAATGCAGTTGAAATATGCTGACACCTTTGCATGGCCAGGAAGACATCTGCTCCATGTTTACAAGTGCCTAGCCTCAAGCTACCTACATGCGTGTCCATCCCTTCAGTCTCCATAGCTTCGATTTTGCTTTGTTTGCTCAGTTTTAAGGAAAAGAAAAAACAAACAACTCTAGACTGCCAGCCTTCCCTTTTTCCTGCACGCTAACGGCATGCAGTGCCCCCACCCTTCCTAGTAGTGAGATTAATTACCTGCTCTGTAACTCACGTCGTCTCCTTCTCTCTCCCTTTCCTAACCTTCCCCATCCCGCTTCAACTCCTGGCCAAACAGAGAATGAACAGCCCTCCCTCGTTTGGTTTGACAGAGGAAAGTTTTATTTGACTTTTGAAGGTAAGTAGTGCATAGCATACCAGATTCTAATTCATAGTCTCCTCTTCCTGTGTTGTTTTTATTCTCATTTTTAAATCCCCAGTTTTCCTCAAAATTTCTGATCGTGCTTTCTGTATTGAAAATGCTATGGCTACTTAGAAAGCATCAAACACTAAAGAAAGCATTTCATGAATTTGGTTTGTATGTGTTCTTCAATTTTCCACATTGAACAAATTAAAGCTGATTTGCAGTTGACATCGGTTACTTAATTAACGATGGCCAATTTAAAGCAGAACAAAATGGAACCTTCTTTGTTTAAGGAACTTGACTCTGTCAACCAGGCTCTTGCCTAATCCTTTTGCAAGTGTGTCACAAACTCAAGCACGTTTGGGGTTGGTTTAGAAAATGGACGTTCCAGATACAGAATCCAGTCCTGTAAACTATAAATGTGCGTGTGGGTGCACGTGTGTATGTTGTGAATGTTCACGGGGGATTCAGAAACAGAAGAGCAACAAGGAGTGTTAAGGGAAGCTTTGGTCTGCATCTCCCAAAACTGCAACTGTAATGGCTGCAATAAAGTAGACAACCAATGCCATTCTAGAAGGTTAAGAGAAACACATAAAAATAATATCAAGTTTCTAAGCTTAATAATAATATAATAGACTTAATATAAGTCTATTATATTCTCTATCAAGGGCTGGCAGTCTTCTGTGTTTAACTTCTAACTCACCTTCATAGGCTGGAGATTTGATTAAACGGCACACTTAAACTACCAGTGGGGGAAACTAAATACTTTACCTAATTAATCAGCCATTTTATGCATAAAGCCATTTTATGCATTTTATGCATTTATCACATAGGGTCTTATTTTGTATAATTTTAAATAGTTTATACCAAGGTCAAAAGTTGGTAAAAAAAAAAAAAAAAGAAAATACCAATAATACGTATATGTAATTTTTTTCTTCCTAGAATTGACATCAATATTGAACAAGTCTGTGTTTTCTGACAACAGGAACTTGAGTATGCTTTGGTGCAGATTTAAAAATTGTAGTGGCTGAAATATATGAAGAGTATGAAACACAGGAAAACAAATTCACCCAACAATGAATTTTTCTTGTAAGATGGGAGCCCTTAATATAGAATAGCTTGTACAACTTCAGAAAACATGATCTATCTCAAAGCTTTCCGGTGTCCTTTCTGGTCACCTTTTTCCAGTGTGAGCCGAGAACAGGTACTAGGTGATTTTCCTGAGAAGATTCCCTTTTCCCCATGTACCTTTGTGACCTGAAGCCATTAGTTTTGTAATAAGAAAGATGGTAAGCCCACAAACTCGTGACCCCCTAAATTTTCTCTTCCAATCAGTAGAAATTAAAGGGTCCAGGTAAGACTGCTGGACTGAGGCACCCCTATAACGCAGCATAGAGAGCCTGATGCATCTGAGGGTAGTCAGGGATGGTAGCAAGCTCTATGCTGGAGAGAAGCTTTCCAAAACCAAACAAACAAAAACAAAATATGCAGGCATCTTTTACTGTTGGGTACATCAGTAAAGTGATTGAAGCAGCTTTGGGATGCATTGCTCCGGGATGGATTGGAAGCTAAAGCACACACAAGCACATACTTGGGCCTGCCAAGGCTCTAACTGTCATTCAGCTGAGCCACTAACAAAATCTGCACTCGCTTTTTTAAGCCAGGAAATCAACTAATGTAGTAGAGCATCCTATATAGAGATCCGTCTCTAGGAGGTTTCACCTCGGGAAACCGGAAAAGATGGCAAAGACGATTTTCTGTTGTCAAGATAAAATGATGTAGAAATGGCTGGGTTGGATAACACCTTAAGACCACGACCCCACTTCAATGTTTATACTCCAAAAAGCCATTCATCACATTCTGTCGAATAACATTAAACAGAGTCTCTAGGACACTCACGGTTGTTCATGTTTATTTTTATTAATCACACCTTTCTTCAATGCTTCATCCAGAGAAAGAAGCACATGAAGGTTCTCCTGTCAAAATCTTCACTTGTTTTAAGAAGCTTTGCATTTGTTTACTGATTTCTGAATAACACTTTTGTGTTTAAAACTTTATTGTTCATTTTTTCCTGTTCATATTTGTTCTTAATCATGATTAGGATTCTATACTCACTCCATTAATGTTTGAGTCATTGACCAGTCTGTCAAATAACTAATGAACATTGACCAGTGAGTTTAGTTTGAAAAGACATGAAGTACCTCAGACTTGCTAACAAATGAGGTACAAAGTTTTAGACCAGGGTTATAAATTACAGTGCTTCTAAATATACCTCAATACTTCTAAAAATATAGTTTATAAATATTTTACTAGAAAATTTAATATATTGTATATTGAGCTTATTAAGAAAATTATTTAAATGCTAGTAACTTTTTAAATCAACCAAGAGAAAATACAGAGCCTAAGAATAAATCTCACACAAGTAGGAGGACCTAGCACCCACCTGAAGACCCAGCACCACCATTCCCACTGTAATCCAGTAGTGCGGAGATGGAAACAGAAGGATCCAAGAATCAGTCTAGCCAAATGATTAATTTCAGGTTTAGCAAGAGACTCTACCTCAAAAGTAGGGTGCAGAGCAATTGAAGAAGATACCTCTAGCCTTTGTCATATACCCACATGTCACATCCATACACAAGGCACACATCTACATGAGCACTCACACACACACACACACACACACACCACACAAGTGTGCCTGGCTGCTGAAGCCATCAAGTATCCTCAGGTAGAACGAAATGATATTTCCATACAAATCACTGTGCCTGATAGGTATTTCAATTCTGTAGTGCCTTTTAATGTCAAAATGGTTCCAAAACTGTACTACCTTTCTCCTTGATGGCTCTTTAAATTATAAAGTCACCTTGCATCTGGTGATGAAAATCAAAGGGCAACAAAACAATCCTTGCTGCTGTGAGTCATCTTGTGTCTCAGACCACCTTGGTCACCTGTGTCACACTGTCTTCCATGGCCCAGCATCCTTGGCACCCACTCTCTACATTTTCAGTCTCTTTGCTGAACTCACACTCACTTCCCTGACTGAATCCCAGCTCCCTCCAGGGACCCACCTCTCTCTGAAGCAGTCTCCACAGATTGTGTTTCACTTGCCTGTGGACCACATGCCATGGGGCTGAGAGTCACTCCTGACATTGGCCATTTGACCATCTATCCAATCACTCCACTGCCTTCCCTCGTTATTCCTTGACCCTGACCTCAGGGCCTCCCTCTGCATTCATCTGTGAAGTACCAGTAACTTCCTTTTAATCATCTTCATTTTCAAGTGTCATCTCTACTGGTTCTGTGTGGATGACCCATCCAACCCGTGGTCTCCAGGATCTCTCCAGTCTCTTCATCCCAACTTGTTTCTTCCACTCTGCTCAGCATCAGCACCTTGAAAACAACGCTTCCTGGCAGGGTTCAGTTTAGCCATTTCATAACCAAAACTTGTCATAGGTCTTATATAATAGGAACTATGTTAAGCAATAATTCTCTCATTCAACATCATCTATTGAGCATTAGATGCATGCAAGTCCCTTGCTGACCACTCCACACTAGGAAAAAAAAAAAAGAAAGAATCTCTGTTGCTACATAGCTTACTTCTAGCATGCAGGATAAAATAAAGAGAGAAATAAATATCTATAGTATGGAGATGGTAATGAGTTCTATATGAGAAATAAAATATGGAAGAGGGTGGGGCATATTAGGAGAAGTGAGGAAATAAATAGCTAATAGAGCAATGCCCAAGCATTCACTGTGCAGAAGTACCTCTGTTCTCATTTCACTACAGCAGCCACTGCTGAAGAAAATGACATTTGGGTAACAGCTTTCCCAAGCCTCACAGCCATCAGAGTAGAGGCTTCAATTCCGCCTGCCTTGTGGGAGACACCCTGCGCCACTCCTCAGCCCACAGTGCCCAGTCTCCACAGCAGAGCAGGGTTTCCCCCCATTCCAGCTCTTTCATTCCCAAACACAGCTTGCCCGTGCCCCTCCCTGAAACTTCCTCTCCCACCCTTTCCGCTCTGACTCTGCCCACCAGCCCAGTTCTCCATTCGGGTTCTTTTCTATATCCTGATCAGACCCCAGAGAGTGAAGATATGTTTCTGGAAACACCTTGGTCATCTCTGCAATAAGATAATCTTTTCTCTCCGAACTCATGCTGTCTCTGAGAAACAGTACTCTGAATGTCTGTCCAAGTTAAGCAGGCTTTTTATTGTCCCTAATTGATCACTGGTAAGTCATAATTACATGCAGAAAACACATACCACCACCCCTTTGTCTGACTGTCTGTCTGTCTGTCTCTTTCTTTCTTGTGGTTCTAGGATTGAACCCATAGTTTCACAACCACTAGGCGTGTACCCTGTCACTGGCCTTCATCCCAGCGCCACTCACTTTTCTTCACACAGACTTGTACTGAAGACCTGGAAGAGTTTGGAAAAGGCTCAATTTTTTTTTTCCCATCACAAAGTTTCTAATTAACTTACTTAGAAGTCATTAAGGAAAGGAAAATTGAAAGGTGTGGAGAGTTTTCTGGGAAGTACTTGCTTTGCTAAATTCCTAGAGTTCTTCAGGTGGGCGGGGTTTTCTAATTGTACCTACCCTACTCAGGTGAAACAATGCAGGAATAAAAAGCATCAGTTCTAATCAATCTTCATTCCAAATACAGGCCTAGTCCTTGCCCTTCTGCGATTGTGTGTTGTCTGTGGTATGCTTATGAACTGTACAGTCCTTTCACTTAATAATGAAGCTCCCACAAGGGCTTCCTTCTTTGCTGGAACATACTAACTCTGAAATCTACAAAATGTGCTACCAGAGAAATCTGCAAAGATTTAGATTTTCCCATTTTTTTCTTCATAGTAAACTAGTTACCTGGCTCCAAAAATCCCTCAGAATGAACACATGGATGTTGGCTTGTTCTTGCTATTTGAAGACATCACCCCACCTCACTCACGTTTAGTGTAACACAGGCATGTTGCAGACAGAATGGGCAGAGCATGCTTTATTCATCTTGTTTGAGCAAGATATCTAGGCCAGACGTGTATGGGAGCACCTAAGGAAGTCATGAATGTCCAGAACTCATGTCAGAATCTCTCTGATTAAATAGTTGTGGCAAAATGTAATGAATGGTAGCTTCTGGGCCAAGTAGGTTACTGGGCAGGGCATACCTGGATAGTGAAATAGTGAATTATGTATTTATTTATTTATACTTTAGCATGTCTAGGTACTCCTATCTTTGCCAGTAATGGTGCTGCAAGATTTCATGGATAAGCCATATCACAGTACACTTCTGAGCTACCACTCCAATAGCACGGGCTCAGGTTGTTCACACCTGGCTTAAAGTGGAACTCTACTATTCACATCTCAAATGGTGGTCAGAGATGCAGGAACTTCGAACCATCTTCAAGGTAGCACAAAGTTGGTGATTAAATCCACCCAGAGGGGCAATTATTGCTAGTTCCTAAAAGTTATGTTTTAATCATCTTAGTATTTAAGTCCCTGTTGTGCCCAACAAAACTCCCAATCTTGAGGATTTAATGTCGCTTAGTCTTTGTTTTATAAACTTCAGAATGGAAGGGATGGTAGTCATCCAGCAAGATAATTAAGAAAACCCAACAGGATCAACTTGTCTTTTGTATATTAAATTATTATATCACCTAAAGGGTTTGGTTTTGTTTTTTAATTAACAAGGCTTTGAGGTGCATTCAAACTGAGTAAGAAAAAGGAAGAGACTGACCAAAAAGGTGCTGGATCTCAGACACTGTGTTTTCTAGATGCTGGTATTTTCCTTCCTTCTGATGTCATCTCTTAGCTCCTTGTCAGTGGCTAAGCCAGGATCTTCTTGTGTCTCCATCATATTCAGCCTATGGTTATTTTCCTCATTTTAAGACCATGATGGTCCAAAGTGCAGGTCCCTGTACTGTATTGTCATCAAAAGAAACTGAGCACAATCAAACATTGAAAAATATGCCTAAAACAAGAGACCTCCTGCTTTACTGATAGAAACTTTCACCCCTCAGAGAGGAGATGAACCCCAAGGGCACATCACACTTGCCTGGGTGCAGAAATAAATTGTCAAACAGCAAGATCGCAAAGCCATAAGCCCTCGTAGAAGAGTTATTACATGGAGACAACTGGAAATCTGAAGCATGAATTCAACTTCCCTGGAGCAGGAAAAGGAAATAGTCCATGATTAACAGATCATAAAAAGCTAACAAAGATTCACTCATTCCTTCCTCAGTGGGTACAACTATTCCATCACTCTCTCATCAGTCTCTGTGTTGGAATATTATGAATATCAAACACAATGATGGCTGCCTTCTAGAAACACAAGCACCAGGAATGGAGTACTTCTCATAAGGTGGCTTTACAGAAACATGGGAGAGTGCGAAGACTCTAGAACAGCACAAGGGGTTAACGAGAAGAATCAGAAACATCATCGTGGAGGGAAGAGGACTTGCCCCAGCTGACATTAAAGAACCAGGATTCAGAAAGCTAAGTGCTCAGGCTTGAAAGCAGAGTTGAGGAACACCGGCTTATACTCAGCAAAGATAAATCCTGGGCAAGTGAGAAATGTTTGCAAAGATGGGCCAAGTAAATCGAGATTGTATTCTAAAGTGCTTTGCCTGCTTGGAGAAAGAATCTGAAATACAATCCCTGTGTAAGGTGAATTTTAAGGGCTTTTTTGAGGTGGTGGTGGTGTGTGAGCACCTTTGACATTTACACTTAGAATCAGGGAGAAGTTAGGTAGATAGTCGAAGAGATAGGAATGGAGTGGGCTAATACTAATGTCATCTGAAAAACACCATTGAAGTAGCAACATTCCATACCTAATAGTATGGAAGAAAATTGGAAGGCTGAGTCCACCTTCAGATAAAGAGCCATCTAAGGAGCCATGGACAGTCACACCAAGTACCTAGCACTGCCAAGTATCATTTTTTCTCTGAAGCTAAGCAGGGTCCTGTCTGTTTAGTACTTGAATGAGAGAACCAGAGAGAAGTCTGTTGTTAATCAGGAGGAAGATATCATTAAGAGTGATATGACCAGGAAGAAGGACTGAGGTTCCTGTGTAGCATCCATCGAAGATAAGTCCAAGAGGAAATAGACTGTAAAGACAGGGAGCTGTCTGCTGAGAGTGACAGACTCTGGATCCACAGACAGGAAGATTTAGAGCAGCCGCAATGGAAGTTAGTCCATTGTGGTTTTCTTATTTTAAAAAAATTAGTGATTAATTTTGAGTGGGCCAGTCAACAGTTAGATTTTTTTTTTAACTGTTAATGGCCTAAAATCTTGCTGTCTTCTCTCTCTTGTTCATTCGTACTGTGGCAATGTTTAAAACCCAGTGGCATTCTAAGTGTAACAGTTTGACAACTAGAAGGGAAAACTGCAGAAGAGGAGCATCAGCTTCTTCCTGGCTGTTACGATAAATACAAGTTAACGTAGGACTTATAGGCTGTTTCTCTCCCTTCCTACCTGCTGCCCATCAATGGCTCCAACACTCTCTTGAGCATGTATCCTTCCCTGTGATATAATCTTACTCTACTTCTGCTTTTTCTCCCTTCTGACTCACACACGAATGCTCACATACTTGAGATCAAAGGAATGTTTGTATTTGTTGGCTCATATCAAATAAAAAATGAAATAGTTCACAGTAAAATAACTGAGTATTAAATTGTGTACTTCTTTATTAGTAAAAGAAAAAGTTATTTTTATATAATACTTCATTTTTTTATTTTCCAAGTAACAGGGGCTCTTGAGAAAAAAATTAAGTTCACTACCTACCCCATAATAATCTTAGGGGCATGTAAGTCTTCAATATTACAGAGTTTGACTAATGTACCCCCTTAAGGTAGGTTCAGCATGAAAACACCTGCTGGTATGCTCACAGTTATAGTTGTGAAAGGAGTCAAGACTCTTTGTAGGTTCTCAAATTTCATTATAATGGAAATGTATTTATAATTTTTCATGCTTATTAACTCTAACAGGTAGGCATGTGGTAGGGAAAACAGTGATTACATTTGTAGAACTTGGCTTTAGGTACTGTGCATTTGTTATCAATATTATACAGTTGTACCCATTCAGCCAGTGATTGTTTACTGAGTACCTGCTATGTGCACGGGCACTGTGAAAGCTATCAGGACACCAAGTCAGTAGAAAAGCATGTCCTTGCCTTTATAATGTACAGAACCCAGAATCAAATGAACGGTGACACTAACATGTAAAGAATATTGTTAGTAAGGAGATGAGGGCTTTGGAGGCATCCATCAGTGTTCTGTCTTATTTTCTCTATAACCTAAGGGCAATGGAGGATATAGGAGTGATTTAGGCCTAGGTAGCATTCTTTGAATACTATTAACTGTTGCTGTGTTAGCATTCTGATTCATCATTATATGCCATATGTATATGTTACTGTAACTGTAAGTTGGTTTTATCTAAATATTAAAAAGGAAACCCCCATTAATTTATATCAGTGTGCTTGGTAATACATATTTACACATGCATATATACAATTACATATGTAAAGAAGAAATGGAATAGATATATTTTATATCTTAAAGAAGGCAGTGTAGTGGCTGTGTGCTGCTGGTGTGC
Source organism: Mastomys natalensis (assembly GCA_021653895.1). Taxonomy (NCBI): domain Eukaryota; kingdom Metazoa; phylum Chordata; class Mammalia; order Rodentia; family Muridae; genus Mastomys; species Mastomys natalensis. The sequence continues at coordinate 2,699,051 of JAJTUV010000014.1, read as the reverse complement.
GTGCGTGCGTGCGTGGTAATAAACATACTGTTTAGGTCTGTCATAAACCTTGGGGGTTGGGCTATATCCTCAGCATAATGTGTTATAACCTAAGTTTTGCATTCTTGCTCTGGAAGCTGAATAATAATGGTACCTTTCTTAGGCATGGTGGTCAGGGATGAAGCCAGTGAGTTCACTGTGAATGCAAATCACTCAGTACATCCTAGCTTTTACTACCATTGTCCAAACTCACACATCCCTGGCTGGGACATGTGCTATCTCTGTGTCAATTTTGCTTGCTTTCAAGAGTTTCTAGCATTTCCTCTTCTACATAAATCATGTCACAATATGATCTGTTCTGAGTTGCTACCTGGCTTTCCTTTTGATGGACAGAAGCTTTTCTCCCTTTTGTTGCTTATGGAGCAAGAGGATGCTTGGACCCATAATACCAGCTCCCTCTGCACCTGCCTCCACCAGAGCCAGTCCTTCAAGCTGACTCTATGACTAATAGTCTAGCTGGTGGTGCCCTCCTGTGCTAAAGCTGCTGGGACATGTGCAGGAAAACTGGTTTTGTCTCGTTGTTTGTAAACCACAGCATTTGTCAGAGTAATTTCAAACCTCCCCAGAAGAAAATGAAAGGTAAGAAAGCAAAGAAAATTGCTTTGCTCTTCAGTGGTCCTGAGCCTGCATCAGACAATGGCTGGCCAATAATCTCTGTAGCTTTTTAGGTTTGCTATGAGTCTTTTAAGAAGGACTAGCCACAGTTTTAGGTTGTATATTTTCCATAACAAAATAGTCTTTTAAGGGCTGGTGGGCCTCAGCAGTCGCTGCATACCTAGCATGTATGAGGCCCAGCACTACAAAAGGATAAAGAAAAAGGGAGAAACCCCTCCTTCATGAGCCTCGAGCTGCCCTATTAAGGGGGGAGCGACATAAATAAGTGGAGAAGGTACACTAGTGATATAAAGAGATGTAGAGGCTCCGGAGACGCTTCCCTTTCAAATCCTTTCTGTCTCTGGGTTTGAGACATATTTATTAGCATTACCTCCAAACTAACTTCAGACTGTTGGTTATGAAACATCCTTACAAAATGAAAACCAAAACACAAACATAATTAACCTTATAATAACATTAACATAAACAAAATTTCCCATTTTTAAATATGGGAAAAGTAAATAACACCGGGCATGTACTAACAGCTGTATACTAATTGCTTCGTTACATCCAAGATTGCTCTGATGTCCTAAGGAGGAGGCACTTTCAGTCACTGCTGTTGGGAATTCATCAATGACTTTGCCATCATGCATGTGGCTGTCATTTCTCCAGAACCTGTCAGCCAATAGGACCTAGGGTAGAATTGTTTTACTCTTTTACTGCTCTGCTTAGGAGTCACCAAGACACAAGAAAACACAGACGGAATGAGGCTGCTTTTCTTGTTGGCAGGTGATCAGTTATACAGGTACTGTGTGTCTTCACAGTTACAGTTGGTTGTCTGCTGTTCAGCCTGGTGAGAACAAGCTTTTGTTTCACCTATGTGCTGACAGAGAAGCGTGAAGACGGCCTCTGATTAAAACACCAAGGCTACTCCGGGAAGTCTGGTGAGGGAGCAGGGCGGGGATCATCTTTGCAGGATACTTTGGTGGTACTGTTGTTGAGAGAACAAGAAGAATGGTTGCTAGTGATGGTTTCTCCCGTCTGTTGACTTCAGTGGTTTTCGAACTGTTACTCACAGATTATTACCAAGGAAACTGGCCACTCAAACTGTGAGCTTTCAGGGAGTCCGTCAGTCCCAGGCAGCTTTCCTCCTCCTCCTTCTCCATCCATACATGTTAGCCCTATTGGGAAAATAACTTTCAATAGTGCTCAAAATTGCCAGCATCCATTTTTTAACTCTAAGGAACTACTATAAGAAATTAAAATAGAAATGTAGGAATGTTGATGTAAGATTCCCAAATAATTCGCATGTGATTATACTATTTCATTATAGAAACTAGGAGAAACAACACTAAGAAAGTAAGATAATCTGTGATATAATAACCACAGACAATGCCTATTATTGTTCCACTGTACTTCAGTTATATTTTCCCTGTGACTGCGACTCTGTGCATCTATGCTTGCTTATGTGACCAAACATCACATTCACTGCACCTTCTTCTTTTAACATACTCTCTGTGCCACTACTAAGCACCAGAAAATAACTCACAATTTGCTTTCTGTGATCATTATATTGAGTTAAACACTTTACTTGTAAAAATTTTTAAAAATATCAAAAAGCACAAACTAAAAATTTCACCCAAAATCACATTTTTTGGTATATTGATACAGAAAACATTTTTAACATTTTATTGAAAATTCTTGAAGAAACCCCTTTCTGTATAAACACACACACACACCAGTGTAGCATTTAGTTGATCCTACAAAGCCATCTAATGGTACACTCTCCACTGGTTTATTTTGAGATGCAAAATAAGCTTCAATACAAAGACGAGTATTTGTTTACTAACCAATGACAGCAGACAATATCCAAGCCACTGCCTTCTGCATCCCCATCAGAATCAAATCTAAGCTTCAGATATCTGAATTGTGACTGGGACCAACAATTGATTATTAACACAGTCATTTAGCTTTGTTAAACATATTTATAATCTTAACTTTGTATGTTTTTTATTTTATTTAAATGTGATAACATTGATAGCTTAATTTTACAATACATAAAAAAAAAACCTCCAGTATTTTAGCTATATTTATTTTTCCAAGTTTATTTCTAAGTTTCTGCAAAGCAAACAGCTTCCCTGAAAATCAGCCAGAGCTTTTGAACATTAGTGTTTTACTATCCAAGGGTCATTCCATAGCGCCTATCCGTCAGCCTATTTGTCCCAGCTTTCAAGATCATAGGATTTAAGTTCCAAGGAAGATGCATAGCCTCATATGCATGCTAGTCTTCTGCATAAACTGATTTTTCACATTCTTATTGCATCAAAGCATAACTTTTTTTTCTTTTCCAACATTTTCAAGGGAAAGAAAGTCCCAATGTATTAAAATTCAGTCAGATACGTTAAGGAAAATTAATCTAAGTAACTCGGCTGGAGCGACTATGAGAGAAGCTGGTAAAGTCCGCCTGCGCTTGCATTCAAAATCAGTGGGGCAAATGCTCAGTGAGCGGTGCAGCTTATCTTTGGAGATCAATCATAAGATGCATCCTGTCAAAATGTATCTAGAGGCATGTCTTTGATAACTAAGGGAAATATTACCTAGAATATAATATCCAAGTTGAATATGCAGTAGCTCTGTAAACCTAACAGTAGTCTTTAAACTGGTTACATTCAGTGAACTATATCCATACATGAACACATATAAATTTAATCCTTTTTTCCACAAATGATAATACTTCATTACAAAAAAAAAGAACAAACCAAGTGTCATATTTTATTTAAAAAGAGTAAGGGAACAGCAACTTTAAAAGTAAACACAAAATAACTAGGCAGAACCTACCACCATTTTTAGGAGAAGATATAGCTCAGAGTCAGAACACAAATCCTTTCCCAGCCCACAGTTGCTGTCTTAAACCATGTCCAAATGAAGGCAAGAAAATACATGAAATAGCCCAATAGAAATTCTTGAGTTTTCACTTTCTTTTGATATTTGATTTTAAAAACTATCACATTTTATGACCACGTTCGAGTTGCTTTCTACTAAAGAAGGGCACTGCGGTGTGGCTTGCAAAGTATGCCCCTGCCCAGGTTTACTCCATAGCATGTTCAGCGTCTACAACCGATACTTACCCCTCACCCCTCCAGAATCTTGTGTACTTGACTTTTCCTGTTAGGTACTAAGTCTTTCTGTTTCTTCCATATGCTAGCACATTACCTGCTTTCTCCTTTCAAGGTAAAATGGTCATTTTTGCCTCCAACCTGCAGCAGGCTTAGTGGAATGGCAATTTGTTGTCCTTTCTCCTGGTGCCCAGGAATTGCTACTAATTGACTGGCCCCTTCTAGGAGTACCAGAGGTGTGTTATTGTAATAACAAATATTCCACCTACCTTGAACTTTCACAAACCAACCATAATCTAATGATTGTAGTTTAGTTTTAAATAAGTAAAAATTAGAATATTATTTTTTAATTATTTAAATTAATTTTAATAAAACGTGTTTCTAAACAACTTTTATAGCCTATCATGATACAAATACTACACCAAGCAATTTAAACCGATACACTAGGCATCTACTAATGTATGCCAAGTTAAACATGTATGCACAGAAACAGTCAAGAAAAACAGTTGAGGGATGAAAGGAATCTGCAAATTCCCTTTGAACAGGAGTCTCCAAAGCTCCCCTTGTTTTCTACCTAAAAATCAATTCTAATTAAAAGCTAAACTGTAGTCTATAATCTTACCAATGGCACCAAAAGCACAATAGTCTTCAAGTGTATTATACCACATTAAAGACTTCAAAAATACTGCCTCTAGTGGGTGGAGCAAGTTGTTAGTATACTATTTTTATTAATGCTATTTTGAAGATGAGGAAACTGAGCCACACAGATATCAAACACCTGTCCCTAGTGGAAACCAAGACTTCATACCTGGGTGGATATGACTGTAGAGCCCACACTGCCTTTGTTAATCTTGTGATCACATCCCCTCACTTAGAAGTTCACCTTGTGGTCAACTAAGCATTTAATAACCACCACTGTATACTCTTACTGCAGTGGTTCTCAACCTTCCTAATGCTGTGACCCTTTAATACAGTTCCTCATGTTGTGATGACCCCTAACCATAAAACTGTTTCCATTGCTACTTCATGACTGTCATTTTGCTACTTTTGTAAATAGTCATGTAAATATATGATATGCAGGATATTTGATATGTGACCCCTATGACAGGGTTGTTTGACACCCAAAGGAGTTGAGGGTTTGCATGTTTGGCCCACAGATTGAGAACCATTGTCTTAGTGTTAAGTTTTTCATTTGCTTATGTCTTATATTCCATGTTTGTGTCCTCACTTCTATCTTGTATACAGCAGAATTCGTATGTGTACTCAACCTGCCAGTGAAGGGAAACTATGTTCAGAGCATCTGATCTCTGTTATAAAGTTATTCTCGTAGTGACAACCTTCAATAGCTACAAAGCACCTGATACTGTAAGACAGAAAGCTGAGTGTGCACTGTCTGTTGTCCCCTTTCTTCCTAACAGGAGTACAGGTAACTGACTTCCCTATAGTCACAGCGCTGTTTTCTTACAAATTTTTGGCCTTAAAAATTCTGATCCTCTGAGTCATAGGACAATACAATTTCAGATGTTTTTAAATTTCTAAAGCCTTCTTCATTCTCTTAAGCCATAACTTTGACTTTCTTCACCATCGTTGACATTATCCTAGTTTCAGTCAGTAATCTCAATAAACAAAGACTCTGGTTTTACAGGGGACACAGAGCATTCACTTATGACCAACCCCATTGAGCACAGCGTCGATGTGATATAGCCTGGCACTCTTCACAATTAAAAATCATCTACATTTGGTCTTACAACTCTGTAAGAATGATTTCTTTTCTTAGCTTCAGGAAATAATGCAAAGGGAAAGAATCAATAAATACACAGATAAATTTAAATTACAACCTAGAAATGACCTAATATTATGAAAAAGGTTTGTAGGGATAGTAAATAGCTGTTGGAAATTACATATAGACCAGAATGTGATGACCAAAAAAAAAAAAAAAAATACATAAAAAATAAAGTAAAATACAAAGATTCTCTGGTTTTGGCAAAGTACAAGTCTATGAAGGAATTGGAACTGTAAATTGTGGATGTTTTAAGGTAAAAGTGTTCTCTGTAAATATTTATCTTATATACGTTTCTGCTTTGGTAGCTTTATTGATCAAATCCATAGGAATGATTATAATGTCCAAGAAGTGGACATAGCAAGAATTAAAGATGGTAGGGTCCAGTAAGAGAAGTCAGGTGACAGAAAGGGAGAGGTCTGAGTTATAGCTTTGCCCTCATGGTATTCCAGAGTTTGATCTATCTGCTGAAGTGTTCCTGGTACCTTCTCAAGAGCTCACCTACCACAAAAAGTCAACAAACTAATTGCCCTAGTTGATTTGTATTTTTCCACATATTCATCTACTGAGATAATTTTCTTTTTCAAAACCACAAATGTTTGACTTACTTATTTCAAAGTTTTTGTTTTGTTTTGAATTTTGAGAGAGTCTCAGTATGTAGTCCAGGATGCCCACAACTTTCCATCCTCCTGCTTCAGCTTCCTGGATGCTGGCCTTATATATATCCAACACCATGTCCAGATTGCTTGGCAATTTTTCAATCTTAATTATATATGAATTTCATATTTATTTTTGCTAGTTTTCTCATCAATTTCAGCTCAGTATCCCAAGTTTTTAAAACTCCTTGAGCATATCAATAAGTCCGTCCTACTCAGATAATCTCCATATTGTGTTAAGTTGTGATAATCATCATAAAAATAGTTAATTTGATGCTGTTACAGACCAACCACTACTCTCAATGCTATACTTTTTTATCCTTACAACAGGCCTACAAAATGGTTATGATTGTACCATTCCTGCCCCCCCCCAAAAAAAAATATCAGTTTAGAGAAGTATCAGAAAAAGAAGCAATTCCAGGCTGAATGCCAAACCCTGTTCTCCCAGCCTCTACCCAGTGTGATCAGTGTTTCTAGTCTCCACACTGGTACTGCCATCATCACTGGTACCACCGTCATCACCCCCACCACTCCTAATAATTCTGGTAATAAAAGGCCAGTCTGTGAACAGAGATCTAGACCATTCATTAGAGAGTCCTTCCTCAGTAAGCATTTACCATTGATTCATGCTTATACATAGCATGATTCATGTAATTGTTCGTTCACTTTAAAAGACCATTATCTACCTAAATCACACCACTTTAGTCACAAAAATATCCTAGCTATTCAAATGTTTTGCAATTTTGAAAAATAAAATTCCATAACATTCTCTTTATCTGTTAACATCTGCATTTCTTATCAATTTTATCTTCTTTCAAGACGAGTCCTCAGGCTGGAGAGGTAGCTCAGTGGGTAAAGTGCTTGGCTACTTATGCTGTGGACCTGAGTTCAATCCTCAGTATCAAAGAAAAGTCAGGCATGGCTCTGTATGCCTCTGTAACTCCAATATTGATGTGAAGCAGGTAGGTGTCAGGGACTTGCTGCCCAGATAAGTTAGTGGAAAACAGTGAGCTCCAGTTTTAATGAGAAATTCATGTCTAAGAAAATGAGACAAAAGGGACTAAAGAAGACATGTAGTGTCAACCTCTGTTCTCTACATGCACACACAAGGAAAGTGAGTAGACTACATTATACTGAACACGACCTAAATGTAGAACACACACACACAGACACACACACACACTCAGATACCCCATGGGTCTCTCATTTTCTAGGGGACTGTTCTAATCTCAGTTCCAGGAACCCCAAAAATATCAAGAAACCAATACTCATACTTCAGATTGTACAAATATTGTATATATGTGTACTTTGCTCTGTGACATATGCAGAGATTTTCATATAGATTCACAAAGGACAATTATTTTAGTGTCTGTTTTCACTTATAAATTTTCTAAGATATTTGTATAAAACTCTTCATCACTGAATTCCTAACCATACAATTTTATTTTCCCACACCAACCTTTTAAAGCATCTGCTGAATGGCTGTATTTGGTGGCAGTGGTTTTTTTGTTTTGTTTTGTTTTGTTTTGTTTTTTGTTTGTTTGTTTGTTTGTTTTTATTGCTACCTCACCAAACCTTGAAGTTCCAATCACATGGAAACATAATCTTTCTATAATGATAACAGCCTAACCTCCTCTCTACTCTGGCCCACTTGTTAGCATCAGCTATGCAATCTTTGTCTTCCAGGACTTACTAATCACTATATAAATATCCAAGTAAGCAAATGAATTGAGCAACACTACAAAATCATTTCTTCCATTCTTATTTTATTATTTATAAATGAGTGTAAACATCACCTTTCTCAGACAATTTCATCTGACAATGGGTGATTGCATGTGTTCTTAAGGGAAGGTCATATTTCAGGAAATCTGCAATCCCATGGTCCAAGGCATGCGCACTCCAATTGATTAAAGTTGTTTTCTTGACTCTTATGGCCCTATAATTTTCCACTAAGGAAACAAAATAATATAGTTCTCAGAACCTAAATTTTGAATTCACACATACTTTAGTACCAATCTTAAAATTTTTGCATGCCAGCTAGACAAAACTGAGCAAGTTGTAGAAACTCTTTGAGCCTTGGTCCTATATTAATTGGTTTTCTGTTATTCAGACAAAATGTTTAAGATACTCAATTTGAGAGCTAGCAAGGTGGCTCAGCAGTTAAGAGGAAGTTAAAATCTTCCTGAGGACTTGGGTTCAATTCCCAGCACCCACTGGCATCTCACAACTGTCTTTAACCCCAATCCCAGGGGACTCTGACACCCTCACACTGACATACATGCAGGCAAAACACCAATGTACATCAAATAAAAATAAATAACTTTTTTAAAGAGGTCAACATAAGAGGAAGAAAGATTTATTTGGGGTGACACTTCCTTGGCCCTGTGCGCTAGTACTTGGTGGTGGTGGCACAGTATATCATGTCAGAAATGTGTAATTTTGCCTCATAGTGTCCAGAGAGCAAAGAGTTATTCAGGAAGGAGTCTTATCTCTGCAAGAGCATACTGTCAAGGACTTATATTCTTTCCATGTGACCCCCATATCCTAGAGTTTCCACCATCTCCTGGCAGTGCTGCATGCTGGGAGCCATGCCTGTCATTCATGGATGGTCTGCTAAATGAGTATCATAAGGCGCATAGTAAATGTGAAGGAAAGAATGCTGAGGGAGGCCTGTGCTGTGTGAGTGATAATGTTGATGAGGATGATGCTGTTGTATGAGGATGGCCATAACTATACACTGGGCTGTCTCCTGGGAAAAAGACCATGTTTTTGACTCGTCTTGAGCATCCTCAGCATCTACCTGAGGGCCCCTGATACATGATACTAACACATATTGGTTAAATTGATGGCCTACTACCAAGTACAAGGCCAAAAGTACAAGATACTAAGAGCTGAATGAAAATAGAAAAAAGTGGGAGAGGGATAGGCCTGATGTTAAAAATTCGAACTTTACAGGAAAGCAAATCTAGATTGGGATTTTTGTCTTAATGCTTGGATAACTGTCTTATCTTAGACAATGCTCTTTAAACTTCAGCTTCCTCTTCTGTAAAAGTGACTCCCTGCCTATCCTCCAGGCTAAGGAGAAGGTGAAGTGAAGCACCTTCATGGTAGGCTTTCATTGGCTTGCTTGGCACACAGCAGGTGTTCAACGAACACAAAGATACTGATTTGGTCCACAGCATGCTTGCCTTCTTTTGTCTGTGCCAAGTCAATGTGTATGGGTTTTTTTTGTGGCATATGCTTCAGGCAAGGAGCTTGACCTGCTGAATCTGAGAGCAACTGAGCTTTTTAAAAGAGAAATAAGGCAGAAACATAGCCCTGAGCTATGTAACACCACTTGACCATCTCTTCCAAAGGAAGGAGGGTGGGTTTTCAATCTGAGCACTTGATTGGTGGAATGCTCCAGTGGGAAATAGGACACTAACACTTCTCTCTTTTAACCACCTGCTGCACAAACTGTCATGCAAATACTGCCACTTGCTTTATGCAGAACATTTCTAAACCCCTGTGACTTCGTTATTTGCTTGGATTTTCAACTGTTGTGAAGTAATTGAGTCAACGTCAAGTATGTTTGTCTATAAACCAGCCAAATATTTCCTCTTAAATACTTGTGCTCTGCGTTGAACACACAACTACTGTGTAATCCATGTTTTTAGTGAGAGTCACCCCACCCCCAATCCTTTAGTGAACTTTATTTAGTTCAGTGTATTTGTGCCTTTTACATAAGCCAAAACTAAGTGGACGTCTTTCATCTCACACAGGTTCCTCCAGGGGGCCCAGTCCTCTGACTATGGGGGCCCAGGACACCCTCCCAGTTGCAGCAGCTTTCACAGAAACTGTCAATGCCTACTTCAAAGGAGCAGATCCAAGCAAGTAAGTCTGGGATGAGGCCTACTGTTTTCTTAAAGCCTGGTTCTATCTAGTGTGGGGGTAGGGTGGGGTGGAGGACACTGTCAAGGTAACAGCCCTACCTTCTGAAAAAGAGTTCTATGGATCAGATCCATAAATCTAAAAACTCTCTGAAATTATATTGCATATCCTTTTTTTTTTTTTTTTTCAAAGACAGTCTCACTATGTAGTTGGCTGGCCTAGAGATGGCTATGTAGAGACTGGCTTTGAACTCATAGAGATCTGTCTGCCTCTACCTCCAATGTTCTGGCGTTAAAGACATGAACTACATCTTATGTGTGCATTTCTTCACAGAGAGATATATATGGCTCTCAACACTATGTACCAAAGGGAATCCTGACTCCAAAGTGTTGACAGGAATCATTAATCTACCCTGCGCACCAAAAACACCTGCACCGGATGACTGCCAAGTGTATCATTAGTTTAATTCTAGGCCTGAGTCCCAACAATAAACAAAAGGAAGCCTAAGTGAGTGATGAATGGCTCTTAGTTCTTTCTTCACTCACAAGAATGGGACTTTACAAAAATAAAATAAAAATAAAATAAAAAAATCTAAGGGGAGAGGAATGCGAAGCAACAGATGTCCTCACAAGTGGCATTACTAATTTTATTAAGCAGCAAGAATTAAATATAATCGGAGCAACACATTTAAGTGGGAATTTACATGGCCAAGTATGGATCCACTTTCCCCTTCTGAAGCATTGTTTCAAAACATCATGACTCTACTGATACACTTCTAGAACGCCAATATAATTAGTAACCCAGCCGCCAAGTCACCCTACCCAGTCACTAGATCTTTCATTCTTCCTGAATGTCATGGCTTTATCAACAGCAACTAGGTTTTATTCTAGAGCTATAATAATACAAAGAAACAAACACTACGAGACTGGGGTTGATCCAGAAAGGTGTGACATGAGAGAAAGAGAGGGAATGGAGGAGAAAGGAGAGGGACTCAGATAGGGAATGTAAACACTGTCAGCTTAAGCTGATAAACACATACTATGTACAAGTTGGTCTTGTAGACTCTGTCAAAACAAAGAATTTGTCCAACTCCCTATTATGAGATTGGAAGAACCACTCATTGCTGACTGATGGATGCCTTGAACACTGGGGCTGACAAGAACTAAGAAAATAGAAGCATATTTATTTTTAAAAAATGAATAAAATGTGGAGAGAACGTGTACTCTGTCTGCAGTGGAAATCCTGGGGAATCACACAGTGGGTGTCTCCTATTGCCTTCTCACTGGCTTTCATTCATTCACTCACTGATGTATTTAGAGATGTAACTGGTGTTCTCAGCTTCCACTCCCATGCTCCAAACTGTCATCTGTTCCCAGGGAAAACACTTCCCAGGGATCTCTGAGGTCCTAGGTGCTCTGTGCTCTGTTGATGAAGAGCTGGCAGCGACACCCAGTTGCCCCTCTCTGATCTAATCTGGATTGGTCCCTCCTCCTTTGTCTACATACCTCCCTCTTCTCTCCACTTCCGCCACATTAGCCTATAGCTGTTTCTTTTCTCTGCCTCATTCTGTCTGCCACTCAGTCTCTCTCTGCTTCACTGAAGTTTTCTCCCATGTATATGAGCAGTTTGAGCCCTCACTTTGAGTTTTCAACAAATTTATCAAACAGAATTCCTCATCCAGCCAACAGACAACAGCCCTTCTCCGCCTTCACCCTCCCCAACAGCTCTTCCATCCCTCCCTTCCTTCCCCTGCCCCCTCCAAAGCCCTAGCACTTCACACATACATTTTCTTTGCAGTTGTCCACTGGAAGGGAAGCTCCAACAGAGGGATTGTGACCCTTCTCCCCATTGTTGTGTCTTCAGCATCAAAACAAGGCTGGGGGTGCTCAAGTTGTAGTTGTTAAATGACTCAAGCTGACTCCCTCATCTAAGTTCTACAGAATGATTACACTGCCCTGACCATTGTACCAGACAGGAAGCAATAGGTTAAGACGCCTAGGATGGAAAATAAGGCTTGTGTATGAAATAATCCAGAGTCTGGTGAAGAAGGGGTGTGAATACGATTCAGTGGAAGATAAAAAGACCTCAGTATTTTAAGCACACAACTTTCTTTAAAAAAAAAAAAAAAATCTGTCCATATGTCCAACCTAGAAAAGTGTGAAGTAAGAAGGCTAAAGATGAGGATGGTAAGGAAGGCTTCAAAAGGGTCCTTTGAACTGAGTGTTGTAATCGGCGAAAGATTTTTCATAGTGGATAAGCCCAAGTGGGTTGATTAAGCAGCTCAAGTGCATGCACACAGAGCCTGCTCAGGAGGAAGCTACGTGCTCAGTGTCAGCAGTGCAGTGCGGTTTTTCAGGCTCTCCCCATAGCTGAGATCACACAGCTCCTCACTACAGCTACCTGCAAATCCCGTGGCCCCGCTAGAGAATTAATTGCAGCCTGTGGCAAGAGGGAAGGAAAAGCCGGTTTTTAAGTCATAAGCCACCTGGCTTGGAAATTTCCTCATTCTCTGTAAATGCCTCATTTGTAAATGCTTCATGGTTCCAGGCTTTGTTCAAAAATTCATTTCTTCTTCCATTTTGCATTATTTTAAATTTTCATAATTCAGATTCACATCACACATTGATGCTCACGTCAAATGCTGATAGGAACGGTCATTAAGGTTAAAAATCTTTTCCTAAAGAAATAAAACAGCGTCAAACAATGGAATTTAGTAATCTATGATTACAATAATCTTAAATACTCATTTAGTGAATGTGGAGAATATTAAGGCAAAGCAAACTCCATCCACTGTTTCTTCAGCACCCTCTACTGACAAAGCTTTACCTGATGCTATAGGCAAAGAAAAAACAATGTTTTTTAAATTCTGATTCTCCCAAAGTAGGTAGTAGAGAATGGATTGGAATTCAGTTTGTAAATTGAGTTTATGCTGAAATTGATGCTATGGTTCTATATTCAATTTGGAAATGCAAAGGTCCCATTCCTGAAAGAACTTTGAAAAAGAACAAAGTCAGGTGCTGGAGAGATGGTTCAGCAGTTAAGAGCATTTGTTGCTCTCGTAGAGGACTCAATTTATGTTCCGAGTACCCACATAGTAACTCACAACCACACATAACTCCAGTTCTAGTGGACACAATGACCTCCTCTGCCTCAGAGGACACCAAACACTTGTGTATGTGATGCACAGTAATACATGCAGGCAAAACACTCATACACATAAAAAATAAAATAAATCTCAAAAAGTGTATTTTTTAAAGAACAAAATTGGAAGACAAATATAACGTGATATCAAACCTATCATAAAGCTTTAGTAAACAAGACAATATGTTTCAAATAGCTAAACTATCTCAATGGAACAGGACAATGGATCCAGAAATGGGCCCCTATCTAGATAACAACTATAAACATAATTTCCAAGGTAATTTGGAAGAGAAAATATAGACCTTTCCCAACAAATGGAAGAGGAGGCATGTAGAAAGAAGAGGAAAGAAGAAAAGAATAATGACAGAAATAAAGGAAGAACAGAAACCAACTGAGCTCTGCATCTCACACATACAAATATTTACTAAAATGTTTTATAAAGACAAATGACAAAGTAAATGATAGAAATTAGAAGAAAGTGCAGGAAATGCTCTTTTGGTCTTGGGTTTAGCAAAGACTTCTGAGATAGAACATCAAAAGAATTCCTGTCATTCTTAAAAAGGAAATGTAAATTAAAACCTCCTTGTTCTTCCAAGTGTTCTCAGGAAACAGGAACCCAGATCCTCAGTATAGGGAAAAGACTGCAAAGCTGACAGCTGATGAACGACATCCTCCTGGAATATCTGAAAGAAAATAACTTAGAATTCAGTAAGAGAAAAAAAAAGTGACTTAAAGACTTGGCAGGGAGTCTGGGAAGACCATCTTCAATGAGCTAACTAAGGACACATCAGCACATGAAAAGGATCGGAGGGGACCAGCAAGATGGCACAGCAGGAAAGACACCTTCACCAAATCTGAACATCTCCCAGAAAACTGGGTGGTGAAAGGACAGAACCAACTTCTGCAAGTTGACCTCTGACCTCCATAGATGCTCTGTGGCATGCCCACTTGAGGATTCATGCACACACACATGCACAGGTACACACTCACACACACACACACACACACACACACACACGTACACATACATTTAATTAATAATTGATTAATTAAATCTTTTTAAAAGATCTTAAGATTCTCAGCCTTTCTTTAAAGTCAAGTTAAAATGAGATCTCACTACTCACCAACTAATTCAAGGGAAGACAGATTGTACACAATTCTGGTTAGTATGTGGAAATACTGAGATATACACACACAGCTTCATATTCCACTTTAAAAAACACTTGGAGAGAAAAGGAAGGGAAAAAGAGAGGGGAGGAAAGAAGGAAGGAGGAAAGAAAATAGACACAGAAGAGGAGGCAGGCAAAAAAGGAAACAAAGGCAGTTGGGCCATTTCATTAAAAGGTAAAGCTATACCCAACATGAGCCCCAGTGAGCCCTTATTCTTAGCAAAAGAATTAGAGCCACATCCACACAAAGACCTCTGTATACATTGACCACACCTTTGTCACAGATGAAGACTGGAATGAAGTCTAATATCTTCATGGTGAATGGATTTATTCTTTTTAAAATGTGATATATCCACTCACCAAAGAAAAAAATGAACTACTTATTCACAGAACTGCACGGACAACTATGAAGCTAATTCCTCTGGGAACAGAATCTGATCCCACCCCCAAACACATGTCTGTTAGATGACAGTCTAGAAAGTACCCAGTAATACAGATAAAAGCACAGAGAAAGTATCCGGGTTTGCAGAGCAAAAAGCTGGAGCAGAGGGATTACAGACAGGCAGGAAGAAATGTTTGGGGACAATGGAAACGAGGGGCTTGATTATGTGTTGATTTCATAACATGCAAATGCATGAAATTCTACATGATAAATAACTATACTGTATCATCTTTATATCTCCATGAAGCCTTTAAAAAATTATTATTCTTCCTTCCATACTATCATCTATCATCATTTTAATGTCTATGACTAATTTTAACTGTGACAAAATAGGCAGATTAATGGACTGAAGAACTAATAAAGTAAATCTTTACCTTGGCATACCTAAAGGACTCTGATCATACTACCCAGTGAACTAAAGTATGTCCCAGTGAGCTATGATGATAATATGCAAGATGTCATCTCCAAATACACAAAAATCACAACACTAAATGATTCCATCTGTGAGACTGACAATTAAATTTTGTGCTGGTCTTCTACAACGCAAGAATTTAACAAAATAGCCAGCCTCTTTTGGGCCAACAAGATGGCTTAACTGGCCTTTGCCACATGATAAACACACAGCCCATGAGGCTGATGATCTGAGCCCATCCATAGAACCCACATGGTGGGAGGAGAGAACCTACTCCCCCAAGTCATCCTATAACTGCCACAGTTGTGTGTGCATGCTTCCCCATACAATAAATGTGACTTAAGGCCCTTTTTCTCTTTGCTTGTGACATTTCAGCAGAGGGGTATATGTTACTCCCCAAAACAGATAGTCAAATCCCCTAAAGATAAGTTCAAACTTCCAGTTCCTGAAGTAGCCACCAGTTTTAGAAACAAACTATATGTTTTCCTACAACTAAGACTCTTTTAAAAAAAAATCAGTACTCGAGTTCTCAGGCAAGCTAGAAATGACTTGGCAATGGGAAGCATAATTGTAACTGTTTGTCTTTAACTCTGTGGGTGTTTTAGATTGTCAATCAAACCTTTTCCTTCTGCACCACACTTTGCATCCCAGCATACTGACCCTGTTTCTGCTCTTCCCTCTCATGTGTTTGGTATTTCAGATGCATTGTTAAGATCACAGGAGAAATGGTGTTGTCCTTCCCTGCTGGTATCACCAGACACTTTGCCAACAACCCATCCCCAGCTGCTCTGACTTTTCGGGTGATAAATTCCAGCAGGTTAGAGCATGTCCTGCCGAACCCCCAACTTCTCTGCTGGTAAATATGATTCTGTATGCAATCTTAAAGAGATGATTATCTTGACACCCTGTAGGAGTGTGCTCCCTTGCATGAACAGGACTATGGTTGACTCCCTATGGTACAGACATGCACATAGATTTGAAGCCCAGACACAAGGGGTGGGGGAGTGTAGAGGGTATGTGCTAGCTGTCAAGTTTTCTGTGTGATACTGTGTGAATGTATAGCTGCATACACATTTGTGTTTTAGTGAC
Source organism: Mastomys natalensis (assembly GCA_021653895.1). Taxonomy (NCBI): domain Eukaryota; kingdom Metazoa; phylum Chordata; class Mammalia; order Rodentia; family Muridae; genus Mastomys; species Mastomys natalensis. The sequence continues at coordinate 2,682,743 of JAJTUV010000014.1, read as the reverse complement.
TGACTTCAAACAGGTTAAAGAGGCATTTTAAAAAGCCTTGTACTGCTGACAATATACACATGCCTTTTTACTAATTAACGGTTGATAAGGGTAATAGGTGATAAATCCAATAATTGGAAAACTTCTTGTTCAAACTCCTTATTAGATGAAATAATATTGGGACTGTGGGTTATTCTTCCACATGAATTTGAAAACCTTGACTGTGAAACACACAACTTTACTATAATGGTCACTTGTTGGCATGTGTCACACCAGGGACGGCCGTGTAGACTTGTCCCTGTAAATGCACGCTTTTTCATTTCAGACCTGAATGCTGCCTTTATTATGTGCTTCTGCACATGTGTGTTGCTTTGTGGTGGATGTGACAAAGGTCATTCTTGACAGCTTCCTGTCCATCATAAAGTGTGGCTGTTCTAGCTTAAAGTCTCTCTCGAAAGTGCCCACACTCTTCCTTTACAGTGTCTTTCCTTGGACTAGTACCAACATCATGTCCCTGAGCTATGGCAATCACAATTGCTTCCTTCCCTGACTCTAGCCTGACCCTGCTCCAGTACATTTTTACAGCCAATGAACTTTTTGAGTTCATTGCTTTTTGCTGTTTGTTCACAGTCGACCAGTGGCTTCATGTGGCCCATGGCCCAGAATGTCAGCTTGTTGCCATTGTCTCTGAGCGTCTATCCAAATCCATGTGTCCTCTCATGAGTCAGTCTCCTCATCAGTCCCTATATATCAAAAACGAGTGGAGTCAGGTCTCACATCAGGGCTTGGTGTGCTAATTTGCCCATCATCCAATACTACCCTCTCCCCCTTCCTATGCCCCCACTTCCTCTCTGTTCCTCTGCCTCCCCTGCCCTCTCCACCCCCACTGACCATCCCCAAATTGATTATATCCCCTGCCATTCTCCTGGAAATTTTCCATTCCCATTCTTTTCATTAAAAATTGCCTGTCCACTTGTTTGTTTATTCACCATCCTGTCCCCATGAGATAGCACAATCCAGAGGACATGGGACCTGGCTGCCATCCTTCATCCTGGATAAAGAAGCAGCTGTAGGGTAGATCAGGCATGTGGTCATTGAACAAGCTGCTGAACCCCAGCTGTCAGGGATACTAAGCTTTTCAGGGGGCCAACACTGCACTCTGCTTTCCTATTATGGCGATTACCATCATTAAACTCCAAGACCATCTTGTTTGTGATGTGAGTTCTTTGCATTAGATCAGCAGTTCACAACCTGTGCGTTCTCCATCCTTTGGAGGGTCAAACAACCCTTTCACAGGGGGTCCCCTAAGACCATCAGAAAACACAGATATTTACATTCTGATTCATAACAGTAGCAAAGTTACAGTTATGAAGTAGCAACAAAAATAATTTATGATGGGGCTCACCACAACATGAGGACCTGTATTAAAGGGTCTCAGCGTGAGGAAGGGTGAGACCCACAGAGTTAGATGCTCTTGGATGAACTCATGCATACTGGCAAAGGATCTTGGTGATGGTAGCCGTATCCTTCTCCATTAGGCCAAATCTTCCCTTTTTCCATTTTATGTCGGCAGAGGACTCACTGAGTACACCAGGCTGGCCTCAAACTTGCAAACCTCTTTCGTCAGCCTGATCAATGCTAGAATTGTAAGTGTGCACCACTGAACCTTTTAACTGGTTAGTTTCTGAAAACCTCTACTAGTTAAGTCAGTTCAAAGGAAAATCAGTTTGCTCCCCCTTGATTGCACTGATTGATAAGTCTAGGTAGAAGTAAGATAATGTAGAGGGATCTGTTAAGTACAAATGAGGAAATAGCTGGTTGTCAGTCTGCTGGGTCAATAGACAGGGCCTTACCGAAGTGCCTCCCTGTGGGAACTGGGTGGCTTATGATACATCACCCCAAACTGCACTGTGCCAAACCACACTGGGAATGCTATCCTGTGCGGACTGTCAAAGGCAGATGCAGAAACCAGGGACGGTCTGCTGAGATGCTTCTTGTGCAGGTAAACTTGCCAATGAGATGCTGCTCAATTGTTGACTTTCTTCCCATCTTACTAGTGATAATACACAAAACGATGCCAATACCAAGGAATTCTGGGTAAACATGCCAAATCTGATGACTCACCTAAAGAAAGTCTCTGAACAAAAACCCCAGGCTACATACTATAATGTGGACATGCTCAAATATCAGGTAAGCCTATTGTATGGTCAAGGTTATCTTGTTTCACATTACAAACTTACATTCTAACGTACCTAATATTGCATAAAAGTATCATTTCTTTTACCATTGCTGAAATGCTGTTCTAAACACTGAAGCCTTTTAAGGAGCCACTCAGGGACTAGTGAGGAGAATATTTATCATACCCATAAGTACAAAGTGGGACATTTTGTTTTATTTATTATAGAAACATGACCCAATAATGAAGTTGAAAATATACACGCACAATTACTTAAGATTATAAGTTGGAGCTGAAAAATAGGCCAGAGGTTAAGCTAAGAAAGGAAAGCACGTGTTGTTGTCACAAAGGACTCGGCTTCGGTTCCAACTCCCAGGAGACCCAAGGCCATCTTCTGGCCTGGACTGATTCCTGCATGCATGTGGTACACATAGACTCACATGTGCACACACACATACACATACAAGTAATAAATAAATCTATTTTTTTAATGTGATAGATATTGATAAGTTAGCTCAGCATAATCGTGGTTACAGCACAAGCATTCTAATACTTTTAATTCTAAATGATTAAGGATGACTAACCTAGATTTTCTCCGGGATAAAAGTTCTAATCATGTGATCATTCTAATGAAATTTATGCTAAGAAACAATGCAATGATGGAGGAGCCCCCAGCTATTAGCAGCTGATGGGTGTTGAGGGGGTGGAGAGAGGTGAATTCTGCACTACATACAAGGAATTCAAATTGATGTCACTGTCCCAAGGAAATATTTTGTTATTCACACCTGGCTTTTTCTTGTTATGAGGTCCTCACTGTTGGCTCTAACTAGACTGCATAGACTATAGGTTTTTCCAGGCAAAGGACCTGGGTTCAGGTCCTCTGATCTCAGGGAATCTCAAAGGAAACAGATCTCAAAGGAATAATGAAAATGGCCAGCATCGTCTGCCTCCTTGGTTTGTCATGAAGAGCAAACATGACATGCATATTAACAGTTAACAAGTATTAAGGAGCTGCTTCCTTGCAGTGTGCTAGACATGACGCATGCTGTGTGCTAGACATGACACATGCTATGTGCTAGACATGGTGCTGTTCCTCCTTGGGTTTTCCTGACAGCTTACGAGCTATGTTGTTTTTATAATTCCCATTTGGCAGATGAGAAAATTGTTGAGGCTGAGTGGGTTTAGTGATGTGCCCAAGATCAGTCAGGTTGTTGAGCAGCAGAGCCAGAATTCACACCCATGACTGTCCAGTCTTGAGGCCACAGCTTCTAACCAACATGCTGCCCCCTCCCCTTCATAAGTACAGATAATGCATTTATGGACTCTAATGTGCTGCAGGGATTTCCACAGCTGACCTTGTGCATTTAATTGTCACAGTTACCCCAAGGACCCAACACTCCCACCTGTATCCCACCTGTCACCTATACATCACCGTCTTTTCCTGAGATCCCATTTGTGAACACCACAAACAATAGTGTGACGTTTGGATTTGTAAACCCAGTCCAGAGGGAGCCAACCACAGCCTCTGGTTTTAGATTTACAGTTGAGACTTACATGTTCTCTCTTCTGTCCTTTGGCAAGGTGTCTGCCCAGGGCATTCAGTCCACACCTCTGAACTTGGCAGTGAACTGGCGATGTGAGCCTGCGAGCACTGACCTGCGCATAGACTATAAGTACAACACGGATGCCATGGCCACCGCAGTGGCCCTTAACAATGTGCAGTTCCTGGTCCCCATAGACGGAGGAGTGACCAAGCTTCAGGCTGTGCTTCCTCCAGCAGTCTGGTAAAAAGCTTCACGTTCCCCTCTCCCCGCTCTGTCCTCTAAAAGGACTCCTGCTTAAGGGACTGCAGAGTTTTTAGCACCAGGCTTTACTGTGGAAAGAGACCTCAGAAAGACTTGGGTGGAAACGGAAAACTACTGTAGATCAGTTGAGTGGAAAAGGCTTTAATCAGGGGAGTCTGATGTTTAGCTTCCCATGCAAACACTGAACAGAGGCTTTCCTCTGGATCTGAACTGAAAGTGTTTCCCAGTACACAGCAAAATGCCCTGTACAGGCCCTGGGAAGGAGAGGAGTCAGCCACCAAGAAAATTAAGGCTCATAACAGTTTGATTCCCAGGATCAGAAAACAGGACTGGCCTAACTCCTTCTCAACACATACACACACACACACACACACACACACACACACACACACACACACAATACACTGGGGCCCAGGCTGGACCCTGTGTTTTAAGACTCTTTTCATTCTGGCTGCTGGCTAGGGAAACAGCAGACAGGTTCATCAGACTCCTCAACCTCCTGAATCTGAGCCTCCCTTGAAGCTAGGACCTTAACTGCAGGAGAGTCTAAGGAATGCAGTGTTCCATTGAGCCACCAAATTGTAGGAGTCAAACTGGTGGGAATCAGATGGGACTGGAAATTAGTGGGGGGTATGGGGAGGGCTTCAGTTTTTTCACAAGTACCAGCAAAATGTAGAATGCTTCTTTAAAACTAATGTGGGGGCTAGAGAGATGACTCACGGGTTAAGAGCACTGGCTGGCCTTCCAGAAGTTCTGAGTTCAATTCCCAACAACCACATAATGGCTCACAAGCATCTATAATAGGATCTCACGCCCTCTTCTGTCATGCAGTCATACATGCAAACAGAGCATCCATATACATTAATAAATGTTTAAAAAATAAAACAAGTATGAGCTTGCTAGCAGTAGCCAGCACTGTCAGTGAAAGTTACCTAAACCCCACAGTTAACAACTGCTTCTCATCTATTTTCTGGGTAGATGTATTCTAAGGACTGTATTACCCTCTGTTTATCTTACATTGCTCTGGCTCCTTAGAATAAGGAAAAGGAAGAACACCTATGCATGTAGGGGTACAAATATAGTTAGGCAGAGCTAAATGTTTTGAGTCCATTTTAATTTAGCACTATCTGGAAATGTGGCATCTATTGAGCGAATTTTTTGTGTGTGAAAAAAAACCCTTTATTTTTAGGAATGCTGAACAACAAAGAATATTATGGAAGATTCCTGATATCTCCCAGAAGTCAGAAAATGGAGGTAATGTAATCAAAGGCTTAAATCTGACACAATTTACAGGTATTGGCCAACTATGAACCCAAAGCCATGTAGCCCTAGAAGCAAGCAGAATGTTTTGTTAGACTTTCTTTAGTTATTAACATCTATCAAAGCAAGTGGCTTTTAGTGGACCTTCCTCTCTCCTTTCCCACCAAGCCCTCAACTCACATAGACTACGGCATGTATCCATCCTGTGTCATGTCCCATGTAGATGTCCTCTGCTGGTGTACTCCAACCAATTGCTCACACTACTCAAGGATGCTTTACTTGCCATTGTTTGTGTAAATGAAGAATATGCAGCTTCCTAGGCTGCCCAGTGTTACACAGTTCACCTCAAGTGCGCCTTCAGAGGGTTTTTTTGTTTGTTGTTGTTTTGTTTTGTTTTGTTGGTGTTTTTGAGACAGGGTTTCTCTGTGTTGCTCTGGCTGTCCTGGAACTCACTCTGTAGACCAGGCAGGCCTTGAACTCAGAAATCTGCCTGCTTCTGCCTCCCAGGTGCTGGGATTAAAGGCATGCGCCACCGCCGCCCAGCTCAAGTGCACTTTCAAAGTCACATGTTGAATGCTACCAACTGCTGTCTTGCAATAATGCTCTTCTTTTAAAGGCGTAGGTTCTTTACTGGCAAGATTTCAGTTATCCGAAGGCCCGAGCAAACCTTCCCCATTAGTTGTGCAGTTCACAAGTGAAGGAAGCACTCTCTCTGGCTGTGACATTGAGCTTGTGGGAGCAGGCTACCGGTTTTCACTCATTAAGAAGAGGTTTGCTGCAGGTAAGTGGGTGGCTATCCCTCCTCAAGCATGGACTGGTTGTGATTTCTCTCATCATCTTCTGCCTCTTCACAGCTCCTACCCCCACAGCCCACTAGAAAGCAAACTGATAACTGAATGAAGTACAGATGAACTGGCAAGTCCAGCACGAAGGCTCTGGCTGCTTGTGCTGGGTCTGTCTCTCGTGTTGGGCTGAGTCTCATGTTGGGCTGGTTGATCTGTGTATTCAAGTCAGTGAGATAAGTCCTGACACTGTAGAGCCAAACAAGATCGACAGACTAGGCTTTGACTTGAAATTGTATTTTTGAAACAGGACAGAAAGTATAAAAATGTGTGGCATGCCTAAGGCATGGGAGCAGTAGATTCCTAGGAAGGTTTTTTTTTTTTTTTTCCACCAACCTCTTTCTGAAATTTAGAATTGTCAGGCTAAGCTAAGACCCAAAAAGATCTGGTTTTTTTTTTTTTTACTTTATTTTTTTTTTTACTTTAAAAGCCACCTTTAATGTGTCTGTGAGATGGTCCAGCAAGGTAAAGGCACTTGCCACGTGGGCCTGGCAACATAGGTTAGGTCCCATCATGTACAAAGAGAAGCAACTTGAAACAGTTGCCCTCTGACCACCACATGTGTGCTGCCTCATACATTCTCTCTCTCTCTCTCTCTCTCTCTCTCTCTCTCTCTCACACACACACACACACACACACACATCATGTATACACATACTATAATAATTTTTTAAAAAAATAATAACATGTGTAGTTTTGAGCTGGTGAAGTAGATCTGTGAATAAAGGTGCTTGCCGCCAAGTCTGATAACCCGAGTTTGACTCCTTGAAAGTCAAGATGATAGAAGAAGAAAACCAGCTCCCACAAGTTGTCCTCTGACTCCCACATATGCGGTGACGTATAAATTCTCCTCCATCCCCATAGGTACATAGGTAGATAGATAGATAGATAGATAGATAGATAGATAGATAGATAGATAGATAGATAGATAGACGATAGATAAATATCTAGTCTACAGATATGAACTGTTTGCCCAGGAACCGGGAATGGCACTAACAATAGAGCTCTTATGGAGGGCAGGACCTCCCCGGTAATAAAGTGACTGCTCCTGTCAGTGGCTTGCACAGGTAAACCTAGAGCCTTACCCATGCAAAGCAAACATGTTACCATTCCCCTCCTTCCTCCTCCTGGGGGTCCTGCTTTCTATGTCTGCTGTTCTGATATAATCAATTATTAATTATATCCCTTTCACTCTCAAATGAACTAATTCCGAAATAAATATGAATAGCTTCTCATATTCAGCGATAAATCCCTTCCCCACCTGAGCAGGATCCAGAATGCTCAGCAAACTGTCTGCAGAAGTAGAAGTGGTGATTATGCATGTGGAGAACTAAGAAACTAAGAACTAAGAAACCTGAAAACCCCAAATATGCAGGGTTTGGTTCCGAGGGTAGAGCAGCAGCAATAGATCAGCCATTGAGCTTGTAGATGACATATTGATCTGTGATTGTGTTTTGCAGGAAAATATTTGGCAGATAACTAATAAACAGTCATGCAAGGATTTGGAAGATCCGTGCCCCGGAGAACTGTTGTTTGAGAGACATGTTTTAATCTGGTTTCATGAAAACAAGCCGATGTCCGTACTTGGGGTCTGTCAGCTGGAAGGGCCTGGCTTTCAGCAGTGACTTCCTGCACCCCGTACTATGATGATCAGTTCTACAGTATTTACTTATAGGTGTAATATTTGTTAATGGTTTTAAAATGTAATTATTGTATTTGTAAACTGTACCTTCATTCCAGTAAGGCGGTTAGACACTTGGGTTTTAGCCTTTTCCATTCCTGAAACAGATGTAATTTAAACTGTGGTATGTAAATTTAATAGTAGTACTGTTGAACGGCACAATGCTTACAGAGATACAGTGCATTTTGTCAATATATAAAATTTAAATATAATGTTGATAGTTATCGTAAAGGGGGTGCCACACGTCAAGAACCTTAAACGGAACCAGAAACAAAACACCCAACTTACTTTCCTTCACTCTTTACTATGTTTCCCTCTAGTGCTAAAGAAGACTTCTAGCTTCGGTTTAGTGGGTTAAATTCAGAAACTATTTCAGAAAAAAAAATTCTAAAATTACAGCATATTCAAAGAGAAACATTAATTACCACTTTTTAAAGAGCTTTTTTTTCAAACTGCAAATTTCATAAAAATGCAAACTGTGTAAACAGGGCCTCTTATTTTTATAACTTGTGTAAAAAGGGAAAAGCAATTCATATTTAAAGTTTAAGTATATTAAATTATATCCAAGAGTGCAGAGGATGCTGAAATCTTACCTGACCCCAGGCCCCTTCTCTGCAGTTTGGCAAATGTGGAGATTGCTAAGTCATCAGATTAAAGCCAACATGATTTTTAAAGTTTTGAGATTTTCTGTAGCTGAACTGGTTGAAACTTTTGCACAATTGCTCGGAACAGAGGGGCCTCCCTCGTCCAGCATCCAGGGCTGGGTACTTTGTTTCGTCTTTACTCACAAGAATCAAACCACAGAAACATGGAGGAAAAAAAAAAATAGTTCCCTGTTCCATCCAAAAGGAGAATTTTAAACTTATCATTTACATCTTTGGGGGAAGGAAGAAATAAACTTTATAAATGAAATTCTATTCACCTTGTCATCCTATGAATATTTTTGGAAGATTTTAAGATTCATCGTATACAACTGTGAATCTTCACCGTTCTTGGGGAATTAAAAGCAGAGCCAGGACAGTGGCCTTGAACGTCAGTAAATGCCACAGTTCTAGGGCGAGGGTGGGGGGGAGGTGTCTGCTCCACCGGAGGGAATCAGAGCAGCATCTTGTGAGGCATAAAGAATATGTCTTCCAGTACATCACAAGTTATTTTAAGCAGAGAACAGTTCCTGTTTGAGGCTCTCCTATTTAAACAGCTCCACCTGAATTAGGGTGTGTGTCGTTTGCTGCTGAATCTCATTTTGTATCCACTCAAATTTGACAAGGAGTCATCAGCTCCTTTCACTTTTAGAATCAAATTAAAATTTTTAAGTCTTACTTCAACAGTGAGATTGTGGTTGGCAGTCGTTTCTAGTGAGCTCTGTAGATTGATCTGCGTTCTCTTCGATCAGTGCTTACTACCAAAAGGATATCCCAGGTGACCTATTGTTACCTGCGAACAGTTCATCTATTTAAAACAGGCTCTTGCCTAATTCCCCAAAGCAGCCTGGCTTTGAAGGTTTTTTGAACAAACTAATTTGTTTACAAAAATGTTTGGCTTTGAAATCGAAAAAGAGAAATAAAATGTAAATTTTAAATCTAATGGAACATGTGGAAATGAAGAAACTTAGGCCAATGGAGAGTAAGAAGCAGAAAAATTAAGCTTATCTAGAATGTGATTATACAATGTTTTTAAATAGTCAATTCATGGAAAAAATATTGAATATTAACACAAAGCATATTAAAAATATGTAAATACTACTGTTTCTCATGTCTTTCTCTTTATATCTTATTTTTGTGAAGTTTTAGAATGAATTGGTCATTAAATACACACTGTTTCTTTCCAAAGAATAATTTTGTTGATATTGTAAAAATGTAATTAAACATAGAGATTTGAGTAGTCTCTAACATTATTTAAATGTTTCCAGGAAGCAAATTGGAAACTATGAAGAAATCTTGTAATCCCTTAATTGACTCTTGTGAAATGAAATGACAGTTGGTGATCTCAAAATTAAGACTTGAATATTCAGCGCTTCCGTGGGGAACGCGTGGTTCCTTCTAGTTCAGAAAGTAGGTCAAATAACAACAGTTGGTCATATCAGACATGGAGATGTCGGTGCTGTTTGGTTTTAAGCTCGTGCGATTCACCTCCTGGTAAAGCTCTGCGTGCAGCACTGTGGGATAAAAGATCACGTTCTGAGACGTGGTCCAAAACTAGGCAGGCCAGGTCTCAATTATCAGTGTCGATCAGGTCAGGTTCCCTTTTGTCCAAACAAAGTGGGTTAGCTTATAGCTAGATAGTTGGCATGACAGTAAGCTAAATTAAGACAGTTCTAGTTAGTCAGAGAGCAATGTCCTAAGCACTCTGACTTTTAAAGCTGATAGAAACTGTAAATGTTTTCTTTGGTTACATGGAAAGTATGCTTTCCTCTTCAAATAAACCCCATATTTTTATGAAATTTTCCAAAATAAATTCTCATTTAAATTAGTCTCAATTTTATCACAATTGGAACTTGCAATTGCTAGCTTAAAAGTCTATGAGATACACCTACAGCTAAAATGACAGTTCCCTATATGGTACTTGGGATGCAGCTTACCTTTAGAAAGACTGTTCATGTGAAATGGTAACTGGAAAGTCAGAGAGCAGATGCTTGTGCTTTTTTACAGTTTATAGACATCTCCTGGATCTCAGTCTGCAAAGTATCAGAGCCATAGTTACACACATTTGCACCTTTAATTCTTCTTTTGAAGGAAGCAAATCTACCTTTGCTCTGCCACTGATGTGCAAACTAAGATGCGTCCCTGCCTTCTTCTCACATTTATGGTGAGAGTGGATCCATATGCAGTTTTCAAGTTTTTCTTAAAGAGACTTTTATTTTTTTCTAATAAGCATCGTGCCTAGAATCCTAAAAGCAGAATGTTGCCAAGCAGAGAAGGGACTTCTCCAGACACTGAAACATAGTATCACAATACGTAAATGATTCCAAAGTATCTTCGGACTCTGAAGACTTACAGTTCTATTTAACCCAGACAAACTACCTTTTGCGACTACAAGAACATGTGTAATGATAGTGATTAGCTCCTACACAATAAAAATAGCCCTACAGTGGGTACTCCTGGGCTGTCAGTCACTGCAGATATCACTTCATTCTAAATTAGACTCCAAAATGGCAAAAAATGCTTTTCAGCCTGTATTTTCCCAATGATGGTATTAAGGCTTAGGTTGATTAATTTCCCCAAAATGACGTCACAGCTAGCAATGACCTCAATTATCCTAGAATGAGTACCTTGCTCTTTCATTTGGTTTATTTTGATAAAAGAATCAAATTGAATGTCAAGATAAACAGCACTCTGAAAAGTTTGCATTGAAAGTATTAAAGAGAAACCTGAGAAGATATTATTTTAAAAGAATGGATGTCTCTACCAAGGATGAAATGTGAGACCCCTTGTTTCCAATCAATCATAGTAATAATTTAAATTGAGGCCTTGTTATATGTTCAGAACCTAGACAGATTTCAATGAGTACCAGCAAGTCTTTATCAATCTCTAGGGATAGAACTTGGAATCTATACATTCATAAGTGCCCAAGAGCCAAGGACCATGGCTCTAATAATTCTCTAGGGCCCTTTTTACTGCTCACATTATAGTGGACTTAAGCATTTAATTTCTAAGATAAATGCCATTTTTCTAACATTTTCTCCCAGTCAGTCTAATTAATAATAGCTCCTTGCTTGCAAGGGACACTCAGACAGTAAATATGGAAACTGACTTTATTTTGTAAACTCTTGGCTTAATAAACATAGATTAGCCTCACTCTGAAAAGAATTTTACCAATGTTTGCTTTGTTTTGCCTTTTCTCAAACCAATTACATGTTGTCAGTGAAAGTTGAATGATAGTAAAATATGCACATATCCACTAGAGAGAGAGATGAGAGAGATAGTGTGTGTGTGTGTGTGTGTGTGTGTGTGTGTGTGTGTGTGTGTGTGTGTTATTGGAGATTTCTTTTCCCCAAAGAGGATGCATTTTGCAAAGTCCCAGTCAAATGTATTTATTTTGTCTTATGACTTTTTCTGTTGAGCAACTTCTAAAATCTGAAATCGAATATTTTTTAGTGACATCAATATGGATTCAGAATATAACTTAGAAACTTAATATAAGGAAATGTGATGTTCCCATGATGTCCTCATGATGTTCACCGTAACCAACAAGTCAAATTGTTGGTATAAATAACCAAATCAAGTCAAGTGGCCCTGACTAAGGAGACTCTTATATTGACCGTCTTTACCATGTTCACTATCTCAATTTATCTCTGAGCTTTGTTGAACTTTTCCCTCCTTCTTTCCCTTTTTGTTTGTGTTATGTTGGTTTCCTTTGTTCCTTTGGTATACAGTGTAGAACACCATTCTCTCACCATTCTCTCTCATGTTTTGTGTTAATCCATAAAATGAGGAGGAGGAATGAGACGGGACTGCACTCTTTAAATCTCCAAATATTAAAAAGAAAGAAACAGAAAGCACTGGCCTTTCTCACCCATCACTGCTCTGGGCAGTGCTGTCTACAGTAAGCCAGAGCCGCATTGTTAGTATCCAATTGAAATAAAGTTCCTTCTTGAAAGACTGTCAACTTTTAAGGTCGGTTGTGATGACTAAGAATGGCCTTTCTGACTGGTCCCATGTTTTAATTTCTGCTTTCTATCCTAAATGGGTAGTGCTGAAAAAATAAAATAAAAGACAGACTGTGGACATGTGTCATGGGTATAATAATTTATTCTACAGACTGAACTTCTGGTTTCCTCCCTTTCTTCCTGGAGTACATTTAGCCTGTGCTAACTGCATCGTTAGCCTCATAAGAAAAAGAGGTTTCAGTACAAAGCCAGTGCAGATTAAGTGACCCTTAATGCTGTTTTATAGAAGAGAAGTTGGTATATTTGAACTACATCTGTCAGTATTTTCCAAATCATGTTTGATTTATTAATCCAAGCAAGCATTCATTGTGTTCTGAAATGCATGGTCTTATGTCACAACTGTCTCTCTTCAGATATGGGCAATAACTTTCACAGTCTTCATGAAATTTAGAATGTCACTGAACTGGTAAAAGTGTATTTTTAAGTATAAGAATATCCCTTGAAAAACATTAGGAAACTTTCCTTCTAATTATAATTCACAGCTCCATTGAAGGATATATAAACCAGATTATATAAGAAAGAGGGGCTGGTTAAGACAATCGTAGCTTTAAGGGAATTTTGCCCATTGGAAGTGAGTTGTTTTCTGCACTCACTAGTATCTTTCAGTGGGTTTTAATTTTATTTTCTCAAGAACTCTTTCTTAACCCAGCATGGAAACTGATTCAGTTTTTTAAAGATCTGAACCTGTGATCAACACTTCAAGCTCCTATTTGTTGACAAGGTTCCAAATCCTTGGAGTAATTAACACTCGTGAAGAATCTTCAGTGATATTTGACAAAACAACTTCAAGAAACCAATTCATGTCAAAGCAATGCTGATAGTATTTTTACATAGTTTTTGCAATTCTATGAAAAAATTTTAGTTAAGGCCAAATGCAGTACACTGTTTCCTCAGCATAGAATCAGAGGACTAACCCTAAGGATTGGGCTTTGTTTTGTTTTGATTTTTACTTTTATTAAAAAAAAATCATTTTTTACATAAGATCAAATAAAAAATGTCCTTTATTTAAAATTGTTTGTAGCAGACAGAAATGACGTTTATGTTTTCTGAACATAATTCAACCTTTAATTCACTCAGAGTCTGAATTATTACCTGATAGAGAAGCTACCCATAAATTTCCTGCTTCCTAGACTAAGCATACTATGCATATATTAATTCCACCTGACTCAGTCAACTTCCTTACCTTATTGGCATCTTTTCTGGCAAAATGAATGTTGAATCTCATTTATTCATCATCACCTTAAGCTATTTAAAATAATAAACCAAATGACTATCTCAGAAGATCCAATGACAGATAATTTCCTTAGGAGTTGCTAGGATGACATTTCTTAAGGTTGTATTGATTCCACAAGTCGGTGTTTAATTACTGCTTTTTAAAATGAACATGCATGGAAGAGATTGGTGCCTCTCCCTCTGCTTCCTACCCCTTCCATCCTCATGCATCCTCCCCCCACCCCACCCCACCCCCCACCCCCCCATCTCCCCACCCCCATCCCTTATCTCAGTCAAAGGAACTGAATATTGCTGTTGAATAATTATTTGGGAAACCAGCAGGAGCCGTGGGGGTGACACTTGTGGAGGTGACACTCTAGCCCTGCATACCAGCAGAGAAGGCATTTCCAGGGCTGATTTTAGGTTGTTTGAACACTATGTTTCAAATGAAAAGTTTTCTCATTTTTTCCCTTGCATAGGGCAAAATCTTTCTGAATGAAATGACCAGTTTGAATCGTCATTTCCCACCAAGTGGCAGTATAAGCCACTGGGGTTTTACTGTTAATAAGAAACTAAGAAAGGCATCACAGATAAGTTTTGCTGTGTTTCTAACTTATAGTTATGCAATTCATCTGGTCAGTGAAGAAGACGCTTATCAGTGTGTACTTTGACCTGGTAGTGGCCTTTAATTCAAATTATCTGTGATCCATGTAGCAAAAGTACACTGACTCTCTTTATAATCGTGTACTGTTTATACCATCGCACAAAACATCTCTGGCATCAAATATTCACAGAAGAAACTGTGTGTTCAAATACTCAAGTATATTTTAAATTTAGTCGAAAAGTCAGTGCTTCACCTCTGTTCCTTCCTGCTCAGTTCAAGATGAGCTTGTAGCTCATCTGCAGTAAGGCTTACTGCATCCAGTGAGCTCAGCCCAACAAAGCAGCAGAGGCTTGCTCCCTCTGACAACCGCTGTGAGTTCTCTCTACTGGGCAAGCAGGACAGGAGTGTGACTGGACGATTGAAGATAATAATCATGAGACATCTTCACATCACTCGCCTTATGAGTTAGTGAACATGTGGATATCACTTTTTGTAACTGGTGATTTTTATAAATGTTCTTGCCTTCATAATCCTTCCAGTCACTCATCTCACAAAATCTTGAATATGCAATTACTCTTCGTGACGCATTGCTGCAAATAGGGTTCCCGTTTGAAAATGCAGTTTAATGTAAGTTGTTATTGAAATGTGATTTTTTTTTCCTGGATAATAAATGAAAACAATATGAAAATAAACCAACCTGTGAACCTTTTATTTTCTGCATCTTAAAATTTCACCTACATTTCCAGAAAATGTAATTCCATAATTAGGGAAAGGATGGTAGACCCAAGGTCTGACAAAAGCAAGAGCTTTCAAGTGGGAGAAATTCAATTCCATGCTTTGACTAGAGATCCAAACATATTACACCATAGTTCAGAGTCCGGATGCCAATTACCGTCCTGGCTCCTGTGGACCAAGAGAACATTTGTCAAGGACTCTGCTGTAGACTATATGCTGTGGTGGAGTCCTGTCTTCATTCAGTGAGTGTCCACTACAGCAGGGAGGATAGAAGGCGGTCCCTCAATCCTAAATACCTTCACCACAAAGTTTCTAAAGCTTCAGTAGTCTGGAGTCCAAGGAGGACTTGAAGGAGCACAGCCTGCTTCTGTACCAGCAGATTTTAAAATCCTGTGCTCCTTGCTCCCAGAAGCGTCATTTAACGTAATAGTTCTCAGTGCGCTACTTCTGTAAAGATAGTCATTTCATGACAGAGTTTTGTGGCAACTGAACCACTGCACAGCATCTGTCAGCAGCAGAGGTCGGAGTGGGGAGGTAGAAGGGGAATGGGTAGTTTCTACGTCTTCAGGTCTCGGTTGTCCTGGAAAATTTGCATGTTTCCCACTGGCGTCCCTGACGTCCGCAGGGGAGAAACATGGTGAGGGGCTCTGGGGGGCGCATTTTCAGTCAGACCCTGGCAACGGTACAAGGCAGCGGGGCTGGGAAGGCTCCAGAAGACAGAGATAGTGGGATGCCTAGGGCGGCTCAGAGGCCCACCTAGCAGGGGAGGGGCGGCCCGGGCAATGTTTGAGGAGGTCACCTTGGAGACGACCTAGGTGCCCATGGGGACTGCCCGATCAAGCGATGAGGGGGGCGGGGGGAACAACCGGTCTGGTCTTCTGCAGCTCTGCTGAGGACGATCCCGGATTCAGGTGGTCCGACCTGCCACCCAGCGCAGAGCAGGTATGTGCAAGCTCTTGGGGACAGAAGGTCCAGGAAAGGAGGCTGGGGAGGGAGCAGCCTATGTGGGGAAAAGGCGATCTCTGCATCCAGCCCAAGAAAACCAGAAAAAGTGGTCCCAAGTTTGGTCTTCAAAGGGTGGCGCTCAACTCATCCACAAACATTGGTTGCCAGCGGTCTTTGCTACTTCCTGCACCTCTGGGGACCCCTGAATTCCCTTCTGGGGTCTCTCTAGGGAGGACTCGTCTGCAAGCAGAGCTGGGACCAGCTAATTTCCGGGAATTGACAAGCGTGGGAGGCACCCTTTAGGAATGTAGTTCTTAGTTCTTCTGGAAGGGAAGACTCAGTCGAGGCCCGCTTTAAACAGCTCACTCACTATTGAGTAAAACAAGGTGAATGAATACTCCAAAGAGACAAGCACAGGCTGAAAGGAATGGTCTCCTCCTCCTAAAGGAATTTAAAGTTTATGAATATTTATGAGATAGCATATTTATGACATAAGGTGATGACATTTTTTTTTCTCCCAACTTATAATAAACCTGACCTCCTTTTTAGGGAACATCTTCCTATGATTTCTGGAAAGAACTCAGAGACTGTCAAAACCACAAAATAAGGCCATAGTCTTGTATTGTGGACACACTTCCTTATCGCGCATGTGTAGATCGATACACTGATGCTTTAGCTTTTTGACAGGGAAATGAGAGCTCTGACCATCAGGAGATTCTACTCTCAAAATGCAGCTGTAGTTGTCTTAGGTAACAGACCTCTGGTTCCCTTTTAAGGCTGCTTTAGGCCAATAATTGACCTCATAGCTCTGTTCTTTACAATTTTGTTTTTAAACTGAAGTTTCACAATGAAGGATAGGGTCAGATTTTACAAGACTGGTAGCCTCCACAAATAGGACACAGGTCCCAGCTCTCTGTAGAACTGGGAGCTCCCAGTGCCACCTCTCCAGACTGCCTACATCACCCAAACACAAACGCTTGCACGCCATTGCCTCCCACAGCCACGACAGCACATATTAACTAGGGAGCTGGTAGCAAGATTAGACTCAGAGCAAAAATAGAAATGTTGGCTTGCAGTGCAGGACAGCATCTTTCTATAGAAGCCCATCTTTCTCCTACTCCATCAGTTAAACATTTGGGCTACAATTTAATGTCTGCTTGTGTGAATGAATAGAAATTTCCAGTTGTATTGGCACAACAAAATGACTACTTACACTACACACTATTTCTCTCCGGGAAATCTCAGCCCCCATTCCAAAGGGTCATACAAGCAATGGGTCCTCCACCTAGGATGAAATTTAACTATAAAAACTAAAAGATATTCATATTGTTTTCTTTTTTTTTTTTTTTGCCACATTGTTTTTTTTTTCCCTATAGTGTGTGATGATGTCAGCTTTGGCTAAAGATAAACTGTTTCCTGCAATGAAGAAAAGGGGGAGCATGTGTTCCCCAAATAATCATAAATTCTGTCAGAAGGAAGGTCACTGGAGTGCCAAACAGTGAGTACCTGGATGTCTAGTGCCTCCAATTATGAATAATGTTTACCAAGAGCCAAAATATTTTCCTAGAAATGGAACAAGGTAGAAATGGAGAAACACGGTGCTCCATTGGTCCTTGGAGTAGTAGTTAAGATGAAAGAGGAGGCGTACATTGATGCTAGGAGTATATTTGGTGCTTTCAAAACTACTTCTCACTATGCAAAAAAAAGACCTGTACTGCAGACCAGCTACCCTCACAAGTCCCTTAAACTCTTCTCAATATTATAAAACTGCATTGTTGTACAGTTTATGATCAACATCACTTATTTAATACAAATTTTGTACTATATTTTCAGTCTTTATCAATATCCTCTTAAATGGCTATATAATATTTTATGAATGTGTAACCAGGATCAGTTAATCATCCTCAAACTATTGACATTTTCAATTTGTCTAGTTTTGTTTTCTTCTTTTTTTCCACTGTATAATAATTCTCTACTTGGTTTTCAACCGTATATATAGTTAGTGGGCCAAAAGGTCATAAATACTTTTTTGGCTCTTGCTATATGTGGCATTTGCACAAGTAAAGAGATGAATCCCCTTTTAATACTTCCACAGCATCCCTCCCATCTTGACCAGTATTGGCAAGGAGGTAAAACAGATGACTGGTATATATATCATTCTAAGTACATACAAAGAATATGGTCAGTCCTAAGTTATAAACAAAGCAGCTAAGGAACAAAGCATAGACTGAAGGTCCCGTGATTACTGTATTCAGGGTCTTAACAAGACCCATCAAGATACATCTAGCCACTGCTAGAACCCCACTCCTTGTATGAAATGTTTTCCTTTCTTCTGTTTGCCTCTCCACTTCTTCAGGCAGCTAAGTTCCCATCCTTGACCACACCCCCCTGTAAACTGAGAAGGAGCTCTTTCTGTCTGGCTGCTCCTCCCTTTCTTCACAGGCTTGAATGTGGTGGGTTTTGTTGTTGTTTTGTTTCTAAATCTAGCTCCCTCTTGTCTTTGTAACAGTAGACACAGTAGGAAGGAAAGAAAAGAATTAAAGAGTGCAAATAGATCTACTGGGGAACGTGGTATAAGATCACATGGATTTGTTCTTTCATCTTGATTATTATGCCTTCAGTCCTCTGAATTGTGACTGATGCCTAACTGTCATCCTGGGCATAGGAAATGTGTGACTGACTCCTGTGTCATGAGAGATAGGTTGATATATATTCAACATTACCACTGTCATCTGTTTTCAGAATTGGATCCTTTTTTTGCTCAAGTTATATTTTATAATATATATTTTGTTTTATTAAAGAAAAAGGGAGCATCATTTTCAGGTGGTATCTTTGCTTCCCAGGCTGATCATAAAGTCACTAATTACTTGAGTAGTATGGATCCAGAAGGACCCACTGCACCGAGCAGCAAAATAAAAACTCTTAAGCCAGACCTGCTTATCCTAACAAGCTAAAACACATATTGATACATGACTTTCCTCTCTCGGTTTTTATCCACCCCACTGGGAAATCTGAACTTGACTTTTCACTTAAACAATTTATAAGGAGAGAAGTGGTAACATTTGCTGAGCTTTTAGCATCAGCCTCAGCTTTGCTTCCAGGTAGCTTCATGTAACAGGGGCTGGCAAGCAATGGCCAAGCACTAAGTTCAGTCTGAAACATGCCTGGGTAACGATTTCCCAGCTAGGAGTGGTTATTACATAGCTGAAAATAATATTTAAAAGAGTGCAGTTTTGTGGCATGCAAATATTGATAGAAAACCAAATTTTACTGTCTATAAATACAGACCATGGTGTGCCTGCTCAATGCAGTGCCTCCAGCAGCTTTGTGATCAGCAGCAGAGCAGCAGAAGCAGGAGCAGAGCAGCCCAGAGTCAACCCACAGCAGCAACTGAAGCATAGGGCCTGCAAACCCCAAAGTCCCGCTATTTGACCTCTTTCAGAAATGTTTGCCAAAGTCTTCTCTACTTAACAGGCGAGGGCATCAGCCCCATTTCCAGATAAATAAACAGCAGCTCAAGCAGGTTGAGACACTAAAACCACAGAGTTAGCAAATAGAAAGAAGTCTATATTAGCTGCATATTTTCATTGCACAGAAAGTGGCGATCCGTATGTAATTTGCATGAATGCCCTGGCCCCTTTGTTTACGAGACCTTGTGTTTCCCACTCGTGAGATCAAGCAGGTGTTCACACCAACGTTTGACTTGCTAGAACCTCACCCCCAGGCAGACACTGAGCGGCATTTGCACTGATGCTCTATCACCTGTTCCTTAAAACGGAAACAGAAGCCATAAAGTCAAGTCACTTTTTCCAGCTAATGTGGCAAGCTATCTGGGCAGATTAGCTCCAAAGCCAGTAGTTCTACTGTGGGTTTGGGTGAAGGACAAAGACTAAACAGTCTTCCTTTTGCTTCCTATCAAAGCTCTTGTGATATCACCGAACAAAAACTGTGTGTGGACCCCACCATTCTCCACGGGAATGTATGGAAGGCATCCAGCACAGCAGGTCAGCCACACTATGCTGACTTCCCTCTGTTATTTACTCAAGATACAGCGAGCCTGTAGTACATGTCAGTTATTGTGCCCCACAGTAGGCATACAAAAGAACCAAGAGGTCTAGCCTAGAGATCGATGATGTTCCAGCAAATTGAGAGCTACTTGGGAACTCCTTCATAGTCTGCTGGATAGTTCAGTGAAGGATGGAAAGTGCTGCCCTCTTGAACTTTGTGCAAACCTGCTCAGGGAAACAAGTGGACAAGGAAATTTACATGGACTAATTTATTCTAGGATTCCAAGCCATGAGCCCATGTATCAGAAATTAGGTCAGGCCATCCTTTCTTTAGATCCCTGACGGGAAAAGCTAGAAGACAGAAGACCAAAGGGATAGCATGTGTTACAGTACCATCTGCATTGAGCTGAGATGCAGCTTAGCCCAGAGAGAGAAAGATTAGAGAAGAGAAGATAAAATGTCACTTTTCAAGTGAAACCACAGGAAAATGTGCAGCCTACTGTGCTTTTCAGAAAGAAAAAAAAAAAACACTATGGATTAAATAGAGGAGATTCTATTTTACCCCAAGTTATGTCTATAAATGGGGAAATGATGGTTTTTCTAAGGAAAGGGCTGGCCTGTAACCAATATGTGGATCAGACTGGCCTGGAATTTGCAGTAATCCTCACTACTGCACCCTTATCTCTAAGAAAAGAGGCATGCACCACTAGAGCCTTGGATTTTTACGGGGTTTTGGTTCTTGTGTCTGACAGATTGTTTTAGAGATGAGGCTGGTCTGGTACTTGTACCATTTACACAGGCCCGGTCCACATGGAAGGCGGAGAATGGAACGCTAGAAAGCATAAAGCACATAGAGGAAAGCATGGAAGACCCGTCTGTACTAGGAGGAAGGAAGCCCCGCCCCATACACTACATACCACCAGCACCGCTGCCACCCCCACTCCGTTCTCTCCTTGAATCCATATTCCTCCACTTCAGCCTCCCGAGTGTTTGGGTTACAATTACACACTACCATACCTAGTGAAGAGTTATCTTAAATAAGATACCAACATCAAAACATAAACCACAGAAGAAAACTAAAACTTTTTTGATAAGTAGAACTACAACAAAATGAAGTATTTTCATGAGTATATGATAATACATTTAGAAAACTGCTAGAATATCTATCTATAACAGGTACAGAGTGCATGTTCACAATAAAAAGGGAAGCCAGGTTTAAATAGACTCGATGGAGATGGCAGTGTCCACAAGGAAGGCCTAAAGCCAGGCAGAGTAAGAAGAGGTACACAAGCACACTGGAAACCAGAGATGTATAACATAGAACGAGGTGCCTTCTGCACCTGTACTGATAGCAAAATGCTGGTAGACAGAACAGCAATCACTGCTGAGACCAGTGAGAATAAAAATAGATCCAACTGTTCAGTGCACACATCATATGGACAATAATAATACATGTTAGAATAATAAAATGTTAAGTTTTATAGAAGCAGAGAGTTTAATTCCTTTTGTATCTCCTAGTATGACATCTCAAAGACAGAATAGTACCTGGACACAAAACTGTCCTTCGTGGAATATTTTATCAGTGAGAAGGCATTATTATTGCAATTATGTGAATTCTTGAATAATTAAGTCCTTTTGCTCTCAAATTATACTTACAAGCCCATTATATAGTAAATCCGGAGTGACTTGTAAGATGAATTTACAACCTAGAAAAGGTGTTTATTCAAGTGTTTGGTACAAAGCAAGCTTTATTTTAGCCTCCTTATTAAAAAAGTCCATTTGCATCTATTCCAAAAAGGAAAGGGAAGGAGAAGAAGAAAGGAAGAATGAGGAGGAGAGTTAGGGTTTCCTTTGCACTGGAAATCTGTCGTGGCTGGCCACACCCTCATTGATGACGTCACAGTCATGGGAGTTAGCCAGGGCTCAGACACATCCAGCATCACCTCTCAGGATTGCAGTGTGGCTTTGAAACCATGCCTACTAAGGCCCTGCAGGAGAATCTATCGTCTGGCCTTAACCATCTGCTCCCTTCCTCTCAGATGAGCACTAGCCCACAACGTCAAGAGCTGGCCTACCCTTTTACCCACACCCATGATTGTACTGTCAATCTCCCGTTCTGTTCTAGGTTTACGTCCATCAGGTCAGGGCTAGACTTTTCACAGGAGGTAGGTGTATTCTCTGTCCTTCAAAAACCACTCCTATTCTTGAAAAAAATGCTTCCCACGAGATGATGCCTTCTTCTGTTTTCTCATTTCTTTACTTTGTGAAGGTTTTCAACTTCTGTTTCCACTGTAGCCTTCTAGAAAGACATGCCAATTGGATAAGATATCATGAAACTGCATGACTTCCACAAAGTTTCTTTTTCCGAAGAAGAAGCACCATCTACTGCTAGGAAGTGAGCTGGCATGCTTTAGGTCTTAGACATAATCAGAAAAAAAAATCCATAAATAGTCCCCAGGTAAGCAAGTCTCTGTGTATATTGTATCTTACACTCTATATCATATTCCTAGAGCATAGATAATAAATTTTTAAATGCATCTTTTGTATTGTCATCGCTCTGGACTCTGTCTGACACATTGTAGGCAATAAGTTCTTGTTTAAAAGGTTTTTTTTTTTTAATTAAAAAAAAAAAACATAGAACATATAGCCTTCTTTCCTCTGTGCACTGCAATATCTACCCACGAGGGGCAGCACATGACTTTAATGAGGCGCTCCCACCCTTACCAAAGGCCCTCTTAGAAACATGGGTGGTCACCAGTTACAAAGACGAGGAATTTATGCTTGCTCTCAACAGTAACTCTTATTTCAAGAAACCTGAATACAATTCTGGCATCAAATGTATCTTAAGCATTTTTAAACACAGCTTGGATTTTTACATGTAAATGTACACATTTTGATTTAAAAATATTTTTGTATGAGATACACTTTCTTTCTCTTTTCCCCTACCATGAGTTTGTTTGTTGAATGTTTGCACCAGTTTTTAGATCAGATTCTCAGCACATGCCTGATGCCAAGTACTTGAACAGGACGGGAAGGATCACAGAGTCAGAGGCCAGCCTCATCTACAGAACAAACTCCAAGCCAGTCAGTATTACACAGCAAGACACTGTCTCAATTAATTAAGATAAAATGGACTGTAGCATTCTCTAGGCAATGAGACTATGTGTCGGGAAGGATTATCATTGGCAGGTTGGATCACAGAACTGGACCTCATCCACTTGTCGTGTCGGGACATGTAGCTCATATTTATTGTATCTATCCCTGCAGTTAAAAGTTCAAGTGAATATAATAAGTACATTACACGCTTGTCTTTAGAAGTTCAAATGCCTTGAGCCTCTTTGGTGTAAGCCAGTGCTCTGGATTGACATCGATTCCATGCTTTTAAAATATAGGATCTCTTCAATTTCTAAAATCTTACCAAGGGGCTGGAGGGATGATTCGGTGGTTAAAAATCACTGGCTGCTCTTTCAAAGGACCAGAGCTTGCTTCCCAGCACCCATATGGTGGCTTACAGTCCCAAGTGATCTGACCCCCCTCATCTGGCTTCTGTGGGCACCAAGAATTCACATGACTCACACAGATATACATGCAGACAAAACATTCATCCACAAAAATAAAAATGACACTGAAAATAAAAGTAAAATGAAAATATAACTAGCCCATATTTTACTTCAATGTTTCTTGCTCATACTGCAAGCACTGTTACTATCTCTTAAGTCATCACTCAAGTGGTGAATATATTATTTTAAAAATTTTCTGTATCCTCTTTCATCTATCTGTTTCCAATCCATCGCATGCTAACCTATAACTATCAGACCATGGATCTTTAAGATGAGTAAACGGCTAAGTTAGCCTCAGGAGGCCCTACCTCCTATCCTTGAGTCAGTTCCTTTTCTGTCACTGTGATAAAACACATTGATCAATGCATCTGATAGAAAAACAGGTTTGTCTGAGTTTATAGTTGCAGAGGGGTTAAATATCCATCATGGCACAGAGACATGGGAGCAAGCAGCAGGCACAGTGGCTGGAGCAGGGTGCTGAGACCTTACATCATGGACCACAGGCACAAAGCAGAGAGAATACGTGTGAGTATGGCCTTAGTCTCAAAGTCCATTAGCAGTGACAGGCTTCCTCCACCAAGGCTGGACCTCCTCAACTTCCCCCAAACACTGCCACCAACTGGGGACCAAATGTTCAAATGCTGGAGCCTCTGAGAAACATTCTCATTCAACACACTACAGTCTTCCTACTGGAAAAGAAACAAACATAAACACGATGTTCAAAAGTAAAAGTTCAGGCTGGAGAAATAGTTCAGCGGTTAAGATCTGTACTGGTCTTCCAGAAGAGCCAAATTCAGTTCCCAGCACCCACATCAGCTCACAACCACTTTTTAACTGCTGTTTTAGTGGGATCCAATATCTCTGGCCTCCATTGTCACCTGAGGACATGTACACACACATACACACACACACACACCCCACTTTAAAATAAAAATAATTTTTTTTACAATGTTTCCTGAAGTTGTAGTACACTGGAAACATGGCCAGCCTTGAAGATACAGAAAGAAAGCAATAGGTTACCCAGGCATCTGCCTCTGTGTGATCAAGGCAGCCAAGCTTCTAGTAAAACAGCTAAGATCTTTGCAAGGCCTCATCTACCCCAACAAAACTGATAGCAAGTTCCCTTCACACAGCTGACTCCATTGATCTTCTAGTGGAGTCTGTTTCAACAAGCGTCTATCAATAACATCTAATGTTTCTGGTAATACCATTTAAAAATAAATCCAAAACAGTTTCCCTAAGCAAAATGGAAATATAGTTTTTTTCCTGCATAAAAGAAGGGCAGTTCAGAGATCTAAGCTACTGTTTTTCTTATCCAGTCTATGGAATCAAGAAGCCTCTGAGAGCCTGCCCTCCATCACTCATTCTAGTAACAGAGGAGACTGAAGGCCAGCTCTTGCTGGTTAGCTTACATTTGTTGATTTGGGTTTTTCTTGTGCTGTTTTGTTTTGAGAAATCTTCCTCAAATTTCTACCCAGTCAGTTGTGGTTACATCACACTGGTTCATCAGCCACAGAACTCCAGCAGCACACAAAGGGACCAAGAATTCGCAGTTCATTTAGACAAAAATGTTCCCACAGTTTACGGCTTGGTTACCAAGAAAGAAGAGCAACACTCGAAAGAAACTGGCAATCCCGGCCACGTGTTAATTAAAAGTTCCATTATAATAGTGGCATATTGGGAGCAATGTAAATGGCCTGGAGAAGAAATGGTTAAGGGAAATACAAAATGTTTGTATATTAAGCTATTTTAAATATGACTAGGATGCAGTTTCAAACAAAACCAAAAACAAAGTAGGATTGTATATGTAAAATCATATATCTGAAAACATTCTTTTTTAATATTATTAACAGTCATTACCTAAGCACTGGGGTTTGTAATATAATTTTACTCTGCACTTTTCCATGTGCTTTGCATGTTTTACGAAGGACATACAGTATTTACATGATTACTGTGCAAAGAAAAAGATACTAGAGGCTTGGGAGAAGCCCAGCAGGTAAAGTCCTTGCTACACAAGTGTAAGGACTGGGGTTTGAACTCCCAGAACCTGTAAAAGCCAGATGGATGTGAGAACTACCTTGTAATACCAGGGGACTGGCAGGGAAAGCAAAGAGGAGGGACACCCACAGCCAGCTGGCTAGCCAGACTGGATGGCTCGGAGTTCCGGCTTTAGCGAGGGACCCTGCCTCCATTTGTAAGGTGGAGAGGATCGAGAAAGACATCTGACATCAACCTCTGACTTCTACATGCATCTGCATGCACACACACAAACACACACTTATACATACATACATTTACACAGTAACACACACACATATATATATACATACACACTTATGCATATGCACATTTACACACACACACACACACACACACACACAGATGCAAAACACAAGAAGACTCCAAGAAAACATCTTTAATAACTCAAAAACAGGGGCTGATGAGATGGCTCAATGGTTAAGAGCACTGACTACTCTTCCAGAGGTTATTGAGTTCAAATCTCAGCAACCACATGGTGGCTCACAACCATCTGTAATGAGATCTGATGCCCTATTATGGGGTGTTTGAAGACAGTGACAGTGTACTTACATATAATAAATAAATAAACACACAAACAAACCTTTGGGCCAGAGCAAGCGGGTGGGGGTGGGGGTTGGGGGACAAAAGACAGCAGATTTAGATTAAAAAAAAAAAAAAATTCAAAAACAGACCAGCCTCTAAAACTTCTAATCTATACGTCAGACTTCAACCCTTGGTTTTTGAAAGCTGCCCAGTAGACACCATCTTCATAGCAAAAATAGCATGGAGTGCACTGGCCACTAGGCTTTAATAACCCTAAGCAGAACAGTAAGGAGAGCGGTAGTTCCTTTTGTATTTTAAAGCCAGCTGATATGAATTGTGCTGCACTCTGCTTCCTGTGAATTTTTAGTATGACCAGAAGACGGCGAAGGCTTACAGTAATGCCTCTTGCACGCCGCACGCTGCACACATGAATATCAGAATTGCAGCCATGATCCCCACTAGTCATTGCCCCCTTTTCACTTCATCTGCTGTAAGCACACACTAAGCTTTTCCACTGCGAGATAAATGGAATATTTGGAATCAAAGCCTGCCTTCCCTTCCATGTGTGACAGTACGTCCTTGGCCTCATTTCTTTCTCTCTCAAACGTCCTGCCCACAACGGAGAGAATGATGACTTCTTTACAGCATCAAAGGATGTTGAAAAGATCAAATAAAATAGCTGATAGGAGCTGTATTGCCAAACTGAAAGCAGCATGCATAATGCTGGGCACATAGACTCGTCACAGAATCACAAGCTTCAGCAGTGTATGGTCAGGTTTCATAGGCAGAAGCTGTCTATCATCTTTGGTCCCGCCCACAACACCTGTAGCCACAACGGCCTAACAGATTGGTTGCTACTTCAAACACAGCAGGAAACTGAGAAAAGCAGGTGTTAGAAGGAAGAGGGTGAGATCACCACCACAAAGATGCATCATAACAAAGGCAGCCAGAATGTCATCACACTCATGGACATTGTGAGTGAGCGAGCTTTACTTTGTCCCAAAAACTATATTGTACTAAAAGACTTAAAAATAGAGTAATGTGATTTTTCTCAAAATGTCAATTTACAGATACCACTCATTTCAAACATCTGCAAACTAAATACTTTAAACTTCTCACAGACAGAGAAGAAAGAAAAATCCCAATGATTAAAAACAAATGCCGGGCGGTGGTGGCGCACGCCTTTAATCCCAGCACTTGGAAGGCAGAGGCAGGCAGATTTCTGAGTTCGAGGCCAGCCTGGGCTACAGAGTGAGTTCCAGGACAGCCAGGGCTATACAGAAACCCTGTCTAGAAAAAAACAAAAAACAAAAAAACAACAACAAAAAATACAAATAAACTGGGTACAGTGGCTGCATGCTTTTAATCCTGACCCTCAGAAGGCAGAGGCAGGTGGGTCGATGTGAGTTCAAGGCCAGCCTAGTCTACATAGTTCCAGGCTAGCCAGAGCTATTTAGTGAGACTCTATCTCAAAAACCAAACAAAATCCAAATAACTGTTTCTTATTCAATTAGAGTAAAAAGATAGCCTTTACTTGGAGAAATGGTCACTCTGAACACACATTCCTACCCATAGATACAAATGACAAATGTGTGTGTGTGTGCGAGAGAGAGAGAGAGAGAGAGAGAGAGAGAGAGA
Organism: Mastomys natalensis; assembly: GCA_021653895.1. Lineage (NCBI taxonomy): Eukaryota > Metazoa > Chordata > Mammalia > Rodentia > Muridae > Mastomys > Mastomys natalensis. The sequence continues at coordinate 2,655,071 of JAJTUV010000014.1, read as the reverse complement.
GAGAGAGAAATCTCAAGTGTTATATCATTGCCTTTGAAACGACATCTGTCTTAACCTCCATCTTAGCAGGTGGAGGGAATTTGGGGTAGAATGGTATACCTCATTAGTCCCGCTTGGTTTTCACTGTGGTAGGTTGAATTACACAGTGCCAGAGCCCATCAGGGGCTCCTCCTTGTTTGGGTTTCTTGTACCACACCTGGATCAGATCATATTGCCTTGAAGACCAATCCTTTTTAATGCTGAGAAAAAAGTGACCGACACTGATTGATTCTTAGAGTTTAGGTGACTTGCGGTTTCTCTCACCACGTAGATAGGTGAGTGTCCCGTTTCTTTTTTATTCTGAAGGGATTTGGTGGAACGTATCACGATGATCTTTTTATAATACCCTTTGTCTGTATGGATCTGTTTCCCAACACGTTAAGCTTTATACACCCCCAAGCCCCATTTGTGAGCTTTGTTTACTGTGGGGTATGCTTTTATGTCTTTGTTAAGGGACTCCATTGACAATGGCTTTTGAAACACTCACTGCACTACCCCATAGACTTAGGCTAGCACCTGCTCTGACTTCCACCATGACTCTGTCCCAGTAACTTCTCTACAGCTCAGTGTTCCCATCTCTAAAGTGTTTCAGACTTTAAATTAGACATTGGACTATTTATAGGGTTTACTGGAAACTTCCTTACAGTAAAATTTGCATGTTTCAATGTACTCGCTTAAAGCAACGTTATGTTTGGTTGACCTCGTAACTAATCATTAATGTTTCCTCCTCTGCTCTTAGTTCTGTCTGTACCGTGTCCCACGTGGATGATCCCAGACAGTATGGTGAATCCTCTCGCCTTACAGCCCGGATGGAAAACACCTACCAGTTAGGTGCGCTTCTTTGTCATTCATCTGCAAGCTAAACCTCGACTTTAATGACCAGTGCTGGCTTAGTTGTAGCCTGTCATTGTCTTCAGTCCTAGATAAGGGACCTTAATTTGAGAAAGTGGGCAGCCAATTGCAGAGTTACAGACTTGCTTTGCAAAATTGAAGTAATACTTATTTCCTTTAAAACAAAACAAATCAGGTTTACCTAAATCTCAAATGAATCTCTGGATGCCACAAATGTGTATAACATGATTGAATTCAGGTTCACTGGGTATTTCTTGATGGAGTTAGTGTGTGTGTGTGTGTGTGTGTGTGTGTGTGTGTGTGTGTGTGTATGTGTGTGTGCGTGCGCATGTGTGAAAGAGATGTGATGTGCAGTGATATTTATCCTTCAAAACCAACCAAGATTGTTGATGGTGTAGGAAAAAAAAAATCCCTCAGTACAGAGGCAGCTCACTGTGGTCCCTTGTTGACAGAGATGATTATCTACTGCCATTGAGGTTTTGGGTCTCTGAAAACAAAGGGTTTCACACCTGCCCTTATGCTCCCAGGTGGAGTCCACTTCAAATACCTTTTCCCACTCCTGATTCTTTACAGGCCTACTTGTTTTCTTTAAGTGTGAATCTACCTATGATTATCTGAATTCAGATATAATTGCTGCCCTACATAAATTCCACAGAGGCTTACCAAGAAGCAAAGAAGGACTCTGTGGGCCAAGGTAATTCCACCTGTGGCCTGTTAAACCCAAGAAAATTATAAACCATCACCCCACCCTGGTAGACCTTATAGCCAGTGTTCTGCAGTGATCCCAATACTATTTGAGTAAGAAACACAGCGTCCCTCTCCATCTTCTCGTGGACAGCCCTCAAATTTCATCCTGAGAAGCTGTAATTATTTAGATAAAAGGACAAGCACACTGTAACTTTAGATGTGTTTATGTGATGTGCATATTATTGTGGTGGGTTGACTGACACCGTCAGTCCAACACTATGGGCTCCACATTAGGCTGCTAGCATTTCACACTGCTTGCGGTTGACAGGAAATGTTCCTACCATCCAGTTTGCTTTAATGGTGTACCTAAGTCCAGCTGCTGCCCTTAGCTTTTCCAGTCAGCAACCTGAATTTGGGTCAAGTTTTCTCCAATTTGCAAACTGTTTGTTTGTTTGTTTGTTTGTTTTTGAGACACTGTTTCTCTGTGTAACCCTGGTTGTCCTAGAACTAGCTCTATAGACCAGGCTGGCCTCAAACTCAGAGATCCACATCTCTGCCCCCTGATGCTGGGATTAAAGGGATGGGCCACCACTGTCTGGCTTATCAATCAAAGACTCTTAATTACTGGCAGCATGTGACTTTGAGTCAAGTGATAGGAAGAAAGGCCTGGAATTCAATTGCATCAAGATAAAGCAAATTAAATGTGAATCCGTGTTTCTTTCATAGTACCCCCCTGCAGCCCCTCCCCTGCATCACACACACACAATTGCTTCAAGCAAATAAACAAGTTTCAGAAGTGCTGATCTTTAGATAAAGGTGATTGGCTGACTATCGTCTCACTCCCCACTCTCCTGGCCAGTACTCCATCAAGTTGATATAAGAATCTTTACTAGAGGCATCAGTACCTTTCACAAGGCAAATAAACCCAAGAGCAAGTAGAATTGGAAATACAGTTTACTTATTAATAGAGCTGATTGGCTGCTTTCGAAAGCAGACTTAATCTAGTACACAGGCCTTTTATCATTAAGACTGGAGAGGTAGTCTGTGGATAAGGGCTCACCACCACTAGACGATCTACACCCATCTTAAGTTATCTGTGTTTATCCTTTTATCTAAATGATTACAGCTACCATAAATAAAGTGACACATGAATATAGTTCATGAGGGAAAAAAAATAGAAATGGGAAGCTGTGTTTCTTAGAATAAAGTGCCATTTAACCCTTGCTCCCTAATCACAGAGAGGAGAGAATGGAAGAAAATAGCAGCTGCTCTGTCTGAGCGTGAATGCTAGTTTAGAGACTTCCCCAGGAAGGTGATATTTAAGCAAAGCATAATGAAATCATGGCTTTCTTTGTGTGTAAATAACACAAAGGTCTGCAGGTCGCAGGGATACTCTGAGAATCAGTGAGATGCTTTATGTACATTGCTTCCCATTCACTGGAACTGCTGCTGAGAGGGACAGACTAGGGCCTTCCCACCAATCACTAACGCCTCTTGTTTTATTCAAGATGACTCCCATAAATTATAGAGTAAGTTTTGCACTGGACTTGTTTTCTAGAGCTCAGGTTAAAATTAGGTAGCTTTTAATTTTTTTAGATGGTGACTATGAACATCACATGAGTGAGGAGTTTCAATTAGATCCTTTTCTTTTTCTCTCTTCTTTATAAAGATTTATTTTATGTATATGAGTACACCATCGATGTCTTCAGACACACCAGAAGAGCACATCAGATCTTATTACAGATGGTTGTGAGCCACCAAGTGGTTAGTGGGAATCGAATTCAGGACCTTTGGAAAAGCAGCCAGAGAGTGATCTTAACTACTGAGCCATCTCTTCAGCACCAGTTTCTTATCTTATACTATGACAAAATACTGTACAAAGCAATGTAGGAAGGAAGGGTTTCTTTTGGCTCACAGTTTGAGGGTACCATCCAGCACGATAAGAAAGGCCTGGCAAGAGGAGGCTGTTAGCTCACATGTGGACAGAGTAGAAAAAGATAGATAAAAATGTTCTTACTGCTTTTTCCTTTTCCCCTTTCTATTCAATCTGAGACTGTAGCCACTGGGCTGGTCTAACCATTTAAAATATATTTAAAATATATTTATCATAGCACAAAATAATCAAAAGTAATTCTTTCATGGTTTTGTTTTGGTCTCTGACGGCTCCTGCTGACCTCAAACTCACTATAATGCCAAGGACAGCCTGAATGCTGACCCTCTAGCTGCCGCTCCCAACTGTGGGATGCCAGGCCTGACTTAGAATAATTCTTGTTATCCCAGTTAGGGGAAGCCGTGGCACAGGTAGTTTATGACTTTCACTAGGTTTTTGATTGGTTCTTTTTTGTTTTGTTTTTTATTTTTTAAGTTTTGTTATTGTTTTTCGGATCTTTTGAAATCCATAACATTTTCTTCCTTAAGGGTGGAGGGGGGATATCTCAAAATGAAGAGGACAAGGTTTGTTGATTGTATTAGTTGTCACAGAACCTCAGGAGCTCGCCTTGCCTCTATGTCTTTGAATGTCCACATCTGAGTCTGAGCAAGGTGACAGGTGATTCTGGATGTGTGAGGAAAAAGCCAGTAGGATGTGAGGAATGAGGGTTCATTGCTTCATAGAAAAATAGTTTTAAAAATAGAATCATATTTATGAGACAAAAGGGGACCACAGCAGTACTGGGAACCAGACTTCCCCTATCGCAGATGCTCTTTCTGTCGCTAATGTGTACCAACTTTCTTCTCCCACTGTGGCCTTCCTTCCAACCTTGAGCAACGTGGTCTCTGGCAGCTCCCAAGGTTATAAATCATGGCTTTTGCTGTAAGGAAGAGGGTGACTTGTTTTTCTATTCACTTCTACTTTGAAATAAAGCTTTAAAGACAGTGCTTTTTGGCCTGTCTAGAGCTGTGCCACCCCTGAGCCAATCACCTACGTTCCAAACTTGGGTTCATGAGTAGCAGTGATAGATGCTCCGGGGTTCCATGACTACAAAAGGGAGAAGATCTATTCCAGATGGTAAATGCTGCTCCCATGGGTGGGAAGAGGCAGGAACCACTGTACCTACCAATATATCTGCACTAGAAGAATTATCCACTTTCTGAATGTAATAATGAGGACAGGTACCTTAATGTAAGGCAGAGCAGATTCCCTGGGAATAATATTGGCCAAGTAAGGTCATGTGATATGAATACTTGGTAGGACAGATGTCTATCTGAATGACATAATCCATTTAATTTAGTCTAGGCTAGTGGCATGATCTTTTGGTATTTCCAATACAAACGAGAAAGTCACCTTCAAACTTGACTTTTCTCAATAAGTTATATAGTGGGAATCTTTTAAAAAGTACTTTTATTAGTTCTTAGAGCATTTCATCAAACATTATATTTTGACCACCAACTCCTTCCCCTAACCTCCTCCCAGATCCACCCCCAACCTCAACTCCAATAACCCACTGACTGCAGGATGTGTTGTCTATCTATTCCTATGTGGGGAATTGTCCAGAGGAGCATGGTGGACAAACCTTAAAGGCTTGTCCCTCCCCTAGAAGTCATTAGCTATCCACAGCTCCCCAGGTAAAGGTAGGAGCACAGTGGGACTCTTATACAAAATGTACACAGAGAGCGGAGGGCACCCAAGTTTGTTGTAGCGGCATTTGTCTCTGATACCCAATCTCCGGCTCCTGGATCAGGAGCAGGACCAGCCATTCTCAGATTGGTAACTGCCTGAGATTTCTGTTGAGCAGATGTTTTAGCTGGTAGAGTCATTTGTATCATTGTTTCCTTTACTTGTCCCCATCTGATTTCCTTTTTTTTTTTTCAGACAAAGTCACTTATACAGCCCAGACTGATCTCATAGTGACTATGTATCCTAGACTGGCCTTAACCTCCCCAGTGCTTACATTACAAGCATGCACCTCCATGTCTAGCTTCCTAGCCTGATTTAAATTGGACTAAACCATTCTTATATCATCAAAATAAAAATTCTCTTAATGAGCCTCAGGAGGCTGACCTCACTGGACTGCCATCATACGCTGTAACCTGCTCTTGAGTAAAGCCAATGAAACATCAGCAGAAATGAAAGGAGTGTAAGGCCTGGGGATTTACCTCCCTGGCACCCTGCCATGGCTTCATCTCTCAGCCAAGGGACAAAGCAGTCTTAAGGGAGCCATTTCCATTGAGCCATGCTGGGATCTAGTCCAAGCTCCCTTCCTGGATTGCTCAGGCCTAGGGTGGCATGCTTCCACGGATGGAAGGGGACAACCCTACTGCTTGTAATTTCCTTTTCTCTCTCAGACCCCTCCAAAGGGGTCTTTCATTAAATCCTCTTAGAATTGTCCTAACAATGGTGTGCCCTGCTTCCTTAGCCCCTACCTGATATAGGCATTGTGAATAAACACTAATAGATAATGTTAACTACTAAAAGAGAATTGGATAGCATTCTTGAGTCCTCTGTAGTAATTCAACAATTATCCAGCCCCTAGATACCAAGCCTTGGCACCTTGTGTACGCCCAGCAGAGGCAAGGGCAGATACCAGAAGGATAATACAGATAATTCCAGGGATACCAGAGAGCAGCCCACTTCTCTGAAGCTTTGATCTGAATATGGATGAAATGTGGTTGAGAATATAAATTTTAAAGCTAGATAAACCTGGGCATCTAGTCCCAGTTTTGTCACGGTGTAATTCTGGGTTTACACCTCCATTTTCCCATCTGTGGAACATATATAACAGTGAGAGTTCCCTCAAAGATCTACCGAAAGATACTCTCAGGTAAATACATGCTTATTACAGCCCCTGACACATGGACTGTGGTCAGCAAAAGGTAACTAGTGTTTGTGTAGTGATTTTTATCTATAAAATGTTTAAATCCATTAACCCCAGACATTATCCCTGTAAGCATTGAGTTAGACTTTGAGGAGTATAAAGCCCAGGTCTTACTTACCATTGCTTTCCTCCTTTTTAAATTTTTTGAACAGTTTATTGTTTTTATTACATTTATTCCTGTGTGTGCATTTGTGCATACAAGCGTGCAAGCACTGCCACAGCACCCCCATGGAGGCCACAAGACATTTGGAAGTTGGTTCTCTCCTTCCATCTTGTGGGTCTCAGGGATTGAACTTAAATCATCAGGCTTGGCAGCAAGCACCCTCATCTTCTGAGCCACCTCACTGGCCCCCATCTTGCTTCTATTGCCCTGGAGAGAATTGCAGGTATGCCACATGTTTTCAGGTATCCAGGACAGCAAAAGGGACCTGTATATCTCGACTGAGTAAGAAGTGTTTTGTACCTGGGGTGAGATTTGAGAGAGAAAGTGCCTGGAAAAGACATTTGAGCCAGAATTGAAACTTGAGTGGACGTGTCTTAAATGAACAGATGGGGGAACGGTGCTCCATTTGAAAGAGTAGACAAGGGTAAAGACAAACAAGTATCTTTATATGACAGATGGGGCCCGTGAGACTATAGCAGCATGCACACGGGGAGCTATGGTGGCTGGAAAAAGACCATAGGACTGGCAGGCACACAATCATAGACCCCCATAAGGAGAATGCCATTTTAAGATCTAGATTCTTCAAGCAAGTTTTCTGACTGCAGTGGGAGGGATCAGAGCAGCGTGGGTGGAGTGTAAACACCAAAGAGGAGCCAATTAGAAAGGTGCAGGGGCTTTGAAGTCAGCAACCACAAACACTGGAAAGTGAAGGAGAAGCTTGTGGTGTGAACCTCAGCAGAACTCACCGCATTCCCAAGGGAGCCTGGTACATTCTGAGTTTATTAACCCCCTACCCCTATTCTCTCCAGAAAGTCTGACCCTAATTGTGATTTCTATCTTCCTTAGCTGGAGTTCACCCAGATGACTAAAGGGTTGGTGGGTATGATTAGAAATGACTTCTAAAGAAATTCCATGTGCATTTCTAGGTCCCACCAAACCTTTCCCCGTGGCCACTGTCAATCGTATTTTGGAAGATGTACTAACTACCTACCTACGAGAAGCACAATATGACCCGGAGTTCTGCAGACAAATGACTAAAACAATTTCTGAGGTATAGTGCAATTTACCCAGTGTTAGCTATGACCACAATATTTGCTGGAAGACAGCCCATCTTCTGCTTTGTAAGAAAAGAATTCATTTTCAGGATCAGTTCAATGGCACACTTATATTTTATAGAAATAATTAGATCATACACTACATCTGTGCATTTGTACATGTGTACATAAACCTCTGTCTAAAACTATATGTGTGTGATTTTTAAGGAATCTATTGCTTGTATACAACTGCTGTTTTCTAAAAAAGATTTATATTTTTATTGTGTATGTGTGTGTCTGTGTGTGTGTGCATATATACATCCAGAGTGTTCATGCCACATGTGTGTGCAAGTGCCAGAGGAATCAGACCCCTGGAGTTAGAGTTACAAGCAGTTATGAGCTGCCTGCTGGGAATCCTGGGAATGGACCTGTAAGAGCAGAAAGTGCTCAAAACCGCTGAGGCATCTCTCCAGGTCCAGCCGCTTAAAAAATAAAAATCATTCTATACATTTGTATGATGTGTATGTAAGCGTGTGTTCATGCTTCTGTATGTGAACGTGGGCATGCATGTGCCATCGCATGCATGTGCCATTGCACACATGGAGGCGTCAGAGGACAATCTTTCGTGTTAGCCTTCATGTTTTACCTCATTTAAGAGTCTCTGCTGTTCACAACATACACCAAGTTAGCTGGGATTGTCCTGTGTCTACCCCATTTCCCTACAGTTATGCTGTGCTCATAAATGCCCACTGCCATACCTGTCTTTTGCTTGGGTTTGCGGGACTTGAACTCAGGTTCTCACACTTGTATGAGTCCTTTACCCATGAGCCATCACTTCACCTCACACAAAAACGGTTTCCCTTATTTTTGGTAAATACACATTTTAAGGGCTGTTTTCTCCTTGACACAGAAACATTTTTGTGTGCTGTCGATTATAGATATGGTGGTCTTTAAATACAGTTCCGTGTTTTATCAATTAACATATATTTTATGATAGTTTCTTCTACTTTGGTTTTTATATCAAACTCTGGGACAAATGTTTATGTCTATTATATTGTGGGAGATTTTGGAATATCTTTCCTTCATTAGTCATGAAAACAAACAAACAAAAAATAGCCCTAGTCATGGCATTCTTTTTAAAGGGAAGCCATTTTTTACAGACTTTCAAAGGATGTAATAATCCCTTGAATTCTGTTCTGTAGATGACAAGCTTTCTGTATGTCTTAGAAAATGCTGGCTTATTGCTAATGTTGTTATTTTGTTCCTGGATTCCTGTCCCATGAGGACAGTACTTGAAGGAAAGTTTATTTATGTGTGGTGCTGTGAGATACTGAAAGCATCTACAGTGCATCGTGCTATTTTCTTTAAACATTTTTTAATTCATATCTTTTAAAGTTAGCCTACAAAGGTATGAGCTTCATATGGTATTTTTACACACACTCGCCTCTCCCATTGTGCTCCCCCTCCTCCCTGCCCTCCTCCTCTTGATCCCCTCCATCCTTCCCAAATTATCCTCCCGTCAGCGTGTATATCCTATACTGTGTTTAACAATTTTGAGATTTAATGTGACTAACCCCCCCCTTTTTTTTTATCAAGGTTATTAAGACCAAGGTCAAGGAATTAGTGATTCCGAGGTATAAACTAATTGTGACGGTTTACATCGGACAGCGGTATGATCAGAGCATACTTATTGGCAGCAGATGCCTCTGGAATCCTAAAAGTGATACCGTCTTGTCCTATACTTTCAAAAACTCTACTCTCTTTGCGGTTGCAAATGTCTATGCAGTTTACTTTGAGTGACTGAAAATGGTCCTCGTGTGGTAAAATCATGAAACAGGCTGTGTGTCTCTATTCACAAAAGTTCTACTGGCCAAACCTGTGGGAAAGAGACAAGATGAAGATTGCAAACAACGGGAAGCTTCCGTCACTCTTGTGAGGATTGGTGGAGGGGGAGGGGAGCCTAATATAATAAAAAGGTCTTGTTTATTCAAAGCAGAAGTCAGTTCACATAAACATAGATGCCAACTAAATATCACTTCGGGTGATGATTATTTTGATTTCTCTTTTAATTGGAGAGCTAGAATTTCCTGAACAACTTTTTGATAAAGTTATAGAAATATATGGTAACGTACTCTGGATATATATCATATAGGGTAGGATAATTCAACATGACACACAAAAATGGTGAATGTTAATAGGCTTTAGTACTGCATATAAAATAATACTGGTTTTCATTTTACATTTAATAAATTGAGCAGCATTCATTAGTTGCAATTACTGTTACATGTACCTGACAGTTGAAAGTACTGACATAGAATTAATGATTTCGTAATAATTATCATGGTCCCATGGGGCCACTGGCTAAATCTAGACACTCTTGTGGGTTGCCTGCACTTTACAAAATTACAAGAGAACTGAACATTGACTCTTCAATAATGGAAACTATAAATGGATACAGGCTTTTAAGGACACTAAAGTAGACATTGTGCTATTAAATATACATGATGCATAATAGTAAATGTGCCTGTAGCACCTAATATCATGCATTGGAAAGAGACACTGCCTTTAAATACACATCGCTTATATGCTTTTGACTAGTTTTTCCTGACCTACCTTTTACCCAGAATACAAAGCTGGCAGCTTAACAAATAAAACATGTGTGTGTGTGTGCCATTTTGTTCCTATGAATTTAGCACTAAAGTGACCCAGTGAGGTTTTTGAATGTATGGGCATTGACGTTTACAGGGCTGAAATAGCTCTTCTGCTGGCTGATGCCTCTTGTAGCATGGCTCGTTTATTTTTATGGGGCTTTCAAGTCTTTGTGTGCATGTGAAATGACGCTGTGCCATTGCTCTAGGATGACAAGTCATCTGCCTAGAGGACATTTGTTAAAGGTCAAACACAAATTGCTCACATATGGAGAGAATTAGCAATGTTATAATCTTAAGGGGGAAATTGCATGTAATTCGTATCAGAAAGATTATAGCAGATGAAAAATGCAGTCAATGCTTCACAATTTTAAAATGTTTTGATGTCTTATTTTTCACTAAAACCAAATGTAGTTTTAAAATGCATTCCTGAGCTTTTTCTGATAGTGCTTTAGGGGGGTGTCTACATAGAATAATAACCACATCCAGGACTTGTCTGTCTCCAAACCCCAGTTTTGCATCTGGATTTGATTATCAGAGGAGGAAGCAATGCGCAGTACACTTTTGTCAACGGTTTCTTTCTCAGACAATGGCTGTGAAATCACACAACAGCTTGGGAGAAATGAGTCAAACAGCAATACCTACAGAAAGTCTGCTGTCTAGATGACTTCCTTTCAGAGTTCTAACTTGTAGTCAGTAGAATAATTTCTCACCCTTCCTCCTGGGTCACGTTGGTCAGTAAAACCTTAAAACACAAAGGAACTTAAAGATGGAAAAGGTAATTAGCAGGCCTATTAGCACGTGCTGTAACTGAGATCTCAGAGATGCGTTCCAGCAGTGGCATCAGCATAGGAATACAGAGTAAGAGCTTACCCAGGACAACTCATTTTCAGAATTCACCACTCAAAGCCTCAAGACAAAGAAACAGCTCCCCCTCCACGAATGTCTACCTTCCCACTCTCCCCACTGTAGAACACCCTGTGTCCTTTCTCCGCAAACTCAGATCTCACCTACTCCTCGGATCCTTCTCCATCCATCTCCTCCATCTCCTCCCTCCCAGACCCTTCCTTTGATCACTCTTTGATCATCTCTTAGTTGTTCTCTAGCTTTTAAGTTTTATTCTCCCAGGTTGAAAAACTAAGAGCACAGACCACCTAACAATGAACTCTAATTCATTACTTACAAGCAAGACTGTACTGTGCTACCCAACTCCCAAAAACTGGCCAGAAAATAGCAATACGGATCTGAACCCTTGAGGACTAGGGTCTAAAGAAATGATAGCAGGACATATCTGTACTCCAGAACTCCAGATGTGGAGACAGCCCAGATTAGAACATGTTATCCCAAGAAAATTCCAGAATGTCTTTATCCAGTGAAAGAACATGTGGGAGGCTTTGTGGAAGGAAATAATGACTTCCTCTAGACTTTGACAGAGGCAAAGAGAATTTCAAAAGATGGGAGAATAGAGAAGAAATTTACAAGGGATAAGAGGTCACACAAAGACAGAAGGGCGCTATCTCCTGAGGAAATGCACTCAGACCATAGGGAGCCAGTAGTAGCTTTTCTCTAAGTGAATAATATTAAGTGACTCTAAGAAGACATGTCATATGGGGCATGCAGGAATAAGGTCTACATGATTAGGCAAAAGGAGGCTAAAGCAATGAATGCACAGAGCAGTTGACATTTCATGTCCTGGAAGACTTAGGTGTGATCCCCATGGTCCCAGGCACCTTAAACACATTACCGGTTTTACAAAGCAGCAGCTTTCCCTTGATGTGGTAATGATAATGCCGGTGCCACTGGCTCAGGGTTTTTGTAGGATTAACTACATGCCTGCTGAATGGTTCACAGCTTAATGTCTAAGAGAAGTACTTGTGGTCACAGCTGAAAGTCTGAGCGTCTGGAGCCAAATGCACGGTGCTATTCGTAGGAAGAAGCCATCAGCGGAAAGAGTTTGTAGAGTAAAACCCTAGGTTTGACGTTGCACTCTTGTTTAAGTTGATTGTGGGACATTCTGGCCACAGGCAGCTGAAAGCTGAGCTAGAACATCAAAGGAAGAGATTTAGTCTTGGCAGCTGTCCAAAAAAAAAAAAAAAAAAAAAATGAGACCTCCCTCCTCCCTTATAAAATATTCATTACCCAACTCTCCAGCAAGTATAGTCAGAACTAAACAGTCAGTTAGTGGCTCTAGGAAGCCAACCAGAAACCTCCCCAAACCAACAGGGTTCTACTGGTTATGTGCTGTCACCTTCCTCCTCCTCTTCCTCTTCCCTCTTCCTCCTCCTCACCCTCTTCTTCCTCTTCCTCTCCCTCGTTTCCTTCACTGAAACAATTTCTTATATCATCCCTCTCTGTTGTTAGAAATCAAAAGAAGTGTAAAGTTTCCCTCAAAAAAAAAAAAAAAAGCAGCTAGCATTTCAGTGCATGTGATCAGCTCCAGTCATGATTTATTAGGTGATTTTTCAGAAAGCACATAGTAGAAGGTTAGAGTTCAGCAGGTAGTGGTTCAAAAATTATACACTAGGTCAATGAATTCATTTTTTTTTAAAGTCAGGAGAATTAGCTAATATGTGGGAGCGATTTTTTTTTTAAGTCAACAAATCAGACATTTACAAACACTCTTTTTTTGTGTGTGTAAAACAAATTTAATTAATAAAAACAATCATCCTTGTTATTCAAAATAACAAATAAGAGGAAAGTATGATAACAAAACCTTAAGAGTTCATCAAAAACTTCTTTGTTTTAATATTTTTTTTATTGGAAATTTTATTTACATTTCAGATGTTTTTCCCTTACTCCCTTTTCCCCCCTCCCTCCCAGGAACTCCCTATCCCTTCCTCCCTCCTCTTGCCTCTATGATGGTGTACCCCCACCCACTCTCCCCCGTACCTCACCTCCCCACCCTCGAATACCACCCCCCATGATGTCCAGCCTTCACAGGACCAAGGATCTCTTCTCCCACTTATAAATAGCTCCCTTGCATATATAGCTGGAGCCATGGGTCCCTCCTAAGCACTCCCAGGCTGGTGGTTTAGACCCTGGGGGCTCTGGTTGTTTGATATTGTTGCTTTCCTCATGGTGTCCCAAATCCTCTCAACTCCTTCAGTCTTCACTCTCTCTTCTCTGTTGGGAACCCCATGATCAGTTTAATGGTTAGCTGTGAGCATCTGCCTCTGAATATGTCAGACTCTTGCAGACCTCTAAGGAGACAGCTATATCAGGCTCCTGTCAGCATGTACTTCTGTCATCCACATCAACGTCTACCTTTGGTGACTGCACATGGGATGGATACCCCGGTGGAATGGTCTGCAAACGGCCCCTCCTTCAGTTTCTGTTCTGTACTTTGTCTCCATATTTGCTCCCATGAGTATTTTGTTACTTCTTCTAAGAAGGACTGAAGCCCCCCTCCACTTGATTCTTCATGAGCTTTATGTGGTCTGTGAGTTGAATCTTGGGTATTTCAAGCTTCTGGGCTAAAATCCAATAATCAGTGAGTGAATACCATGTATGTTCTTTTGTGATTGGGTTACTTCACTCAGGATGATATTTTCTAGTTCCATCCATTTACATAAGAATTTATTGAATTCATTGTTTTTAACAGCTGAGTAATATTCCATTGTGTAAATGTACCACATTTTTTGTATCCATTCCTTTGTTGAAGGGCATCTGGGTTCTTTCCAGTTTCTGGCTATTATAAATAAAGCTGCTATGAACATAGTGGAGCATATGTCCTTGTTATATGTTAGAGCATCTTCTGGGTATATGCCCAGGAGTGGTATAGCTGAGTCCTCATAGAGTTGAAGACCCAGAAATTAACCCACACACCTATGGTCATTTGATCTTTGACAAAGGAGCTAAAACCATCCAGTGGAACAAGGACAGCATTTTAAACAAATGGTGCTAGTTCAACTGGAGGACAACATGCAGAAGAATGCAAATCGATCCATTCTTATCTCCTTGTACAAAGCTCAAGTCCAAGTGGATAAAGGACCTTCACATAAAACCAGACACACTGAAACTAATAGAAGAGAAGGTGGGGAAGACCCTTGAATACCTAGGTACAGGGGAAAAGTTCCTGAACAGAACACCAATGGCTTATGCTCTAAGATCAAGAATTGACAAATGGGACTTGATAAAATTGCAAAGTTTCTGTAAGGCAAAGGATACTGTCAATAGGACAAAATGGCAACCAACAGATTGGGAAAAGATCTTTACCAATCTCACATCCAATAGAGGACTAATATCTAATATATACAAAGAACTCAAGAAATTAGACTCTAGACAATCAAATAACCCTATTAAAAAATGGGGTTTGGAGCTAAACAAAGAATTCTCAACTGAGGAAACTTGAATGGCCAAGAAGCACCTAAAGAAATGTTCAACATCCTTAGTCATCAGGGAAATGTAAATCAAAACAACCCTGAGATTCCACTTCATACCAGTCAGAATGGCTAAGATAAAAAAACTCAAGGTGATAGTAGATGCTGGCGAGAATGTGGAGAAAGAGGAACACTCCTCCATTGTTGGTGGGATTGCAAGATGGTGCAACCACTATGGAAAACAGTCTGGCGGTTCCTCAGAAAATTGGACATATTACAAACATTCTTAAAGAATGAGCACTTTTCTTCTTGGGACATCATCTGACCTGTCTTTCTAGATGCTCTAAAAAAAAAAAAAAAAAAAAAAAAATAGAACTCAACATCAAACAGTCATTTGGTTTCCATCCTTAGTCTCTCTGATGCTCCCACAGTCACCCACCAATCTGGGGCTTTCAGGAACACTCAAAATGCTCTCCCAGGACAAATGTACAGACCACTTCACCCACGAGACACCTCAGCTCTTTTGAAGGCCTTCTTTCTGAGGGGCCATGTAATGTAGTTTAAGGGAAGGAGTGGTGCTTTCTTCCTCTTCATTTCAAGTGTAAGGTTGTCTTCAAACCTTCTACAGCTTCCAACCCTTAAGGGTTATGTGAGTTTGGCAAGCACCCAATGCCTTCAGCCTGTTTCCTGAAAAGTAAAATAGGCCATTATCATGTTCTCATGAAGACAGTATATGTAAAATAGCTGAACCAGGGCTGAGGATATGGCTCGGTGATTATGAGTACTGCCTACTCTTCCAGAGGACCTGGGTTTGATTCCTAACAACCACATGGCAGCTAACAGTTGTCTGTAACCATAATTCCCAGAGATCCAATACTCTTTTCTGGTATCCTTGGGCACCAGGCACCTGTGGTGCACACACATGCAGGCAAAACACCAATACACATAAAAACATTTTCTTTTAATTTCTGAGAGAAAATTAAGATAGTTGAACCAAGCAGAATGTGATAGGGTACACTTGTGATTCCAACACTTGGGAGGTGGAGGCAGAAGGATTGGAAGTTCGAGACTAGCCTCAGGTACACAGAAATTGATCACCAGCCTGAGCTATATGAGACCATCTATAATAGTAGTAGTAGTAGCAGTAGTAGTAAAATTTTAAAAGCTGATCTCTTATAGAAACTTTCTCTCAACCTCTAATTTTCACAATATGTGTTTGCTAAAGGTGGTATGCTGGAGAAAGTCTCTAATCCCAAAACTCTAAAGGCTGAGCCTGTGGAATCTGGAGTTCCAGGCCAGCTTTAGCTGCATAATTAGACGCTGTCTCAAAAGACCACAGGCTGGGGATAAAGCTCCATCAGAGCACTTGCCTACTGGATCAAGACCTGGTTTAATACTTAGCACTGTTAAAAGAAAAAGGAGAAAGACAGGTGCATTGAGCAGATACTTTTGTGTTGTAGAAATTTTTAATCCCCACCCAGGCTTTCTACCCACCTTTGACAATTCAGTTCCTGGATAAAAGACACACACGATTTCTATATTTACAATAAGCCTTAAACAGCACATAGAGGGTAGAAAGTATCTATCCTCTATGCTATTAGAATCTAATTTCCTATTGATAACCCCAAATTATTACTTACTATGTTTACTGGGCTGCTCTTAACTCTAATTGGCCAACCCTCAGGGCCACGTTTTCATGACTCACCTAACCATGGCAGCTTCTCCTCCATTCCCTCTTCACTCTCCTCTTCTCCTCTGACCCCAAGCCTGGGAATCCTCAAACCTGTCTATGTCTCTTCTGTCCAGTACTTGGCTGTCAGCATCTTTATTTACCAATCAGAAATAACTGGGGAACAAGGTCACATAGCTTCACTTGGGTCTGTGAACACTCTCTTGTCTCTGGGGCAACGCACTTAGTATTACAATACACAGCAAAAGACCAAACCTCAACACTTCTGCAATCTCTTCTCATCACTGTAATACACCTGTGCGTTTCTTTTTAATTCCAAATACTCAATCAACCGTCTATCAATGGCAGTTTTCTTTTAAATCCACATCTTTCATGACACTATCTGTTCCCAATGTCTGTTTCCAGGGTTATCTCTATTTGTTCTCATGCATCTTTCATGCAGAGGGCTGGGCCCACATCAGGACTGTTGTGGTTCCTGACAGTGATGTTGCTTGGCACTGCCCATTCCTTGCTTCCTTCATACCCATTTGGATTTATGAATTCATTCACAAATGAGCAAACCTCTGGAGGATGAACTGAGACCTAAGTATGCTGAAAGCCTCACTAAAGTCTGGTGTAGCTTTCAGCTTCTTCCTTACCAGCTCAACCACCCTGCAGTTTTTGTTTTTTGTTTTTCTCTTTTAAATGCAGGCTCTAACTTGAAACCTGTGGTTCTCCATCCACCACCAACTAACTTTCATACCTACCAAGGCAAGAAACCAGTATGACCAGAATGGAGAGTCCCTGGCTTCCCTTTGCACATGAGATAATAACTGATGATGTTTCCAGCAAATGACTGTGATGGAGCATCCAACTATAAAATGTACCACATACTTGGTCTGATTTTGATTTGTGGATTCTGGGAAATCACTTTATAAATTTATATGAGGTAAATCATTTTGAAACGAAAGAAAAAGATGGTATATCTGCTAAATAATTATACAAACACATTCTCTTTGGTTCCCTTCACTTTGAGAGTATAGATTTAAAATTGTTTGGAAACATAGCTAAAGTCTCAGTTCACAAGCACAAGTAACAGTGGCAAAGGAGTCACTCATTTAATGAAGTAGAGTCTAGAATTTAAGATGAGACATTTCCTAATCCATGTGATGGGGCTAACTCCGGCTGAGATGAGATTCATGTAAGGACACTATAAGGAGATAATGACAAATGCTTGTTGTTAAAAATATGCTTTGTGGGACTGGAGAGATGGCTCTGTTAAGAGCACTGGTTGCTCTTCCAGAGGTCCCAGTTTCAATTCCTAGCACCCACGTGGCAGCTCACACCTGTCTGTAACTCCAGTTCTAGGACTTCTGACACCTCATAGATTTACATTCGGGTGAAACACCAATAAACAAAAAATAAAAAAAAATTGTACATTTAAAAAAATGCTTTGTAACAGATACTAGAAGTTTCTTTTGCAAGAAACTCTGACTCTTGGATCTACTGATGCCCAGTGGATTATAAAGCAGGAGAAAGCTTCTCGTGCTTTAAAGCTGGGGTCAGATTTATGCCCATGTACCCAGGCATGTCAACCACTCAAAGAGCACTGCATGGTGAGTGACCTATATTTGTGACCTATTTTTGCCTGCCTCATCCTCCTTCAAGAGTAAAGTCACAAAGACAGGAGGAGGAAATGGGCAGAGATGATCAGCTGGCAAATCTGTTTCTGCTCCAAACTAACCAAGCTAGACCCCAGCCCACGAACAACTAACTCTCAGCAATGGTTGTCTTAATCAGAAGCAAACAGAAGCAAGCCAGTTGTGTTGTTTTTATACTTCTTATATATATATTTTATTTAATTATTTAAATCAATCATAATTTACTTATTCACATAGGGGTTATAAACACAAAAAGGCAGGATGTGGGGAAGGGGATGACACTGGAGCATAGGTGTTCAGGGCGAGTACAGATACCTTTCAGAACAGGGTATCAGCTGGGTGAAGGTTCAGGGGACAGGTCACTATGACTCTGCCTATGGTTCACTTGTCCTTATCTAAGTTGGTACTGTCTGCCGAGGCTGCCTATTCACAAGATCTATTACTACTAAGGCTGGTAAATTTCCACAAAAGCTGCCTGTTTACAATAGCTTATAAGCCTTCTGTTTCAGTGTTTTTCCACAGAGACCCAAGACTTTGTGTTAGCATGCATGTATGTCAGGCCTATTGCTGATTTTAGGCCTATGGCTGATTTTAGGCCTTTAGTGTATAAGCATCTCCTCCCTTCTCTAAGTATAGAAGGGCCTTGGCAATTCTAATCTTGCGAAGGCGGGGATAGAGGCCTGATCTCCAGTAATTGAAGGGGACCTTGTAATGGCTCCAGTCCTCCTGTTGTTGTCCAGTGAGGCATGAAGGCCATACCCATCCCGATGTCTTTTTCCTATAGATGGGATATTTTGACATCAACCCCTATGCAGTCAGGCTTGTCCCTCAGGGAACCTAGATAGATATTTTTAACTTTTATTTATATTCCCTTGCAGTGCTTAGCCTCGCAGCCTAAGCAAGAATTCAGATTGCCAGTCAGAGGGGGTTTTGGTTGGCCCCTCTCTGCTTGGTCTAGGAGTGGAAGTCCCCTCATTTAGGTTGGGTGGAGATAGGTTTTGGGAACACCCTGGATAGAGTAACAACCTCATCTTGAGTCTCATGGTCCTCCATAGCTAACTTATGATAATGTATCTGAATAGGTTTTGCTACCAAATTATCTATCTGTTGTATCACAAAGTTAGTCACCCTATTTAAGGCCCGGGACCAACAAAAATCAGCAAAAATAACCCAGTAAATGGTCCCAAGATGGGAGGAAGTGGGGTTGACAACCATGGAGAGGTTGAAAACCAATCCTTGTACCAGCTCTCATTTTTCTCTTTTTCTCTCTGTCTTTTCTCAGGGCCTTCTCTGACCTTTTTCATGTTCTCTTTAACCATCCCTGTCCTGTCTATGTAAGGGCAACATTCTTCTTTAAGGGCTGTACACAGTCAAGAGATGTACACAGTCTTTTCTATTGTAAAAGAGTAAATCAAGTCCAATAAAGTCCTTTGCAGTTTTTGGAGATCATTTCAGACAGCGAAACGAGGGATTTCTTCAGATTAGTGATGTCAATCTCTAGTTGTTTGAGTGTAATTCCTGGGACCAACGTGGTGAAAAGAGAGAACTGGCTCCTCCAGTTGTCCTCTGATGCCCATATGTATGCCATGACAGACACACATCCATATACATGCACATGTATGCATGCACACACACACACACACACACACGTTTAGAAATTGCAAAGAATTTCAAAGAGTGTTTGTTTATGTGGAGAGAATCTATTAATATTTAAAACAAAAAATTTTAAATAATGACATTTAAGAATAACATCACATGTTATTACAAATATTAAATTTATGAAAACTATTTTACATGATAAAAACAATAAGTGGAGAGATGTTGCTTTGCATTTTGGCAAGTGCTGTATGACTCTTCCTGGGGAGACTGGAGAAGAGTCTATGCAAACCCAAATAGGGGACTAACAACAGATTAAAAAATAAAAAAATCATCAAAATCCAGCTGGTGAACCAAAGAGTTGTTTGGTACTTGCTACAATAGTTTGAGTGACAGGTAACTATATCACCATGACAACACACCAGAGCTACATTCCCTACACACCTTCCCACTTTCTGCAGCATCAAATCTCCTCCCCTGGCATTTATTTATTGCTATGCCTTCAGGAAGTGCCTCATAAACCTTATGAGTTCCTGTCACTTACTTGTAAGCTTCTTGTTTTTCTGCACCTCCTTCCATAAGGGGATGTTTCAGCCCTGAGCAGGCAGCTACACAGCTGCAACCCATAGTGTCTAGCTCAATAAAATAGTCTTCTGCTGCTGTGCATTTTGCTGGTTGACATATAATAATGTCAGCTTGTCATTAGTATCAAGTTGAAAATGGAAGATAATTTTAATAACCTTTTAAGATAACTCTTGTATTTTTGTTTTGCTTTTTATAGATTAATGTTAATGTGTGTGTGTGTGTGTGTGTGTGTGTGTGTGTGTGTGTGCAAGCTCCCAGTGACTTATCATTAATACCCATAAGTCAGTGCATCTCTCAGCCCTCACCCCAGAAGCTTGTTTTTGCACTAGATGGCAATTAATATGGAGACCCAAAGTACAAAGAATGAGAGACTTTGGAATGCTCAGACATTAATGGGACATTTATAGTGTAGCCCCTCCTCCAAAGGCTCAGAGGTCATTGTAGAAGGGGTGGAAAGAATGTCAAAGGCAGAGGAGATAGATGACTATAAGGAAGCTGTGTTCTGGACACAAAGCAGGGCAATTGCATTTATGAACACACAGTAGTTGACATAGCATGTGCAAGACTCAAACCAAAATTCCAGCATGGACATGGTAGGTGGGAAATAATTCCTACCCTTAACTAAGGAGCTATTGGCAATTAATGGTCATTCTTTTTAAAGGTGTGACCCCTGGAAGGGGTATATGAGCAGCACAAACTGCACTTGAATATATGTGTGTGTATTTGATTAGTTATAATATATATATAGTTTTTAAATTTTAAAGGAGAAAAAATTGGATGGACAGAGGTAGGTAGATCTGGGAAGAATTAGGGGAGGTGGGTGAAAATGATCAAAATACATTATACAAATTTCTCAAATAAATAACAAAATAAAATAAAGCACACATAGTGTAGAAAATATGCAGTTTACTAGATATGAAAGCATGGTCTCAAGGGATGAGAGTGGACACGGCCTGAGGAGTCATTGTGTTACATGAGTCCTTGGAGTCTCTGTTCATGCAGCCCCAGTGAGCGAGGCTCAAACGCCCCTTCTACTCCCAATATGTCAATTAAAGAAACAAATAACAACAAAATGCAGAGAAAAGAGATGTGTTCAGTGTGGCCACACTGGGAGGAGAGCAAATAAGGAGTCCAGTGACCCTACATCTGTCTTGGGTACCTGAGGGTTAGGCTTAAATGGGGGCTGGGTAGAGGAATGCATATGAAGCAGTCTGGAGGAGGCATGGTCATATTCATCAACTGACACCTGATCCACTGTCAAAGCCATGTAATGTTCCTTGGAGGAAAGTGCCTCGTCTAACAACAGGGCTTCAGACAACCCCTTCCTGCAAAAGCCCTGCCTGGGAAATGTTAATCTTTTGGGATCCATTGTTTCAAGAGTCTGATAGCCAGTGGGAGGAAAGCAAGTATTTCTTCCCTTTAAAGTTTCTTCTCTCCAGCCAGGATAGCTGCAACTGTACTGGCCTATATTTCATTTGACTTTTAAAACTACAATATTTGTTTTTATTCTTTGGGAATTTCATACATGTGGGCAGTGGACTTTGATCACATGCTCCCTCCACCACTTCCAGCTTGGACTCTTCCTTGGCTCTGCCCCTCCCCTCATGTCTTCCCTTCTAACTTCATGTCTTCTTGACTCCTTCTCTTCTTCTTCTCTTCTTCTTCTTCTTCTTCTTCTTCTTCTTCTTCTTTCTTCTTCTTCTCTTTCTTAAATAACCTACTGAATCTAATTAGTGGTGTCCCACATACACATGGCTGTGCGGGCCTTCATTGGAACATAGTCAACCTTTCAGAGGTCACATCCATAAATAAAAGTGATTGTCCCTCCCCTAGCATCCAACTGTCCATAGCTCCTCAACTAGGAATGGAGCCTCATAAGCCCTCCCCTATCCCTGCTGGAATGCTGCCTGGCTTGATTTTATGCAAAGTGTTGTGAATCCAAATGTTCTCTCATGTTCAGAAGGCACTCTCCCACGAAACACTTGGCTTAAACACTTAAACCATTTAAACATCTGGCTTAAAGCACTTAACGCCTTTAGTTTTTACAATCTTCCACGATGTTCCTGAGCCTTGAGGAAAGGCTTTAGACAGCTAAGCACTCCACAGACTTACTCTCTGTACCTTGACCAGTTATAAGCTCTAAAGCAACCACCATCCAGTGCACATAGTTACTCCTCTGATGAGAATTCAGAGCTGTGCTAATCTGTGGAACACAGATACATACTTAAAAGGTTACTTGATACTATGTCCATTTAGCAAAATAATATAGAACTAGTTTACCCCTACAGGCTATGAGCTCTTGCCACCAGTTCTTGCCAGATAGAGGAATGGGTAGAGAGAGAAATAACTCACACTGTGTATATTTGAAAAGGATGTATGGAAACCTATATTTTATAAGCTTCCTAAATACATGCATACATATATAAGTCTGTATTTTAAATATATTAAATATATATATTAAATTGAATATATGATACTTCTCGAAGCCATAGATTCCGAATAAAAAGCCCAGTATCCTTGAGGTGCTGATTGAGGTTGTCCCAGAGACTCCCCTCCCTAAACAACATAGGCTATTGCCATTGATTTTAGTTGCTATGATGATTTGAATGAGCTGTCCCCCATAGTCTTGTTCCTTTGAACATTTGGTCCCCAGTTGCTGATGGTGTTTGGAAGGTGTGGCATGGCTGGAAGAAGTGTGTTATGAGGAATGGGCTTTGGGGCTTCAGAAGCCTGGCCACATTCCCAGTTCACTCTGAGTTTTCTGCTTTGGTTCGAGATGTGAGCTCAGAGCTTTTGCTGCTGCCATGGTTGCCATCTACTGCCATGACTCATGCCATAGGACTCTTATCTCTCGAAAACTTATGCCCAAGTACACGATCTCTTCTTCAAGTTGCCTTGGCCATGGTGCTTTTACTGAAACAAGAAAAACGTAACTAATACAATTGCCCACCAAAACTGAATAGTAAGGCTCTATTGCTAAATATAGTACACACTTAGGTCATAGCTTCCATAGTTCCAGAAGATGCTAATGCAGGATGCTGGGTATGGGGAAGGAGGGAGACTAACCAATAGTCTTACCAACCTAAGACTTCTGTGAGCTATGATTCAAGAAGGCTTTATAATACTTATAAAACCTCTAGCAAGGTAGCTTTTCCTGAGGGACTTATGTCTATCCAGGTGATTGACTGGGTCATTTGGATTGACTTCTTTGAAAAAGACAACTGTATTCTCATTCTTTAAGAAAGTCTCTGACAGATCATATCCTTGAGATTTGTTTTTATTTTATGTATATAATGTTTGCTGCATGTATGTCTGTGTATCATCTGCATGCCTGATGCCAACAGAGACCAAAGAGAATTGGAATTGAACTGGTCCTCTGGAAGAGCAGCCAGTACTTTTAAACCACTGCCATCTTCCGTTCCCTAAATCATATCTTATAAGGCTTAGGAAGCTATCAATAAATGGTCTTCCAGACAGTTCTCAATGACATCTCCATTAAGGACAAGAACTATGACTTAGATCTCATCTTCTTCTAAGCTATCATTGTTCATACTTATAAACTTATAGCTCTTCGATAAACTTGTCCTAATGCATTAATTTTGAGTTCTCTTGATAAGACACTGATCTTTGACGCTTTTAAGAAGGGGGGGCTTCATCTCCAAAGACCTCATTCTCTGGTGATATCTAATTCAAACCTAATGACATTAACTTTTTGAAAAGTAGGAATGCCTAATATCATACAAATTTGAATATAAGCAAGTTTGTCAAGACTGCCTCGATTTACACTAAGTAGTTCACTGTGTATCCAGAAACACCTACCATTCAGCAGTTCAGCTTTAGACACATTTCTTTAATTCTCCCCAGACTGCTTTCTCCTGTTAAAGACGATGATAAAGTACTGTCCCTTCCTTACAGGTTAACTGCGCTGATGTGTGAAGCTGCTTAAAGACCAAACTCAATGAGCGCATGTCATTGATGACGTTCATAGACAGCATTACCAAGATCAGCACTAGGCTGAACAGATCCTGACTATTATCACAACCCACTAGAGGATTCAGCTGACAGTGTAAGAGATGAAGACGGTTTGTGATAGCCCTATTTTCTCCTTTTATCCAGGAAGACATCAATTGCATAACAATGGCTTTACCAGCTAGACCTTGGATTTTCAAGTGCTGGGGTAAGAATGAAAAGTCCTTTTATCTCTGTAAGACAGAGGCAAAATAAAGGAAGCTTAGGCTACAAGAAGGAGAACATTACTCAACTCTGAATGCCTGCAGCTTACGGGAGCTGGATGGTGTGTATATAGGCCTCTGCCTATTCTTGGAATCAATCGTGAAAGGCAATGTCAGAAAACACTTACTGAGCATTTTGAAGTCTTTGAGAAAAACACTGTGTTTAGATTGAGAACGTCGTTGTTCAGTTTCTCAGAAATAATGCACAGTAACTCGAAAGTTAAGTATTTATTTCTGAGTGATAAATTAGCAACTGGTTCTATTTTCTTTGTAACCATGTTTTACTTTTCTGCTGTGCTAGGCAGGATGAGGGTCCAGAAAGTACCCACTAGGATTTCCATGTTCTTGTATCAAAGAGCAAGGATAATGGTAGAAGTAGATATAGCTAGTTTTTGTGGTTGTTGTTGGTGTGTGTTGGTGGTGGTGGTGGTGAGTGTGTATAAGCCCCTTGACATAAGCAAGTGGCCAGGCCAAGCCCAGATTACTCTAACTGCCCCAGCTCTGAAGACACAGGTGACCAAGCTCAGCCCTACAAAACAAAGCAAAACAAACAAAAAAAACACCCCTCAAGGTCCAACCACCAAATCCCACCAATCTCAGGCCACCCTGGAAAGCACCATCCTGCCTTCCCAAGAAATCCTATAAAAAGCCTGACTCCTGCTTAGTTCTTTTGTGTCTTTCCCAATAAACCTCTTGTGTGAGGTTTGTTGTGCAGTGTGACTCTGTGGTATTCCTTGGCTCCTGACTGCCAGGATACCTTTCCCTTCAGAGCTGCAACACTTGCAATGGGAAAACCTTTCCTCTCAAAGCTGTACCACTTATAGGGTGTGTGTGTGTGTGTGTGTGTGTGTGTGTGTGTGTGTGTGTGTGTGTGTGTTCTAAGAAAGACAAGGTCTCATCTGGAACGCATGATGTAGACATGGCTGGCCTCCAGTTCACAGAGATCAGTCTGCTTCTTCCTACCAATTGCATGGTTTAAAGGCATGCAGCACCACACCTGGCTTAGACACGGTTTATTTAATAACAAAGCATTTCTGAAGTGGGCCATAGAGCTGAAAAGGTCCAAGGCTCAAAGGCCCTGGGCCACAAGATTTGTGACATTTTATTGACCATTTTTACAGTGCCCACCTTCTTCTGTATTTGCAGATTGTGTGTGCTCTGTCCCTTTCATGTATCTCTTGGTGGTGAGTCTTGTCTTTTTCCTGATAGAATATTCATCTTTTCATGTGCTAATCTTCATGCCCCTCTCTCTGCTCTGCTCTCCTGCCACAGATGTCACAAAGAGCTGTGGTCCCAGGAATGTTTTGGAGGAGCCGAAGGATGATGATCCATCTATCAAAGCTTCATCCATGCTTAAGTGAAGCATAGTTCCTGCCTATGAGACAGTCCAGAAGTCTCTCCTATCTTTCCCACCATTGGAAGGGGAGGCTTTGAATCCCCTGTAGTAAAAGCTATCTAGATTGGGGCTGGACAGAAGGCATAGTAGTCTGTTTCCCAGAACCCACATGGTGACTCACAACCATCTGTAACTCCAGGCCCAGGCCTTCACTGTCCATACGACCAAGAAAAATGTAAGATTGCAAGGGGGACCATTATTTTTAGTGATGCATAACTTTTGTTTTAATTTTTTGTTTATGTGTATAGATGTTTTCCTTGCATGTATATCTTTGTAATACTTACATGCCTGGTGCCTAAGAAGGCCAGAAAAGGGTGTGAGTTGTAAGCTGTCATATGATTCTGGAATTGGACCAAGGTCCTCTGGAAGAACAGACAGTGCTCTTAACTACTGATTCATCTCTCCAGTCCCTGGTATAAGTTTTTTGGTGGAGAATTCTCGATCATTGACTCTAACAGTTTTTTAGCCTTATACATATATATTATTTTACATGTATGAGTGATTTGCCTACATATATATGTCTGCACACCACATGCAGACTGAGTGTCAGTGGAAACTGACAGAAGAGGGTATCAGATCCCCTAGAACTGGAGTTACAGATGAGTATAATAATTGTGTCATTGCTGGAAATTGAACCCATGACTTCTACAAGAGTGACAAGCACTCTTAACCACTAAGACATCTCTCCAGCCCCTATAACATTTTTTTAAGGGAAAAGAATCACAGTGAGCTTGGATTCAGGCGTTTTTATTGCAATTTTGCACAGCACTTGAAACTTCAAAGACATAGTTAGAATTTAGAAAGAAGAGTGGATTTGCCTTAGCAAAGTGGCTTGAAGTCATAATAGACCTTTTAGGAAAGGATCGTCTACCCAAAAGCCATGGTTGTAGTGATAGAAGCTGAACATGGGACTCAAAGGTAGAGCATTGAGATACATGCTAAAGGCCATAGGGTTGGGGCATCCTAACAGAGAGTGCTGAGTTCCCTCATGGAGCAGCCTTCCCTGCAGCACAGAGCTTGCAAATCTCGTCTGGATACTACTGAGTGCTTCTTCAATTCCCAAAGACCTTCCATGGGAGCCTGTGGATCTCTAACAAGCTCCTGTCCTGAGATATCCATCCTGGGAAGGTTGTCCTCCAGAGTTCCTTGGATGTCTCCTGTCTGTCTAGGAGCTGGAGGTGGTTTCTTGTCTCAGCTATAAGAGAGAAAGACACCATACCTTAACAAACTTTAACAAGAAAGCACCAAAGACCAGCACTTCAGAAGAGCTGAGTCATCCTGGCTCTTCATTTTACAGATGTGGAAAGATAGCGGTGTCAGTTGGCTAGCAGCAAATGTTACCAACCACCTCTGGTCCATGAGAAATTAGATATTTCCAAAGATATTAGTTATAATTAGCAATAAGCTATATAATTAGTCATAAGAGATGTAATTAATTAGCTAGAAGCAAGACAACAACAGTAATCAAAACCCTGGGGATGCCTTGCAGAGCTGATCAGTGAGATTTCCTTTCGTATCTGAAACTGAAGCACGGGCCACATTGCTTAATCTAAATGTTGTTCCCAATATCTGTATTCAAGTCCCTCTGGCTTCTATTTAAACAAAAACCACAAGAAAGAATGGTAGTTGGTCAGCTAGTGATTGATCAGATAAATAATGTTAAGGAAAATACACTAGACACCTTTGGAAGTTTGAGTGCTATGATTTCAGTAATTTCGAGGGAGATAGGGCCAGTAAGATGGTTCAGTGGGTGGGGGGGGGGTACTTGCAGCCCGACAAGAAAAACCTACACTTGACTCTGATCCACATGAAGATGGAAGGAGAGAACTGACTCCACAAAGTTGTGCTCCTACCTTAGCACATGTACTTGTGGAATTATGTGCTTGTACACATGTCATATATACACACAGGCACACATCCTCACAATAAATAATAATAATAATAATAATAATAATAATAGTTATAATATTTTAACAATGTAAAAAGAGAAATTTACAAAACTTTCATTTTACTGTTCTGTATTTCAGAGATTCTTCAATGCATTTTCCTATTATGTCTTCATGTGCTGTCTCAAAATCGACGACAACTTTGTTTTTAAGTTTAAAAAGCACCTATTTCTGATAAGGTCTGTACAAACTATGTATTATCTATATGTATTAACGTGGTAAGGACAATTTTATCACATCTCAAGATATTATCCCACTAAAGTATGAATATTGTTGGCAATTCCCTAATATCTTCTGTTTTCCTAAGTCCTTTTAAGCCAAGCTGAAACCTTTAGCATCATACACGTGGCTTCAGCATTCACATGCCATTCATTTCCTAAGTCTTTATTAGAAAACAAAGGGAATGCCACCCATTATGCAAGCAGAGTTGGGAGCTGGGCATCAAAGAGCAATGTTGCATGGTCTCACTTATGAGAGATCTGGAATGCAGAGGCCTTGGGAGCAAAAGGAGAGTGGTGGCTATTCAAGGGTGACTCAGGTGTCCAGGGATGGAAAGGGAGAGCTAAGGAGTAGACGGTTTCAAGTAGCCAGGAGGAATAAGTTCAAGAGATTGACAGTACAATGTGGCGGCTGTGATCAACAGCAGCATATGCATTCCTGACATTACTGAGAGCATACATTTTCAGTGTTCTCACCATGAGAAAATAATAGGTGATGTAGGTGATGCATAGGCAGTGTTTGAGAATTAGCCTGATTTAGTCATTGTGCATCATTTACATGTTATATATATGATAAATCCATGTTTTGCCAATTTAAAATAATAGAACCTTGAATACATTTTACCTCATAGTTTTAAATCGTTATATTTATTATTTATAATTAGGGTGCATGTATGTGTTATGTGTGTATAAGGTTGTGTGTATGTGTGCATGATTACAGGTGCCCAATGGGGCCTAAGGCATCAAATCCCCTGGAGCTGGAATTACAGACCTTTGTGAGTTGCCTAACATGGGCCTCTGGGTCATGTCTCCAACCCTTTACTGCATAATTCATTACAAAATTGGCAGAAAGAATTCCAGCCAATCTTCTAAGTTCCTTGAATTGAAAACAGAAGTTCCGTGACGTCAACACATCACTGCTGCTACGATAGCAGGTTGACAAGGCACCCTGGGAATTCTGGTCACGCTTTCCCTAATGCTCACAATCCCCTAATTCCTGCCCCACAACTTCTCAGATTTGGCAGGCCCTTCAGGACCTCTGTCGAATTCCACCTTCTCCATGATGTAAGTATCTACAGAAGCCTTCTCTTCATCTAGGGCACAGTATGTAATAACAATGATGTCAGCTCCTGAGGCAGATCGTCCTGGCTTGTTTTCTGGCCTCACTGCTGAGTGGCTGGGTAAACAGTTTTCTCCTTGATAAATGATAAACAGCAGCAGCGTGACGTACTTTACAGGAACTTCAACAGAATGCTAAGTGATGTGTTGCCTGGGAAATTACCTGGTACTTAATATGTGGTCTGCTGACTCAGGTCCTTCCCTTGCCCTTGTTTGCACTTGCCTGAACTCTAACTTGATACACTCTGTAATCATCTGTGTGCAGACAGATGTCTGGCCTCTCTACAGCCTTCACCGCTCTGCCCATAGACGCTGAGCTCATTGACGTCCCATGCAATGAACTAGTTTTATTCAAAAGACTAAAGAATAGAAGTGTGTTGCTTTTTAAAATGTAGCACATTTTACCTTTTTGCCAGGTCAAATTCTGTAATATATTTTGATGATTAGGTCCCTACATTGATATGCAAGTGGATCAGAATTTCTTAGAGAAATAGCTACTAAGAAAACTGGGGTTGAGGTGGGATGGTTAAAAAGAGGGGGGTCTAGAAAAATGTAAGGTGGGTGAGTTCAATACCTTGTTGAGCGTGGAGAACCCCCTCAGGTGTCTCCTCCACCGTGAGCTGGCACAGATGTAGATGACTGTTCTCATGTAGTCCAGGCCACAGAGCTTCACAGTCTGCCTGCTTCTACTTCCACCACAGCCAACAGAACTAAGAAGAGAAACAGAGCAAGGGCGGGGCCCCTCATGTTGCCAGAGAGCAAATGAGAATCGATGTAATTGGTCAGCAGTGCCCAGTGAAGTTTTGAAGTTATTTCACCCTCTTGGGCCATTTATACCAATCCCTGTGATGCTTTATTGGTCAGTCCTTATTTTAACAGTATTTACTAAGCACACAGGTGACAATGTGGAAGGCTAGCCATGTGCTTTTATGATTATTGCTGGTTACTCAGGCATCTGAACACACCTCAGGAGTTGCTGTGGAAATAGGCGGCTTTTGGAAGCAGAGACGTATGAGCTTCAGTGCCCACTTTACATTTGCTGACTGACATAGAGCAAGCTTTAAACTCTGAAAGTCAATAATGGTATCTCTCCAGCATGGGAGATGCCATCTGATGGGTGCTTCCGGGAGCAAAAGCAGCTCCATGTCAATGCCGTGGGAAGTTACACAGCGATGAGGTCTGTCGGACTCAGATTTGATCTCTGGCTTTCCTCCCACCAGATCTAGAATGTAAAGCAAGTTGTTTAAGTACTCTTATTTTTTAAAAATGTTGGTAATAGTACTATCCTACAGAAGTATTGAGACCATGCCTGTCCTGCTTTACATATCAACAGCTATTTATTTCTTGGCTACCATCTCACCTCAGGATCAGAATAAACTAGAAGAGATAACCTTTCTTCAGAGCTCAGAATCTGTGACTAGAATACTCCTTGACATCCTTAACCTGTGAGTTGGGTTTGTCTGTCTCAGCATGTTATAATAAAACCAAATGTGTATTCCCAAAATGGCAAATGATGAAATACCTCTTTTGATAAACCAGTTAAAGCCCTTATCTAAACTCGGAGTTTGCTCAGAGTCGTTTGAGAACAAGAACGTCTCAACCCCAGCTTTATCCATCAGACTGGCTTGCAGCCTTTATGTCTGAAGAATTATCTTAATTGATGATTGAGGTGGGAGGGTTCAATCCACTGCATGTGGTACTATCCCTACACATGTGGTCCTGGGCTCTATTAAAAAAAAAAGAAAAGAAAAGAAAGAAAGAAAGAAAGAAAAGCTAGCTAAGCATGAGTCTGGGAGCAATGAACCAGAAAGAACTGTCCTTCCATGATTCTCCTTTGGTTCCCTGCCTTCAGCTTCTGGCCGAACTTCCCTCAGTGGTAGACTGAGACATCTAAATGTAAACTGAAACAATCCTTTTGCCCACACTGCTTTTGGTCAGAATATTATATCACAGCAACAGAAAAACAGGCCAGGACAGCTACCTAATCTGAATATAAATACACTCTGGAAACTAATAAAACCTGCAGTTGCTCCCAGCTATTCTGCTAGATCCTAAAAATATTCTCTTGTCCCCACCCCCCTTTTCTGTGGTTCTTAGGGTCTCTCCAGGGATCTCTCTAGTTTGGGGTGTAAATGAGAGGTCACCAAGGTCTGAGCTCTATCCATGGCTAAGTGCAGACAAGCTTGTCATCCCGGCCACGTACACACTGACAAAGTCCGTGACCACGAAAGAGAGCCCTCCACAGTCAGCCTCACACTGGCTGCTTTGTTTTTCTCATTTGTAAGTTGAGAAGTTTGAATTTGGATTGCTTAAGGACTCTATTGAACTGGAAATTTCTAAGTCTTGGTATACTTATCTGATTCTGTCACTCCTACAACACAAACTTTCGCCATTGGAGGCAGATCTTAAGGGAGGAGAGATAGAAGAAAAGTGGTGAGGCTGTGGGGAATGGAATAGGAGATGTATACATGGGGAAGGGGCAGGAGGGTAGGATAGAGGAACTAACACTAAGGATGTTTGGGGGAAAGCATGGAAACCTACTATTTTCTGTTTCCTAAATATAAAAAGGTTTCATTGGAGTCCTACATGGCGGAGACCGCTCCTCCCGGAAGACACAGGTTGCCAAGAAAAAGCCCAGTGATGGGTAGGGACTATTCCCCTGGAATTATTGGTCAAGAAGATTTCCTGAGACCACCCAAATAATGCAGGCTATTGCCACTGTTCTTAGTTACCTACCAGAACTTGGAGGTAAGACATTGTTGGATATATCGCACACTTTGGTCATAGGATTTGAAGAAATCAAGCTGATACTGACCTGGAAATTGCTTCCCTGGAGAGCTCTTATAGATCTGGAAGTTTCTATGCCAGATGCTAGGGGAGAAAAGTCACCAACCATCTTACCAAGCTGTGAATCTTGTGAGCTCTAATAATGACTGACATGTTAAGATGTGCCAAGGCTGCAAGGGGAGCATGAATAATATAAGGGCAACCAAGCACCTTTCTGACTGGATGTAAGGTCTGCTCTACAGGAGGAAATTCATGACTGGTGCTATAAATCTGAGCAGGAACCCCTGCCTGTGTAGCTCATAGGCCCTAAAGGCCAAACTATTACTATTCTGGTAAATGGACATAGTATCAACTGAGAGTTGCTGATGGCTAGGGTAGGAGGAGTCAGTCTTCTTTAAGAGTGTGGTTCCTGCTAGGATAACCATGCTCCAGTGGATGGTCCCATACCCAGGTGTATATTGGCAGCACTAACTGAACTAAGTAAATAACTTTTAAAGCAGACATGAAGTTGG
Source organism: Mastomys natalensis (assembly GCA_021653895.1). NCBI lineage: Eukaryota > Metazoa > Chordata > Mammalia > Rodentia > Muridae > Mastomys > Mastomys natalensis. Next base: position 2,622,794 of record JAJTUV010000014.1, on the reverse strand, counting down.
AACTGGGATAGAGTTAGGGTTCTTAGAGGAGTTGAAGAGGGATACGTGTGATTTAAATACATTGTGTATGCAATTCTCAAGTAATAGTTTATAAATATATTAAAATAATTCCTGTATGTAAAAAAGAAAACCACATTAAACACAGTAAGATAGGGGCTGGAGAGGTGACTCAGTGGTTAAGAGCACTGACTGCTCTTCCAGAGGACCCAGGTTCAAGTGTCACCACCCACATGTCAGCTCACACTGTAACTACAGTTCTAGAGGATCCAGCACCCTCACACATGCAGGCAAAACATCAACATGTTGGGGTTTGGTCTGTTGCTATGCATTCAAATGCTAAATTCTGTATCCCAAGACCTGGTTGGCTTAAAGCTTGTTGTAACCCTAAAGGTCTCTGTGTCTTTTACTTGGATAGTTGCTGGTTAAAAGGTAACTGCCTCCATATTAATTTCCAGCACTAGTTATTAACCATGGAATATTAAGTTCATACATACTACATCAACACACATGAAATGAAAATAAAATCAAACAAAATATTTTATCATTATCTATATAACATAAACAGCTTGGTCTTTAAGATTCTTCTCTTAAGTCCAAATAGAACTTCTTCTAAATATTTTGAGGTTTGATTAGAGAGGACCACCAACATAAAATCTTCCCATCTCATGACCTATCTGGTCACACTCCTGGGACGTTCAATTCTTTTTGCCCAGTGGTTGACTTGTCTAGTAGTTGCTTCCATTTGCTCTCCACTTATATTTGACGTGCCTTAGTTTGCTCAGAGACTGCAGGAACAAAATCCCTACCAGCAATTGGAAAGTTTATAAACCCAGAAATGTATGCCTTGTAGTTCTGGAAGTTGAAAATGGCAGGGACCAGGTAGCAGCATAGTCAGATTCTGGGAAGTCCCTCTTCTTGGTTGAAGACTAATGATCTCCCACTATGCTTTGACCCAGCAGAAGGGGTGAACCAGCTCTTTGGGGCTTCTCTAAGGACAGTATAGTCTCAGCCAAGAGGGCGCTGTCCTTGTGTTCTCCGCACCTCCCAAAGGCTGCTTTCCTAACATCGCCTTGAGAGTTATAATTTCAAAATGTACTTTTTATTTCTCTTATTTATTTATTTATTTTGGTTTTTTGAGACAGGGTTTCTATGTGTAATCCTGGCTGTCCTGGAACTCACTCTGTAGACCAGGCTGGCCTCGAACTCAGAAATCCACCTGCCTCTGCCTCCCAAGTGCTGGGATTAAAGGTGTGTGCCACCACCGCCTGGCCTCTCATATTTAAATACAAATGTTCAGGCTATCATGGTAAGTTTATTTACTATGAAGCTGAAATGAGTCAAAGAGTTAGGCATGTAGCATGATCCATGATGCCCAACAAATAATAAATGTAAAAATCCCTTTGCAAAGGATTAGAAAAGTGTTGGGGTTTTGTTGAGATAAAATAGTATAGATATTTTCTGCATGAATCAGTAGGCAGAGAAAGACAATCCTATTGCATGCCCAAGAAGAATTAGAAATATGTCTGCTATAGAAATTCACTACTGTCACAGACATAAATCAACCTCTCAGAGGACTTTCCAGGATCACATACATGGGAGAAGTGTTGACTTGGAAATTTCCTAACTATGCCTCTTTCTAAGCTAAAGCATGGCTATCTCTGAAATTCTTCAGCTCTGCCTTTCCTCTCCACTCTCTTCGCTCCCCCCAACCCTCTTTTTGTCTCCCTGACTAGCACATTCTTAATGTGGAAACTTAGTTGCTAAGTCAGCCCAACATGGAGGAGGGCATCCTTCTATCTACATGGGACACGAGATACGAATGAGAAAGATGTCATTGTATAAAACCACTGAGATTTAGGAATTATTGGTTGAAACAGCATAGCCTGGTTTATCCTGACTAATATAATTATCTTATAGTTACATCTGTGTAGATATATAAAATGTTTATAATGACCCAAAGAGTTTACTTTAAAATGTTTTGAAGTTTCTTTTTATGTGTATGGGTGTTTTCTCTGCATGTCTGTCTGTGTCCCATGGGTTTGCCCTAGGAGGCTAGAAGAGGGCAGATTCCTTGAGAACGGCCAGTGTTCTTAACAGCTGAGCCATGTCTCTAGATTATTTGTCCTTAACAATTGGAATTATCACATACTCAATACATTGGTTAGGTGGAGGCCTTATCAGCTATGGACCCTAATGAGCTATGGTAACAATCAGTTTGCCAAAGTGCAATACAAATGTTTTGTGATATTTACAGAGAATCTGCCCATCGAAGCTTGTCCTAGCTAAAAGTAACATTTCCTAATCACATGCAAAGGGAATTGCTAATTATTTTTTGAACATCACAGATTATGCTAAGTGCTAATTGACTTGCTTATGATAACTTGTTAACTCATTTCAGCTTTGAAAGAATACTTAGAGGAAACTTAAAAATACTGCTGTATACTGACTGTGTATACAAAAGCCAAAATTTGAAATCTCAATCTTTGTTGTGATAATAGAAGAAGGTAGCTTTGAGAGATCTACAATATAAACCAAAACTTAACAGTCACACACTGGATCTGGTCGCTGTGTGTTTTACCTCCGTACTATTTGTCCAGGCCTGTTGTCTATGGGATGCCTGTAGATGTGGGTGAGGCAGGTTGGCATGAGTTGTAAGTATTGCCTGTGGTATCAGATGTGCTCAGTCAGAGCTCAGTTCTGCTACTTGGCAGCTATGAGAATTTAAGGCATATATTGTCTAGGAATTACACTTTTTAATTTGTAAAGTACTAACAACATCAACTTCATAATTTTTATTTATGTGTACATGTGTTTGTCATGTTTGTATGGGTATGAGAATTAAATGCAAACAATACTGACCTTTGCATTGACTGATGTAGTTATAATGGGAATGATTTCATTGTAATCTAGTGATGACAATGCTAGACTGATACATTTTTGCTATTTATATTTTAGGTTCTAGCTAGAATATCGCTTTGAGGAAGTATTAAAAATGCAATTTTATTTTATAACTTGTTAAATTAAAAATATTATCATAGGAGGCTCTCTGCTCCTCCCTGTTCCAGAGACAGCGGAATCTTCTTGTGCAGTGCCAGCCTCATCCCGTGGACAAAATGAAGGTCGGTGTGAACGGATTGGGTGCCTGGTTACCAGGGCTGCCTTCTGCTCTGCATCTGGCAAAGTGGAGATTGTTGACATCAATGACCCCTTCATTGACCTCAACTACATGGTCTACATGTTCCAGTATGACTCCACCCATGGCAAATTCAATGGCACAGTCAAGACTGAGATTGGGAAGCTTGTCATCAACAGGAAGCCCATCACCATCTTCCAGGAGCGAGATTCCACTAACATCAAATGGGGTGATGCTGGTGCTGAGTATGTTGTGGAATCTACAGGTATCTTTACCACCATGGAGAAGGCTGGGGCCCACTTGAAGGGTGGGGCCAAAAGGGTCATCATCTTTGCCCCTTCTGCCGATGACCCCATGTTGGTGATGGGTGTGAACCATGAGAAATATGACAACTCACTCAAGATTGTCAGCAATGCATCCTGCTTAGCCCCCCCTGGTCAAGGTCATCCATGATAACTCTGGCATCGTGGGAAGGGCTCATGACTATGATCCATGCCATCACTGCCACTCAGAAGACTGTGGATAGTCCCTCTGGAAAGCTGTGGTGTGATGGCTGTGGGATGCCCAAAACATTATCCCAGCATCCACTGGTGCTGCCAAGGCTGTGGACAAGGTCATCCCAGAGCTAAACTGGAAGCTCACTGCCATGGCCTTCTGTGTTCCTACCCGCAATGTATCTGTTGTGGATCTGACATGCTGCCTGGGGAAACCTGCCAAGTATAATGACATCAAGAAGGTGGTGAAGCAGGTATCTGAGGGCCCACTAAAGGGCATCCTGGGCTACACTGAGGACCAGGTTGTCTCCTGTGACTTCAACAGCAACTCTTTTACCTTTGATGCTGGGGCTGGCATTGCTCTCAATGACAACATTGTAAAGCTCATTTCCTGGTATGACAATGAATACGGCTACAGCAACAGGGTCATGGACCTCATGGCCTACATGGCCTACAAGGAGTAAGAAACCCTGGACCACCCACCCCAGCAAGGACACTGAGAGCAAGAGAGAGGCCCTTGGTTGCTGAGGAGTCCCTGTCCCCAACACTAAGTATCTCCCTCACAATTTCTATCCCAGACCCCTATAATGACAGAAGGGGCCTAGGGAGCACTCCCTACTCTTAAATACCATCAATAAACATTCATTGCACCCCAAAAAATATATCATAAGGTTAGTTAAGGAAATATAACAGCACTGAAAAGGTATGGGTCTAATGACAAATAATTATTTTGTTTCTAATCATGAGTTCATTATAAAGTCATCAGCAAACACAAAGTTAGCAAGTATTCACTTTTCTAAAGATTTATTTTCATTTATTGTAGGGGGAGGATGTCGCGTCTGCCTTGACCAGCAATTAAGACACACACGGTCAGATCCTTCTCAGCCAGCTTTATTGCAGACTCTTGACTTATGGACGGGATGGGAACGGGAACGGACCCGGACAGGGACCCCAGCAGCAGAAATAAGCTGCTTATATAACTACCCAAGGCGGGCTGGGTGATGTGTTCTCTCAGGATAGGTTAGACTGCCAATACCTCATTAGCATAAGCCCCTTGGGAGGGGCACGAGGCCGAAGCATGCACAAAGGACTTGTTTACCAGTTTAGCTGAGCTGGCCATGCTGGAAGCCAGCTACTTACATTGTCAGGTGCTAGTCATATGGCTTTGCAACTGTCCCAGGTGCTATCTTAAACAGGGCTGCCTACAGGAGGAGCTGATACCAAAATCTGGTTTCCTGATTGTTTCTTGATTATGTCAAGATGGCAGAAGCTAGTCTCTGGGCAAAGAGGAAAAGGAGGGATTTCAGGGTTCAGGAGGAAGAGACGGGGACAAGATAGACTGGGGGCTTTTTCAGCCAGGCTTTGGAGAGAGGAGAATGAACTATGTAAGGCCTGGGGGAAACTAGAACCGGTAGCGGCCTCTGCCACTGGCTGAATTCTGATATAGGATAGCTGATGAGTTTAGGGCAATAGATTCTGCACCCAGCAATTGAGTTATCTGGCTAGTTTTAAAATATTAAGACTGTCTGCTGTTTTACATCTGCAGTGACTCAGGTAGGCAAGAGAAAGGGCAAAGCCAGGGTGATTGGCCAGTGGAGAGCTACTGCAGCTCCCCGTGTTGATGGGAAAACACGTCAGCTAGCAATTGACAGCTGAGTGAGGTAGCCGGCTGTTGATCACAGAGCCTAGCTGAGAGCTCAGGTAGAGCTCACAAAAAAAAAAAAAAAAAAAAAAAAGCATGTTTTTAAAATTACACACAACTTATGTGTGTGTTTGTTACACTTGTATGGATAGCTCTAGACGCCAACTCCTCCTGAACTGAACTTATATGTAAGCTATGTAATGTGGATACTGGGAAACAAACTCAGGTCCTAGATATGAGTGGTTAACAACTAAGCTGTCTCTCCAGCCCTCTAATATGATTCTTAGCAAATTCTAGTGGGAACTCTCATGACAAAGCTATTGATGCTTGGGAGTCATTAAAACTTCTAATTTCTACTATCTACTGACTGAAATATTCTCTGTACTTAAACATCCATCAAATCACAAAGTTTCTACTTGGGTTAACTTCTGTTTTTTGAATTTCACTGTTATCCATTTGTTGTTCTCAATCCTCTATATATTGATCCCCAAGGTTGATTTGAATTACTACAGTGGCCTCTGTATCAGCCTTGTTATCAATTCATTTTCTGGACTGTAAACGGGATAATCTTTCATATGGTAATTACCCAATGTTAACACTCTCACCCCTCAAGGAAAACCCCAAAAAAAACCAACTACGTCACATAGCAACAAGAGAGTTCATGATGGGAGAATGGGTGAGATGTGGCTCAGTGGTAACAGTGGTTGTAGAATAAACATGAGAACTTAAATTCAAACCCCTAGAAGCCATGCAAAGCTGTTATATAGCAGACCACAAGAGGCCTTGTTTCAAACAGGTGACAGGTAAGGATTGACACTCCATATTGTCTTCTGACATCTGCCTATGTGCTGTTTCATATGCATGTCCCCCCCCCCACAGCTGTATGGAGGGAAGAGAGAAGACAGAGAGGAGGAGGAGAAACAGAGAAACAGAGAAGAGAGAGAGAGGAGTGGGAATGACAGGGGAGAGCAGTGGGAGGGGAGAGGAGGGGAAAAGAGAGGAGAAGAGAGGGAGAATAGGAGAAGGGAGAGGAGAGGGGAGGGGAGGGGAGGGGGGGGAGGGGAGGGGAGGGGAGGGGAGGGGAGAGGAGGTTCCTGATCTGGCGTTTGTCTACTAGGTCAGGTCCTGTTGTCTCAGATAAGGCAAACACTTCACAGACTGAATTTCTGTCCCCTCTTTTGCTTTCCAGACTTTTCCTCATGCTGAAACTTCTTTCCTCCTTCAAATCTTAATTTCTCCTCCCCTACAAATGCAGGAAGGATTTTGAAATAAGTGTATATAGATAACTTTTTGCACAGTGTTATGGATTAAACTTTCTTATAGTTCATTTAGTGATTTTAAATGGCCTATTAGAAGGAATCAAAATAAGCAAATTGTAGGAGGAGCTAAGGTGGGAGGAGTAAGGAGAGGAAGAGGAGGAGAGGAGAAGGAAGAGGAGGAGCTAGGAGAGAGGAACGAGAGGGGGGAACATCACGGAGGCAGATGTTCACGTGTCTGTAGCAGTCAAAGGTAGTTGGTATATCTAGGTTGGGTATTCGGTTACACTTCTGATTGTATGGGCATCTTGTTACTGATCATTACCAAATATATAAGCTTTTGGATAATTTAAGCATTAGAGTCTCATTTTCCTACTGGGACCACGTGGATGGCGGGATGGTCTGGGCAATGCCCAGCCTTGCAGAGACAGCCTGGAAGATTGGTAGAGCCATCTCCCACGCTGACATCTCATGGGTGGCAGGGCTGGTGTTTCTGGCTGGCCGTTTCTAGCTGTAGCACACACATGGCCTCTGGCTGAGAAACATGGCAGCTGAACTAGGCAGAGCCTCTTCAGCCTAGATATTCGGTTTGACCAGCAGCTGATTTTTAACATTTTACCTCAACAGCAAATAACATGCAACTCAATAGCACAACAGAGATAAAACCAGAATGAAATAATAAACAATAAAATGCTTTGATTTTAAAATGGGCAAAGAGGGCAGAGAGACTGCTTGGTAAGTGGATATGCCTGCTGCTGGCAAAGCTGAGGAGTAGAGTTTGATCATGAGAATCAACATGGAAGGAGAGAACTCTCAAAAGTTGTCCTCTGCCTTCACATGTATGTTGTAGCATGCACACCCATGCGCATACGCACATGTACTACTAAAGTTTTAGATTTGATTTATATTTTAAAATGACCAGAGAAATAGATCTTTTTAAAAGAAGATACACAATGGTCAAAAACATGCAAACATGTGATCAGCAGCACACAAATGAGAAAATCTGAATTTGGTAGCGTTGTTGCAGAAAGGTAGAGCTTCCCCCTCAAAAGTAAATGCATCATGTAATCGAGAAATCCTACTGCTGGGTATGCATCCAAAAGAGATGAACTCAGGATGCTGAGGCTCCTGCACCCCATGTTCACTGTGTTTCACTCACAGAAGCCAATATGGAATCAAGGGTAGACATGGGGGTACACGCTAGATCCTAGCAGTTGGAAGGTGGAAACAAGAAAGATCAAGAAACCAAGGCTGCCCGGGCTACACACCAAGTCTGAAATTAGGGTGGACTATTATAAGGTCCTGCTTTTAAAAGAAAAAGGGAAAAATGGAATCAGTTAGCTTATTTGTGAATGAATGGGTGATTTGTTGATTGTAAGCTCACATATGTGAGTGCTTTAAGATATACTCAGAAAACAGTAATTGTTAAAGCTTTGAGTGTGTACAGAACAGCAATTTTGTATTGTGTTGTCATTTTGAGTGTTTAGAAATAAAGACAATAAACAATCAAAGCATATGTACAGTTTGGAAAATTTAATAAAATTGATCTGGCCCTAATGGTAAAGGGCAGGTCTAAAATTCCTTCCATTCAGGAAGTTGAGGCTGGAGGATCATGACTTCAAGGGCTCTCTGGCCTACAAGAGTAAGTTTAAGGCCAGCTGAGTACCCAGTGAGACTCTGTTTCAACATTTAAAAAAAAAAAAAAAAATGGAAAGAGCTAAGGAATAGCTCAGTCACAAGTTCCTTGCCCTTCCTTGTAGTGTCCTTCTGAGTTAAGACTGGTCTACCACCTGTGTATGCTTGCCTGGTCTTATTGGATTCCACTCCCAACACCCAAATAAACAACCACCAAAGAAGAAAACTCCCAAATTCCATCTATTTATCTTTGTCTCTATCCCTGTTTACATCAGAGTTCTGATGTAGGTCACTCAAGGACTCACCCTGGATTCTTCTTCTGGGATAATAATACCTTATCTTCTTATAGTTAAATGTACCCAAATTCAAATTCACATATTTGGTGAAAATACAGGGTTTCCACGAGTTGTTTTTGATGTTACATATCTTTTTTGGCAAGTTTTAAAAACAAACACTCATTTTCCTAAGTGTCACAACAATGGTTTGGTTCTTTTATATGTCAGACTTAGTGGACATATTGCATTTTCTGTTCAATCTAGAAATTGGTCTCACATAAACAATCATCCTTTCAGTTTTACGACACAATGAGTTTACCACATAAAAGCTAATTTGCTAGTAAAGGCTGTTCGGAGGAAATTTGAAACAAAGTCCTGAACAGCAGATTTCGAAGCCTAAATGTCACGGAAGAAGTCAGTAAGGTCGCCAGGACCACACGCGTCTCCTGCAGGGCAGGAGAAGGCACAGCAAGCACGCAGGCGCAGGCAGAGAAGGCACAGCAGAGCACGCAGGCGCAGGCAGGAGAAGGCGCAGCAGAGCACGCAGGCGCAGGGCAGGAGAAGGCACAGCAGAGCACGCAGGCGCAGGGCAGGAGAAGGCGCAGCAGAGCACGCAGGCGCAGGGCAGGAGAAGCACAGCAGAGCACGCAGGCGCGGCAGGAGAAGGCGCAGCAGAGCACGCAGGTGATCAGAATGAGCTGAGCATCCACTTCCTTAGATGTTTTACATTTACATTAAATAACCTCGTTTCCTAAGTTGCTCATGAGAACATGATCCCACAAAGTAATAGCAATTTTCACACACACACACACACACACACACACACACACACACCACACAGAGTGATCATGGGTTCATTACTACTTTTTATAATGAGGGGACAAATGGATTTTATGAAGAAAAAAAAAAACAAAAAACAAAAAAAAAAACGAAGCTGTGGCTATGTTCACGAACTTTCCATGCTGATTCTATGTCCTCTGTAAGTACTACAGATTTTGATCCTCTCTGATGCTAAAATGTTTTCTTAGAGTTCTGAGGAAATTCACAATATTGAACCATGTTGTGATGAGGACCTGCAGGAAGGAAGCTATAGCTCCCGACCCTTGCATTCTAAAGGTATTTCTTGCAATCTTACTTAGTGGGGTAGTGTGGTGAGCCCAGAACATTAGCCGTCTCTTCCAGGAGCTTACAGTCCAGGAGGGAGTCAGGCGCTAAGTGACTGACCTCACCAACACTCACCACAGCAGGTATGAATTCCAGTTTAGAAATGCAGTCATCTACACATGGAAGGAAAGAACTAACTTAGGCAAGTTGTCCTCTGATCTTCATACCTGCTCCATCCCCCCACCCCCCCACCAAGAACGACAATGAAAATAATGTAAAAAACATTTTTAAAAAAAACGTAGTTATCTAAGAAATATAGCTATATTTTCTATATGTCAAATATCTTCTGATTCCAGGTCACACTAAACATGTATGAAACAAGGTAATGTCAGCACAAGTTCCTTGCCCTTCCTTGTAGTGTCCTTCTGTGTTAAGACTGGTCTACCTCCTGTGTAGGCCCCTCAGCTCCGGTGGCTCTAGAAGCTTCTGAATAGCACTGGTTACCTTGGGGAATGATTTTAAAAGTGGCCTGTTGTCTCTCCTACGTTGTACAACTTCCTGCACATGCTTTTCATGTGTCTTGTTCCCCTCAAGCCATCCATCCTGAGAAAGAGCTATATTGCTTTTTAAATTTAAGATGTACGGCTTGTCCCAAATTCCTTTCCTGATTTGTTGCTTTTAGAGGATGGCCAGGTGGTTTTGACGTATTACATGCCTCTCTAAACTTGTGCAGGCAGACCTAGCAGTGTGACAGGAGTGAGGTCATGAAGAAAAGTAATAGTCAAGCTATAAACTTCTGCAGAGTCCTCAGCAGTCACTTCTGAGCCAGTGTCATGGTGGAAACCAACTCCATGGAGCCCTGAGAACATTTAGCAAAGAGCCATGAGGGAGGTGGGGTTGGGGCGGGTCACAAGTTCAAGTTTCCCTGAATACATAGTGAGACTGTATTCTATAAAGCTTCCAACCCAAAAAAGAGCAAATTATTTTGGTCAGTCTTATGGATGGGACTGTAGAAAGTGCTGTCTGGAGAAGTGGACATGAGCTGAGCATTAAGAATGAAGAATTGGAGTGTACAGTTTTCCACAGAAAGCACAAGTCATCATGACCCAGTATAGGTGAATGCTGGAAAATCAGGTTACTAAGTATATCATTTTGGATAACCACTTAAAACACGAAATTTATACATGCGTATTCTGTATAGATCTAGAAGCTAAGTAGTGTTCTACTTATACAATAGAATAATCACTTATAAAGAGTAACCACTTACACAATAGAAACCACTTATACAGCAGTAGCCACTTATACCATGGGAACCACTTATACAACAGTAACCACTTATACAGCAGTAACCATTTATACCAGCAGTAACCACTTATACAGCAGTAGCCACTTATACCATGGTAACCACCTATACAGCAGGAGAGTGAGTATAAGAACGGTCAGAACCAAGGGTAGTTGTCAGGCCTGCCTGCAATCTCAACACTCCAGAGGTGGAGGCAGGAGGATCCTGAGTTTTGGTTCAGCCTGGACTTTATGAAGACCTTATTTTCAGAACAACAAACTAAACAAAACAAAGCAAAGGGAATCTGAGTCCCATCCTTTCAAGTTGGCAGTGAAAGTTCTTCAGTGTGTGGTCTTACTCCTTTAAGCCTCAAATCATCTTCTGGGAAACAGATAATACTGTTATAACAATTTGTTTTATTTGTCTCAAGATTGCTAAGATGAATAAACTGAGATATTGAATATGAACGTGTTTTGTAAATTGTGAAGAGCTTCACTATGCATTATTACTAGCATATTGATAACTACATTTTCAATATTTTCTTTTAAATAAACTCCTGATACAAAATGGCAGATACTAAGTGTTCTAATTTCTCATTTGTAACTATACATAATTGCTTAGAAGCAAACCAAATGAATGTTAAATACGATGCATAATTACACACTATGGGAATACAACTGTCCTTTCCTACACTGGCTGACTGTACAGCTAGCTAAACAGTAGACTCAGATAACTGTAAGTTCTGCATGAGAGATGCCTCATGGAAAACGACAAACATAAGTAATGACTGCCTAGAGCTAAACTTAGCCCAGCCATCACTGTCTCTGTTCCCAACTGCACATACATTTGCATATGTGCTTACAGATGAGATGACTAGTGGATGGGTAGAATTCTCATACCATGGAGTTTACTATAAGGAACCAAAGCTACTCTAGGAAACAGGCAAAGAAATTCCCTCTGAAATCCCCAAGTACAAAAAACACACAAAAATGTTCTCTCCAGTCTATAATATGAAGCAATCACTTAAGCCTCCATGATCTAGAGAAAAAACTGAAGTAGAGTAGGCTCAATCCTGAGATCAGTTGTCCAGTGTCCAAAATAATGCCTTTATTTTTCAGCTAGGCTTGATGAAGTCAAGAGAAAAAAAATATACCTTTAAAAAACATTAAAATAAAGGGAATATATTTTTTCTACTCAATCAAGTTTTTATTTTTAATTACTCAAAGTAACACAGTTTAATGTTTTTAGAAAGATGACCACAGTGACTTAGACCAGCAGAAAATATCTAATCTTTATGACCTGGTCTAAACCCAAGAGCCAGCTAAAATCACCTTGCTTATGTTTAACACAGTTCCAAAGAAAGGGAGGCTGTGAAGTAGGTAGTAGGAGTTCTCACTGCTATGTAGACTCTTCTCTCCAGCACAGACACAAAAGATCTCCAAATTCTTTGTGAGATTTACACACCCCGGCCTATTTCCTCCATTCAAAACAGCTTACAGAAAATGTTGTCATGCCCTATGGCCTCATTTAACACTGGAACACTTGTTAGGGTGACCCTCATGGATCACCCCTTCTAAGTCTGTATGGGGGGTGGTATACCCATCCTTACTGGCCAATCTCTCTCTAGCCACTTTAGAAAACACCTTGTCCTGGTCTGTATGTCTGAGACCTTCTGTTTTCTTGCTGAGACAATTTAAGTCTGGGTTCAAACTTAACTGCAGAGGACTCTGGTCTTTAAGAGGAAGATAACAATGCATTTCAGAGTATTGTGACCACGCAGACAAGGGAGTGGGATGCTGGCTAGCCAGACAATGTGACCCTTGTATCTGTAGTTTTGTTCCATAGCTTGCCAAGCTGTGTGACAAAGTTGTATAGTTTCAGGGCTCAGATTTAGGAGGGCAGCATTTATGTTCCAAGTCTGGTATGAGTTCTCACTGTGCTCCCTGAGGTGGCTGTGTGATTGGGAGCCCGAAAGACAGCTTGGGAAGCTGGTTTGACATTGTTGGAATTGTATCTTCTAACGACTGTGGATTAAGTAATTCTAAAAATGTCTTAAGTTTTTAAGAAACCATTTTCTAAGCTATTTGGACATTTTATAGGTATACATATTTGCTAATAGATATTTTAAATGTGGCCAAGAAATGGAGCAGAAATATCTTCAGAAAATTAAGACAATCCCAGCACAAGTCTTTAGCTTATCTTAAATTATAAGCTAATCATATGTTTCTGAAATAAAAGCTAATTTAATTTAAATGGAAATTGTAGACTACATATTGTTCTTTAAAACCAAAATCTTAAGCTTACAGCATATGATGTTATTCCCTTTCCCCTAAAGAAGAACAATATGTAACGAGAGTGACAGATCATCCTGTCTAGGTTGTCTTGGGCCCAAGCAAAACGTTGATTACATCTCCCTGAAAAGAAAAAAAGAAAAACACAATTACAATACAATAAAATCCAACCTGAACAGTAAAGTTGTCGTTAAAATGCCATTTGAAATTTGTAAGTTAGATGTCCACATTTAATGGGCACCCAGTGAGACTGTAAAAGAGGAAGGCAGCAGAGAAAGGTTTAAATAATGACAGTGGCTTCCTGGCATAAAGCTACTTTCCTAGGAATGCCTCTTTTAATAAGGCTTGGCAAACATTTTTACAAGGATTTGATGGGAAGACAGTTTTAGCACCTCCTGTTTGCCTTCATGCCTAAGCCTGGGGTTCCTCATTTGTATTTCCTGACCTGTCAATGATTGACTTCTTGATTTCCATGTGGGTTTGTATTTTCATTTAAGGATACTTACTTGTACTAAAAAATCATGAGATGATCGCATATAAGAGGGTGAAAACTAAAGATGTGGGGAGAAGGAAGAAAAAATGTAGAGTGGAAAATGAGAAGGCCAAGCAGGACAGCCATGTCTTCTCTACAGCAAGGGGGAAAGGGTCCTGAGAAAACCAGCACCTGAAGGTGACGGGAGATGGAAATGCCAACTGTTTCTAAATGCTAGACCAACAGCCACTGTATCTCAGAAGTCACTTCCCACCTTCTGGCCTGTACTGCACTCGCTGCCTCTGGTACTTCCTCATTCTGCAGTTTCCACTTGCCAAGTCCAGGCAGATCCAACCCTAACATGCTTCTCAAATCTGTCTCTCACTAATGAGTTCTGCAGTTTGCTCAGTGATGTATCCTTAGTCTCCAAGACAGATACCGTCATGCTGTACATGATCTGACCAATCAAAGAATACCTTCATATCTTTCAACAGTACTCTATTATATTACATGTCTATATTTTTTAAACATTCCACCATTTAAATATTCTTCTTTAGATAGGATGTATATGTATATATGTACATATATATATATACATATGTATATATATCCTGAGAACAGAAAAATATGGCAAATATTTGTACACTGAGCCATAGTAGTCAATGAAGTATACAGGAACAATCTCTACAGACTAGCTATGGAAAACATTTTCCCCTAAAAGGCCCAATGACTTAACTTCTACTGAATTCCTAAACTATAACTCTTTAAAGTAAAATTTAAGATACCCAGTGATTGACCATCATCATGTGAAGAATAGGCTGCTGTTTCTGCCATCATGAAAGATAATGGTTAGTAAATACTCCCAACAGTTAGCTACACTAAAAAGTTATAATTGTAAGCCCTGGACCCGGTCTCATGTTCAGGTTCCAGACAGGAACCTGGTGTTACTGTTAGCCATTAAGCAAGACAGGCATTGCTTTAGCAATAATTCCTGTGTTCTCTTTGCTTGCGGTGGCTAATAAATCTCTCTCTGTTCTTTTACACACTGGCTATACTTAAATTAGCTTTTCAATTCTCAAGATGTGAACCATGGCATTTGCTTATATTACCCCTAACCAGAATCCGTTTGCTGGGCCATGGCTGGAGCCAACTTCCTGCCATGTATTATCTCCTGACTTCCTACACTGGAGTCCTCTAAGAAGCACCAACATGTTAGAAATCATTCCACTTAACGCTCTCAGAACTTGAGAATGAAAATGCTTCTACTGAAGAAGGCCAAGATGGTGACTGGCAGTGAGAGAAAGAACATGTGGTCCAGAAGCAATCCAACGAGCACTTCTCGTGCACAGGGGGCACAAAGGCTGTGTGGTAACTTCCTTTGTTTATAAAATACATATTCAAATAATCAACGAATATGGACTAGAGAGACAGCTCAGTCTCTCCAGGGGAAAAGCAGTCACTGTGCAAGCATGGGGACCTGAGTTCAAATCCCCAGCACCTACATAAAAAGCTGGATGTAGTCCTGTGAGTGCCTGCAACCCAGCACTGTGGGTGGGCAGAGACAGGAGGATCAGTGGGAGTTGCTGACTGCCAATCTAGCTCCAGCTTCAGTGAGAGTGAGTCTCTGTCTCAGATGAATAAGACAGAGTCACAGAGCAGGACAAATGATGTCCTCCCCACTGACACACACACACACACACCGCACACACGCACACACGCACACGCACACACATGCATGCATCTATTACATACACACAAAATCAACAAAATCACTTAGGCTTCTATATTTAGTTTTTAATAAAAGAAACAAAACTTTCCTGTTAAGGTAGAAGTATATGTGTAGGTGCACGTGCCACGTTGTCAGTGTGGAAATCAGAGGACAGCTTTGTGGAGTCAGTTCTCCCCTTCCATGTTTACATGGATTCAAGGAATTGAACTCAGCTCACGAGGCTTGTGCAGCAAGTACGTTTATCTGCTGAGCTAGTTTGGTGGCCCTGAAGTTGCCTTTGCAGACCTTCCTGATCCTGTTCTTTCCCCAGTGGTCACTTCCTGGAAGCAGCTTTAGGAATCTGGTACACATCCTCCTTACAGATAAACCCATAACCCTTCCAAACCTCTAACACACTCTTGGTTGAAATTATTGAAAAAAAAAATCACTCTTGATAAGAAGTGCTTCATATTATTACTGGGGCTAAAACTGTTTTCTAAGAACAATGGAGAAGGAGGGGTAAGCTACACTCAAAGAAATATCACTAAGCCTTTCAAAGACACTAACCACAATCATGAAAATATACTCACTCATTAATGTATGACACACATTTATCAACAGAAAAATCTGCTCACAAGTCTTGAAATCATCAGAGCACACAGATCCTGATTTATTTAAAACCCATCAAACCCTTTCGAGTTAAATTTCTGTTTGTACAACATTCTATTCTATTTAAAAGATGGTTCTAGTCAATAAATATCCAAATATAAAAATGAAGCATATTGTGTCTGCATATCATACTTCTAACTATGCATGTATTCAGTAAGAATGGGAATTTTTTGTTTGTTTCTTATTTTGTGTGCACACATGCATTCGTGCGTGTGTGCAGTTTCTATTTGCCAAAACAGGGTTTTAGCTCTGTAGACCAGACTGGACTGAAGCTCACCATGGATCCTACTCTGACCTTAAACTTATACTCTTCCTTTCTAGGTATTTCTTTTATACACTTACCCAAAATTTGTCAGATTATCATAGTAACATACATATCATTAAATGTCTGTATTTGTAGAGATCCATATAAAAGTGGTAAAGTGGTATATTTCATTTATCCAGTCCACTATTGGCAATCATCTAGAATTACTGCTGAGTTATCAACACAGAAACATGACTGCTACAAACAGATCCTTTGCTTTCTCAGTAGTGTATCTTCAACTGTTTGTTTTTATTCTCATGTCTCTCTGTGTGCATATGTGCATTGCATGTGGGTGCACTTAGATGCCAGAAGAGGGCAGATGTAGCGGATGCCCTGGAGCTGGAGTTATAGGTGGTTGTCGGTTGGATGCTGGGAAGTGAGCATGGATCCTCTGTAAGAACAGTGTGCTCTCCTAACCTGAGACATTTCTTCAGCTCTCATTAGTAGTTTTCAGCCCAACTACATAGTAAAAGTGTCATGATAAACTGATGAAACTGAAGCCTGCCAAGTGAGGCACCGAGGTGGGCAGAAGTGAGACACTTCTATGAGATGCTGTCTCACTCTGTAACCCACACTTCTATTTGATACACATCTCAGCCAAGTGAGTGACAGTATCTTAAATTATCTTATTTTATATAAAAGTTATATAAAATACTTATAATATTATTCTTTTTATTCTGATAAAAAGAAGTATTGTATATAAAACCAAATGCAATTTTAATATTTTCTGTATAAAGAAATTTTTACACACTTCTTATTTTAATATTCACTTATAAAGAATTTGCCATGTCAGGTTTTCTGACATTTGCTATACAAATGTCTTACTGGGCAAGCTAGACTGACAGTCATATACTGAAAAACAGAATCTATCACAGAATGAAAGTGTACAGTCTACCAGGACTTCTGTGGTAAGTTGGTTTTCTCTTTTACTGAAATGATCTCCAAAGAGGCTATTATAAATATTCCCATGATGGATTCGTCTTCTGTGAATTAGCATTTTACAATATTTGCTCATTTATAAATATACTGGGCTTTCTTTTCTGATTGTTAAAGTTCTAGAAAAGAAAATGGTTAACTAAACTGAAAAAACACTAAAATTCAAGATTCTTCCTCTTTAGAAAAAAATATTTACAATATATTCTAACATCTTATAGTTTATCAAAGCATATTTATTCAGCAAACATTTACTGCATACCCCTGCTGCTGAACAAAGTAATGAAAATACAGCCTAGCACAAAATATAAAAAATTTATTGTTCTCATGGAGTTTACTAGTTTGGGGGCATGCGCAAATATCTTTAAATGCATAAATAAGAACACAGACTCTTAAGAGGCAAGTGTTACCAGGAAAAATAAGTGATGGGGAGGGCCGGACAGGAAGTGTGGAGAGACTAGAGATTACAGTTTTAAATGAGACGCTCAAAGAAGTCATTACTGGAAAATGACATTTCAGCAAAAACCTGAAGTAGGTGAAGGAAGAGTCCTGAGGAACTTAGGCAGAAAGATGATAAATACAAAGTTTCCAAAGCACAATTACTTCATAGCAATCCATATTCCTCTGAACAGTTCTGAGTGGGAGTTTCAAATTGTCAAATTGTTTACAAAGAGTACACTAGTTTCTAGCCCAACCTCAAGATTAAAGAACTTGACTTGGCAAATGTTGTCCAGTACTTAATAGGCCTATACACATTCTAAATAAACCTGTCTATTCAATTGTAAAAACATACGACATTTTAGTTTAGTAATTTATTTCTTAATTAGTACTGAGGATAAATTTTAACATGTATTAACTAATCACATAATTGTGAATGGCTGTTCTCGACCTGTGCCCACTCTTCTATTAGACTTCATTTTTTAAAATTATTACTTATGTGATTTTAATATTTTAACATTTTTTCATATTAGGATATTTACTAGATTATTATTTGCAATAACAATAAAAACAAAGAAATTAAAAATCTATTATAAAAATAATGTGCCTTGATGATACTGAGCTTTTTATCAAAGTTTGGAAACATAATGCTCACATCTGAATAGCCGCATAGGGTAAAGTACCAGAAATCAAGTCTCACTTCAGAAACACTGGTCAATATCTGAAGACATTTATTTCAGCTACCCCTACTATACACAGTCCACACGACACTGACAATGTTCAAGGTCTTTATGTGGAGCCATCATTTTCTCCAATTTACCATCTGTAAATAAGAAAGTGAGGCAGACTGAAGACAAGTATTGTGTACACCACATGTAGTACACACACAGCAACTTTTGAAATTCCACATTACTGCACAGTTTACCTCTGTGAGGTATGGAATGTACATTCATAACATGCAACAAAGTGACACTCCAACAGATTCACAAAAGGACCTAAAAATTTTGCATCTTACCCGACCACTGTCCGAAGCAGTAGGCATATTTCTCAGCTCATAGACCGCAACCTGTCCATCACTGTCTCCCACTAGAAGGCAATCTGTATCTTTGGCAAAGAGAACAGTTGTAAACTTGATTCCAGGGTTAGCAACCTTCACGATCAGAGGGTCCAAACTGCAATGAAATGGTTTATCTGTAGATTTAAGTGTCACGTTAATATTGTCTTTTCTTTCATGATATATTCGTATTTTCTCCATACCAATATTGTTGATATAGGCAAAGTAGAAACCAGTGCTTTTTAATTACAATTATAGTATTTAATATATGTTAAACAGTCTTTATATAAATATATATAAATATAGTCTCAGGCAAATTAAATTACAAATAAAATGGAAACATGAGGTGAGGCATGCTATACCTTTTATTTCTATTTTTCATCCTTCTACTCCATAAAGAAGACTGGAATGTTAGGCATTATTCAAAAGATCAGCACATATTCCTTTGGTGAACTTGAAAACTACCTGACCCACCATTGCCACAGTTTGTCAATTTTGTTGGCTATACCATGGATAGATAACATGTGTACTCTTCCACAGCATCCTGCTGGCAGGGGATAGAATTCTGCATAAGCAGAGCTGGATCTTTTTCAAAACTGTCATCCCAAATAGATTTACAATCAGTAAGAGACTTGTCATTAAACTGAGCCAGTGACCTTATATTTGGAGTAATCCCAAACTGGAGCTCTCAGCCTGAGTTGGGTCAACATCTAAGGAACAATTAAGGGTAAGTAACAACACTGGATTCTGACATGTGGGGTGAGAGTTCAGTAGAAAAGAGTGGAAATGCTCATGAACTGGTTTAGATAATTTAGATCTGACTGAAGAAATTTCTTCTATGCAGAGCAGTTACAGAACTACTCAGTGGGGTCAGCTGGCAGCAACATTAACACAGTTTGAGAATACATAAGCATCACCTGAAGATCTTGTTAAAATGCAGAGTGTGTTGTACCAGGTCTGTGAGTTTTAACCATCTCCCAACATGATGCCAATGTTATTGGTCCTCAGAACACAAACTAGGGGAGCCAGGGTTTAAAATTGTGTTACCTAAGAGAGAACTTAGGGGTCTTAAGCATTGAATTAAGAATACAAGATAGGAGGAAATATAGAAAATGCAATGTGTCAGAAGTCATCTTAAACAATAATGCAGTGAGAATAAGTGACAATAACAGACAGGGACTGCTTAAATAGGCAGGGACTCTAAATACTGGAACAAAGTTCTAGTTTGTGGTTCCTTGTTTTTTGTTTTGGTTGTTGTTGTTGTTGTTTTGCTTTGATACCATTTTAATTACATGCAAGTATTAAAGTCAGTTCTAGGTTGAGAAACTAGCAATACAATAGATGCCAATAGTCAAGGAACAAGCAAGACAATAAACACAAATAGTCAAAGAACAAGCAAGGCAATAAAGTCCCAGGATCACTGTTTCTAAGGACTTATCAGGATGACCAAAATATCTGAGCCTACTTCCCTGTACTAACCCAAAGTAATTTTGTGCCTGAAGCCTACTTCTTTGTTCTAGCCTAAGATTTAGATTCCTGCCTGAAATTACTTCTTTGTGCTATACAAACTATGAAAAGTTTAATTTTTAAAAAATGTGATGTAACAAACCAAAAATCTCCTAGAGTATTTCCAAATTCAGAATGTTTTCTGCTAATCAAATTATTTTTTTCATTTCTTCAACGACCTAACTGCAGCCAGGTAAATGTAGCTCCTAACTCTACTGTGAACACAGAAACTTAAGGTTCTTTTGCTGCTTAGTTTTGTGTGTCAACTTGGTTATACTATGGATCATATACAATTCTTTGGTCAAACTCCCATCTGCCATCACTAAGTTTTTGTTCTGTCTTTCTCTGTCTCTCTTTGTCTCCCTCTGTCTCTCTTTGTTTCTATCTCTCTGTCTCTCTATGTTGGGCTCTCTCTGTCTCTGTTTCTCTTCTTTCTCCCATCCCTTCCCTCCCTCCCCCTCTTTCTTTCTCTCTTTCTGAGCCCTCAGCTGTAACTAGCATTACAGTTAGAATGTAAACAAAGCTGCTCTCCTTCCCTGGTGTGGGTTTGCTTCATCAAATTAGCTGAAGGCCTTACTGAGAAAAGACTATGAGCTGCAATCCAGTTCTGCTGCAAAATGCCCTTGTGTCCAGCCTCCAAGGCCCCTCCACAGGCTGCCATAATCATCTCTTCAGAGGGATTTTAGGACCTACAAGAACCTCGGGGCACAAGGCCACCTTCAACTGTGGTGGTTCTCAGTCTTGGTCCTTAAAACAACCAGCCATGCTCTCAAAAAGGGAAAGGCAGCTTCTTTCTTCTGTTTTCAGAGAAGCATTGCCCTAGAAACTAGAGTTTTACCAGAAGAATTAAAACCAAGGGATGGCTATTTAAGTAGCCACTTTATTATATATTAGTCATTTATTCAAAAGCAAATCATCCTATAGTGTAATACTTGAGTTGTGGCTGGCACTGTTTGAGACACAGTACCTGATGAAGGAGCTAGAAAGGGTGTCATTTGATTTGAGCTGTTTCTCCTGGAGACATCACTTAAAACATTACCATTTGATTACTTACGTGCTGATCTGAAGGTCCCAAATCTCTACTCTATTCTCATTGGCAGCAGCAAAAATATATGCGGACTTTGGGGACCAGGCAACATCATAAACAACATAAGTAGTTGGGTAAAAACTCAAAAACGGCTTGACAGTATCCTGGTGCCATATCATAACACCCCAATCTGCAGAGCAGCTCAAGAAGACATCGGGAGAGAATGGGTTCCACGTGACTTTATACACTGGACCCTGGGGATGCAGAGATGCCAAATGTAGGTAAATAATATTCAACCTCTTACATTTTAATCTTGGCCAACAAATGAAAAGTTCCTAAGATTTCTAGAAGCTACACATGCACCACTGAGCACTGCATAGGAAGTGCTTCAGCTGAAAGCAAGACTCTTCCTTTAATTATTCTATATAAAATTCTATGTAAAAATGTACTTGAGAAAAATGGCCAGAAATTATTAACACATCTTACAGATAATAAGAAAAATGATCGGATATTTAGATAGTAAGAAAGACAAAGAACTTGGGAAAATGATGATAAAGAGACAAGCCAGTATGAGCAAGAGACAATTTCCCTTTGGGATCAGCACAGACACTTACACATGGGGCTACTAACTCACAGTTGTAAGATTACTGCATTAGTTAAACATATTGTATGCTTCCCCGAAATACTATAAGATACAGTTTCCACATCTATCAGAATTAAGCTAACCTTGTGTCCTGTATAGGTCTCTAGGTATTGCTCATTGTATGAGCAAGAACACTTGTGAATGAGGCCTTCTTCTGTACCAGCCAGATAGATATTCGTGTCCTACAACACAAGGTATGTCAGACATTAAATACAAGATCAGTCAATTTAACATACAGGAAACCCATCCAGTAACCAAAATGAATACTATCTCAGATACAATTTTTTATGATTTTACAATGATGAGTCCTACCTGAAAGACTTTTAAAGCCGGGTATAGGAGGGTGTGCCTGTACTCTAGGGACTCAGGAGACATTTCTTTGCTGTTAGCATAAGAGCTCCCTTTGACCCACAAAGCTTGGTTACAGCAGGAATTTTACACGCTGTCATTCTGTTAGCTGTAAAATTGGCATGTTTTTAAGCTTCATGTACATGAATATTAGTAAGACTGGGATTTCTATGCTTACTGGCCATTTATGTTTCCTTCGTTATTTCCTTTCTCTTTTTATTTAAAGATATATTCATATCCACTCATAAAAACTCTTTGTACACTCTAGAACCTATCACATATGTTACAAATATCTTGTCCTGGTATGTGGCTTTTCTTTGTAGCTCATATTGAATATTTTACAAATGCATGTTCTCACTTTGTTAGTTAACATGTTTGTGCTTGTACGTCCCTCCAGGTTACATTCCCCCACATCACGTTTGCTCTGCTTCCCATGGCATTGCTCTTCGTCCCCACCCAACCCCTTTATTTAACCTTGCCTCCTTCCCCACTTCCTGCTCTATTATTTTTCTCTCATTCCTTTAGCATTGTAAATTTTACTCTAATTTTAAAACTCATTAAATGACAGTATTTTCATCACTTTGTCTTATAACATTTGATAATATAGTAATTCACTTTAAATGATAAGTAAATTTGCATATTTGAGATAATTTGGGGTTACTCTGGCTTATTTGCTCTACTCTGAGAGAGTGGTACTATGGGTTAACCCTGAATAGGAGGCTATTTATCAAGAAGACCCCATATGAAGTCAGAAGAAACATCCATTCTAAGGGATGTATAAGTTGAAACATAGGCCCATAAGAAACAAGAAAAAGTAAGATGAAATTCAACCAAGAAAAAAAAAAAATCATGCCTTTAATCTCAGTGCTTGGGATATAGAGGGAGGTGGGTCTCTTGTGAGTTTGAGGCCAGCCTGGGCTACAGAGCAACTTCCTAGACAGCAAGAGATACACAGAAACAAAAAGAAAATCAAAACTTCTTAAGAGTCAAATACAAAGATACTAAAATGGTTAATTGCCGAATCAAGAATTCAAATCTACTAGTAAAAATGAAAATTACTTTAAAATGGGTACAAACAAACAGATGAATGATATAAGAAAATCCATTCAGGATCTGGCTAGAGACATCAGCAACATGGATGAGAAAGCCAGCAGCAGGATGTTGAGGATAGAAGACAATGCGGGGGAAACTTCACATCCAGACATCAGTGAAAATAAACAGTGTGAGCACAGCGCTCGTGAGCACAGCGCTCGTGAGCACCAGAAACAGCAAGGAAAACAGAACCAGCAGGGCAGAAAACTTGCATAGATATGCAGAAAAAAAATCTCTTCAAATACATAAATTTTCCCAAGCTTGGAAACAGGCATCCATGTACAAGAGGTGTTTAGAACCCGAAATAGGCATGACCAATAAGCAATCTTTCCATAGGACATGAAAAGCCGCAAAAGAAAAAAGCCAAATGCACTTAAAAGACAGCATATTAGAGTGACATCACACTTCTCCGAGGACACTATAAAGGCCAGGGAAACACGATTGATGTATGGATTTCAAGGCCTGAAATAGGTAACTGTGGAACAAAAATATTACTAGAAGTAGCCAGACTGGATAGGAAATGACCCTCAAAGATTCATATACTGGAACGTTGGTTCCCTTGCTGGTGGTATTGGTTTGGGAGGTTGTGGAAGCTTTATGATGGTGGGCTTTGCTGGAGGGAGTGAAACATCGAGGTTGGGCTCTGAGGTGTCATCATACCCCATGCCTAGTCAAAGATCTCTGTTTTCCTGATCCACTGAGATGTAAGCAAACTGTTGCATGCCCCACTGCCGTGATAGGAGCCATCCCTGCCAGCCTGAATGATCATGTCTTCCCTACCACGAGCTATGAGCAGACCTCAGTCTGTCCACACTTAAGTTTGTTCTGTGAGGTATTTAGTCGTGATGATGAGAAAAACTAAGAGATATGCCATCACAGTTATCTTTCAAAGTGAACGGAAAAATAAAGGTGTTCTAGAATAAGCACAAACTAAAGCAACTCATGACCCCAACCCTGCAATGCTGAAGATATATAAAAGAATCCTCAGCAATGAAGAAAGAACCCCACCTCAATCATGAGAGTACAGCAGAGAAAACTTTCACCACAGAAATAAACGCACAAATGGAAAGAAGCCATGTGCTGTTAAACAGCAAACACCTTAGATGAATGGGGTGGAGGCAAACAATAGTTAAATTAACAGGAAAAGAAGTGAAGAAATTACAGGAACCAGTAATCCTCAATAATAGGACTAAATGTAAATGGTACCAACTCAGAAATACACCTTCCTAGCAAAGACACAGAGACTGAGGAGGATTCAAACTGATGTTTCATGCATGTACAATCCAAAGACAACCAGAAGTAGTTGTGTTCACATCTGATAAAATATGCTCAAGCCAAATAAGTGACTACCTACAAATTAAGATAATATGAGTATATATTCATATATATATAATAGATAATAAAATGAACATATCCATATATGTATATATATGTACGGTGTGTGTGTGTGTGTGTGTGTGTGTGTGTGTGGTGTGTGTATATACCTGAATATATATGTTTCTACTTTCCTTGTTGGATATAATGGTAGACTAGAAGCTGCCTCTCTTGTTATCCAGGAAAGAAGAAAGGCAGAGTGAGAAAAAAATGTATTCTGAAGAGAGAAAGAGCTTCAGCTATGAGATGAAAACTCAAGCTGTAACAGATCTCAGGATGCTGGAGATGCTGATCATGAGAAATCCACCAAGGAGAGCTGTAGTCATGGAGTGCAGCTGAACCCATAGAAAGCTGTGTTTGCTGAACGTGGAAGGTATCAGGGATAGGGAGAGCTATCTAAGCTCTTTAGGGCACAAATGATTCCATCAAGGGATCCAGATACTGGCCATGGAGCTGCAGAGTTTGGTGTTTACCCTGCTGGGTTCTAGTCTAATTTGGTCTAATGTTCTGTTATTATGTCCACATATATACACTTAGAAAAGAGCATGTATCCTCTGTGTCATGTGTTTAAAAATGTAACATCTTTTTGATATCACATGGGCTTACACTGAAGAGCTGGTCCACATCTCAGAGTATACTATACTTATAGTTTTGAATACGGCTTTAATGTTAAAGACCATAGGGACTTTCTGATGTTGGACTGACTGCATTTTTTCATTATAAGATAGCCAGAAAAGGTATAGAAGGTTGAAAAGTGATATGCTGTGGTTTGAAGTTGATAAGGGAAGAATTGTGACAGTATTGTCAACTTGACCTGCTCTGGAATTACCTAGGAAAAAAGATCTCTAGGCTGGTCTTTGAAGAACTGTCAAAATTACATTAACTCCGTTAGGAGTTCCAAACATAACTGTGAGCAGCTCATGGGCTGTGGTCCTGGACTAAAACATGAGATGTTAACTGAACACGAGTGTTCATTCCCTCTCTGCTTCTGGACTCCATGTTGAGTAGCTGCCTTATATTCTCATCTAGCAACTTCCCCACAACGATGGACTGAATCCCTTCATTCTTTCAGTTGTCTTTTTAAAACTATTTTCATCACAAAAATAAAAAAATGTAAGGAAGCACAATAAAAAGAATAAAAAGATGCAAATTAATGAAACCAGATTTGAAAATGGAGACATTACAACACGTACCAGTGAAATTCAGAAAACCATTATGGCATACCTTAAAAAGCTTACATGTCCTCTCCAGGAGGTGATGGTGTAAGACTCTGCCAGTAGACAGAGGCAGGCAGATTTCTGTGAGTTTGAGGCCTGCCTAATCTGCAGAGCAAGTTCTAAGACATCCAGGGCTAGAGAGAAACCCTGTCTCGAAAAATCAAAATAAATAAATAGATAGATAGATAGATAGATAGATAGATAGATAGATAGATAAATAGATAGATAGATAGATAGACAGACAGATAAAAAATAAAAGGTGTAGATGTCACTAAATTGGAATAGCTAAAGAAATGAATGAGTTTCTATATGCGTATAAGCAACTAGAGTTGAACCAAGATAATCAATTTAGGCCAATCTATAGCAAGTAGCAAAACTGAACCAATAGGAAAAAAAAATCTGTCAACTATAAAAAGACCAGATTTTGATGGCTTCACTTCTGAGTTTTTCCACAGTTGTAAATATTTCACATAAGTAAACTCTAGAACAGAAATCACAGGATTATTTCCACATAAATAGAAAGGGCTTTAGACAAAATCCAACATCCTTTTATAAGCAAAGCCCTAAAGAGAGCAGGAATGGAAGGTATATATCTCATTATAACCAAGGGTGAATATGACAGAGCCATTATAATATTAAATGTGGAAAAATACAAAGCATTTCCACCCAAATCAGAAACAAAGGAAGGGTGCCCATCCTCTCTTAGCTCTGGCAGTAAGACAAGAGACAGAAATAAAAGTGATATGAATTAGAAATGAAGAAGTAAGTGTATCCTTATTTGCAGATGATATAATTCTAAATGTTTCATCTGTAAAGACTATAAGGACACTACCAGGAAGCTCTTAGATATTATAAATACATCGAGCAGAATGGTAGTCTAGAAAATTAAAATATAAAATTCAGTAGTCTTCCTACATACCAGCAACAAAGATGCTTAGAAAGAGGTTGGGAAAACAATGTCTGTCAAAAGATTGGTTCTTTGAAAAATAATATTGACAAATCCCATATAAAACTAAGTAAAAGACTCAATAAAACTGGAGATGAAAAGGAAGGATGTACAGTGGATTCCAATGAAACCCAGAGGATCATCAGATAATAGAAAGCATATTCCAAAAAAAACCCCATAAAATTTGTGAGAGGCTGAAGGAGACTAGCCTGGGTGACATGAGATTCTGTCTCTACCCCTCCTCCACCACTATAAAATATGTACACATGTAAGACAGGAAAACAGAAGTGAGACTATTTGAAAAGAAGGCAGACTAGTGAGAGGAGGAGCTAAGAACATGGAATATAGGATCAATATAAGATATATATACACACATAGGTATATATATGAAAATGTCAAAGTAGTTTATTTTTATTATCACTGAAAAGAATATTTTAGAAAATATGTATATGGAAAAGAAGGAAGCTCACAAATTTTTAAAAGTCAGTAAAGCAAGAAAAATTTAAAACCAGTAAAAATGGCAGAAGGGAAATTACTAGGACCAACATGAGAACCAATTATACAGAAGACAGAAAAACAGTATGAACATAAATTACATCAAAATCTGATTTTATGGGAGAAATAAAATTGATAAATGTGAGAGTCAGGTGCAGCTGTTACAGGAAGAACACGCTAACCTAGGTGTTTTAGATTTGTCCCAGTAATATACAGAGTTATATTCCCTCGCTCTTCCAGACAGATTAACTAGAAAAAAACAAAAGATACAAATGAACAATATTAGGAATCAGGTGACATTATTAAGTTATTAGAGAATATTAAATGACATTGTAAAGTTATGAAAGGATGCTAAAAAGACTACCAATGTGATTATAAATCCAACAATTTAGATTAAATTAACAATTTAAAAACACGTTGCCAATGTTCATGCAAAGAAATAGATGACCACAGTATCTTTTACTCTATTAAAATTTTGAATTTATGGTTAAAAATTTCATCACAAAGAAAACTCCAGGCATAGATGATCGATTAATTCTATCAAATGTGACCACAAAAGTAATGCTCATTTAATTCAGTGTTAGAAAGACTGCAGGGCAGGGTCCTCATAGTCATTGCCCAGAGCAAAGGCATCACAAGAAAATGAAACTACATGTCATAATGCTTGGGAACAAGGATGAGGTCATTTTACACAAATACTCAGCATGCTGTGCCTAACTATATTAAAAACACTACAAGTTATGGACACAGGGATTTTTGTCTCAGGAATAAAGTTTCAAGAATGATAACCAGTACAATTCACCATATTGACAAGTTTAAAAATAAAAGATATGAGCTATCCAATCATCTTAAAGACAGTAAAAGCATTTGGCAAATTCCAAAATCCATTCTTGATAAAAAAAAAAAAAAAATGTTCATCAAATCATGGATCTAAAGAACCTTCCTTGTTTTGGTCAGCGATATTTCCATAAAGCTCTCAGCCGGCACGCAGCCAGTAACGGAGACTTCAGTATCTTCCTGCACAAGCAGAAACAACATAGGCATCCACCTTCACCACTTCTACTTATTATCCATAAACTCAAATTGTTTTCAGTAATCTTTAACGTATTTTCTATTTCTACATAATTGATTCCCATTGTGATCTTAAGATAATTTCCTTTTCAATGTTTACCTCAATTTTACATTGGTATTATTTTCTCTAACTTTTAAAATAAACATGCAAGACACAAAATGAAAAGATAGTCATATTAGAAAGGAAATAAAACTGTATTTATAGATCATGTTTAATTATGTATATCAGAGATATATTCCCAAGATGTCAGACTGGTATTTCTAAAACCTGGCTCTATGTGTGGGCTCCCTGAGTGATGAGTGCGTCACAGGGAGGTCGTGGCTATTTGAGGCACTGTAGGATGTTTAATGGCATCCCTAGCCTCTGTGCACAAGAAGCCAGGACTACCTGTTCATTTTCATTGCCAACTCACCGCATCTCCAGCAATCAAAACTGTCTCTAGGAATTGTCGACCAGTTTTCTGCTAGGAAAATATATTTCCAGAAAATATAAGCCAGTATTATATCCCTACAAATAGACTTGGGGTATACCAGATGGAATAGTCATATTTAACTCCTGTTTAATTAAATATTTTTATCTTATTTTACTGTGTGTGGGGTACATGTGGAGGTCAAACTTTTGCAAGTTGGCTCTCTCCTTCTCACATGGGTTCCAGGGATTGAACTAAAGTTATCAAGTAAAGTTATCAAGAGCGAGACATTTCACCAGCCCAATTTTCCTCTAGATCCCCAAGACTCATGTGTTTCAATGAGTGACACTATTAGGAGGTATGGCTTTGTTGGAGTAGGTATGGTCTTGCTGGAGGAAGTGTGTCACTGAGAAGGCAGACCTTGAGGTCTCAGATGCTTAAGCTACACCCAGTGTGACACACAGTCTCCTTCTGCTGCCTGTACATCAAGATGTAGAACTCTCAGCTCCTTCTCCAGCCTCTTGTCTACTTGCATTTCACCATGTTTCCCACCATGACAATAATAGAATAAACTTTTAAAATATAAGCTAGCCCCAAGTAAGTGTTTTCCTTTATAAGAGTTGCCATGGACATGGTGTTTCTTCACATCAATAGAAACCCTAAGACAGTGTATGTGTGTGTGCGCACACGCACATACGTACATGTGCACAGGTCAAAGGACAGCTTTTGTTCCACCTTGTTGTGGCAAGGTCACTCTTCTTGTGCTCTACAGTGTGTTGTAGGCTACCTGGTCCAATGGCTATGGGGTAACTCTACTGTCCCGACCTCCCATATATCTACAGGAATATTGGGTTTACAGATGCATAACACTATATACAACTTTTATAAGGGCTCAGGGCAGTGGCAAGTGCTTTTTTTTTTTTATTCCTGAGCCATCTTTCTGGCTCTCAAGGTTTCACTCAAACGAGGCAGGTGGTAGTATCACTATAAAGATGATGAACGTATGGGATTTGTTTTTTTTTTTTTTTTTAATTTTTATTTTCAGCAAATCAAAAAAATTTAAAAAGCATTCAAACAGAATAAAATGAAAATAAACAAACAAGCAAAATACCAAGGGTCAGATATACTTATACAAGAATTCTATAGAGCCTTCAAACAAGCAACTCTTTTTCAGTTATGTTTAAAAAAATTCAGAACCACAATAAGCTCCTTCACAAAGCAAATAATATTGAAATAGTGAAATCAAGTGTAAACCCAACAAAAATATATAAATTATAGTCCAGTATCCCTCATGAATATACATACAAAAATTCTCAATGAAGTAGTTGCAAACTGAATACAAGAGATATAAAAAAATAATATTCCATGAATAACTGAACAACTATTTTTTTTTAGAAGACCGTACTCCATATACAGGCTGCATGATTTGGGATAGCCCCCACTCCAGATGTTTGAGACCTACATGAAAACCAAGCTGCACATTTACAACATATGTGCAGGGAGGCCTAGGTTCAGCCCATGGAGGTAGATCTGTGTAGACTAGGTATGCTCCACGGTTGGTGATTCAGTCTGAGAGCTCCAAGGGTTCAGGTTCGTTTACTCTGTTGATCTTCCTGTGCAGTTCCTATCTCCTTAGGGCCCACAATCCTTCCACCTATTCTTCTTTAAGAGTCCTCAAGCTCCATCCACTGTTTGGCTCTGGATGTCTGTATCTGTCTGAGTCAGCTGCTGGTTAGAGCCTCTCAGAGGACAGCTTGCCCCTGTCTGTTCTCAGGCTGGAGGTTTAGATCCTGGGAGCTCTGGTTGAATCTTTTGATACTCGTTCTAGAAAGGACAAAAACACCCTCACTTTGGTCTTCCTCCTTCTTCTTGAGTTTCATGAGGTTTATGCGTTGCATCTTAGGTATTGTGTGTTTTGGGGGGGATTTGTTTTTTTAGAGGTCTGCCATAGTATCTAGTCTTCTGATTCCAAGTTCCTCCAAAAAAGCTGGACCTCTTTATCTGTTCTGATGTCACTAGGCCTTGAGAAATCTGAACTGAAGTGGTTTTCCTAATCCTCAATCCTGAGAGTTAATTCTCACATTAAAATGTATGGTTGACCAGTGACTGGCCCAACCCGAGACCATCCCATGGGCAGACACCAATCCCTGACACTATTAGTGATGCTATGATGTTCTTGCAGACCGGAGCCTAGCATAACTGTCCTCTGGGAAGCTCTACCCAGCAGTAAAATATTTCTTATTCCAAATAATAATATAATTATTATATTAATTATTTATTATGAATTTATAAATAAAGCCCATAAAAG
Organism: Mastomys natalensis; assembly: GCA_021653895.1. Taxonomy (NCBI): domain Eukaryota; kingdom Metazoa; phylum Chordata; class Mammalia; order Rodentia; family Muridae; genus Mastomys; species Mastomys natalensis. Next base: position 2,591,667 of record JAJTUV010000014.1, on the reverse strand, counting down.
GTGTGTTTACTGTATTAATAGACAGCTCATTTAATGAAAAGACAGTATATATAATTAGATTACATGTTTTCTCTCTTGAGTTCCCCCGCTGCAGTACAAATAATTAAACTACGTGCTGTAGCCACTATTTAAAATGCAAAAAATTAAGCTTTCAATTGGTATTATCATGGCCAGTATATGGCTTATGATTTATAATTGCTTGAAATTGTCTCTTTTTTAGATATTGCTAATTTTCAAATTTTACAAATACAGCTCAATTTTTAAAACATATATTTTTCCTTAATATTTTAAGACATTTAAGAGCTCATACTAGATTGCCTAGACCCCAGGAAAATGCCATAACAAATTTATATATAAGATAAATTACAGATCTTACAAAAACAATTGGCCATACAATTTTGCTCTTTAGATTGGGGTTACTATATAATAACAATTTGTCTATCTAGAGTGCTGGGCCACTGTAGTTGATCTGCCTTTTGTGATCCTTGAGGCCAGAAACTACAGTTTTGACACCTAGCACTTCATTCTAAAAACAGCCAAAGATTAGGTAAACAACTTTTCTTTTGTCTCAGAAAAAAATGCTGGGCTCTAACTTATGCCTACAAATCTGAGGTCACTTAAATAAGTTATTAAAAAGTTTATTATTGGGTGTAGAGGGTTTCCTATGAAAGCTATCTAAAGAAAAATTACAAAAACCCTTCTATTTTATTTGAAAAGAGAAAGAGGGTTCTGTTTTATATACTATCCTAAGTGAGAAAAAGACAGAGTTCTGTTTTATCTCTCCATTACATTTGCTCTCTTATCCTTTTGTCCTCAGTATTCATATATTTTTTAGAGTATATGATGGCATGTTACAAGGTTCGTTACAAGTTTATACCTTATATAATTAAATTGAAATAGAGGTTTATAATGAAGGGTGTTTCTAGACATACTTGTTCAGAGTGATTGTGTGGCTGAACACCCATTACCTGTGTGGCTCACAGGCTCACTGAGGGCTTCAAACTCTACCTGGGTTATCGTAAAGATCTGTGTAGATGAGCCCAGATAATATTTTGTTGTTCTATCCTAACATCTATGGTACATTGTTGGTTCCCTTTTAATGATGATTGACAAATCATTTTATAACCTCCTAGAGTATACTTTAAAGTGGAAGAAAGTCTGGTTATTATCTAAGAACAATTAACTGATGATACTTGAGAGACTGACAAAATTCTTATTACAGTTTTGACTATCAGAAAAAGACTTAATAACAGTCTCATTATAAAAGAGCTTAATAATCATAAATATAATTTAAAATTTTTTTTATAAGACTATCATTAATATTTAAAAAGTCATCTATTATATAACATCACCACAAAATAATACATCTTTGTAGATCTACAGAGATCTGCTCCAAAGTGGTGTGCTATTGCCTAGCAATTATTACATATGTTTAATAATAATAGCTTGAGACAACAATTTGATATTTTTTAGAGAGTATATAAATCAAATTACAAACTTTGTTTTTAGTGTCCTCAATTTTTTTATAATGGTGTTAATACTTGAGAACTTATACCTAATCAGTTATGCCAAGTAGATGTTACTCATTTCTAATTTAAAAAAAAAAATATATATATATATATATGAGATTTGACACCTTTTCAAGCTTTCTAGTTACAATTACTTTAACAAGAAAAACAACCCAAAATACAATTAGTCATTGCCTATATTATCTTTTTATACTTGACATTCCATATCATACTAAAATAAACAAAACTGACTGTTACAGTCAGACATTTGAGATGTTTTATTAACAATTTGATATTATCCATGTTACTAAAATTCCTTATAATCCTCAAAGACAAGATATTGTTAAAACAGATATTGTAAAACTTTAAAATAGTGTCTTCATGACTCTTTGAGTGTGGGAGAGGTGGCTGCTGGCGCTTTTGCCCTGGTTTTACTAAGAACTCTAAAAAATTGGCTTTTAAAAACAAAAGAGGGGGAGCTACACCCCCAGAAGGAGTCTCCCAGAAACACTCTCCATCATGCCTTGTTTGTTCTCAATTCTCTAAATCTGAAAGCTCATGGCAAACCTGATGCTGACTGCCTTTGGCATACCGAGACCAATAAAAACTATGCCACAGTTACGTAGAAGAACCCTCTTACCTTTAAATGGAATGGCCCAGACCCAGTTCTCATATGGGTCTGAAGATTGATATGCTTATTTGATACCAAAGAAGACACAGCTAAATGACTGCTAAAAAGATTAATGAAATAAATAGATACTCCCACAAAGACAGGCCCAATTATAATTAAGATAAATAACAATTGACATCCAGGAAAGAGAAATCTCCCTGAGATTTCCCTTCTTTTCCTTTCCAGGTAAAAATAAATCACCCATGATGTTTGCTGTTGGAAGTTCAGACTTATACTACTCAGACCTCTGATGGGCCATTGACAAGGACATCAAACAGCTAGAGATTGACATCACTAATCTGAAGAAATCCCTCGTTTTCTGTCTAGAGTGATCTCCAAAAAATGCAAAAGAGTTTATTGGACTTGATTTACCCTTTTAAAATAAAAAAGACTATATATAGCTCTAGACTGTGTGTAGCCCTTAAAAAAAATGTTGCTTTTTCATAGATAAAACAGAGATGGTTAAAGAGAACATTAAAAAGGTCAAAAAAAGCCTTTTTTTTTTTTAAACAAAACTAGGATTTTATTGCATTTTGAGAGGTGTTCAATTTTAGTTTGCTATAATATCTCAAAAATTCTTTAAGCTCTTCTAACTCTTCCTAGTATATTAATTAATACTGTTTCTCTATGGCCATGACAAGAGTTATATTCTTTACTCCTGTCATGTTCTGCACCCCAGCACAAAATGCTGCTCACAAAAGACATTCTTTTGTTCTTTTCTTAGGAGAATATAGTGTTAGAGGCCACAGGTGGATCACAAAGAAACATAACTTGTATTGGAAAACAATTTGGACACCCAAGTTTGTACCTGGCTACTGGATTTGAAGAGAACATAAGTTCTCCAAAATTAACAAAAGAAGGGAATTAATTTCATACAGTTTGTTCTGTTATTTACAGTCCTCCAGTGTAGTCTTTTAACAAGAGGCAAAGGATGATATGTGTTTAAGTTATTTATCTTTCAGAAAAGTTTACTCAGTATTTTCTCCAGAGGCCTTAAAAAAAGACAGAGAGAGAGAGAGAAAGATGAGAGCTGGTACAAAAATTGGTCTTCAATCTCTCCATGGTTGTCATCCTACTTCCTACCATTTTGAGACTATTAATTGGGTTATTTTTGTTTATTTCTTTTGGTCCCTGGGCCCTAAATAGGCTTACTAAATTTGTAAAACAACAGATAGATGATTTGATAGCAAAACCTATTCAGATACATTATCCTAAGTTAGCTATGGAGGACCACGAGACTCAAGACGAGGTTGTTACTCTATCCAGGGTGTTCCCAAAACATTTCTCCACTCAACCTAAAAGAGGGGACTCCCGCCCCTAGACCAAGCAGAGAGGGGCCACCCAAAACCCCCTCTGACTGGCGATCTAAATTCTTGCTTAGGCTGTGATATTAATTGATACTGTTTCTCTATGGCCATGACAAGAGTTATATTCTTTACTCTTGTCATGTTCTGCACCCCAGCACAAAATGCTGCTCACAAAAGACATTCTTTTGTTCTTTTCTTAGGAGAATATAGTAGCAAAGCACTACAAGGAAATATAAAATTTAAAATATCTTTCTGGGTTCCCTGAGGGACAAGCCTGACTACATAGGGGTTGATATCAAAAGTATCCCCCCTCACAGGAGGAGGGGTACTCAGAAAAGAAGAGATGGGGAAGGATTGTGGGAGGGGGTGACTGGGACGGGTTATAAAGTGAATAAGCAAAAAAATAAAATTAAAAAAGAAAAGAAAAAAGAAAGTATCCCCTCTCCAAGAAAAAGACATCGAGATGGATATGGCTCTCACGCCTCACTGAACAACGACAGGAAGACCAGAGCCATTACAAGATCCCCTTTAATTACTGGAGGTCAGGCCTCTATCCCCACCTTTGCAAGATTAAAATTGCCATGGTCCTTCTATACTTGGAGAGAGGGGAATTGTCAGGGGCAGCCCTGCTTATACACTGAAGGCCTAAAATCAGCAAAAGGCCTGACATACACCAAGTCTTGGGTCTCTGTGGAAAAACACTGAAACAGGTGCCTAGAAGCTATTGTAAACAAGCAGCTTTGGTGGAGGGCTGCCAAGCCTGAGTAGTCATAGACCTTGTAGATAGGTAGCCTTGGTGGATAGTACCAACTTAGATAAAGACAAGTGAATCATAGGCAGAGTCATAGTGATCTGTCCCCTGAACCTTCACCCAGCTGACACTCTGTCTGGAAGATATCTGTACTCCCCCTGAACACCTATACTCCTGTGTCATCCCCTTCCCCACATTCTGCCTTTTTGTGTATATAACCTGTGTGTGAAAGAGTAAACATGGTGATCTGATCAGATTATAGACAGATCTTCACTTCTTTGCGTCGGCCTGTCCCCACTTTCTCTTTCAGGTGATCTCCCCGGACCCCTGTTTAATGTCCTGCTAGACAAGACATATCTATGTTGATAGTTTTTTCCCGGTGTGTACAATTCACAAATTGCACCTCAATATTTGGAAACTATAACAGAAAATAGTAGATAATGGGTTGAAATATAAATTTACCTTGGGGTGAAAAGCAAAGCACATTCCAGGAGCCTGTCGAGATATCAAGGCCTCGCCCTTCTTTTCCTTTTCCCCTCCCTTTTTGCTGATTGTAGCAGTGGTTCGCTTCAGTCGCATCAAATCTTTATGGAAAGAAATGTGCATGTACATTTGTATGCTTGTAAGTATGTATGTAAGTATGTATGTATGTATGTTTTTTCACTCAGAACTTTTAGTTCAACATCTGACAATGGGCTTTTTTCTGTGCTTTACCATGACAATCCAATCCTTTGCGAATGATCCACTTGGAGATCCTTCCGTCAGCTGATATAGACACCAAGATTTCTCTTTTGTCGTCCCCAGTAGTTCCTCTGTCTTGCTCTATCCACTGCACTTGCCAAACCGGTCCCAAATGTTTCTGAGGTGATTCACTAAAGCAGAGGAAGTTGCCAAATAAAAAGTATTTAAATAATTTTTGAAGACCTTGGAGTATAAGTGATAAAAACAATCCCACCACGATCATCTTTTTTTTCTACTCCTATAATGATGCTTTTAGGCAGGAGCAAGGCTTGGTCTTGTGAGTGATTAGGGTTGCTTTTACTATAATAATTACGTTTATCTTCACTTTAAGTTACTCTGAAGCCAGAAGCTGCAGGCCTCTGGTGGAATTAACACCTGTCACTTAACAGTGGAGGAATAAGTAAAGGATTAATTGCTAGGGCTTTTCTATCTCTTGCTCAGAAGCCTCACCTCTTGCTTATCAGGTAGGAGGGAGGTTTGGACCAATAAACTTTTATTGAACCAGGAGAGTCACTTGCAGAAGGGAAAACTTTTATACAAACAAATATGCATAAACTCACATACGTTCATATACAAATCCATGCACACCCACTCATACACCTTCATGCAATCCAGTTGGGTCCAACTACTTATCTCATAATTACACACTTAAACACACACACATCCACACTTACATATGCATATATGGAGCAAAAACCCAAAAGTGCCAGTGCAGAAAGGATTCACTTGTTCTGGATGAAAAATGAGCTCCAATCTTTATTGTATAGAGAAAGAAAAAGCTTCCACCCTTTTATTGCTAAATAAATTAGACCCAAGTCTGTAGGAAGAAAGCTTTGTCCTCTTTAGTAAGACTAAGCCTGCCTTGCTGTTAAGAAGAGTCCTGCTCTGTCCCATGGTAAGGAGAAGCCTGCCTGCTCTTTCTGCCCTCTCTGAAGCTTCTCCTTTGTCCCTCTTTCTCCCTGCATTCTGCTTATTGCTCTCTTCTGCTTTTGCCCTAATGTCTTCTTTATTTCTAAGGGAAAGTAAAAGGGGGGAAAGTCTATATGCTCTCTAAATTTCCAAGTTGCTTTCTTAATTTCTAAGTTACTCTACTCTGCTGTCTTCTTCCTCCTAATCTTGCTCTCTTCTTTTCCTATAATGCAATGTCATATAATGTAATGTTCCTAGTTTTTTTGTACCTTTTCTGGGGGAATAGATCACATGGTTTCTCCAAGCATCTTTTTTTTTTTTTTTTTTTTTGCACAAATGTTCACTAAAAGTTCAAACATAAATTCAAATCATAAATTGAATAAGGAGTTTACAACAGAGATGTTTACATGTGCTTTCATTAAGAGTAATTATGTCGCTAGACAATTATCTGTCACTAGCTCACAGGTTCATTGAGTTAAAAAAAAATCATAATTCTTGTGACTAAGTTCTTAGAATCTCTTTTTCACTTTATGTATCCACTCTTTAAACATGTTGAATGAATGACTTTATTTTTATAATTTCTTCTCCATTGTCCAAATCAATTAGTCTTTAGACTGTCATTTATATTTCATTGTTATCCCTATACTTTTAGGATTTCCCACTGGCTTGCCTCTGAGATTTAAAAAATTAAAATGATCTCTTAGAATACTGACTTTTTCTATTTGTTGAATTGAGTGCTATATTCTTATTATTCATTCCTTTGATTATTTTATATAAACTTTCCACTACAATAGTTTTGAACTTTTAGTAAAGGATAGCTTTGAATATTCATTAAAAAAATAATAATTATGAGACCTTTTCCCAGAAACAAGCACCAGGGCTCATGCTGGCAAATCTAGGCAAATAACTTCAACAGTAAGAACCTCTGATTTAATTACTATACCCAGTCTCTTTTTCTTTTTCATTTTCTTTTTGGTTTTTTGAGATAGGATTTCTCTGTATAGCCTTGGCTGTCCTGGAACTTACTCTGTAGACCAGGCTGGCCTAGAACTCAGAAATCTGCCTGCCTCTGCCTCCCAAGTGCTGAGATTAAAGGCGTGCGCACCACTGCCTGGCTATACCCAATCTCAACTAAGCTTATCCCGATGCTACTGCAAACATGTGTGCCACTACGTTTTAGCCATACTGAAGTCTGATCTAAAACACAACCAACCACTTAACTTATTTAAAGTATCTTCTCTTTTTACCTGCCTGTGTTCTCCATGTAACTTAGTCATCATCTCATTCATTGTTTCTCAACTCCTCCCTGTACTGGTGTTACATGCTAAATATTTCATTAAGACATAATGAGACTATGGAACAAAGCCTCCCCCTTTGCTCTCAAGGAGATCACACAGAAGCTCAGAAAGATCTACCAGACTGTCTACTCACCAGTGATCTGTGTAGTACGGTAAGTATCAAAACACAAAAGAAGAGAATGAAGTTTCCTGGAGGAGGTGATGTCAAAGCCATAGTCTAAGAATATTGGTAAACCACTAAGCCGAGATAAGTTTGTGGGTAAGGTAGGCAGAGAACAGGAAGAAAGAGGTAATAAGTATAAGGGAATTTACACACTTTGAAAACAATGGTATTACATTCTTAGTAACAACAGAATATTCACTTAAAAAACGTTATTCTGATAAATGCTTCTGGGGGTGGGGGAAACAACATACATTGCGTTTATTTATCTCCTTTGTGGATTCTTACCTACTGTCCAGAACTGGAGTGTTGTGGCTGTTCTGCACATTATAAACCGCAACAGTGCCATTGTGGTAGCCAACTGCTAGCAGATTAGGTGAGCTGATTGAAAAGTCCACAGAAGTAACTCCATATGGACTCGGATAAATACGCTCTGGCCACTGTGGGGGGAAATGTTCTATTACATTTTAAGCATTTTTACAGATTGCAGAAGGGCAGACTATGCTGGCAGATGAGACTATCTTGTGCTGGTGAGGACGTAAGAACTTAGTCTGCCTTCAGTTACTCCAAGGCATAGCTTCCAGTGCACACGAAAACAAACGTTCAAATAGCCACTTCCTTTACTTCATATAAGTCCTTGGTCCTCAATAGCTTTATAAACACATCATGGACTTCTGCATCAGTTGTCACACTGGGGTAATCCTCTAGCAGGGATTAGTGTGACCAGTATGTGTTTTCCCCTGACATAGGCACATAACAAGCTGCAAACAGATCATGCATCTCTATCTTCTGGCATTTGTTTTAGAAACTTGGATTGTGTCAGTATTTCTACAAAGCAGATGGAAAAAAATCCTCCAAAGCTCTCTAAGCTACTTCTTTTTACAACTCTACCATGTCTAGACTAAATCCTTTCCTCTGCCTATTTACTATGTGGACAAGGAGACAAGCTACTGACAATGAATTCTACCAGACCTCCTACATTTAATCCATCATGTGCCTATGCATGTCAACCCTGTGTCCTAAGGGACTGTAGCTACTCACAATGACTGTAACCACAGTGTATGCTCTTTTACTCTCCATGTTTTTGACTTTACATTTTACTTCCAAGTTTAAATTAATATAAAACTATATAGCAATAGCTATATTTAATCAAGAGCAGGGCTATTTAGTTAAAAGAGCACTATCATTCTTATTCTTTTTCCTTATAAAATTCATAGCATTATTACACTAGACATTCAGGTAGCTAGATAACTAAACTGATAAACAGGGTTACCCACTGGCTTGACTCTGAAATTTCTTTTTTTTTGTTTTGTTTTTTCGAGACAGGGTTTCTCTGTATAGCCCTGGCTGTCCTGGAACTCACTCTGCAGACCAGGCTGGCCTCGAACTCAGAAATCCTCCTGCCTCTGCCTCCGAAATGCTGGGATTAAAGGCGTGCACCACCACCACCGCCCGGCGACTCTGAGATTTCAATATTTCTTTCTTAGAAAAATTATGACTATTCTCAGATTGTTAACTCTTTTTCAGTAGCTGAGTGGAGTGCTGTTCCTATTACCGATCCCCTGGATGACATGTGTTGTTTCCAAAGGGTCTTCAATGCAGACTCTTTTATACTTAGCTGTGATAACTCAGTAAATAAAAGATACTTGAAATGTATTGTGTGGAGTCATAAATGATTTTCCTTTACCCTGTGTTAAATAAGAAGAAATTATAATGATTATGAATTTAAAAGAAAACAATAAGGACAAGGGAGATGGTTCTGTTGGTAAAGTCCTTGCCTTTAAAAGTCTGAAGACCTGAATTCAATTCCCAGAAGCCATGGACGAACACGGGTTGCTGGTGGCATGTGTTTTTAATTGGTAGGCAGAGACAAGGGGATCTTGGGCTAGCTGGCCAGACTGACCCATTTACTTGATGAGTTCCAAGTCAAAGACTGAATAGCTCCAAGCCAGTGAGAGACCCTGACTCAGAAAAATAAGCTATGACCCTGAGGTAACATCATCTAGGGCCTTGTGCTCTGACCTACACACACAAACACACACACACCCACACACACACAAGTGTACATGCATCTGCATATGTGCACTTACACATATGAACACACATATGAAAGAAAAGAAAGTGAAAAGTCTTGACTGATAAAATGGTCTGGACTTTGCTGAATTATTATTATTATTAATTTGTAAAGATTTATTTATTTATTTAATGTATATGAGTACACTGTCGCTCTCTTCAGATACACAGAAGAGGGTATCGGATTCCATTACAGATGGTTGTGAGCCACCATGTGGTTTCTGGGAATTGAACTCAGGCCCTCTGGGAGGGCAGTTATGCTCTTAAACCGCTGAGCCGATCTCTCCAGCCCCTGGACTTTACTGAATTATTACACACAAATAAACAGTGTACAAAAACCCTGTCAACATTTAACTAAATAAAAAGATGCTTGTTCCTCTTTGGGTTACCATGGGGTTCTTTATTGACCAGCAGCAAGCCATTCCTCTTTTTTGTTCTCTAAATCCAAAGTTCCCATAGCCAACAGCCAAAAGGTCCTAAACAAAACAAAACAAGACACTTCAGAGGATGACAGGAAACTGCAGCAAATACATGAAGATGCCTACTAATGAACTATTCAAAAATACTGGTAAAACAGAGGGACAGGGCTGGAGCCAGGGCTGCAGCTCAGAGGTGGAGTGCTTGCTTAGTATATAAAAGGTTCTGAGCTTAAAGTATACTAAATATCTATTTCAAAGATGCAGTTACTCCTGGGATGCTAGGTGGGAAATACTTCTGAAGCATTTTGTAAAATCCAGAACATCAGCTTTGTTATTGTATAAATATTCTCCTTTTAAAACAAACAAACCAGCCTCTGGCTCAGTGATTCTTAACCTTTTCTAATGCTTCAACGCTTTAATACAGTTTTTCATGTTAAGGTGATCCCCAGCCATAAAATTACTTTCATTGCTACTTCATAACTATAAGTTTGCTATTGTTATGAATCATAATATAAATATCTTTGTTTTCTGATGGTCGATGGGGGTCGCAACCCACAGATTGAAAACCACTGCCCTAGTTTATCTGCCTCAAGATGATTTTGGGGATTCTCCTGCCAGATGTCTGCACCTGAATTCTGGCTGCCCCATTTACTGTTTGAGTGAGGTTGGAGAAGTTTCTTATTATCCTCCTGCCTAAACATAGTGGATGATCTGACTCATATAGTTACCTTAGCACGAGGCTAGAGAGATGGATCAGTACTTACGAGCATGTACTGCTCTTCCAGAGAACCCGAGGTGGGTTCCCAGGACCCACATTGTGCTTACAAACACTTCTAAGCCCAACTGCAGTGGATCAGTAGCCTGTGTCTTTCTAGGACATTGCACTCACAGGCACATATTCACAAACACACATACACATCATTTAAAAGAATAAAAATAAAATCATAAGAAAATACTTTAAGTAGTTCCTGGTACATATGAATCTAATAATATTAATATGCATCTAGTAATATTAATAACATTATTACAAATGTTTTACATATTGGCATGATCACTGGATTAAGCATACCCTTCCAAATATGACTGCTTGGAGGAGAAGAATTTAGGTATATGACTTTCAGATAAATAAGTGAACCATACGCTATTTTCTGGTATACTTCACATTATCCGACATAGATTTAGTGGATAGCATGTGGCGAGCATACTCTTAAATAAAGATGGTAATGTTTATATGTAAGGATAAATATGTAACTATTTGCATTTTCTCCTTTTTCAAATTAAACTGTGTTCTGAGATATTTTAAAACTAGGTGTTATATAGCCAGGCAAAAATCTTTTGCTCAAGTCTGAGCACACACACACACACACACACACACACACGCACAGTATAATAAATAAGAATTTACAAAGCACTGTAACTTAAGTGCTAGAGTGAGATTGTTACAGCATTTGCTGACTTACTGGGTTCACTTTATTCCAGGAAAGGCTGCTCACATTGAGGCCTTTAGTTAAGTCACAGGAGAAAGACCAGAGCCGCTCCAAATTAGCTGGTATTGTTGACTGTTCCGTGGTTATCTCGATCTCTAGTTCCATTTCCATCTCTTCTTCATCATCCTTCTTCAGCTCGTCCTCTTCTACCTTATGACTTTCCACTTCCAAAGCTTCTTCAGGCTCTCCAGGTTCATGCTCTAAAGTTAAATCAGAGATGTCATTCCCTGTACCTATAGGGCAGGGCCTGCCAAAGGCCTCAGATAGTGTCTCTATCTGTCACTGACACTTACATTACACACCATTAGATCTACTGGAATACACAGCCAAAGTGACAGGGCGCCTGAGTGGTAACCCAAGCCTACTGAAGCTTTCTGAGAACAGACTTGCTGATCACTCAGAGAATGAGCTAGAGTGGTACAGTCACATGATGTTACTTTGAGAATACAAAACAAACTTTGTGTCGTTTTTTTGGTTGGGATGGGGGTCAATAACTTTACCTTAGAAAGTATACATCTCAAAGCTGGGGAGATGGCTTAGTGGATAAGAGTTCTTGTTCTGTAAGCATAAGGATCTAAATTTGAATCTTCAGAACACACACACACACACACACACACACACACACACAACACTGAATATGGCTGCACATGTTCACGACCCCTATTGTAGGGCAGAAATATACACATCCTAAAACCTCAACGGCCAGCCAGAGTAAGAAAAAACAGAGAAACTTCTGGCTCAGTCTCAAGGAAGAGAACACCACCAGATCTCCTGTTGTTCTGGGCTCCTTATGCATATATGTGGGCATAAGTAATCACAAACTCACATGCATGCACTACCCACACATCACACACACACACACACACACAGAGAGAAAGAGAGAGAGAGAGAGAGAAGAGAGAGAGAGACAGACTGAGAAAGTCAGGGACTCAGAGAGAGAATATGTCAATTTATCTCATACCTTTAAATTTTAACTAAGGCAGAAGACTTCTGGTTTTTTTCCCTCCACATTTAATTATTACCTTCTGATATGAAAATACCTTAGCAATTGTTCATATCTAACGTACAGTGTCCCAATCAACATCCATGAACTAGACCAATGTGTTGCCTTGCTAAATACCCCTAAATTGTGATTGTAGGGCTGTAGAACCACTGAAAATAAATGTTCACAACTTGCTTGTCTGTTAAGCCCATGGATATTGGGTGGGGCACAAAAATATGAGTCTTATCAATAGTTTCATGTGTTTATTCACTCATGTTATGAGGATTGTTTCTAGTCAGGGTACTGTAGAGGATTTGTTAGAGTAGCTTACAGGCTGTGGTCCAGCTAGTCCAACTATGGCTGTCTACTGAGAATCCAGCAGTTGTTTAGTCCACAAGGTTGTATGCCTCAGCTGGTCTTCAGTATTTGCCAGAATCCAAAAGAAGTGTGCTTTAATGCCAGTGAAGGAACAGACTTGCCAGTGAGAGTGAGAGGAAGCTGGCAGAGAGCAAAGCTTCCTTCTTCCATGTTCCTCATACAGGCTGCCAGCAGAAGGCATTCCCACTTTTAAATGATTTAATCAAGAAAAATCCCTTACAGGTATATCCAGATGCTTAGGTGTTTGGTTAATTCTGGATGTGGTCAACTTGACAAACAGGAATAATCATCACAATGGTTAATCTTTATCAACACCTTGCCTGGGCATTAAAATCATACAGGAGACAGCTGTCAGTCTGTCTGTCTGAGCATTTCCAAGGATGTTTAACCTCAGATCATCTTGAATGTGGGCAGCACCATTCCTTGGGCTCAGAAGAACAAAGTGGAAACTCTGCTTCCTATGCAAGGAATCCCAGCCTCATGCTACTGCTGCTGTGAACGCCTCTATGTCTTCTGGCCATGATGGGCAGTATCTTCTTAAACAGTGAACCACAAGTTAAATCCTTTCTTCTGTAAGTCCTTTTGGCAGGTGTTTTGTCATGGCAACAAGAGAAGTAACTAATCCCACTATGAAGCTGTAGCCAGAAGAGCCACTACAATTTAAATCACTACCGGGAAAGGCTTATAATAATGCACTCTTTCTTTAAGATCCATTATCTTTGTACACAAGCCAAATACATGAGCTGAATGAGAGATGTGCTGGGAGCCATCCTGTCTGCTTATTTAAAGCCCTTGATGGTAGTGCTAATCTACACCCTCTGAGGAAGGTGCAGCTAGCTGCCTTTGGTTTGCTGTCTCTGTCACCCAGAATTTATGTGAGAATCCACTCTTGTGTAGCACAGCCCATGGGTTTTGAGAAAAGTGATTGACATGTATTTCCCATTATGGTATTGTATTATTCACAATAGTTTCACTGTCCTGAAAGCCTCTGCTCCGCCTCTTTATCCCTCAATGTGCCCTCACCCCTGACAATTATTCTTCTTCCCATTGTCTACACAGTTTTTGTCTTTCTCAGGATGTCTTACAGCTGGAATCACAGCTTGTGCTGTTTTCAGACTGTGTTTGTTTACAAAGCAATATGCTTGCAGGCTTCCACCATGTCTAGCCACAACTTGATGACTCAGCACTGAACAATGGCTGTACCCCAGTCTATCCATTTACCTAGTAATGGAAATTTTGTTTACTTTCAAATTTGAGTAATGATGGGAAAAGTTCCCATGGACACTGTGTACAGAGCTTCTTGATGAGTGTGGGTGTAAATTTCCTGCTCAACAGAGTACCTACTAGGGTGCGATCTTAGGATTTACAGTAAGAGTATGCTTAATTTTATAACTGTCAAGCTATCTTGCAGACTGACTGGATATACCAGTGTGCATTCGCACCAGCCACGAATGAGCTATTGTCCCATATCTTCACCAGCATCTGCCATGGCCATGTGTCTGAGATCCAGATATTCTAGTGGGAACCTTGGGGTACCTACTTCACGGTTGTTTTAATTTGTAATTCCCCAATGATATGTTAAACTTCGTTTGCTGTGTGATACTGTCCTTGGAGAGATCTCTCTTCGTATCTTTTACTGATTTTGAGTCACGACTTTGCTATGATAGACAAGCTGTTTAAGCAGCTTAAACCCCTTTTTGTTTGTTTTGTTGTTTATTTTATTTTTATTGTTATGGGTGTTTTGCTTGCATCTATGTTCGGGCACCACATGTATGCTTGGGACTATTGGAAGCCAGAAGGCATCAGATCTGGACTAGAGTTTCAGATAGTTGTGAGCTACCATATAGGTGCTGGAAATCGATGCAAATCTGGGCTCTTTGGAAAAGCAGCCATTGCTCTTAACTACTGAGCCATTTCCAGGCCCAGACTTTGAATTCTTGGTATTCTTACCTTAGTCTTCAGGGTGCTAGGACAGATGAGCACCACATTAGGCTTCCTCTCATTTTAAAGCCATAAGTTTGGGGTGTTGGTGGTTTTCTGTTGTTATTTTTAGACTAGATCTCACAAAGCCCAGTCTAGCATTGAACTCCTGACCCTCTTGCCTATACCTTGAGAGTGCTGGGATTACAGGCACATGACACGATACTCAGAAAGTTGTTTTCTTACTGTTAAGTCCAAAGACAACTTTGTATATTTTTAGATAGCAATCACTTATCAGATATGTCTTCTATGAATTTTTCTCCAGTGATTTGTCTTTTTATTCTCTCTGTGGTGTGTTTGCTAAAGAAGTCTTGCTCATCCATTATTTTTTGATACATTGTGTTTATAGGGAGTTTTACTCCTAACACCCAACGTTATTGCTTTACCTATGTTATTTTCTAGGAATTTTGCATTTTATATTGCAGTCTATCTATTTCAGTTATTTTTTTATGGATTCTAAGGTCTGTGGCTAGATATACTTTTTGGTATGTTATACCTTTGTTTTCTAAGAAGACTGTCTTTTTTTCTGTTGTTATTGCCTTTACAAAGACCAGTAGACTATTTTGGTCGGTATGTTTCTGAGATGTCTAGGTTGCTAATTCATTTGTTTGTTGATCTTCTCACCGACAGCACACTATCTTAACTACTGTAGTCGATATGAAGTTAAAAAGTCTCAATTCTTCAACTTTCTTCTACTCCTTCAACAATATACTAAATGTTCTGGATTCCATAGTTCCTAGCATGCCTTGACCTCTTTCCATACCAGTACCTTTCCCATGTGCTCCTTTTGTTCTTTTGACATTGTTGGTTCTCAGTAGTTACAATCGCACACTACTTTCCTTTTACTCAATTCAAACACTGTATTCCTCTTTAAAATTGTTCTTTTGTATCTACCAAGTTCTAAACACATAACACCATGATGGCTCAGAGGGTAAAGGCACTTGCCACCAAGCAACCTAGAACCAGGAAACCTAGGTTCATTCCCTGGACCGACATTGTAGGAGAGAGCTGACCCCATAAAGCTGTCCTCTGACCTTCACCTGTGTGCCTTGGCACACCTGACACACAGTATGTCACATCATGTATACACACATACAAACACACACACAGAGAAAGAGAGAGAGAGAGAGAGAGAGAGAGAGAGAGAGAGAGAGAGAGAGAGAGAGACAGAGAATTAAATTTTAATATAGGCAAAAGACCTAGTTAAACACTAAATGAAAAGCACACAAATGCCAAAATGAACCACATGAATGAGTATTCAGTATTACTAATCATTAGGATAACATTAAAAGGATTACCATCTCTCCCTCTATGACTGTGTCTCTGTGTCTGTCTCTGTCTCTTTGTCTGTCTCTCTCTGTGTCCATCTGTCTCTGTCTGTCTGTCTGTCTCTCTCTCTTTCTCTCTCTCTGTCTCTTTCTCTCTCTCTCTCTCTCTGTGTGTGTGTGTGTGTGAGTGTGTGTGTGTATATATGCACCAATGAGTTTAATTAAAGTTATTTACATGGGCAAGTTATTTAGAGGAGTATGGTCGGCTTACCAGTAGCTATCTAACTGAAGACAATCTCTCTACCTCCCTAGCAAATATTATTTGCCTATAGATCTTCATGAAGGATAGGGACCTCATGATTCCTTCCTCCTTGTAACAGACAACTGCTATTTGGGAAAGGAAAGTGATCAACGGGTGTAGGGCAAGAGAGAGTAATGGAGATAAATATGATAAAAATATATATACATTTATGAAATATAATAAAAGATGTTATGTATAATACATGCTAATACAACATTTTTTAAAAGTATTGCCACTGTCAGGAATTAACATTTGGAGCAACTGGGACCCTTATATACTATTTATGGGAATGTAAGACAGTATAACTCTTTGGGAAAATATTTCACAGTTCCTACAATGAAACTGAATACACATCTACCCAAAGACTCAGTCGTAGACATGTTCACAAAAGAAACTGAAACACATCTTCCAAAAGACTCTATAAACCTCAAGTTGAACACAATGCAGACCCGTCGGCTGCTGAGCGGCCAAAGGAGGGCACATGCACTGGAGCACTTCACTAGAAGGAAATTAACTATTTACATACACCAATCTAGCTAAAGCTCAATATCAGGAATGTTGAGTAAAAGAATCTAAACTCAGGTTTATTTTAATTTTTTTATTATTACATTTATTTTGTGCATGCTTGTGTGTGTGTGCACATGTATATTGTGTATGGACATGTGTGTAGAAGCCAGATGACTTACAAGAGTGAGTTTTCTCTACCATATGTGTCCTTGGGAATCAAACTCAGGTTATTGGGCTTCGTAGAAAGTGCCTTTATCTGCTTAGTCATCTCACTGGCTCAAAAAATAATATTTATTATGTGAATGCACATACATGATATACCACAACTAGGAAAGTTAACTTGTGGTTACAGACAAAGGCCACAGTTGCCTAGCCGGTGGGTAATGTTTACATGAAACCAGCACAAGATAATCCTCATGGTTCACAGGTATATTTTCTATGTTGATAAGGGTATTACTTACATAACTTTATTAATTTTTTAAATATGTTAAAAACATAGTTTAAATATAGACATGCCACCTTCTGTAAATATTATCTCATTAAAGTATTTGTTCTGTTATTTTAATTAGTAAACAAGTAATATACTAACATTTTGTAAATACCATTATTTATAATACTTTAGATTGTAATTATACAACTCTTTAGATATACAGTGGAGCAATATACATGATACAAATTTTTAAATAGCTACCTAAAATGAAAGAGGAACATAGTTTTAAAATATTATCCTAGCTTGCTCCAGGCAAAAAGTTTACAAACCTTTGCCATATATGTTATTTTGTAACCTAATTATTTTTATGTAACCACACAGAAGATCCGACTTGGGGGCCAAGGAGAGTTCATGAGAATTGGGGCTACAACAGGAAAAGATAATACCAAGAAAGGAGTGGACTGCTGAACAGATTTCAGTGCTTTATGAATTCCAAAGCCCCCTGAAACAATACAATGACACTCTCTGCCCAGATGGCAGACATAAGGAATAATATACTCTGAGATGTATAGTTTACCCTAAGCAATGGAAGGCTCTGCACATTTAGAGCATTCAATGGCTGTGAGGGGTCTGCATAAATCTGCAAGATGGGGTAAGAGAGTGGAAAGAACTAAACTTCAACTCAGATGCCCCATTACATAACCTTTATAGGCTTCACTTTATTCATGTGCTGAAAGGATGAAGTAATCTCTTAAAAACAAAAAACAAAAAACCCACTCTGGGTGTGGAAGTATAGCTCAGAGGGAGAACATGTACAGGGTCCTGGGTTCCCGCTTTAGAAAGCTGGAAAACTAAAAACAAATCTGTAAGTAGCAAAACCAAAATATTCTGTGAACATATAATGGGTTTGTAGCAGTGAGGGTGGGCTGAATAGCCCTGTCATTTACATTAGGGAGTAGGCTCAAACAGCTGGAACCTGAAGACTCAATGGCAGTGTAAAAGAGGACCAAAGACGAGAAACACTATAAAAAACCAAGAGCCTAATGTGATGTAGGAACCAAGATAAAATGAGGACATGGATGATTTGTAAGTCTTGCATTGGAGGGACAACCCTTCTGTGGATTCCCTCGTCTGGACTCTAGGGCTACTCACCTTTCATAGGTAGTTAGTAAATGGTTAAGCATGTGCTTTAATAGGTGACAACTAGTGTGGAAATTACATTTAGAAATATTTAATAGTACAATTAAATTTTTAGAAATTATTTGAGTTTGTCTAAGCATGATTGCTTAAAAAAAAACATACCTTTATAAACAGGGAGTTGACGGTAGGCTGCAAGCTTCGGCTGAAATACATTTTCCATTAAAACTCTTTCCATGTAAAATAAGTCCTGATGAAGCTTATCGGACTTTAATATTGCCTCTGAGTTGTCTTCTTCATCATCATGAACTTTAGCCAGAATTACACTTTCTATGTCCATTAGAGAACTACTTTCACTGTCTGTAAATATAAATAGAACTCACTTACAAAAGAGCCAAGTAGTAGTAGGTGGTTCACAGAGTTTAAAGACTTTTTAAATTATATTTTATAATTTCTGTCTTTCATTTTCAACACCTTCAATAGCATTTATTAAATCTTATATGCACAAAGAAAACACAATGAAAACATAAAACTCATGGAACTATTATCCATCAAAAAAATACATTTTCCCCCAGAGGATAAGCAGTAATAATCTTGAGGTGATATGTACACATTAGCCTATTTTCTGTTAATTTATCACAAAACTACAACTTAGGGGACTGGCAAGATAGCCCAGTTGGTGCAGTTCTTGCCTTGCAAGTATTTGGACCTGAGTTCAATGACCAGAACCTCTGTAGAAAGCTGGATGCAGTAGCTGCAATTCTAGCACTAGAGAGACAGAGACAGGCAGACTGCCAGAACTCACTGGCTAGCCAGCCTAAACTAGTGGTTCAGTCCCAGAGCTAATGGGAGACTCTACCCCAAAAGACAAGGTGGACAGTGTCTGTGGAGGAATGATACCAGAGGTTATCCTCGGATTTCTACACACATGCATACACATGTACGTGGACACTCAAAAACACATATTCACATTTGTGTACACAGACCAAAAAATTAAATAAAATCACTACTATTAGGTAATTTATAAAGATAAGAAATGTATTTCTTACAGTTATAAAGGCTGGAAGGATCAAAGCCAAGAAGCTACAGCTGGGGGCGCAGGGCTTCTACTATCCCTTACATGATGGAAAGCATGACATGGGCAGAAATGTGAAGCCTGAAAGCTCAGTTGACTTCTTTTATAAAAGCAGCAATCTGAAATGGGCTCCTATTCTCACAATGCCCTCTAACTCCACTCACTTCCCCCAAAGCTCACTTGTAGACACCATGAACATAGTGGAGCAAAGGCTCAGTGGCTAAAGGTGCATACTGCTTTTACAGAAGACCAAATTCAGTTGTAGCTTCCACACCTGGCAGCTCATAACTGCCTGTGACTCCATCTGGAGGGCATCAGATATCCTCTTCCAGACTCCTACAGCACCGTATTCTATCTGCATAGACCTCACTAGCATACATATGCGTACTTTAAAATAAAAATAATTTTTAAGTCAAGGAGAATATACTCTGAACAAAAATAATGAAGAGAGTCTCAGGGACCTGTGAGGTTATCATGCTCAGGTGAGCAGCATATCTGAGAGGGGGAAATTGTCACTGGAAAAGGTACCTGAAAACAGTAGTTGAAAAGACACATAACTTAGCAAACAATAGAGTGAAGAAAATGAATGAGCCCTGAAGAAGAAGGCTCTAAAGACACCCTCCAAAGACTTAGCGTAGATAGACTACTGAAAGCAGGAGGCACATATGCATGTATACATGTACATACGTGTACACATATACATATATCTACCAAAGACCATAGATATACTAATGAAAACAGGAGACACATACATATGTATACATATGCATATGCAACATGCACATACACATAAAAATAGACATGGACATATATCCAGGAAGATAAAAAAAATATTGAAAGCAGTGAAGGGAAGGAAAGATATTTATAAAAAAAATTATTTGAATATCGACACACTTCTCATTAGAAACAGGAGGTGCTAGAACTTTCCTATGTTCTTTGAATGCTGAATGAAAACAACTGTTTACCCAGAAGTCTGTATTGAAATTATCAAGTAAAAATTAGGAGAAACTGAGGCTCAGTTAGTAAAGTGCGTGTTGCAAGCTTGAGGATTTGAGCTCAAGGGGGAAAACCTGAGTACAGGTAGAGCCCAGTGGCACATGCTTCAAATCCCTATACTGGGGACACAGAGACAGGAGGATTGCTGAGGCCAGCCTGGTCAATATAGTGAGTTCCAGTGTTACATGGTGAGACCTTGCCTAAAGGAAGCAGCAGCAGCAAGAGCTAGTGATTCTCACACCTAATTCAGGATGAATGTGTCCCTGAAGCTTTCTGGCAAGCCAGTGTAGTCAAATTGTTAAATCCAAAAACATTAAAAAAAAAAAAAAAGTCTTCAAAAAAAAAATGGAGAACAGCTGAAGAATGAACACTTCAGCTGCCCTTTGACCTCTACATGTATATAAGATCATTCACATGCACATCTGACACAATACACAGATAGACACAAATAAAGTGTGTAAAGCAAATATACTTTATTTCTTCTGATAGTTATAATTGAAGAGTTACACTGCCTTATGCAGATCTAAACATCTAAATGACCTTGATATCTAGAAGAAATATACAAGGCAATCACAAAGAAGGGATGGAGCACTGGGCACAGTCACTCATGCCGTAATCCGAGGGCTCAGGAGGAAGACGACAGCAAGTTCCAGGCCAGCCTCATATACCTCACACATTCAAGGTAAGCTAGGGTACAACGATATCTTGCCTCAAAAACCCAAAAGTTGAAAGACAGAGAGGTAAGCTTTACTTGAACTGGTAACACGTTGATATCGTGGACTTTGGTAAGTAATGTATATATAATGCAATACACAGATAAGTAACTAACTGAACAAATACACAAATATCAACTAAAGAACACACACACACATACCTAAGTTAAAAGGTGACTAAAAAAGGATTAACTCGCAAGAAGGCAGTTTAAAAACCATTAAAAGTAAAACAAAAACAGAAAGCAAATAATGGAAGACTTAATGTCCTAAACATGCAAATTCAGAGGCATCCAGCCCTAGCTCTAGGCAACAAACAAGACTATCTCAAACAGGGTGGAAACGGAAGAGCCACACCCAAGTTTGTCCTGTGACATCCATTTATACTGGTGTAGTGCACACATAAACTTGTGAACACTCACACAGTACACAAACCTGTACACATACATTAACATAAAAAAAAAAAAAAACAGAGAGAGAAAGCAAAGATGCACTAGAGAAAAACTTGAAAAGGAGACTGGATGTGGTGGTAAATGCCTTTAATCCTAGCACTCAGTCTGAGTGAGAGGACCTATGGATTCAAGGCCAGTTGGTTCTAGGCCCTGTCTCAAACAACAACAAACTCCAGACAGGCAGCTAATAAAAAACAAACATAAAACTTAATTTCCCATTCAGAATCCTACTCCAGGACACTGCAAACATAAAAGTTGAATCCCTGAGTGAAGTACTTTTTGTGTTCTGTGGATAAGAATGTGAGATGAACTGCAAGGACATCCTGCAAACAGCCTGAATGCAGTCTGGCTTTTGCCCATGGTACTTTCCTTGTATTTTTGGGTCCCGGTCTCTAGGAAGCAAACTTGCTTTACTTGAATATGTAGATCGTTTTCCTCCTAGTAAAACTTCTGGGACATTGAAAGAATCATACAAATCCCAGGTAGTGGCCACTACACCTAGACAGACAGAAAAGATAAAAAGGATTTTAAAGCAAATTCTAATATTACAGCTTTGTATATAACTGGTCATAGAAAAATATAAAATAAGTTTTTATGAAAAACGTGTTAATTTTAGCAGCACTAGCAGGAAAATAACAAAGGAATATTTCATGAAGGTACCTCAGGAGACGCCGAGTTTCCCTGCTATTAGCATGTACAGGTGCTGTCCTGTTTTTGGCCCAGTCTCAAGTTACCCTCACTTTCCCTTGTTCCTCCCCGCTTCCTACCCAGGCCTGGGAAGAATCATCAGCCTGTCACTGCAGCACTGTCATGGGATACAGGCTTGGATAACACCCAGATAATATCTTTGCTAGTGGTTAACATACAACTTGTATTTTACAGATGCTTGTGGGAAGCATCTCACTCCATTTTTACTCAGTAGAGTTCCATTAAAAAAACAATTTAGGTAAAATAACGTATCTGTCGGGATAATGACATTGTCAAAAACCTAAATTTATTCAAATCATCAAATATGGCAATGGTGACCAAATATAAACTGGAAATGTCATTGATCTTCAAATACTAACTTCAAAAGCCCCCAGTCACACCCCCTGCTATTGATTTTTGTAGCAATAATATTATCCTTGCGAATGTCACTGCTACTGCTGACCCTACTAAGCTTTCAGTTACAGAATGATGTAGAGTTTTGTTTTTAAGAATGATGTTTTAATAAAGAACTGTTTCCTTAAAAATAGAAATGAAATTGAGCCTTGTAAATATAGTCACTTCCCTAGTAAACCACTCAATAGAAAACTAAGGTACTCAGCAAAGAGGAGGAGGAAGAGGAGATGGAAGAAGACAATGGGGTAGAAGAAGAAAGGAGGAGGAAGGATAGGAAGAGGAGCGGGGAGGAGAAAGAGCAGGAGGGGAAGAAGGGGAGGAAGGGAGAGGGAGATTAGAGGTGGAGGAGGTGGTTCTTTGGTATCTAATGATTGTTTTCAATGAATAAGAATATTAAATTTCACAATAAGATAGATAGCTAATAACTTAGTTGCTTTTCCAAAGTCGTGTAAAAACTTATTTCTTGTTATATTTTGACTAATTGATAAGGATATAATCTTTGAAAATTGAATTATCTGTATTTTTCTACCATTTAATGGAAATTTTAGTAAGTTCAGCACAGGAATATATGGTTACTAATAATTGATGCTGACCACTACTTTTAGTGTGAGCCATTATCATATTTATCACTTGACTAAGGTTAACCCACAAAGCTGCATATAGCAAATATGTTCAGGACTTGGTTTTATATTTGAGATAGGGTCTCATGTAGCCTAGGCTAGCCTCAAATTAGTTACGTAGTCAAAGGTAATTTTGATTTCTTGATCCTCTTACCTTCACCTTCCCAGTGCTAGAATCGTCATGCCAAATGGGGGTTAATTTTAATGTGTACATGTTAATGGGATATGTGTGCATGTTAATGTGTGTGGACAAACTCAGATGTTCCAAAGAACAATATCAAGCACCTTTAAAAAAGGTCCTCTCATGCACCTAGAGTTCACCAGTAAGATTAGCCTGACGCAGGGAGCCCCAGAGACCCTCCTGGCTCATGCTACTACCATGCCTGGAATTTTTACATGGGTTTGCAAGGATCAAAAAGTCAGATCTTGTGTGTGCAAGGTACTTCATCAAGTGTGCTATCTCCCCAGCCCATATATATGTTCAGGTTTTGTGTATCCATTATACCTCAGTATAGCTGCTGCCAAACAAAATGTATAAGCTCTAGTGTCATGCTAAAGATGAAGTAACAGATCATGATCATGCTTACCAATTTTATAAGCCATTTTTAAAAAATTATTTAATTTCTTTTAGAAACTACTTCAAATCACATTCCTCCTATGGACTATGGTTTTGTGGATCAAAAAGAGCATGTCTGGTTTTAGATAAAATAATAAAATAATAAAAGAGATGCAGAGATGAGAGAAAGGGGATCAAAATACTATTCGGACTACTGATGAAGTTTATTGAGAAATAAAGTTTTGAATCTGTGGCCAAATAGATTGGCTCATTCTCCCCTTCTGAGTACATTGTGTATGATATATGTGTGTTACTAGTCCATCTGGGGAAGTGGAGGCCCCCTCTACTGTAAGGGTGAGATCAAAATGTATGCTTTCTGAAACTGGGCACACCCAACAACATATCCCCAAACCACTAAGCAATAAATATTCCGTCTCCCAACCTTTCCTTCCAAACAAGTCCCTTCTTTTTCCCTGGAAAAGAGGCCACGAAGTGTAATTTGACTGAAATTCCTTTACTGTATGCGATTAAGGGGTAGTTCAGAGCATCCTCCAATTACAATGTACTGGAGATAGGATCAAGAATTACATGAAGAATGCTAAAGGTAGATGGAATTGCTGCACACCCACAGTCTGAACCTTCACAAGGCAGAGGTAGGAGAATTGTAAGATAGAGACCACCCTGTACTATACAACAAGCTTGAGGCCAGCTTGGGTTACACAATAAATTCAAGAACAGCCTGGACTACATAGCAAGGCTCTTTCTCAAATTAAAAAACAAAAAATGTCACATAGCAGAATATTGGTAGCGAGTGTGGTGGGTTTTCCCTTTAGTCTGTTAGTACGGTCTATTACATTGACTGATTACATGTTATCATTGAGCCACACGGATAAATGTCATTTGATCACAATATACAATTCCACATCATACAGAGCTGGATTGAGCTTGTTAGTATGGGAGGCATTTTACATTTATAATCATAAGGAATATTGATATAGTTTATTATACTGTGATATATTTATGGGTTTTGGTATCAGAGAAATTATCTCATAAGTATGAAAATATTCTCTTTAATTTTGCAGAGGGTTTTTTTTTTTTTTTTGAAGAAAGGACAGAAAATTGAAGCCTTTTATAAATAACTTAGAATTCGCCTGAGTAACTCTTTGGTCCTGATGTTCTCTCTGATGGGAGATTTAGGATTGCAATCTCTTTACTTACTGTAGATCTATAGATCTATTCAGATTTTCTAATTATCCCTGAGTCAGATTAGGCCCTCTGTGTATGTTCAAGGATTCATCCATTTTGTTCTGCTATCTAACATTCTGGCTTACAATAGCTTGTAGTCATCTATCGTTGTTTGAGGATCCCAATGCTCTCAGCTTGGTTTGCGCATCCATCTCGCTAGCCTGCCCATTATTGGAAGAGTCATACTAAACCATTATTGTGGGACAAATTCTCTCCTCAACTGCATCCTTTCTCCCATCTTATATTGAGATCTCTCATCTTATATTGTTCGTAACTGTTATCGTCTCCGTATGGACTGAGCCATCGATCAATACACACTGTGCTTTGTTACATATGACAATTTCTGAGTCCTCTTCTGACTAGTATAGTCATCTCAATTTTTTTTTTAGTGATGATTCTCACAGTTTTGTGCAAAGTTAGCCATTCCGTCAAGTCTCTTACGAAGAGTGAACATTTGAACTGTCTTTGTTCGCTTTTAATTCAGTCAGCAAATATCTATTTTTTAATTGTACAGCATACTTAATGTATATTTAAGGTAATTACTGATGTGGAATTGTTGGTTTATAAAAAGCATTTTGATATTTGTATTCTCTTTACCTTCTTTCTCCATTACTCAGTTACTATTCTGTGTTTAATAGATCTTCTGGTATTCTCATTTTTATTCCATTCTTATGTTCCTTTCTCTATAACTTTTAGGGTTTTCTGTTGTTTTGTTTTTTGTGGATACCTTTTATAGATTACAATGACTTTTGGAAATTAAAGCTATTGTTGGTTAATTATACTTTCCTTCAGTAGCATATTAAAACTTTCCTCCTTATACAATTCTCTCTCAGTACTATGGTTTTTAAAATTCTGCTCTATATGATAAGCCCAATAACAACCTAATTATTGCTTTGTAAATCTCTTTAAAAATTTTTAATATTTATTCTTTTATGTGTATAAGTGTTCGTCTATATATATCTACGTATACCACATGCATGCAGTAACCCACTGAGGCCAAAAGAAGGCACTGGAGCCCTGAGTGGGAATTACAGATGCCTGTGAGCCACTCTCTAGCCCCTGTGTATCTATCACTTTTAATCTATACTGCAAAACAGGCAACTGGAAACAAAGTGACTGGTTTCAGCATTTGCCTACTGCTATCTATTTCCCCCCAACATGGCTTATGATTACTGTCCTTCTGTTTCTACATAAAGATTCTCTTCAGCATTTGTTTACCGCTTTTCTGCCATCAATAAACTCCCTTAGCTTTTGCATATCCAGAAGTATCTCAATTTCTCCATTTCTAAAGGATTTGGTATTTTTACTTGACAGTGCTTTTTTTGCTGCAGCCCTTTAAATGTCACTGTGCTTGGCCCCGTGGTTTCCAATCCAACACCGAGTGATAAGAGTTAGACCACGTGTGTGATGGATCGCTTTTCTACTGTTACTTTCCAGACTCTCCCTCTGCCTGATGACTGACTGCAGATTTGTGTCTTTGTGTGGATCTCTTCTTGTGGCTATTCTCTCTCAGATCAGACCTTCACTGATATTAGGGAGACTTGACTTAGTATGTGTTCAACTATTCTTTGTGTCCTTTTTTATAGTCACTCTACAATATAATTGAAGAATATAGACTCTGATATGGGGCAAATATAAATCAGACTGGACAATTATGTTACTCAAATACTCTATAGCATTGTTTCTTATTAACTTATCAAATTCTAAAAGTTATAAACTATAGTAACTTATCTGGACAAATCAATTTCCATTTTTTATTCATATAGTTTAACATGTGTTGGCTGGCAGACTCATGGAACATATATTAAAATATAACAGTTTACCAACAAGAATAAAGCATATTACCTTTCTCTTCCATTATGATTTTGTCACACTGAACCTCTTTATGCTTTGGTGCTCCATTAAATGTTTGCATCATCCTTTCTACATACAAGTCATTGCCTAATCTATTTCTACAAAGGATTTCATAATTCTTATTTTTCTCTCTGTAAAAAAAAAAAACAAAAAGTAACAAATAAATACAAATTACTATGAACAGACATGGTCTTTCTACATTACTTGTTCTCAAAGCATTTCCATGAACACAGAGCGTAACAAAATAAGAAGTGAACTTGAAAAACTCCTTAAGGAAAGATTTTATTATGTTACCAGCAAAGGGCTACTGCACGCTGTGCTTCCCAAGGCCCAGACTACTCTCCTTGTTCACCCATAACATGCTAGCACTCTCTGTTTAGAGAATTTATGAATTTTAATAGGGACATCTAAAGCTACAAATCCTTTCAAAGATTACTTTTGTAGTACTGCATGCATGCTGTTTTCATAACTGGTTATTTCTGAGGATTTTTAAAAATGTATTTTGTTGTTTGGTTGAAATTCACATTTTGTTGTTTGATTGGTTGTCTTTGTTTGGTTTTTTGTTTGTTTGTTGAGACAGGGTTTCTCTCTGTGTAACAATCACTAGCTGTCCTGGATTTGCTTGGTAGACCAGGCTGGTCTCAAACTCACAGAGCTCCACCTGCCTCTGCCTCCTGAGCGTTTGGACTAAAGGTGTGTGCCACCATGCCCAGCTTAAAGTCCCATTTTAATTTCTTAATCTAGGAAATTACTGCTGTACTTCCAGTATGTATGCGGACATCTTACTTAGGACTTTTAATTTTTCATTTCAGTGTGGTCAAACACTTTAACGAAATTCTACCTTGAAGTTTTCATTTAAAATTATTACACCTCCCTTTCATTACGAAATGACTGTTCGCTAAAGAAATTGTCTGCTTTTTCTAAAGGTTCTGTATCTTTTTTCCTAATTTCCTTCTACTTAAAATATCTTCTTGTGGGGTATAGAGATGGCTCAGTATTTAAGAGCCCTTGTAGTTCTCTCAGAAGGCCCCAAGTTTGCTTCCCAGCATTCATATGGAGAAGTACAGAACCATATGTAACTCCAGCTCCAGGAAATGTGACGCCCTCTTCTGGCCTCTCCTAACACACCTCTCCCCCCCACCCTCTCTCTCTCTCCTCCTCCCCCCTTCTTTCCCTCTCCCCCCCCCCCCCCCGCTCTCTCTGTCACACACATACACGCCTTTTAAAATCCCTTTTCTCTTTACATTTGATTTGCAGGATACAAAGAACTGAGGATATTTCTTATTTTTTCTTCTATAGAAAACTCTCTGTCAGTAGTTCAGGAAAGCCCCTCCTCCCCAACCTCCCATGAACAGTCCTTGGTGATCTGTTGCATGTCTGAAATACTCACATGTTAGACCACTATTTTATAATCCACTTCTTTACATTTTATTTTGTGTAATTATTCAAACCTATTTTTTCAGACATTTAAACTTTATTCAGTTATGTTTAAGCTAATGCTTGCTTTTTGACAACTGTATAAAGTTCTTATCAAAATGTGTCATTCTGAGCTTCTTAATATAATTGTTTTAACTGTCTTATTTGCTGTGTTTCATAACTATTTCGTATTTTGTAACTAATCATGCCACATCTCTAACGTTTTCAAAGTGTGAATTTAGGATGCTATTTGTCTTGTTTCTATTGATTTGGTATATTTTTTTTATCACATCCAATCTAAGGGAATTTTTTAAGTGCATTTAGTATTGTTGTATTGTGGCAGTAATGTAAATGTCTGCTGTATGCATATCTGTGCATGGGTGCTTGTATACGAAGGCCCAAGGAGAATATCAGCAGTGCTGTTCTAACTCTGTTCATCCCACTGACCCTGAAAATGGTCCGGCAGGAAGCAAATCCCAACAAACTCTGTCTTCACCCCTCCCACACCAGCCACACAGGTTTCTTAGGTGGGGACTTGGGATTCTAACTTACGGCCTGGTACTGTGGACATGTGATAGGGTGTTTTTATTAAATCACAGGAAGGAATATATCCTCTGAGTCAAACATTTATCTTTGTGGTGAGAACAGAATCTTCTTTTCTAGCTATGCTGTAACACTTAGCATTAGCTATGGTCACACTGCAGTAAGAGGACACGAGGACTACGTCTTGCCCGCTATAATTTTGTATCTTCTGACCACTGCCCTTTCTTCTTAAGAAGTTTACATAATTATACAGGCTATGCTAAAGATAGGGGCTTTTCCATAGAAAAATGTCCTGTGATGTAAATACTGTCCATATAATATTACAGGTTATGTATGTAATTTCAAAGAGATTTCTAGAAATCTCTAAGGCTCTTCAAAAGAACATGAACTCCTAATTCAGCATCCATTATACAAAAGTGACACAGACAACTGAGTTATACATACATTATTTTCTCAGCTTCTTCAGATTCTGTTGAGAACATGACTGTTGGTAGGTCAAAAAATCTCAGTGTTTCTGATTCTGTGAGAATGATTTCTATATTCTTCTCCAGCTCTTCCTTTGTTATAGCTGTTTCAGCTGTGGCCCTCATAACTCGGACATCTAAAATACACAACATTACGATAACATCCTGGAGCTGCCAATATGCATGCTTCCTAGTCATTAAAACACAGTGATGACTCTCACACAGCAAGTGTCTATTTAATCTCTGTGAGAGCAGCTGGAACAGCCCATAGCACTCTGCTTTGCTGCTACAGGTATCAATGGCAGCCCCAGGGTCAACCCTGTTACTATTAGGTTACTTTATTTTATTCTATTTATTTATAGTCTACCTCTAATCAACTTCCACAAGAGACAGAAGACTCTTCATCAGATCTAGGTGACTACAAATGTAAAATGACTCACCTTTCGCATAAATAAATATGTTGCAAAGGATTGGCCAGACTGGTTAGAATTGTGAGAGGCCCAATGCCCTAGGAGAATGCAACTAAAGTTGGAATTTCAGAGCTGAGAGAGTTTGGAATGTGTTACAGGTAAGAAACAACCAGGATGTAGCATATAGGTCAGAGTGCAGTAATTTTGGTGTTGTTTTGAAACAAGTCCTCATTATGTAGCCCAGGTTGGACCCAAACTTGCAAGCTTTCTGTCTTTACCTCCAGTGTACTGGCATTACAGGCATGAATGTAATCTAGGCTTCAGTGCATTTTTTTTTTCTTTAAAAGGGGGGAGTAAGCCTGGTTTTGTAAGACTGCAATGGGTAAAAATGACTTGCTTTAAGACAATAAAGCAAGAATATAACACTTCCCAGAGACAAAGATTCAGTCTCCTCTTAAGGCTCAGGACCTTAGTAAAACAACTTCCTAAAAATCTTTTTTAAAAAAATCACAAATATCCTTTAACAAATACAACAAACATCTGATATATAATATATATATATATATATATATTTTATATATGTATTTATACATATTTATAATAAAACACATTTATTAGCATTTAATGTATACAGATGAGTATGTGTTACTATATGTTGGTATAGAAACTGTAGAAATGTTCATACTACAATTCTAAAGGAAGACTGCCCAGAATAGGGTCTACTTTGTAGCTACAATGATTGATATAAAATAAAGGTCAGGAAAGAGGAAGTGTTTAAGGGTAGTTCTTAATGATTAACTCTTAAAAAATATTGTTTGTGCAATAGATTTTAAAATAAAGACAAGATTTTAAATAAGTAAATCTGGCTAAGATAGGATAAGCAAAAAGAAGTAAATTAATTATCCACATGGAGAGTTTTGAGGTACATCTGAGAAAATAAGAAGCAGGCATGAGCCGTCCAAAGGTCTACAGGAACATGGCTATACTTTGAGACTGCAAAAACAAACAAACCAGGCTCTTGGTTCTCTGATCACTCTTTTATACCACCACAGGTTGACTAGTGACTTGGCTATATATAAAGTAGAATTGTAGCATATACGCATTCTAAATATAACCTTACATGAAATGTGGCACACATAGAATCAAATATGTTGCCAGTCATGTATTAGAGTTAGGGAAAGCAAGTCTTACTAATCATCTTAATGGCAGAGAATCACTATCCAGACAAAGCCACAGACGAGCAATCAGCTCAGGCTTATCACTTCCTGAACATTACTTGAATTTGATACTTACTAAGAAACTAATTCCAGCGGCCATATGTGCCTATGCAATGTATTTCATGCATCACAATCACCAGGTCCACACTAGCCTTCCAGTAGATGGAGACTACATTTGCATCTCTACCTAGAAACCTATCAGTGCACTTTTTGCTTCCAGTGATGGAGGAAGAGCATCCTCGTCCACCTCTGGTGATCTCCAGCTGTGTACAGCAATCACAGCTCCCTTTTATATCTTCACACAGGAAGCCCCTTGACAAGAATACAAAAGGCTTTGTGGTGGTCTACATTTAATAAATGGGTGAGTCTGTCAACTTTGGGGCTTCAGTAGAACTTTTATTTATAATGTAGCATTTTGGTTCCAATATATGTTTTTTTCAATGAATTCAGAAATGGGTAGGGGAAAATATGTATTATCTGGTCACATTAAGAGACCTCAGTAAAGAACGATCCATGAAGCCTTCCTTAAGTTGTTGTTTAGCTACAATGGGCCAAACGCAATTACAATAAGACTGAGCTACAAAATAGTGGCTCTATCTCCTCACAAATTCATTATGTGCTAGCCACAGGCACTTTATGAGATCATGTAAAAGTACCCATTATGCATTATTCTCTGCACTGAGCAAATGATGATCTATGCCGAATGTTGTCGCCCAAATGAAACTCCAAGAGTTTCCAAGGCTCTGAAAAGTGTGTGCATCAGAAGACCCAGAGGATTGTGAAAGACTTCAAGGTAGTTTAGGATAATGTATTCATTTTAGAATAGCTCAAAGTGTAGAAAACTTGTTAAGAATATTAGTTTGTGTACAGCCTGCACTCAGTGGTCCCCATTGTAAAACATTCCTCAGCTGTCAGTACCTAATGCACCTAATAAACTCATAGAGACGTTTCATCAAAAGCCCATTGTTTATTCCAATCTGCTTCATTTTTAAAGTCATTGAGGAGTATTGGTATTAATTCTTCTTTTAAATTCACACACAGTCAAAATTTCTGACCCAGAACTGTTCCAGTCTAAAAGAACTGCAGGGACAAAAATTGAGAAGAGACAGAGGGAAAGGAGGTCCAATGACTGGCCAACTTGGGATCCATCTTATGGGAGGGCACCAAGGCCTAACACTATTACTGATGCTATGATGTACTTATAGATGGGAGCCTGGCATGGCTGTCCTCTGAGAGGTCCTACTAGCACCTGACTGAGACAGAAGCAGATACTTACAACCAACCACTGAACTGAAGTCGGGGACCCCTATGGTTGACTTAGAGGAAGGATTGAAGAAGCTGAAGGGAACAGCAACTCCAGTAGTCTCAACTAACCCAGATCCCAGGCAGCTCCCAGAGACTGAGCCACCAACCAGTAGCATACAGGGGCCAGTCTGAGGCCTCTGGCACAAATATGGCAGAGGTCTGCCTGGTCAGGCTTTAGTGGCAGAAGATGCACTTAATCCTCCAGAGACTTGAGACCCCAGGGAAGGGGCAGTCTAGGGGGAGCACCCTCTTGGAAGCAAGGGGGAGGAGGAATAAGATAAGGAATTGTGGGAGTGGGGAACAAGAGGGGGAGCAATGATGGTAATGTAAATAAATAAATAAAAATTGAAAAAAAAAACCCCTCACAATTCATTCCAAAATATCTGCCAAAACATCACATTTGATTATCTTGTTCCTGAGGTTTTCCTAGACCTTGGCCGTTTCCTGTGGTAGAAGGCTGAGGAGTATTGATCATGCATCTTGTAGAACATGTTTCCATTTAAAAATGCCTGAAGTGGAACATGGGTTTCCGGGAAGAAGTAACGGAGTAGAGTCTCATCTTAAGGCATCATCAAAGCTCTCAACATGACTTATCCCTGACATCATTATCTCTTAGCTGAAATGTTCCCATTTCATACACTGTAGTCTGGAGAAAACCACAGTGCAAAACCTTATTTAAGAGGACAGGAAGCTACATCTTGAGGGACAAATACCTACATAAGTATTTAGAACTCTTCTCTACAGGCGTATACTCTGCCTTTTATCAAATATCTAAGAATGGGTTCACGAATATTGTTAATATGAGTCACAACCCAGCACTATATTTTTTGTTGTTAAAGTTGTCTCCCTTTGGCTAATGAGAACACAAATGGCTGTTCTGTCTGTGACATTCTTTTTTGTTTTCTTTCCTTCCTTTGTTTTTTTTTGGATGGTAGGGAGGGTGGATTTTTTGTTCAATAACTTTTTTTACTTCCTTGCTGCTCATCTGATATTTATGCCCAAGGCTCAGAAATCAGTTATTTCCTGACAGTTCTTAGTTTCTTTTTTACATGCAACTAAGAGTGAACCACTCAGATATTTCATTAATACACTCATATTTATTGAGAGAGTATGATTATTTGAGAATTGAAGTTCAAAGAAGGCCGGTGGGGGGGCGACTAGAAAGATGCTCATTGTTTAGGAATACTTGCAGACAAACCAAGGTGCAGTGTCTGGCACTGGCATGAAGACTCCTGCCAGTCTATAGCTTTAGTTCTAGGTACTGTACACACAAAGTGCACAGACATACATGCAGGCAAAACACCCATACACATAAATACTTAAAGAGTGATAATGATTTCCAAGTATCAACATGTCCAGGTAAAATGGGAGTTTCTCTTTGGGTAACACACACACACACACACACACACACACACACACACACGAGTGGAGGTATTGTTAAGGACTACATATTCAGGGCTTTCCATGCAGCCAAATGTTTTGCCACTGAGATACATTCTCAGCTCCATCTTTTTTATCAACTCTCAGACACAACTAAGAAATTCATCTTATAATGGTGTACAATCTATGACAAAATTGTACAAACATGACAATTTTATTGTAGGGAGTCTAGACTTAAACTATTGAAAATGCATTACAACTGTAAAATTAAGGGGCTGGAGACTTGACTCAGTGATTAAGAGCAATGATTGTTCTTCCAGAGGACTCAGGTTCAATTCCCCGCATCCACATGGCACCTCAGAACTGTCTCTAACTCCAAGATAAATAAAAAAAAGTTTTTTAAACTGTAAGAGTAAATAAAAAAGGGGTTTTTATTACCTGTAAAACTAGCCAATCTATCCCTTTTGTAAGATGGGTCTTCAAGGTCCTCTGTTATTGATTCAGTGGTTGATACACTTGACTTAGACACTGTACTGCTCCCCATGACTGACCTTTGAAAATCAACATTACTCATTAACAATACTCAGATGGAAAACCCAAATGTGCTGCAGTCATATAAGCAATGCAAATCCTAGTAACTTTGCACTCTTCTGTTGATTTTTCATGTTCTTTAACCCTATGCCCAGAGGCCATCACTGTGTTCCTAATGTACATTTCAGATAAATATCTAAATTATAGCTCCCTCTCGGACTCCATCCTCAGGATCGCTTTTTGGCATCTCGTTGTTGGGTGTTTCCGTGCCTCTGTCAGGTCTCTGAGGGGCTCAGCCCAGGACTCTCTTCCCTTTGTCTCCCACCTGGGTTCTGCCCATTCTTCACAGCTCATCTTCCAAAATCCAACTTTACGAAAGTTCTCTCAAGGTCTAGCTACCCCAACAGCAGTTTCCTCCAAATTGAAACCTTCCACACGAGAGGGGAAAGCTCAAGGGACTCAGGAGGAAATGAAGGGTCATGCCTGGGAAAACAGTAACCTGGAAGAGTCTCAAAAGCCCCTCCCCAGCTTAACACGGGTAAACAAGTGCCAGGGGGAAGACTGAGCAGCTGAGCTGAGAAGAGATTCTGTACAGGGAACTCCAGGGGCGTGGCTAGTGGTCATCATGTGTAGCTCATGGTCACAGTGTAGAGGGTCTGTTTCTCTGTGATGCAGAGGCTTTTTTGTAATGTCATTCTCTTCCTGGGGTGAGTAGATGTGTATTATATCTCCCCAAGAAAAGCTTTCACCAGGCATATATACCTATGCCCAGGAAATGGACATAAGAATTCAAAAGGAAATTTTAAACAAATGAGCATCCATCACTCTAATGTCCCCTCACATTCATGGCTTCGATTGTTCGCCAAGAGGTCATCCGTAACGGAAGATCCAGTGTTTCTCCCCAGCACTCTCATGGCGCATGTGTGCTGAACGCAGGCTCTAGAGCAGAGCATGACTGCACTATGCTAAATGTTAAAATGTATGTTAAATGACAGCCATAAACTCCCCACAGAAGCTGAGGGAAAAAATATCTAATTGGAATTTGCAACCAGCTGTGACTTTCGTCCTTTCGTTTAGCTCCTTGGGAAATCTTAAGATCTACACACTTTAAACACTGTTGTGGAATTTGTGGGAACTATTCAGTCAAGCTCTGAACATAAATAATTAAAACGTAAGTGCCGGTATACTAGGATTGATTGATGTTAGAAAACTGGAAACTAATATACATTCTGGATGTATGCAATACAAACGGAAGGACACTATAAATGAAATCAAAAGAACTAGGGCCAGCATGCCTCACCTTGTGTACTGCCCTAACATGCTAGGGTTTAATGTATTTTGATACAGGCTATAGGAAGAAATATAATCTGATCCAAGCGATCCTTCTTGTGAGGTCAAGAGTTTGTTTGGCTTTGCTGAAACAGCATGTGGATCTGGATGGAAGAGAGGTCGGGGAGTAACATCAACTCCTTTTGGATCAAGCACCTGCAAAACAAGGGTTGTTTATAACAGAGTGAATAACTAGACAGGGTGAGGTTTCAAACTCCTGGAAAACAAAAATACATACAGCAGAAAAATACTACGTATCATGGTCTTCGGACAAAATAAACACAAAAACTCAAATCATTCAAAATTTTATACTTCACATTTAACTAGCCATGTATCTTTTTTAAAAAAAAAATTTATTTAACTATATTTTATATGCACTGGTGTCAGATCCCCTGGAAATAGAGCTACAGACAGTTGTGAGTTGCCATGTGGGTGCTGGGGATTGAACTATCCAGTGTTCCCAACCACTAAGCCATCTCTCCAGCCCCTAGCCACATATCTTTTAAAAATTGTACTCATGCGCATGTATATAAGTAGTAAATACAGAGAAGATGCGATCTGAGGATGTTAGCACAATTTTCTCACTGTTTGAATAGCATATAGTACACTACAGAAAGAGAACTTGATGGGATAGCCAATCAGTTGATATGGCCCCTTGGTGTAATTAAGAGACAAGATGCATATAGAAACTGCTGGCACAAACATCAAACTTATTAAAGATTTATTTATTTATTTATTTATTTATTTATTTAATGTATGTGAGTACACTGTCTATCTCTTCAGACACACCAGAAGAGGGCATCAGATCCCATTACAGATAATTGTGAGCCACCATGTAGTTGCTGGGAATTAAACTCAGGACCTCTGGAAGAGAAGCTAGTGTTCTTTCTTAACTGCTGACCCATCATCATCTATCTCTCCAGCCTGACAGCAAGTGTTTTAATTAATTCTTTTTCTGTTTGTTTGGCTGGTTGGTTTTTGTTTTTCAAGACAGTCTCTCTGGGTGTCTAAAACTTGCTCTATAGATTAGGTGATCCATGAATTCAGGGATCTACCTGTCTCTGTCTCCTAACTGCTGGGATTAAAGGCAGGCACCACCATCCCCAGTCACAAACATAACATACATACATACATACATACATACATACATACATACATATATATATATATAGAGGGAGAGAGAGGGAGAGAGAGAGGGAGGGAGGGAAGGAAGGAGGGAGAAAGAGAAAGAGAGAAAGAGAGAGAAAGAGTACAGTTTTAAAAAGTATACTACACTTTAATGATAAAACACACAAGAGTCAGAATGGTAAAATGATACTTTATTTATATTATTAATATTTTGGACTATACAATACTATAAGTATAGGTTTGAGAAAAATGCTTTCCACACAGTACCAAGTAAGAGCCTACTAAAGCTGGAGGGACCCAAGGACCTCAGCTCAGCACAGCTGTGTCAGTAATTCACTCTGCATACACTATGGTAGTGTGAATGAGAATGGCCCCATAGCTTATGTTTAAACACATGGTCCCAGTTGGTGGAACTCTTGGGAAGGATTGTTGGTGGTGTGTCACTAGGTATAGGCTCAAAGGTTTCAAATGACTCCTGTGATTCCCAGTGCTTGCTCTCTGCCTCATGGTTGCTTTTGTTTATATGTTGCTCAGGTCTTAGGACTTTTATTTATGTGTTTTCATCACGTTTATTCTAAGACATTCTTCACTATATTGTTCAGCGACAGTGCATATATCCCTCCTCTTCTTTCTCTCATCCTATTCCCTCCCAATTTGCTTCTTAATTATAACCTTCTACGACTTAACAATGTCTAAAATCTGTGGACCATATGGTCTCTCAACTTTCCACTCCTACTTACCTTACCCACCTTCATTTTATTTTCCTTTTCAAAATCTGATTAATACTTAATCCTGAGTATATGCCATATTATCCTTGATTATTTATCCTCCAATGGTTATTGAGATCAGAGGCACCAATGTGACTGACTAGCTAGTATGATATTTGCATCATGGGAATATCAAGTGGCTGTGATTGTTCACACAGTTAATATTCTAGTCAGGGAATAATACAGACTTTACACCAGTTACTCAACTCCTGGGCTGAGGAACTATCTGCTCAACTACACACTGAACTGTATCACTTCCAAATTCCAAGAGAACATAGCAAATACTTTAACTGAAAAGTAAAAAAAAAAAAGTGGCTAATAAGTAACAGCAGATATGTAAACCCCAAGGAACTAACCAGCACAACATACCTCATTTCAAAGTTAAGAATTCTATAGTAACAGCATCTCATGAGGGTGAAATCCTGGCCAGAGAACTTAAGTACATATGTTCAAAGAAGATCCTGATTGAGACCATAAACATGAATGAAATAAGGAAAATGCTGCAGGATATGAAACAGGATCAACAAAGAGCTAGATATACTGCGAAAAAACCAACCTGAAATTCTAGAAACGAGAAACATGAGTCAAATACAAAGCTCTGTGGGAAGTCCTATCAATAGCATGAAACAAGGAGATGACAGAACAGTGAACTTGAAGGCAAGGTGAGTGAGGCCTCGATACAACAGTGAGAATTCTGGGATACACTGGAGAGACATTTCAGAAAAGGTAAATGTGTGGCTGACAGGCATAGAAGACAGAAGGATTTAGTTCCAAAAGCATAGAAAAGACTTTTTAAAGGATCAACAAAAACAACTTTCAAAGTCAAAAGATAGTTGCCAATACAGATACTGGAGGCCTTTAAGTCACCAAACAGATGAGAAATCAAAGAGTCTCTTCTCATTGCATCCTGATTAAAACACTAAACACACAGAAGTATACGGAAGGTAGGTGCCATGAGGGTATTGAAAGCAGCAA
Source organism: Mastomys natalensis (assembly GCA_021653895.1). Lineage (NCBI taxonomy): Eukaryota > Metazoa > Chordata > Mammalia > Rodentia > Muridae > Mastomys > Mastomys natalensis. Next base: position 2,553,287 of record JAJTUV010000014.1, on the reverse strand, counting down.
GAGAGAAACTACCAGCCACATGCACATCACACCGGCCCATAAGAACGACAGCAGGTCATCCAGCTGAGAGTTAAGGTCAGAAGGGCCTAAATAGATGTATTTCAAGTTTTGAAACAAAACAAATACAATAGAGGCTACTACCATTGAAGAAAAAAATATCCTCCCCCCAAAAAAAACCCTGATGAAATGAATTTATGATCACTATGCTAGTTTTACACAAAAGTCCATAAAGGAATCCTTCGGACTGAGAGAAAAACAAATCCATCCACAAGGCCACAAGAGGGATAAATCATGCTAGAATAATAGTCAAGGAAGAGAGGAAGTGAGGGAGGGACCTAAACATTACAGAACCAGCAAAATGGCAGGAAGGGTTCATGTCTTTAGGTTTCAATTTCCCCAATCAAACGGCACAGACTAGTAGTAGACTGGATTAAAGAGCAGGGATTGTCTATTTGCTGCCTCCAAAAACCACATCTAAGCATAAAAGAGATGTGAAAAGATGGGCCATTTCAACATCTCCAGGTGTAGAAGGAAAATGGACTTAGAAAACAAACAGATGTTGCTGTTCTGATAGACTTCACATCAAAATTACTGAGAGGTGATAAAGGTGGTTGGTCACTGTGTAGGGACTGAGGAAACCATCCTTCAGGCCACTAGGATTCTAAATGTATATTCTCCTGAGCACAGATGCACCCAATTTCATAAAACAAATACTAGTAGATGCAAAGCTACAAATTAGTACTAGTACAAGAGTAGTGGGTGTCTTCCACATCCCACTCTCACCAATTGATAGGTTTTCTCCCCAAAAATAAACAGAGAAAGTACTGATTCTTTGAAATGATGAATTAAATTGTCTCATTCTTAGCTAAACTAATCAAGAGAAGAGGAGGGGAGGGGAGACGTGGGGAGGGAAGGGAAGCAAGTCGAGGAGAGGAGAGAAAAAGAGAAGAGTGAACCCAAATAAAATTAGAGATGAAAAGGGAAGAATTACAACAGATACCAATAAAATTCAAAACAACATCATGCTTTATCCTGAAAATATATACTCTACTAAATTGGACAATCTGAAAGAAATGGATGAATAGTAGATGCATATGGCTTACCAAAATTAAAACAAGACCAAAAAATTAAACAGAACATGAGATCAGTTAAAACTAGTGAGATTGAAACAGAAATCAAAATCTCCCAGCTTAAAAAAAAAATCTCTTCAGTTCTATACACCCACCCCATTTTTTAGATTGGTTTGTTTTCTTGATAATAAGATTTGTGAGTTCTTTGCATATGCTGGATGTATATTTAGCAAAGATTTTCTCCCATTCTACTGCTGCCTCTTCACTTGCTTGACAATTTCGTTTGCTCCACATCATGAGATTCCATTTGATGATTATTGGCCTCACTTCTTGAATGGTTGTAACGCTATCCAGAATGTCCTAACCTATGCCTGAATCCTGAGGTAAACTCTCTTCTTTTTTCCTCTATAGTTTCAGGTCTTATGTTGAGACCATCCATCCATCTGGAGTTTAGCTTTGTCTAGGGTGATTTTGTTCTTTCTTCTAAACATAGCTATCCAGTTTCCCCAGTACTTTTTTAAGGAGCCATATTTTCTCCAGTGCATGTTTTTGCCATCCTTATCAAAATTAGGTGGCTACAGTTGTATGACCTTGTACTTGGGTTCTCTATTCTACTCCAGTGACCTATGTGTCTATTTTGTGCCGGTACCCTGCTGTTTATAACGCTAGGTCTCTACAGTATAAATTGAAATTGGGTTTTGTCTTACCCTCAGCAATGCTAATTTTGCTCAGAATTGTGCTGGCTGTGTGGAGTCTTTGCTGCTTCTTCCATATACATTTTAAGGTTATTCTTCCCGTTTCTGTAGAACAGCATGGAGATTTTTACAGGGAATGAGTTCAGTACTTTGGAAAGACAGGCATGCTCACACCAGTGAGTGTCTGCATCCGTGAGCACAGGGTCACTCTCATGTACTGATGCCTTTTTCAATTTTGTTCTTCAGTGTTTTAGTTTTCGTTATAGAGGTCCTTTACATCCTTGGTTGGGGCGTATCCCAAGGCACTTTTTTAGAAGCTATTGTGAATGGGATTGTTTCCTGCTCTTCAGTTTGCTTGTCACTGGTACCGCAGAAGGCTAATGATTTTCATGTGTTGGTGTGCAGCCTGTCACTCTGCCGAAATTGTCAGATGATACTTTAAATATCTATTCTAACGGCCTTCTACTGATATTTCCTTTCTTGTCTCAGGTTTATTCCCTTCAATTACAAAATAACATGTAAAAATGTAATTAAATAAAGCACAGTCTTACAGTCACCAATAAAGGAAACAGTGAAACCCTGACGCCTCCCTGCCCCCACTACGGCCCCCACTCGCTGGTCTGTATGGATCAAAACCTTTCTCCCCACAGTGATAATCACTAACTGTTTTACATTCAAAATCTTTTCCTCCTTTCTAATCACAGCTTTGCTAAGTACCTTTAAGTTTTTTTTTTTTAATTTTCATAGAACACACACACACACAAAGTATGTATGAAGCTCACAACCTACTGAGTTCTCTAACCAAACAGTACTATTGTACTCAACAATCAAATTTAGAAACAGTAATTTACCAGCATCCCAGATCTTTCCTTCAGGAGAGCTAGTATCTTCCATCAAAAGTAGTAATTACCTTGACATGGCATACTAGCCTGTAAGCATCACTCAGATGAAACCATATGAATGCAGTCTTTGATACTGGTTTCTTTTGTTCACCATTATGTATGTAAGATTCATCTATATTACTGGCTACAGCCATGGATTATTAATTTCATTGTTATATAGTAATTCACTGTGGGACTGAATCATGCTTTATCTATCTATCCATGGGAATTTGTGTTTTCCAGTTTTGTCTTTTTCCTTTTTCTTTTTTGGTTTTAGAGGCAGGGTTTCCTCTGTGTAGCCCCAGCTGTCCTAGAACTTGCTCTATAGACCAGGCTAGCCTCAAACTCACAGAAATCCTCCTGCCTCTGCCTCCCAAATGCTGGAATTAAGGGCTTATACCATCACCTCCCAGCTTTTTTGCCTTTCATATGATATGCTAATCTATGAGTTTTTGTTGGAATTTCTGGGTAAGAGCTCATGTGCACACTCACCTTTAAGATGCCGTTGTAGTTCCCATATGGTTCAAGCAGCAGAGATAAAAGGTCTGATTTCACCAGATATTTGCCAACACTTGGTATTTCCCATGTGGGTTAAAGAAATTCCCTTTATTTTTGAAGTTTTACAGTCATATGTTGCTTCATAGCTGACACCTTTGTTCAGCAATGTGTTCTATTTCCCCAAGTGTTTATATTTTTTTAATGTTTTTATTTACTATGGTTATAAAGTAATGCACTTAACTATTATACTGTATTTTATTTTTCAGTTTTACTTTCAATAGACAGGATGAATTGCTTCCAGGTTTTGGGCATTGTGAAAATTGCTCAAAAACATTTATGCAGGTATGTTCTCATGCATTTGCAGATGTGAACCAGCTGAGCACAGCACTTCAAAGGTCCCTGGATTCTCTCAGTAACTTCGGCAGTGTGGCAGGGATTTTTGTTGTTGTTGTTTTGTTTTTTGGAAGCGGGGAACCGACTACTACAAGTTGTCCTCTGATCAACACATCGTCACTCTGGCACACATTGAAACTCAAGGACAATTTTATTAGAGTTTGAGAGTGAAACAACAGTTCAGTCAAGTTGTAACTCTTGACAGCTGCCAAGAGGAGGGAAGTTATGGGGTTATTCAAAAATAGACTCAGGGTCGGGAGAGATGGCTCAGTGGGATTAAGAGCATTTACTGTTCCTACAGTGGACCGGAGTTTCATCTCCAGGACCCACATCTGACAACTGCCCATAACTCTAGTTCTTGAGAATGTGTCACCCTCTCCAGGAGGTACCTTCACTCATGTACATGTACCTCCACATGCATATACACTTAAAGATAATCTTAAAAAGAAAACAGAATTCTAAAGAACATTACCTGTGGCCTGGCAAGATGGTGCAGTAGATAAGGGTGCTTGCTGCCTTGCTGCCAAGGCTGACGATTTATGTTTAATCTTAAAAACCCAAAAGGTAGGAGAGAACCAAGCAGTTCTCAAGTTGTCCTCAGGACCTCACACCTGTGCCAGGATGGCCATGCCCATACATACATGTGTACACAAAAAATAAACAAGTTAACGTGACAGAAAGGGTTTGGAAAAAAGGACGTTACCTGTATTGATTTAGTGCCAGGAATGTTTAGTTTTTCTGCCGGCTTCATCTCGGGTATAAGACCCATAACTCTTGATACAGCCATTTTGCTTTGATTTGCGCCACCAAATACTTTCCCTCCACTTGCTTTTGATGGGTTAATAAAGCTAATGGACCTCCTTGTTTGTGCGCTGGTACTCCTATACAAAGAAAATAAAATATAGAAGACCCAGGATTGAAAAGAAAATTCAAATTATAGCAAAAGTAGACTCTCATTAGGAAGTGTGAATGACCTAAATGTATATCATGCACCAGATTCTATTGTAAGGATGTTTCTAGAGAGTTTACATGTATTGTCACTTTTGCTTTCAATGCAACCTTAAGAAGTTGGAACTAACACTATTTCATGTAAAAGAACACAGGGCCATTGAAATGGTCCTGTTGGTAAAGGTAATTGTAGAGCAAGCCTGGTAACATGAGTTCAAGGCCCCAAGGCCACATAAAAAGACAGATTTGAAGATAGAAGTGTCATCCAGAATCTTCACAGCTAGCCTAGAGTAACTCTACAATAGAAACGGTAAGAGAGGCCCTACCTCAAAAATAAAGCAAGAGGAAAGAACCAAGTCCCCAAAGTTGTCTTCTGACCTGCATGTGCACACCCACTCTCACAGACATGCAAATACACTCATACACAAGAAATGAAAATATGACTGAGCAGATCCCAGGTGGCAACTCTGCACCCAATCTCACAAAACCCAGAGGAAGCAGGCCTCCCAGGAGCTCTAACCTGGGCAGCCTCTTAGGTAAAGAGACAGCAACACCCCACTCCCCCCCAAACAGGGAGTAACTGGGACCCACTAGGACCCAGGAATTCACTCCTAGAGCACTGGTTCCTTCCTGTCTGTGCCCTAGCACTGAGCAGATCTTGGGCCCCAGCTCTAACCCCAGTAGTAACACCGACCCTACACAGTTCTGAAACAATCAAGATAATAGGAAAGACAGGCTCCAGTCAGAGGCAGGGCTGGTAGCACTAAGGTGATCCAGATGGCGAAAGGCAAGCACAAGAACATAAGCATCAGCAACCCAGGTACTTGGCATCATTAGAACCTAGTTCTCCCACACTAGAAAGTCCTGAATTCCCCATGTCACCAGGAAAGCAAGATTGAGATTTAAAATCACTTCTAATGATGATGATAGAGGACTTTAAGGACATAAATAACACTCAAAGAATTTGAGGAGAACACAGGTAAACAGGTGGAAGCCCTTAAAGTGGAAACTTAAAGAATTACAAGAGAACACAACCAAACAGGTGAAGGAACTGAACAAATACACAAGGCTTCAACCCAGTCCTTCTTTAACTTTTTTAACTGATTTGAGATGGTTAGCCTGTGAGTTAAGAGCCTATAGCAAATTCATGGCTCTGAGTTTATTGTTAGGGTGTTTTCTATATTTTATTTAGAAATAGCTGAGACGAGTTAATAGACAGCAGTCCAGATTACCTTACACGAATAGTTGGTTTTCAAAACGTCAAAAGTCCACAGAATTGACATTACAAACATTTCTGTATTAATGTTCATTTTGATTAGAGACCTGTCTGCTCCTGAAGTCTTCCCTGTCTTGGATTCTAGGAAGAAATTGAGCATCTTTGGAGTTACTCCAGTTGTGGTGAGACAGCCACTTGGCAAGAATTGCCTCTTTTCATCTACAGACAAATTACTGTCCAGAAAAGGACACACTTGCCGAATAGTCTACTGATTATATCTGCCAAGACAGAGTAATCGGCCCTTAATAATTCTGCATTACTAGGTCTGTCAGATGATCCTGGACCAGAAGGCTGAAGATCGGATGCTCCAACATTTTGTAGCATAGGGACTGCCCATGTGTTCAGCAGTCTCTATAAATTGGCTACATTTTAGAAACTATGCTTTATGCTTCCCATAATTTCAGTTACTTCAGTCATTCTGGATTTCGGACAAGGTTGAAGACTTATAGTCTCATAGCCAATCCCAGCTATTTATTTTGAAAGAAAAGATTTGAGAGGATGGTTTTCAGCTGACATTCATTCTAAAGCCAAGAACAAAGTCAGGTTCAGAACTAAGTCTTTTAGTTAGGAGAGATGACAGAGGTTCTGTTTAGTCAACAAAATGGTGGACTGGGTATTAGGTCTATCTTATACCTTACTGATACAAATTGTTATAGTTATGCTCTAATTGTAAAAAAAAAAAAAAAGAAATGAAAATATATTTAAATGGGCAAAGTTAAACATGAGTAATAAAACTTGAGGGAAAGTACCCCATTTCCTTTTATAAATTTTAAATTATAGTAAAATATTTAAATTCAGGAAGGACTATATAATTGTACCATTAAATTTAGTTCACAAATACCCAAGACAGGCCCAGTCTGTATCATTTTACTACTGTAGTTCTCTGTATGGAAAACTTTTGATGTTCTATTGGATTCTTAAAAGCAAATACACTTCCAAAAGAAGCAACTTTAGCATTTCTATAAATAAAACTGGACAATGAATAAATATTTGAATTTATAGGTTTTTGAGTATCTTACCCTGGACATCTTCCTTTAGTCTCTAAAGTAGTGGCTCTCAACCTTCCTAAGGCTGTGACCCTTTAGCACAGTTCCATGTTGCGGTGACCCCCAACCATAAAATGATTTCCGTTGCTATTTAACTGTAATTTTGCTACTGTTACGAATCATAAGGTAAATGTTTGACATTTCTGATGGTCCTAAGTGACCCTTATGAAAGGGTAGATCAACCCTCAAAAAGGTGGCAAGACACAAGTTGAGAACCACTGTTCTAAAAGGACAACACCACCAAGATCAGTAATAAAACTATCAGTCCTATCAGAACTCCTCTGTGGTCTCTCTGCTGTCTTTAAATTCTTCTCCCGCCTTCCAGAGACTCATCTGAATTCACCTTTATCATATTTCCCACAAGTGTTGCCACTCTATGGGGGCTGGAGCGATGGCTCAGAGGTTAAGAGTGCTTACTACTTTTTCAAGACGACTCAGTTCCCAGCACCTACAGGGCTATAATTATAGTTATACTACTTATAACAATAGTTCCAGAGGATTCAATGCCTGCTTCTGACCTCCACAGGCTCCACATACACATGCACAGACACGAGAAAGAAATATTTTTGAAAAGGAATTGCTATTCCATCTGAAACTAAGTTTCTGTCTGTATTCTGGAACCTGGCACTGTTTTTCAGGGACTGTTTGTCAATAATTCTCAAGATTCCTCTATTTTATTTCCCCATGAAAATAACTTGCTAACGTTTTTCCTATACCTAAAAATTTCCCTTTAACTATGACATCCTCTGCCTACAAAGCTTTTCTTCCTTTAGTGACCCAACTTCCTTAAACACTGACCGGTTATTTTCTAGTACCAGGATTGAAAGCAGAGCCTCACACCCTTTCAGCTAAGCACCCTACTACTAAGTTCCTTCCCCAACTGTGGTCACTTCTATATTCCTTACATGCTGCATAATTCAACTTCACACCTTCCTACTGCATTAAAATAATATATTGTATAATATATACAATCTGCATTACAATAAGACATTGTCTCAAACTGTCGACTCCAAGACTTTTCAGTACCCATCTTTGTAATATCCAATGATTGGCCACCGCCTCTTCATAAAACTTATCATTTGATGAAGTGGCATAACATCTGTAATCCCAAACCCTGGGAAGAGGAGGCAGGAGAAATGGAGTTCAAGGCCATTTAACAGCAAACTAGCTAGTTCAAGATTAGCTTAACCTATGAGAGATCCTGTCTCAAAAAAAAAAAAAAAATCAGAATCAAAAATTTTAAATTAATTGTTCAAAAAGTTTTCTTAGACATCACAGTTTTCTACTCTTCAACCTCGAGACCCCTGATCACCTGACCCTTCCATTTTTTTATTTTTAAGCCAATTAACCTTTTAGATTTCTCTTCTATGTCAGAGTCTACAGTTCATCAGCTATATAGCACTCTGACCATCAACTTCACCTCCTATTTCCCCTGCTTGACGTTTGTTGTTGTTAGATGTTTTCCCTCTGGGTAAAGGGCCATAAAAGTTTCAGGCTTTCCTGTATCAACTTGCCTCGTTTAAGAAGAAAGTATGTCCCAGATTGGCACTGGGCAGGTGCACAATTCTTGACCCCCAAATTTCTTCCCTTCTTCTCCCTTCTTTTAGATACATAAGCAAACAAAGGAATGTAGGTTAGCCTCACTACATTCAAGCTAAATAGCTTTAGTTACACTGTGTAAGGCAGTTCCCTGTGTAAGGACACACCTCCACCCTCTGCTACTTGGCACCCAACATTAGGGAAAAATATTGCCTTTAGGCTACGTGACAGACTTCACCTTCCAATTGTGCTACTAAGCTTCCTTACATCTCAAGAAGGGGATTTAACTTTATACATCTCTCCCTTTTTACTAGGTACACCAGATTTCATGTAATTCTGTCATTTGTGATTCTAATTGTTTCCATGTGTTGTTTGATGTCCTAAGGAAGAAATTAATAACAATAGCTCATGGCCACTTCCAACTTTTCATTCACTTTATACACCCTGGAATTTTTTTAACATATCCAATTAAAATCAGTATGTGTATACTTGTAAATGTGTTCTGGTGATAATTATCAAACAGCCTGATAAATACACACTGCTTTATAAAATGGCTACTCTGAACTTCTTCTTAAAGCCTATTAAGATGGTATCTTTGGGTCTACTAAGTGTTTGAAAAAACTTTAAAACCTTATATGTTTATGTAAAATAGCATTCACTAGAGTATTAAGATAAAAGTTTCATTAAGCTATATATTTTAGTGTTAAGATACACAGACTTTGGTAGAATTTTTCCCAAAACAAGTTCTAAAAGAGGATTTGATTTTCATTAAGTCATAGGTAATGTAAAATCATAGGACATAAAAACAGTTTATGTTAATTAAACATATCTTGGGTATCTAAGTGATATATCTTAAATCCTTTTATTAGGTTAATTGCTATAATTTCTTTTTCAAAAAATAATTTTAATTAAAGTTTTTTAAAGGCTATTATATATACTAAATGATGGATGTGTTTATCAAGGATCTTTAAATTTTCCTCTCATGGTGATTAGAGATATAATCATAACAAAGAGTAACATTCATAATCCAGACTTTCTCAGCCCTCCTAATGCTGGAGCCCTTCCTCATGCTGTGCTGACCCCAACCATAGAGTTATTTTCATTATTACTTCATAACTATGATTTTGCTACTGCTATGAATCGTAATGTAAATATTTGTGTTTCCCAATGTTCCTAGGCAAACCCTGTGAAATGGTCATTCCTCCATTAAAGAGGTAGCAACCCATAGGTTGAGAACTGCTGATCTGAATAAAAGCTGTAAGATCTGGTTTTCAAATCCATCTATATGTATGGTGATGTATGTGTTACCTATGTGTGGTTATTATTGTCCATATCATTTACCTGATTCCAAAATAGCTCCTAATTTTTTAAAAAATAAATTACAGCTGTTAAATTAAGTTCAATTGCCTTTTTGTTCATAGCTAGAGCCGAAAAAGGAGATTTAATCAAGATGGTCATGCTAGGGGGTAAAACTGAACAGACCTAGTTAGGACGTTATCTCTGATTTTTTTTCAGTTTTGGTTTTACAGCTCTTCCTAAGGAAGAACAGCCTCATCTGGAGTAAGGCTTGCTACCAGACAGGGGATAGCTTCTCTTCTGCTTTATTCTATTACAGGTATGCAGTTGCTCAAAGAGAAATGCCCTATCAACTGTTCGTGTCTTACAAAACCAAATAAAAGTAAAGACTTTTAGACAAACATTCAGTATGTTATAAAAGATTTAATCTCTACAAACTGGTTAATTTTCTGACAAGACGTGTCTTCAGTGAGCTGGGTTGTAGAGACCATGCCTACAATACGTTGCAGAATAGCAAGATCAACTTTCTAAGGTAAAGACAGATTAAAACACTTCTGTGAGAAAGGGTGGATGTATTTGCCTTAAAGTGAAGGATGTTTCAAATGCAATAGGACAGATCAGAACTAATGTATGCAGAAGGTTTACAGGAAAATAACATGCTTATAGCTAAGCTGACTATAGACTAAGGATACTAAATTATACTACTACCAGTTCTATTACATTAGTAAGATTTTTTTTAACTATTGTCTCCTAGTCATGATCTCAAAATAACCGATTAAGAACAGAATTTTTATTTTTCCCTTTATTAAAAAAATGTATTTAAAATTTGTGATTAGGTATATTTTTGTTTTTCCATTTGGTAAGAGATAGGCATTGACTTAGTAATAGGGAAAAATTCCTTCTTGGGATATGTATTAGTCAGGGTTCTCTAGAGTCACAGGACTTATGGAATGTCTCTATATATTAAGGGAATTTATTGGAATGACTTACAGTGTGCAGTCCAACTAACCCAACAAATAGCAGCTGTGAACGGGAAGTCCAGAATCTAGTAGTTGCTCAGTCCCACGAGGCTGGGTGTTTCAGCTGGTTTTCTGTATAAGCTGGATTCCTGACAAAGTATGTTCTAACAGATGCGCTGGCAAGTAAGTGCAAGCGGGTGAAGAAGGAAGCCTTCCTTCTTTCATTGTCCTTATGTAGGCCTCCAGCAGAAGGTATGGTCCAGATTAAAGGGGTATACTACCATGCCTAGATCTAAGCTGTTCTATACTTGGAATTTGCTCTGTCCTAGGCTGGCCTTTAACTCAGAGATCTGCATGGCTCTGTCTCCTGAATGTTGGGGTCAAAGGTGTGTATTAGACCGAGTTCCATGACAGCCAAGCTTAGGCCATGAAGGAGTTGGAAAACTGAAAGCTGGTGATAATGTAATAGAACAAGGGGACCATGTTTCAGCTTCAGCAAACAACAGACTCAGCAGCTTTGGCCATGTGATTCTGACTTTAAGAGTCTAGAATAGAAGGGACTACTGGGACAATTGATGCTGCTTAGCTGGAGCTAAGAAACTAGCAGTAATTAAGAGGCCAGCATCACTGAGGTAAAATCTTCTGGGAAGTCTTTTGTAAGAGCACAAAGAAGCTGTGTTCCAGAGATATCAAAGGTTGTATGTACCTCATACTGCACCTGGACTTGGTAATGTGTAAGAATCACTCAGGTGGTACTGGTTTTGAAGACATGAAGGGGTCATGGACAACAGCTCTGAGAGGACAGAAAAGGCCATTGGTGAAGGTGCAGCCTCAGTTGTGGTTGATGGCCCAGGACTGAAGGGATAATGCAAAGAAGTTGAGGTGTGACAACATGAAGGGGGCCTGTGAGAGGCTTTTGGTGAAGCCTAGTTGAAGTAGAAGACCCCAGTATTTTGGAGATGCCAGTGCCATGGGATGACCACCAAGAGCAGCAGCAGCAGTGGAGTGGAGTCAACCAGAGCCTAGTGTGCTATAGAGGGCAGAACTGGACGTGTAGATCCCAGACATTGGAACAAGAAGCTGTAAAGCTAAAGTTGCCTTGACACCCCAAGATGTTAGAGATGTCAGAGCCGTGGGATACCTGCCAAGGATAGCTGCTAACGGAGCAGAAACAGCACAACAAGAGAACCAAGTCTGCTGCTGCTGAATGCCAGATCCAACAGCAATCAACAAGGATGAAAGGAGTTGGAGATCTGAAGAGCACTTTTGACACCAGACATGGGAGACTTGGAGTTTGGAGTTTGCCCAGGTGGTGTCCTGTCTTGCTTTGGTCCAGTATTTCCTCAGCATGACATTTTGGAATGGTAATGTATATCCTGCATGATGTTAGAGGTATGTAATCTGCTTTTTTTATTTTGATTTCTTAAGGGATTATAGCTAAGAGATTGCATGAATCTCAGAAGAGACTTTGAACTGCATTTTTAACATTTGTTGAAATTGTTATAGACTATGGAACTTTTAAAGTTAGACTAAATGTATTTTTGCATTGTGCTATGCCTATGCCTACGTATGACCCCCTGTGGACTCATGTGTTTGAACAAGCCTATGGGGGCCAGAGAATGGAATGTGGTGGTTGGCTCAGGGGTGGCACTATTAAGAGGTGTGGCCTTGTTGGAGGAAGTGTATCACTGTGGGGGTGGGCTTTAAGACCCTCCTCCTAGCTGCCTCAAGATAGTCTTCTCCTGAGTACCTTCAGATCAAGATGTAGAACTCTCAGATCCTTCTGTAGCACCATGCCTGCCTAGACACTGCCATGATGATAATGGACTGAACCTCTGAACCTATAAGTCAGCCCCAATTAAATGTTGTCTCTTATTAGAGTTGCCTTGGTCATGGTTTCTCTTCTCAGCAATGGAAACCCAAGACAGGGTATTCTTGCTAAATTATATAGTGATTAAATTACATAGTGATTATGGAATTCAATTAAATCAACAAATATTTTAATCTATAAAATTTGGCCTATTAAATGAGCAAATGACACTAATTCTTAAAATTAACTAAAGCTTTGGCTCTCATCCAAGATCTATCCATTTTGGAAAACATCCATGATCTCATTATAAAATAAGTTCTTAATGTCCTATGAAAAACTAAGTAAAAACTATATGAACCATATCTATAGAAGGATAACAGGCTATTAATAGAGACTTGGAAATCTAATAACTAAAAATTAAAAACTGGCTACAGATTTTTTTTCCCAAGATAATGAAAACCAGATAATTTCATCAGTGGAAGGATAAAAGATTTCATTCTGTCCGGAGCAAAAGACTATTAGGTACTCCATGCTCCACAACTTCAGGAAATAAATTTGTACTTCTCATCTTAAACTCCCAGGCACATAACCACAGGAACCTCAGAAATGCTGGCTGATATTAAATGCTGGCATTAACAAATGAGTATCCCAAATAAGTGAAATTTTCCTCATTGAAAAACACACACCAGGGCGTCCCTGTGGAGGTCAGAGGACAACTTAGCAGAGTTGGTTCTCTTCTTCTATCATGTAGGGTCATGGGAATGAACTCAGATATAAGGCTTCACAGCAAGCATCTTTACCCTCTGAGCCTTCTCACAGCTCATCACTTCTCTTTCAAAGCTTCCTTACTTTAGATTTATTTTGTGAGTAGTGGGATAAGTGTATGTATGTGTACCTCATGTGCCTTGTCCCCACAGAGGTCAGAAGAGAGGAGATCAAGAGTACATGCGATCCTCTGAAACTGCTGTTCTGGGTGAGTGTGAACCACTATGTTGCCCAGGTCTGCTGCAGGAGTAACAAGGGTGCTTACTCTCTGAGCCATCTCTCCAGCCCCACTTTCTGTTTTAAAAATCCTTTTATAAACAGATTATTAGTATTTAAGACAGTCAATATTTGGCGTTTTAGTTTTAAATGATAAAAGCAATGCTAATCTCAGTTTTAATGAAGTTACAGTAAGAATATGTCCTTTCACTGATCATGTTTTTTAGGACTGCTTCCTAAAGACAAAGGCCCCTTAGCCCTTCCAGGGCCCCTATTGTTTTTAAACCAAGATTCAGGGTTAAAACAATGCCAGTGAGGGGGAGGACCAGTCCTGAACCAGGATAGGTGAAACCCTTAGACCTCATCAGATGTTTCCTTGTGCAATAGATGACAGTTAGCTCACAACCTCTCAAACTGGCCTAAGAGCAGAGAGTGACTGAGGACTGCCCAGCCACAAATGGGACCCTGCACTGCACACCTTCCCCAAGGCTCAGAGACCATCAAGTGGACATGAAAAGACTGTAAGAATCAGATATAGGAGAGGACAGGAGCAAAACAGTGTCATCTGGGTGGCACAGGCCTGCCGCATGAGTGAACTCACAGCAGCAATAGCTGCTTGCGAAAGAGCAAACTAGTCGACATTCTAGCCGAGATGCTATAAACAGCTGATTTAAATGTGTGTGTGTGTTCAATTTTCTTTAAGTATGTGACTCCTAATACATCATCTATAATCTAATGAATGGCCCACATTCAGAAGTTTATGAACAGTACAACCTAGAGTAAATGGGTTATTAAATTAACAACAACAAAAAAGGATAAAGTTGAGGGGAACAGGAAGGTTTGAGAGGTTTGGGTTGAACCGGGAGTAGGTAAGGGAAGAGGTGGGGTATCATCAAAATACACCGCATCAAGTTCTCAAAGAATAAAAACATTTATTGAAAAAAGGATTCAAGTATTCTCATACATAACATAAATGTAAACACACCTGTCAAAAATTTGGTTCCTCTTAAAATAATTGATGCTGAGTGGATAGGAATTCATAGCATTGAATGATACTGACAAGTTCAAAGACTTTACATCTATTATTTTGTAATTCAATTCTTATTAAAACTCCAAGATACATATATAAAGCCATGTGAACAAAATGCTAAGCTAATCCCATAGTTTGCAGGCACATGTCAACTGATCCATGTCTTTCCCTAGAACTAGAGTGAGTAGTTTTTACTTCTAAAGCACAATAAGGAGTTGCTGTGGACATGTCTAGATATTAGTGACTGCCTGGTGGAGCTATCTGCTAGCAGTTGAGAATACAGAGTAATGTCAATTTCAGGGGAAGGTAAGGGTAGAGATGCTATGTGACCAGTGAGGTAAAAACACAGAGATGCCAAGAGCCTAGTGATATAAGAGCCACAGATGTAAAGTGACCAGTGAGGGTCAGAATTAGAAAATTAAGAAATCACACCGATTTTGCCATTTTTATTTATTTATTTATTTAATTTATTTTTCTTTTTTTGAGACAGGTTCTCAGTGTGCAGCTCTAGCTGTCTTGGAACTCACTATGCACACCAGGCTGGGCTCCCAAATGCTGAGACTAAAGGTATGCATCACAATGGCCAGCAAGCATGACTTTTTGTTTTGTTTTGTTTCTGTAACTTTTTTAAAACTTCAGAATCTCTAGTTCAGAGTGGCCTCAAACTCCCCAAATAGCTGAGGATGACCTTGAACTTCAAAGCTTCCTGTATTTAGCTCCCACAGGCTAGAATTACAAGTCACCATGCCTGGTTTACGTGGTGCTGAGGACCAAGAACAAAGCAAGCACTTTGGGATACCCTCCCCAACTCCCTAAGGCCTTCTGAATTTGAACCACTGATTGTAGAACCTCTGGTGGCTTCTTTCTAACAATGAAGACAAAAACTAAAGAATGAGCAGTCTTACTCATGTTTTTCATTCCATCACATAAAGATCTTTAATGTCATCATCTTTGATATCACAGAAAGACTGAACTGAAAACCACCACTTCTTTTTAGTTTCATCAGACAACTGAGATCATGGGGCACACAAGTACCCTAACAATTGGTGATGCCAGAGAAAAAAAGACTACAGCTTCTAAAAAACTGACACTTTATCCAATCATGGATCAGAAAACGTAAAGGACAATTGGCTTGATTACTAAAGAATGAGCAGAGGCTAGCTTAAAACATAAAACCTTCTGGGAAGCTGTAAGGAGCCAGCACACTTTCATTTTATCTCCATATACTCACCAGGTGGATGGAAAGTAACTGTTCACATACCCAGAGCAACCTGTTCTCCTTATCAAGTACCTATCCTCAGGGAATGCCATTTTACCAGAGCTGAAGCAACTTGTTACCAAGGCCTAACACACAGGGGGATGGGGGTCAGGAAAAGTAACCTAACTCTAGCTCCACTTAGCCATCTCCTCTTAGTGAATGAGGAAAAAAGGCTGAGAAACAAACACAGTGGTATACACTTATAATTCCAGTCTTTGGGAAGTGGAGGCAGGAAGATCACACTCCAGGGACAAGAGTCCAGTAGGAGACCATGACCTAGTCATTTTATAGAACAGTCTTTTCCTCGGACATCTTACACAACAGTAGGGCTTCTGCAACACAAAGGAGTATAAACCAACTGCAAAGTTCACAAAATTTAGGAAGTCTCTACAGTAAACACAAAACCCAAACCAAACCAAACCAAACAAAACATATCAAAATGAGGATACTAGAGGACATCCAAACCTTAAACATTTAACACCTTCAGCAGAGAGTAAATACAGCTTAATTCCTAATCATACAAATTCAATGATACATCTCATTCAACAATAACAAAAATGTAGGGCATACTGAAAGGCAAGACTAAGTGTGAAGAGGCAAACAAAATGACAAACCCAGACTCAGATATGACAGGTATTTTAGAACTGTGAAAACTATGAACTAAAAAGAATATGCTTGGGGTTCTAAATGAACAATGGATAATACGCAAGAACAGATGATCTTGTTGCCCTTCTTCATCAGAGCAGGCCTCCAATCAGTCTGTGAGTTAGGACAAAGAACTAACAGGCTCCTGATATGATTGTCAGCACAGCCTCTCCTCCCCTGAATCCCAGGCTGTTCTCTCTCTAGGACACAGTAGAATAATAAATCCTACTGAACTGTGGCTATGGTCCTTCCTAGAGGGGGCTTGGCAGGCCTAGCTAGATACCTAGGTATGGGCCTGTCTAGCTGTCTGGAAACCCGTGGGACCCAGAAATCTCTCTGCCCTGGGGATTTGAAGGGTACTTTCTTCAGGACTCATGCTATACTATATACACGGCTACCATCTCTTCTTTCTGAGATTCTGAAGTTGAATACTCTCTCCATCTTTCCTTCAAAGTCCCATCATGCTGTATCCATGTAGGATGCTCTACATCTTCTAATGTTCCCTGCTTCAAGGCCCAGTCATGCCCCCCCATATTCCCCCAGCCAACTCAACAGTAGTGAGGCTTCTCTAGTACAGCTCATTCTGAAGGGTAATCTCATTGTCAGCTCTTTGTCATACTCCACCCTCTCTTTAAATTATAAGAATAAACAGATGAATACTCAAATAATAAACAACAAAATGAGAATATGTAAGGAATTGGAATAAAACAACTGCGTAGAGAAAGGGGTAAAGAGAGTTAAAGGTTGTTTTTAGCACAATAGGAGACTATGTTTGTAAAGATAATAGGAAGATTGCAGCATGGAAAGAACAAGAAAGCAAAAAGTTGGTAAATTCTTCAAGAGATGTTTTACAAAATTAGAGATAAATTCTAAAAAAAACAATGAGAGACGACAAGTTAAAGCAATTGTTTTAGTCAGGTAAAGTTATGGTGGCTCACATCTCGAATCCCATTCTATCTTTGGTTAAGGACCATGCATCTATTACAAATGCCATTTTTTAAATTCCCAAAGAGTTTTCTAATATTTTCAGCCACTATGAGAGTGCAAACTAATGTTTCAGGAAAGAAGCTACACCTTACACTGAACATGCTACAAAGGCTGACTAACAAATTAAACCTCAGTGATCATGGAGAGGTTGGAATGTTTCAGGTACAGAGCCTGTTTACAATTTACTTACCTTTAGCCCTTCAGTTGCCTTTTCTTGCCTACCATATCCTTTTGATTACCAAGTGAAACCCTTTGGAATATACTGGCAGACCACTCATTTCCACCAACCAAAGGGCCTTAGGAATGTTATCAAATAGCACCCAAGGACTATCATAGAAAGTTCCCCACTCTGCTGAAACCCATCATCATCCGTTTCCACCAGAGTATGTAAAAAGTGCCCTGATTTATGATTTGTCATTACTCTCAAATCTCATGAGACATTTACCACACAGGAACCTGGTATTTGGGAAAACATGAATGTGTGTTCCTGGGCCATGGTCATTCACACTAAGCTCCAGAGTAAACCATTCTTACTCCCTTTGAAGGGAAAACCACGGTTGTTTTGGTGTTTGTTTTGCATTAATAAGTGATAAATCATTTTTGTCTTAACTAGTATAAATTTAATTTAGTTTCACTTTAACATCTCTATAAAGGTAAAACAGAAATTGGGCAAGAAAAACCAGTAACAAGTTACAAATGCATATGTATCTATTTATTTGTTCAGTTAATAAAGGTGTATTAAGACGTTCTTCATTCTAGGTAAGAGTACAGCGGTGCACAAAACAAAAGAGACATAATATGAGCTAGGCAGTGGTGCTGCACACTTGCAATCCCAGTACTTTGGAGGCAGAGATAGGTAGATCTCTGTGAATTAGAGCCAGCCTGGTTTACAGAGTGAGTTCCAAAAACCCTGTCTTGAAAAACCAAGGAAAAAAAACTAGAGGATATAATATACTTATGGAGATAAATTTGAAGCATAATGCAGGGTGAAGCTGATGCTGGGAAATAAAGTTTTATGTCACACATGGAGACATCTGACACAAATGAGTGAATCCTCAGATTATCAGGCATACACTATTCCAAAGGACAGTAAATTCCCAGGGTTGGAAATGTAGAAACACATACAGTGTTCCTAGTATGTGTGTACGCTGGGGGTGTTACTGTCATACTCAAGTGGCACAATCCAAAGCCAGATCCTGGGGGGCTTGGAAGAATGGGAGCACTTACTCAGAGAGAAAGGGAAAAACTTAAGGAAGTTTTGAGCAAACTACCACATGGAGGGTGTTGGCAAGCACACTATTCAGCCAGCTATTCCAATGCAGAAATGACTGTTAGGTCTGGATAGCACAGCTATCTCGAGAAGTGAAGTGGCCCTCCCTGGACAGCAGTAACAAATGCACGCTGGAGGAAGTGAAAGAACTGCAGTTTAATGAACTGGGAATGGCTGTGCACTGGAAACAAAGGGGCAGTGAAATAAAGCGCTGAGGATGAATTCTGAGCACACTTTCTAAGTGTGATTGCTTCAGTTTCCCTGAGAGGTCTTGAAGAGAGAAGAAAACCTGTGAATCGTGCGTACACATAACTTTTAAAGGCACAAGGCGACAACGAAGTGAACCACCTGCCTCTGCAACATATATTTAGGAATGGGACAGATTGGTAAACTATTTTGATAAAGAAGGCCAGGCCAGGTGGCCTAAGCCTTTAATCCCAGCGCTTTCAAACCAGTTCCATATCAGTCAGGGCTACAGAGGGCGAAAGAACCTAGATCTAAATATACACAAAGGGACATTCATACATAAAAATAACAGAAGAAACTAGTCAGGAGCCTAGTAAAGACTGGAGAATGAGAGGTATCCCATTAGCTAACTGAAGCATTTCAAAACTCAGTTAAGTGGTCATTTTAGATCAAAGTTCGTAATTGGTTAGTTAACACCTAGCGTCAACTGTTAGCTATTGGAAAGTGCTTTTTCGGTGAAGCGAAGTATGGCCAAAAGGCTGTGCAATACACTCAAGGGCAAATGCAAGGCTGTCTCCCCAGAACTTTCAGTAAGTTCAAATGGCGAACAATTAGCTGAGCAGAGGACTGAAGAAAAGATGTGGCTGGTCTGGGAAGACTGCAAAGCGACTGAAATGTTCGAGCATGAGTCGAGGGAATATTTTAGTGGACCACATCCAAGTTCAATGCCACACTAGTCCACATATCTTTGGGCCTTTCTCCTGGCTTAGCAGCATGTAGTAAGCAGTTAGGAGTATTAAGGCAAGCTGGCAGAAGGGGATGAAAAAAAAAATCCTCTACAGGCGTACATATTAAAATTAGCTTTGGTTGCTCAGAGACCAAGGAGCGAGAACACAACGAGAAAGCCTGGAAGTTGAAACACCAAATGAAAGAATACAAGCAAAAGGGCTTGGAAGAAATAGGAGGCAGGGTGGCCTTCGACAAACCCCGGTTCTTAGGTCGAGCACAGCAGCGGGGATTTTACACATCCCGTACTAAGCCAAAGGATACGGAGCTGCCTTGGCGCACCGCAGGATCGAATGCGTTGGGAACCCCTTTCCAAACCGAAGGGCTGGCCGTCTCCGGGATCTAGAGGAATGGGCCACCGGAACTAGTGCGGAACTTACGCGGCGAAGAGGGCCTGCTTGCGGGTGCTCGTCGGAGAGCTGTGCATGGTGGTGACTCAGACTAGGGCTCGGCGCCTCTTCCCCAGAGGTTCTGCGGTACCCGGACTCCAACTGCCCGCTCAGCAGCTCAGGAATGTTTGCCGGGCGTCATGGCGACCGCGGAGACTGGCTCAAGAAGCGGCCGCGCGGTTGGCTGGCCGCTCGAGGTTGAGGAGGAGGGCGGAGGCGGAGGGGAGGGTAGTGGGTTGGTGGAGCTGGAGGAAGCTCGGGCGACGATTCGGAGGAGGCGGGCGGCCCAGGCCCCAGGCCCCTCCCAGGCTGCGAGTCTCCCGGCTGCAGGCGGATGGATGGGGCGTCTCCAGGCGGCGGCGGCAGCAGCGGAGGCGGCGGCAGCGGCGGCGGCTGTAAGTGCAGCCTCCACAAACCATCTTACCCAACCTTCGATCGGGGAACCAGGGCCCCAGAAGCGCTCGGAGTCTCCTTTCCCCACTTCCCCTCCCCCACGGCAGAGCGCCGCCCGGAAGACTCTTAACTTCCGGGGCGGGGCTGCCCGAGTGTACGGGGTGGGCTGTCGGCTCCGAGGCGCTGCTGTCTGACGCGCATGCGCAGCTCCCGCCCCGCCCCTGCCCGGTCTTTCGGCCTTCGCGGTGGCGGCGGCGGCGCAAATCTTCGCTGCTTCCGCGGCGCGCCGGGACTACGCTGCGGAGTGAGTTTGCGGGGCGGGCAGGCCAGCTCCCGCCCTTTTCGGTCGGCTCTCGCTCCACGGCAGGGGTGTGGCTTCCTGGCCACTCCCCCGTGGCTCCACCTCTGTGCCCCTGATTTCCCTAGCTGTCCAGCTAGTTGAGGTTGGCTCTCTTAGCATAGCATCCCTTGAGGTAGTAGGCTCAACCTGGGTCAACCTGCGGTTGTCGAAGAGAGTTGGATGGGCTAGAGACTCAGAGCATTCAGGGAACCAGCCGCTCCCAGTGCCTGCCCCCCGCGACTGGCCTTATTCTTTTAGCTTGTAATGTAGATTTGCTGGCCTGGTGCCCATCTCTGGTCCTTGCATGTTGTGTGACCTTGGGCAAGTCACTCCCCCAACTCCGGGGAGGGCTTCAGTTTTTTTCTATTAAACCTCAATTTTTGTAATTTTGCAGAAGACCTTAGGCAATTTTAAGACCAGCTAGGTTTCTAAGGTCGCTTAACCGAGATGACCTGGAATTAACTAGACTTTCTCAAATCATGGGTGAAATCCAGAAACGTGATTATTGGACTCTTTGTAATCTTTAGCATTGGTTATAAATTGCAGGACTCAATTTTTGTTTCTTTTTTGCTGAAATTGCCACGAGGCGGTTGACCTGGTTCTCAGACATCTTTTGAAAATATGAGACTTTGAGGTAACTGTTTCTGTCTTGTCGCTACTGAGGCTTTCTTTCCTTTAATCCAGATGGTGTGGTGGCTCGATTCTCCCAGTGCCTGGCTGAGTTTCGGACGTGGTTAAGAACCAACTGGTTGAGGTTCAATGCAGACAAGACGGATGTGATGCTGGTAGGCAAGGCACAATTGGAGCTGAAGGGAGGGCAAAAGCAAACTCCCTCATGTAATAAAAAACATGATTATTGTCTGTTCTAGTGTTGTAGGAGTGCTAATGGCCAACCCTTTCAAGACTTTGGGTGACATAAAAGTAACATCAGCAATGTTAAGATTTATAACAAGTTTGCAAATATTGATAAAATGAGGCCACTGGATGAAATTGTATGAAAAAAAATAATGAAAGGAACCCAAACTGTTCTTTGAAGACCCAAATTTCTCTATGTGTTTTAGGGTGGCATTAATAAAAGAACTAACGAAAAGATAATTTTTGTTGCATAGTTGTGGAGCCTCCAAATGTAATGTGCTGCTGTGCTTTGCAGCCTGTAGTCTGCCCACTAAAGCCAAGGTAAATTCAGATGTCATTGAAGAAGAATACGATTATAGGTATTTTGTCTTCACAAATATGGTGTAGGCTGTATTTCTAAAGAAAAGTTTTAGGAAGTAGTTCAGAAAATAGTTTCCAAAGAGGACTCGTGGACTTGGAAATGTTACATGTATTTCTTGATGTACTTTGAGAGATATCCTTTGAGTTGCATAAACAGATATGCCTATATAGCACAGATACATTACTAGTTTTGAAATCAGGTGTTGGTGCTGAATAAAAGGTTGTATATCTTAAGTAAATGTAAGTTGTCGAGGTAGTTTTTGTTGGTTGAAGTACTAATTGAAGTCTAATTGTGATCCTAAGTATATTTGTTAGCAACTAGATATTTCTGGAGAGTGTATGTGTTTGTGAGTGCATGCATGTGTGTGTATCATGCATATAGACACGTACATGCACAGTCATACATATGCCCCTTATAGCTACTATAAGTTGTTTAATAACTTTTTTATAGTATTGGAGCTTGAACCCAGGGCCTCATATGCTAGGCAAGTATTTTACCACTGAGTTACACCCCAATCCCTCATTTTATGTTTGCATTGAAAATTCAGTAATTGCCATAAAAACTACATTATTGGAGAGAATAGTTGTCAGTAGCTTAATATGGTAAAATTAATATTAATTTCCCTCAAAATAAGGAGGTTCCTTAGATTTATTTAGGCCTAATCTAGTATTTCCTTTTTTTCTTTGTTTTTAGAAACCAAAACTCTTGCATTAAAGTTGGAATTAGCTACATTTTTTTTTTAGTCTAACTTAAACATTTTAATATATAACTCTTAACAGAATTAACTACGTTGGATGTCACATTAATAAATTCTAACGATTTTTATCAGGTTATTGGTGAATTTTTCCTATGAATTTTACTCTACCATGTCCTGCTTTCAGATACATGTTTTTTTTTTGTTTTCTTTTCTTTTTTGTTAGCCCAAGTATAAATTTGGACTGTTTACATTTGAGTACAAAGAGAATGAATGCCTCATGGATTTATACATAGTGCTGAAGAACTAGGAGTGATGGGTGAAAGTGATGAAGAAGTAACTTTTAGCTTTTAAGGCAGGGAAGAATGGGCCCAGCATTTGGACTGTTTTTGAAAAGAGTAGGTAGCCTCTTCAAGAGGTATAGTGAGTCTCTGGAAGTCTGTCAACACAAAAAAGTTTGGCAGCAGAACTTCGTGACAGATCTTACCTGACTGAGGACGGCAGGCCCTACTTAACAAAGATAGGGCTAGTGAATTGTTACACATACCAAAAGGGTAAGGAAGGGTTTCCAGAAGGACATAGCTTTTCTGAAAGTGGCTTTGTAGACTCTGAAAAATGGGATTGTGGAGAGAATGAAATGCAAGTATACTGAGCTCAATGGTAATGTGTTATGTATGACCTACAAGATTAGAGTTATTTCTCCTCATCTCTAGGATGTCTAGGAAATACCCCAGTACACTTTATTTTTCTAAGAGGAAATATGTAGAGGGAATTTTTCCCTACGAAGGATAATGCCATTTAAAGGTAATACTATTGATTGGAAATATCAATCAACTTAAAGGCATTTAACAGTAAGTGCCCATTTAGAATGTTACAGACTTGATTTTCTGACTTTGAGGGCTCACTCAGTTAAGTAGCTTAAGGAATCTTGAGACTGCCCTTTACCACAGTTGAAATTTTTGTTGATGTTATAACTGAAGAATGAAAGACTCAATAGAATAAAGCAAGTTGTACTTTAATATTAAAATTCAACAATACTCTAGTTTTCCCTTTAGTGGCCAGCGAAAATTCACATATATTAACCTTGCATATTTTAGTGCAAAGTCCTCTTTCATCCCCATGGTATAGCTATCTACCTCTGAGCCCTTTATTATTTTTACCTGTGCCCACTTCTTGCCCACACACTTTCATTGTTTTTTGTCTTTAGTTTTGGTTTTTTTTTTTCACCCAGTGAGAATTATTTGGATAAGAATTGACATTTTAAAAAGTCCAAGGTAGTGCCTTAATTTAATAAAACTATATCTGTGCTAAAATATTTATTTCCCTCCAGGAATTTGTGGGGGGAGGAAGCTTATATAGTCTTTAAAATAAAGTGAAAATACTATACAGTGCAGTTAATGGTAAGAATTGTTTATAGATTTGGGAACCTTAAAGTTTTCCTTTCTCTTCTTTCCCTTGCTTTTCTTTCAGTAGAAAATGTGCATCAGATGTTTATGTTTAATTGGTTTACAGACTGTCTCTGGATTCTTTTCCTGTCAAATCACAAGGTAATGTCCTTTCACTTGGCAGCTACTTCATATACCTGTACATGCAGCTTATTCATGCACAAATTGTTATTGGGCTAAAGACTTTCAGGTTCATATCCAGTGTTTAGAAATGGGAAAAGGCTTGATGGAATCTAGAATTTTAAGGAAATAGAAATAATTTCCGAAATCAGCATTCTCCCGTATTGCATTATAAGTATGATGTTTAAGAAAGTTGTATGTACACATTTGTGCAATGTATTTTTAACCATGGTATATTCCTTAGAGGTAATGAATATCATTTAGCTGATTGATTTTTGGTAGTCATTTTTGAAATTAAATTAAGAATCCTTAATTGTGTCGGAAAAACCCGCTGGCCTGTTAAAAAAACAAACAAACTTTTAAACGTACTGCCCATTTTAATATCTGCCTAAATTATCTACTTTAGGAAACTGGATAAATCATTGGCCCTGGCCATTATCAGTATGGACTCAAGGCCAGTTAGCAGTGCACTAAAACAAACTTTCTACTTGCAAGTATTTTAGGCATTGCAAATATGTACGTTCTGTCTCCGTGCAGTCACATAGGCATATCCATCGAAGAGCATTACTTTACATTTGAAACTTTTGTGTAGTTGTGCAAAAATTCATCCGTTGTAGAGCTGTGTTGCTACTGGCATCATAAAAAGTGAGGAAAATGTAGTGTTCTCTGCTCTTCATCTTTGCGCTATGCCGATTTGGGGGAGTTTTCTTGCTGGGAATCACTAGGGGAAGTATTTGTCAGAGCGTGCTTCATGTTGCTGTCGCGTCCGGGCAACATCTCTTTCCCGGCAAAAGCACTTCAGAAGTGACCGACCGATAGAATCGGAGGTATTTTTCGCCTTCATCCTGAGTACCCGGAGGGGACCTCTGCGGACCTCGCGCCCGGACTGCCCGGTTCCCGCCCGGGCCCGCCCCTCGCGCGTTCCCCAGGGACGGCGGCTGCGGGACCGCGCACTCCCTGCTCCGCGCGCGCCCGCCGGCCTCTCCCCTCCCGTCCCGCCGAGCGGGCGCCGCGAGGGGGCGGAGCGGGGTGTGGTGGCGCGCTCGGGCGGCTCCTGCGCGTTCCCGCCGAAGCGGCGGCGGAGCAGGCAGCGGGACCCGGCGGCCCAGGCGCACATCCGGGTTCTGGCCGCGACCCGCCGCGGCGATGTGACCCGGTGGCGCGGCCAACATGGCGGAGGTAAGAACGAGCGCCCCTCCCCGGCGGGGCCTCGGTGGAGGGCTGCGGGCGGGAGGCGCGGGCCTGCCCGGGCCGGGCCTGAGGCGCCACTGCCCACCTGTTGTCCGGCCGGGCCGCTCGGCTGGGCTCCACGAAACTTAGTTGGGCGCAGAGGCGCCGTCGGACTTGAGGGAGTTGGGAGGTGGCTACTGAGTGAGGAGCAGGCGAGGGCACCCGTCCGGAAGCCGTCCATGGCGCAACTTCGCCGGCCGGCCGGCCCGCCCGCGCGGCCCGCGCACTCCTCTGCCTGCTCCCGCGAACTTTCTTCCCTCGCGAGCCCAGAAGTCGCTGCTCCCGCCAGCCCGCGTCACCCCCCCGCCCGCGACTGCTGACCTGCAGTCTAGGTAGGGGGAGAGCAGGCTGACACACCTTTGGTTAATTTAGTAATTTTCCTGATAGAGGATAGGTGAGCAGGAGAAATTAACCCAGTAGGCCCTATCCTGCTTCAAGCTTGGGACTCTTTCCCCGGCAGAACCTCCAAGTTTCTTTTCCACGCTATGGCTCCTGAACCGACTAGGCTAAAAACTTCCAAATCAAAGGTGCCAGTTATTTATTTACCTTTTATTTTGCTTTTATTAGAGAAAACTTTTCTTGTTTCTCTTGTCCCTCTGCTGCAGGATAGAACCCAAGGTTCTTGTGCAAGACAGATCAGCAAGCAAGGGCTCTACCACCGAGCCACATCCCTCCTCAGCCTTAGCTTCATTTCCTAGTAAACAAGTTCTCTTGCTTAGCGCTCTCAGATTGGTAGGCAAGCAAGTTGCTTTAGGTGTACTTAGATCTTAGAATGTGCTGTAGGAAATTTTAATATTGTGTGGTTTTAAGCCATCAGTTCTGTGGTTTGTTCAATTTTTAATCGGTGAATTTCGTTACTATTTATTCCCCCTGAGTTCATATTGTTTGTTATATTTGGACTTTTTTGGATCTCTCTTGAGGCAATTCGTGTAAATAAATACTTGATTAATAAAGCAGTAAGATTGCTAAACATCTTTGTTTTTCTGTCAAGGGCACCTAAAAATAGATGAGGAAGTATTTGATTTTATTTACCACTTAGTAAACTGAGAGGTTTTCAACTCCTTGATTTGCTAAATGAAGTAGATAGCGGCTACTTTTGTTTATACATAATATGCTTAAGCCTTGGAGTACAGAAACATAAGATGATACCTTTCCTGTACCAGTCAAGCTTCCTAGAGTAGTTTTTAGGGTGTTAACCTGTTCTTCTGTTATAGAATGACCTTTATGTTTATGTCTTGCTTTTTTTTTTTTTTTGCTACTAAAGGAAGAAGAGATTTTATGGTAGCAGGACTGTTTGCTGCCAATATTGAGAAGACTAAATGTTACTTAGAGCTAAAATGCATTAGGTGTGCCTTCAGGTTTTTTTTTTTTTTTTTTTTTTTTTTTTTTTGGTGTGTGTGTGTTTTTTTTTTTCTTTTCCTAAAGCATTACAAGACGTGAGTAATGAATACATTGCTTTTCCTTCACTTAAATGTGCCGGGTGTAATCCACCAGCCTTTCCTGGGCTCCAGTGCTTGTGAGATCTGACCCCTGTGCTACAAGAGGAAGTAGAGTATATATCTGGATTTTCAGGCATCTTATCAGCTAACCTTCTCTGGACTCACGTTTGCTGAAAGTCCACTGGATATATTCAGTAGATGCTACACACCGCTGTGTTGTGGCCTCAGGTCTATGTTGTTGTGCAGTTATACTCCACAGCAAGTTATTGATAAGGAAATACTGAAACTTAAAGAAACGGCACCAAAAAACTGAGTGCCGGTATGAATTTGTTTGTTTTAGAGATGAAAGGGGACTGCATTACTGTTAGAGTAGAAGTGTGCCGACCCTGGCCACTTCTTCTTTTCTAGTGTGAGCTGCTCTGCTTAAGAATTCCATCATGTGAAGAGGGAATACTTAGGGCTTGCAGGAACACCCGAATGGGTCAATTTTAGCAACTTGACTTTTGTTTTATTGCATTCTTTAATGACCTGGTATGCATTTTATAGTCTTAAATTGCTTATAGATTGCTCTTTGCTTTGGCTGTGTAGGATAGAACCCAAAGGTCTCATAAACTTAGAAGAGTGAAGGAGCTACGTGTCAATGAAAATATCCTAAAATAGGTGAAGAGAAAAGTAGATTTATGATTTTCCTTGTCTCTGTTTTTTAATAACTGAGATTTTTTTCTTTTTAGAACAGTAATTTTGAAAAAAAAATGGTGGAAAGATGATTGGTTAAAAATATTTTTATCTCTGTATAGACTGTCCGTAGGGTTCTTCTTTATGATGTATGTAGTAAACATTTTGCATTCTGAACTGTCGTGCTTCTGATTAAGGAAGCTGGGGCAGTGTCCATTTATTTGGTAAATGTAGGGGGACTTGAAGCTTTCTTAAGAAGCGCGACTTCAGACCAAATCTTAAGTATTCTGCTTATATTGTGGTGTTCTCCCCCACTTCAGAGAGTAATCTTGACCCTCTTATTCTAAAATATACTTGATTTGTGAACTCTAACTGGCATTAAATATGATTGGAGCAGGTGGCAGTTCTTTTTTATATGGGTCTAGTCATCTTTGTGAACTTATGGGAAGTACATATTTAGTGGCTCTTCGGTTACGGTAACATGAAATGAATGTGTTGTGCACAGAAGAGTTAGTACATGTTCCCCTTTGTAGTTCTGTTTGCTAATATTTCTCAGTGCTTATTATTATCCCTTAAGATTACTTACTGTAAGGTTACTGAAGAAGGCTCTCCTAGTCATACTAAAAGAGAGGAAAAGGACTGTGCTACAGAGTAGTCACAGTTTTACAAAGTCAGTGAGGAAGAAAAAAAAAATAAGGGAAGAAATAGTTGATCCTTAGGGTTTTTTAAGGAATATGGTGCAGGGATCTTTGGGAACAAAGAATTTTATCATTTAAATTTGAGAGTATGTAAACATACATGGATTCTAAAATAACAACAACAAAAAAAAGCCACAGTACAATTTACGATCAATTTTTCACCTGAACTTCATGTCTCTAACAAACAAAATATTTAAATGGACTTCCTTAATGTATTAAAGTAAATATTTCCAA
Source organism: Mastomys natalensis (assembly GCA_021653895.1). Classification (NCBI taxonomy): domain Eukaryota; kingdom Metazoa; phylum Chordata; class Mammalia; order Rodentia; family Muridae; genus Mastomys; species Mastomys natalensis. The sequence continues at coordinate 2,524,860 of JAJTUV010000014.1, read as the reverse complement.
CAATAATAATACATTTACTTACAACAATAATAATACATTTACTTACTATCACAATCATCCAGCTTTCACACACACACACACACAGAGTCCATATTCCTTGCTTAGCATTATTTGAGTTTACTTGGATCTTGATTTGTATGTTTTTAAGAAATTGGATCGAGTTCTGTTTCTCTTCAGGGTTAGTTTCCCCTCTTTCATAGCAGTGAATTAACACTGTAAGCAGTTGTCTATAGTGGTGATGAGTTTCATTTTCTTTCTTTATTATTTATTCCTCAAAACTATCCACAATAGGAACTCCAGTGCTGCCTGAGTCTTTTAAAATATTTAATTTGGTGGTTTAAGAGCCAACACACTTAATAATCTAGGTGGGAGAAATATAAGAAGTGAGTTAATTTAAGGTAATGTTGGAAAACTAATCAATTTCCCATATAATTTAGATGCAAACACTGCCAATGAAGCATAAGTATGTCTTTATGGAAATAATAGCTATATAAAAATTTCTTGTTTGAAGTTCAAATCAAGCATGGTATGGTTTCAAAAGATTAACAAGTGGCTTCAGAATTCATTGTGACTTAACTATTATTTGGGCTTTTCTGTATAACTTTTAAAAGTGTGTGTGTTTCTAAAGAAGCACCACAGAATTGCTTCATGCCAGCTGGCATAGCTTTTTCCTGTAGTCATAAATTTAAAAAATTAAGTCAAAAAACAGTATTAAACTTACCCACCCTTTGGCCACATTTTGAGTAGTGCATAATGAAAGTAAACCTAGGTTTTAAAGGCACTTAAAGAAGTGTAAGGCTTTCATCATAGAGAAAATGAAACTGCTCAGTGTTTATGCACTTGCCCTCTGTAACAGTCTGTGTAGCACAGTCAGATCCCAAACCCAGACCTCTGTCGGAAATCACCTTCAAGTGGTCTACAGAGGAATGGCATTCCTGAGAGGAAAGACAAGTTTAAGTGACATACCTCTGTATGGAGAGAGTGGAGTGGAAAGTTTTTGACACTGTGGTGTACATCCTGGAATACGATGCCCCAACTCTCTCTTAGCTTGGTTCCTCCATCCTTTATGAATCTGATTTATCAGCAACCTTCCTAACAAAGTGATGGCAACACTTAAAGAAATGGTGATAGAATTGTTTTGAGGGGCAAAGTCACTAAGATTGTTTTTTTCCATTGAAGATACAGTGAATCTTTGAACATGATTTTTGCAAAAATCATATTCTATCTAGTCTCTTTTCTAGGTTTGGTTTTTGACTCTGACAAATTAGAGTTTTCTGTTTTAGAGAACTGCAAAAATGAACTGAACATGGTTGAAGCCCTGAGGTTAGAACAGTGACCTTATCATCAACATCACACAGTTGTGGAGTGGGGAGGCATACTGGAGCAGTTTAGCAGAGCTCCTGCTTTTATTTCAGCCTGTTGTTATCTTTGATGTCCTCTGCCTAGTGTTAATGCTTTCTATCTTACATAAACATATATGTACCAAAAAGATTAACTTCTTAAAATTATAATTAAATAGTTAAAAGTACTAGTTTTTAAGAAGATTTTAAAAGACATAGAATTCCACAAAACAGTCCTCATTTTCTTTTTAAAAAAGAATGAGTAATGCATGAAAACAATTAAATTAAGCAATATCTGCTTCCTGACTCATTCCCTGGATGTAGCTGTTAATATTGATTTATTAAACTCCTAATATATTTTTTAGTATTTTCTCCCCTTTTTTTTTTATCTCAAACAGATAATCCGTCTCATCATTTCATTACAAACTCATGGTGTTCTGTTACTTGGAAGAGCTGTGTATCGTAAACTGTGTAAATAATGAATGTAAAAATTTTACCCAACTCTTTGCTTTGAATAAGCTAGGGTAATAATACACACACACACACACAAATCACATGCACACACATATCTTGATGTACACCTATAGATGTACTGGTAGGCTATGTTGAAACTGGTAAAAGATACCCTGAATGGTTACAGCCATTGCAATAATAATGTTTGAGTCTATTTTAAGGACATTTTAATCCTCTAATTCTTTTTGCTTGTGCTCATACATTTTTTTTTAAATATTAAAAGCTAAATGACCTAGCCTGTCTTGGAGAAAATGGTTAAACAAGGATACTAGTTCCTAAAGAAACATAACTGTTGAGCAGGATAAGTACCAATTTGTTTTTATATTTTAAACATGCTTTGAGCTGGTAAAAAGATTTTAGAAATAGAAAGTAACAAGAAAAGAAAAGAGAACAGAAAGGTTTTTGGCTTTGTCTTAGAGGTGTGAGGTATAGAAGGATCTTGAGAGAGAAGCCTTCTCAGCTCTGCCTTTATCGCCACCATGGAACCTTCGTCTTTTTAGTGCATGGCCCAAGTTTACTATTGTATGAAATTAGTGGATAGAGGAAGTGCTGGTGCCACATTTATGATTAAAATAAAAAAATTCCATTTGAGAATGTGTAGCACTGTGAGTGGAAATTCTGCTGTTCTCTTTCATGTTAATAAAAATGCTCTCATTCTATATTGAAACCCATGTATTGTGATATTAAACTCAAGTTCATCTAAAAGGTAATCATTTTTGTCATTTGAGTAAAAGTATTGTTCATAATAAGAACTTTTAAAATGCTTGTTTTCAAGAGGTAATGATTTAATTGGATGCAATTAAGTTACAATAAACTAATCTCACCCTTCCCTCCTAAACTGATAAAATTTTATTTGCAACATAAAGTACTAAAATGTATAGACACTTAGCATGTCCTATCCCTCTCCAGTTTGTGATGCTACCTTCCAGCAAACCCAGTATGTCTGACAGAGTATCAGCTCTCTGAACTTTAAGGGATGTGTTCAGTGGAGTACCTAGTACTCAGCAATGTTGCCAGTTCTCTAAACATAGGCCCCTTAAGAAATAGAAAGTACTGGGGGCCTTTTTAAAATTTCAAACTGGCAACTATTTGCTGATAATATTCATTAGTATGGTATTGTTACCTTGGTGAAAGGTTTCTTATAAACTGAAATATGCAGCTTCCATATTCAGTGTCCCACTATTGATAATAGCTAATGCTATTAAACCTTTTCCTGTCCGGTAGTATTACTGTTAGGCAGAAGATATGTGTTATGCCCCCCAAGTTAGCCTCACTGTATATTTCTGACTAGCCTGGAAGTTTGTGTAGACTGGTCTCAGACTCAACAAGCTCTGCTCTCAGCCTCCTGAGTGCTAGGATTAAAGGGATGCTGCCACACTTGATTTCAGAAAGATATGTTTTTAATCAGAGAACTATAAAACATTATTGGAATATTAAAAAAAATAATGTTCTGGAGGTTTCTCTTTGAATCCTAATCCATAAGAAATTGTGGACATATATAGATATAGATGCTTTAGACATTTAAAAGGGAAAGGAGTGTAATGAGACTTTTCTTTGGTACTGATCAACTTGGTCCAAAGGTTAGGTTTTACAGTTGGGATAAAGATTTTAAAATGTTTTATTTGCTGTATAATTTGTGTGCTGCATACACCCACTTTATGTCAGAATTGTGTGGCTCTGCCCTTTTATGGTTATAGAATTCTTTCTGTAGCATCCTGCTCTCCAGCTTCCCATCAGAGAAACCAAACTGAACTGTATTGACTGTTCTGGCATGGTAACTTTGAAATAACGATGGTGTGGTAAGAAATGCATAATACTGCCTACAGTGTTAGGGTTTGTTTGATGACGATGTTAGAAAAACCATGCTGAGGGGATGAATTATTCTTTTACAGAAGTGTAGAGGTAAAAATTGGACCTTTGCAAAAGTGCGCCTCAAAAGAAACCAACATAGATCACTACTGGAATCTGGAATGTTGCACTTACGACAGTAACATGACGTAGGCAGCCTTTAAAATGGAACTAAAATACCTCACATGGATCTGTCTAAATCCCTGGCTCTTGAAAACTGAACATTTTCTCCATTTGTTTATTGCCTCTCGGCCCTGTTGTGTTTAGTAGAAATAACTCTTAATAACATGCTCCGTGTTTTGCTAGTGATTTCTGCCTACAAACATCTATACGTAGCTCTGGGTGAATTGGCATCCAAGTTCTCCCAAGTTACTGGATTTGTCTAGAAGGAATTCATGTTTGAAGATGATTTGTTTATAATTATAAGTTAGCTAAATTTTGATAAAATAACCACACTGTCCAGTGGCAATTAGTAAAAGTAGTTGCTACCAATTTTGTCTTCATATTTTTCCATTTATGGTTCTGTTACTGAGTGAGCAGCACAATGATGGTGTGGTAGAGTGCTGCTGCACACCTGTAAGCTCTGCACTTGGGATGCTGAGATCAATGCCAGCCTGGACTTCAGAAAGATCTTATCTCATTAGAGGCTGAGGTGGGGACATAGTTGTTGGTAGAAAACTTGCCTGGCATGTACATTTCTGAAGCTCTGGGTTCAGTCCCATGGTGGTAGGGGAGTGGGATTTTCTACTTCCTGGTTCCCAATATTTTATTAAGCTTTAGAGACCATTTGCTGGCAAACTCGTGTATAGTTATTTCAGTATAAATAGAACACCTATTTCTAAAGATTTTAAGATCTAAAATCATACCTGTTAATTCTCCTATATTTTTGAGAACTGTATTTGCTTTTAAAATGTGAATTAATTCTATATTACTACTTTTGCTTCTAAATCAAAAATGTTTCAGGTTTAAGCATAATGGAAGGGAAAGAATTAATATGAAAAATAGTTGTGTTAGACATTAAAACTTCCTGTAGTTTTTGGTGTCAGAGTAGTTCTTACAATGTTTATGAAGGCATACTACACAGAAATGCTAATTTGTTTTCTTTTCTCTTCAGCCATCTGTTGAGTCTTCAAGTCCAGGTAAGTATTTTTTATGTGTTTTCATAATCCTGTATGACTAACATTTGTCCTATTAACGTAAAGGCTAGAGGAGCTAGACTGCTATCTGACTTGCTTTTCTTCTGAATGCTTCTTTTTTTCTGGGGAAAAAGAAATGGATGAAATGTTTGCCTGCCCATGAAAGTACAGGTGAGGCTGCTGAGTCCATCTTCCTGCTTGGGCTCTCGTTCCCCTCTGTCCTCTCTCCTCTTCGTCCCTTCCACTCTTCTCGATTGCTGTATGTGTTTCTTACAGTTTAAAATTGCTATTTAATCGAAAGTATACGAAATAATATTTTAAAAAGGAATTAGCTTAAAAATACTCAACGCATTTTAATTGAGAAAAAAACCATTGACATATTTACCAATGAGGGCTGTAGTAAAATAAAGTAAGCCAGCCATTCAGCAGAAGTTGTGTTGTAAACATAACGATTTGTTTTTAGGTTTGAGTATGGCAGGTTGTATATATACTCTTACCTGTTTGTCTAGGATTTTTATATTCTCCCTTCAGTACTGAACACATTGTTGTACTCAGAAGGGAGCCCTCTGAGGAGTGTTTTGTTTGAAAATATTTTACATATTGAATATTTAGCAAAGGTGTAGCATCACATAGCTGAATTCTGAATATTAAAGCAATCAACATGTGTATTGTAATTTTTAGAAAGTTTTTTATGCACTTAACATGAATAGTCCTTTTTAATAAATCAGGATGTTTCCAGTGGATATAAATTGTTATGTTCTGGAGGTTGGATTAAATCTAAATAATTTGAGTGTTCACTTTACATTTGCCTTTATCTTTATTTCAGCCAAAAATGTCTTCCTTTGTTTGTATGCCAGAGTAAAGTATATTGGTCTTTGTGACTTTTTTTTTTTAACTTTGTGGTTTATAAATGAGTTCAGGATGGTAGGAGTTAGAAGTAATATGAGATCTGAAAAGGGTTATATCCCTATATCGGTTGTAAGATATAGAAATATTTCCACTATTTTTTTCTTTCAAAACCACAGAAATAAATTTTTACTGGTTCCTAGTGTCTATTTATGTAATATTTAGATTTACTAGTCTTTAGATTTTTCTTTTCAAGGCATTCATCAATAAGCTTATAGATACCAAGACTTTAACAGGAGGAAAATTTGTTGCTATTCAGGATTGCAAAAAGCTGCTGAAGTTGTTAGAATTAAGGATAGAGGTCTCACAGGGAAAACATGTTTCACTGTCAAAGTTTGTCCTGCTTTTCATGGCATCTGTACCTGGAAGTCAGTTCCAGCAGTCATAGTTACATGACTGTGCTAAATGACTTGTTTGTCGGCTCAGTCAGTGTCATTCAAAGTGCAGACACAGCACAAAATTGTTATATGTATGAGTTACAGGAGGGGAGGGGTTTCTGTTTGGTTTTTTTGTTTTTAAGTGATTAAATAGGCAAATATGATACACTGTAGCCTAAAGTTATCTCTGTGCCTTTGAAAAGGTGATAGCTTTTAGTAGTCCAAAAGTAGATGACAAAGCAGTGATTTTCTTAACTCTATAGCAAAATAGTTCTATGAAGCAAAAGATATCCTTATTATTGAGCTACCTCCAGACAATAAAAGGATGTTTAGTTGCTGTATTCAAATAAAGTAGTGAGAACTCAAATCAAGCAAACATCAATTTAAGGCAAGAGAATAGTTAAATTGCAAGTTTATATGTGGTATGTATCTGAAGAAAAAGTTGGAATAAAAAGAGAAGCTCATTTACACTTTAGCATTTAGTATAGTCAGGGAGTGAGGTGACAGGCCTTCAGGTAGAACTGTCACAAATGATGACAGACAAACGATAAAGACTTCAGGTAAGTAATATGACATTCATGATTTGGTGCTGTGTACTAGTAAGTTGTAATGATTTTTGGCAATATCTATAATCAGTAAGAATTATGTTATGCTTAGGTTAATAATATCCAAAAGGAGGGATGGAGATGTAATTTTTGTGTGTGGGTGGGTATTTTGCCTGTATATATGTATATGTACTGTGCATATGTGCTCACAGATTTCAGAAGAATCCTCTAGAACTTGAGTTAAGGTGGGTGCTAGAAACTGAACCCAGGTGCTCTGCAAAAGCAAAAATCACTAAGCCATCTCTCCAGCTCTAGTGATAGAAGCTTTTTGGTTTTTTTAAAAGAGTCTTTTGATCTGCAAGGGTGAATATAAGTGTAGCTTGCTCTGTGAGAATACTTCATTGTTGATTGCTAAATGTCAGAAGAAAGTTTCAGGAAAGTGAAAGAAAAGATAAGACCAAAACTCCAATTAATGGTCCTTAAATCATGCTCTCATGCGAACACTCCTGGCCAGTAGTTCATCTGCTTGAATACCAATGAAATTAAGACAGTCTCTTATAAGAAATTAAAATAGGATGCTTTTCTTTTTTTTTTTTATATATATATATAAATCTTTCTGAAACTTACATAATGACTAATAACTTATTTTCACTAAAATCTCATATACAATTGAATAGCATTTATACTTATTTTACAGTTAATATCATTTTTCAAACACTTCTCAAAAAGCATTGTGTCTGCCAGGTGCTTTTCCTCCTGTCAGTGCATACAGGTCACACATGTTAGTAAACTTAGATGCTCTTTAAGTGTTTTTTGAGATGTGTAGAGGACTTAGGAGACGTTTGGAGCACAGTAGTTGAAGTTATAGCTAGGACTCAGTTCCATCTTGCTGTCACTGCTGGTCCTGTATTTAGAAGTGCTGCTTACAATCTTTAAGCCTTCCATTTTTCCCCCAACTCCCCCTTTTTAAGTGGGATGATAATACCTACCTTGTACCACTGCTTGAGTTCTGAGATAATGTTTGTCAAATAATTGTGCATATTTTTTGCCACATAGTAAAAGAAATAGTTCTGAAAATGTAAGAGTTGACTAAAGGACTCAGATCCATCAGTATGCCCTGGTGTCTTCATTTTGCTTACTGATTCTCTTAAATAGAGACAAGGATGCTGGCCTGTCTGTTAATGGCAACCCTTAACATGGCACACTTGTTTTAATCAAAATGTGGGAAACATCTACAGAACACCTATATTCCTAGCTTCTCTTGTCTGTTTGAGGGTAACTCTATTGACTCTAGTAGCATTCCCCCCAAACTAGGCTAAAATATTGGTTAGGATATCCTTTGAGTTATTTAGACTGCCTTTGATAAAAAATTTATATATTGTCTTAATACATTACCCTTATAACCTCTGAGTTATTTCAGATCAAAATCAACTGCGTAAGATAGCTACTCAAATATTAAAATATGTTTTCAAGATACTGCTGTGATATAATGTGTGTATTTTCACTAGACAGACAGGTATTGCTTTACAGCAGTATTCTGATAAACTCAGGTAGTTGTGCAAGTATCAGAGCATACCTCTACAAGCCTACCACATACCTAGACTGTATGGTATAGCCACCGTAATATATGTAGCTTGTCATTGACCTAAAGTTTATTCTGTGATAGATGACTATTTTCTGGGACCAGAGAGATTCAAACATTAATTGGGTGATTAAAACATTGTTTTCTTATATTCTTCCCTCCACACAAAAGACCATTCTTACTTGATAGAGCTTCTATTTTTCTTTATAACCTGATGAGTAAAGATAATTTTTTAAAGCAGAAACATACTGACTGTGTCTATCTTTTTCCTGGTCCTTTTTGACATACATCCAAATAAACATTGCATATATACGAAAATAACACTGGTAAGATGCACTGAATCTGGCTTACCATACGTCTGGAAATGTTCTTTACTAGGAGGCTCAGCAACATCAGAGGACCATGAGTTTGATCCATCAGCTGACATGCTGGTTCATGATTTTGATGATGAGCGAACATTAGAAGAAGAAGAAATGATGGAAGGAGAGACAAACTTCAGTTCTGAAATAGAGGATCTTGCGAGGGTAAATGACCTTTACTAGGGGTGGAGAGGGGGACACTAGAGACTTTGGTGGTCTGTTTATGCTGGAAATTTTGATATAACCCTAGGTGGAGTATTTAACATTTGAAGTGGAGGCTTTAAAAAAAAATGAATGAAATAAGGAATTCAGTAGTAATTTTCAGTAAAACATACATCTATGTCAGAAATGGACCGTGAAAAAATCATAAATGTTCTCTCAGGAACCTTTTTCTTAAGTTACTGCATCTTTTATTTATCCTCTTTAGGGTGAGTGACTACCCTAAAAGTTACCAGTTTTCTTCTTTAATTAAAGTTCTAGATTGTTCCTGCTATTAGGATTATACACCAATCAGTCCTTTTCGTTTTGGAGAACTGTCCTCATTTGTATTCTCTCTGCACTCTGGCTTTCCCTGTACTTCATTTTCTCTTCAGTGTTCCCTGCACTTTATTTTTCATGTAAAGTTCACATTTTTGTTTTTGTTGGGTTTTTGTTTTGTTTTTTTGGTTTTTTGTTTGTTTTGTTTTTCAAGACATGGCAAGACATTGTTTCTCTGTGTAGCCTTGGCTGTCTTGGAACTCACAGAGATCCACCTGCCTCTGCCTTCCCATTGCTGAGATAAAAAGTATGTGCCACCAACACCCAGCTTATATATATATATTATTTTGATTATTGGTGCCAGACCTATACTTCTGTTCTTTTCTATCTTAGATAAGTACTCAGAATGTACTATGAAGGTCAGCTGCATCAGAATGTACAATAGACTCTAAGTATAGCAAATCTCCCCAGAGTGGGCTCCCGGCCTGTTGACGTGTGCACAAAGCAAGTTTGAGCCACATACATCCAAGTCTAAAAACTATCAATCTTTGTAGTTCATGATTCCTGCTCGGTGTTTTTTAGTTTCTACTTCTGGATTAATATTAATATTTCTGGTTTCATTCACCAACTTGACTTTTTCTTTAGACATTCAGCAAATACTTCTAAAATTGTATACATTCAAAACAAAACTTAGTATTCCCTCATTACTTGTTCTATCTATAAAAAACTGTCACTTTAAAAAATACTTATATTTATTTACGCTGTTGCCTAAGTCTGGAACCTTCATTACCAACATGGAATCTATAAATAAGCCTGTCACTCCTCCACTAAAATGTCTCCAACCAGTTCTTGCTCCATGTCTACCTCAGTAGGCATTTTTCTATCCTAAACTATTATAACCACTTTCTAATTGATTTTCCTATTTCACGTTTTATTCTGTTTACTAATATATTTCCATTCAGTATCTGTAATAGCCTTTCTAAAGTATAAACCCTTTTATTTCAACCTCCTATAACTAAAGAAAACCTAGATTTCTTAATCTTACTTAAAACCAGCTGCTTGATAGGACTTTTTCTAATTATTACAAAACTCCTGTTAGGCTGTACCTTAAATAACTGTTCTTATTCTTGGATTAGTTAGTTTGTTCTAGCTTTGAGTTTTATTTGACACTCTGGGATCTGGATTCTCTGACTTCTCTGGTTTTGGTGTTGCCATACCTATATGCTAATTTTATGCTCTATCCTAGTCAGTATGGTTTAGTTTTGTTTTCTCACCACAGCTCATGCACATTTGTATCTATAGGTAATATCTATACCCTTCATTAATTTCATAAGGCAAGGTGTTGTTTTCTAATAAAACTTATATGTATGACCTAATATGCTCCATGATAAAAGAAGTGTATAATAGAAACAGTGATGTCAAAAAAGATGTCAAAGTCAGTGTTCTTTGACCCAAGGTTTAATGTCTTTCATGTGTTCTCTAAGAAAAATGCTGGCAAAACGCTCTGAAAGCCTCAGAGGAAGCTGTATTGTATTCACCTTTTAGCTGAGAGACTAGAGGAGTCCAATAAAGCCCATCAGGGATAGATTGCTGGGGAAGTGTGGGCTGCGCTCTCAGAGAGGGTCTGCTGCTAAAACTGTCTCTAGTTACAAATAAAAATGGCCTTCTAGGTGGCACACTTCTAACTCTGACACCCATAAGCTGAGGTAGAAGAGGTAGAAAAGAACATGCATTGGAAATCACCTTAGGCCACAAAGTGAGTTCTGGGTTAGTCTAGACATAGTAAAATCTTTTCCCAAAAGACAAAAAACTGCATAAATACTAGTAGGAATTTATTCTGCCTGCTTTCCTCTTCATCTTTTTTTGTTTTTGTTTTTTTTTTTTTTGGCCATGGATGGAAAGGTCATGGTCTCAGCTGTGCACCCCAGCCTGTCTCTGTACTAACTGTGGAGTCTAGGCTAGAACTCCACAGTTCTGCTCCAAGGCCTAGAGCTTGAAGTATTCCTCCTGCCTTGATCTCCCAGGTGCTGACTGTAGACCTACATTCCATTTTACCTGAACTTTTTATAGAGTCATGCTTCTTGTACATTTAATCAAATACAATATGGAAACGTGGTACTTGTGTTTCACTAGGGCTGTGAAGATTTCCATTTTTTTTTTTCAGCCATCAACCTTTTCCTTTTGCCCCCCTACTCTGGGTAGTGCTGGATACTGACTCAATTTTTTCATGTGTTTTAGACTTTTGTACTTCTTAGTTACTCTGAAAAAATATAACTAAGAAACAGTATTTATTATCTTAGGTTGCATGCTAATGAATAATTAAGAATAATTCTGATAAGTAAAACTAACCACGAAAAGTAACCAGGAGGATCAGACCTGGACAAAAAATGTGCTCATTTAAGAAATCTTAAGTGTAATAGAAATTAAATTTACAAACAAAACAAACTGACAACCCACTACATCCGTGATTAATCTATTATGGATCTTTCCATAACCTGTATCCTGTTGGAATAATAATGGGAGAGTATATAGTTTTCATTTACTATGGAAAGCATAGTAATCATGGAAAGCTTTTTATCAGAACGGTCTGATTTCTTAGTTTTGATGCTTAAGTGTTTCTCATCTGATGTAATGACTGACTGTGTACCAGTTCTGTCACTGATCCCTCACTTGAGTCCCTTCAGGTATTGGTGAGGTCATTTTTCACCCGCCTCTGCCCTTCCTTTAGAATATTAGAGGTGTCTTGAGATTTTTGAGAAGTAATATTTTATGAATTGGGTTGTGCTTATCTGTGCTACAGTGAAGAAAACAATCTCTGATTTAACTGTTCTGTTTTTCAGACTGAAATTCCCTTCTATACAGTTAATACGTCATCTAACCTTTTGTAAGCTATTTGTCAATGTTAGTGAAAGATTTTTAAAAACAATCTCTAAGCTTTATTTCCTCCCACTGGAAAGGCTGATTTGCTGGTATCTCATCCTACCATTAGTGGCCTTTTGTACTCATGGAAGAAGCCTTACTTGAAAGTTTTTAAAAATGCAGATTAGAGACCCCTCATCTAAGACATTAGGCCAAGATACTATAGGGTAAGACCAACATCCTATTTTATTGATAAACTTTCAAGCTGTCAGGACCCTGAGTGGGAGTTGTTTGATATGTTCTAGACCAAGTATTGTGGTCTATTCAGAAGATAATTTCAAAATAGAGTATTACCATTTAAATGAGCTCTGTTAAATTGTCACTTAATACTCACTTCAATAGTAATATCCATTGTCCTAAAAGATGAACTAAAAATAGAACAAGCCATTTATAAATACCTAAAGCTGTTAAGAGTGATAGTTGCAAACTGCCATGTTAGTGTTTCTTTCAGTTTGACTCTCATACGTAGCTTTAGTGACTCTAACTAATTTTATTAACTTAAGTCGCTGAACCTACTTCTCACTTGGGCTGCCCAGTGAGTTTAAGGAAAATTACATGAGCTGGAATTAGGAGGCGCAGAGATTAATGTCTTTAAAGCAGCATGTGCTGTATCTCTCTGATTTGCTTCCTTAATATGAATAAAAAAGTAGCAAACATTACCATCTGATAATGTTAGCTAACTAAGAAGACTAAGTGCCTCTGGCTACTTTCATTCTTGGAGATAGTAAAGTCAAAGCACATAACTCAGGTGTTTGACCACTAAGAAATGGATTGGGAAGGCTATTTGTTAATGTGTATGAAGATTTCCCTTTTTCTTACCTCCTTTTACTCTCTGTATTGGTGTTGAAGTTCTGTTTATAAGTACCGACTCCATATCTCAGTTTTCAGTGTCCTTAGTACAGCTCAGATTTCCATGTGCCAATTCCTTCAATACCTCAAGTATGGTTTTGGTTATACATTTAAAATAACACAGCATGACTGAGTTATTTCATCTGGCACAGTGCCTCACTGGATGTAGCCATTGTGTGTCAGACTATAGCATCTAGAAATTATTAGACACTTCAGAACTAAACTCTGTTCCAAAATAGGCTCACAGGTTGATTTACAGTGTATAGTATAAATATCAAATGGCCTTTTCTTCCTATGAGGAATTTATAGATTATAATTACTAGATTTTTTTGTTTGGGTTTAAAAAATCAGGGATGTGTGTGTGTGTGTATGTATGTATGTGTATGTATGTATGTGTCAGGGTGTGCATGTAGGTGCAAGTAGCCAAGGTCAGGGGTGTCATATCCTCTGGAATTGGAGTCATAGGCAGTTGTGAACTGCCCGGTTTAGGTGCTGAGAACTGAAACCAGACCTCTGCATGAGCAGTAAGTTCCCTAAACAAACATACACACAACTGCATGGATTCTAAGTGAGGGGAGATTAATTTTGTGTTACCAACTTATGTTACACATTCTAATATATATATTTTCCTGCAGAAATGTATTTGATATGTGAGCTAGCTGTCTCTTGATCAGTAAAGTACATAATAGAAAATTATAAAATAGATTATCTTACTTAAAGAGCACCAGTTCTCTAGGTTCTAAATTGACATGTATGTCTTTCTTTAGAACACATATGCATATTTGTGTTTGTGCATATATGTTCAGACAATTTAGGTTAAACTTTGATTTTTATTTTCTTTTATAATCAGAATTTATTTTTTCTGATGCTTGACATCACTTTATTAGTAAGTGCCTTCTGGAGAAAACTGGTTTTATTTTCCCAAATAAGGCTATTTCTTCATTTTCTTCATAGTGGGTATATCTTTTGGAGGGATTGAAGAAGGTCCTGACTGAGACCCTAAGATACACTAGTAAGATTATCAACCTTTAGAATTAGATGATGAAAATCTGACTATATTTTACTGCAATTTGTGTTATTTTTAAGAAAGCTTTTTAACGTATGTGCCCATGTCTCCTTATTGATGTGATAGAGTTGATGTAATAGTTTCGTAGCTATCAGTGCTGACAATGACCTTACACAGAAATGAAGATTACTTTAGAAAAGTATGGATGGCTTTGTAATTTAGTATCATTTTGTATAAAATTGCTATGCTCCTCCAGAGTGCTTTGTTTGAGCAGGGGATTTAATCTCCCTTTCTGGGCTTCAGATGACATGCTGTTTTCTAATTACTCTTCTTTGCCCCAAATGGTTTAAGATACTGTTCATAATAATCCATATATAAGGGCTAGCTGTGGTATGTGGACTGAATAATTGCAAAAATTGTAATTGGTTTCAGACTGTTGACAATGATATATGGACCAATTAGAATTGGTCAGTTTATAAAAATAAAAGAATGGGTTTTCATTTCTCCTTTTCATAATTTGAAATTTTTGAACATATTAGATACAACACATATGTGCTCTAAAGAAAAGAAGTGTCAATTTAGTACAGATTCATAAATCATAGCATGCAAATCCTAAATCATTGATCTCAGAAATTGACTTATTTTGGTGTATTTAGGAAGGCGACATGCCAATCCACGAGCTTCTCAGCCTCTATGGTTATGACAGCACTGTTCGGTTACCTGAAGAAGATGAGGAGGAAGAAGAGGAAGAGGAGGAAGGTGAAGATGATGAAGATGCTGATAATGATGATAACAGTGGCTGTAGTGGGGAAAATAAAGTAAGTTAGTGCATGTTCAGTGACTTTTGTCTTATTTACAGAAAATTTATTTTCCAGGATCCCTGTTGGATTAGTAAAACCACAGATAGTACTAAACTCTAAATATAATTTTTTTTTTTTGACTTGGGTTGGAAACCCTATTTTTTTTTTTTTTTTTTTTTTGTTTTTTGTTTTGTTTTGTTTTGTTTTGTTTTCCGAGACAGGGTTTCTCTGTGTAGCCCTGGCTATCCTGGAACTCACTTTGTAGACCAGGCTGGCCTCGAACTCAGAAATCCGCCTGCCTCTGCCTCCCAAGTGCTGGGATTAAAGGCGTGCGCCACCACCGCCCGGCTTATAATTTTTACAGTAAGATTAAGTTTTAAAAATACAGAAAAAGGTGATAAAAAAATTGAAAATTCCTCATGGTCTACTTTTGTGAGCTAAATTTGATGTATACCATTTCAGATTTCTTTGTGCTTTGTCTAAATAGTACCAACTTAAGAAAAAAAATGTTGTTACTTTTAAATAATACAGGCTGACTGGCAGTTCTGTATTCAGTTTTTAAATTCATTTCAGATACATGAGGGTCATATTGCTTTCCCTAATATTAGCACCTGATATAACTTCATGTCTTTATCAAAACTAAGAAATTAGCACTGCTAAGCGCCCTTAGCAGCTAAACTGTATAAATGGCTAGGACTTTAGTTCTAAGGCCCCATGCCAGTTTCAAGAGCTAATCCAGAGATTCACATTACAGTTAGTATGTTCATTATAATCTTACAGTTACAGCTAAAACACAATTTGACCACTAGCCTGCAAGAGCATTCTTCATATTATAAGTACATTTTTTTATTCTATAGGAAGAGAATATAAAGGATTCATCGGGTCAAGAGGATGAAACTCAGTCTTCCAATGATGATCCCTCACAGTCTGTTACTTCCCAAGATGCTCAGGAAATAATCCGCCCACGTCGATGTAAATATTTTGATACAAGTATGTATTATTATTGCTAAAATTAGAATGTAATTTCTTATTGTCTCTACCTCCCAAATGCTGGCTGGCATTACAGGCTTGTGCCACTATGCCTCATTTCATGCAAGCAGTCAGCCAGCCCTATAAATCATCATTTGAATGTAACTAAGCAACAGCTTACCCAGCATGGATAAAATAGAAATTGGGGAAAATAATAGTTTTTAAAATGTACCCAGACTTGATCTTCTACCAAAGTTTTGTTACAAAATTCCCAGTTTTGTATATAAGGAACATTCTTTGGAAGATACTGCTTTGTCTCAGTCTTTGTTTATACAGTGTTCATTACTTGTTTTAAATATCTTGGCGTAATTTAGCAGACCTTTTGGCATATCTAAATATTTGATGGTAGGAATAAAAAGGCAAAGATGATATCAGTATGGACAGAATGAGTTTCTATTTTATAGTATCATTTTCTTATGTATTCTAGATAGTGAAATAGAAGAAGAATCTGAAGAAGATGAAGATTATATTCCCTCAGAAGACTGGAAAAAGGTATTTCTCCAAAACTCACAGTAATATCTAAAAGCAAAAAATATTTTTTAACAAATCATATATATTAATGAATTTAATGTATTAGCCTTATTTTAAGCATTTGGTAAATGCTGTTCCTCATCAGTATATCCAACTAAGAAATACATTTATCTTTTCACAAAATGATTATGTGGGAGAATGGGATTTTGTTGAGTGTGTTGATATTCAGACCTATATTAGAAATCCAAATTTCTAATCTAGTCCTGAAGTAATACAGAATTAGAATTTTGTTGCCTTGTTAAAATGTGACCTTTTAGTGTTTAAAATTGCAGTTTCCCACTCCACATTGCTTATAAAAGAAATCTCAGCATGACTGAATGCAGTGTTGGTGTTTTATTATGTGTTTGCTGCTCGACAAATACAAAACTAGCTTCTAAAATAAACTTGAGACATTAGGTTTTTTTCCCTTAAAATGTTACATAGCATTATTTAATTAGCCATATAGTTAGATTGTAGGATTTAATTTTATGATGTTGCATAGGAGTTGAACGTCTTAGGAAATCATAGTACACACTATGTGCAGTGGGTTAAAGCAAATCATTTCTGTAGAAGGATGTTTTAAGAGATGATTGCCTGATCAGTCCTCTTTTAAAAAAATAACACCCTTGAGTTTGTTGTTGTGGGTTTTTTTTCCTTTTTTCTTGGTTTTATTTTATTTAACTATTTTATGTGTATGGGTATTTTTGCCTGCATGTGTATTTGTTCCTGTTGGAACATAGCAGCCATCACAGAGCAACATTGACTACCTTCAGGAGAGTGTTGATGTTTTCTTATAGGAGAAGGAGCTGTACTGCGTCATCAGAGACTGAGTTAATACCTTCTGCACCTACTTTTCTACTGTGTGTAGTTCTTTCCCATCTGGGGAGGTGCCAGAGTATATAATGTAGATGATTATCTGAAGTAGGATTCCATATAAGATCTGTAGGGAATAATTATCTATTCTGGGTTAAGACTTAAGGAATATGGCTATTCCGGGTGTCCTTGGAAGTACAGGTAAAGTAAAAAAAAGTGCAGAGATTGGCAGCAGAGCGATTCTGTAGTGGATACCTTTAAAATAAAATCATAACACATGGAGGAAGTTTGTTGTATATAGACAGACCTTGAGAAAGTCTGGAACTACAGTAGGTAGAATAAGATGCTGTTTACAGAGAAGTGACAACAGCAGCGGAGAGGAAGCTCTTAAACCCCTGGAGTCATCTAAGCTTCCTACAGCATGTTCACACCTGTGATGTCATTCTTCACTTTAAAGTGCCAGGTCCGTTTGTTAGGATCGCCATGCCGTGAAACATCTTATTGATTCCCAGTTGACTTTCTTAAGAGCCAGTTTCAAACCTTTTTAAAGAAAGTCAAGCACTAATCTCAAGAAAAAAAGACTTGGCTAGGAAGTAAGTTCTCTCAGTTCCTGCCAGACTTTTTACAAATCTTGTATGGTTTTTCCCCTTATCTTAAAGCTTTGACTTAAGTGTGCATTAAAACTGCCTGTGTTAAGCAGTGAGCTCTATCACTAGGGTTTCCACTCATTATGAGTAGACACCTGAAGACTTCAGTTTCTAAAAATTTTCTAGCGGTGCTGATACTGCTGGTACAAAGTTATCCTAAGTGTAGATGTTCTAAAAAACACCCAAAGTTGACTTTTCTGATTATCAGGGTATTTTTATTATATTAATTAAGCAAAATTCACTTACTAATTTTTCTCTATATCTTATATATCTTGTGTATATTACATTTCACCTGTTATTATTGCTATTTCCCATCCAATCATATAAGCCCTAGCTATTATTAACTCATTCATCCTCACAATAGTACCATGAGGTAGTAGTTGCTTTTATGACAGAGACCAGAGTCACTTTACCCAAGAAGATGCTGAAGTTAGACATGAACATTAGATATGTATCACCAGATCTTTTTTGTTATGTTTAAAATATAGGAAATCATGGTGGGCTCCATGTTTCAAGCTGAGATTCCAGTTGGTGTTTGTAGATACAAAGAAAATGAAAAAGGTAAGTTAAGGTTAAATACCTGAACTTTTGAAGTGATGAGCTTATCCTGAGGGGATGGTGTGAGTTTGTGCAGATACATACACCTGTTTGTGCTTCCGTGGAGACCAGAGGTCAAGGTTGGGTTCCTTCCTCTGTTAGCTCTTCGCTGTGAGACACAGGGTTTATTTAGCTAGGTTGACTGGTCAGTGCGCATCTTTCTACCCCTAGTGCCTAGATTACAGATGCTCACTGCTGCTCTGGCTTTCACACATGGTGCTGGACATCCAAACCTGTGTTTACAGCAGGCACTGTACCCACTGAGACATATCCCTAGCCCTGGTCTGTTAATTACCATACAAAATGTGATAAGAACATGACAGCCTACTAAATAACTTAATGGCTTACATAAAAGAAGCTGTTATATCAGTCATACTGTTCACTATGTTTCCAGTTCTCTGTGTATAAATCTAACAGAAAACAAGTGAATTCTGAAGATATGTGCCCTAAAATACCAGCCATATATCTCTTTTAAAACATGGCTTTCTATATTTTAAATGTTCTAAACTTGGTAGTTTCTAGCCTTTATAACTTCAGTTACCAATTTGAAAGCCACCCGATAAAAAACTGGTTGCTTATTTGCTTCCAAAACTCATTACTACTAAAAAGGAATGTTTTGTTATTTGTGTTTTAAAATAATTTGGGAATACTACTTATATATATTTAAAATTTGAAAAATTTTTAACCGTTTACATCAAAGTCTTAAGACCAGTCATACATCTAATAATATAAAATAAATGAGGGTTTTGTGGATTTTTTGTTTTCTTGGTTTTTAGGTTTTATGTATTTTGTATTTTTTTTTAGAGCATCTACTTTTTTTTTAGGTGGGTTATAGAAAGAATGCATATGTGTCCTGACTGAGTGTGGCATGACTTGAAGCCAAGTGTACATTTCTCTTTCATTTTCTTCACATTACAGCTTTACACAGAGCACCTTAGAACTGGGGGGGAGGGGTGTTAGCATTTATTTTCTTTTTACCATTTCCGCTGGATACTTTGTTTTAAATATATACCTGCTCTCCTGGCTGCAAGAGGTGAGAAGTAGGATGCATCACAAGCGATTAAATTTTGTAGCCAAATGTTTTAATATCACTTACCCTTGCCTTTAGCAAGCTTGCCTAGCTTAGTTCCTCTAACACATAGAGCCACTGAGGGCACCAAAGTGGAATTTGTGCTGTGCTGGAATTTTGTGCATTCCTTAGGATTGTTTGCAAAAAAATGAGTGATCTGTTGGCTTTTCTGTATGTAATTGAAATTTAAGTACTGTGTCTGTACAATAGCAGGCCACAATCACATCTGAGTTCTCTCTTCTATTAGTAGGAAACTGAAAGGTAAATATTTGTTCCATTTTACTAGGTGTCTTAAATGTTTTTGCTATGAAGAAAGTAATGCTTATATTTTGAAAGTTTCATATTAAGGGCTGAGAATGTGGCTTAGTGGTAAACACTTGTATATGGTGTATATACCAAACACAAAGCCCTGGGTTTACTCCCCAGCACACACAACAAGCCTTTCAGTAGATGGAAGGAAAACATAATAGTTTGGTATCATGATTAAAGGATTTACCTTGTATTTGACCTTTTAATATCTATAGTTAGATATCATAGTAAAAAAGCTATAATTTCTACTTTAAAAAAATACTGCCTAGTCCAGCTGGGCAGCAGTGGTGCACACCTTTAATTCCAACCCTTGGGAGGCAGAGACTCTGTGAGTTCAAGTCTAGCCTGGTCCACAGAACTACACAAAGGAACCCTATCTTAAAACAAAACAAAACAAACAAACAAAAATAATCTATATTCTGGCTTAATGTTTTTATGATTTTAGAAGTCAGTTGTGTATAATTTATTTGCAGTAAGGTGTGAATTTGATGAGAACCTTTTTCTTTTTTACTTTTTACTTTTTTGAGATAGGGTTTCTTAGGTGGTCACTCTGTGGTCCAGGCTGGCCTGGAACTCATAACAAACCCCCTGCCCCTGTCCCAGAAGTGCTGGGATCAAAGATGTGTGCTACCATGCCTGGCTTTCATTTGAGAAATTAAGTGTATTTGCTAGATTAGGAAGACCAAACAGGACGCAATAGAGTGACATTGCCCTGTAGAAATCAAGAGGCAGCTGTCGTTTAGGAACTTACCTTAAGTTGAAGTTTCAGAAGTTCCCATTTTGAGGGGAGGGCAAATAATGTGAGCAGAATGTGTATTATATGAAGAAAGTTTAATAATAATTGAAGAAGAAATTCTGACTTAAAAAAAAAGATTAATTTCTTTGTAGTGTACCCTGAGGACATAAAGCAAATACCATTATTACATAATACACTGTTAAAAATAAAGTTTGTAAAAAGATATTGCTGATTAGTGCATTCCTGTTGTAAAACCTCAGAGTGCTGAGACACATCTTGATCTGTTACCTGGGCTGACCTAGAACTTGCTATTTTCCTGCTTGAAGCTCCCAAGTAGTTGAGATTACAGGTTTGTGTGCCTCCATGCCTGGTTCTGATGTCCTTGTAGAAGTCCTTCATAGAGATGGATCAGAGTTCTTTTCAATGATGAAAGATAACCCCCACCACCATGATGACTTCAGAAAGATGACAGATGTATGTCTGTCCTTGGATTTGGCTTTACTGGACTCTTGTCCATTGGTTATCACGCCTGATATGACTTAAAATTTAGAAATTACTGATACACACTCACTAGGCATTTTCTTATAAAATATCCTTGATTACACCTTCATTAATATTTACATTTTTATGTGTTATAATTGATGCTTGACAAAGTATACATCTCTTGGTAACTGTGGGAGTTGACTTTAAGACTACTTCTTCCTTGGCCCATGGACACTCAAGTCTCTTATGTGACTTGGTATGGAATTTGAATATAGCCTATGAACATCCTCTCTCTCATTTGCTTTAAATCATCTCCTGATTATTCTATAATGTAAGTGCTGTATGAATCAGATTGTTTCTTAAGGAATAATAGAAAAGACAATTAGGTGGTCAGTGCAGACATAAACTTTTTTTCCTGAATATTTTCACCCTGCTGTTAATTAAGTTCACAGATGTAGAATCTTTAAGTACATTGGATTCATTTTACAATCCGCTTATTCATCACTCTATCCTTCATGCCCAGTGTTTGATGTTTGTCACATAGACTACATTTGTGTGCATATTGCCTATGATTTAGAGAGACTCCAGTTGTTCTCAGCTCATGCTCATTACTGACTCTATTGTAATTGTCTAAAGTGCATTGTGTTATTCTGAAATAATCAGAGCTAGCTATTCACCCACCCTTACAGGAGGCTGACTTGTCGTGTGGCGCCACCTGGTGATGGCCCTCTTCCCAGTTTAAAGATTTACAGAATAGTGTCAGTTCAATATATTCCAAAAATATCTTCTAGGTTATATAGTTTGGAGAACCCTGGGATTCAGACACCCACCCTTCACTTACTCTTTAAGACAGGGGACAATCTTTAAAACTAAGTAGTGAGGAATCAGTTCCCTTTGCAGAACAGAAAACAGAAATTTAGTACTCTGTCCAAATTCACTTACAAGGTAGTTCAGTTTTGACCTTTATTATGCTAACAGTTAGAAAAAGAAGGCAGAAGGACATTTCTCTATATATTATCTTTTAAGAAGAGAGTATGTATTAAGAGTACCAGGAAAAGGTGGGTTTTTAAAGTACGTGTGTGTGTGTGTGTGTGTGTGTGTGTGTGAAGATGGAGGAAGAAGGTAGTGTATGTGAAACAATTGATACATTGCTTACCATAGAAGAGATGTTTAATCAGCTGCTAATTTCGTTTTATAACACAAACTATTTTGACAGTCATCCTGTATCTGATAGGATTTTTATCAAGTGCTTTTCTTTCTGTTGAGATGTAAATATTTGTTTTTTGTCTTTAAAAACAAAGGCCTTACAAGCTTTGTTCAACTAGATTTCCACTCTGCTAAGCTGACACTGTCATATCTCCCCCTCCCATCCAAACTTCTCAAAAGATTGGGTTTTATTTCACTTTCTATTTGCCTTTCCAGTCCCTTTTAATGCTCTGGTTCACACCTTCTCATGCCCTTGTTAGTAGACCCAGCAGGCCTCTTTCTAACCCAGATCACTCTGGGATTTAACCAGGCTTGGTAGTTACTCTTGGAAGCACTTGTTTTGCTCCTCCAATGCCACACTAGTGGTACTGATTCCATTTTAGGCTGTGTCATTTAGACTCATAAGGCACTGTCTTAAGTCATGTTCTTTTTTTTTTTTCCTTTCTTTTTTATTTTATTTTGCTGAGATTTAGGCTTTATTCTTTGGGTGGGAGACAGTTGAGACAGGATTTCTCTGTGTAGACCTGGCTATCTTGAAACTGTAGCCCAGGCTGGCCCCCAATTCATTAATCTACCTATTTTCCCAGTGCTGAGAATAAAGACTTGTGCTGCCACTGTCCAGCTGACTTTCATCACTTCCTGCTGAGGCAGGAGGATCATAATTTGGGGGCCAACTTGGAATGCAATATCAAGACCCTGTCTCATAAAAAGAAGGAAAAAAGTTATGTCTGGCAAAATAGTTCTGTGGGTAAAGGCACTTGTCATCAAACCCAATGATTGGGGTTTGATCCTTGAGCTCCACATGTTAAAAACTGACTCCTGAGTAGTGTTGGCATATGCCCTCAATCCCAGCAGAGACTGGTGACTTTGAGGCCAGTCTGGTCTACCAAGCAAGTTCCAGGACAGTCAGGGCTACACAGAAGAAAACTGTCTCAGAGGTGGGGACACATATGGGGACTCCCACAAGTCTTCTGACCTCCACATGTAAAGTGTGGCACATGTACAATACATACAAGAAAAAAAATGTCATTTTAAAAAAGATGGAGTTATTTGTTTAGTGATAGGTTTCCAATATCCTACATAAATTATGTTAATTTAGGGTAATTTTTATTAACATTTGTTTTATTAATTTAGTGTATGAAAATGATGATCAGCTTCTATGGGATCCAGAATATTTACCAGAAGATAAGGTGATTGTCTTTCTGAAGGATGCATCTAGAAGAACAGGGGATGAGAAAGGTGTAGAAGCAATTCCTGAAGGATCTCATATAAAAGACAATGAACAGGTACGTGAATAAGGAATAACTATTTGGGTTTCCTCGTGAAGGTCTATCAGCATTTCTCAGTTTGAGTTCTCTGTCCACCTGAACTCCTTTTCTCTGAAGATTGGAATTAGCACAGGACCTACTCTTAGTGTGCTTACATCATTGCTGTGATTTCAGCTCCAATAAACAGAAACCTTTCTTTGCCTGTGTATACTTTTTGTAATGGTTTTTTTTAAAGTGTTTTCTTTTGGATATTCTTTTGTTTGTTTTCTATTCCCTCTCTGAGAATCCATGACTCTGATCAAGTTGGCTCTTGCATCTCAGATAACCATTGTGTATATAGTCAGATTAATATTTCAGTGAATCTAATATAAGAACATTTTTAAAAACCTTGTTGTCACTGTTTTTCTTTCTCAACTTAAAATATCAGGAATCCAAGAAGGCTCCAAAGAATTACAGCTTAAACAAAATATTTTATGTGAAATCAATATTCCAGTTACTGGGTTACTTTGGTCAGTTACATACCCCTATCTATATTGTACATAGCAAGAGGCATATAAAGTTAGGAATTCATTTTTTTCCTCCATTCTCTGTATGTTTCTTTCACTATAATTGGACCAGAAAGCATAGAAACAAATACATGATTCTGAAAAATGTGCTCTTAAAAATATGCATCAGCCTGAACTGTTCATAGTCTATGAGTCTTACGTAAAAACCTTTATTTTTCTAGGCTTTATATGAATTGGTCAAATGCAGTTTTGATACAGAAGAAGCCTTGAGAAGATTGAGATTTAATGTCAAAGCAGCTCGAGGTAAGCACATGCTAGACCTTTATTGCATGACTTGGCAGAAATTTTAAATTTTAAGCTTTTCGGTTTTCCTGAGTGTGTCTCAACTTACTAATTCTAGTCTCTCTGAATTCAGTAGATACTTACAGAGCAAGTATCATTCAAATTGTTATAGGGAATGGGATTAAGATTGTTCTGTTATGCAAAATCGGGGCATTTAAGTGAAAGTCTAAAGTATATAATACCTTGTGGTTTCAAAACATATTTAAAGATACTTGTCTTTGATCTTTATAATAGCCCTGTGAGCTAAGTACTATAACACCTAAATTATGAGTGGGGTGTTGAGTGAGTGGGCTAGTGAGGATGGCCCAGGGGACAAAAGTGGTTGTCCCTCAAGCGTAACAACTTAGATTAGATAGCTAGAGCCCATGTACAGGAGGAAGGAAAGAACTAGTTCCATAAAGTTGTTTGCTGGCCTCCCCACACTCACCATGGTGCACATAACCAGATGCACATGCATAAACACAGAGATACAGGTAAAGAAGGAGTAAGTGCAATTGTGAGATTTAGGTATCTAAGCCAAAGTATTATGACTGAGGCAAGTGTAATTCATAAGTAATAAAGCTACAGTTGAAACCTACATTTTTGCTTTTTTACTCTAGTCCACTGCACTAAAAGTACTGTGTATGTATCTATAGACATGACAGTAATGGAGCATTTGTTTACTTGGAGTCAGTCTGAAGTCTCCGAGAACCTAACAATTTAAGTTTCAGCCATCATGATGCCTGACATTCTAGAGGGCAAGGTGAAAAGTAGGTGTTGATCTTCAGAGGAGAGTTGGAGGGCATTGTTAAAGCCAATTGTAGTTGGGCATAACCTAGCTAAGGAAAATATATTGAGAGGAAACTTTGAGAACAAAGTATTTTTACTGGTAACAATTACGTTCCTAAAAGAAGGTGAAGAAGGGGCAGAACATAATTCCATGTAGCGTCCAAAGTCAGAAAGAACTTACCAAGTTGAAGGAATGGAAAGGTGGCTAATGTTAGTTGGGCCGAGAAGAACTGAGGAGATCCATAAAAGGTGGCACACAGTAGAAGCATCACAGGCTAGAGCAAGAGCAAGACCTTGTCTCAACAAGGAAGAAGGAACAACTGGTCCAAATTTGAAATTGTAGAGTTTAGGACCAAATTGTTCCAGTTTTTATTAAATCAGGAATTTGTAGCACAGCATCATCTGCAATGACTAGTTTTAGTACACAAGACTAAGATACTCCACTTCCTTCATTGTTTTGCCAATTTCTGCTTTCAGTTTCTTTTTTGTATATTAATTTGCTCTTATCCCCTCATTTTGTCAGAGGAATTATCTGTGTGGACTGAGGAAGAATGTAGAAATTTTGAGCAAGGGCTGAAGGCCTATGGAAAAGATTTTCATCTGATTCAGGCTAATAAAGTAAGTAAAGATTTATGCCCTCTTTTTTACAAAAAGAAATTTAGTTTAATGACCTAAATTATCTTAACTTGCTGTTTCCTGGTAAAGTTTCTGTAATCAATACTATAATCTTTTTATGTACGACTAATTAGAATATTATACTGCCTAACATATTTGCCAGGTGACTTTTTAAGGCATATTAATTGTATTTAAGAATTGAATTCACTTATAAGTCTTTTAGTCAACTTCTCAGATTGTGTATGCAGTACAGTTATTTATGGGTTTCTTTCTGTTATCTGTGATAAGAGGTTTGTTTACATTTTTTAATAATGTTTTTATTCATTCTTTGAGAATCTCATACAATATATTTTTATCATATTCTTTTACTCTAACTCCTCCCATATCCTATCCAACCATATTTATGTTCCTTCCCTCTTTTAAATACACATATACATACAGACACACACAGCAGTGGTGTCTCAGACTGTCTGAGCTGGATGTGGAGCATGCTTCTGAGTGTTCGTTAACCTGTCACTCACTGAAGAAAACATTTTCTCTCTTCTAGAAGCCATCAATTACAGATTCCTTCTTAAAGTAATTTTGAAATTGTAAAATGTCCTTAACATCAAATTTGAAGTGAAAATATTTGTGTGACATGTATGTGTGCTATTAGTGTGTAAGTAAAAGGACAACTCTTAAGTCTCTCCTTTCCCCAGGTAGGACCTTTGGATTCGACTCAGATTGTCAGGCTTGGTGGCAAGCACTTGTACCTGCTGAACCATTTTACTTTCCACAATTAAAATTTTGTTTACAGTTACCTAAGTCCTAATTAGTCTTAACTCATATTCTTAAAGTAATAGTTTCCAGAGGCATCAATCACAGCAGGCTTAACATGATGGTTTAATATCCTATAAATAACAGTCATACAGTATATATCCTAAAGAACTCCATAATAACTTGAAAAATTGAACATTTAATAATTTTCAAAAGTTTTTTATTGTATTTATTCATGAGTGTGGGAGGGTACAATGCCTGACATTGCTAATGAATTGCCCACCAGTTAAGAACCAATGCTACTTTTGTAGAAGACCCACATTTGCTACCCAGCACTCACATTGGGTGACTCATAACCACCTGTAATTCTAGGTCCAGAGGATCTTATACCTTTGGCCTCCACTGGCATTTGCACATGCATGCAAGCAAACACACACACACACACACACACACACACACACACACACACTGTCAAAAATAACTACATTTTTAACAAAAGAAAAACATCAATGGTGAAAGAGAAACTTGGAGCTTTGAGTGTTCAGTGTCCAAAGGGTGGCACCCAGTGCGTCCAAATCTAATGCATTCGGCACACTGGAAAAAGGTTGTGTTATGCTAGTGACTGACTGCATGTTCCTGAATTTGTTCTAAAATTCATTTTTCCAGGTTGAAAAGTACATTTTTCTTTTTCTAGTATTCATTACATGCAAATACTACCAAGCTGTGCTGGATTATCTCTCTAGGGCATCTTTTGAATGAATGTAACTGAAAGTACAAAGCAAAACCTCCATTGGTGTGACTTTAAACACTTATTAGCTGACTTGGAACCATGAGCCAAATTTTTATTGTGTGCTTTATTAAGATTATAATTTTGATTTGGTTTTGTTTTGTTTTGTTTAATAAATGTTTGAGTCGAGGGTTTCAGTGCTGAAGAGTAGTCTACCGTGTGCTATAGTGAGCAAAGTGAAGACAGGAATTCTTTGAGGGTCCCATTTGAAAGTACCAAGTTGTTCTTGTTATACTTGGAATCAATTCCAGTGTTGATCGTAATTCTGTTATAGTGGGCTTATTTTATGAAGATGTTATACTGTGGTAGCAGCATACTCCTGAGATATCTTGACTTTTGCTTTCAATAAATTACAGCTGACTTGCTTGAAATCATTCAGATATTTAGGCAGCCAGTCATTTGCATGAATAGTTGTAGAGCCACAGTAGTGTCTTAATGCACAAAACATAAGTACTGGTGTAACAGCATCTCTTCCCTGGCATAGTTTTCAGACATTTTGGGAAGGAAATGAATCTAGATTGTTCTTGGACTAATAAGATCATCTTTTAAATTGGCCATTTGTATTTGTTCCTATGAGAACTGTATTCTGTTCACTGCCCCGCCCACCCCTACCCACACCCCCATGATAGGATGATGGTGGTGGTGACAATGATGATTATGATGATTTGGTATTTGATTTTTGGAGAGTTTTTTGTCTGTTGAATCAGTTGCTTATTCTGTTTTGTTTTTATTCTGTCTTTGTTTATAAGTCAAGAGTCTTTTAATGACCTAGAATGGCCCCAAACTCGGCTCTGTAGCTAAGAGTAAATATGGATAAGAATGACCTTGAACTCCTCATCCTCCTGCTTCTGCCCCAAGTGCTGGGATTACAGCGAACATATCCCATAATGCCTCATTTGATGATGTTTATTTTCTTTTTAACTTTTGGATTTCATTCTTGGTGCCTTTTTCATAAATATATTATTCTCTGTTCTTCACTCAACACCTCCAAATCCTCCTCTTGTCCCCTTCATCCTTCCAAGTAGTGCTCCTCTCTGCTTTCATGGCATATGTATGCTGATGACTTCTTAGCTGTTTGCACATACACAAATTTACATCTAAACTTTTACATGTAAGAAAACACTATTTTCTGTTTTAGACTGGCTTATTTGGTTAACATAAGACTTCCATTTTCTTGACAATGTTGTCATTTCATTTTATTCTTCTCTATAGCTAAAGAAAATTGCATTGTGTGTGCATATTTTTATACCCATGGGCAGCTAGGCTTGTTCCATTTCTTGGCTGTTATGAATAATGTAGCAGTAAACATGGATAGTCAAGAAGCTCTGTGATATGCTGACTTAGAATCCTTGGGTATATACCTGGGAATCATCATGTAGGTGGAGCATATTTATTGCTCAGTTTTTTGTTTTGTGTGGAATCTCCATATTGATCTCCATTCTAGTTTTACCAATTTACATGCCCGTCAAGAAGTGTGTAAGTGTCCTCTTTTTCCACATCCTAGGACATTCGTCTCCCCACACCCACCCAGCATTTGTTCTCAGTCATTGTATATAGTGGGAGATAGTTAAATCTCCAACCCGAATATGACCGGTCAATGAAAACACAACTCAGTAATTATGAATATATTCTGTAAGCCTAGATTGGGCAGATACTCCTACACTACTCTGTTCCCCAGCTATGAGACCCTTATAACTTGAGGATTTTCCAGAACCTGCATCTGTCCTTCTGCCTCCTGCTTCCCAGTCATCCTCTTCGTCGTCTTCTTCCTCCATTGTCTTCCTCTGTCATCTTCTCTCTCTCCTCTCTCCTCTCTTTCTCCTGCTGCTTCATCTCTACTCTCTTCCCACCAACCTTTATTTCTCCACCTCCCCTTCCTCTGCCCAATCACTGGCTCCAGCCTTTATTTTACAAATTAAGATGGGCAGAAGGTTCACTAGAATTCACCTGTGTAATGACTTCACCGGAAAGGGGAATTAGCATCAAAATAAAAGGCTGGGGCTATCTACAACTATTCTGTAGCTTATTTTTTGTGATAAACCATTCTAACTTGGGTAAGATGGAATCTGAAAGCAGTTTTAGTGTGCATTTCCCTGAAGGCTAAGAATCCTGAGTACTTGGTGTCATTGGCCATTTTATAGTTCATTATATATCCTAAGTAATTAATCCACTTCAGATAAATAGATGGTGAAAGTTTTCTATTCTGTGGGTTGTTTCTTTACTCTTAGTTTTATTTGCTGGGCAGAAGCTTTTAATTGCATGCAATCCCATTAGCCACTTCTTGGGTTTCTTTTTTATGTTGGTAGCATCTTGGAGAGTCTTCACCTGGACCTGTGCCTTCAACAGTTTAGCCTGTGTTTTACCTGTGGCCATTTCAGAGGTTCAGATTTTATATTATTGATTCATTCTGAACTGATTTTTCTACAAGGTTCAAGATTCAGGTCTGATTTCATACTTCTTGTGGGAAATCATTTATAAGAGAATTTAAATTTAGATTCCCAAGATAGTCTGTGAGTAAAAAAGTATATATTTTTGGAGTCATTTTAACCTATTTATCACGCCTATCTGCAATAGAGGAATACTTGTTTTATTGTAAAATATTAGAATTATGGTCTCCTTGAATTAAGAAAAAAGAATGCTAAATATCTTACATAGTTATTGATTTATTATTTTTAATGGGTTCAGAAAGAATAGTTTTCAGCACAGTTGCTGTAGTTTTTCATAATGTATGTTCATTTGTCATGTAAATTAAGTAATAGTAAGTTTTTTTTCCAGTCTGTCTTATTGCTATTGTAAAACACTGTGGTTTATTTGGCTTACACTTTCACATCACATAAAGAAAGTTAGGCAGGAGTTAGAGGCAGGAACTGAAGCAGTAACAGTGAAGGAACGCTGCTAACTGCCTTGTTCCTCATGGCCTGCCCTGTCTGCTTTCTCATACAACTTGGAACCACCTGCCCTGGTTGGCCCCACCCGTATCAATCTTCAGTCAAGAAAATTCTCTACAGACTTGCCTAGAGGCCAGTCTTAGGCATTTTCTTAGTTGAGTCCCTCTTCCCAAATGACAGTAGCTTTTGTGTCAAGTTGACATGAAATTGTCCAGCACAGACTTGAGTTGTTTTTCATGAAGAAGCTGTGTTAAGGAGACTATTCTTAAAAACAAGCGTTTGTTTCTTACAGGTCCGAACAAGATCAGTTGGTGAATGTGTAGCATTCTATTACATGTGGAAAAAGTCTGAGCGTTATGATTTCTTTGCTCAGCAAACAAGGTTTGGAAAAAAGAAATATAATCTTCATCCTGGTGTAACGTGAGTTGCTTTCTAAGCTTTCTTGGATTTTTCTTAAAAGAATTATGAATTTTGTAGTTCATCAAAGTATAGTTTATGTTAGCTTAAAAACATTATCTCTTAACATGTAAGGCATGCAGACTTTGTTGTCTTAAAAAAATTGCAAACCGCCATGCATGTTAAGCATAAAGCCAAGGTTTAGAGTACAGGTTTTCATTAGGTATTCTTAAAATGGAAAAGGAGAACATATTAATACTACATTTGATTTAATTTAATTTAATCCTCTTATCCTCTACCCTCCACCGCCACCCCCAACCCTTCTTTTTCTTTTTGAGGCTATGTAGTTCTGACTGGGCTGGCCTCATTCTTAGCAATTATGTCAACCTTCCAAGAGCTGGGATTGTGTATGTGTGCCACCACGTGTGGCTTAGTTTTAGTTTTGACCTTTGAAAAGAGTAAAAATAGGACTAAGTCAAGGTTTTCTAAAACTATTGAGCTGTATAACCAGTGGAAGGCCATTAAAGAGGAAAAGAAATTAATTTGTTTCTTGGGCAGTCTATTTTGATCCTTGGAACTAAAACAAGATACAAATGTGATGTTCTTAAAGGGGGGAAAGAGCACAGGAATGTGATCGTGAGGTCACATTGAATCTTCTTGTTTATTAGATTTACCTTTTTCTAGTTTTCCTGAATCTTATGGGACTCATTGCAGAAATGATATGTAGTAATAATAAGGCAGCCCAAACTTGGGAGTGATGCAGTGATAGTAGCTCTAGTCACACTGTCATGTGTATCTTACCTGCCTACTCACAGTAGCTAGCACATGAAATCCTCTTAGCTTCATTGGAGCTGTAAGTCGATGTGGTCGGTGTGCACTAATAAAGATATCACCTGCTTTATGCAGACTTGCTTATCACATATGTTTGATTATATTTTTCAAACCCCTGGGCCGTACTGTTTCATAGTTATGTTCATTTATAGAGTACTTCCTCAGATGAGACATTCTAAAGGCCAAAACTAAATAAATTAAAAAGAGCGTAGATGAGGGCTGGGTTAGAGCTCAGTGTTGGAATACTTGTCTAATCTGCTGAAAGTTTCTTTCCAGCACCACTCCCCAGCAAGAGGATAAATGAATACGATCCATCTTTGTCAAAAGACAGTGAACTTTACCTCTCCTGTTCTCCAGTTATTCAGAGTTGGTGATCATTTGAATTGAATTTCATATAAAGGAACAAACTTTATCATTGCTTGATAAATACTTTACAAATACTTTAATGAATTCAATTTGATCTTTTAATTTATAAACAGTTTAACCACTTGCTAAATTTATTATTTTTCTGGATTATTCAGTTGTACTACAAAGATGTAAGACTAGCTGCATCTGTTCTTCCTACCTCCTTACCTCCCTCCTTCCTTCCTCTATTTCAGAAACCGTGTTTACAAGTGCTGACTGTTGTCATCAGCATGAGAACACATATTTGCCCTGCTACTTCAGAGTCCTGGCTCATCTAGGGTGTTTTTGTTTTTTTGTTTTTTCCCAGAAAGCCTTAGCACAGGAGTGGATGTGCTAAGGACTTGGCGTAGTTGGCTCTGCGATGTCCAGGGCAGCAGGGCGGACAACGATGTAACAAATACTTTAGGTTCTCTGATAATCTTTCACAGTTTCTGAAACATTTTTGAAAGTATTGAACATCTTAATTTCTCCTAGGTTAACGTTTTTGTAGGTGGATATACCATAGTTAAAGTAAACCACACTTTGTTTTTTCTAAGGTGCGAGTTAATAACAATCCCATGTCCATGGGATGAAAAGTCACAAATGTGTTTGGTTTTTCCTGTAGGCAATAACCATAGTGGTATTTACATTTATTCCTTTGAGCTTCTTATTTCTTTGCCTGCCTGCCTGCTTATCTGTCTTAAATTCTTTCCCGCCCCCCTTAAGGAAACACAGTATTTCTTTACAGGTGTACTAAACCTTCTGTAAGAAGCATCAACCAGCTGGGTGTGCTACCTCACACCTGTAATCTCAGCATTCAAAAAGCTGAGATGGGAGGATTTCCATGAGTGTAAATCTAGTCGAGGCTGTACAGTTTCATGCTAGCCAAGGCTACATAGCAAGACACTATCTTACAAAATAAATAATAAAAAATGAAAAGAAGTAATAACCAGACTTAACATTATTAAATTCATGTTTTTAGAAAGTACAATTTTCTGTGAGAAATACTTCTGGCTTGCTTGCATTTTCTGCTAATAATTGTATCTTAGGTGGTTACATAATATATGCTTAATGCCATAAACAGTGGTTCTCAACCATCCTAATGCTATGACCCTTTAATACAGTTCTTCATGTTTTGGTGATCCTTAATCATAGAATTATTTTTGTTGCTACTTCATAACTATAATTTTGCTACTATTATGAATTGTAAATATCTGTATTTTTGATGGTCTTAGGTGACCCATGGGGGCAGTGGTGACCCACAGGTTAAGAACCACTACCTTAAAGTAAAACTTGTCAATTTTCTTTTCCTTGTTTTAGGTTCACATTAGACTAAGTGCATTATCTTAAAAGTCCTTGTTAAGCTTTTCTGTTTTGCTACTTTTCATTGTTCCCAGAATGAAGCGCATTTGCCCTTGCTGCCCACAGCCTCTGCGAGCTCCACTACAGGGAGGGATTGAGAGCCACATTCACATTGGAGAGCTTGCTATTCCGAATAATACTTAAAACTCCAGTTACCTCAACTCCAGCGCTCTTAACTTCCTCAATTGTTCAACCTGATTTTCTTCCTAAGAATTTGGGATTTCACTGATAAAATAAAGATGATGATCACTATCTCTCAAGTATCATTGCCATATTCAACATTTGCACATAATTTTGATGTCTTTTTATCTAGCTTCTTTTTGAAACTTTTTTTAACTATCCAATGTTCACTCCCACTAGGCTTTGTTTCCGGTAATTCTGTCTATGTAGTGTCTATTCTGTTTGCTTCAGCTTCTGAAGTTCCTGTGATAGACTTCTTACCTGTTGCTCTTTCTGTATACTTCAGATTGACTCTGCAGTTGTTTTTTACTGACAGTGTAGAGCATAGAACTGGAAGATCTTAAAAGCCATTACATTTATAATGTCAAGAACATTATGTTTATTAGTTCTGATCATAATATGTTTCTGTGATACATGTTTGTCTTGTGTATGTACACATATTTGTGTATCGAGACCAAAGGGCAACTTCTGGTGGTGCTTTTCAGGAACTGCCCAAGTTTTCTTAGACAGGGTCTTTCCTTGGTACCCATGGCTTGGCTGGCTTG
This sequence comes from Mastomys natalensis, assembly GCA_021653895.1. NCBI lineage: Eukaryota > Metazoa > Chordata > Mammalia > Rodentia > Muridae > Mastomys > Mastomys natalensis. The sequence continues at coordinate 2,491,176 of JAJTUV010000014.1, read as the reverse complement.
CCTCGTGAGCTGTAAGGATCCAGTATGTCTGGTGCCTAGTCTTGGGGTATATGACCATGTTTCAGTTGGACTGTATAGAAATGGCAGCCAGCCCACAGGCCATAGTCTGCCACCTTTGTGTTTAGTATAATAACCTTGTGTGGAGATAGGACACATGGGTTTATCTGCATTTTATTTTAAAATATCACTACCTTTAGATAGGTTTTTTTCACTCCAGCATAATGTGATCCTCAGCTAATGTGATAGTAATGAAATTATAAATCAGCCCAGGACTAAGCCCATCACAGTACAGATCACGCTGATCTCTCTGGTGGCTAGGCAGGAATGGCTCCTCTGTTTTAGGCCCAGAGGAGCCTGAAAACCCAGTCTGCTTCTGTTCAGAAATCCCCTTGTACTCCCAGTGCCCTCATCCTTACCTCTGTACATACACACACTCCCGCTTCAGTCTGGCCATATTGAGCCCTTTTCTGCACATCTTAAAGTCTTGAAACTTGCTGTGGACTTTACGTTTTCCTTAGCTTCAAACCTTCATACGTAGCCCTATAAATGTGTAGCCAAAAGTAAGTGTTCAGATCCTGGTACAGTAGTAAAACATTGACATGAAAGTAAGTAGCACTCAGGATGTGTTTTTTAACAGGGGTATGTAAATTTAACTTCAACTAATTTTAATTTTCAGCATTTTCTTTAAGGGAATAATTGTTGTATTATTTAACTTAAGGGATTACATGGATCGTCTTTTGGATGAAAGTGAAAGTGCTGCTTCTAGCAGAGCACCATCCCCTCCCCCCACTGCCTCAAATAGTAGTAACAGCCAGTCAGAGAAAGAAGACAGCACTATCAGCAATAGTAATCAAAATGGTAAGCAACTTGGAAATGCACCTAGTTCTTCACAGTGAAGGACACTTTGGCTCAAAGAAATGAACTGTAAACTCTAGAAGCTGAGAATGTAAATAATATGAAACAGCACACATCCGATGACACCATGGAGTCATTGGAAAGAGTTCTTAGTGACATCATAAAATGAAATGAAATAAGCTATACAGGGAAAATCATGTTAAGTAGCATCTCTCCTCTGAACCCATCTGAGTGGGATAATGCCTAGGCTTGAGCACTGCTTTTAACTCTAAGACATATCCTCAAATTTTGCATCAGAAACATGTTTCTTTCTCCATTGGTTTGAGAAATTGTAACATGTGCTTTAATCTAAAGACAAAGTGTAGGTAGTAATGATTTTTGAATGTTTAACTTTCCATAGTAACCTGAACAGTGAACAAATGTAAAGCAGTTGTCAGCCTGGGCATGGGTGTTCTGCAGAAACATTTATTCTCTTTCTTACATGCACACATGGTCTTAGCAGCCATGCAGGTCGGAGACTGCTTGTTAGACTGCTGTTCTACAGTCAGTTGTGCCTTTGTTTATAGTGATGTAAGATGCAGTGGGACTGAAACTCAGAACTGCAGTAGATGTTCAGATTCTTGGTACTTTTGTTTTAACATCTTAACACCAAGGAAATCCTTTTCTCTTTCAGCTATTTGATAGAGAAAACAGAGTTATATAATTTTCATAAATGACCGAAAAAATGCTATTTAGCTTAGAATATATATATTCATGGTAAATGTAATCCAAATTTTTAGGTTTTTCAAAGAAAGAGTAGAACTTTATAGCTTATTTTTTTTAGATTTATTTCCTTTTTAATTAATGCATCAAAATAGTATTATAATTCTTTGTCCTTAATCAGTTTGATGTAATTTTTTAGACTAGCTAGCACAGAATTATTTCTTTAGTGTTATATGATAGTTCCTGTGTGTGTTCAAGACTTAGATACATACTAAATTGAGAATAATTTGAGTATTTACTTTGACCAAAATATAATCTTTGAAACTCATCCTTTATGTTGAATATTTGTCACATAATTTAGGTTTAATTATCTTGAGTTGGAGAGATGGCTCAGTGGTTAACAGCACTAGTTGCTCTTCCAGAGGTCCTCTGTTCAATTCCCCAGAAACCACATGGTGGCTTACAACCTAATAATGGGATCTGATATTCTCTTCTTTATGCAGACATATGTACAAATAGAATGCTCATATGAATGAGTGATTTGATTCTCTCTAGTGTTGTAGTCAGCTCTCATATAATATGATCTTTCTGCTACTTTATTTAATTAGAATAATTTTACATTTTTTACCTATTGTGTAGATGATTAGGTTCTTGCTGCATACAATCCAGAATGGCCTCAGCCTCAGATCCCACCTCCTGTGAAAACAACGTCAGTATATTCTTACATAGTAGTACTTGGGATACTTCTTTTAATATTTATATTTTAAATTTTATGTGTATGGGTGCTATGTATGTATATATGTATGTGTTGTATGTGTGTACATGAGACCTGAAGAGGCTGGGAGAAGTTATTAGATCCCCTGAGATTAGAGTTATATATAGGTGGTTGTGAGCCACCATGTGGAATTAGAGTTATAGGTGCTTGTAAACCTCCATATGGATTCTGGAAACTGTACCCAGGTCTTCCTCTAGGAGCAGTAAGTGTTCTTAGCCACTGAGTCATCGCTCCAGCCTGCCCCTTAGTACGCTTTTAATATATGCCGGGTTAAAATCCATGGTTTTAGTTTATCTTCACAGCAACTGTGTAACATGCATTTGCTTTGGGTCTCCTGGTGTGTAAGGTGTGCTATGGAGACCTTGCTATGTCTGCTGGTAAGTAGTTAAACTACGGTTCATACCACGCATGAGTACACTCAAATTTGATGCTTTACTTGTTCCTTGTTGGAAACATGTATTGTAGCAGGTATTTCAGAATCGTTGACAAGTTTAGCTTTTTGTATTAAGTTTCATTTATCTCTCTCCAAATGTAGGTGTATCATCTAATGGACCAGGAGAAATACTAAACAAAGAAGAAGTAAAAGTTGAAGGTTTACACGTTAATGGACCAACAGGTGGAAATAAGAAACCACTTCTTACAGATATGGACACTAATGGTTATGAAGCAAATAACGTGACCACTGACCCAAAACTTGCCCATATGACTGCAAGAAATGAAAATGATTTTGACGAAAAAAATGAGAGACCTGCCAAAAGACGGCGGATAAACAGCAGTGGGAAAGAAAGTCCAGGCTCATCTGAGTTTTTCCAGGAAGCAGTCTCACATGGGAAGTTTGAGGAACATGAAAACACAAATGACTAACTCTTAGGCCTGTTTTACTTTCTTTGCAGTAAAGTCTGGTTTGACTACAATTTTCAGGGTTGGGGGGGGTGACCTTTAGAAAGCTGATCTCCTTGAAACAGTTGGTTAACTCTTGAAATTTGAATTAAGTCCTAACTTTAAGAAATGGGATTCATAATTCTACCTTTTGCAAGTTCTTTTACTTCAGATTTTTGAAGCCCTCTTTAAGGATATAAAAACATTAGTAAATTTGAATGACCCAAAGACTTAACTGCACCTTCTCCTTTGAGAACCGAGTCCTAGATTTGACTAAAAGGTAATCTTTCATTATTCTTTATGAGGAAGAAAAAAGTTTGTGTTTCTGCACAACACGAATTTTTTTATTACCTAGAAATGTCTTTACAACAGACATTTTTCTCTCCATACAAATTTAACATCGTCACTAAGGAAACCCTCATGAATCCTGAAGGTTATGCTAGCATGATTTTTATATGTAGAAGTTTAAAAATAAACCAAGTCAGGTTTGTATTTGTAAAATTGTTGACATCAATGATGTCTTTCCATATTCTTATCTGGGCTTAAGAAATACATTCTGTATTTTTCCAGATTCTTTGTAGCCTTTGAAAGATTTTTTACAGTACATATGTCTTGACTGAGCTGTCTTTTCTTAATACAAAAAGCTTGTATAATTTTCTTAACTTGTACAGTTGTTAAACTTTTATGAGAGGAACTGATATTCTGAGTCTGTCAGCTTTCATTTTATTTTGCTAAGATTTTTCTAATGAATTTTTAAGTGTGTGTGTAGTTAACCAAGTCATGTTTCTTATCCAGGTGGTAAAAGCATTCATAAACAACTATGAACATGTGTTATTTTCAAACTTCTACTTACTGACAAATAATTTGGGACTTCTAAATTTCAGCATGAAACTCAGATTACAAGCTTATTTGCATTTGCTATAATTTTCTAAATTAATTTTGAAGCAAAACAACGACTTACTGTCGGCTTAAGTGCATAGATGTATCGTGCTGAATAGAGTCCTGTTCAGTTACTCTCACGTGCCCTATAAGATTTCTCATTGTTTCCATTAAGTCAACAGAAAGGGAAGGCCAGGTGATGTTGCGGATATTGCCACATCCAAGGAGTAACTGTTGACAGGTAGCAATATTAATTTTTATGAGAAAATAATGGTTTTAATATTCAGATCTTTCCAGTTTTAATCCAGTTTGTCAGATTTGATATTGTTTTTCCAAAATGAAACACATACAAAATAATCATTATTCTGTGTGATTTTTTTAAAAAAGGTTATCTGCACTAGCCTTGTAAGGATGGGTGCCATTTTATTTCTAGTGCAAAATTCTTCTTATAAAATGTAGTTTTATACAGCTGATAGACCAATCTTATCTCCAGACTGTTTTTTAGTGGATGATTATTAACTATCTTTTCTCACACAGGCACATCCCCAAATGCTGCTTTCAGTTTGATCTCAGCCATCAGTTCAAGAGCCAATGCTTTCAAAGACAGATCTGTGGTCCTTTTACTGGCTCAGTTGTCTGATGCAGGTTGGGTAAAGGTTTGCACTGAGAATGATCGCCCAGGCCTCTCCCTCATAGTATTCTGATATTTGTCCAGACTGCTTTCCTTGACCAATGGGAACAACCTTTTCTTTCCCCCAGTCAGTATTGGAAGCCACTTTGACAGTACGTCATATAATACGCATTTACTGTTTTTGCAGAAATATTCCAGTAAGTCAGTTTCAGATGGAAGTGCTGAGAAGCATGAGAGGGTTTTGTTTGTTTGTTTGTTTTATTGAACACATTAATTTATCCAGAATGGCAGTAGGTCAAGTAGCCTTAGCAGATGGTCATAGCCTCTGTCTCCTTGCCCACCCCGACCCATTTCTGGGTTTTTTTGTTTGTTTCTTTGTTTTTTCCTTTTTTTTTTTTTTTTAAAACAAAATAAAGAGTCTCACTGTGTAGCCCAGGCTGGCCTGGAACTTAACAATCCTTCTACCTCAGCCCTCTAATGCTGAGATTGGAGGTGTTTCCCACCACACCCAGCAACAATCTATTTTCTAAAGCAGATTTTATTAAATGAGTCCAGACCATCCTAGTTCTTTGCCACAGATGGTCTCTAGGAATGTTTTTTAAAAAACAGTGATGCTGTGCTTTTTAATCATTACACTATTGGAGTTGTTAGCCCACCTTTTAAAGGCTGCAGCTGCTGGGCAAGTTCCTGGAGTTCTTGATACTGTTGTTACAGGAACATTTTAAGGAAATTCTCAGGCATGTTGGCAAGGTGTCTAAGTGTTGATAAATCTTTTCTTTTTAGAGTATGCATAATAAAACATTCCTCTACTACACAGTGTTCAGCTTTTCCCAGCTATATTTACTGTGTTTGTACAGGTATTTCACCCTTTGTTCAAAAACGCAGCCACTGAAATTTAAGTCACTGCACTTGTAAACAATTTGGCAGTCTGAGTGATTTGCTTGAGATTTAGTGTATTTCATCACTCTTGAGCACGTAAGTAATTGACAAGAAAGTAAGCCTTCATGATTAGGGATGTCGCTCAGTTGCTTGAATGTTTGCCCAATAAGCATGAAGCCTGGGTTCCATCCCCAGTACCACATAAACTGGGCACGGTGGCACACGCCTGTCATCCTAAGCACTTGGGAGGTGGAGGCAGGAGAATCAGAAGTTCAAGGCCATCCTCAGCTACATAGTTTGAGGCAAGCCTGAGACACCTGAGATGCTGTCTCAAACAAAAATGTCTCTGTTGGTAGTTATTTAGGTCCTAGCCAAGCACTGTCATTTTCATTTGAAATATACAATGTTTATGATGTATTCTCAGTAAGGTTCAGGATCTGTAACTCAGTTCAACACAAATCGGTTGAGCTTTAAAATGTATTTGAAGTAATTTAAGTAGGCATTCAAAATTATGAATTAGGTGTTTTTAAATTTCTGCATAATAATTTTGCACTGTAAAATATGTCCTTTCTCCCCTTCTGCCATTCTGATATGCTCATTAAAATATTTTTGTAAGCATACTTGTGTGATGTGGTATGTGATGTCTAGTTGTTTCACTTTGTTTTAATTTCAGAGTTTAAGCACACACCCATGAACAGCACAATGAACAGGTTTTCAGTGGTTCCTGGTTTTAGTTACCCAACATTGGATTGTTTTTCTGTCTGTCTTTTTAAAACATTATTTAATAGACAGGGGGATTTGGGTTTGGAGTTTTTGTTTTGTTGGTTTGGTCTCTCTGTTATGTAGCTCTGACTGAACTGGAGCTCACTACATAGACCAGGCTGGCTGCAAACACAAGAGATCTGTCTTCCTCTGCCTCCAAAATGCTGGGGTTAAAGATGTGCACCCAGTACATCTAGACATGTACCCCAAACTGGCTTTGATCTTGTGCTTCAAGTGATAGAATTAAAGTGTATACCACCATACCTAGGAATGGGGTATATTTTTTTTTCTTACCTCCCCAGAGAGGCTTTACTCTGAAGATCTCCATTACCCTCTTTCTCTGAACTATATAATTAAAAATTATTAGTTTTCTTTTTCAGTGAAGTTCATACCACTTTATTTTGCAAAATAAAACTTATCACATTTATTGTTGTATTGGTAGGTAACCCATAGTGATACTTGGAATACCTGTGTGTTAGCTCATTTTCATAAGCAACAGTTGCAGTGTGTCTGACAATCAGGTACCAGCCAGACAGGTGTTCCCAAATGTCATCCAGTCATCAGAATGGTATCAACATACCTAGCACATTGGAAGAATGACTTCAAATTTTAACCTTGATTTTTTTTTCTACTGATATTTTTTTCTTTATGCCATATACATAAAATTTTAAGAATGGGTTAAATTTCTGTGTCCATATAAGCTGTAATCCAGCAAATATTTGGGTCTCTTGTGCCAGGTGCTTAAGAGATTCAGCATGTCTTCAAATAGACAAATGGAGTCAAAAGAAGCATTCTGTATGGGAACAACAGGAATGTTGGGAAGATGAGTTCACTCACCACTTTGTAATAGAACTTTAGCTAAATAAGATTTATTTTCAACTTAAGATTTGTTAGACATGACCAACAAATATTGTTCACTTTTAATACCTACTACAGAGCGTGTTTTATTGGACAGCTCTGTATAGTTGAGTGCTGTCAGGTGAGCAGTGTGCAGAAGATGACTTGTTGCCTAAGCCTGGGAAGAGTTGTGGCCTAGTGGAGGTTTGGCCTAGTGATTAAACAGTTTTCCTCACCATTGCTAACACTGATGGACTGAATTGACTCACTATGTTCTGAAAGATAGTTCATAGAGTTCTGGTAATTCCGGGATAAGGGATTTGTGTCCCTCTTTAAGAAAGCAGATTAACTTTTAAAGAGACTGGACATTATCCTTGTCGTCGTCTTATGCCCAGCTGGGCTTTGGCCAGGTGAACATGAGATGCCAGTTATTCTGAGTGTGCCCTTTTAAATTAAATACTCTAAACAAATACATTGTAGGTGATGGGGATTTACTTGGGTGGCTTATATTTTGAAATTTCCAGCCTCCTGAATTGGGGTTGAATTTTTTGCAGTGCAGTAACCACTTCTGGGGTTAAAAGATGGCTGTTGGCATTTTAGAAAAAAATGTAAATGTGCTTGGGCTATGTGTGAAAAGTTTGTAATGTTTCTGCAAGTGCTAAGCACATGAGACAGTTCTGTCAGAATTGCCTGGGAGTGAAAAGGTGACACTGGTTTTATTAAAATTTATTTTGAAAACCTGTTTTCAATGGCATCCCAGTTAAGGTCAGAGCACTCTGTTGTGTGCTCCCATGCCTAAACATCTTAACTGTCTTAGCCTGCAGAGAGGTTTGGAGAGGAGAAACATGTAACAGGAGGTGAACTTGAATGTCTCTATAGCCCAAGTCACATGGGCTCCACAGAAGGTCTGAATGCATTTGTGACTTGAATATAAATAGTATTCCAATGGCAATGTCTGTTTCCTTCTGAGATACAGGGTTTATTGTTGAAGAGTGACTCCTCTGTACCTAGATCCTTGGGAAGCACTTCCGAGTTAGCATCAGCTGGTATCCATGTTGATATGCTCAGGAAGCAGATGATGGAGCAGATGGGGAAATCGAAACTAACATTCATTTCAGACAGCCCTCCAAGAGAACCACTGGAAGCCTGGCCTTGTATCCCCTTCTTTTCAACAATACCTCCATTCTTTATTTCTATTCATACCAGGGAATAGTCATGTTTTATTTAGAATTCTATTCCACCCAGCACTTGGGAGGCAGAGGCAGGCGGATTTCTGAGTTCGAGGCCAGCCTGGTCTACAGAGTGAGTTCCAGGACAGCCAGAGCTACACAGAGAAACCCTGTCTCGAAAAACCAGAAAAAAAAAAGAATTCTATTCCAAAGACAGCTGTGTTATATCACCATTTTTTTCCCATCCAAATTTGGCCATGTTTTAAGATGTCTCTTGATCTGGACACTTGGATAATCTTGTGATATGCAGAACCCCTAAGCTGACTCCAGGTACAATAGGAGTGGTATATACAGGAATTGATGTCACAAGGCTGTGAGCACACATGCCATCATAAAGGAATTCTCTTGTCCCTAGAGAGCACTGGATAAGGACAGCTTTATAATCTTACCTAAAATCCTCCAGCCAGTGTTTCAGACAGGAAGAAGATATATTTTCAAAATACTGAGATTGCATTTGTAAAAACAGAATCCATAGACAAAACACTTAGGTCCACATTAAAATTTTCCCATAGTTAACAAATTTCAGGCTAGATTTTGTTGCCAAACAAGTTTGACAACTCAAAAAATAAAAATAAAAATTAATTCTCAGAGCCCCGTGGATTTCAGACTTAGAGATTTGTAGTTAACTCTAAATTTTTGCTGACACTCGCTTGGTAATTAGTCCTAACTGTCCTCACTTTCTAAGGTAAATAAAAACACCTAGCAGGTGTGCTTTGACATGCACTCTTGCCCTTCTGTGGAGATAGCAGTCCCCCAAAAAAGTAAGTTCTGGGCAAGAAGAGTCTGCCACAGTCCCATGCGACCTTCTAGAGCCTTATATGTTGCCCTGTCTTTTATACAAGGAAAAAAACATGTAAAAGTAGGACCGTGTCCAGGTCTCTGGAGACATACACCAAGCAGCTTAGGGCTGTTGGCCTTTTAGAAAAAAATATATATATATAAATGTGCTTGGGCTATTTGTGCCTTTGTGAGGGTGTCAGATCCCCTCGAACTGGAGTTAGAGACAGTTGTTTAGCTGTCATGTAGGCGCTGAAAATTGAACTGGGGTCCTCTGGAAGAACAAACTGAGCCATTTTTCCAGGCGCTAGCTTCACAACTTTTAAAGTAGACTTCATCATCATCTGTTAGACCATCTTTTCTTCCGTCTGTACCTCTACACTGGCTTCACTTCATCAGTTCTCACAGGTACAAAGGCTTTCTCAATTTGTTCTCTGAAGTCCTGTCTGGCCTTCCTGAGCACTACCCTCCTAGCAAGCTGCAGTGTGAGCTACCTGGGGTAGCTTGGCCAGCTTAGTCACTCTGGTAGCCATCAGGCCATGTCAGGTTGGCTGGCAGATGGCTTTTCCTTTTCAATGGATTTTAGCAGGTGACCATAATCCTATCACTAGGTTACAGTAGTACTGACTGCACCCACCACTACCTCTCACAGACTCTGGAATTTGTCACCTGAGACCTGCAGCTGATGCAAATACCTCAGCTGGCATTGCCTTTCCAAAACATACTCTAAAAAATAAAATAAAAAAATTTAAACTAAAAGTTGATCCCTATCAAGAGTTATTGTGTACCTATAGTGTCCCCAGCATGGGCTGGGAACTAAAAAGACCAAAATCTCTGCCTTCAAAAAGCTTAAGTATGATTGAAGACAGGATGTGTGTGGTCTTTGTGTGTGATGAAACTGAGTATCAAGAGCCTCACATGTCCTAAATGCTTCCTCTTCATCTGAGCTACACACACACACACACAAAGTAAATATAGCATAGTCCAGAGAGAAACCCTGAGGGCATGCTACGTGAAATACCCCAGTCCCCAAAAGTCAAATACTGCACAATCCCATTTGTCAAACCCATAAAAACAGCAAGAACTTCCACCATCAGGGACAGGAGGAAGGGGAAATGGAGGCTTCTGTCCAATGCCTATAGTTTCAGTTTAGTGATGGAATCTGAGGATCACTTCACAGCAAGGTGGACATACTCTGTGCTGCATACTTGGTAACTTCTTAAAAAATACCTTTAATGTTTTCCAGTCTCTGACATGCTTTCATGTACTCCTGTCTCTGTTGAGTAACTGTACCAAAGTGGCTCTTCTGCTGAGTACATAATATTGAGGGGTTATTACCCAGTACAGCTACTTAGCCCTGAGAATGCTCATTAAGCAAGTCAAACATCCTGAAGGGTACGTCAAAGACACATAGTTGCAGGTTCTATGGCAGGTTTGCAAAACATTGATACTGAGTTGTGTCCCCACTGCTGGATGGCAGGCACCTGCACGGGTACCTTCTTAAGTGAGCAGATCCCTATCTCTCAATGCTCACGACACAAGAGGAAGGAATTCTAATACACATTTTCCAGAAAAAGTATTTATTTGACATCATTAAAAAAATAGTTAGGCACATGATTTTCCATGTTATGTCACCTGATTTACATATCTCAATGCTCAGTACCTCTTAAAAACACTAAGTAAATTGGTAAATAGAATCTATACTGAAAAGACACTGTGAGAGGCGAACACGTGTAGGCAAAGGTCGTTCATCAGCATGAAAAAGGAAACATCTGTGAACAAAATAATCTCTAAAAACATTTCTGTGAGACGATAAAATCTAACCAGTAGATTTCTTTTAAAAAATATTTTCAAAATAAAGGTTAAAAAAACAAAACCCTAGAGATAGATTCTTCTCATCCCACAAAGTGAACTATGAACAGTGGGAGCAGAAGGCAGGCCTAGAAAAGTGATGGTGCCAAAGACTACCGAGAGGTTGAGTCCAGTGTGTTTCACTCTGAGGTGAGGAGGAAGGCCTGGGAGCTACCTCAGGGAGACAGCTGAGCTGTCACAGAGCTACCATGCTGAAATGCAACTGACTCCCAACTGAAACAGAAAACAAATATCCCTTTTTCATATTTGCCGTCATAATATGAAAATAATTCTCTTTTTAAAAAGCAGAATCACAGTGGCTATAGTATACAGAGAATATTTTTGTTTTGTATTTTCAAAAAGATAGGGACAGAGACTCTTGCCTAAGCATCTGGAGGCAAGGTGCAGGTTCATGTGTCCTGGAAAACATGCTGCCCTATGCTGCTGGCACTGAAGGAAGGATGGCAGACCTTTGTCTGCTGTGTGGGCACCATATGCACTGGGCACTGTGCTCATTCTCAGTATTTTTCCCCAGGGAAGGAAATTCCGCTATAGGCTGTTTGTGGGAGAAACCAGCATTGTATAGACATGGGAAGAAAGAGCATCAATGTCAGAGAAGGACTCAGGGGAGGCAGTTCTAAGAGCTGTGCAGCTCATCTGAGCTAGAAGAAAATATGAGGACCATGACCTCTGAATGGAAACCCTGTTCTTTGGGGTGAGCCTAAAATCAGTGCAGGCAGCTATTACTTACAAATCGCTGACTTCTTTCATTTGTTTCCTTTCAACTAAGGTCAGACTCTGGCTCAATAATACACTTGAGAGTTCTAGGCCCAGTATTTGTCCATGTGATTAACAATGTGCTGGTCATTACATCTTCACTCACTATGAGCCCCAGTAAGGAAAGCAAAGGTCAGACCTAAAGCCCTCATTGGCCCCGTGACCATGGAGACCCTGCCTCCGCGCTACTGACCAGAACCTCCCACACGTATTTCCGACACAAGATTACAGAAAACCTGCAAATGTCTTTCTTACAAAGTTTATATGCAAGATGGAGCCTACAGATGAAAAACTTCAAGTAGAGGGGAAAAAAAATCAAAACTTTCCTATTCCCCACTGAGACACAAAAATACAAGCTAAAGGCCTTCAGTCAGCTGCCCACCAAGGAAGCAGAAGCAAGCCCCGCCCTAGCAATCGTGTTGGCCCTAGCAAGCCCCTCCAAAGCCAGTGATGCCTCTGAGCCATGCCACCCAGCTCTGGCAAACACTCCTCCCTGAAGCAGTTCAGACAATGTCCACTCACATAAGCTCTCTCAGAATGAGGGGAGAAGAGAAGATACATCCATTCTGAGATGCTCATCAGGTAGATGTATACTCAGGTGAGAGCGGACTTCATGTCAATTCAGGGAGAGGGACTTAGATCCTGCCAAGAAAAAAATCAAGTCCCAACAATGCAAAGACACCCATCTAGCTCTCCCCTCACACCGATCAGTTCAGAAATGTAGGTCCTTGTCTAGATATGAGGACCTGCAAACAGGAATACAAAGAGTAGCAACTACAGCTACATGATGAAAGCATGGGGAGGGGGATGGTAGTCGCCTTGACTGTCTGTCCCTTTAAGAGTGGGGTCAGGCTGAGCCACTACTGTGCTGATGTACAGAATACAGCTCTTCAATTTCTTGTGGGCTCTGAACTCATGGCTGTGGAGTAGACAGGGCAGGTGCTTCTAATCTCATAGACCTGCAGTTCCAGAGAGCTGAAGTAACCAGTGCACAGTCTGAGAGTTGTCCAGCTGGACAGAGAATCAAGTTCTCCATCTTACATTCTGTCTAGGGCAGGACCATTACCAATGCATCTCTGCATCTCAGCACTCAGCACAATGCCTGAAAGGGACTCTCAGTGCACTAGAGTTGAATGAGTGAGTAAATGGCTGGCTTCCTCCAACCCTTGCTTGTCTCCAACTGAACAAAGAGGAATCAGACATTCCAAGGCATGCTCTGCTCACCCCACAGTCTAGGAAAGCAAAACACTTCAGAGCATCTCAGGGCTTTTAGTGCCAAAGCTGTTACCTTTGGCAAATGTGGTGCTACTATGAAGATAGTGCAATAAAAAAGGTGGAGGAAGGAGGAGGAAGGAAGAAAAAAATAGAAGAGGAGGAAGAGAAAGAGAAGGAAGAAGAGAAGGAAGACGAGGAGGAGAAGAGGGAAAGGAAGAGGAGGAAAAAGAAGAGGAGGAAGAAGAAGAAGAGGAGGAAGAGGAGGAGGAGGAGGAAGAGGAAGAGGAAGAAGAAGAAGAAGATGAAGAAGAAGAAGAAGAAGAAGAAGAAGAAGTAGTAGTAGTAGTAGTAGTAGTAGTAGTAGTAGTTGTTTCAGATCCTCAGTTGCATTTCCAGTTAAATGGTCTCCAGACACAGTCCACTGGAAGGCAGCTCTAGCTGGAACACATTGTATATACTGGCAGGGCCACCCAGATAGCAAACTACAGAGTAAAAGATTTCAAAACACTGATGCTTCACTGTCAGAGAAGAAAAATAAATTAAAACCCACCCAGTACATTTTCCAGTCTGATATAAATTAATTCAAACATAGTTAACATACAGTCAATAAATTTTCAAAGGCAGCAATCAATCCTAGGGTTGTACAACTGCAAAGGCATATTAACTCCTGCAATTAGGATGCTTCAGTGTCTTCAGAGTCTGTGGAGGTCACACTGCTCCTTTCCCCTTAGTGTCTAGCTTGTTACTGGCCTCTGACTGTTTGCTCAGCTGCTCTTCGGTGAAAGTGATGTAAGAGTACACCAGGCTTCCAGCAATACTGCAAAACAGAAAACCACCATGAGGGAGGGGCAAAGTGAAAGAAGGAATGAGTCCTTACACTTGTATCAGAGTCCTTACACTTACATCAGTCTGGTAAAAGTTAGGCATCTTGCATTGGGAAATTATTATATATATAATATGATATTTATTATATATGTACTCTCATAATGGAATACTATACATCCATTAGATTGCTAGTGAGTAAAACAGGCAATGGCATCTTAAATAACAAAAACTACACAAAGTATTAAATGATGGTTATCTCTATATGAATTAAGTAAACATGAATGTGTATTTCAATTTAAATCAGGAGGGAGAAAAGTCTGGAAAACACACCAAGAACATTCACTGACTGTGGTTATACCTGACTGCTAAGATGCCAAGTGATTCCTTTCTAGTTAGAAGTGAGCTCAGGGAAGAACGCTCCCCTGAGTTTTCAGCTGTTGGCATGCCTCACCTGTTCATGTATGCCACTCTAGCCTGCACTCATGAAGACTACGATCCCCTTCATTCTCTGGGAAGACTTCACACCTTTCTGCCTCTAAAACTACGCTAGAAGCTGGGTTCACAGATAGCATCCCTGTCTGACACCTCACTGAGAGAGATCACCAGTACTCACTCTACTGGGTCACCAGCTGTTGGGAGTCAACTCCTAGCAGAAAGCAGCTATCATCTTTGCAGCCATCTCAGGTCATATACCCTGACAAGAGACTTGTTTTCAACAGCTTACAACAGCTGAGCACACTCTGATAAACATCATGTTTTTCTCCCATATCTTGTTTTGCTGTTTAGTGCCCCCAGCCGCAAGGCGCACGTGGTAAAGTGTCTTCAGCTGCTTGTGCTTATATATACCTAGAATTTCCTTTCAATAAAAGGGACGGGACTTGAACAGACTCTTTGTCTTGTCCTCCATTCTTCGCATCTCTTGCCCTTCCATTCCCCACTCTCTCTCGCTAGACCCTGACCTGCAGAATGAAGCAGCAGCTCAGGCCGGGATATAGTGACCCCCAAATGTGGGGCAGAACCGAACGGGCTTTTACAAAGTGGCGCCTCAACGTTGGAGCTCCAGTAAGCGGGATACAGTGAAGGACACCACGGGAATTGGAACCGTGTATCTTCACTCCTGCGCTGGAGACCCTGTTGACTGACCCGAACGGATTGGGTCGTTACAACCAGCCAGCTCACTGCCTGGGCTGGACTTGCCCCTTAAACCCTTCTTGCCTTGGATGTGGCCCCATCTTTGGCCTGACCACAAGACTCTTGAACTTGTTGCTCATTTAAAACCCTCTGTGGTTCCCCTGGGCTTTGATGTCCCAGTTCCAGGTCAACTGGAAAAGGGTGAGAACTGCCACCTCAGGATCCTATGAAGAAGGAATACTAGTGTATACTAGGAGCTAGTATACCACTGCCCACTCTCTGAGCCCTCTATCCATGCTACACAGAGCTTCCGCTAGTCTCTTTCCTAGCAGGATTCCCACAGACCGCTTGCAGAGGTGCAGCACTGGTGTGTTTGCATTTCCATTCACCTCCTGCCATTCTGATACTTCTCCAAGGTACTCCATCCCAGCACGGTGCCCATGGTACAGAAGAGGAAACAGAATCCTCGGGCTCTAAGAAGCTTGCTCAGCATCCGGATGTCAGGCCAGCCTATCTCCACTGCACCAGCTGCCTTCCTAGCTTCCACTGCACTTGCACCGCAGCTCCTTGGGCTTCACTGTCCTCATCAGCACAAGAACGTCCCAAGCCTGACTCTTTCATCGCCACAAAGTCCCTGCACATGAGCTTGCACTCTAGGGTAATGGAAAACTGTTTTACTACTCTCTAGCACCGATTCCTAGCCAGGGCCTCTTGCTGCTCCTGTCACTGCATCTGGCAGACCTTCCATCCTGCTGTTGAATCCTGGAAACAGCTTCTGCTTTCCAATGTGTTCATTCTGACAGATGAGACCCTCATAGCTTGGCTAGGACCTTATAGCTTTTGTGCCTAAAGCTAAAACATCCCTGAGGACCACATGAACATCTCCCTATGATAGTCAATTCCCTTTGCTCCCAATCTACTCCAACAAAAACAAAGGGCAAAGGCTGCCCTTCTTTCTTTCATTCCATTTTCTCCTAGTCACACTCCCTATGAAGACCTAAAACCAACAGTCTCATTTCTTTTATCACTGAGCCCCTTCCACCTGGATGAGAACACTTAGAAGTGCAGGCTTAAAGCATGGCAGGGCTTGTGCATGTCCCTAGACCCTATTCTACCCTGGAGTAATGAAACAATTCCAAACCAGAGTTGAGTCTTTGTCCAAATCCTGACTATACCAATAGCTCTAAAATCCCAGGGAAATTAATCTTTCTGAAGCATCATTCTATATACGAATATAAATGCTACCATGCATCTAGGCTTGTCTGTTACGATCTAATGTTTTGCTATGCTAACTACTGGTCATTTCCAGAGAACACAAGTAGACCCAGGTGACCCCATGTAACATGCCCCCCCACATTATCCCTGATTGGTGAATGAAAATGCCAACAGCCAATAGCTGGGCAGAAGAGGCAAAGGTAGTGTCTTGGGTTCCCAGGCTTAGGGTCTGAGAAGAACCATGAGGATAGAGAAGAAGCTGGAGAGAGGAAAAAGATGCCATGGGTTAGGAGTCAAGAAGGCATGGCCATGAGAGCAGGACAATTGGAGTTAAGGGCAGCCCAGATGAAACAGAGTAATAACTTGGGGTTATCAATAGGATACAGATTTTAATAGCATAGAGAGTAGATATCTGCCCACCACTAGTGCTAATAAAGGCTAATAATAAATATAAAAGTCGTGTGTGTCTTCTATCCAGGAACTGAATTGTCAATGGTCGGGTAGAAACCCAGGATTGGAATGAAATGTTTCTACAACACATTTGCTCCCATGTGAGGCAAAACTTGATTTAAAAAAAAAAAAACAAACCAGATTCCCAAATAAAAAAAAACACAGTCTGTCCCTTTAAGACTAGAAAGGTGGGGGGAAACTGGTTCCTTAGCAATGTTGGCTTTTCCCCAAAGGATACAGAAAGCCCCGGGGGATTTGAGATAGTGCTGAAGTACATGCCGATTTGGCACACGTGATTCTGGAGGTCATAGCATGAGCTAAGACACAGCTGCGCCCTGTGAACAGAATGGCAGGCCTGGTGACAGAACCCTTAAGTTGCAGTGGCAAGCTTGGATGACAGCCAACCTAAATCTTTCCTGGACACTGCTGCTGGAGCACAGCTCTGAGCTGAGCACTGATGTCAGCGTGGTTGAGCACACACAGCACAAAGTCTCAGCTCAGCTTGTCTGGAAGAGTAAGTGAGTTTATGTGCACTGAGAATACAATCGCAGGCTGGGATTTTAGCTCACTGGCATAGCGCTTGCAAAAGCAAGACTTTGTGTTTGATCCCACTGCTAAAAAAATTAAAAGTAAAAATAAAGCCTATGGGGGCCGGAGAGATAGCTCAGTGGTTAAGAGCACTGACTGCTCTTCCAGAGGTCCTGAGTTCAACTCCCAGCAACCACATGGTGGCTCACAGCCATCTGTAATGGGATCCGACGCCCTCTTCTGGTGTGTCTGAAGACAGTGACAATGTATTCACATACATAAAATAAAAAAGTAATTCTTTAAAAAAATAAAGCCTATGTTAATACACACAGAGAGGGGGGGGAGAGGAAAGGAGAGAGAGAGGGAGAGAAGGAGTGAGCGAGAGAGCGATAGAGCACTATAGCACAGTGGGCTTGTCTGGAAGAGGAGACAATTCTGTTCTACTTTCCTTACGAATCATCAGCACGTGGTAGTGGTAGCATGACAGAGTCACAAATCCTTTAACCCACTTGACACTATAAAACAGATAGCATATGAAGAACAATTATCTATTCCCCCAGTTCTGGAGCTGGGCAAGTACAGAGTAAAGGTAGAATGTGTATGTGACAGGAGTCTTCTCACTGGTCCCTTGAATGAAGGAGGCAGCAAGGGCTCCTCTTCTTTGCTAGGGACATGAAACTCAAGACTCTACTCCCACCAAAGCTTTCTTCCTAAAACTCTGACCTTGGGAATCGTAACTAGAACATGAATGTTGGAGGAACATGGCATCCAGTTCACAGCAAAGAATAAAGGAAAAATGCTGCAACATGTCCAAAGGAACCTTCAGTTCTTCTACCCTGACCTGATCATTACTATCAGTAAATACTGTACTTACAGAAATGACAATTCATGAGTCACCCAATAAGAAGTAAATATCCAGCAATAACATGACATACATATCGAAATAAGAACCAACCATTACACAAACCTTTTTTTAAAAACGTGAGTATTTTTCTATATAAATCTTACAGACCCAAGTATTACTAATTCAGAAACCTGTTGTGGTAAACACAGTTAAGGGGTGAGGATGAAGATGGGTATGTGGAGAGGAGAAGCAGGAGCAGGAGGAACAACAGGAAGAGGAGGAAGAAGAAGAGGAAGAAGAAAAGCAGCAGCAGTAGCCACACTTCCTCACAAAGGGGTCTAGTTAGATATCCTGAAACTGTACCACCCAGGTCTCTCACTTCTGAAGAGATGGAAATCTGCTGAAACTAGAGCATCTGGGCTGACACACTTCTGATCATATAGACCATGTCTTCTGGATTTACAGCATGCTAAGAGTGGACTCAGTGGGTAGGCTACAGAGTCATGGAACAGAATTAGTTCCATAGAACCATACAATAAAATACACACTGAAGCTATACAATAGGGTAATAAGTAATTTCAACAGGTTAAGTAGCCAACCAGCAAGAATAAAAGTCAAATGCTAAGTCTTGTCAAATACCATTTCCTCTCTGACACCTTCCCAAACAAATCCTGGCAGGGTTCATTCCCTGGGAACAGCACCTGAATTGCTGGTCAGTCTGGATAGCTACTTTATAACAATAGCCCTACAAGTTCTTCACCAGAAGGTCAAAAGATGCCTGATCATTGTTCTGTGCCACCCTGAACTACAGAACAATTGCTACAAGAATGCCAACCAGTGACACAAGCACTCTGCACTTACACAGAGCCCAAACAGATCCTGTTAAAACCAAGTCACTTATCACTGCACTCAGACACTACCAACATCCTCGCTCTCCCCAAACAATTCTATAATGAGCAAAAAGTCCTTCCTAATCTACTCTTCTAACTAACCAAATGGTATATCCTTTCACTGCTTGCCCCTGCCATGTAGGCCTACTGGCTCTGAACATTCCAGA
Organism: Mastomys natalensis; assembly: GCA_021653895.1. Lineage (NCBI taxonomy): Eukaryota > Metazoa > Chordata > Mammalia > Rodentia > Muridae > Mastomys > Mastomys natalensis. The sequence goes on along the minus strand of JAJTUV010000014.1, from coordinate 2,472,078 downwards.
CTCACTTGCACATAAAGGTCATTCACATGCTCTTCTTTCTGAAACTCAGGGCTTACTCCCTCGATCCACAGTCTGAACATGATATGCAGCCCACAGCCCTTCCTAGCTGTGTGTTTTTCCTTCCTTATTTTCTCCATTACTCTTTCTCTCCAGCCAGCAGAGCAAGCATCTGGAAAACTCCACAAAGTCAAGTCTTCCAGTTCCCCACAGAAGCTCTACCCAGCTGCCTCAGGCAGGCTCTGAGCACATGGTTGTTTATAAATAAATCAATCTTCCTAAAGAGGAAATTCTTCTCTTGTCCAAGCAAGCAGAAGCTTTAGTCTAAGGAGCCAATGGACTCAACAGCTGATTCTACCTAACCTACCAAGGGAGCTGAAAGAACAAAGACAAAACAACAGTAAGACAGAGGCGAACGAGGAGCCCAGAATGCACGAAGCTAGCTGCTGCCTTCCCAGGTATCTGTTTGTGTCCTACCTATACTAAAATAAGTGTTGGTCTTTCACACACTTCAAAAATAGAAGTGTATTAGTCACAGAAGTCTGGCTAGGGTATGAACCATTCCATCTGCCTAGGAGTTTTGGGAGACTGCCCAGGAATAAATTTAGAAGGGGGGAAAAAAAAACCCTAAAAGATTCCCAAACCCCGTTGAAATGTTTGTGGCACTCACATCCTTGACGAGACTATCACGAGCTTTGATAACTAACGTGCCAGACAAATATTGCTTCCAGATCAGAATTCTGGTGCATAGATGCTCTGTGTGCATCTATGGGTTTTGAACAGAAGAATGAAGGAGAAAAGGAGGCAAGTCTGCTAGGCATCTCCTCCTACCACGCAGGGCTACTGTCTCTGCAGAGGTTTCTAAGGCATTGAGGAAGAGCGTTTCCACAAAGATCTCTGCTGCTTAGGACTAAAGCACCTCTGTCATCTTCTCTCTCGTAGTTGCCCCACTTTTTCCTTTTTTCCCTCTTCACGAAAATTTAAATATGGGCAGACTCCCACTAGAACGAGCAAAGCACAGTTTATGAGTTTTGCAAACCTGTGGGAAATTCCTTCCAATTTCCAAGTTTCCTACAAAGTGGCCTCAGTCATGGGACACTCTAGGCTGATTCCTTCGTTCCACAGAGGAACAGAAGCAAGCCAGGCTGACAATTGGACGTGAAACCCCACATTTTGAAGATGAGAAGCTAAGGTCACCAGGAGTGAACAAGAGGTAGCTGTTGGCAGCAGCAGCAACAGAACATAGGATTATGCTACATTTCAGTTCACCTCTTGCTCTTCCCACTGAGATATTACCAAAGAGCTAGCTGGCTTCCCTGTAACTTATTCAAAACTACAAGCCAATCTAATGAGAACCCGTTCATTATATAACTATAAACAGCCTGGCAGGTGTGACTTCAGCAGCCACTAAAGGAATCTAAGTACGTCCTTCACGTACTCCAAATGAGAGCCACCAATAAAGGAAAGCTCAGGCTCTTACTTCAGAGGACTGGACCAGAAGAATCTACAAGGGAACTACTTAGGAAAACAGCCTGGCACAAAAACTTCACTTTAAGTTTTAGAAAAAGAAGCAAAAATCCAAACAAGAGAATGGAAGATTTCAGTGCTGGGCAAAGGTCACTAGAACAATGTCCTAGCAATTCTATAGCTGGATACCATCCCATCCCATCCCAGAATCTTTCGAGTCTGGTCTGGATGACTGTTATTAGCACCCTGCCCCTAAAAAAAGGTTTCAGGCTTACATAACCAGGAGACACATTATGAAAAGCTATGGAAATAGCTAATACTGATGATCACTAAATAAAGAGTTCTGGTTTAAAAATATGGATATGGAGAATGAACTGCAAACCAGGCCTTAGCAGCTAAACAACTCGGGGCAAGCTCCTTAGCTTCTCTGTGAAATGAGCTATTCTCAGGAGCCATTACAAAGGATTGGGCCTTCCTTTCCCAGTCGCACAATCAACCATGAAAATATTGGCAGTTTTGCTGTTATCACTATGGTTGAATGCCCCTTATGGGCTACAAACAATGTATACTGACATAATTAAGATAAGTGATTTTCTGTCCTCAAAAGCTGGTAATCTAAGCGGTAACACATGTGACTCATGAGGCTGCACTAACTTATTCACTCATCTACTGAACACGTAACTTAGACTGTGGGATCTAGCCCTCTGGATTACAGTCCTGGAGCCACAACTCACTTGTATGACACTGGCTTACTACAGACCCCACTTCTATGAGGAGATCTACTGTAGTACAGCAGAATGCCTGGCATAGAGAAACAGGCTCATTACCTATGCTCCACAACCATGCAGGTCCCTTTCTCTAGCTCTTAATCTGCCTCTCATATAAAGCTGATATAAAGAAGAAAGAAAAAAGCCAATAAACAACAACCCCCCAAAACAACCCACCTATAAAATAGTGTTATTTTATATGATAGATATGATAGAAAGGACTTTGTTTTTAATTAAAAGCATGGAAGCAATTAATTATGTTTATTAACACAAAATATTAAAAAGTACCTTAATTCAGACTTTATTATAAATAAAAATAAATGCAAAACAAGCTTTGTGAACAATTATGAAGCCTGAAACAAGACAATCTGTAACACAAGAGAAAAACTCTTCTGGACTCGGATCAGTCAAAACATACGCTTAATAAAAAGAAAATCCCCAAATTTGAATATGCTGTGTTTTCAGAACTCTAAAAGCATGAGAAGAAATGATGAAGTTTTTCAAATGGGCAAATATCTGACCTGCAACTTCACTAAAGAAAATATGCAGCTGGGCGGTGGTGGTACACGTGTTTAATCCCAGCACTCAGAAGGCAGAGGTAGATGGATCTCTGTGAGTTGAGGCCAGCCTGGTCTACAGAGTGGGTTCTAGGACAGCCAGGGTTACACACAGAGAAACCCTGTTTCTAAAAACAAAGCAAAACAAAAAATCAAAGCTAAACAAAACAAAACAACCCAGAAAAATCTAAGTATTTATCCAAGTGCCACTGAGACCAAATTTCTAAGCAAATATTATGGCAGAAAGTACATAATAGCATAATAGCTTTAAATTGGAAATGGCCCAACTGCTTTCAAATGGTGAGAGATGTAACATATCCACCCAATGGTGTGCTCAACAATAGAAGTGTATGAAGCACCAAGACATGCAAAAACAGCTGGAAAGCATGTGAAAGAGCCAGACTCAGAGTGAAATACAACACACACTATCCATGTGACATTCTGGCAGCTCTGTGAACAGAACAACCTCTGTCTGGATCTGAGGGAAATAGAAGCAACCACATACAAAAGAGTGACAGAGATTAAATACTCTTGTCAAAACTCACAGCATTATACACTGAAAAGAGTTAATTATTGTACTTAACTGTTTAATCACATGCTAATCCTATCCTGGGTGGCAGTGAGACTATGGCATCACTATTCTTCAGGCCTGGGCCACCGCCAGAACCCAGACTCTGATGCACAGGACCAAGTTCTGTCTTCACTGCTCATTCCCCGCCCTACACGCTGCTTCTTTTTGGGGAGGGGACCCCTTGCTGACCACTGAGGAATTGGACTCTGGAAAAAAGCACTTATGGGAGATGCAGACAGGCTCTTAAGTGTGCTCTAATGAAAGGATGAACTCCTCCTTAAACCACAGAATCCAAGCTGAGTGGCACCTGAAAAGCTACGAAGCATGCCCCATGTTCCCTGCACTTGAACCAGGCCATGGAGGGGGACACTCCACTTCTCTTCTGGGTTTTGCATTTGAGATAGGGGCTCATGTGGCCAAGGCTGCTAGCAACTTGCTATGTAGTAGAGGATGATCTTGAACTCTTGTTCCTCCTGCCTCCATCCCCTCAACTGTTGAGATTAAAAACGTGAGCTATCATGTCTGGCTCTCAAGTCCCCCTCCTCCCTCTCCTCCTCCTCCTCTGCCTCTTCTTCTTCCTCCCCTTCCTCTTTTCTTTAGTTTTGGGTTTTTGAAAACAGGGTCTGTGTATCCCTGGTTGTCCTGGAACTCTCTCTGTAAACCACACTATCCTCAAAGTCACAGAGTTCCATATGCCTTTGCCTCCAAAGCTGGGGCTTGTGCCACCACAGGCCAGCTAAGCTTTTCTTAATACAACAAAGAATGAAGGTAGAGTATAGGGGTGCCAGATTTGTTCAGGCTTAATCATATATTCTTCAGGAATACAGTTCAGTTGGTGGTTTCCTTTAAAGTGCAGTCTGTTAAGAACTAACTGAAATCATTTCCAAACAAGCAAAATCTATTCAATAGTTCCTGTAGCTTAGCTTTTGCATTAAAAAAGTTAACAATGACAACTTCATCTTTGCATGCTGACTAGTCAAAGAGAACAGCAACCATAAAGCAGTCCTAGAAATAAAGACAATTTCATTTTTAAAGAAAAAGTGAAAAAACTAAACAATATACTTTCCTTGCCAAAAGCTGTAATGAAAATAACATTTGAACAGGAGTTGGAATGCCTGGATTTGAATCCTATTGGGTTCTGTCATTCTAACTCAACAGTAAGCTAATTTCATCCCACATAAGAAAATGGGAACTCAGAAGCAACAGCAACTCACTCAAAGACAAACAAAAGCCAGCATCCGCTCTCATCCAAATAGAGCACACCATTCCACACCCTTCAAGAGGCAATCTCCAGGTACCACATTGTTTCATTTGAGAAAATGGCCCCAGTAGGTTCATATCTTTGAATGCTTGGTTCCTAGCTGGTGGTGGACTGTTGGAAAGGATTAGGAGGTGTGCTCTTGTTACAGTAGATGTGTCCTTGTTGGAGGAGATGTGTTGTGGACTTCGAGGTTTCAAAAGCCATGACAGGCCCTGTCTGTCTGTCTGTCTGTCTGTCTGTGTCTTTCTCTCTGTCTGTGGATCAGAACATAAAGTTCTCCACTACTTCTCCAGCACCATACCTGTCTGCATGCAGCCAAGTGCCCTGTCCTGATGATTCATGGATTAAACCTGTGAAACTGTAGACATGTTCACAATTGAGTGGTGTCTCCCACAGCAACAGAACAGTGACTAAGACAACAAATCCTCCACCAATTCCTCCTGCCAGCGCCACCCCAAGTAGATGGCCAATAAACATTATGGAAAAGCCAATGGAGGATTATTAATTCATTACTATTATTAATATCCATATTTATTCATAAAGCAAATAAATATTGTCATTTTTTAATACTTGAAGTAAAAGGTAAAGAAAGTTACATCATTGGCTGCTAATTAAAAAGGAAAGGGGCTGGTGAGATGTTTCAGCCAGTCCAAGGGCTAGCCCTCAGACTCAAGGAAAGGCGGACCCAAGGAAAGGAAAGAACTGACTCTTTGGGCCTCCTCGGGTACCAGGATGACATGCAGATGCAGGCACATACACATAAAAGTAAAAATAAATTCTAAAGTAATTCCTACACAAAATGGAGACTGTTTTTTCACCTGGAAGGGAAGAATTTCCAGCAATTAACATGGCCCAGGACTGTAAGCAGAGTTGACAGAGTTGACAAGGAGGAAATTAAAGGAGCTGCATGTAGGAAAAGTCAGCTGGCAGTGGCAAGTAGGCTACTAAAGAAACAAGACTAACTCCAGGTCTCGAAAATAAACTGGATAACTTATAGGCATATAAGTAATACTTAAACCACAAAATTCAAAGCCTAGAACTAAAAGAAGTCTTTCATACAATGTCAATCAACCCTGCACCGATGGTGGCAAACAGTTGAAAGAAAGGCAGGGATGTTGGTGGGGAGCAAGCTGATGCAGCCACGATGGATCAGTGTGCACAATCCTGCAAGAGCTACAGCTCAATCCACCTATAACTCCACTGAGCCTGGACACACACTCAAAGGGCTCACATGGTACTATGGAGACATGTCTCATCCAAATGCACTGCCACTCTAATCACCATGGCTTGGACCTGGAATCAGCTTACATGCTCTCAGCTGATGAATAATGGATGTGATATGTATACACAATGGAGTCATACTCTGATGTAAAGAAGAATGAAGTTATGAAATACAGTTAAATGGATGAAACTGAAAAAAATATGGTAAGTGAAGCAACCAGGCACAGAAAATGAAGCACACACTCCTTACATGTGGATTCTCGCTTTGAATCTCTAATTCTGTGTGTTCTACTTGGAATATCCACAGAAAGAAGCCATTGGGAGGGAGAGGCCTTAAGTGTGTGGGTAGAAAACAGGTAACAAAAAAGCACAGAGCAGGAGTACTGAGTAGAGACACCCTTAAACAGGGAGGGGTGGGAAGGAGGGTTAGGGTTCCACTATACTGGGCTATCCAGGGTTCCACTATGGATAGTTCCAACCCAATGCTCACAGAGATGGCACTGGGTAAATTAAAAAGTCACAAAACAAACACAAAGTCATGATCTGGAAAGGGAATAGCAGTAGTGGGGGAGTTGATAGCACTGGGGGTTATTAAGGCAAGAAGTGAGGACAGAGATGTCAGCATACATTATATACTTATAAGAAATTGTTAAATAACAATCACTTTCCAAACACTGTTTATTATTTTATGTGTATAAATATTGTGCCTATGTCTACTACCATGTATATCTGGTATCTGTGGAATCCAGATGAGGACTTCAGATCCCCTGGAAGTGGAATTACAAAAGGTATGAGCTAACATGTGGGTGCTGGAAATTGAACCTGGGTCCTATGGAAGAGCAGCCAGTGCTCTTAACTGCTGAGCCATCTCCGTAGCTACACAAAATTAATATTTTTTAAAAGGCAGTGACATATCTACAGTCAGATACTTATAACAGTAATAGAACTGGTGGCTTCTAGCCCTAAATTTCTTTTTTTTTTTTTTTTTTTTTTTTTTTTTTTGGTTTTTTGAGACAGGGTTTCTCTGTGTAGCCCGGGCTGTCCTGGAACTCACTCTGTAGACCAGGCTGGCCTCGAACTCAGAGATCCGCCTACCTCTTAGCCCTAAATTTCTTGAGAGCATCACCTGTCATCAAGTTTAATAAGCCAATGAGTATTCTTTGGCACAGGGAGAGGGAGTACAACCCCAAATCATATGCACTGAATATGGAACCAGTGCCTTCCATTTCTTATAAAACATTAGCTAGAGACATATTTAGTAAATTGTAGGCACTCCCTAAATTTATTTTATAAGTCAACAGATTTATAATTGAATGACTAGCCTGATCCTATGCTGTGACACTATTTGAGTATCTAAACCCCACTTGTCAATATAGTTATATTTAATTCAATATTTTTACTTACCTGATATTTAGGCCAATAAAATTTGTCCATGTGAAAATATAATCTCCACCAAAGACCATTCCAATATAAGTTATTAATATATTCTAAAAAGAAAAATGGTGATATACTGTTATGTAAGTGAGCTTTTTGAAGTGTATGTGTATTAACACTCAAGAGATTCAAGTACAAAATAAACAAGCATACAGTACCAACAAAGGTCTACCGTCTGCATGAAGCAAGAGGAGGAGCAGGAATAAGGGTTCTCTAACATGAACTTTCCACATCTGTTTCTCTAAAGGACAAACACTCTCATCTATATGAAGAATACATCATCAGCTTGCTCTGCCTCCTAGTGTGGCCAACATGATTCTTTTTTTCTACCACTGGGATAACTGTTGACTTATGAGGGAAGGGTAAAGAACAAGTATTTTCTTTTAAAAATTTAAAGGAAGGCCAGGTAACAGTAGTACACATTTTTAATTCCAGTATTCAGGAGGCAGAGGTGGGTGGATCTCTGTGAGTTTGAAGGCAGCCTATTCTATAAAATGAGTTTCAGGATAGACAGGGCTACATAGAGAAACCCTGCCTTGAACAACTCCCCTCAAAAAAATATAAAAAAAGGAAGATGGAGAGTTGACCAACATACAATGTCTTTTGAGAACTCTTCCTTGATATCTTAAAGAACACAAGAATTAGGGTCAGGTGTAGTGCTACACACCTTTGATCCCAACACTCAGGAGATAGAGGCAGAAGGACCTCTGTGAGTTTGAAGCCAACCTGTTTGCATAGCTAGGGTTCAGAACACACAGGAGTACATTGAGGGACCTTATCTCAACAAAACAAAACATATAAGAAGTCATTTCAAGCCAGGCAGTGGTGGCGTACGCCTTTAATCCCAGCACTTGGGAGGTAGAGGCAGGTGGATTTCTGAGTTTGAGGCCAGCCTGGTCTACAGACTGAGTTCCGGGACAGCCAGGGCTACACAGAGAAACCCTGTCTCAAAAAAAAAAAAAAAAAAAAACAAAGAAGAAGTCATTTTAAAGTAACTTAAAATCACTTCGACTGGACCAGCAAAATGGCTCAGCAGATAACTTAGGACCTAAGCCCAACTTATGGTTAAGAACCCGTCAGAAGAGGGAACTGGCTTTCCTAAAGTTTTCCTCTGACCTACATGAGTGCCCTGTGGCATACACACATAGGCACACACGTTTGTTTGTGCACACAGACATACACACACAAAATTTTACAAGTCACTACAATAGGTAGTCCCTATTGATGACACCATGCACTTTGGATACAGGACTTGGAGGATCTGAGTCAAGTCCAACTTGAAAGTCTTACCACTGAGAGCTAGCTTTCACAGTGCCCGAAGGTGCTATGCAAGCTTCCAAAAGAGGAAAGCAACCAATAATCTTACCCATATGGGCTACAATGACCAGCATGGCAAGAATTCGGAAGTTCTTCCTCTACAGTAACGGATGTGTCTAACTTTTCCCATATTCCTCAGAGCTAAGATACCTTCAAGTAGAGGCTTTGCCCTTGCTAAGTTCTTACAAACTGATTTAGAAATTACCACCACATGTCGAGCTACTAAGCCAGCAAGCAGGAATAAGGCTGAGACTTAGGCTACTGACAGACTTTTTAAAAATGTTATTATTTTATTAATATTGGGGTGAATATGACAGGGAGGGCACATGTGCAGTCAGAGGACAATTTTGTGGAGTCAGTTTGCTCCTCCCACTTTTACGTGAATGCTAAAAATCAAACCCAGGTAGTCAGGCTTACACAGCAAGTGCTGTGTACCTGCTAGGCCATCTTGTCTCCAAAGCCACATTTTAACTAAGGATTTTTTTTTTTCTTTTTCTTTTTTTTTTTTTTTTTTGTTTTTTTTTTTTTCAAGACAGGGTTTCTCTGTGTAGCCCTGGCTGTCCTGGTACTCACTCTGTAGACCAGGCTGGCCTCGAACTCAGAAATCTTCCTGCCTCTGCCTCCCAAAGGATTTTTTCTTAACAGTTTTTACTTATTTATTTTGGGAGGCACTCATCCCACAGTATGTAAATGAGACAGAGGACAAATTCTAAGAGTCAATTCTCACCTTCTAATATGTGAGTTCTAGAGAACTCATGTCATCAGACTGAGCAGTAAGCATGTTTACCAGCTAAGCCTTCTCACTGGCCCCAGATTTTTAATTTAGAGGAATGACTTTTAAATAAAGCAGGTACCAAAAAGAAACAGCATTGCTCTTTCATCTCACCTTAATGCAGCCAACTATTGTTGTGGTAAGAGCAGAGTTATACTGAGTACAGAGTACTGTAGCATACATCAAGATGAACCTAGGACAGAGAAGGAAAGGCTCTGTTACAAGCGAGAGCTTGCTGTCCCACCATCCCTCACTAAGAGAAATAACCAGTGAAGGCCATGTGAGCTCTGAGCAACTGAGAACTTTTCATGCCTCTCAACACCGTCAGATCTTTGAAACTACACTGAAGAGAAACATGCTTCTATTTTCTGACTGGGTTTTTTTTTTTTTTTCCTGCTACCAAAACCATGAACAGCTCATTCACAATGACGAAGGCTCTAAAGAACATCCTTCTTGCTAACTCATGCAAGCCAGACAGAGTGCTCAGGGCTCACAGGCCCTGTCATCTGGGCACTTGCTATTGGGATAAAGTGCCCCATGGCCAGGATGAAGGCAAGAGAGCTTCTCAATAATGGAAGAAAACAAAATGAGAATTTTAAGAGATGGCAGGCCTGCCAACAGCTATTCCACAACATTTCTAATGCCCAGATCACGGAGGCTTCTGAAGCCCTGTTTCCTGTGTGCTTGTCCATTCATGAGCTGCAACCAAACTGACCAGCTGAAGAAAACACAGCTGGGAACTACAGAGACCCTCTTCCCTTCTGGTGACTTCACATCCCCGTGGGAATATGCTAAACTCAGGACACTGAGGTGACACACTCAGGAAACTGAACAAGACACTCAGAGTCAATGCTGAGGAACTCTACAACAATTTCTGAACCCTACTCCTCTAGGAGATGATCTGATAAGAATGTATTAAAGGCTTACCCCATCACACAGGAGAGGGTGAACTGCAGCAGGAACAGGGTGTCGGCCCAGCCCTCAAACTCCATTGCCTGTAATATACAAGAAAGCATTGGGCTTCAGAGCAGGTCCTCCAAACAGCTCTCATTCACTAACTGAAATCCTTCTGTTCAGTTGTCACCTCCAAGGACTGCTACATCACTCCAAGGACTGAGAGGGGATACTCAGGAGTTTCAAATGTTGGGGGATGGAGAGACTGTTTTCTTTAAGGGTGTGGCCACTGATGGATGGTCCCACATCTGTGAGTATATGGGCAAAATAAACTGGACTGAGTCAGTTATTCCTAAAAAGGGCAAGGAGAATATGAGCTTGGTTAGGGAGGGGGATGAGATATGGTCTAATGATAAAGAACAGTTGCTGCTCGTCTCCTAGAGGACCTGAGTTCGATTCCCTGAAAGAGTACCTTCAGGGAATCTGGCACTCTCCTCCAACCTATATGAGTACTCTGACACATGGTACACACACACACATACACATAAATAAAGCTAAATAAAATTGTAAAAACAGAAATTAGGAGTAGGGCTTGGAGGGGGAGAGTGGATGAATATAATAAAAATAAATCGTATGTATATATGAAATTCTCTAAGAATTAATTAAAATAGTATATTATAAAATAGAATTGCAGATGAGTACTTGAATCAACTGTCAGATCTGCCCCTTTCCAAACTGAAATATAGAAGAGATTTTTAACTTCCCCATCCTGCTACTAAAGAAAATGTTTCCTTAAAGATACAAGTCACACCTAAGTGTGACATTTTTGCAGGTGGCTGTCAGTCAAAGGCTTTGCTGACCCCACTGTAGCGCACAGAAGCTCAGGCACAGCCTTAAGATGCATGTGTAGCAGAAGCCAATCTGAAGAAAACTAGTCCATCAATTTTTTCCTCCTTGGACGTTGTTATTCTGTTGTTTTTGTTGGTTGTTTGAAGCCAAATTTTAAGAACCCTAAAAAGAGTGCAGGGTCATCTTCCATCAGAGGAGGGTTAAGTAAATGTGAAAAACATTTCAGCTTTTATCTCTGTGCCAACCTGTCCAGCTCCAATCTTCCCTGTATCCAACTAAACTCCAGTTTGTAGCTTTTCCTGCTCACAAAACACAAGACAAAGTCTCATCTGTGGCAGCCTTGGCCTAGAATGCCTTTCCTGTGATCATGACTCCTGTTGATCCGTCAGGCTCCTTCATGAGGCTGCCGCTGATCAAGCACTTGGATGGTCCTCAGTATTTCTCTATGGCTCTTATCTCCCAACTATGTCTGCACCACGTCTACAGACTGCGAGCTACAACAGGAAATCCACCAATTATGTAGTCACATCCCTAGCACAGCTGTTACCCAGCTTGTTCATATTCTTTCTTTTTGAGGTATATCATATAAAAAGAAAAGCCTCCAATATGAAGTAATAACAACAATAATCAAGACATATAAAGTATATAATCACTATTACAAGTAAGATAAGACAACTCTATACGCAACCGAAACCTCCCCTGCTCATCATAATCAAATAAAGGCCCTTATTTCTAGCCCTGGACACCTCTGAAGTACTTCTGCTAGCATAACAGGCCTGGCAGAAATGAAGATATTCTAAAGGCACACTGTGTCTCTCAGTCTGACTATCAGACTATTAAAACACTGGGCCCCAAAGAAATTGAAATTTCCCCAAGAATCTCATGCTGGCCCTGATTCCTAGCACCCACAAGGCGGCTCACAAGCATCTGTAACTCCAGTCCCAAAGGATCCAACGGCCTCTACTGGCTGGAGTTCGGTACCACTAGAACAGCTTTGCTGCCTAACAGCGTCAGGTAGAACACTGTATAGTACAAACTCTTCTGAGTCTTTCTCCTTGCGCTGGCAAAACTCTGATTAATCCCGGTCCTGCAAACCTTGTCATGGACTCATCCATACTGTCACTTATAACAGCATTCCACCCTGAGAATATAATGCAGTTTATTGAATCACTCTCAAGGGACTTCCATTTGCACTGTTCCCACATAATTTGTTCTTTAAAATAAAGCTGCAGTGAACCTCTGTGGCCACATTCTCGTTTATCTTATGTAACACTTGGGCCGTGAGATTGATGGTTTCTTGTAGTGAGTTTATCTTTACTTTATAAGAAACTGCCAAATTGTTTTCCAAAGTGCTGCACTATTTTACATCCTTACTGCTCTGCATTCTGACACACTTAGAACTGTTTGGGGCCAATCCACCAAGCAGTAAGTTGTCTCTTGTAATCTTAATTTGTATTTCTCTATTGACTAACAAGGGAGTATTTCTAACATGCTTACTTAATATTAATATTTCTTTTATGAAGCGTCTGCCCAAATATTTTGCTCTGTGTGTGAGACATGTACACACCGAGTGTCCAGCTGCACAGCCCATATCTGCACATGTGGCCATGCAGAGGCCAGAACAAACCTCAGAGGCCATGTTCTCACTCTCCAGCTTACCGCTGGGAAACAGGGTCTCTCATGGAACCCTGGAAGCTCCAGTTTTAGCCAGGCTGCCTAGCCAGTGAGCTCCCTTGTCTCTCCCCCTCAGGTTGGGCTTTAGTATACATACCCTGCCTGTTGCTGTTGTTAATTTTGTTTTGTACATGAATGCTAGGAATCCAAAATCAGGCTCTTACCCACTGAGCTATCTCCCCAGCCCTTCCAAAAATTATACTTACTTATCTGGGGGAAGAGAATGCACATGCCATGTGTTGAGGTCAGAAGAAAATTTAGGAAAGTTGGTTCCTGTTTCTACTATGTGACTTCCAGGGATCAAACTCGGGTCATTGGCCTTGGTGGCAAGTACCTTTTACCCTTTAAGCCATCTCTCTGGCCCCTCCAAAATCTTGTCTTCCGATGACTGGTTTCTACACATTTTTAGATACATTCTCAGTAGATATCCTTAGTTATAATAAATCACACACACGAACACATGAATCATGTGAGGAAAAAGTCATCAGCATTATACCCTGAGCTCCTTCTCTCAGCTCTAAATGTGGGTGTGCAATTCTGACATCTTGGGGCACTGTGCTAGGGACAGTTTATTCATGTTTGCTATTGGTGAACGCAAACCAAAACAGTTAAAGTACGGTCTGGTATTTATGGGGTCTTCTGCCCATATCATGCAATTTGGCTGTCAGAACACTTGTGTGAGATGAAGAGTAAAGGTCTTATTATCCCCAGAAGACAACACTCAACTAACAGCAGGTCACTGAACTAATATAGATAGGCCTGAATTTGCAAACTCCAAGCCTTAAGGCTCTCTTTATATAGAACACTAGATTTTATTCCAGTAATGAATAGTCAAAGGTGCAAAGACTTCTCCTGGGATCCCTGCTCCTTTCCCTAAGTATTTGGCTTGCCCTGAAGAAAGTTAGTCTGCTGTATTCTGGCTTTAGCACAGGAATAGATCTTCGGCTGTAACTATGACAAAAAGCAGCCACTTGAAAACACAGCTGCAGGATAAATATGACCCAAGCAGTCCCAATAACATGCAAGGGCCTGCTCCCTCTGCCACAAGAGGGCATTGGAGAAGACAGAATGAAGGAAGGATGAAAGGAGAGAAGGAAGGAGGGGAGAGGGAGGGAGGAAGAGAGGGAGGGAGGGCAATAAAAGCTACTTCTTACTAACCGTCTCAACTATGCCCTGAACTCAGAAGTACACAGTTATCCTGCTTGTAGGTGTGTGTCCTGCCCTACAGCCTAGTCATCCCATCTACACTGAGCAAGAAAGAAAACCAAGGAAACTGAGAGACTGGAAAGAGAAAGAAGCCATTATGGTTTGCTCTACATTTGCTGCTGTTTAAGAGTCAAAGCTTTCAACACAGCGGCTAAGATGCTAAAATCCTGTTATTTCAAACACAGGTTTTGAAAACAACAAATGGATCATGCTTGCTTTGGGCCAGAATGCATGGGTTTGCCCAAATTAGTTCTCCTCCCTCAAGTAAACCTGAACAAGGGCCCTCCAAACCACTTCATACTTTTTTTTATAAAAGATAATCCAAGAGAAATAAGACAGCTCATATATCTTTACTTTTTTGATGAAGTCTTGCTTACTATGTGTCCTGGCTAGTCTACAACTCTATGTAGGCCAGGCAGGTCTAGAACTCACCTTTCTCTGTTTCCCAAGTACTGGGATTAAGGGTATGTATCAACACTCAGCTAATTTTTTACTTAATTTTAAGAAATTAATTTGTGAACACTGCTTAATCTTTTCAAGGACAATTCCTGGAAGAAATTTGTTTGTGAAGACTGATCTACTGACTAGAACTTCTGACTAGTTGGAATGGTTGGGATGTTGCAGTCCAGAGGCTAGTTATCTTATCTCAGGCTAGCTTTAAACCAGCTCTGTGTAGGAACTAACATCATATGACGACCAAATAACAACATTTTGGAATCTATTAAGGTAGCAGACCACTAGCTTTCACCAACACAAAAGCTAAAGTATCATGAGAGAAACTGTGAGCCTCCCCCATTTTCTTGGAACACCTCCCTGATGTGCCCCCCACACTACATTTAAACTTGCCTTGATTTATGACTTACTTTTTTTCATAAAACCATAAAACTTCATGACACCACTTCCACACTGGAACATTATATTTGGAGTAGCATAAATATGTGTCCTGGGCCATGGTCACTGAAATTTGTCTCTAGAATAAAGTACCTTTCATTCACTATAAGGTAAGAGCTTGGTTTTGCATCAACAATCTTCAAACCTGGTAAACTACATCCTTTGAGAAATGTAACCAAAATCATATATACTGTTAATGGCTGTTATCTCTCTTTCTCTGGGTTCTCTTTATAAACTCACTAAATATTATGTACATTAGACTGCTAAGTTGTCATGTGCTATGCATGAAGCTTGCTAAAACAGACCCTGGAAGCTAAGGAACCTCTCCTATTCCAGACTCCAGGGCCTCTTGTGCAGAGACAGGCTGGTCCCCAGCTCTGTACCTGGGAGAGGAAAGAACGATGAAAGCAGCCCAAGAGCAAAATCACTGTCCTTGCAAACAGCTAGAAGGTGAACCATTTAACACAAAGATCATTATTGTTTATCCCACGATATCAAACATAAACAAAGGCCCATCTGGCTTTTTCTCCTGCCAGTTGGGCCCTTCAGTGATGGACTGCTGAACTATTCAAGTCTGGAAAAGGCCATGTTTCTGCCAAAGTTGTGGGCCTATCAGCCACCCTGCCTTTGTTCAAACTGACCAACTCTCATTTAGAGAAACTGAGGGAAAAGAAAACCCCTCAAAGATCCTTAAAAACTGGAATCTCAAGAAAGACTGGCCCTCCAGGTCCGGAGTCTTCCCTCTGCTTTGTAGAGGGTCTTTCTGTATGCCTTGCTGTGTTTCCTCACCCTCAGTGAAGCCTTTCTTCACAGCCTGATCTGCCTACTGAGTGTGAGATTTCTCTCGCTGCTGCTTGCTACACTTGAGTTTCTTCTGACTTTTAATTCTTAAGACCCCTAGACAGTAACACATTCCTGGAGGAAAACTCACTCAGGAGCTCCAGCGAACTGTCTCATCTTTCCCAGTCCATTTCTGCTGGATGTTTGTAAACCCTTCCTCAATGTCTGTCTCAATCGGGCTACTCCGAGCTGTTTCTGCTGGACACTGAGAGCATCTGGTTCAGTGTTTGCTTTCTGTTACTTCTCTATCTGCTACTCACCACTGATTCTTTTACTTTTGCTTGCTATATTTTATAAACTGACCATTCACAACTGAAAGCACTACTATAATAGATATTCTCCAGATAGCACAGAGCAAACAATAACTTTGCTCCATCATCACTCTGAAATTCTTTTTTCTTTTCCTTTTTTCATTTAGTCTTTACCTAAATCTAGGTCCCGAAGCGTGGAATTTCTCAGACTACTTGTCTCTTCCCACTGCACTAACACATACTATTGGGAAAACAACATGTCTTATTTTCTCCTTTATGCCTCTATATAGAAACACTTACTAGATCAGCAAGTCAATAGAAGTTCAGGCTGGGGTATACCTCAATGGCAAACCATTTGCCTAGCAACATAAGACCATGGGTTCAATCCCCCATTTGCCACCATCCACGAAAAAGGCAGAAATTCAACTTCTAACTCTGCAATTATCTTTCTGGAGGCCATGGAAAGGTTATTTGACTTCTGTATTACAGAAGTAGGAAAAGCCCATTCCAGCTGCCTTTTGTGAGGAAAAACAAAGAGAATGGAACAGCACTTTAAATATGTCCGGAATGTAGACAGAGATGTTGCTCTCTTGGGCTCCTCCACTGTAATCTCACAGTGGTCAGTTTGTATGCAAACTTTTATTCTTCTTAAAACTAGGAAGTACAGATGGCACAGTGACTATGAACTTCGTCAGTCAGGAAAAAAAAAAGTGTTGTCAACGAAACAAAGCTTCTACCTCTTGAGAAAACAGGTAAAGAACACGATGAAGAGGGTGGCCTGCCTGGTCATGCCATGTGTGGTACAGAACTGACTAGGAGCTGTGCCACACACAGGCCTACAGGCTTCAATCTGCTCAGCGACAGCTGGTATTACAGATTACACAAGATGCTTCCTTAAGTGTCATTCTGTTTTGAAGCAAGTTTCCAGTTCTACAAGGGCTGCTAGCCCAGTGCATGACCACAGGCCATTCCGACTTCCAAGACCAGGAAATATCACATACTCAAAAGGCAAAGTGCAAACAAACTAACCACTTCTAGAAACCAGACACACTTGGTTTGCATGAGAAATTTTTGTTTTGTTTTTTGAATAAGTTTTTTGGTTAAATAAAAATATTTGAAAAAAAAATCTTTGTTCTTTAGTTGCTTGGGTTATTGAAACTGGCAGAAAAGTGAGCATCTATGAAGGTGGCGTTCATGAACCCTCTGCAATATGATCCTTGCACAAAGTCAAGCCAGCAAGAGCAGTCACTATTCCAGCACGCAACATTAATTGAAAGAAGGAGAGAGAGACAGGGAGAGACAGAGAGGAAGGACATGATGGTGGGAAGAGAGCATGTTAGGGAGTGTTCATAGGAAATTAGGGGGAGTTGGGGATAGATATGATCAACATATATTGTATACATTTTGAAACTGTCATGGAGTAAGTGAAATACATAAATACACACAATATATTTAAGGAAGAAGAGCAAGAATGATATCATGCCACTTTGAAAACTACTGAGAGCCGGGCGGTAGTGGCGCATGCCTTTAATCCCAGCACTTGGGAGGCAGAGGCAGGTGGATTTCTGAGTTCGAGGCCAGTCTGGTCTAGAGAGTGAGTTCCAGGACAGCCCAGGCTACACAGAGAAACCCTGTCTCAAACCCCCCCCCCCAAAAAAAAAAGAAAGGAAGGAAGGAAGGGAGGAAGGAAGGAAGAAAGGAAGAAAAGAAAGAAAGAAAGAAAGAAAGAAAGACAGAAAGAAAAGAAAGAAAGAAAGAAAGAAAGAGAAAACTACTGAGAAAAAAGCTTGAGTCCTTACCCAGCAGTAAACTGCCAGGAAACTTGCCAAGGCAGGGGATAGTAGCAGTACAAATGATCTCCACAGTTCTCTCCCTACCTGAGGAAAGTTAGGCCAAGGGCAGTGTACTCCACACCATAATCTAACCATCTGCCCCTCTCTCCCTCTGCATCCTGCTCCTGCCTTAGATAGGAAACCAGTGCCCAGACAGTTTCACTACTTTCTCTCTCCCTCAAGGCTCTAACCCTGTATGTGGTAACAAATCACAACCCACCTTACCTACTGAGTCACTGCTACTATTTTTAAAAGGAACAGCCTCAAAGACAAAGATAGCTAAAGAATATGCAAACTGAGAAAGATTCATCCATAGGTAGGTAAAAAATTCCTCATCTAACACACTTGTTTTATAAGAACACCAAAGCCTAAAAATAAGAGATGTGTCTCTATGTATGTGAAGGGATCTACAGGATCTCAAAAAAAAAAAAAAAAAAAAAAAAATTAACCTGTGTGTCCATAGAGTGATCCTGAGGGAAAAAATCAGTAAGTCTTAACAGACTAAGTGGGGAGCCTAAGATGCTTCAATCCTTAGCCATGAGAGTTATGTTTAGTAATTGCTTAGACCTGGACAGCAACTTTTTCTTGAACTAAGCCAGTCACTCAAGTGGCAACAGAGAAGACACCACTCAATGCACTGGGCGACCTATGGCAATGGCCTAGTGAGGTCCACAGCATGGGGCTGTTCTTGCACAGGTACCGAGACCCAGCAGTGCTGCCAGGAAGCTAACAAGCCTTGCCACTTTCAGTGCTAGCTTTGGGCTGCAGCACTCTCTTTTGGAGGCAGCAGCTCACAGCACAAACACACCTATCCTGACTGTTTGGAAAGTCACTAGTCAAATGATACCCATTCTGTTTTTACCGATGTTATTAAGATTTTTTTTTTTACTAACAGGAAGACAATTTCTGTATACTCACAAACTTTTAGTATTTTGAGACGGGGTCTCACATAGTACTGGATAGTTTCAAATTCACTATGTAGCCAAGGATGACCATGAAATCCTGATACTCCTGCTTCCACACTGGGGAGCCTTTGGGAGCTTTTGTTGGTAGGTTGGTTTTGAGGAGGTCTCACACCACTAGCCAGGCTGTCCCCAAAGTCAGGCCCATCCTCTTGCCTCAACCTCACAAGTTCTGAGATTATACATGCAAACCTAGCCTAGCTGTGTTTTGGTTTTGATCTTTTGATTTACTCCTTGTGAATTTCACATCATGCACTTGAATCCCACTCATCTTTCCCTCCCTCCATTTCTACCCTCCACCCTTGCAACCTCCCTCCCAAAAGAAAACAAAAAATTAAAAAAGAAAACACCTTGCCTTGGAAGCTGCGGTGTGTCATGGTGTGTCACTGGTGTGTCTCACAGTATATATACTCTTTCACCAAAATAGCTTTACTTGCAAATGTTTGTTTCAGTGAGTCACTAGTTCGAGGCCTCGGGCTTCTGCTGCATCATCAATACTGGATCATTACAGGGCTCCCTATTGCCCTGTGTCATGAAGATCCTGTGGCTTTGGATCTGCAGGAGTGGCCCCTTCACAAGCTCCAGCAGTTCACTGATGGAGGAGATGCTGGGATGGGCCAACTC